>JBBDHG010000086.1:1125000-2390000 GCA_037951165.1 Lophius americanus | reverse complement strand
GAGGCGTGTCAGCCATGACAGAGGCGTGTCAGCCATGACAGCCCTACAACATCCAGAGCTTTTCAGAAACTCAGGGCGGATCTCATCCACGTAATAATAATAATAATACATTTAATTTATAATGCACTTTACATACACACATACGTACACACATATGTATATATGTGTGTACGTACTCAAAGTCTTCTTCCATGGTCTCACCGAAATTCTCCCACGATCGGGTTTTTGCTTCTTTGACTGCCACAGCCACGTGTCGCTTGGCCTGCCGGTAGCTGTCAGCTGCTTCATGAGTCCCATAAGCCAGCCAAGCGCTGGGGACTCCTTTTTCAGCCTGACGGCATCCCTGACCTCTGGTGTCCAGCAGCAGGTTTGGGGATTACTGCAGCGACTAGCACCGGTGGGCTTGCGGCCGCAGCTCCCAGCAGCCGCCATGGCAATGGCAGCACTGGAACATGGTCAACTCAATTTCCATTTTCCCTGACACCCCCGGAATGCGGTTGAAGCTCAGCCGGAGGTGGGAGTTGAAGACCAACCTAATAGGGTCATCGGGGCAATGGAGTCCCCAGTTGGGGCCCTTTTCAAAACCCGTACCAAGGACTCAAGAAAAGATGGGTACTCTGAACTGCTGTTTGGTGCATAAGCACACACAACAGTCAGAATCCGTTCCCCAACCCGAAGGCGCAAGGAAGCAATATATATATATATTTGTATATTTATATAAATGTGTATATAAATATTTGTGCATATGCATTTTTATATGTATGTGTATGTATATATGTGTATATGCATTTGTATATATATATATAATTATATGCATATCTATGTGTATATGTATATATATATATATATATATATATATATATATATATATATATATATGTTTGTGTATATGTATATATATAAATCTATATATGTGTTTGTATATGTATATATGTGTGTACATATATATATGTATGTATATATATCTGCGTATGTATATGTTTGTATATATGTATACAACTATATATATAAACTCGTGGTTTCTAATTTTTTTCCATATTTTTGTATAGACAGCCTGATTCATGCATGTATATGTCTTCTTGGAAATAAATTTTGGCTGTTTATAATACTCATAGGATGATGAGGAATTATTTTCATGAGAGGCCTTGCAGCTGTGTGAACATGGAAAAATTAAAGTTGCGCTTGACTCGATCTCAACTTGGAGTCATGCGTGTTATTCAACAAAACTGAGAATATACTGGATTCAATTTATTTAGTAGCAGACTTTTTTTCAGGTTGAGTTGTTCTCAACTCCATGAATGTTTCTGAATGTCTTAACTCGAAGGTCCTCCCATGGAGATTTGGACCTGTGCTAACACTACAGAGCTGTTTTTCTGTGAACAGATCTTGATTTTGTTTATCTTGCACTTGAGGCCTTTTCAGACTGGAACCTTTTCATGTGTCTAAGCACCAAGTTCTAAGAACTCGCAACTTTTTTTAATCTACATTGCAAGAGCGAGGAGTATAGTTCCTGGAAAAGAATCTTGAGGTACTTTCGAAACTGGATAGCCCTAACATGGAACAAAACAAACACTAATGTCTGTGAAATTGTTGTTGTACTTTGCGGAGATGCTGGCGGTGCACATGCAGGCAAAAAATATGCCACTTGAAGATATTAAAGCTCTTGGAAGAAGTCCAGTTGCAATTTCCTCTCAGTCAACTCGTTCTTACAAAATGATAAAAGATTCACATACAGTACAGTCCTGTGTTATATGCTTTTGAGCTCCCCTCCTGGTTTGTGTGTTTATCTAATACTGGACCGTGTTAGATTCTCAAAAGATTTATCACAACACAAAAGCAATTCAAATAAATGCATAATATAATATGCAACACATATTTTAAATAATAATTGTACCTTTAAAAGTTCTCACATACAAAAAGTATTTGCCCCAAAGATAATAAATCCAAAAATCTACCAAACTGCATTAATAACTGGTTCCAGCCGGCCTAAATCCACCCAGAACGGATCACTACCAGATCTGTTCAGTAACATCAGCTCAATAGACCATTTTCCGAAGCGGGGAATTGGCTTGTAGCTCTCACCAGTAGCACAATATGCCAAATTAAAAGGAATTCCAGAGGAGATGATAACAAGAAAGAGTCTGGGAGGGGCTCCAAAACTATTTTAAAACTCGGGGACTCAAATGGTTCACAGCGAGACATATTATCTCCAAATAGAGACGACTTGGGACAATGGTGAACCTTCATAGAAGTGTTGGACCTCCCAAAATACCTTGAAGAGCACGATGAAGTCTCATTCACGAACTCGCAAAAGTCCAAGGAGCTTCAGTCATCTTTCCCCTCAGTCAAACTCGGCAATCAGCAAAAATGTCATCCATGGATTGAAATTGAAAGAGGAGGCCACTGCTGAAACCAAAAAGACAGTAAGGCTCGGATGAAATTTTGCATAACACACCTTGATTGGCCTCAGTGCTTTAGAGAGAATATTCTATGGACTGAAGATTGGAAGGGTAAACTGTTTAAACGAGATTGGAAGGGTAAACTGTTTAAACTACAGGGACCCAGTTACATGTGGGGTAAACCAAACACAGCATTTTACAAAAGAAAATTATAGCTACAGTCAAACATGGAGGTGGCAGTGAAATGCTGTGGAGATGCTATTACTGATTGAGGAACACGAAGTGCCATAATTGAGGGAAACATGAATTCAGCTCTTACAGAAAATTCTGAACCACTGCACTTAGCTGACTGACATCCTGTCCGCTTGAATGCAGTATGTCACACGTGACTTAAGGGCATGAGTCCATGTGATGACGCCTTCGTGAAACCTGATGGCAAATACTGACAGATTGTGAATGCAAATTTGGCCCCTACCTTTAAGAAAAGGTGGTAATCTCTAGGCAATATTATTTTTACTTGGATCCACAAAGATTCCCATAAAACAAAATCCAACTCTAGTTTGGCATCATAAATAGCTGTGAATGCATTATTCTACATCTCTTAATCCTAACGTCTTAACATTGCATGCATCGTAGCAGTTAAAAGAAGTACTTTTTTTTCAAGGTGGCAACTTGCCTGTAAAACTGCAAGTTTTTACGACCGTGCTAATAAATCAGCATTGGTAGTAATATATGTGCTGGAATTGGGGCAGCGAGTTAATTTAAGTAACATCTCCCATTAGGGGTAATGGTTATTATAAATGGCGCGTATCAAGAGGTGATAAAAAGCCTTGTTTTACCAGCCGATGATGAGGTGTCAGTCAACGGTAGCAACATGGTTCCTACGTTCTTCAAGGTTTCACTGGAAAGCTCATAGAGACAATTGTCTATTGACACCTGCAATGACTATATGACATATGTTTCATTAGGGTGTTTTTTTGGTAAAATAGCTTCTAGCGGTTGCCAAGTTTTCAAATGTTTATTGCTGGCATGTAAAACTTCATGAAACAATGTCAACTGTCTCTTGCTGATTTTCAAATGCAGAGTTTATGGGGGTGATGTTCCTAAATGCATCCATGACAAAGACATATTTTGTTAATGTAAAAAATAACAGGATATACTATATATATTATATAATTTGTAATATTCAATCACATCACTGTATGGGGCGGTTTACAGAACAATGGTTTTTACATAAAAGGATTAACTTTGTGACAGCTGTGTTTTAGGGGCCTGAAAACACAAACGTTTGAGGTCAGGTCACAGAGTGTGATCTTTTGAAAGCGCCCCTGTTTGTGTCTCAATGTAAACCACCGAGACATTGATATCCCACCCCACTCTGCGGGCGGCTGTCACAACTTCAATGTTAGTAGCGTAGCCTAGATACTTATGAACGATTAATTGGCAAAATCATCAACAACCAAATCACCAGCCAGTTGGTGAAATCTGACTGGCAGAGCTCTTGACTCCGCTCCATGGTGCTGCTACAACCGGAATCGTGGTTTGAACTGGATCCCACTCCAATCTGGGGTCTCCAGACTTTAAATGAGGGAGGACAACCCTCTACTTCCAGCAGCGGCAGCCAGTCTCACAGAAGAGGCCACACAGTCTGATTATCCTCCATGATCTAAACAAGTCGACGAAAGACAAAAAACATGGTGGCAGTACCATAAACCTGTCAGTGGTGTCGAAGCTGCTAAAGAAACCATTTTAGAATCATTATTTGATTTTAAAAGAGAGCGCTATTTAGATAATGTTGTTTGAATTCCTTTATTTATTTATTGTAATTTCAATAGATATATCGGCGAAAGAAATATTTTGCAAGGACAATTTTTCCTAATACCATGCAGCCCTAATGGGTAGGGCAGTTTGAGGAATGTACTGTTGTGAGAGGATTGCTGCATAGAACCCTGACTCCAAAAGGATTGACTATGTTAACATTCACACTAATATTCCACTGCGATTCTGAATATGACATTAATCCAAGTTTTATACAGTACATTTAACAGCATTTTGCTCAATGGTTTGGGCATTCTGCATTAAGGAATTTCATATTAAGACATGTGAGATGTGCTGATAGAAGGTTGCCAGGTTTTTTAGGGCCATTGTTTGACCTGTGTACTGTGCATTCAAACTATGTGTCTCAAGAGGGATTTTAACCGCAGAAACTGTTTAAAAAACATCATGAATGACACAAGGATAACTATTTTATTGATAGAAGATTCTATTTAAGGGAGGAGAATAATGCGTCTTTAATCAGGAACATATTAAATATTCAGCCGGCTATGCAATCGCCAACGGGGGCATATAGGGTTACCTTCGTACATGACGGGAATAGTCTATCCACATCTCCTAAAAAACAGCTGGATAGAACAGAATAAAAATTCCTGCGTGCTTTGTAGAGGCCATAAAGATACCCGACTCATGAATACTTGTATATAATTTGCTTCTTTTTTATCCAAATTGCAGGTCATTATGGACAAATATGTTGATCTATCTCCTTTACTGAATCATCTTATGAGGCCTTAGCCTAACAAGATTCAAATTGTAAGTGATGGTCAAACTGTCCGGGGTGAGATGTTAAGACTGCCATCAAATAGCTGATAGGTAGAGGCTTAGACCCCCTAACCAAGTTAAGAGAGTTCCGTTCTAATTTGACACAGTTGTTTTCCTTCATTTCTCTCACAAATCATCTATATATTGGGTCCAGATTGTGGACATTGTTGTCTTCACTAGAGGTTTCCTTTTCCTTAAAATGCAGATGTCAGATGTACTGACCTGAGCTGGCTCCCTTTGTAGAGCTATGCTCTTGTGAAGTGGTAGTTTAGGAGCCCCTATATAAAGATCTGTTCAGTCCTTGCAGCATTGAGCAGCTGAAACCAGCGCTCAGTATGTGTTTGGGTGTTTTGTCCTCAGAATTAACCAGTTTTGGTGTGAGGGTGTTGATTAGCTTGAAGTAAACCAGGATGTTGAATTTTGATAAAGTTCTTTGTAGATACTCTAGTTACATATAGAATGGCTTTGTTGTTGCACCGGTCGTTTTTCCTCTGTAGAGTTTCTCTTCAGGGGTTTCTTTGCTGTCTAGACTAAAGTACAGTTGGGTAGCCACAAGTTTTCAAAGCTTTCTTGCTATTTGTATGCTCCCTTTCGTTTCCCTTTGCATTCGTTGGGACATTATCAGAATGAGACAATATCCTTATAACGGCAGAAGGAAATTAACCAAAGCGGAAATGAAACATTTAGCAACATTCATTCATCCATTTTTTCTTCTGCTTATCTGGAGTTTGTATTGTGGTGTGAGCAGGCCAAGACATTCAGAGGCATTCCCAGTACAGGTGACATCAGTAACGCTGTAGCAAATTCTAGGTGTACCCTAAGGTCTCCTCCAAGGTTGACATGCTTAGAACGGGAGGCAACCTTATCATATGCCTGAACCATCTTAGCTCTCTCCATATATCTCAACTCCTCACCCTTTTAAGGCTGAGCCTAGTCACCCTATAAAGGAAGCTATTTCAGCTGTTTGCATTCAAGACTTCATTCTTCTGGGGCTCATGACCACAGGTGAGAGTTGGGACATTGATAAACTGATAAATGTAGTGCTTGACCATATATATCATGATAAGGATCTTGATCAGCAACAAACCCCAATCTGGTGGGGGATATCCACTGTCTTATGCCGGAGAGCTAGTGCCTCATAATTGGAGTTGATGAGTTTCATTTTGCAATATATGAACTTCTGTCCTGAATAGCTAGCTTAATCATCATTTTCAATCCCAAACATTTAAATTAAACGTTGTGACTACCTCAACTTCAGCTGAGTCATTTTCAGCCCGAAGAGTCACTTAGCAACAGGGAATAACAACATGGGAAAATGGGAAAAAGCCAATTGAGACACTTGACTTTTAGGTGTGTCCTTCAAGTGGGTGGGGAGTGAAAAACACAAAGGAAAGGCTTAATACAAAATTAACCATGACCGCCCCCGACTTGTCTGTCATCCTAGCCTTTCAAATTGAATACTTGCTCCTTATTATGCTCATTGTCATTCATTCAAACACATTCAAACACATATGGAAACATTCTGTTGCCAAAAGACTGTGATTAATTATTTACCCAGTTTCTCATCTCGTACCCACCCATCTTCACCTGTTTAGATGCCTAAGATTAAATTGGAGCTAAGTCATCCTATTTCCATTGGGCACTGTACACACAATCAAATCAAATAGCTGTTGATACATGCAGGATATTCACAAAAGAAGGTTCAGTGAGTGTCAATTAGTCATGTTACCCATTCACCTAGGACACACGTGTAAAGGCTAGTTATGTGGAACAATATTGAGCCACACATCCTGCTCATGCTTGATCTGTTGTTCCTTCAATATAAAGTTTCCAAAGTAACAAACTAGTTTGTATGAAAGGTTTTTCTATCATATACAAAGCTAAAACCATTACCGTTCTGAGCGGCCGCTCAAGACTTAGTAAATAGTGGACAGTATCTTCTTAAAGCATTGATGTTTTACTAGTTGCACTGCCGATGTGGGCTTTGAGCCGAATACCAATGACAGAACTCTAAGCAAAATGTTGTTCAATACGCTTACATTTCAATAAAAAATGTTAGCATGGTAATATATGTTAATATGCAATTAACTCAAAGGTTTGACTAACAGTAATGTCACCATTTAACTGCTATATCACCATCAACAAAATATTGGACAAAATAAAAAATTTAATTCAACCAGAAGTGTTAAGATGTATCATCAATAGTCATAGCTTTAAGATGCATTGTGACTGTTTTTTCAGCACGTCCAGATGAACAAGTTCCTTACTTTCTCAAGCTCTCTGCGGATATTATTGCTGAGCCTTTATCCCTTATTTTTTTCATCGAAGTCTAGTCAACAATAAAATCCCCGCAGTCTGGAAATCTGCTTTTCTTTCTCACCCTGCTGAAAGGCGGTGACCCCTCAATTGTCAGTCACTACAGGCCATCATCAAATCTGTGTATTTGGGCAAAGGTTTTTGAAAAACTTGACGTATATCAGCTCAAGGACTTTTTTGATGCTATTGATATTTTTTCCAAATTTCAGTCTGGTTTTAGGACAAGGTTCTGCACCGCCACCGCTGCCGTTAAGGTTTTAAATGACATTAACATTTTTTATTGACTTACCAAAAAGCATTTGATACTGTTGATCATTGCTTATTGATTAACATGCTCCATCGTGTTGGTGTGTAAGAACAAACAGCATCTTGTTTTGTAAACTCTGTGTCTGCTAGAACCCTGTTTGTAGAGGTGGCTGGTTGCACTGCTTCTTTCCGATAAGTGTCAAAGGGTGGGCACCAAGGTTCTGTGTAAGGACCTATACTCTTCTCTGTTTATATTATAAAGCTTTTAAAAAATTATCAAGTGCTATTTAGCCTTTTTTATGCTGTTGTTTATTGTTGTGTAACATCTGAAACTGGTTCTAAATACAGATACAATCAAACTCATGCTATTCTCAAACTCAAGTGAATCACCTCAAAATCTTCCAGATCTTTTACCCTTCATGGTAAAGATATCAAATTAGTCTCAAGTTAAAAGTATTTGGATTTTCTTATGGATCATCACTTGTCTGTTATGTCCCGGTTAGCCAATCTGGACTCCAAGCTCAAGTTGAAGCCGGGCTTCTGCTGTAGGAGTCTCTGTAAGTCCTGTTTTTCTTTCAGTTTTAATATCATTACTTCCTTATTTAATGGCATTGTGTACTTTTTATTAATACAAGTGCCTATATTTATTGTAATTGCACATTGTGGTGTGTTTATCTTTAAATTATGACGTGTACTAATGCCCCCCTAAGCATGTCACCCTTGTAAAAGAGATGCCTGTTCACAATGGGAATATGTCCTGGTTTAAATAAAAAAATTATAAATAAAAATATCTGCTGTTCATCATAGAATTTCCATAAGTCCCCTAGAGCTGGGATCCCAAATCCAACCTCTATTTACACTGCAGATATCTTAATATATTAAGATGTATTAATATCAACAACCTTTTTAGAGTACTGGCAAAAGGGTGTGTTGATGTATCATGATGCCTTGTATTATTTTCCATGAAAGTAGATGGTCCCATCTGTGTAGATGGAAGACAATAGCACCTGAAGTGTCTTCTTCGTGTCCAATCTTTTTCTCAATTTTGTTTTCATGCATTCATTACCAAAAACCCTACTTCGCTGAGATATGTTTGATAAAACAGAAATGCTTGCAGTCCTTTTGTTGCGATCTCAGCATATTCAGCCTTGTCTTTGATTCCGGCAGAGATGTAACATCAAGCATACCTTTTAGCCCAACATCCGACGAAAGATTTAAAAAATGATTTTCTTTCTATACCAGCATGGGCCACTTGCTGGGGAACCTCTAAAACAGATCAGAGATCCATTCCTATCCTTCCTCTTTCCCAGAAGCAAATGCTCTGCTGTCTGGGTCAGGTCAAAGGCCCGGTGGTTGAGGGCCGCTGCTCTAGTACAGTGGTTCCCAAAACTGTGCATCCCATGAGAAACTACATCCTCCTAAGTATCCCCCAGCCCCGCAGATATCTCACTATAACGTTCCTTTTTGTTCGTAATTCTCCTGCTTCGTAACTTTTCCAACAGTTGGACACACACACACACACACGCACACACATACACAATCAAAGACACATTGCAGTTTAAAAGAAGTCTTCAGGGAAGTTGTCAGATGTTCACCTAACAGCAAACGCTGCCAGCGTTGTGTGTCCGTGCGCTGGCAGAGACTGTAGCACACACTTACACTGTAACACCAGAGGCGAGGATAGAGAGACCAACCAGACAGTGAGAGCACAAACGCCAAAGTGAGAGAGAGTACTCCCATAACAGTAGTCATTGTCTGAGGCAAATGGAAAGAATAGCGCAACAAAGGTCATCTGTAGCACCACCCCTCCCCAGAGCCCCTCTCCAAAAATGCCTGCCCGTGTTACTACATGCACTCTGTCACCAAAATGCTATGGAAAGTTCAATTAGGAAGATTATCATTTTGCACGCTCAGGCCAGCGCCACTGCTCATTACTATTTAATTACCTCACCTTTCACATCAATTAATATCAGCTGGCTCATGAAGGTACCCACATCCATCCAGTAACTAAGTAATGTATGTAAACAGAGTAATTGCTTTAGTAGAGAAATATGTTTTGTTGTTCCTTCAACATAACTTGAATATATTTGGGTCACAAAAAAAACCAAAGTCTACCAATATGGGGTTAACACTTGCGTCTTACACGTCATCACTGTCCCTCCTCTGCCACTCCAGTCAGGAGGGATTCCCCGAAAACATCGAAAGCTTTTCAATTAAGAAAATCTAACCGGCGCAGACCATCCTTGTGTCGCAGAAGCTGTCCGTGTGGCGCAATTTTCGTTGAACAAAGTCGGTCGACTTCTATTTTTTTTTCAATTCCGCCAAAGTCCGGCATTTAGTTGAAGTTGGGCAGACATCTGTCAGCCTGTTCACTGAGTCAAACACTTCCAGATGCTCTCAGACCTTTTGAGGCTTTTGTAACACCCGCAGTCCGTCCACCAAACAACATCTTTCTTAATATTTCTACTTTGTCCACTAAGAACGAGAACTTAACACTGTGTGACGTCTATTTTTTGATCTACCTGTCTGCTTTCGCTTGGACTGACGTCATCAATCAGCAGTCATTAATATGCGTGACTACATGAGGTCCACACATGCTGCACCTAACCTGGAGTAGGTTTTGAATTATCAAAGGAAAATCGGCGTAGGACATGCGTTCGCACTGTTCTATCAATCAGAATATTTTTGTGCGCATGCAAATCAGATATTTGTCCATACGACATCTTCTGACGCAAATCCTACACACAGTTTTATAAATGAGGCCCCTGATCTTCCGCTGAAGACCTGCTTGATGCCCACTGATTACAATATGATGATGATGATGATGATGATGATGATGATTATAGTAAAGTATTTTTTACAGAAGCCGTTGCTAAATATTATTATAATATTACTGTTATTATCATCCCGGGATCCCTGCTGCTACCGTGGCCCAACCCTGGAGAGGCTGAAGAAAGTGGACTACTATAGCTCATGTCCCCTCCCCACTTCACGCCTTTTTTCATTCACTCTTTTGCTCCCCCTCTCAGACTCCAGCTTCCTTACTCTTGCACTTCCTCACCATCTCCCTCTCCCTCCCATGTTTTCTCTCTTGCCCTCTCCCTCACACTCCTTCACCCTCTCCCTCTCTTTTGCACAGGTTTCTGCCCGTTAAAAGGCAGTTTTTTTCTCGCCAATGTAGCCAAGTGCTACTCATTTAGGAATTTGTTGGGTCTCTGTTGGAAAATTAATAAAGAGTTCGGTCTAGACCTGCCCTTTTTGGAAAGAACCTTGAGACTATAGTTGTTTTGAATTGGTGCTATATAAATAACATTTGATTGGTATAATAACACTTTCTGTCATCTTATGAAAGCATTATCAGCAACATTCCCATCTTCTTGATAATGTTCTTCCTTATAATAGGTCTAGGGATGAAACCTCATGGTGGGGTTTATTGGGAACCTATGGGAGTATAAGCCAGTATCTTTAATTCCCTTCCCCTTTTTATTAATTCCATATTTCTTAATGCATTCCCATCTTTCTGTTTGTTGCCATCCTCAGCTCTTGGAGTATGTTGGAAAAGGAAAAAGCATCATGGACGTGGGTTTGGCTCAGGCCCGCCAGCCACTCACCACCCGCTGTCACTACTTCGAGCTGGAGATTGTTGATGCTGGGGAGAAGTGCTACATCGCCCTGGGGCTGGCAAGAAGGGTAAGCTTTCTAAGAAAAAAAACAGGTTTTGACATCTTCACACCGGGTATTATAAATGAAATAGTGCTTCCACACAAAGTGCTTAAGTCTGCTTTTCTTGGACTATATAGTTTCAAAAATAAAATAAAACTAATACTTGGCTGAGAATGTTGATATTTTGACATGCTTAAAAAAACCAAACTTGCATTTAAAAACTTTCTTAAATAAAATTACGTTCGTATTAGCGGCAAAATGGACTTAAGGTGTCAAAGTCAAAGTACGCATTGTGTAGTAGAAAGATCCCTCTCAGTTTAGTATTATTATTGGACTAGTATTATTACTGCATTCATTTGTAGATACAGCATATTGCTGTTGTGCAGGTTAAAGGTACTTTATTACAGTGTTTGAAATAGTGTAAAGAAATACATATTAATACATTAGGACATGCCTGGTTTTTCTCTTGACAGGAAGAGTATTGAAAAACATGTGTCCGGAAAGTTATGACTTACTGCTGCTGTCAGACAAGTATAATCACGAACAATTATAAAGAAAAAAATGAAATAAAATTATGAAGTGAAGAGCAAGTATCTCATATTTGTACCCAAGTATGACACTTAAGCACTCTTTACTCAAGATATGGACCACCACTACGTTGGGCCAATGGATAGAAAATTGATGCTGTAAGAGGTGACAATCTAAATATTGTTTCCCGTCTTAAAGTAGAGCTCCAGTACAAATTTGGGTATGTATCTGCTGAAACAAGAATCGAAAATTGTTGTAATGGAACACGATGATTCCCATCAAATTCATATTGGATAGGATTGGAGAGGCTTTTGATGATGTATTTTAACTTTGCTTTTCGGTGGGAGCCCTGACCTCTGCCTGAGATCAGGGCTCCACCACTGTTCCGGACCGTAACTTTGCTCTCCGAGCCCCTCTGATGTGGAGCCCTCTCTAGGATCATTTCAAGTGTGCAAATTCAGTGTTCTCATCTAAAATTACTTAGTAAAACTCACTTTTATTGTACATTCTTTCCTTAGATTAATGGTATGTGTGTATTATTTTCGCTATCTATCTATCCTTGAATTCTAATGCAATTTTTTTAACTTTTTCTCAAAAGTGCATTCCATACAAATACAACTTATTATTTTTATTTTAAATGATATGATAACCGTGGACTTGACCTTTGAGGGAGCTACCTAACCTCATAAGTATTATGTAGAATATCATAAATGATTTTTTTTTTTTTGTCAAAGTATTTATGAATCACTTTTATATCCCCCAAAGAAGGGCATGTTATGAAATCAGCATTGCCACCTCCAAAAGTTTTCGGCCCCTCAATTCTCAACCCTTGAGCTGATTTAGAA
The DNA here is from genome assembly GCA_037951165.1 of Lophius americanus. NCBI lineage: Eukaryota > Metazoa > Chordata > Actinopteri > Lophiiformes > Lophiidae > Lophius > Lophius americanus. The sequence goes on along the minus strand of JBBDHG010000086.1, from coordinate 2,377,408 downwards.
AATATGGGTGCGTATAAATTGACTTGAGGAGATCTATTTTTGTAAATATCATATTTTACTTTTATGTGTCATTTTTCACTCGATTTTATGAATAATACTGTTTTTTTGCTGACTTCTGAGAAATAGATAGGTTCGGTAAATATGGAATTTGAGATTGTTAATTAGTCACATTTAATTAATGGTCTTCGATTAGGGGAATTGCTTATTGATCGCAGGGGATTTGGGCCTTTTTGGGGATATACCCTTGTTGTCAGGGACGACAGCAAAGGTCTCTTGAAATCCCATTTGAGTAAAAATAACTGAATGTCAAAGAATAAATAACACACTTACCTCAACGGAGAGGTATGGTTTTATTTCCCACACCAAAGGGGCGCATATAGGGTAACATGGGTTAACATATAGCAGCTGTTGCTCAGGAGCTGGAGCGGTTCTCCACCAATAAGACTGGCAGTTTGAAGCCAGCCCCTATAGCCTTCATGTCATAGGGTCCTTGAGACCTTGAATACCAATCGCTGCTTCAAAGGCGTTGTCTACTACTCCTCAGGGATGTGTCAAATACAGAGAATAAATTTGACAGTGGTATTGTGTTTATTTGTACTGTGTACAACAAGACATTAACAAAGATAAAATATTACATTATTATTATAACAGGTGATAGTCTACCTCCACTAAAACTGCTTGGTAGAATTCACAAAATGTCCCACTTGATTTGTAGGGGTCCGAAAGATGTGCGAGTCTTTGTTTTTTTGGCGCGCTTTTTCCAGATTTCTTACATTTTAAGGCATATATAAACTTAGGTGACCCTGATGCCAATTTGCTCACACACACAAATGATCCACCTATCATCACATTTCTGTTTTCCAGTACAAAGGGCATGTGGGGACACACATTTTCTTGTTTTTCACATTTGGCCCATTCCCCCGGTTTTCCGCACTGTTATACATTAAACTGTATACCTCAATAAACTCTGTGGACTGCAGGGTTGAACCTCCCAACAGCTGACACTGCTATACAGCTCTCATACGTTCCCCCTCACAGACCTGTCATAATAACTATACATTAATCCAAATGCAAAAATTTAAGTTAACCGCAACTGTTTCCACGCTATTTTCCACCCCACTCGTTAATGACGCCATCTGGTTGCTCTTATTTTGTTATGAGTAGAGAATTAAATGATCCTTTAGCACCTCCGACTGTTTATCTGTCGAATAGCAAAAAGTTTCAGTGGGCATCTACTGACGCAAACATCATGGATCATTTAATCACAAAGCCAAAAACCACAGCACCGCTCTGGGCACATTTTATGGTAGGCTAAGTGATAAAGAAGAGCTTAATATCTAGGAGATGGTGATTTGTCAACTTTGCAGAAAAAAGGTAGCAACCAAAATTGCCAATACCACAAATCCAACTCTTTATGTACCAACCACTTCACCATATACGCTGAGCTTAAAATCAAAGCAATTGGCTTCATTCAAAAAAAAAAAAGGAAAAAAAAGTTACTGAGGCATTAAGATGCTTTAACAAAGACCCTGGTTTCTCTTATTGTTGTTTATATCTGACGATTAAATGTTGAATCTTCAAACTAAAATGAACAATAAACTAAGGAAACCTGAGTAAATAGAAAATACAGGTTTAAAATGATAATTTGCCAAATTGGTCTTCAAAAATGTCTCTGCTCCCTTAGAAACTATTCCCAAACTTCAAACTGCATTAATAACTGGCTTCGGCGGCAGGATGTTGGCTTGTAGGTCTCACCAATAGCACACTATGCCAAAATCAAAAGAAATTCCGGATGGTGATTGAAATACATCAGTCTGAGAAGTGTTACAAAGCTATTTTTAAGGTTCTGTGTCTCCACAGTGAGACACATTATCTAAAATAGAGACGACCTGCATCAATGGTGAACCTTCACAGATGTGGCCCAAACATTCCTTGCAGACTAAGGTGAAAGAACATTCAGGAGGTCAAAAAAGATTAGAAGAAAACACTCAATGGACTGCCGGCCTCTCTCACCTCGATGAAGGTCAGAGTTCATAAGGTATCATGAGAAAGTGGTGAGGAGAAACCCATTAATAACTTAGAAGAAAATTAAGACGCAACCAAATTTACCCACAGAACCCCTTGATGACCCTCAGAGCTTTTGGGAGAATATTTTATGGACTGATGGGTGGAAAGTTTAACAGTATGAAGGCAGCGGCCCTTTTCGATCTGTTGTGAACCAAACACTGTATCCATTAGAAGATCATTAGACCGACTGTCAAAATGGAGAGGGCAGTGTAATGCTGTGCCAGGGGACTCTGCACTAGTTTTTTCACAGCACCCATAAATCCCTTTGTAGGCGACAAAAGGTATTGTCCTTACCTTTATTTTTCCTCCCATTATCCAGCAGCGTAGCTGTTCTCTTTGGATCTGATGATCTACTGCTGGTAGATGAAACACCCCCAAAGGAAAATACAATTAGAGAAATTTTAACAACTCTCATTTTAACCCTTATTTCGTTTTCCAAAGAATGCACACGCTGTTTCCATTTCTGCCTTAGCGCTTTAGTTCTGCACCGAAGAATAAACAGACAAACGTGTAGATGTTTGTCTACAAAGAAGGTCACACACACAGTGAGAGATAATGAAAATGAATAGAACAAGATCTAATATGCATGGGCATGAAGTAAAAGTAATACTTTCAGCAGTTAAACTTGAACTGTTCTCATTTCAAAGCTCATAAATGGCAGGATCAAACTAGTTTAAATGTTTTGTCTGATTAATTTATTCTCTCACGAAACAAATTTGCATCACAGTTTTACCTCATGTTACATTCAATTCTGTAACTCTAACTCTGTGACTCTATTCCTCTGACAGCAGGGGTTCATGATTTGGGAGTTTTTTTACCTCCTGTGAGTTCAGCCTTGAAAGTGCTACGAGTATGAAATATTAGTGACTGCAAAAGCCAAGGCCTGTGGAGAGCTTCCAGCATGGTCTCTCCCAGGGTCAAAACTCTGCTCCATTTTAATAACAAAAATAAAAGATGAAACTTGTACAACATCTTTCAAGGTCTTAGGGGAATTTAAAACAAGAACAGAGGAATGCACAGGTCACGGAATCCTATTAAGACAAGAAAGAGATATAGATGAACAGGAGAAACCCACATATGCAATTCTTACCGTTTGACATCATAACTATAACGCAATTTGAGGATATTAGCAAATAATAACATCTGAACATTCCTTTTGTGTACACTCTCATTAGCACATCCGTATTTATTGTCATCTTTCAACTGAGTTTGAAATAAAACAGGAAAAAAAAACCCTGATCATATTGCTATCTCTGCAATCAAGATTTCAAACCACCCCTGTGGAGAAAACGGTAAAGCCCAAATTTCACTCATAAAGTTGAATTTTTGAGTAAAATTAACGACTCTGACTCTATTGTGCTGCTGAGGACTCTGGGGGAGACTTACCCATGGTAGAGTTTTATATTTCTGAGTGATGTTGTTCCTAGAACAAACACGGTTACGAGAGTTAGAATCGTGGCTTCCATCAATGTTTTAAAAAGTCTTGAATATGACAAGGTGTTTCTTACTGTCTTAAATATGTAAGCCTCCATTTAACAATGTTTCGACAATGCTGATTTAAATTTTTCCGCTGCAGTTCAGTTTTTTAAATGACAGGCACACAAACAATATTGTTTATATCCGCAGTTTTGTGATTAATTGGTTAATATACAGGTAAACAGGTCTTTGATATTCCTTTTATCAATCTTTAGGGCTGGGCTGTTAATGGGATAAAAATTACCATCTCAATTCCTACATCTGTAAAATTTCCCCTCTGAGGTAAAAAGATTTTGCAGCTTTATCTTTGAGCGTTATCCAAAGAAAATTCTCCTATTTTTTCACCCAACCCATGAGAAGGCAGCGTAAGACCATGTGATTCAGAGCAGCAAAAACTGAAAGCAATTGTGAGAGTAAGAGAGACTGATGGCATTGTGAGGTAATGACACCAACCAACTACACTGTGCTTCCACTTAAACAAGAATCATACTACTACATAACTGTTGAAGTTTTTTTGGATTCGGAATGCAATGACATCAAAAAGCAAGCCACAGTAGCAGGACTGCAAATTTATAAAATCACTTGAATGTCAACAAAAATACAGAGCCCCTCCTCAATGTAACAAGAGAAAAAAAGGACCATACGTAAATCAATGCATTAGATTTATAATTACCGAATTAAACTCACCTCATTTATCCTTTATCAGTCTGTTCATGACAAATAACCTCTGGTCCTGACTAGGACTATGAATATTTAATAAAATAGCAGTGTTGTGTATTGATAATTAAGTGGAGATGTTGGTGTTGCTGAGGCTGCAGAAGAATTTGCAATTCAGTGAATTTATTTATGTCGTACAAATCCGTACATTCGCTTTACTAAACCGGGCAGATACATAAACCCCTATGCTCAGAGCGCAATGTGAACTAAGCTGAATGACACTTGATGTGCTGGTTCTGCTGAACTTTCGTATTTTTTCTGTTGTATTTTGTAACATCATACTCATTTCTGTTTTGTACACACTCTCATAAGTTGAGAGCTTATAAGTTTCGAAAAGTCGTCGAGTTAACTTGGTGAATCTTGCACAAACCGTGAAGAAAATCTTATAAACATAGCATCACGTGTGAGGCCTTCTCACTTCCAGTTCACACTCTTATAACTAATGTCCAGTATTGTTTCTCTGTTCCTCAATCACTCCAAACTTATTTTCCTGCTATAATATCCTTTGATTGACCCAGAAAAAAAAAAGAGAAACATGCGTTCAGCATGGACATTGAAGAAGATGTGGTATTGTGATGCCTCCAGTCCCATTACCTCTTCACAGATCTCCTTTCCCTTTGTTTTTGTTTGTTGTTTTGTTTTTTTTGCTCCATTTTCCTCTGCATCTGGGTTTCATTAGAAAGACATTAAGTTTAGGTCCAGGAGAGGTGATAAAGCAGCAAATTGAAGGGCTTGGGTAATAACTGTTTACCCACCAACAGTTGGAAGTTTGCACTCTGCTCTTTTTCTTTTTACATAGCGTCCCGTGGTAAACAACAAAGGCCCTATTATGACCAAAAATACATCCAATAATAGCCTGCAGATTGTCATATTCTACCTGTCTGTCTTAGTTCATGTCTCTCTTTGTGTAGTTTGTGGTTGCATCCATCAGGCTCAACTTTGTAATGGAATTACTTCACTTTATAAATCTCTTTCTCCGCTTGAGTCTTTCCATCTTAACCTAAATAGTAGCCAATAACATCTTAAGGGAGGTGTTAATTTGTGGCCTGGATCTGGTGATGAGAATGTTAGTCAGGCCATCGCTTGTTTCCAATGAAATATCTCAACACTTTAAATACTGTAGAATAAGTTGTTTCATGCTATGTAAAAGGTTTGTGGTGGTGTCACCGAAACCTGTTTCTAAACCAGTTTCTAAACCGGCTCTCACCATAAACAGCAGGTTTAACTTGCTAATTCAACTGATTTCACTATTTGCTTGTAGTATATGATAGAAGAAGTAAAAATTGACGGTTACCTTGTCATATTTTAGATGGAAGCTAGATATTCATTCCCCCCCCCCACCGGTACCACCAGAGCAGCTTCAGGGTCATCAAATGGGTGCCACCATTCTTAGATGTTTTGGCCTTTTAATCCAAGTACATTTCCAGGCTGTGGGGCAACGGTAGAGACATCTTACAAATACTGTAATTTTTTTTTACCCCAGTCAGCATAGTCCCCAGACTTATTTCGAAAAAACATAAAATTTATAAAATGCTGCATATGACTGTTTTTTTTGGCATTCTTGTAAATTAAACGAATGTTATACTGAGTGTTACGTTAATTATTTGTGTTAAAAATTGAATTTTATTTGTCCAAGTGATGCAAGTGTTTACAGTTGAGACACATTATAATGCTAAGAGTGAACGTCTGTACTTGAAGTGGTCCACTTCAAGTACAGACACTTCTACAGACACTTCTGAATTATCATCTCCAAAAACGGTTGCAATGTGATCGCGCCAGCAGCAAGGATTCTACCATTCGACCACACCATGCACAGGGTGACGGACCTTTCAATTTAAGTCCTTCAAATGAAGCAGAGCTGAAAGTTCAAAAAGCCTATAATGGTCAAGCAGACCATACACGTACAGAATTCCGCTCCTCCTGCAATTCCAGTGCGCATTACTGATGCATTACTCTTTGCAGGCTTCAGTGAGCCTTGGGCACCAATAACCTTTTGCTGGTTCACCAATTGTTCTTCCTTGGTCCATTTTGGTAGCAACTCATCCCTGAAGCCTTGTAACACCCAACAAGACATGCAGTTTTGGAGGTACTCTGACCTAGTCATCGCAATTTGGTCCTTGTCAGAGTTCCCAAGATACTCACTGTCCCATTTTTCCTGTGTCCAAAACTTCAGGGAAAAATATGTAGTGGCTGTGTAGTATGTCCCAACCCCTGAGAGATGCCATGGTAACAAGATTATCAATGTAAGTCTGACTTCCTCTGTGGTTATATTTTGGTGACCAGTCTGTAAACATCAATTATAGCTTTTTAGTTTGACAAGTTGAACATGTGGAAATCCAACTGGTGATTCAAGAGCTCTTCAAAGAAACTTCTTCAATTCCCCTAGCCACTGTTGTCACTTATTTATCCAACAAGGAAGTTGGAGGAGCTCCTTTGATGAAAATACTTTTTGCTCAACGTAAACGTGTTGTTTTGTGTGTTTTGTAATCTAAGATCTGTTTTGACCCTAATGCTATTCCAAGACCTGCCATGACCTCTCGCTTCCTCTAAAGATAAGGGTCTCCATGAATGTACAGCTTGCATAAGCTTTGTAGAGCAATTGTTTTTCATCTGGTGCATGCACCAGTTGTTAGGCTATGTAGATCTAGGTTGAGCTTAGGTATCTGAAGAGCATATCAAATACAAAGGAGTGTAAGGAGGTTTTGAGGCGGTGGCATAGCAAGGTGCAAAGTCAAGAGGCAGTAAAAGGATAGGAAGCTATTTAGATGAAATGCAGGGGGAAAGCAGGAAAACCCTCATGTTCTGAAAAACGAAAGAATGAAAATCCTACCAAAAAAACAGCTCGCTGGGAGGATAGGGAAGGGATGAAGCAGATAGGGGAGAACTGTTGAATGTGGGGAGATGGATGGATATGTGTCATCAATGTGATGGGGGCCTGATGGGACAGATTTCTCTCTGATGACTTTGTTTACTCCCTGTCTATTCGTGCAGTTAAATACAGTCATGAAGCCAAACACATAAACCTGACAGCATGAACTCTTACATATAAACCAGAAATAAACCAGCTCAAACTGCTCATGAGACTGGAATGCCTGTGTTTCTTCTGTCCTGGTATGCCCCGGGACTCTCCAGGCTCCCTTCCTTTTCCTCCTGTGATGCAGCAGTCTTAATCAGCGTCACTGCTGCTTTTCTCCTCTGTCTGATCAGGAAGCTGAAGAACACACTTTATTATGTGCCTCAATAATAATATACAAGGTGTAACTTGTAGTAATATACATTATCAAATGAAACATTGGTTCATTTTAAAGATTTGTGATCCTCAGCTGTTTTCTTTAGAATTACACGTGAATGTTTTCATCATTACCGTCCAATAGTTGCTGTTTCCAGCTACTCAAATGTGAGAATTATGGTGTTTGTCATGCATGACAGTAATCTGTTTATCTTTGGGTTTTGAATAAAATATTGGTCAAAACAAGGACGTTTGAGGACGTCAATTTGGTCTGTGGGAAACTGCATAAAACATAGATCCAAACCAACATTCAATTGAACTGATCCAAAAAAATTGCATTAAACATGCATTTTCACTTACATTTAATTTAACTATTCCAGAAAATAACTTGTTAAGTATGAGGGGCAATCTGAAGTTGGTAGTAATGAAGTACAAATATGCTGTTTATGTAGTAGAGTTTTCAGGTATCCTTACTTTACTTTTCAGTTTGCTTACTACATTTAAATATGAATATGTGGACTCTCTACACCTTTGTTTTTCTAAGCTGACTCTTTTCATTTTGTAGATTATTTTCATATTGCATTTTGTGAATGTTTTCTCAATATCATGACTGATTTTAACCTAAAGTGATTGAAAGGCAATTCCTTGGGGTCTCAAATCTTTATAAAATGTGAAATAATGTCATAAGACAAAAAGGACAAGAGACATATGCAAGAAACTCGACTGAAGAAAATGAGTGACGTCTGTGTCTTTTCACTTTTTTTTCTCTACTAGTGTTTTATATCCTGGTAAAATAGGATTGCATTAATTCACGTTGAAATAAAGTCCCTATTGCTTTGAATTAATCTAGTAATACATAATGTTCAGAGAGTTCTGTACAAATACAGCATTTGGAAATGTCCTTCAAAGAGCCTCTTTACTTTTATTCTCCATTTCAGAGCCTGCACTTTATTACATTTACCTGAGATTTGAACATACATTTTGTGGTGCACATCATTAGAGATGTTTCTTGGGGTCATTGTATGTTTCAGGCCTTTCAACAGTCATGCACTCTCGGCCAGGCATCCCAGCCGGGGTTGATCAAGTCCCAGCTTGTTTCCAAGTAGCATTGCAGAACTCACGGCTCTCCAATCCTGATTCACAGCTGCCCTGAGGCAACTTCAGCTGCCTCTGTGGCCAACTTAATGGACCATTGCCAACCGGCCCCTGTGATGCCTAGAGTTTTATAGGCCCTGCAGAGAGACTGGCTCATACATCTTCACAAAACTGGAGCCACTTCTCCTTGTAAGCTTGAGGCCATGCACTGTGTAGATCTGGAGCTTGAGTCAACTGGAGGCTCAGGTCACTTTGGGCTGACTCTTGGCCTGGCACCTTCTGCATCTCACCAGGTGTAGTTCTTGATCCCTGTGACACTGTAACAGGGGTCACAGTGGCTTTTCATCTCACCTTTTTGGATCTTCAGCCCTTACGGTTTGCCACAATCGCATTCATTGTTGTATTTTCCTCTCTGTGTGTCGTCCTTAGTGCCATCCATTCTGATGGTTTTCCATCCACCCCCACACGTACACACACACACAGGGTTCTTCCTCTCAGAGAACAGTCTTGTTTACACAAGAATCTTCTTCTATTCAGGGAAAGAATGTATACTTTTGCCACCTTTAGGTGCAACCCTACCTAACAACAAATTATCCTATTGTAATTCCGAAACTGACATGCAGGAATTCAATACTTTGGGTTAAATCAGGCACCGTCTCCTGTGGCTTATTATCTGCCTAGCTCATAATGCAGGGCGTTTAACATATTTTTGTAAAGAAAAAAATCACATGGTGTTTGAAATAAAGCATACTTAAGTATTATTTCAGCGGCAAAATCTCAATTTGTCGATATATAGTAGTCGCAGCACTGTTTTTTGGACAAGTATGTGAAACCCAAAATGGAGGGCTTGCAGATCGCTGAACCAACTGTTGTAGAAGTAGGAAGGTGTTTTTTGCTTTTGTATTTTTGGTTAGAAGAGTATGAACCGCCCTTAATCACCAACATGATTTGGGTAGTGAGAAACTGTGTTTCTGTACATGAATATTAGTTGGCTTGTTTATAGTGAAATTTCCTGTTGTTGTTTTTTTGTTTTAAAGTTGCCATGATAGAGAATCTATATACAGTATATATGGGACAAGAGCTTATTGATAACACTGCCAACCAGCTTCCGTGATTGGGGCTGTTTGTTTTTTTGATAGTGTGTGTGTTTGTAAGTTGGATTACTCATAAGGTTGTGAGCAGTTTTCAGTTAAATTTTGACGAAGGGTGGACACTGGGGAGAGAAGCTTGAGAGTAGATTTTGAGGCTTATCCCATTGATGGTATGAACCCAGATGATCACATGACTCAAGTTCAATCAGTGACGCTGTTGTGGGAAAACAGTCATTGTGAAGCCGACCCAATCAGAGTAGGATGAATCAAGGTGTCATCGTAGTAGGATTTTTGTTTTTGGAGAGGTACGCATCCTTAGAGTGCCTCCAGTTGTGTGTCTATGTTGAGTGCATGAAAGTTGGAGAGCAGATGTACAGAAGCAGAAGGGTAATGCTCAGGGGATGGTAGGGTCAGTAAGTTAAATTATACAATGGAGACACTTTGTATTCTATATAACTTAAGATAATATTTACTACTATTTTTTACTTTTTTGTCCCGGCCCATATGTCCACATGGCAGATTGATCAGTCTAATTCTAATGTTGTCATTAGCAATTAATTCTGTGTAAGTGTGGCCTCTCATGGCCAAAACTATGGCTTGTTATGTAATGCAAGACCATAAGTAGGCTGTTAACTGCTACTAGCTGCTTTTTCTTCTCCTAATTGTGGTCCGCTCATATAACACGTTGTCAAAGCGTCACACCCTGCACTGTCCTGCCTGCTCAGTACATTTATACAGACATTAATTCCAACTTCTGGCAGCAGAATAAATTAACACCATACCGCCTGCATAGCATTTGTACGCTTGTACAATTGCACCTATAATAAGGGCGTAAAAGTGGTGCCTTGAACAATTGCTAGAAAATTGGGGATAATGTTTTTTTCTTCGTCAGCGCACAGCTATAGCTCTTAAAACCAACTGCAAACTCAGTAGCTGTGTGGTAAATGTCAAATAAAAATGAATATAACATCTGAGCAGTTTTTCGAGACCAAAGAAGAGCTTAAAACAGTTAATGCACTAGTTTAGTATATCATGCTGACTTTACAGGTAATATGGTGCACTCAAATTTTGTTTTTGCTGCCGACAGCCCTTAGGCTGTCTAAACATATCAACCATTGTCATTTGGAAAGTTCAAGCGTCAACAATAGTTAGTGAGATTCCTCTTCCATGCGCTATTATTGATGTTTCCTTGAGCTCCCAAGATTATTTTCTTTACACAGTCACAAAACTTTTGTTTGTTTGTATGCCAACACATCACAAAGGGTTTCTGTACCATTGTAATTACAATTGCTTCACAGCCTATTAGCAAAGATCTGTTCTGATCAGTTTAATATCGGACATATTCTCTGTCAGTTGACCGCTTATTAAATTGGCTTTTAGAAAAGGAAGCTGAACAAAGGTCTACATTCACTTTGCGCATCTACCCATATTGCATTGACGCCAGGAATGGTACACGCTCCTTAATAGGTTGGCTGTGACTCAGAGGGAAAGAGTGGTTATCCACTTATCAGAAGGTCAGTGGTTCAATCCTAGGCTCATGTAGTCCGCATGTCGCTGTGTGCCTGGCAAGACACTGATTTCCAATTTACTCCCCAATCGCTTTCTTGGCAGCCTACTGCTCCTCAGGGATTGGTGAAATGCAGAAAATAATTACACAAAATGTGATGAAGGTTGTTCTTGTGAAGCATCAGCTCTGGAAAAAGGAGTGTTGTGAAGTGGGAGAAGAACCTGAAAGTTTGAGTCAAAATAGAATCTGCAGTCAAAATATTTATAGTACATTCGATGTTTCTTAAAGCTCTAATCACAAAAAAGTTTTTGATCTGGACACAAAAAATCCAAATAACAGCCCAATGTGTACATTATGTCCAGTAGAAGCCTATAATTTACCAATGATGTGTTTTTATCAAGAAGGCACTACTTCCTCTGCATCTGTAGAATAGTGATGGACATGTCTAAACACATACGCAAGGATAAGCTGCTGTTCTACAGACAGATAATCAGCTAATGACAGATGACTGATATCATCTGAGGCGCTAGAGGTTTTAGCCTGATGACACAAGGTTATACAAACAGACCTGCATTACTTTCCTACGGCCTCTTCCCAAACCCCTATAGGTGAAGTTGTGTGGAAACCTAGAAACAGAAACACACTACTTTCCCTCCCTACACACACACAGCACACCCATTCACCCACATCCGTTGTAATTCATGGCTTAAGTTATATTTTAGGAAACCTCTGTGATGTGTTACTGTGATAATTTCTTGCAGATGATGGGTATCTGCTTCCACACGGTTCCCCCGCTCAGCCCGCATCTTTCTGCTCGTACTCTTTCAGACTTGTTTACTCTGCCATCATGTGGAAATGCAGGCTGATGATAGTATAGCAGCAGTCAATCTGATATTGGAGGCCTTTTCTCTGCTATTTTGTGGATACAAAACTAGTGTTTGTTGTTTACATTACTCTGATGGCTTCTGTGTGCCTGTGGGAGTTATGACTTTTTGCCTGACCTTACTGCCTCAGCTGGGGGTGGGGGGGGTGGGGGGGCTGTAGCTCAGTGTGTAGCGCAGCCGTCTCCCAATCAGGAGATTTGCGTACATGTTGTAGGGTCCTTTAGCATGACCCTGAACTCCAATTTGCTCCCCAAACTCTGCAGATTGCTTCCCACTAATTCTTGGGGATGGGTTGATTGCAGAAAAAAAAATGTTGCACAGTTGACCTACTTGTATGATTGTTTGTGTAAAAGGAAGACCTCTTCTAGGCGTTTTTGAAAGTTAACTTTTGTTGATATAATAGCTATACAGGACCAATCAAAAGGTGGGACATACCTTTTCCTCAATGTTTTTCCTTTTTTTATTCATCATTTATTGCATTATAGAACAATTCACTCCTTTTTTGGCCGTTTGTCAGTGGTCAGGTCATGACGGCAGGTCCTGTATTTCATATGGTTCTCTCCCTTGCAACGCTTTACTGTTTATCCTAGGGCGTCCCGAGGCACTCCCTAGCCAGATGATACATCTATCCCTCAAGCAAGTTCAGGGTGTACCCCGGGGTCTCCACCCAGTTGGACTGGCCTGGAAAGCTTCCGAAAAGAGGAGCTCTTGATGCATCTCAGCGAATCTGACCACCTCCACACTATTAAATAATATATATGGAATTGTATTGTAAGTAAGGAAGTGCAAAGAAAGGACAGTGTTATATATATTGGATTCTAAAGGGTAGCATTCTTTCAGCTGCAAAGTTTTACAAAGACCCCTTTTCCAAGACATAGAAAAGGATGTAACACTGAAGAAGACAGCGTCAGAATAGTGCTGCGTTGGTTTGTTCTTTAAATATGCAAGTTCTTTGACCAAAGGGGTGTAACCGATCTGCCCCAGTGCTTAGTGTAATGCTTTACATACACCTCAAACAATGCTTTAAAAGAAGTAGATTAAAATGACTGAAAGTACTTATTTACCCTCCCTGCTACTATGCAGCCGGTCCCATTTTCTGCAAAACCCTCCTTGAATTTACGCTGTCTCAGAATCAGCTTAATTGACCAGGTGTCTGTTTACATAGAAGGTATTTGACTCTGTTTTTTCCATCTTGGTAAAGTACTTACATAGACATAGACATATTAACATTCATTTATAACACCAAGTCCGCTATGTAGACTGTTAAGTGTTGAGATTTTTTATCAATGCAGATGGTTGCCAGAACGCAAATAGTGTAAATGACTATTGACGGGTATTTACATTGAGGCAATTTTATATTACCAGTGACAAAAATTATGATAGTAGAATAATTAATGGTGCGCTTAAACTGTAGTAAATGTAGAGGCTGTACATGTTTTTGTGTAATGGGTTAGGGTGTGATTGATTTTGATTGACATTTACATTGACATCCGTTGAGTCTGTGACAACCTCCACTGCCGTATCAGAGATGGAATAACTCAAACTCCTCATTATTCCTCCACTGCATATATACAGAACAGTGGGGCAGGATAAAGGCACACCAAGCCTGCCTTGAAACGGCTATATTGAAGGAGATTTAAATGGTTTGGGATAAGTTTAACCGCAGAGTGAAAGAAAATCAGCCAACAAGCATTTAACATGTATGGGAATTTCTTCAAGACTGTTGAAAAGCAATCTCTCAACAATTTTCATGAAGTCGTCACCGGGAATGGTTCTCAACAGTCTTGAAGGAGTTCCCACATATGCTGTCACAATCCATCCAATTGTAATTCAGACATTTTGGGGAGGGGATCACTGAAGTCATTATTATTAAAACCATTAATGTCTCTGAAGGTTTATTTCAGTCGTTTCAATTTTAGTTATATCAATCCGCACCAACTAGGTTGGCTGACGGTTAATGTCACTAAGCTCTTCATCGAACACGTGCATTCTCAGTTTGCAGAAGGAGTGCTGCTTCAGCTTTACCACTAACCTACCATATTTATTTGCTGAATAGAGCAATCTGAATAGATGTTTTGAATTAGAGATGATGGACACAACAATTACCAAGAAGATGGCGTTGAAAACGGGCATTTAACAGTTGATCCATTTATCAGACACAAGTCTGCGGTTTACATTATGGCACTATAAACCCAACTGGGTTTTTTTTTTAGCTGCTCATAATGCTTCTTATTTTAGAGTGTTCCTCAAAATTTCTGATCAGCTTGATGTCTGTGGATCATCAATCAGGGGGCAAACACCCAGACGCTCCTCTCCTCTTGTGGAGATCCAGCCCACATGCCAGTCAGCCAGAGGAATCCTCCGTCTTGTGGTTAAGACGAGGGGGAAGAGAAGCAGACTTGGCAGATCAAGGGGTTTCAGGCTTGGAGCAGAAGCTGCATTCCTCCATGTCTCTCTTTCTTCCTCTGCTGATGTCTCACTCTCTCCTTCTCCCTCTCTCCTTCTCCCTCTCTCTCTCTGTCTCTCTCCTTCTCTTGCTCTCTCTCTCCCCTTCTCTCCCTCCATCCATCTCTATTTCCTATTCCTCAAGCCCCAATGGGGTTGTCAGACAGGATTGTTAATGTTTCCCTGATGTCCTGTACTCAAACCCTTGTCTGCATGGCCTGACCAAACTTTCTTTATGCACTGTCCAAATTTATCATTTGTCTTCTCTACGAGGTGCTTATAACCATCATTTATTTTGCCTATATATCTCTGCATTTGTTATTTTGTTTTCGTAACAGAATATTTCCCTTTTCTGTTACATACAAAGGCTGTTTTTTGGGTTTTTTTTTATGACATCCTGGTCATATTTCAAATATGTTTGATCTGAGGCCTGATGAGGGTAAACATTTCTTGGTTGCCCTTTTGTCTGTTAATAACTCCTGATAAAATGAGAGAGAACTGGAGAGAACTAGAGAGCACTCAAAGAGCGCAAAACCTTTGCCAGGGGAGCTCAGATTTGATCCGGATCCCCACCAAAATGTAATGGATTGGTCCTTGGGCCATACACTTCCTCTCAAAAATAAGTCATTAAAATCCGTTCCTAAGTTTTCAAGTAATCCTACTAACAGACAGACAGACAAACCCAAGCAAAAATATGACCACCTTGGTGGAGGGAAAAGAAACAGAAAAATATTTAAAAGACGTAGTGTATTGGGAAATGGAAGAAGAGTATCCTGCCTTTGCACAATTCATTCCTGATTTCTTCAGTAGTCTTGTACAGTAACATAAGTGAAGCCAATATCGCAAACCCCTACCAAGGCGGCTCAGTGTCCCCATAATGCCATTGCACCATAAACCAATAGTTCCAGGATTTTTTGACCCTTATAATATGACTCCTTGACCATTAAACACTATCTCTAAATATGAAAATGTTGTTTTTTTTTTTGTTTTTTTTAATCAATTTATAGACATTATATTTTATCAAACTTATGATTATACCATATTAGAGATTTTACCTTACTAATTTCAAATTTGGTGAGTGCTTGCTTATTACCATAAGAATAAAATTATCAAAAGCTTTTGATGTTTTTGATGAAAGGTGTATTTAGGTTTGATCGGGCGACACACAACTGTCATAACTCCATTGTCCGATCTGCCCCAAACTTTACATGGTCCTTACAACTTTACAAAGGTCCTGCACAGAAGATGTCTTAACAACTTTGCATTTGGTCAGGAAAGCCGTAACAAGTTGGAGATTCATTGCCGTGAAAACTTTGAGTATTTGTTCAATGGTGTAGCTGTTGCAAGGGGGGGCAATATCTTTTCAAAAAACACAAGGTCATCATACCTCAACTGTCCATTGTCAAATCTTCCCCAAACTTCACAATTTGGATAAAGGAGTCCTCAAGAAAATGTCTAAGTGAAAAAGAAAACCAAGTAAACTTTTGTCATAGTTCCAACTACTGCCAACTACTGGGGAAATTAAAAGACAGGACAAAGAAAGTTCACTAATAACAGTTTACTACAAGCTCTGGGTGTAATAACATCCAGCACTTGTAGTAAACTGCTCCACAAGCACTGGATTTTATTATGCTGTCTTTTGTGTTTGGACACCATAATAACTTCTGTTGTCCAACACAAAAGATTTTACACTCAGCTAAAGCTCCAGCTACATTTTTAGCTTTAATAAAGTTTATAGCATAATTATTTGTTATCCCACAGTAGCACATTTTCTGCGAGCAATATAAACTTCCCCTAATCCAGAATATTTCTTGAATCAAGATCAAACTTTGGTGTGGGCTAAATCAACTCGCAATGTCATTATGTAATTTATGTTCAACCATTGTCGTAATTATCCATAAAATAAGAAGCAATAATCTTGTTTTTCCCTTAATGGTAAAATAACATTGTGGATCAGATGATGATTCCTTTGGCCACAACCTACTGCTCCAAAAAAGAATTCAAAGTGTATTCATAACAATTTGAGTAATCCGGACAGACAAACGCCGGCAAAAACATAACCTCCTTGGCAAAGGAAATCATACTCTGATCTTATCCAAAAGTTGGCGCTACGATTATTTCTGTTGGCATGGTGAAACCTGGAGAATGGTTTATGTACTGTCCGTGCAGCCAGATGGAGAATGAGACAAACACATCTTCAGACCCGAGAGTAGTATCTGACTCTGACAGATATTCATAACAGAGGGAGTAGACGGAAAGGAATCCTCGCGCTCATTAATAACATCAACATGTTAACATTGGTGAGGGAATGCATCAACATGTTTTAAAACTTTGCTGGATATAATTTAGTGCACTGGGAAACACTGCAAACCTGCTACTGGCATTCGACTTCGTAATTTAAACTTGATTGACAGAGACTTTGGATTTCTCCTTGCGTTGAAGCAGTGTGCTTGTGGCTTTAGTAAGGGTGATACTCTGCATTTAAAGAGTTTGGAGGGTGGTATCTCTCTTTTTCCCACCTTTTCCAAACCCAAAACAAGAGCAAAATCTAACGAATGGATTTGATTGTATGTTTATGCCAGAGGTACTCAAAGTTTTGATGACTAAATGCCAATTTTTGGAGCCAGCATATGATTAGAGGGCCACACAAGAAAGCCCATAAACTTAGGATTCTTAGGATTTGGGATTGATCTGAATGGCACTGCATTTACTGGTTTTGGAGATAAAGCAGATCACATTATTTTCTTTAGGAGTTTATCCATTGTGGGATCTCCTTTTCCCCACTATACAGCATTTCCAATGCGGCCACTATTCCGTCACTATTCAACGTTAAACTGATGATTTGTCTTCAGAAGTACAACACAAATACTGAGGTGACTCCAGTTACCATCCATACAGCTATATTGTTTGGGGCAAACATATCAATGCTTTGAGCCATTGAAATTATAGGTTTTGACATTAAACAGGTAAAATGTAATACATGCCTTTAATGGCGTCCTCAGGGTCCACTTAAAATGTCTGGCTGATTAATAATAAACATTATCCTTCCCTAATTAATCATATGTTACACAGTACATACTTACAGTACAACGTCGTGAAATTTATCAATGCATTTAACCCATCCCTTAGGGAGTAGTGGGAGCCTGTGGCCTGTGAAGCACCCCTGGAAATGAGGTTTCAGGCTCTGGCTCAAGGACCCATGGCTTGATGCGTCAGGGAGTTGGCTCGAACCCTGGTCTCCCGGTTGAGGGACGACTGCTCTACCCACTGAGCTAAAGGGGTATCAAAAGCCCACCGTTCACACTTTGAGAAACCTTTTAACATTACTATCACTTGACCCATACTGGTCATATTTGTCCCATCCTTGTGATGCACAGAGACTTTTTAGTAAGATTTTTTTTTATTAGAACAAGCCAACCATTTTCAGGAGTTTGTGCAAATAAGTTCTTGTGTGAGATCAGATACTCCAAGCGTGCTTTTGCTCCCCACACGTATCACTGAGTTCTGGGTGAACATGGCATTGTAACCAGTTCAACAGTTATCCTTCCATCGGTTCTGTTGATACAACAGTAATTTTCACATAAAACTGTTTTATTTTGTTGCACTATGGCCTTATGTTTATACAACTGCAGCATTTTTAAGGTCCTGAAAAAGAAAAAAAAATTAAACTGGGTCCCTGACTGATCTTTTGTAAATGCGACTGATACAGTCTCAGTGGAAACTGGCAAAACACAACTTTTTGTGAAAGCGGTATCGTGATTGCCCCACTTCGCTCAATGTTTGTTACAATCTTAGCATTTGCGGCGCTGCTACTGTGATAAGCGTATATCAATCCAACTTGGTCTTCTTCTAAAAAATTACTTGTTAACTGACTTATTTATAGTACATGTCCGTATATATTCTCATTCATCCAAGTCATGGTATCAATGTGGGTAGAATACGAAGTAACTGGACTTCTGTTTAGGCTTGAAGACTTTTCACCTCTCATCGAAGAAACTTTTACATCATCAGGAAATAGATGGGCTAGTAAATGTAGAGCTTTATCTTATGACTCAGCCCCTTCTTCACCACAACTGACGGTTATCACACTGCTGACGCTGCACCAAACCACCTGTCATTGATCCATTTAACAATCACTCAAGAACTACATATCAAGAAAATTTCAAGTCCTTTGCTTGAAGCCCTGACTCAACTCCAACTCAGAGGGGACAGTCAACTGTTTACCGGCTGAGAAACATGGCCTCAGATTTGAAGGTGCTGCCTCTCAATACCAGCCGATTGACACTCATGATCAGAATCATGCTCTCACGCAGCGAGCAGAGGGGTTTCAGGCTGTGGGATCAAACTGGACCTGGTTCCATGAAGGTCTGCAGCTGAGATCAATAAAAGATGAAACACTCACAAACTTGTACTACTCTTTTTCCTCCGGGTAAAGTCATTGAGGGGACCATCGTAAACGGAACGTTTATTCTTACAGAACGTACATATATATATATATATATATATATATATATATATATATAGAGAGAGAGAGAGAGAGAGAGAGAGAGAGAGAGAGAGAGAGCGAGAGAGAGAGAGAGAGAGAGAGAGAGAGGCAGCATGATCAGAATAAACGGCTACATTAGCTACTCTGTCTGCTTTTTGTCAACTTGTGCCCACTTTAGCGTTTCCTTATACAAACTCAGTTATTCCTTTGTGCACACAGTGTTTTCCCTTGAAATAAAAGTAGCTATAGGACGTTAAGCATCTAACTGTGTTTGAGTATGAAAAAATGTTCCATCTGTATCCATATTTTCACAATTAGATAACATGAGTCTTTATTCTTATTCCGACCTTAACTAGTCTCATTCCTAAATCTAAGTAGTCCAACCAACAAAGGCAGCCGATCAGAGGAACGGTAGGGAGAGTTTTGCCAAGAAAAACTTGCTATACTTCCAGTTTTTGATCTGCCTTGCAATAACAGACAGCCAATGTTGGGTCTCGATATAATAAAGAGTTCAGTCTAGACCTGCTATTTTGAAAAGTGCCTTGAGATACAGGTTTAAGTGTGGAACAGTGGATTAGGTTCCATCTGTTCTTTCTGATTTGTTTTTCCCTTACAAAAGAGGGGCATATAGGGTTATCATTGCCCATCTGTACATCCTGCGTGCATCAGGGTATGGTCTATCTACATTTCCACATATGTAAATCCTCTAAGTATAATTGAATAAAGTTTCACATATGTTTTGCATGGGCCCTCGAGGTGTGCATGTTATAAGTGGTTTCTTCTTAATTATACATTTGTAGCCACATTTGAACTGATGTCAGATTTTCATGTTAGCTTGCAGTTATTCAGGGCTACGGTCTATACACACCAGCCTAAATCAAGTTATTCCATAAATGGAGGCGTCCAGATTTCTGGTTGGTTTAGTGATCAGTCAGTCATAATATATCTGACATATTTAACAACAGGAAACAAGAGTATTTGACAGCTCTTTGGTTGAGAGTAAGGACTCAATACCGGCCACTAAATGAAATGTCATTTCAATCAAAAATACTATTCAGTAGTCACCATTCAAATATTATACGCACGCTCACAGAAACCCCTCAACACAAATGCAGACTAAATTTGATAAGTTTTCTATTTTTTCTGTAGTGTGTTTTTATCTGACTTTGCTTTGCTCTGCTGAACAAGCACTCCGATTTCCCAGGTAAGTCAGTAACAATAGACAAGCTAGAGTGTTCTTCTTTTGATAAAGGCCGTTGCAAACACCCTTTACGCGCATTACCACCACCTACTGGTGCTGGAACGGCATAACCACCAAGCACCGGTAAAAACTCCCGGTTTCATTTCCTTTTGGGCCAATGCGATGACTGTTAACTGGCTCTGGGCCACCTTGGAAAGATTTTGGCATGTAGGGGACTTTACAGCGCTCCCTCGTCAGGACTTCATCCCCACCCAGGGCCAGGGACTCGATGTTTGTTCTTTCCTGTCTCCGACTGGTTATCTTGCATGTAAGCTTTGACCTCTGACACTTTAATGCGGCTGACAATTCTAGGATAAGGAGGGCTGAGATGAGGTTCACCGCTAGGTGCCGATACATCTTACACGCAGCGCCATTAAGGAATATTTGAAAAGCATTGCCCATTCCTAGTATCAATCTGTTGGTTCTTGTTCTCCTTAGACCATAGGTAAAACTCTGAAAAAAATAACTGAAAAAAGTTTATTTTTGAACTTTGTAACTGTCTCTGCAGGACTACCCCAGGAACCGACACCCAGGATGGAGCCGCGGATCAGTGGCGTACCATGCAGGTGGGATTCCAATCCCTCATTTTATCATCTTTCTCATCCTCTTTCAGTGCCTTGTTCTATATTAGTCAAAACAAGGCAGTGGTTATTTCTTTTCTGAATACGGAATATCCCCAGAAGTCTTGTTTGACTGAATTAAATAAATATGATGTACTTCCTTTAAAGGAACTACTGTTTCTGCTGCCTTTTAGATACAAACATCACAGGGCACCGTCTCAGCAGGATGTCAAGGTGTCTAGCACAACAGAGATCAAGGAGGATTGTAGGCAGATAAAAGGGACAAAAGCAGATAAAACATACAGTGACAGCATCAGTAAGAGGAGGAGAATCATATCCCCATCTCCATCATCTCCTTCTGTCTCGCTGTGTCATCTTTATATCTTTCTAAGCAATGAAACTGAGTGCAGTTATCTTTATCTCCTATGCGTACACACACACCCACGTACAGGCTTGGTTGTTTGTGACGACAGGTCTGTGAACATTATCTTTACAGGCATCTGTATAAAACCCCCACAGCATCCATTCCAGGCCTCAGCACCCCTCACTATCAGCGCTAAGAGATTAGCTATCAAACACTGCTGCCATGATATGACAACAGTCGAGGCTAGGTAGGTAGTTGTTATTACACTGTACAGGCTACAGTAGGTAGCCGGCTCTCTATCAGATAATTCACTGTCACAGTTAAGATCATTTTAGTCCTTATCTCACCAAAGCAGCTCAGAGCTAGCTGGGTTTTATCTGCAGAATTTGGTCTGACGCATCCCATTCTTATTCTCTTTCCCAAGGGGATTTTAGTTTCGCTCACCCTAAACGATTTACATGCCACAAATGTCACTTTATTTTATAGGTTTTTCCACCACGAAATTCATTTTATTTTAATTTTAGGGCAAGTTTTTATGTGTTTTCTTCCAGTTGACCTCCAATCAACTATCATTACACATCTTCTTGTTCACTCCGCAATTTCCACTCATGTTTCTAGTTAATGTTGATAGTCCTAAATCCCCTATATCTCTTTGCCGATACCATTTATACTTTGTATACATTAATAATGATAACAATTGATGTAGTGCTTCTTGCCGGGCTCTGTGGACAATGTTTCATCGCTGAGTGACAGACGAGGCCAGTCATTCACAAAGGCTCATCATGCCAGTCCCAGAGGTCTAGCGCTGTGGTCTGGCTGGTTTGGCTGCTGATCGCTGGACGCCACAGAAATGTGCACGCCCCAGCACAGCTCCCATTAATCTTATTTGTTAGAGACTAAAATGATGTATGTGGTTTTCCACGCTGTGCGTATGAGGTTTGCCTTCCCATGCTTGGGTTAATGTGCAGGCTGTGATCCAGCTACTTAAAATCAACAGCCAGGGCCTCTTCTTCATGACTTACCTCGCTCTTCCATGCATTCAAGACTCTCGCAGAACAACTCTGGAACCTCAAAAATTACAGGCGGACACTCTTTGGCAGAGTGATAGACCTAATGTATACACAGTGTACATTATATACCCCAGGTCATATAACCACAGCAAGAATTGCTCAAAGAAGGAATGGCCTGCTTTGCTACCTTGTTTTTCTTGCTCGGCACGGGCCAAAAATGCTGCAAAGAGATGTTTCTGTGACACGTAGCACCTCTGTTTATTAACTTTCACTGTTCATTGTTATGTTTGACCTCAGTGTCTAAAGGCCGGAGGTGTATTTATCGATCAGCGCCCAAAAGCGTAGTTTGATGAAATCGGCAATTGGCCAAGCAGCCTCACTCAGCTGATTCCGTACCGGTTACATGCATGCGCCACACACCAAGCATGAGCAAGTAAACCAGAAAACATAAAGTTTGCAATTTGTAACACCTGTAAGGACAAAATAAGCTGTGGTGGAATAACTCTGAAAACGGTCAGCACATGGAACTTAATCAGACACTTCAAAATGATTCATCGGTAGGAACATAGCAAGTTTGAAGAAGCTAATGTTAGCAGAGGCGCTAAAGTTGGTAGGAGGTCATAGCCAGCCATGAGCCCTGAAGTCCCGGAAAAAAACCCAACATATAACAAATGATGGACTGAACGAGGCCTACAAAGTTTTATTTTCACTTCGAAACGTTTCACAGGTGGTTTAAGAAACGCATGGCGGGGAGGATGCAGGGTTCATTCATTTCAACAGGTCAGAACACATTAACAGCATTATTTCCGCTGTGTAGTCCTTCAAAATAAGAGCAAATAAAATACATTACTCTTTATGGTTTCAAAATGTAAAAGAAAAAAAATTCAGGTCGGACAAAAATCGGTGATCGGCCAAGAAAAGTTCAATTGGTCCACATCTACTAAAGGGGTAAATGGACCTTCTTTGGTTGACTGTAGCTTTGTATAAACTTTTGAAGCTCATTGTTATAACATTATCCAACCTCATGTTGTTGCTTAACGCACTCCTGGGTGTTTGTTATGTGGAGTTACATTGTGCAGCCTGGAGGAACATACATGAATTACATCATGAGTCAGGGCTACATCCTTCCTTTACATAGTTATACTTTGCAGTTCGACTCCTGAACGGTATTTCTGTCACCCTTGATTTATGGAACACGTTTTTCGTCATTCAACAAGTGTTGACGCCGATCAAATATGATGTGTATTATTGACTTTAATGCTTGTGATTTTCCTCCAGATATGTCCCAGTTATATATACCAAGAGGCTGCCAACCATATCGCTGCTCCTTTGTATAGCTTGTATAGTTTGAGAGATCTTTGGCCTGAGCTAATGTTACCATGAATGTTTGCATTGGCCCATTGCAGACCTCCATTCTATGTTTTGGCTCCGCTCAGCTCTGCAAGTTAATGGGCCATAGGGATCTGTGAGCCCCTTTGGGCCCTATCAGGAGCAAGCAGCCATCCAACCAGTGAGTGCTCCACAGCAAGCATCATTAACTCTGTCACCCCCCTCCAACCCCCCCTGTATCAGTGACTCACGTGCTATGACTCAACACCCTCAGATTTAGTTGGTGCTCAACCACCGCCACCACCATCTGTCCATCATCACCCAGCCGACCTGAGATAATGGTGCTCAGTTTAACTTCTGTCCTCTGTGTCAGTGACAGGGTATAATCGGATTCCAACATGTGGGGGGATTAAATTACTTTCTTATCTAATGGGACAGAAATGGACTTGGACGACAAGGGCTGTAAAACACAAAGAGACTCTTGTTATAGACAGTAACCATTATCTGAACGATTGTCTGAGCATGTCACCAGACTATGTGCAACCACAATGAGCGTTTCACACAGCTTGGAGAAGTGCGGTTTTTACTAGAGATGCACATTTAAATCAAAATACCACTAAAAATACTCCAATATTGTTCGAAGCCCCCCTCCGCTTCCCCATTTTTTCCAGATGAAGCTGTAAAGTTTGTAAACTTCAAAAACTATCCCTATCATGAAAGATGATGGGAAGCATGTCATCTCATCTAACATCAAACTTAATTCTGCCAAAACGAACCACTGATAATTGAACTGTGGATGGATCTTCTACTGTGGAAGTTGCTCTAAGATGATGACAGTAATGATGATGAGTTGGCACTGAGTCTCATTTTGCTTTTTCTTTAACTAAAAACTCAACACCTAACTATTTTACAGCTGGGGTATGTTTCTGCTGTTGCTATAGCGTCATACCCATTTAAATGACACCTGGTGATCAAAATAGTGTGTTCATCTTTTTAGTTATGGTTGCAAACTGCGTCTAGTCTCCGATAATACAGCATTACGACTTGACGCCGGAAAAACAAAACAAAGAAAAAGCATTTTTATTACAAAACAAATCATACCATTAGATTTTTTTGTAATTGAATTGATATTGTATGATAATTGTCATTGGTGATTCATTATTAATTTTCCAGAAGGGAAATTATAGAGTTGTTTGTTTGTTTATCAGCGGAATTACACAAAACTGCTCCACAAAACTAAAAAGATGGGACCAGTAAAGAACCCATTGGATTTGATGTGATCCGGGTTAAAGGACAGATTCAAGATTTTTTTCTTCAACTTTTTCTTTCAACATTGCAAGAGAGGGTGTTTATTGACCTTTTCTCTAATTATGCAAAAAAAAAACTGTTGGCATGATCTCCACAAGACATTCTGCAGGGGCGGGGAACGGGCCAGACAAAACCCCATTAAATTTTGGTAAATCCAGAAATGTTTCATTCCTTACCATTGCGAAATGGCTGGGGTGGGGCATTGGCCAGGCAAGTTAAACAGAGATGTTTTGTATTGTTTGGCTGTGAGGAAGTATGCACACCACTGACCCTGTGCCTTTTTAGTTTTCTCCATTATTTAATAGATGAATTAATTGTTTGTGTTATAAAATATGAGAAAAATTGTGAAAATTTCCATGGCTTCTTCATATTGTTTTGTTCAGGACCTGAAGTATTCCTATAACTGTTACAGAACAAACAGAAAAAGCTACAACTTTTGGAATTACAGGAGCTGAAACCAGAGAGGTTTTTTTTAAAGTTTGTTCCATGAAGGGAACGTATCCCTCCCAGAACCACAATCAATAGTGTTGTGAAAATAATTTTTGCAAGCCCTCCTGGCTAAAGTTATATTTGTTTGTATCTCATTCTAAACTTTATTATGATCTTCAATAATATTAAACATAAAACATCCAGAGTAAACATAAAATGCACGTTCGGAATTGTCATTTTCTGTGAAAAAGTTGTACCAAATAACATAATATCTAGACGTTCAACATCTGCACACAAACACTTCTGATTACTGGAAATCAGTCTCTGATATCGCTGTTGTGAAATCGTCGTTCAACCTTTATTAGCAGAACTGATTTTTGCAGCTCTATTGCCTGTTTAGTGAGCTTGAACCGATCTTTTCAGGTCCCATCCCAGCACCTCAATTTGGTTCATGTTCAGTGACTAAATCACCCAAGAACTTCAGATTTTATTCCTTTTAAGACATTCATAGATGTTTCACAGACTGATGATCACACATTCTCCTTCAGAATTTTCTGCTAGATATCAGAATTCCTGTTTCCCTTAGTTACGGCGAGTTGTCCTGGTCCTTAAGCAGCGAAGCATCTCCACAACATCACACCGCCTCCTCCGTGTTTGACTAGGTCTTCAAACAGTTGAACTTTCCACTCATCAGTCCAGAGAGGATTCTCCCAGAAGCTCCGAGGGTCATTAAAGTGTGGCAAAATTCAGATGAGCCTTAATGATCCTTTGCATTAGCAGTTACTTTCTCCTCACCACTCTCCCATGATGCCATTTTTTTGCCCGGTATCTTATGACTAGTGGAGGCAAGAACTCTATTGAGGTGAGAGAGGTCTGCTGTTCCTTGGATATTTTCTTTGGATCTCTTGTAATATTTTTTAAACAACAACAATTATCGTTGAGAACTTCTACCACAATCTAGCATGAGCTAGACATAACATAGAAGAAGCCATTTGTGTCCGATGCACTATATGTACACTTGATGTGCTATATGTACATCAGCTTTATTAAAGCATGTTGATGGTCAACCTGCCCGTTGGTATTCTCCAACCAATGATTATTTATATTAGTCAGAATTCATCTGCTGGTCATTTTCTCAATTGATTGTTTTGTCTATAAAAGCTCAGTGTAAAAGTATTAAAAGAGTGAAAAGTTTTTGTGTTTTGCCAAAACCAAGAATTATTCAGTTTATAGTAACAAAGAAAAGCAGTAAAACCTCAAATTGGAGAAACTGGAACTGGAAAATGTTTGGAAGTTATTTTCAGTTTTTTTTTCTGTTGATGAATCAACACAATTCCGTACATCACATCAACACCACCATACATCCTACAGTTTAAAATAAAGCTTTACAGGTAAAATGCTAATCTAATGTACGATCTATCTAAACTATTACTCCTGCTAAATTTCGTCATTCCGGAGTCTAACCTTAGATTAAACATATTGTTCATGTGATGCTGAGATCACAGGGTTCAGCGAGCAGAGGGGGGTATGTTATATATTAACAGCTGAATACTAAGTGATAAACTCTGATGGCAGCTGCAACTGGAATTTATATCACATTTTTCGGAACATGTGCAAAGTGGTGTGTTTGTGTGTGAGTAGGTGAAATCATGGAAGAATATAAATATTTTCTTTTAATTTTTCATGTTGTAGGAGTCTGTGAAGTCATTGTTCCCTGGGCAGGAAAGCCCAGTTTTTTTCCAGTCTATTTCTCTGTTACTGTTACGAGAAAGACTGTTTTCCTGTTGCCAGCTGGTCCCAGCCAGGTTCTCGTAGCCAAAGGCCTATCCTACTGCGGCCCAGCTCCAAACCCTTAACTCAAACTCTGGTTTTCACCTTCTCCTTGCTACTAGGATCACCTTTTTATCCAGAACCTGGTGGCAGTCACAGTAGCTGAAACTGTTGGCGTTACCAACGACTGCTTCACTTTATGACCTTGGCATTTACGTTAACACCATCGCCTGTCTCTGCCCCGTAAACTCTCACCAGCCTCGCAGCCAAATGCTTGGTCAACACCTCTGTGCTAATTTTAAACTCTCTCTAGTCTCCAACATAAATTTTAAGATTTTCCGCCACAGCCCTGCTCCAAATTGAGCCTCCTTCCTGTACTCAATTTCCAACATTTTAAGCACCAAAGCACACTTGAGAAAAGCAAGAGAACATATTATTGCCTGCCTCACCTGCCAGACTAAATTCATCTTATTATAGCAAAGATAATTTCACTCTGCAGGACATTTTCAAATAACCAGTGATTATTTCCATCGTTTATTTTAGTCGAATGCCCTACAAGCAATGGATTAAACATGAAAAGTTCTATTTAATCATCATGTTAGGGACCCTTATTAGTTAGTTAAACTTAAAATACCATGACTTGTATAGCGTGGATTTGAATCTTTTTTTTGTTATTCCACTGCACCCGCGACATCCGTGACTGGCATTATGTTTTCAGTTATTTCGTAATTGCCTGATTGTGATCATTTGTGCAAACCACCATTGTTTTGCATACTCGTTAGAATAGCTTTCATTCATCAGGTTAAAAACAGCTGGATGAAAGACAATGTTGTATTTTCGTCACTGACACCACGTCATTTCCTATCATTTGGTGTTTTTCTGGCTCCCATTAATTACATTATCTGGTTACACTTATTCTGCCATGACTGGAGAAATGAATTAGCCTTTAGTGCCACCAACTGTTTATTTCATCAAATTTTATGGCTCTGACAAAGTATTGGACCCCCTCCTGGTCTCCTCTGTAATATTTAATTGTTTTGAATCTTCAAATTAAAGTTAGAATAAAACAGGCACCATCATTTGACAGAATATCCAAGTTTTCAATGATAACTGGGTTGTTTGAACGATAAATAGTATCTAATATCAGTTTGAAAAAGTCTTCGCCCCCTCAAGAAATGTTATTTAAAAAACTACCAAACTACACACTTGTGTTAACTGAACACAACCAGAATTGATGACTTCAATCAATTCAATGGATCATTTTCAGAAGCAGGATGTTAGCTCCTAGGCTCATCAGTAACACACCATACCAAAATCAGAAGAAATTCCAGATTAGATGAGGAAGAAGGTGATTGAAGTCCAGAAGTGTGTGAAGGGTTTAAAAGCTATATTTAAGGCACTAATTCAGACTACATCATAGTTTTGTCTTCAACAATGGTATTTCCTGATTGATACTGCCAGATCAGGCCATCACAGCACCACAAAGTTGTGCCACAAACACTCGAAAGTTTGTGGGCCATAATTTCTCAACCTTTGGTTTTATCTAGTCCAAATTTGGTGTTATGAATCGGCGCAAGGAGATCTATCGTGTATGCATCGTGTTTTACTGAAATTGTTCATATTATACTTACTAAGGGCTGCTTCCTTACAAAAAACATGTGTTTTTCAGACATAACTCCTTAACCGTTGTCCTGATTTAGTAACTTTCAGGGGATATACCCCTGCTTGGAAAACAGCATAGAACTACTTTGAAGTGGAATGTTAATTCATCAGTCTGTTAGTTGAAGCTCAAGCACAAGTTAGTCTTCCACAAAGACAATGACAAAACTAGGAGGTGAAATACACCTTTGAATGGCTTAAAGTCTGGACCTGAACCCCAGTGACAGGCTGTAGCAGGGTCTGAAATGATCCGTTCATGCTCACAAACCTTCCAATGTTGCCGCACTAAAGCTGTACTGCAAAGAAGAGTCGGCTTAAATTCCACCACAGGGATGACATTGACTGATTTGGAGTTATCAGAGGACTTTGGTTACTGTTAAAGGAGCAGCAACTAAATATTCATTTTGTGAGGGTGAATAATTTTTTAACTGTATTGTTTGTCGAGTCGACATTATTGGATAAATCTGTGCATTATTATTATCCTTTAAAAACAAGTGTTGTTTTATATTACTCAGTCTCTTCTGTTTCCCACTAAATTTTGTTTGAAGATTCTGACACAGTTGAGTCCCAGATGCCAAAAAGATACAAAAAAACAGCATTGTTATCTAGACAAAAACAGCGACAGACGTATCTCCACCTACACCCAACATACACTGTTGTCAAGGCCCTCCGCCAGACTTTTCCTATCCTTCATGCCTCAGTGAACTACCTTCATCTTCAGGCCCAAATCTGGACTTCCTCACCTGAAGTCACCTTGAATGCCAGCCTTCTCCAAAGCCTTGCTCTGCTATTTTTAGCCGAGCTGCGCCTCTGCCGGCGTGGCTCCTCTATTTGCCGAGCGTTTGGTGTTGTGACAAGGGCCCTTATGGGAGCCGTAATGACAGTGTCTCCATCTCCCTCCTGGTTCTAAGATAGAGATTGTTAAAACAGCGCCCTGAGACGGGGACGGGTCCCATGACAACTCCATAAATATTTACCAGCAGCAGGCCCGCCGCTCTGCTTGAGGAGCGTTTGTCTGCGAGTTACCTCAGCAATGTTTTTCTTTAGCTTTTTTTTTTGTCGTCTATCGCAATGTGTTGTTTTGATGGTTTCCTTTTGAGGTGGATGTGGTTTTTTTCTCTCTCCACGTTTTTTTGACGAGAAGTGTTTTTACTTGCGCTGCCTTTACACATCCTGATCTGACTGGAATGTCAGGCTGTCATCAGCGTTAGCACAACATAGTAGGTAGCCATGAGGTAAACAGATAAAAAGGTTAATCGTAGTCCATATCTAGGAAGCTTAAGTATGAGATGCGGGATTTCATTTCTAAAGTCTAAATATTTGTGTGTTTTATAACAGGCTGTCAGTAAGTTTGGGAATATTTTTGCTTGCAGGAGGCCGAAACTTCTGCTACCTATAGAAGCTAATATTGATTTTTTTTTTTTATAGCAAAAACAGAAATGATTATAACTTTTATTTGGTTTTTCCATCAATTCATCCTTTTTTTGCTGCGTATTGGTCACAATCACATTAACTATCCCTACCACAAGCAAAGTGAAGACGGGGGTATACTGTTTGACTGTGCTCCATCTGTCTTTCCCATTTATCTGTCCATTCTGACATAACTCAAAAACGTATTATTTACCAATTCTATTACTATTTTTTCACATAACAAGTACTGAAATGGGGGGCTTTTGCTTTTTTAGAATATATCTGTTTTTGTTCTGGTTTTTTTTTCCATTATTACAGTTGAAGTTTTAGCTCATTCTGTCAGGCTAGGTTGTCTCAGATGAGGGTTTCTCAGGCGTTACTCAAACACTGTACAATATATATATTTTTTTCAAATGTAAGTTCATGTCTCTCTTGTCAAAGGAGAAATTCATTCATTTTCGGTAACCTCTGCTGGTTCAAGAGATGACTGGAGACCATCTTAGTCAAAGTTGTGCAGGAAGTGGGGTACACACTGGACAATTCACAAGTTCATCACAGGGCTTTTTTTTATGGCATATCCAAGAGGTCACATTTTGACGGTGGCACATTTTTTGCAGCAGATGCCTTTCCCGATTAAACCTTTCTCTACTTATCTGGGCTTGGAACGCTTTCCATGAATTACCCTGGGTTATGTGTTCCTTGTATCAGGGTGCAAAGGCAATTATAATTTTCAAGCATATAGAGCCTCCGATTTAAAAAATGCCCTTTGATATTTTGGGAATGTAAGTATTTCTTAGGGTTGATCTTCCAGGATTCTAGCTCCTATGCAATCAATAAGGATTTAAATATTGGCCTGTTTTTTCAGTTAGGACCCTGACTCGGTAATAATAATAATATATTCTAGCTCTTCCTCCCTGACAGATGATGGCAAGATCTTCCATGGCAGTGGGGTCGGAGACGCTTTTGGTCCTCGCTGCTTCAAAGGTGACATCATGGGATGCGGCATCAT
The DNA here is from genome assembly GCA_037951165.1 of Lophius americanus. Taxonomy (NCBI): domain Eukaryota; kingdom Metazoa; phylum Chordata; class Actinopteri; order Lophiiformes; family Lophiidae; genus Lophius; species Lophius americanus. The sequence goes on along the minus strand of JBBDHG010000086.1, from coordinate 2,346,323 downwards.
GTTCCCACGAGACTACATCCTGGATGGAGAAGGTGAGTGTGTAGGCTTCAGGTGCTGTGATTACCCTTGAAGTCTTTAAAGCGTTTGGTGTGTCCGTGGGAGGTTTCGCTCTTAAACCTGCTTTGCATGGTTTAGCATAAGACCATTTCTTCTCAACTGAGTCCATTGTGCTGTCTGTGGGACGGAAACTGGATGCAAACCAACGTCCCCCGCATGGAAAACGGCAGTCACTTCAGGGGGGAAATTCTCAGACGCCCCTTCTCCATGAGAGACGAATAAACGTTGCTGCTCTCAGGTGGTTTCCATGCATCCACTTCAAAACAAACAGCTTTGATGCGTTTGCAGTTTGTATGTATTTACAGATGGAATAAGCCAACAGCCAATGTCATTAACCTGAGAAGACCCGTAACAAAACAGAACATGTACAGTTATGGTTACAGGCACTGCAGCATATTTAGATAAGTAGTACAAAGTATTTGATATTTTAAGGGGGGAATGTAAAAGGAGTGGGTAAGTAATGATTAAATAAGATTCAATTAAAATTTTATGGCTTCAAAGAATGAAGATCTCACGTTTTTCTGGGAGTGGGTGTCAAAAAGAGTGAAGCAAGAGCAGGGTTAAAGAGACATAAGGAGGTTAGCAGAGTCATTAAAGGGCGTTAAATGTTTGGCTAGAACACATGAATGTGTTCATCCTGAGTTCTCCTGCAGTTGCATCCTTTCTATTTATTATCAACACATACATACACACTTTTAGATTTAATTTCACCGTGTGTAGGCACACATTTGTACTAAATAGGTGTAAGGTTATTTCGGTCTACTTGATCTTCAAATCCAACGTATCCTCCTCAAGGAAATGATTCAGTCAAGAATGGAAATTCAATCAATAGGCTTTTTTAAAAACCGAGATCAAGAAACAGCACCGCGATGATGTCCGCTCTCTGAGACGGCTTTGGGGGAACAGTGCCACAGCGGTGTGTTGCTTGAAATAGCAAGCCAGGGTTCTATGAATAAAGAGGTATTACATATTGCAGATCGGAGCCACATCTGTGTGACTTCTTATATGTGTGTCAAGCATCATACTCTAAAATATACGTATAGTATATATTCTCCTCTGCTCAGAGGGTATAGAGCTCGCTGACACCTTGCTATCTCTTCATTTTGAGGACATTTTTGGTAGATTTTATTCTCCAAAAATAATTCCCTGTATGAGTTAGCCGCTAGCTATAGACTTAGCAAAACATTAGACCCATTCTGCCCCACTGGTGCATCCCTTTTATACAGATCTTTGTTGCATTTTTGTGCACCAGGCACATCTTGATAAGCTGTGTAAAATGAGCTATTTTCTACTCTGGGCCATGCTGAGTCTGTTAAACAAGAAGAAGGAGACGGCGATGTACAAAAACAAAACACAAGGTCTCCAGAAGCTCCGAGTTCCAAAAACAGTTTTGAAAGTGTTTTTGCTGTTCAGATGGATTGTTGTGTGTTTCCTTGCTTTCCATTGTCATAGGGATGTTTAGACTGTTTATACAGCCTGTTCACAGCTGCATTGGTGCTCCCTTATTCTGCCCTGCCATTTTAGATGAATGCAGTGGAGGCCTAATGGGCTGCAGCTGCAACAGAGGTAGTAACAGAGGCAACTCTATGTAAACACAAGGTGGAAAGGCAGGACAGGGCAGTGACACTTCAATGATGCAATCTGTTTGAAACACCCAATTGGCACTCCTGAATACTCGTAGCAATTAGCACCCGACTAAAAGAGGAAAGAAACCAACTGAAAATGTGTTGTAACATTGGGGGGACACCGAATTGTCTGGAACTCCTTACCTGGTGAGCAGTGGATGATGTATCAGAGATGGATTACTAAATATAACTCGATGTATTGACGACACACTGTGTGCTGAATCTTTGTTTCAAAGCCGTAACATTCAGTGGAAACAAACAAAGGCCTACTGTCTGAGTTTATATTTCTGGATGGACCGTTCCTTTAAGGAATGTAAACAATAGTAGATTAAAAAAAGGTGTTAAGTTGTAGCAGCTGATGTCATCGTACCTTATTAGGTCCCATTAATAAAAAAGAAAAACCTTGCGGCTCGCGTGTTTAAAAAGGCTCAACCATCCTATATTTGTTTTCATAGCTCGATATTAAATCCGTCAGTAAATATGTGGCACAACTCTGACCTGAACATGTAAGCTGCTCCTCAAACACTATAAGCTCTGTTTTGTCCTCAGGTGATATGGAAGACTGGGATCGGCTGGAGGTCCGTGCAGGTCACGCTGGCATCCAGAACGTTCTGTACCTCAACGATGAAGAGGAGGAAGAGGAGGACGGAGAAGAAGTAGAACAGGGACAGGAGGGCAGGAAGGTCACGGTGAGGAGCACGTTTAGAAACCGCTGTTTGAAACACGTACTTTATTGTGATTTATAATTTAAACACATATATAATTATATATATAAATATACGTATAGTGATAAAGTGACATTTTAAACGTGCATAACAGATTTATGCACGTTTAAATTCACACTTGGGGATTTAAGCAGGAGATAATGTAAACCTGCTCTCATTTTGTTTTCTATGACCACCAGGGAGCAGCACAACGGGCTAAAAACACACAAGACCGCCTTAATATTACCATTTAAGTTTGGAGGAGTGATAACTTCGTGGAGTCAATTTTAGAAAACAGTATCACATTTATTTTTATACCCGCAACTTAAAAACGATGGGGTTCGGAGGATCTAGTCATCCGTCCGTAATCATTTCTGTCTACAAACTACAGAGAAAAGATTCAGCAAACTTTACACCTAAATTAACTGATTAACCTACCTCTGATAAATGATCACGATTAACCTAACTTTTTACATTTTGAACTGTCTCTCACTTTAATTCGTGTCGTTTCCATCGATATTATTAAAGACGAGCCTTAATGCTGGTCCTCTTGTGCAGAACGTATCTCCTAAGATGTACATTCCAGCGCCACCATACTAAATACGTTTAATGACGAGGATCCGTGAGTGTAGTCTAGATATCTTTGTTTCCATACTCATTTTATTTTGCATGGTTCCCATGGAAACACATTGTTTTAGGTGACTCCAACAGTTGGTTATCTTGTCCGGTGTATTTCTGATCAAGTATATATACTAGCTTCAACCATGGTTAACCAAAAATTAATTATTTTTATCATTAGTTTATTTTATTTTTTATTATATATATAAATAAATGTTTTGAGGAATTTTATTTTGTTTCCATGGAAACATGGTGCTGTATACTTTATTTACAATTATTAGCACCCTTCAAAAAAAAATTTATGCAAAGAAATGTTTTTATTTTGTCTATACCAATGATCTTTATTTCAGATTATTCACAAAAAAACAACATATTTCATTCATATTTGACTTTTTTCTTCTCAAGGTTTATAGTTACTTTGATATAATTTATTTGGGTCTTTATAAGTGATATATTATTTTGTTTTGGTTCCATTTTAATTTGAAATTATTATTCTGACAAATCATTACTAATGGTTATTGATTGACAATAAGTTTCATTTTATTTTATAACCTGAAAATGCACTGTTTTCGGTTATTGTTTCCTTTAACCCTGGCAGAGAGGTTTCAGGTGATGTGATACGAGATAGGAGAAGTATCTATGATCATATGTATATAAAGCAAGATGATGTCATGTGTAGTTTTAATATTACATATTTAAATGTCAATAGCTTTAATAACAGTATTTATGAAAAGATAATTCCTCCAGACTTTTTTTTCCAAGATACTCCCTTGACACAGAAAAAATTGGAAAGTTATTTAAAATAACGGGAGCACAAGTGTTCCCTACCCGTTATAGCTCAGTAAGAAGAGGCATGTGTCGATTATAAAACCCCACATTCCCTTTGAAAGGACAAACTGCATTAAAGAAGGAAGAGATTACCTGGTTGTGGGCAACTGTAATTTCACTGATTAATGGTAAGTACCCCGCTGATAGAGAAAATACTGACTCAAGGAAAAGTAATGATAATAATTGTCGCTGTTGACACTTGATCTTGTTGTTTAAAAGAAATTTCAATGGAGGAAATGGAAAATCAAATATAGAAACAGAAAAAGGGGAAGACCAGGGAATGCTGGATACACAAATTATTTTTTATCAAGAATTCATGACAATACAAACACCAGTCCTACATAAAGATAATAATTTTGCATTAAAATCAGGAGTGTGGGCACTCAATAATCACGGTCACCCGTAAACAAAGGCAAAGATTTAACTGATTGCTCTTCATAAAAACAGATAACATTATAAAATACAGATCAAAAAACTACTGCCAGCCATTATAGCAGAGTGGTAAAATAAATAATACCAAACATAATGAATAGGCATCAGCGTGGTTTTGTTCGTGTTTCAGTCCACACATGTGTCCATCTCACCGTAATCACCTAACCACTGCATGTTCCCACTGTTTGTCAGTATTTGTTTTAATTATTTGCGGTTTTAACTTTGTCTGGACTCGCAGACGTTGCGCCGACTCGCCTTCACAGTTGTGCAAGTTGAGGACAGGGGTGGGTCACCCAGAGGGTGTGAACGCAAGCGCACTCAACATCGACACCCAAGTAGGTGTTCATGGAACAAGCTAAGACGTGATGCAGGGACTCGTCAATATTTACTCAGTGGGAGACATTGCCCCTAATGCACTCCTCTCTGTCATGCCTGAAGTCTGTGATGTCGGTGTCGGTTGAGGCTAATTAGCCCGCAGCAGTTTTCTCTCGCCCTTCATCTGTAATTGAACAACAGCGAGGCCTTTTCTTTTTCTACTGGGTGGTACCGTAAATGTGTGATTAGTGACTCAGCCTAATTTATCGGAGCCACACACCTCACTTGTTGTTTTAGTGCGTCCATGTTTGCTGTCAGACTTTGAGAGAAGCTCAGCGTTAGCATTGAAAAGATTGTTGATGTTCTTTTGGGAACAGCTGGATAATGTTTGATCACTCTCTGATTTAGTGGAGACGTGTTCTGTAAACATTGACTTTTTTTCCCCCAAAAGACAGACATAACTCTGTCACCTGTTTGTTTAACGATATTTCTTAACTGCACATCATTCCTGTTTACAGCTGGCCTGCTGAGTGTTCTCAAACGAACTTTCTACCAGAATCAATCATCGTGAAAAAACACTTCATGCATGACAAATTGTTCCACAGCTCCATCTGTGGATTTCCACTGAGGTGTGTGATTTCACTCGATCTCACTAACAATTAATCACACTGGAAGAGGCTGCTGATTCTTATCAGGATGAAGATGGGCGTATGCTGCTCCGTTTTATTTTTGACCCAATAATTGAGACTCGTTTTAGAGCTCACCCATATTTCAGATAGGAGTGGCGTTGTTTCTCATGTTTCTCATGATGCACGCGTAGAACAGGGATTCATCATAACTCAGTCAACCCTGCCTCACCGGCCATCAGACGGTGGGATGAATTTCTGACATGCCAGAAACGTTGGTCACGATTTTAGGTCAATTGCTGAAGCAGCATGTTTGCCAATTGTGCGTTCGTAGTTAGAAAAAGAATCTGACGGTCACCATGGAAACACAAAAACTGAAGTGGTGACATAACTGTGCAGGGTAGCAGACGAGGCACGTTGGTGTGTTTGAGTTTATTGTTAGATTTATTATCATTTGAACATTGAAGTGATATTTCTGTCTGCCATCTTTCCTTTTCGGCGCATAACTCAAAAACTTTTTAAACTTCAGACACACTGCAACCAAACTCTGAAGGAGCGCCATTTTCTGCTTAGGGATGTTTCTGGTTTTTATTTTTTTCTGTTTCCATGGTTACAGATTGAACTTAGGCTCATTCTACCACAGTTTTTATACAGAAAACACATTATAGACCTGCTGCGATGCGTTGTTTTGAATAATTAGCTGGGATTACTATATATACATTTCTTTACTTTTTAACTTTTTTTGTTAACACACACACACGGTTCTGTATATAAATGAATTTACCTTGCACGTAACTATGACTCTGACATTCCTTCATGTCATCTAGGGATGTGAAAAAGTTCTAAATTCAATTTATAATGCTCTTAAAATTTCTTCAAAAGATTAAAATGTAACCAGTCGAAGTCTTGTTCTACTTCTCGTTTGTTGAACAGACTTTCAAATAAATGTTTACTGAAAATTTTCAATACCCAGAGCGCTCGGCAGGGGGCGATTGAACTACAGGATGCATTTAGCGTGAGCTTTGACTTCACATCACAGCCCTCGTTCACACCAACATAGAACCAGGCGCTGGTTCCTACTGGTACTGTCTGAGCCGGGTTGAGCTTCAGGGTGCCTTCAAGCCTGCCTCAATTGGTCTGAACTTTTAGTTTCACCTTTTAGTTCGATCTGGAGTTACACTTCTGTTATAAAAACTACCCCAGACCAGCGTTCAGATAAAACCAGCCAGACTTTGGTCCGACAGAAGAGGTGATATCGGTCCGGATCAAACTGAACTGTGATGCAGGTCGTTGATGTTTGGGGGTTTTTTTTGCGTGATAAAGCACTTTAGGATGGTTCAGGCTTTCAGATCCACAACAGGAAGTTAGAGAATGCTACTGTCTCAAGTAGGCACAAGGAGAAGAAAAACAAATGAAAGTACTTAAAGTGAGCCCTGAGTTTAAACACATATTAATGCCAGAACTTTGATTTTCTGTATGTGAGAGAGAATATGAGAGTTACGCCCAACTGACAACACGCAGACGTCTGACGCATGTCGGTCCACAAACCCATCAGTCATCCCATAAAGGAGGTGGGGCCACCTAGTTGATGACGAATGAATGTTGGGAAAGGTTCTTAAGAACTCTTCCAAAATTTCAATGTGAAACCAAACTGGATCAGATCAAACGTCTACAGCTCAACATAAACCCATCTGGGTTCCGATTCTCGGGTATTAAAGAATTTTTAGTCTATAAAAACTCGAGAGGAAATCCCCAAACACAATTTCCCAAAGTCCAAAGTTGCGTCCTGATATTGGGTCTTTTGTCCCGTCCCGTCCCGTCAAAGGCTCCTGATTAAATATCATAAATGATAAAGAAAATCTGTACATTAAAAAAGTTGGAACCAGAAAATTGTTTTATTTTTGCTTGCAAAGTTTCAAAACTATGAATCAACATTTAAAATAATCATCTTCTTCTTGGTTTGATTGCGGCAGCTTCATTTTCAACTCTTTCTCGCCCCCCTCTGCTTCTGAAGGTGTTCTTCACCAGGAACGGGAAGCTGATGGGCCGGAGGGAGATGGCGGTTCCTCCTGGGGGGCTGTACCCCACTGTGGGGATGCTGAGCAGCGGCGAGAAGGTCAAGGTGGATCTGCACCCCCTCAGCGGTTGAGCTGAGAGCAGGGACTGGACGTGTGACGCCCTGCGAACAGCTGGCTGCGCTGTAGAGCTCACCCACCATAGCCTAGCATGCAGCGCACATCCCCGGTGTCTTCCTCAGCACCGCCTCGGCTTTAATTTATGCCATTTTCATCACACATATCGTCTCTCCGGGTGAAACGTAGCAGAGAGAGAGAGAGAGACTCGTTTATTTAACTGTCGATTCTATGCAATCTGTCCCGCCACCACCCTCACATCCAACCTCACATCCAGCCCTCCAGCCGCCGTCTGCATGCAGAGAGTCTCTGGAACACTGAGCTGTTGAATCCTCCTCATGAGGTCTGGAACATTGAGTTTATTTCATTTGTCACGACCCCAAGCAAAGTAGAGCGAGGCCAACGGTTGTGCTGAGTCAGAGCTCGTTGACGGTTAAAGTTTCAGGGAATGCACCCTCTCTCTCTCTCTCCCTCTCTCTCCCTCCCTCCCTCTCTTTAGTCTCTAGCACTCTTTCTCTCCCGTTCCTCTCTCTCTGGGTGAGGCTGCCCTCCTGTGAGCAATCAGGGACCTGCTGCTCTCTGGATCACTCCTTCAGAGACGCATCACTGCTTTAATGAGATTATTTAAGTTTATTACAGGTTAGATAATCACCGCCGCATTTAATCAGCAGATATTTTGTTAGGGTTGACGAATAAATAGGTTTATATTTTCACATCGGCGAGACAGACTAACACGTGAAAACATGTCGGGTTTATTTTGTACACATGTACATTTTTATCTTGTGCGTTCAGGGAACAGTTTGATTTTGCATTTAGAGACGATGAGATCGATTGTCGTGTGGAAGCGACACATTCAGGAAAAACTGGACAAAATAAAACCAAAACTCCCTCCAGTGTGATGCAGTCTGGTGTCAGGCCGTTAAAGGGATTTAAAACTGGATGGAAAAAATACTCTTCAAGATAATAAGATGTGAAATGCCTGCATTAAAAGATTTGTTGTTGAACTGTGTAAAAAAACAATTCCACAAAAGTTTGAACTTTATTGCAAAACAGCGATGTTACGATTTACAAATACGAAATAAAATGGAATACAATAAAAACGCAATATTTGATGCTTAAACTGACAAACCTTAGTTATCTACTAGTATAACCGTCTTTAGAATTAAATGCCGCAGCACATTTCTAAAGACTTCTTCTAAAAACATTCAGGAAACTATCACCGTCCTTTCTTCATCCTCCACTTCTTCAGCTCAACAGTTTGAGGTCTCAGTTCTTACCAGTCGCTGCTTCATGACGAACCACCCAGTCAGGGGGAAGATGTCTGGACCGCGGCCGACCCGTCCAGTATTTTAACTCTTTTAAATTAAACCATGCTGTTCTAAGGCGGCAGAATGACGCTTCATTGTCTGGAAAAATCAAACTGAATTGATCCTGAACCTTAAAACACTCTTCAGCATTTGGGCCGTCATTCTTACTCACCGGCGCTTACACCCCCTCACACCAGCACAGATGCTGGCCTCTGAACTTTGTGCTGCTGACAGTCTAGATGCTCATCAGTCACGGCGTCCACCATTTCCATGAGCTGTTTGAAATGTGGACCAGAGGAAGGTTTTCCATTTTGTGTCAGTGCGTCTCAGGCGAGCTCGGATCCAGAGAAGTTGGGTGGGGTTTTTTTTCTGGATGTTGTGGATCCATGGATCTATAGCTCGTCACATGGTGGAATCTTAACTTCATTTGAAGATGCAGACACGAGCTGACAGCTTTACTGACAGCTTTACTGACAGCGTGTTTTTTCTGAAGTCTTCCAGTTGTCCTTGTAGAACCACATTTCTTAGAATCATGTCTGCCACTACCCAAGTTCAAGGCCTCCAGAAGTCTTTTGATGTTATATTATAAACAGTCCTACTGGACTGTTTGCAGATTTTCACAAAGTGGTGAACCTTGGCTCGGTTACTGGGAGCGACTGAGCCATTCCAGAACACCCCTGTCATACTCCATCATCTGTTACCCATGATCCTCTTTACCTGTGGAATGGTCCAAATCTTTTGTTTCCATGCATTCCACTACTTTCACAATCTTTCGACCCTGTCTAACCTTTTAGAGATGTGTTGTCTGCTTAAACAGACGGAATAAATAACAAATAGAACGGCATTCAGTAAAGCCAATACCAAACAATCCTGCATATTTCTTCGTATCCTGTCTTGCCCATAATCAGGCTTCTACTGAGTTTGTTTTACCGAGCACAGCGCCAGATTTTGACGAGACCCTTGTTTTATGTCACAGCCAAAGGCTGTGGTATCTGAATATAGCTCCCTCTAGTGAACATAATTGGTATTTCCAGACAAAATCCCTCTCTGGGGTCAAGATACCATATTTTTCGCACATATTGGATCCACTGGCTATTCAGCTGTATCAAACGGAGAGTCCTCCTGGTTCTACCCAGCAAAAACTGTAGATTTACATGAACGTTGTGTTATTTCTATCAAATAGGATATAAATATTGGTATTTTTCGTGTTTAATCACAAATCTCTCACACATAGTCACAGGTACGATGTTAGCGACAGTGAAAATAAAGGAAACCAAGGTGATGCAAAAAACACCCGATAGCTGTGGAGGTATTTATATTTATTTTGTGAAGTTATTCAGTCAAGACTCCACTTAAACGGAACTTATTCTGGAATACCAGTTCCACTTCTTCTTGACATTAACTACTATTTAATCATCGTATTTGCTTCCGACGATCATGTGACGTTTCTCCTCATAAGCGGAGACGGATAATTGATTGACTATGTCCTCGGTATGTTTGTAACTCAGGCGAGGCTTAAATGAACATAACCAGTGAGCAGAAGGAGCGGAGGTCATCTGCAGCGACGCAAACCCCCCACAGTCATTTTATTATTCAGAGGCCTTTTGGATTGCATCATACTGCAAAGAGTTGTTTTGTTTTCATATGTTGTGGTCTTCTTCCACAGGTCTTCCTCCAGCTGCACACGTTTGCCCTCAGTAGGAATTTGGCCTCGTGTTTTTTTCTCTTTTTGTCCACCTTCTAACCAGATCTGTGACATGTTGAACAGGTAGTTTACAGATTCCTGAGCCAACCGAATTAACCCTTTCATGCATTCATTATCACAAAATGGAGAAAAAGTTCCTTCAAATGTTTTCTTCTTATTATTTTTAAATTTATAGTGACATTCTAGGAATATTTCTCTTTTAATCAAAATGATATAAAGTAAAATACTTCTCCACCTGTGTCACATAATGTGGACATAATGAAACCTTTCCATGCTTATTCCACCTCTTGCCATCCCTCATTCAGTCCTGATCCCTGTGAAACGCTAGATTTTTCCGGTGCAACTATTCCATGCCTATACAAGGAAATGTGTTTTCCCTGAATGGCTTTCCACTAAAGTGACTGCTGTGCATGAAAGGGTTAAAAAAGTAATCTTCTTTTTTCTCTACTAGTCAGAGGAAGTCTTCTTCTCTGTGGTGCCATATGTGATTTAGATGCTCATCAGTCTGCTGGACTTTTGAAGATAAGTGATGTTCAGTAGCTGCATGTTTTACAATCTTTTAGCCGTGTGTTTGATGCCTGTCAGAGGGGGGGCAAATACTTCTTCACACCATCCTATCTCTGTAAAGTGAATGTCTGTGTATTCCACAGTGGGTTCCGTGAAATGAATGAGGTCTGTCCAGAATCTCCAGTTTAAGGATCGGTGCAGTCATGTGACCCCAGACAGACTCAGATGAGCTTTGATTGTGAAACAAGTCCCGGGGCTGAAACCATCTTTGTGTCCGCGGGGGGCCGGTTTCCACCCAAATCAGTCAGAATGATGTTTTTTTTTCTTTGTTAGTCTGTTTGAAGGGAAAGATGATGAACATTGTTTAACTATATCTTCTGAATCCTCATTGTTCCTCTGCCACCTCCAACATCTGTATTTACCCATCGCATCAGCTGAGGCAGACCTTCGCGTCAGGAGCAAAGATAAGGTTTCAGCATGAAGTCAATCATTCACACCGTCACACCGCAGCAGCGAAGCTACAAATCCGTCATGATGTGAATTTACTACACAGGGTTAAAAGCTGAATCACGTCTCTGCTGGAGTTTTTAGCTGTATGTTTTTTAGTAGCCACTGACGATGACCTACAGCGGGTTCACAGGGCATGAAATTATCTAATTTTTCACTTCTTCTGCAGGGCTGGATGGAAACGTAAAGGAACAGTTCACCCAACAATCAAAAACAACCATTTTCTCCCCCCCCCTCCAGAAATTCTGAACAGAAGTTTAAGTTTTTGTTGCATCTTATCCATTTTACATCTGCAAAGTAGCAATATGAAACCAAAACTTAAAGGTTTAGTGTGTTGAAATTAGTGCCATCTAGTGGTAGAGTTCTAGATTAAACCTCCTTATCCAAGGATGGTGGGAGAATCTAAGGTGGCATTCAAGTGTCAAACTAAAGGAAGGAGAGAAGAGACGGCACAGGAAGCACTCGGTCCACATCCAGTAAATATAAAACTATATTTGACTAAATTTACTAGCAACAACTTATTCACGCTAACCTTCATCTTCATTGGTTTAAAGGGGGGGGAACTTGAAAAGCTCTGTCTTAAGCCGGTGTTCAGTTGGTCCTCTCTTAAACCCGATTCTTATTTTCAGTTGATTCGACACTGAGAAAAAGGAAGTGGTGGATATTTATCATTTATTTAACGAGGCGGCACCAACTTTTGCACATTGCATCTAATTACCTACTTCCTCAATTCCTGTGTCTTTGGCCTCCCTCCGCTCGGTGATGGATTTATTTGTTTGGCTTCGTCTCTTCCTCTCTCTCTTCCTCTCAGGAAATGAGTAATACGTTTCAGATTTTTTGTTTGTTTTTTTCCCCCACTTCCCTTTCATTTCTTCGTCGGACCACATCACTATTAAACAGCTCGTCTCTTCCTCTCCTCATGCGCTACTACAGAAGTTGACCTGCAGTCGTTCCAAAAGTAGCTTTCACACTATAAATTAACCGAGTCACGGGTGGATCCGGACCGAGACCACATCTTTGTATCGCACCAAAGTCCGGCTGCTTGATCTTAATCTTTGTAAGATTTCACACCTTGACTTTTGGTGCTGGTCGAACAGTAAAAGTCAAAGTTGACAAATTATGCAGGTATGACAATGGCCTAAATGTGATTTATTAAAAAACTGAAGAAGATGATCCTTTGTTTTAGGATCCGCTCCTGTTATGTTAGCTGAAACAGAAGATTTACGCCCCGCCCCCAAAAGAACCTGTAAATATTGTCTGTCAGAATCGATATGGAATCTTGGGGCTCCTTGACCCTAGAAGAATTCTATATGGGGGGGGAAGAACAGTGTAATATGTTCTTGTGGACGTCTCAGAAATGTCCCTCTGACTTTGGATCAGCATGAGGGGCTGAGGAGATAAATGGGTGAACTGTCCCTTTACGTTCAGGCTGTTCAGGCCTCACCTGTACAAACTTATGCTAGACGGTACAAAGACATTAAGGAGACACTGGTGTAGACCCTCGGGAATCGTGTAAGTTCAGGGTATTAAAGACACTCAAGTTCAAGTTTACACAGAGTCTCACCTCTAAAACCAAACTAGAGCCGATTTCAGATGTTTGTAGCGTCTCCTGTAACAATTCCTGGCTTTGACTTGCACTATAATTAATGACCTTGTTCCCTACATGTATGATCGTAAATAAAGGGTTCAATAATACAAAATGATGGGCTGTTTGGTTTGTGTGATTTTGCCGCAATTTTCTGTAGAGTCCAGACCTTCATTCCCAAAATTCTTTACAGGTCATGCGTTTCCATCCGTTGGACAGTAACCTGCTGGCCAACGGTACCGTTGACCATATTTGTCAACCTGAGCCCCAACCGATCTGGTTTGGAATCGGCTTTGTGTTCTGCATATCGGTTTTACGCCAGATGTCTTTACTGAAGGGACCCTCCCTCATTTATCTGGTCTTTGGACCGGCACTAGAATTACACATTTTTTTAGTTCCTTGACTGAAAAATCCAGCCTTCTTTTTGGCTCAAATGTTGGAGATTCAGGTAAAAATAACTGCAAATGCAGATCTGAGTGGCACACGTAAAGAAGACTTCAACCCTCTGGGGTCTGAGGGCATCCCCTCCTCCTCAAAGTTACATTCAACTAAATAAACTTTCACATAACATTTGAGAAAACAGGCAAGTATAAAGATCTGAGCAACTTAAACCAGGGTTAATTGGTGACCGTTAAATGACTGGGTCAGAGCTTTTTAAGTAACTTAAAACAAGTAACTTTGATAAGGACGTAATTAGAAAGACTGGACAGATGGGTCAGTATCTCAAGAACTGCAGGGCCTTACTTGGTGGAACCCTCCAAAAAGTTGTCCAAGGAAGGAGAGCTGGTAAATTTGTCCTGGTAAAGCTCTCCTCGAGTTCATTCATATGCAACAAATTTGGACTAAATCGGACCGACAGTTGAGAAATTGTGGCCTGAAAATGGATTTTGGAGATAAAACTCCCTCTAGTGGCGGAAAAACGCAACTGACCTTTCCCAAATTCAAACGAGTTCTAGATGGATATAAAATTTGAAAATGATCTGCAAGAGTTTTTGCTGGATACCCAAATTTCAGCCCGAACATGGGCCCACCCCACTATGTCTCCTCATAGTGAGGAGGGAGCTATATTCTATGTATAAATAAAAAATAGGGACTCTAAACAGTTTGTAACCATTTTATTGAAACAGTAGCGCTCTAGGATAATTGGTCCCCAGATTTAAAAACAATACAACAGATTTCAGATTAAATTTTTTCAAATAAAAGAAACATTTAAGTTTAATGTACAAACAGATTAGCGGCTGATAAGATCAAAACTACTCTTATTTTGAAAAACATGACTCCAGTGAGAAGAACCATCATCAGATCAAAGTAATCCGGATCAGGATTCAACGAAACTCATAAAATCGCTTAAAACCTTTCCAGACATTTGTGTTGTAAAAATATTCAACGTTTTAAATATCGGACATTTAAAACAGAACTTCTTTTTCGTATGACCGTCTCGTAGGAATGGCTTCAAAGGTCAAAGAGGCACGGCGTGTTCAGCAGAGTTCAATCCAGCGCTTCTTTAAAAACAGAAGAAGGAAACATCTAAAACAGGACTGACAAGAAGTTTGCTAAAGTGTCATCTAATTGGCCAAGATGGGCTCATACGTCTTCCTCCCCCTCTTCTTCTTCTTCTTCCTCCTCCTCGTAGAAACGGTTCCGTTTGATCATCTCCTCAACAGACAGAACCTCCTCTTCCTTATCATCCACTTCCTCGCTGTCCCAGAAGCCCACATCCTGAGATGACCGGCTGGGGTCCGCTTCTCCATCAGGAGAGTAGATGTCTGTCGGGATATCCTCCTCCTCCATCATCATCATGTCCTCCTCGACCATCTTCTCCTCCTCCACCTCGACCTTGTCCTCCATCTCGTCCTCCTCCTCCACCTTGTCCTCCATCTCGTCCTCCTCCTCCTCTTCCTCTTCCTGCTGCTCTGGTTGATCATCCACAGTCTCATCCTCCTCTTTGGTGAGATGATGGTCTGACATGTTGTGGTTCTTCATCTCCTCCTCCAGTTCCTCCTCCCCTGAGCTGGTGTGGATGTCCTGACAGCTGTCCTCAGTGGGTGACTGGATGTCTGAGGAAAGTCCGCCGTGCTGCAGCTCCATTCCGGTGGGTTCAGGGAGCTCCTGCTCCTCTGAAGGAGGTGGTGTAGAAGGTTTGATCTCGGGTGCATCACTGGCTGGTTCTGCCAGTGTGAAGGGCAAGCTGCGCTCCTTCAGTGAGGAATTCTGGCGCAGACAGGACGGCTCTCTGGCTTGTTCTGTGGCTGGGACGGGGGACTCCTCCTCTGGGGGCCACTTGGGTCGGATGGGCTTGCAGGCAGAACCTCCATCTGGGGTTGTTGTGATTCCACTGGTCTCCTCCTGCTCCGATCGTGGCGGCCAGGAGATTTTCAGCCGGCGGGTCTCAGTGGGTCTGTCGGTCTTCTCTGGTGACCCTTGACCCAGAGCCTCCATGGTGGCGGTCAGCACGTTGACTTTAGCCAGCGGGGAGTCCTCCACGGTGGGTTTGGTCTCGTCGGAGGCCAAGACTGGGCTCTGGCTCCTAGGTTGGGACTGGGGCGAGTTCTCGGCGCTCTCCGTTCTCGTCTCCCACAGCTCCTTGTGGGGCCGGTGGCCGAAGCCCTCGTCGTAGTTTCCTTTGGCCTTGAAGAGCTGGCAGAAGTGCGGCTTGCAGTAGACGTTGTTGTGCAGGGAGGCGTAGTTCGCCAAACTGTTCAGGAGGAGAGCAGAAAGAGTTCTTATCAGTCTGAAGGTGATCAAACCACACTGTCTCCAGTCCCCTGCGTTTTACATGCAATCCCCTGATTGAACACAAGTTCAATGGGACTCATTAATAATCTCAAACAGTCCATGTTGACTCACCTAACTATTTCTATGAAGTCAGTAATATGCTCTAGGATCAGATCCCACAGTGACTCAACAATAAAGATATGCAGTGAACTCGTTTTTCTCAGCTCAGTAATGAAACCTACCTTTTGTCAGTTCCCATCATTCATTAAGATACATCTGTGAAATCTTGTGTAGATTCATGTGAGACAATTTTATCACAATCTGAAGGTTGTTGATTATGTGTTTTTTGCATGATAAGCCCCCCTACCGAGTGAAATAAACACAATATGATATGTTTTATCTCCAAAATATCTCTTTGAGGCGGGTCATACAAGGTAAATTTAGGCGGAACCGGAATGTATTTTATACAAAAACAAACAACCTCCTGCTGGTATTTTGGCCGACCGGGGCAAAAGCACTGCAACTTACATAAACATGGAAATAGACAAAACACAAGCAAATTAAAGAAAACATCAATTTTGAAACCACGAGTGATTCAAAAGCCACAACACATTAAGAAAAGTTGAAATCATATCGTATATGTGATAACAGTTAAGAGTTTTCTTAAGTACAATATACCTTTAACTGAAGCTTTTTGTACTGTGCATGTAAGATCACTATGAAGTTTATTATTATTATTATTATTCACTAAATGAAGCATAAATAAAAGAAACGCATCCAGGGCTTCATCACTTTTAAATGTCATTCAACAATTTCGTTCTGTTTTTTGCAGCGTTTGTTGCCAAAATTGATGTTTTCCTCATGTGCTTGGAATAAATGTCTGTTTTATCTATTTGCACATATTTTCTTGAGTTTCAACCGTAGCCTGGTGAGAAAAATATGAGCCATTACAATAAATAAAATGACTGACAGACAGACATACAAGACACATCTCATTTAGTCTACTCGTATGCATTGAATTTGGTCCAAATCGGACCAATGGTTGAGAAATGATGGTTCGAACAGTTTTGGAGATATAGCGCCCCCTAGTGTCCAACTGTGTTTTTGTCTGGTCCTTATGATTGCAAGCCAGGTTTTTCCTCTGGGATAATATAGTTACTGAACTGACCCAGTGTGTCTGAAAAGGTTCTAGTGCCTGTCCAGTCTGAAAACCCACACCGGCTCTCAGTAGGTTCTCCTGTTGAATCAGCTCTGAACTGGCTGGAGCACCTGGTCGACAGATGACCTCTACTCCCTCCTCTGGAGGTCAGGACCCTGACGGCGTGTCGCCTACCTGAGTTTGGTGTTGCAGTGCGAGCAGCGGAAGCAGGTGCTGTGGTAGATGCTCTGATTGGCCACCAGCCTCTCCAGAGGATAGACGGTCTTCTGACATGACACACAGGTCTCCCTGACGGGGGGACGGAAGCTCTGCACACAAAAATAAAACTTTGTTCATTTCCACTCAAATCGGAGTTCCAGCTGTGCGTGAAGGAGCTTCTGTGAAAGCCCACCTTGGGTGTCTTGTTTTGCGAAGAGTCTCTCTGGTTGGAGGATGATGGGGTGCCTGGAGCAGAACCTGCAGAATCAAAGAACCACCAGACTGAGAAAGGGCAGTGACGGGCTGTGAACACTAGATGGCGCCGTTTGCATTATTAACAGAGGAAACTGGGCCATGAACTCAAAATGAAGCAGTTAAGAAACTGAAGATTTCAAAAGAACATGAAGACAACTCTAATAAAATTAATTAAGCAGACAGTTTTATTTAGTAAGAACTCAAATATACACTTTTATAGAATAATATTACTCCAAAAAACTTCTCTCAGTGTGAAATTTGCATTTATGGAGTCACAGAAAATAAATTACCGTTGGTCTCCTGTGTGAAAACCTTTCTGCCGTTTGGTTCAGACTCTGGGCTCTGGAACAGGAGAAGACAGGAAGTGAGGAGAATCAGACCCGCACATATGAGCGAAAAAAATCCAGCATGTCTGAAATCTCAGGTGGTCTATAATCATTAAAGCGAGCAGAAACTGAAGGCGGTTTTGTCCTCACCATGTCCAGAGGGAACGGAGGAACGTTCTCCTTCTGCTTTCCACCGAATCCATCCTGCTGGTCAGCCTGAGAGACGCACAGGAGATTCTGATGAGCCAACAGGGTTTCTTAAAAACCCTGGACAGGTATAACCCTTAAAACATGACCATCTGAGTTGCCTCATTTGCATATTGTTCAGACGGGAGTCTTAGTCGCCTCCAGTCCAGAGTAAGTCTGAGCGACTGATTACAGGATTAAATCATCACCCTTAAAGCCTCGGTGCAGACAGAATAAATATATAACCTTTAGAAGCTGAGGAAGAGCTTCTGCAGAGATGGAGGACTCAAGATAAGAAGACGCCCTGCTGCGGGTGAAGATTCTATGATTCTTAGAATGCAACTTGTTAGAAACCCCTAATATTAGTAAAGGTTTATGTCTTTAACACCACGTCTTTAAATCATCCAACAGTTTGGAGGATTTATATTCAGAGTTCGACATCAGGGACATGTTTGGGTTCCCGTTCGGACATAAAATGGCTTATAAATCAAAAAACTGAAATTCTGATGTGGGTTTGATTTAGTTTAACACCAGATGGAGGAAAACTTCTTGTTCACACTTATTTTATTTCTGGAAAAAGCAGGGGAGGAGAAGAAAGAATAAAAATAATGATCCAACAAAAGAGACAAAGATGAAGAAGAAGAAGAAGAAGAAGAAGAAGAAGAGGGAGCAGGAGGAGGTAGGAGATGAGAAGCAGAAAGAAAAATGTTATTTAGGAGAGACAGGACAAAAACAAGGGTAGAAGGAATGACAGAAAAGGGGGAATATTTGGGGTGAAGGGGGGGAAGGATGAGAAAGAGGAATAAGGATAGTTGAAAAGGAGTCGGAGATGAAAGCGTAGAAGATGACAGGAAAGGTAGAAGAGAAGAGTGACAAAGGGTGGGAAGAAGAAAAGGAAGGATAGAAAAGTAAATTAAGGAGATGGAGACTGGAATGATTGAAGACTGAAGGTGATGATGAAAAGGAAAGGAGAGATGATGAAAGTGAGGAAGACAGAGGGACAGAAGAAGAAGCTGAAAAAGTAAGGAGGATTGAAAATGAGGGAGAGGAGGCACAGAAAGAGGGAATGAGGAAAGACGGAGGAGGATAGAAGAGCATAAAGAAGATGAGAAGATGGGGGATTGAGGAAAAGGAAGGAGACAATACTTTTTTTACTTTTAATATAACTTTATTTTGTGAACTCTGAATGTCAACAATATGAGAAAAAGGATGAAAACATGGAATGAAACAATAGCAGATGAAAATGAAGAACAGGAGGAGGAATAGAAGGACAGAATAAGATGAAAAAAGAGGGACGATGGAAGATGAGGGAGAGGAAGGATTAAAAAAAGGGGGAATGAGAAGAATGAGAAATAGAGGAGGAAAGGTTAAAGAAGAGGAGGAAGAAGGAAGGTGAAGAAATAAAAAAGGAGGATAGAGGGACACGAGGAAGAAGTAAAAGATGAAATTGAAGATTAAGGAAGAACACTTTAATAAGGTTTCCGCCCTTTACATCCAGAAGGAAGGATGTAAAGGTGGGATAGAAGTGTAGAGGGACAGAAGAGGACGCTGAAAAGAGGAAGGAGAGGAAGGAGGTGAGGAGGGAGGAGAAGGATAGCAGAAAAGGAAAGGAGATGATAGAATGTTAGAAGAGGGCAGTGAAGGGGAAGAGGGGTTGATCAGGAAGGATAAAAGATTGAGAGGGGGAAGAATAAGGTGAAGGAGGGAAGGATCAGGAGATTAATAATTTAATGGAGGAGAAACTGTAATCTGATAATAAAGTAATCTCTCTGAAACGCTTCCTCTCTGCGCGACGAGAACTTTAAATAAACTCTTACTCCAGTAAAATACTGATTACCAGGGTTTAAGTAATGGATTATTTTTTCTTTCACATAAGTCACAGAACTGAGCTCTACTTCCTGTTGGCAGGTTAAAACAGGAAGTAACAAGTCTGGAGGGAGGGAATAGTTTCTAAGAGGATGATTGACAGTCATACTAACCGAGGTGGGAGTGACTTCCTGTTTGGAGATGGCAGCTTTGTAGAGGGCCATCCTGTCCCGCAGAGGAGTGGACTCCGCAAGACTCCCATCTGAGGACACACCCACACACACACACACACGCGCAAACACACAAATACACACACACACACACAAAAGAGAGAATGTAATTAAACCTCCAAAGTCTATTCAGTCTATTATTTTTTTCTAATCTATCCATTCATTTTTTTTGGAACGTTCTGTGAATGAACAGGAAGCGTTCCTGATGAAGATTGTGTTTTTCCCGGTTCAGTAAGAGCAGAATGTTCTGGTTGCCCGGAACAGGAGGTCAGGTGTGCATGGCATGGAGGGCAAACAGGGTTTAGTCTCTTCCTGTCTGCTGATCACAGCCAACTGTGTCGTCACTGGTGAACTTTTCACCACGGGGAAAAATGTAATCCATCTAGAGGAACGCAGGACGTCGCCCCCGGGGGACGTCAACCCCGGAGGACGTTCACAAAAGCGAATCAGGTTACAATTATTTGGTTCAACTTAGCGCTTCATGTTTCCACTGCAAAAAGAAAGGGTTAGACGGGTAAAAACTGGACCTAAAACAAAACCTTTCTGGTCAAAAATCAAGAACCAGTGACATCAGGGGATTTCGTGCAGGATTGCCACAGCCAAAACTTTATGACCAGCATTTTTAAAGACATGAATAGTGTCGATGAAACCATCGGAAATCTAAAGTTCAGCTGAGGAGACAAACTCTGTCCTCGGGCTTTGTTGGAAAAATATTTTAAAAAATTAGAGGGAGTTTCCAAGACAAAATTAGTCCTTAAAGCAATACAGCGTGATACTGGGTGAAAGGAGATCAGGACATAATATTGTGGCTCTAGTGCCCCTGTGTGTGTGTGTGTGTAAGGAAACGGCTCTAGAGCCATGCCATTATATGACAGAGGCACTAGAGCCAAAACATTACATCACAGAGGCACTAGAGCCAAAACATTACATCACAGAGGCACTAGAGCCAAAACAATACATCAAAGAGGCACTAGTTCCAAAAAAATACATCAGCGGCACTAGAGCCAAAACAATACATCACAGAGACAATAGAGCCAAAACAATACATCACAGAGGCACTACTGCCAAAACAAAACATCACAGAGGCAATAGAGCCAAAACAATACATCACAGAGGCACTAGTGCCAAAACAATACATCACAGAGGCACTAGTGCCAAAGTGAAATTGCGTAACATCTATCGTTGAAGTTCACTTGTTTGTCCATACTAGCCTACACTACTTGTGTTTTTAAAAGTGGCAGTGGCAGAGTTTTGGTTGGTTCCAATGATCCCATCCCCCAGAGAATGACATCACTGGTTCTTGTTGGTAAAGGAGGAAGCTTTTGGTTCCATTACACCAATTTTCCCCCCTGAGAACCGATGTTTGGCTGTGGAATGGTTCTAAATTTGAGCTGGAACTACTGTGGTGGGAAAGAGGTTAATGAAGAAATGAAATGCTCCTCAAAAGTCAGTGGCACAAAAGGCTGAGTGAGCAGGAAAGAATAACGTCAAACATTAAACATGGAATAAGTGACGAAGTATGAAACTAGTTAGAGCCAAGTGAATAAATACAGATGAATGAGATCCATTCAAAGGAATAAGTTTAATATAGTCATCTTAATCAAGCTCATTTAAAATGATTGTTGAAAACAGAACCACTCTGGTGGAGGTAACAGAACCGTACCTTCTAGTAGCTGATCCACGCCAGCCATGGTCCCGTTGTTTACTCGACCCGTATGCTCTCTAGACGCCTGGAGGAAAGAAAAGTGACCGTCAGATATTGTTAATAAACGGCCCAATAAATGAAGACAAAACATGAAAAACATCTTCAACATGTCCTGCATGACTGATGAGGAGCCCATGGAGCCACATGATGCTCACATGTCTCAGCTGTTAACTCAGACGAGCTGCAAGATCAGAGTATAGATGAGACTGGAGGATGACAACGTAAAGAGTGTGTGCATGTGTGTGTGTGTGTGTGTGTGTGTGTCCCCTGTCCAAACCACTTTAATCCCCTTATGAGCTCAGAGGGACGGAGCCTCAGACAGGCGTCCCGTCTGTCCAGAGCAGCCGGCCAAAACAACCCATCTTTTCTACCACATGATCACCCAGACAGAAAGTCTTATAGCCACAGCAGTCCCCAGTTCTATAACAAACAGATCTTTGTACCATAAATTAATATATTTCTTCGATCTTAAAATTAAATTAGCCAAAAAAAAAAACCCACTGGCAGATCTTCCCTCCATCATGGAGAGCAAACCTCGTTCTCCTCCAGTCACTCAAAGCCCGGATTAAACAACAGGTCAGACAGAATCTGACTCGCCTACTCATTTATCCATAGATGGACCACTGCTGCATTTCACCTTTTCTCCCCTTCGGTTATTTTAAGTTAAGCCTCAACTGAATACTTAAAATAAACTTCAGACATCTCCATAACTGTCAGGTGTATCTGCATGACCTTGGTGTCTATGGACATGGAAACAATGTACTAATTGTCAGTAATCGGTGATTAAACACAAAAAATACGGGTATTTCAATCTTCACCTGACCTTTAAGATTAAAGAAATGTATTTATTATATTACAGTAACAGCATGAAACAAAACAATCCATGAAGTTGCTCAGACTTTGATAAATTCTCTATCAAACTCGACAAAAATACCACAAAGTTTATGTTATTCTACAGTTCTTGTGGTGCAGAACCAGGAGGACTCTCCATTTGGACCAGTTGGATATAAAATTGAACAGAATAAAAATTAAAAAAACCCACCTGTGTCCACTAGGGGGAGCTTTATACACACACTAGAACCTTTAGACGGAACACAAATCAATGTTTGTATTGAAATCCAGCATCGTGCGAGCCTGATTACGGACCTGTCGAGAATAAGGAGTTTGAAGGTGCGGAGTCGGGTTCAGTACCGGCCTGTTTAATCGCTGTTACTCCTGAAAGAACTATCTTCCCTACAGGTTTCAGCAGGTTAAGATTTCACAAGAGAGATGGCAGCCGAGGCCCAGTTGGATGCTGAAGTCTGGTTCAGACAAGTTGATGCTCATCAATTAGAGCTGAGAAACAGTGAATCCATTCTCACGCTGCTCAGACCTCACGACACAACCAGTCCGTGTTTTTGTGCATATTAAA
The DNA here is from genome assembly GCA_037951165.1 of Lophius americanus. Lineage (NCBI taxonomy): Eukaryota > Metazoa > Chordata > Actinopteri > Lophiiformes > Lophiidae > Lophius > Lophius americanus. Next base: position 2,323,384 of record JBBDHG010000086.1, on the reverse strand, counting down.
TAAAGTAGACGTGAAACTAGGAAACGCCATCGTCCCCGACAGCAAGGGTATTCAACCCGAAAAAGCCCCCAATCTCCTGTGTTGTACAAGCAAACCATTCGACTTATTTAAAAAATAATGCGACTCATAAATAATCTCAAACGGTCCATATTGACTCATCCTAACTATTTCTATAAAGTTTGCAATGTGCTCCGAGATCAGATCCCATAGTGACTCAATCCTGAAGATCGATACAGTTAACTCGTTTTTCTGAGTTCAGTTAGAAAAGACGACAGATTTCCTTGCATCTATTCATCTGATTAAAATTTAGACCTATGGTTGGAAAGTTACGGACGAGAAACTGTTTTTTTTATTTTAAAGTCCCCCTAGTGAGTGAAATATGAACAATTGCAGTAAAATATGTCAAATACAACTTCTCTCTCGAGGCGGTTCATATGATGGAAATTTGTACCTAATCAGACCGACGTTTAGAAAGTTAAGTTCAAGTTTTTCGTAAAAAAGGTCCCCCTAGTAAGTAAAATATCCATCATAAAGGAAAGTACGGGTTATAATTCATTTTATTTATAACGCTAAACTATATACAGAAGATACATGTCCTCCAGTAGATTCACATCCACCACATTTGGAATAAATCCCACCAACGGTTGAGTAATGATGGCCCAAAACATTTTTTACAGATATAGCTCCCCAAGCTAGCTGAAGTTTGTTTGGGAATAAAGTTTGAAAATGATCCGTGAAATCATACTGGAGTAATCGCGTTAAATTAAATGTATTATTATTATTATTATTAACATAAAGGATCTTGTTCCAACAAAATGTTCACACCAGATAGTAACTAGTTCCCACAAGTCAAGATCATGTGCGTACAGTAAAATTACCTGTTCCCACAAAACAATAACTTCCAACCACAAAATAAAAACTTGTTGCCACAAGGGGATGACTTGTTCCCACAAAATAATGAATTGTTCCCACAATACATTATTGTCAACAACGTTATCGTTTCCACAAGTTGAAGCGGGTACAAGATAATTACTTGTTCCCACAAAACAAAATGAACATGTGCGCGAAGATGGAAAAAAACCACAAGATAGAAAATAACTTGTGCGAACAAAGTAATATCATGTGTTCCCACAAAACAATAGCCACTGCCCACGAGATGATAACTTGTTCCCAGGAAACAATATTGTGTTAGTACAAGATAATAACTCCTACATACAAGACAAAATGTGACCTACAGGGTTTCAGAGGTTCCGTTGTCCTGTGTCTCTCAAAGAGATTAATTAAAATAGAGTGAGCCTGATGATGACGATAACCGATCCGTGCCGGTGGGAGGATCGTCATCATCAGACCTACTGTGCATAAGAAGCGGGTGCAGCTTTGGAGGAGGAGGAGGTCTCGGTACAAGAGGAGGGGGTGTGACCAGAGACGGTCAGGGGGTGTAGAACGCACTCGGGCAATACGAGGTCCGGCTGGGTCTGGATCAGTGGACTAGACAAAGACTCTAATCCTGATACTATTAAAGCCCTCGTTGGGACTAAAATTACCCCCCCCCCTAAACCACACCCACACACCGATACCTAGGTCTTACACAAAGCCTCGCCAAAACAAAGACCAGAAGACGACAGCAGGAGCTGAAAACCTTAAACCAGGTAAAAACACAATCACCCTGTGGGGAGGAGACATGAAAGCAGCCTCTGATGAAGTCACAGCATAAAGTCTCCTTTGAGAAGCTTCTAAATGAAGCCTTTCAGCTGCTGCTAATCAACAAAAACAGAAAGTTAAAGGGCACAACGTGTCTCGGATCAATGAAGCTGTTCAGATCCTGGACAAAGACCACAAGAAGAAGCAGAAATAAACGGCATAGCTACCTCTCCTGTAGGCCACCGAGGAGGGACCGAGTGGAAACCAGTCCGGATGAAGAGTGAAGTCAGGAGTGAGATCTGGAGCAGCACAGTCTGGCTGATGTCGGGGGGGGGGGGGTTATGCTGGGTGGGAGGGCAGCAGGTGTTCCAAAGGGGGCCGGAACACCATGGCGATGATGACTGGAGGGGATGCAAAGTTGTTGGGTTTTTTTCTTACCGTGTCACAGTCCCCCAGCCATAGAATGGAGCGGCGGGATGTAGGGTGGAGTCACTGGGGGACAGGAGGGTGCTGGAGGAGCAGCTGGTGCAGGGGGTGACGGTGGGAGGAATGGAGGGAGGGATGGGCAATGTGTGGGTGGGAAGGAGGGGTTGGATTTCTAGCGAGGCGAGGGTCAATTAATTACAGAGCGCCTCATGTTTTTCCCGGCATTCTGGAGGGGAGTGACGGGAGGGGGACGGAGGTGGGTGGGGGGGGGGGGGGGGGGGGGGGGGGGGGGGGGGCGGAGGTGGGTGGGGTGGGGGGGGGGGGGGGGGTGGGGACGGAGGTGGGTGGGGGGGGGGGGGTCTGCAGCCATGATAGCAGCCTGATGAGGCGGCGCTGGAGGGAACAAGTGATTTAGATGTAACATGAAACTAGTGTCAGGACAGAGACGACCCCCCCAACCAGGAGCAAAGATGAAGAAACTAGGCCGCCATTGTTAATTTAATCTGAACATACTAATGGTGGCGTTCTGTGAGTAAAATAATAAATGAACTTATTTATTTGTACTTTTCTTGTATTCATATGGACCAACGGTGGAGAAAAAAAACAGTGGCGGAAAAATTCAACCAACCTTTCCCAAAGTCAACCCAGTTCTTCCTCGCGCTGAGCTCTATGTGGTGTGTAAGATTTGAAAATGAGCCACAAAATAGTTTTTGGGTCATCACGACAGATCTAAATCAGAAATGATGATTCCATAACACCCAGAGACTCGGAAAGATAAATATTGGTGTTGGCTTCAACATTTAAGTTTCCTGTTAGATGTCGGCTGTTCTGGAATTTCCCTGCAGTGGTCTGAACAAAGGATCATCTCATCTTCTTCTTCTTCTTTGCTCAGAGGGTAAGGACTTCCTGGACCACAATGTCTCAGCAATTTGAAGACATTTACGGTTGATTTCTCTTTTCCTTAAGGGCAACTGTTAACATCATTTTTAAAAAATCTTCCAGTTGTGGGTCGGACACATAACATGTCATCAAAAGGTCACGACCCCATCCTGTCCTACTGCTCCCTCGCTCCTTTTATAGTAGCATCATGAACTGGAACCAAGAGGCGAACAGTCTTTAAATATAGGATCATTTTGATGACATCATCACTGACGATGAGGAGGAGGTCGACTCTGTTACTACCTTTGCTAAAAGATTAGAGGTGGAACATTTGTACTTAAATGGAGAACGGGGGGGGGGGGGGGGGGGGGGGGGGGGGGGTGTCTTTTAACACAATCTATCCAGAAGATGTTGAGATATTTGAGTCAAGCTGTGGACTGACCACCACCACCCCACCTTTTAGCTCCACTCCGCTTTAAAAGAAAATATGAGTGGAGGTCTTTGATGATATGTGGAGGCAGGAGGGGCGACGGCATCAGAGAGGAAACAGACAGAGTGTGGGCTGAGGAGAAGAGCCATGGACACCAGGAATGATTGATGAGGTGGGGAGGAGCAAGAGCGCTCTGAAGGCCTTAGGGGAGACCATCTGAAGAGGCTCAGAGTGCAGATCAGCTGTGTGCAGTCATGAGCCGACCAGCATGCACCATTACATCACCGACCCCAGGAGGAGGGAAGAGGAGGGGGGTCAACAAAGAGAAGCACAAGGCCCGCCCTCGGTTCTACAGTGGGTGCCATTGTCAGGGCCCCTCAAGTGTGCATCTGTAAAACTCCATCAGTCTTTTAGTGCTGCTCCGGGATTCCCCGAAATAATAATTCCTTAAAATCCCGGAAGCTCACTGTGAGACGGTGGCGCAGGGTTGCTCCTCAAATATAAATGCCAGATATCTAAGTTACTAAACTACAAGGTATGAGTCACCTAATGGGAACTTTCCATCAGGAAGTGATTGATCCTGAGTTTTAGGGTCGAGATAAAGTCGGAGAGATAGTCAAAAATTCAAACTTCCTGAATCAATCATTCTATGGTAATGCGGGATGTTAGTTTACCTTTGGTGAAAGTAAAAGCAGATTTTGGAAAACTTGATTTTTTTTTGCATTTGTAATGAATTATCTTTGATTTGTAATTTTCTTTATCATGATTTTCTTCAGTGAAGTGTTTCACATCCTGTATATTTGTTTCTATGCTCATAATATCGTTTTCCCAAAATTGTATTTGTTTTGTCTGTAGAAAAAGTCTTGCGTAGCTTGTAAATGAATATTTAATTTAAATGATTTGCCTATAACAGCTCTTCTGTTGACATTTATCTTTTTATCAATAAACCCCATTAAAAGATCAAAAATAAACAAAGAATTAATCCTTTTCAAAGATCTGCGACTTTCTCAGCGAGAACAAGAATATTTCTCCCGGTTTTAAACTATTCCACTAAAAACTTAAAAGGAGCAGTCTGTCAAATTTTGATTTGTAGCATCCAGATTTAAGCCTAGGATCGACTTCAGCTTATCCTTTCCTGTCCAACAATCTACGGTGGCCTTCAAGTGTCAAAATAACTGTTACGATCAAAGCTGGACGATGGCGGTTTTAGTAACTACTGCGGAGACGCCGACTCTGGCTTGATATGAATCAGCTTCCAAAGTTTACGAAAAGCAGCAATTAACTGAAATAGTAATGGAAACTAAACAAATACAGGGAGATGCTAGACAGAACCATTGCCCTGTGCACAAGGCGGGTTGGTGATCTGGCTAGCTTGATTGCGCACTACCTTTTTAGCTAGCCATTTAACGTAGGGGGAAAAAATATATATATTGATAAACGCTCAAATTTGACGTCTACAGTTTTTATGATGAAGAAACATGATACGAAATTTGTGAAAGGAGAAACCACTTGTGCTTTCAGGGTCAGCATAATGGTCACCATCGGGCATTGTGTGGTTTTTAAAATGTGCAGTAAGCTCAAGCCGCATACAAGAAAGTACTGCCATTCTAAAATACATCCCATATTTCCAAAATGGACAAACTAAATGAGGGGATCTCGAGAAACATTCAATGTGAGGAGTCAACAGTTTGGACAGCTTAGGGTTGTGTGTCTGAAGAAGCCAACAGAATCACATCATCTGCAAATAGCAGTCTTCAGGACATGCTAAAGCAGTTTGAGGTTGCTGGAATCAGTCAGCACGCAAAAATGTGAGGCAAAAACTCCTAGCTTGAGTTGAGTCTCTGTCACAAGCAAAGGAGTTTAAGTATCTCAGGGTTTTGTTCACCAGGGATGGCAAACTGGACCCAGAGATGGACAGGTGGTTTTATGCAGCATCAGCAGTAACGCAGGTGTTATATTGGTCAAAGCGCTGAATTTACCAGTTAGTCTTGGTTCCAAGAATGAGCTCATGAATATAAGCAGACTAAATCAGCTTCCTTCATAGGGGGGCTGGCCTCAGCCTTAGAGATTAGGTGAGGGGCTCAGACATCTGGAGGGAGCTCGAAGTAGAGCCGCTGCTCCTTCGCGTCGAAAGGAGCTGGTTAAAGCGGATCAGGCATCTGATCAGGAAAGCTACAAGATGCCTCCCATTGGAGGTTTTCCAAGAACATCTAACTGGGAGAATCGCCCTGGGTGGACCCGGAACTCATTGTAAGGATTTCACACTTTATCTGGTCAAGGAAAACTTAAGGATCAGTTCAGATGTGCTGGACAGTGTTGCTGAGGAGAGGAACATTTGTACAAGATATGTGGAAGAAAAGGCACGGGTGAACAAAATCAATGTGTTCGGTAGAACCTCACTAGATACTCAATCTGGTGTCACACTCTGCATGAACCGCACATCAATACACAAACTGGAACAGAATCCAGCTATAAATGGATTCATTCAAATGAAAAAAAAAAAATAATTAAATACATACAATAGCATCATCTATAGATTTATAAAGATGACTGCTTGATGGCCGAGTGGCGCTTTAGTCACACAGACATCAGAAAGCTTCTTGGAAATTCTTAATTGCACGTAACGTTCTCTCTGGCCGTAAATGGGCGCCCTGTGTGAGGGAAACACAGCACGGTCGTTGTTAGCAGGTCACACCACCAGGATGACCTCTTTTACATTTACGCCTCATGACCAGAGATCTCAACTTTTATGCCCAATAAAAACAATTAGCTGCCGCCGGGAGAATGAAGCATTGAGCCGGGTCCAGGACGCTCATGGGGAGGATGTTTGAGTCAGCTGAGTGTGTGTGAGATGCTGAAGCGAACCATGTGACTTCCAGCATGACAGAACCAGAGGGATTTGACCTATTTGAGAACAAACAGACTTTTTCCACTTTAACTGAAACTAATTGTGATTCTTCTCTATTCGAAGAGTCTCAGACTTTCTCCCGTTTGATTCAGACTCCTCTCTCACACCGCGTCAACTTCTGACCTCATTCTCAAACATTACACATGTGCGAAATAAAAACTGAATGCCTGATTGATAAGTTCTGATGAAGGGGACTTGCCATGTCGGAGTCTCCCTTCTCAAACATCATCTTGAGGCTGTTGAGCGGAACGCTGGGCCTCTCGGAGTCCGGTACTTCAGCCGCCGCTGGTGCCCTCTCCTGCTCCTCTGAATCTCCAATGGGCTTTGCCTCCATGTCGGTCGGATCCTCGGACTGAGTTGACGGCATCTGGTTGGAGCTGGTCTCCGTTTGAGCCTGCATCTCCGGCTCAAAGTTCTGGGAGAGAGTTTTCTGGTTCCGGATCTGTGCCGCTGGTTTGCAGCCTGTTGTTTGACTGATGTGGGTCTGGGAGTTGCAGACTTTGGCTTGAGGCTGGGTTCTGGGGCTGGACGGCTGTTGTTGTTCCCAGCGTTTCTTTAAAACACTCAGATTCCCGCTGCACAGCTTTGAGGGTAGAGGTTCTGAAACCTGTGGAGGAAACAAATGTTCAGCTTTCTCTGCAGAGTCTGTTAACAAAATAACTCCAAAAACTCAAATTTCGTACCCACACAGCTCTCGGTGTGAGGTAGAACAGGATTGTTTTGGGAAAGGCAAGTTGTATATTTCTGTCACTAGGGGGAACCAAAATCATATTTTTTTAGGATATAATTTCTCAACTGTTGGTCCGATTTATTCCAAGATGGCTGCATATTAACCGCCTGAAACAGACCTAACTTGTCTTTGTAATTTTTTTTTTATTGTTGTTGTTGTTCATATTTCCCTAACTATTGGGGAGTTTTTTCCAAAGTGTTTTCAGTGTTACTTCACAACCTTATGTACAATTATGTCCAAATTGGGTCGTATGAATCTACACAAGGAGATCTATATGGTATATATATATATTATTCCAGTTTTTTTACTCACTAGGGAAACTTTTGTAGAAAAACACGTTCCCTCAATGGGAAATTCCCAACAATAAATCATACTGTGTCGTAATTTAGCGCATATTAATTGCCACAAGGAAATCTGTCTAGTTTTATAACGGAGCTCATAAAAACTAGTTAACTATATTTATCTTCAATACTGAGTCACTATTGGATTTCTTTAATAAAAATAGTAAGTCCCAGATGTGGTTAAAGGAGAAGGCCGGCATTATTTTTAAAATGTCACAAAATCAATACCAGCGACGTGGCTCCGAGTAGCTTCTTCTGCCATGGAGCTTTTTAATCATATCAGTTTGTTGGTTGGTTGGATTTCGTCAGGACGGGCCAGAACAGAACTGACTTTCGCCAACAATGCAAGAGTGAAAACTCCTGCAGAGTTTCCCTCAAGACTTTGTGGTAGAGTGGGGGCAAGGGTCCCAGAAGCTTAAATTGTGCCTGGAGGCGTGAGCGCTATGGCATCTTATTAGCTTCAGTTGCTTGACAAATGGGTTTTGAATCGATTCGTCGCTTAAGCTCCATTCTCGTGTCATCTGACTGGATGTGTGTCAAATACGGGGTCAAGACTTGACCTAGGAAAGCTGCAGAGATTCAGACCATGTAGTCAAGTCACCTCATATTTATATATATCATATCAAATATTTGATAATCCAGCTGAGGACCGGTGATTACCTGGGTTATCACTAAATATTTTCCTTATTAATATTTTCTAGAGAGGTTCTCAGTAGAGCACACACAACCTTCTCCAAAATGTTAAGAGACAAAACACGCACACCTTAAAAAGTGCTGCCCTCAGAGTTACTTGTAATCTTGGATCCTCCCACGTATCTGGTTCTACTCCAAAATGCAATAGGTTGTTCTCTCCTACAAGCCCCGCCCCCACCAAAAATGTTAGACAAAACATGTCCAGTCATTTCTCAGTTACCCTGCTAACAACTGATGACCTAATATCCACAGTGGAGTAAACTTTTAAATAGATACCATACCCCCATCCATAGCATATTATAGAAGATGACCTTGAGAAGTCAACTTAAAGTCAAGAAACTCCAAAAAATAAGATTCTCATGACAATAAATGACTCCCATTGACAGCGTCCTACACTCATTTTTAGAAAGGGGATTTAACTTTTTTTGATGGTTTTTTTTTGTTGAAAATACTCTAGAAACACAATATTAGATCTTTAAATTGTGTATTTTAAAATTTAACTTGGATATATTCATCTATGTCATAAGACAAGGTGTCAAATTCTTACATTCAAGAAACTACAACCATAGGATTCATTTTTCCTAAATAGTTGAATATCACTTTTGGGTCAATTAGAGAAAAAAAACCAACAACAAATATACGATAAATAACTAGAGTACTACTGGTGTCTCTCAAACTAATGCTACTGACGGAAGCAAACAGCAACAACAAAAAGTTGAAGATCTAGATCCAAAATACAGCGTAAGAAAACTCATGTAGCTGGGTGGACTATCATTATGTAGCTCCTTTCTGGCCTCCTTGACCACTAAAAGTGTTTTACGACATAAGTCAGCATTCACCACACTCTCACAACATTCATACAGTCACAGCAGAGGCCACCACTGAACCACCAACCTTATCAGTGAACAAGCGCTCCAGATCCAGGCACTCAAGACAGGCTTGAAAAGTAAAACGGCTACAAAGCCCTCAAAACGCCAACGCAGGTTTTCCTCAGGATGTGCCCACATAAATGCCAACTTTTCATACCTCATGGGTTTAAACTGAGACAGGAGGATGGTGGGGCGAAGGGCTAGCAACCCATCCTGGTAAAAATTAAAACAGGACGTTTTTGAAGAGGCAGGCTGATAAATCTACTTAGAGCCAGGACCCCGAATCAGATATCAAAAGGATGGGTCATACCTGGTGTCAGCTGGAGAGATTGGACCGGGACCGGAATGCCTGGAGAACTTTTGTTGGAGGCCTACATCCCCGACGGGATTATGGGTGTAAGTGAACAAGTACTTTTCAAACCCACCTTGAGTACCTGGAGTTTTGTCACATTTTTAGGCATAAAACCTCCAGTCGCCTTTGAAACTATCAAGGATGCAATGTATTCAGAGCCAACTCAACAAGTTGTCGATCTGCCCACAGGCCTGTGGGGGGTTTTCTTCCAATCTCAATGTTTGGATAAAGGCTTGACAACATTCATTTGAGCATAAAAGCTGAAAAACGTACTTCACAATTTCCCTGAAACTGCATCCTTTACTCCAGAGTAAAAGAGTTGCTGATTAATTTCCTGTCAGTGACTCATCACTTCTCCTCCGACTCAAACCTCACATTCCACCGAGGCGACAGAATGCCAGCTCATAAGACTTTGGAGGCATTTAAACACAGCCGTGAGGAATTAAGACAGAGCACCAGCTATAAAATGAACATGATGACTCACTACTCCTCAGGCTTTGGCAGAGAAGACTGAGGGATGCTGGGAGATCTGAGAAATAAAGTTGAATTCCAGATCCTCAAACTCCTGAATTGAAGCTTAAAACAGAAAAGACTTCCAAAGAGTTCCAACTTCAGAAAAAGACAAAGAGCCCCTCAGCAAGCATGTCTATAAACCTGGATCAGCTGGATACAGAACAGAAAGGGACCCAGGTGGAGGGATTCTGGGTAAAACTGATAATGCAAAGAGTTAAAAACCTGAGAGCGAGGCTGACGACCCGGCTGTCCAGTCGGCGTTAGAGAGTCTGACTAACTGTGTGAGTGCTGACCGGCTGGAAATGCTGCAAGCTGTCCCAGATGTGAGAATCTTGAGAAGTGATCAGAGCAGCATTGAGTAACCAGCCCACCCCCTAGAACGCAGAGGGAAGGAAATGGAGAGGGAGTGACGAGGGTGAGGGGCGGGGAGGGAGAGAAAATCAGAAACAGAGACGGTCAGTGAGGGAAAGAGGGGAAAAAAAGTACAGGAAATGAGAAAAAGGTAAAAGGACAGAGAGCATGCTGGAAACCGAAACAAAAGGAAAAAATAACAACTTCGACAAAGACTCAACCTGGATAAATAATAATGCTCAAATAAGCCCCCCCACCCCCGCCCCACCCAAATGTTATCTCATCTCCTGTTTGACTCTCTCTGCTGCAGACGGTGGAGGTCAGAACAAGCATGAAATACTCCAGATCCCCCGCCACCAGGGCGTCTAAACAGCAGCTACGAGTCAAACAAGTTGTCCCGGTTTGTTATATCTGAGAGAAAGCTCAAATTTCCAAATTAAAAGTAATAAATTACATACTTAAAATTCATAAAACTATCAAACGACATCTGTCCGGTAAATGAATGTAGAGTTGGACCGATTGCTGCAGGTAAACATTCAACCTGTCATTTGATACACCTACTCAGGCTCAGCAGGGTCATCAGCCACCACCGTCAGTGTATGAACCAGGGGTGCACAGATTGCACGATGGCCTGTTTGTTAACACTGGATGAACATAGAGTGATGGGTCACACGAGAAAAGTAATCATCAATCCAAACCCAGCAGAGACACAGCGGGGCGGGTCATGGTGGGGTTCATTAAATCCAGACTAACCTCTGGCTTAGCCTCAAAATCTCATCACCTGTTCCCTTTCCCACAAACCAAAACCAACAACTATCCGGTGCATTTGCATCACCGTGTTGTCTAGGGACAGATGAGACATGAAATAATGTATTTTCCATGTCAGTAACATTTTACCCGTTACTATGTCTGAGTAATCTGTGATAAAACACAGAAAATATCAATATTTCTAACCTCATCTGATTTTTCTGAGACAAAAAAGGCTCTAACATAATTATATTACAGAAACACAATCAAACAAAACAACCAATGACTTGAGCTACATGAGAATAAGAACAATCTTAGGCTCAGACCTTCATGTTTCATCAATATCTACCCTAATATATAACTCAACGGTCCTGACCGGTCATGTTGTCGACATGGAGAGAATGACCAGAACAATGACTAACCCACCGCTGAAAAAGAATCACAGACAAAATCAGAGTGCAAGACGACCTCTGTCAATTACACCAACTTGTTTTATCTTGTTTATAAACATGCCAACGTCTCAGTCCAAGGGTGTTCCTCAGACACAGGCAGGATATGTTCAGACACTCTGCACTCGGAATCATCTAACCTGTTCTTAGAAGCCCATGTTCAGAAAAATATGATGAGCAATGAGCAGAAAAATGACAAAAAATGATTACTTCAGTCTCAACTGTTGTGACAGAAACATTAATCACAACCACCTTTCTTTAAAAAAAAAAAGAGAGAAAAAAGGCCTAAATGTCAACACTCTTCCTTTCAACACAACACTTCCTGAAACTAAAACTTTTAGCCAAAGGAACTTCGGTTTAAAACTCAGAATAACGTGACTAAATCTGACAAAACTGATAAGGCTACCAATTTGAACCACAGAGGAGGAAGCAACAGAAAAACACTGCCTTCAAATCAAACAATACTGCATTTGTGGAAGAGGAAATCCTCCGCATACAGAGTTTGAGGAAGGCAGCTGCACAAAGCAGGAGAAAATGCTGAACGTTATTTGCTACAAAACCACTAATAATAACCAAGACTTTACATAAGACAGGTTAAAGGTCTACAAAGCTCTATTAGCTCCCTACAAGTCATAGTAATCGTGAGAAGTAGAAGAAAAGGTGCAGAAGAGGAGCGTCACACCTACCTGAGAACGTACAGAAGCCTTCTGACCCTGTTCTCTAAGCCCTGTCTGAACAGCCCCTCCTTCATGGATCAGGTGGGATGGAAGAATCTCCTCACCTCACCTCTGCTGCATGACAGCACACGCCGACACAACCCACTCACTTCTGTCGCTGCCCTGATGAGACTAATGCCTCTAAATGAAGCTCCTTCCTACGACTGACAAGTAGCGCCAAATTGACAAAACAAACAAAAATATAATAAAATGGAGATCACAAGATTTAAGTCGTAAGTTAACGAGAATAGAGTCGTGAGTTTACGAGAATAGCGCCGTAAGTTCACGAGAATAGAGCCGTAAGTTCACGAGAATAGAGTCGTAAGTTCACGAGAATAGAGTCGTAAGTTTACGAGAATAAAGAGGTAAGTTCACGAGAATAAAGAGGTAAGTTTACGAGAATAAAGGAGTAAGTTTACGAGAATAAAGAGGTAAGTTCAAGAGAATAAAGGAGTAAGTTCAAGAGAATAAAGGAGTAAGTTCAAGAGAATAAAGGAGTAAGTTCAAGAGAATAAAGGAGTAAGTTCAAGAGAATAAAGGAGTAAGTTCAAGAGAATAAAGGAGTAAGTTCAAGAGAATAAAGGAGTAAGTTCAAGAGAATAAAGGAGTAAGTTCAAGAGAATAAAGGAGTAAGTTCAAGAGAATAAAGGAGTAAGTTCAAGAGAATAAAGGAGTAAGTTCAAGAGAATAAAGGAGTAAGTTCAAGAGAATAAAGGAGTAAGTTCAAGAGAATAAAGGAGTAAGTTCAAGAGAATAAAGGAGTAAGTTCACGAGAATAAAAAAGTAAGTTTACGCAAAAACGGCGCAAGTTTACCAAAATTTTCGCAAGAGAAGTCAGAATAAAGAATAAAGTCTCTCTAAAGCCTCTCGTTGAGCAGGAGACGCCGCAATGACGGATTTAGTATGACACAATGTAGATAGAGGCAAATTGCATAAACTGTGATCCTAAAGTAAACTATCCACTTCCCTAACACCGTGATATGTATCGGAAGCTGTAGTGTTAGTGTGTCTGTGTGTGTGTGTGGGTGTGTGGGTGTGTGTGTGTGTGCGTGCCAATAGCTCGGTCAGTAGATGAAAAAAGCCCATGCAACACTTCCCTCACGCTAGTTCTTAGAATTAAGACTTCTCATAAAATTACGACTTTGTTCTTGTATTATTAAATTTTTTTATTTACCAATGGGGCCCTAGAACTCCTTCGTACCAATCAGCCATTTACTGGAGGACAGAAGCCTTAGAGAAGCAGTTCAAGAGAAATAATCTCACAAAATAATAAAAATCCATAATAGAAATCAGCATCAAGCCTGGGAATCGAGTGAAGCAAATAAATGCTACATCATTCACTTTGTGCCTAATTTGAGTCAAGAACCACGTTTAACTCTCAAATATACACTGACTTGGTATTTAACTTCACCGCATGAAAAACCCGAGTCACATTCAATGACAACACAGCCTCAGAAACTTCACTCAACTGTTTGATACGAGCGGTTGGGTTAAAAACTATGTATGGACTAAAATTAAATATACATTTTTTTGATTATTTCCACTGTATTTTTTCTTATACTTCTATTCATTATGTTTGTGTCTCCTAATGTTTTCCGCCATATCTTCTCAACCGTTGGTCCTTTTTAGTCCAAATGTAGGGCATTTGAAAGGACTGGAGGAGAATTTTATATCTTATTTTACAATAATAATTTGTATTTAACTCACTAGGGGGGAGCTTTTTACCAAAACTTTTTTTCAGACAGACATACTGTAGCTCAAAAACTTCACTTTTTGGTTGTGCACACATTTGGTCCATATGAATCAAGTGGAAAACATTTGGTTTATATCATATTTTAATCTAATAGTTCATATTTTTCTCACGTCTGGGAGCTTTTTTAAAATATACTGTGTGCTAAAAATTTAGTGGAAATAACTTCGGGTGGATTTTGGGACATACCCTTTCTGTCGCAGACGACAGCATAAGTCTCTAGGTACTTAAGATTTTACTTATGAAACAATACATTTATAGAATATTACACCTTATTATAAAACGGCAGTCGTTGTACATCCACGTAGATGTTTCACAGCTGACTAAACACTGTGTTGATTATATTTCTGCATGTTCCAGATGATATTGTTACGACTTATCTCAGATAACTGTTTGCCTGCGCACACTGTCCAGAGATAAAAACATTTTATCAGGAGAAACTTGGTTCGGATCCCAGCAGGCGGGGGCCAAGGGGCTGGAAACCAAATATTTATGAATAAGCTCCTTCATATATTTAATATGAAGTCCTGGAAGGCTTAAAGTTGATTCGTGCAGAAATAAATAACTCCTTGGGACTTGAGACACTGAGCGCATTTTTCTGTAGTAATGGAATTTCACTCAGGTTTTCATTTGCATGAAGGACTTTTATAGTGATAAGGATCTGAAGGCTTCTTTTCCCACTATGAAGGAAAGCATCTGTGCACATTCCAGACATATTTCATCCTGATTATGGTTCCTACCATCTTCTTCCTCTCCGCACTGCCCTCCTCTGCTGCCATCTGGTACCTGAGGAGGAGGAGGAGGACAAGTTAGGATAGAGAACTTCTACAGTTGTACCCTCCCCAAACACTCTTGACAAAAAAAATTAAAATAGATACAGTTGGTCCACAAGCAAGACATCCAACAATACTCTTCTCCGAAAACATTTCATGTGTTGGAGTAAATATGGATGGACAATCTCACCCACTGAAGTTAATGCCACGTGTTCTTTGGGACTTTACCGATATTTGTTTTATGCATTTCACACAATTTGTATGACTTTATCACATAACTATGACGGATTATTAAAATCACCAGGACCAAGAAAATGTACAAAGATCAGATTTAAATGATCAGACATATGCTTGACAAAGAGAACGACGTCTGCGATATCCCCAACCTGTGAGGAAGTTTAGGTTTTCCCCGAGTTCTTCTAAACAGGAGGGGAAAGTAGATTGCAGACCTCTGATGCATTCACTGCCCTCAAACAGAGCAGCATCAACTCCTTGTGGTCAGATGGAGTAAGTGTAGAGATGAAGCCTCAGGTGTAATTTATGAGTCATGTTTTAACAATAAAATAAAAGCCCTGGATGGGGGCCAACCTCTGTAACGAATCCCCGCATTTTTACTTCTCGAAAACACAAACCTCCACAAAGGCACCTCAGTGTACCAATTATTTTATTGCAAGTCCAATAATAGTTTGACCTCCTCCTCAAATTTGGAATCATATCATTCTCATTATTTTGATTGTTATTCAGGAAAATTTCACGAACAACAGTTTTGTTCAGGATATAGCTTCAGGATTGAATGATTTCTCCCATGGTACCTGCCCACTTTCAACATATTCCATCGAGATTTTTTAGTTTAGTCTGTTTGTTTGTATGACTTGCCCCACAGCAGTAACATGTAAGTGTAACCCACTCAAACAGTTTTTTTTTTTTTAAAAAGAACCTCATCTTGTTCCATTCCAATATTTAATGTCGTCTCCTTGTCACATGATCAAGTTGGTTCAAAAGGTTTCTGTAGGATTGACCAAACTATCCAAAAGAATTTCCACCTCACATTGTTCAAAAAGCCCAGAAAAAGGTGTTTTTAGTTCGCCCCTTTATACGGATCGACGCAAAAAAACGAACTACACTCATAACAAGTTTCATGAAAACATGTGAAGTGGTTTATGTGGAATGGTTGGAAATGGTGAAAATAATTAATCTTCAAATGTTTGAGAAAGTGAAGTAAAAAATCCTGACTCCGCCCTGCCCCTCAAAACGTAAGAAGTACTTCCTGTCACATGCGAACCTTGTACATTTGGACCTTTTACTATGTTTCACTGAAAAAGGTCCAACATTCTTATCTTAAAAAACTATTTTTTGACACTGTGCCTTTATTTGCAACCCCTGCAGAGTGAATGGGTTCTTCCTCACACATGACCAGCCCTCCCATCCATTTTCATCTCCGCTAGGAGACCCAACTTTGCTCCCATTTACATCAGTTTGTGAAGCGGTCAATGTGTCATAAAGAGAAACAGTCTCAATAAAATGGTCGCGCTATATTTAAGAAAGTAGTAAAAATGGACTTTGGCCGTCTTCCCCAACAGCATTGTTGTACAAGCAAGCCCCATGATTGTACTCCTCAAATTAAACGTGACAAAATAATCTCAAACAGTCCATATGGACTAACTATTTCTATGACGTCAGCATTGTGCTCTAAGATCAGATCCCATAGTGACTCAATGAAGAAGAAAATATAGTTAACTTGTTTTTCTGATCTCAGTAATAAAAAAAAAAGAAAAGATTTCCTTCCGTCAATTCATGGGAGCTAAATTTAGACACAGCTGGACTTATGGTTGGGAAGCCACAGACGGGAGACTGTTTTCAACAGAAAGCTCCCTCTAGTTTATATAATTAGAAAATATGAACAATTATAGTGTGAAATATGACCAAAAAAAGTTAGATCTTCTCGAGGCGGTTCCCACGAGGTCAATTTGGACCGACGGTTGGGAATTTATGTCGGCAAAAGAGGGTTTTTCATAAAAAGGTTCCCCTAGTGAGCATATTATGAACAATTAGAGTAAAATACATCAGAAAGATATATGTAGTTGAGCCGATTAATATGCACTAAATTGGAAAAATGGTTGATAAATGATGCAAACATTTAGAGATAAAGTTCCCTCTAGTGGCGGAGACATGAAACTGACATCTTACAACTGATCCCGACTTTTCGGGGATTTAAATATACTGACTCCTCCCCTCTATTCATATCAGCTCCCAAATATAAGCATTTCTTCCTGTCATATGACCAACCCTTCAAGTTTCATCAAAATCCTTGAGGCAGTTTGGGTGTTTGACAGAATGGTTCGAAGAGGCCGTCTTATAAAGTTTAAAAAAGGTAGAAAGATGTTTTTGAACTTTGTCCCTTTATCCCAGATCAACTCTTAGAATGTAATGATTTATTTCATGTCATATGACCCTCTCCCTCTTTTCATTTTACAGCAGTCCGAGGGTGTGATGATCACGTTAATACAGAAAACAGGAAACAACTGTTCGCTGTGAAGACGACCTCATTCCTGATTGGACGCAGAGGAGACAGAAAAAGCAGGACGAATTTGCAGAGTGGCTGCTGGTAAATAATTTAACTCATGGTGGAAACCAGAGAGATGAGGTGAGACTTACTTGGAGAAGCGCTCTGCGATGGCGTTGTTTTTCCCCCGGGTTGAGACGATGGACATCTCCTTGGCGGTGACCCTCAGTGACTGGGAAGCCCACTGCCTCCGGCTGAACTGAGTGACGGAGGCCATCTTAGTTGTCAGGTCTGAGCGATCAATGTGTCTCGTCAACAAAACACGCCGTGACTGTGAGAAAAGACAGGAGGCAAGAAGAAGGAGGTGTCTAACAAGGCCCCAAACAAACCAAAAGGTTTATAGCTGCTCCTCTGCAGGCCAGCGGGAGAATCAGAGAAGAAGAACCAGCCTTGCTGTTTATTTTTTTGCAGGCTCTTTAGTCTGCTGACCAACACAGGTCATGCAAACACGTGTTTCAGAGCAGACGTCCCTTTATCAGTTCAAGCTCTCACCCACAAATCAATACCTGCATCCAGACTCATATTGGCCGCTGTGAGCATGGAACACGCCACTGTCTGAGTCAGAGAGTCAATAGAGCGCGTTAGACGACCAGTGACCATTTGCTGCCTGCGTGACACTGCACCTCCAGGGTGACTGCCAGCAGACGAGACGACTGAGAGGCTGTTGTTGCACAAAAATACTTGTGCAGACACTCTTCCACAACACAGCTGTCTCTACCTGGAGGCAAAGGGGCGAGCAGTAACAAGCAGCGGCGACTCAATGACATCATCCGCTAATTAACCACGTTCTAGAAAAATTAAACAATGAGGTCGATGAGCAACTCATCGCTCCCCGTCACGCTGCAGCTGGACCATTATGGGATGTTGCCTTGTTAGGACTTGTTGATTTCTACAACACTGTTTTATGAATTGCTAATGAAGTGATGATGTGATGACATCATCACTTCATTAGACCATCTTCAGTTGGATCCTAGGTCTCACTAGTATCACAACATGTCAAAATCAAAAGAACATTTGAGAACATATCAGGTTCAGATCCACAGTGTGACACACTTTATCTACAAATGGAGAACACTCAGAACAAAAGTCAACCTTCACAGATGTGGTCCGCTTTCCATAATTCCTGCAAGAGCAAAGTGAAGGCTCATTCACAAAGTCACAAAATGACCATGAGCCCAAGCAGAGGAGTACATAATGGTAAATGGACTATGCTCTCATATTGCCCTTCTAGTCTGTTTGACCTCTTGAAGCGTTTACAACATGAGCCAGCATTCATCCATTCACACACATCTGGTGACACAGGCCACACCGCACCAATGGAACAGCCATCGGCTGCAAATAAGGGTTCGGTTTCTCGCTTCTGCACGAGAACACAACGTATAGACTGTAGTGGCTGGGGACTGAACCAACAACCTTCTGATTCATAACAATCGCTCTAGCCCGGGTCACAACCGCTAAAGTTTTGCTGGGGTCTAATCAAGGTCTGCAGGAGAGTGGGTCCCCCGCAGTGTTGTCAGAGACTGATCTCCAGTTATCAGAAGGGTTTGGCTGCTGTTGTTGCTGCTGACAGTAAGCTCAGGGGGGTGAATACCTTTTTCACAATAGTGCTTTAGTTTCATTTTGGGTTTTGTCATCTTTTAATAACATTTTAAAACTCCATTTTGTTAAAATTTAAATGCCCCAACATTTAAAAACAAGCAAATCTTATGAACGAAGTCAAAGCCTGAAACAAAAATCGCGACTAGATAAACATCCGTCTTCATATGAATTGACTAACCTCTTTCAAAAGTTGTAAGCAAACTGACTCAAATCAGAGAACTTTAAATGTGACTAGAAAATGCAAAGTTAAGTCAATTGAGGAAACCGTTTACGCGGAACGCACCTTTAGAGCTTGTTAAAGTATATGTGAAATTAAACTGAACCATTGCTTTGTCAAACAAAGCAATGGTTCCAAGTAAACTTAAAGATACCTGACAAAAAATAATCCGTTGATAGCAAGCAAGGTTGTAGTGATGAAGTATGCAAAAGTATCAGAAGGAAGCACAAATGCTTCCAGACCGATATCGTAGTTAAGGCTAATACGTCGAATATGATAGGTTTCATGCACTTACAGCGAGTCTCAACAAAATTCTCGGCCCACAAACTGCTAAACTGCAGTTGTTCCAATATCAGATAATTACAACTGGAAGGAGAATCTGTGGATTCTGCGGAAACTGAAGATGTCATTTTTATTTTAAAAAAACATCTGGTTGATCGGCTGGGAAACTACATCAAGAACTACCATAAAGAGCGACTGTGGGCCATAAATCAGGACCTCAAAGTTTGTCTCTCATCCATCTCTGACAGGGTACAGCTGCCCCATCTTCCAAGGCTCAGGTTTCTCACTGATAGCAAGTCACATGTATATCTAGTCACAATATCAACAAGCTATTGAATTCATGTTACCTTCAACTAGGAAACATTATAAAAATTAAAACATTACTTTCAACTTCTGACCTTGGATTTCTGAAATTCACTTTTTCTCTGCTGGACTCAGAACTGCTTTCACACGACGTCAGATAGTCCAGAAAGCAGCAGCTAGACTTTTAACAGGAAAAAATAGCTTATAATAATAAAATATTGGGCATGTGCTTTTAATGTTATGGCTGATCCAGTGCATGTTTGGTAAAGTCAGTAGGTACAGTTTGTGTAACATAAGGAGTAAATCTCCCACTAATTTTTGTAAATGAAAATAAACATCCAAAATCTATTAAGGAGTAAAAGCAACAAATTCTTTCATTTAAAGATCATTTGCTTCTTTTGTTCTGAATTGCTATGTGCCGAATAGTCGATTATATAGTGAAAAATCTCTATTATATCTTAAACCCACATCATCACCATGCTTAATAGTCTCCTACCTGCTCAGATACAAACGAGGGATGACGGCGAGACTCAGATCAAGAGATGGATTACAAACAAAGCAGCTTGTAAAGCAGATAGAGACTATAAAAAGAGGAGTTCTGGGCTTCAAAATCACCAAACCTTCCCTTAGGTTAAAGGAAAGCGACAAAGTTTCAAGAGAACTCCTCAGTAAAGAAGCTGAGGAAGAGAAGTCCGCATCGCATACCTGTGACTGTCAGCTGTTTCTCTCCCTGTGAGTCTCTGGGCTTCACCACTTGGATATTTCTTTCTCTTTTCGCTCCACAGCTGCTGCCACCAGTGCTTTTAGACTATACAGGAAGTAGGAGGAGCCTCCCTGCTCCCATTTATAACCAGTCAGCCAATCAAGAAGTAGCAGTCACCTCCACCTGGCAGGTAAACACTCAGTCCCCTCCCCCGTCCAATCAGCAGGTTCAGAGTGGGGAGCAGAGTGAGGAGAGAGGGAGACCCTGAGGGCTGTGAGCTCAACAACATGGCAGACAGAAGAAGGCAGAGGAGAGGGGGGAGCGGAGTAGAGGGGGAGATTCCTGGAAGCTGAGTGAGCTCCAGACTACAGGACTACCCACTTTCTCACGGAGTCAAGACTGGAGAGGATGTGAGTCACTCACAGTCCGACTCAAGTAGAAAGTGGAGGGGCACAGACGGCGTACTCACAAAGAGAGAGATGGTGCTTAAAGATAAAACTGGGCTTCGAAGAAAGAGACAAAGAAGGTCTAATCTGTGTTACATGAGTCATGTGACGGTTACGCACACCACCTCCCCCAAAATCCACTTTTAGAATACATGCACTGAGGAAGACAAGTTCAAACTTCATCTTCAAATTGTCTTTCTGTGGAAAAATCGGAGTCAATTTTTTTTTGTTGTTGGTAACTCTTGCCTCACAGCGAGAAGCTCCCAGGTTCAAATCCACCGGAGGACAGGGAGTCTTTCTGCGATGCATTTTCTTTCTGTTGGCTTTAGTTCCCTCCAGGTTCCTCCTACGGTTCAAAAAACACGCAGGTGACATTAATTTGTTGCCTGTAGGTAAGAGTGTCAGTGCATAGAGTTGTTTGTGTCTATATGTCCTTAGAAGAAACACATGTATTCAAGTATGCTATCACCATACTTCTTTAAAACTAAACATGTACTTACCAGATATATACTTGACATAATTATCCTTAAGTATACTTGGCTCATACCAAGAAGTATGAAGAAAAGTCTAAGCATATTTGGACTATACTTACAGTTACTCTTTAAACTAGTGAACTTAAAAGTATTAGTACACTTTAAGGTAAACTGGAAAGTGTCCTTGGAAGTATTGCCTATAAGTTTACTTCATGTACAAGGAAGCTGTGGGTAGAGTGGAGGTCTCCAATCGGATGACTGACAGGTTGGTGGTTCAAGCGCAGCAGTTTTCATGAAGTAGGATGAAGGGTCCTTCAGCGACACCTAGAACCCAAACATCCTCCCTGAGCACTTCAGAGGGATGAGAAATAATATTATTATACATGTTATTATTCTTTTAGTTCAAACTTAAACTTAGATGTAAGCTAGTCGTGTACTCAAAGTTTTCCACCCTTCTACTTAAAGTACAAAAACAAGAATACTTTTTGTAATCTAAGAGTGGGCTAATTTAGTCCCAACCAGTGTTAAAGTATACACCAGTTTTATAGACTCCAGCTGTCCTGCAGCCTGGATCAGGATGAGCAGTTATCGAGAAATGACTTGATAATGAAAAAATGTAATTATTAATATTATGGCAAGTTTATAGCAAGACAAAGTTTTTCGAGCAACAATCGGACAAGATGACACAAGATGGGGTAAACAGAAGATAAAAACACCAGAAAGTAAAATCAAGGCCTACGCCGTCATACCCGACAGCAGGGGTATATAATAATAATAATAATAATACATTTAATTTATAATGATGATTTATAATAAATCTCAAAGTCCCCTGTCCCCTGCATTGTACGAGCAATCTCCTTTATTAACCTTCTTATTCTAAAGTGGTCCCCCCCCCTAGTGATGGTGGAATAAAATTTGAAGATGATCCATTAAATAGTTTTTGAATTATTGTGTTAACACGATGATCTGGATAAAAAAGAAAAGAGAATGAGAACAGCTAAGCGATACAAAGCCTGCAACCACATTTTGCCTCCCAACTTCTCACAGCCGACCCGGAGCCAGAGGAAATGAGCTTGGCAGGGACTGACCAGGGATCTTCAACTGGTGGGTCGCGACCCAAAAGTAGGACGCGGCCCTGTTTTCAGTGGCTCGCCTTTCCCTGGGCAAAAAAAAAAACGTCTGTCATTTTGAATGAGATCTTCTATGCAGCAGAGTGGCGTCTGTTCACACTCCTTAACAGTAGATGGTGATGATGCCCTATAATGCTAATTGACAGCCCCCATTTCGCAGCATAGAAGAAGACCCGCAAAGCTTTTTAATGCTAATTGAGCATTATTTTCAGTGTTTACCCACTGATAAGATAATCAGAAAAGTTTATTTTGTATACTTGTAATCTTTTTGAACTGCACTTTTTGTTTAATTTATTTTTGAGTTTGTGGATAAAAAACTGCTACTTGAAGAGACAGATTTTTTCCCGTAGTGCAGTGTTGGTTGTCATAGATTCAGGGAGTGAGTATTCGCAGCTAAAGCTACATAATTTGAGTCTTTTTGAAAATACTTAAGTCTTTGCACTTTTGTATTTCAAGTATTTTGCATGAAAACACCGACTGAGTCTGTTAAAAATGGCTGTTACTGAAATGTTTTGATTGTTATGTCAGCCTTATAATCATGCTTGAATAAGTGACTAAATCGTTTTTTTTAATTAGTTTTTGAAACCTTGCGTCCCTAAGATGCACTTTTTTGGTTTTAATTAAAATGCAGCTAATTGAGAAAAGAAGGTAATATTTCGTTCTGTAGCATCGCCAACGGCTAGTCGTTTTAGTTTGTCAGTAAACTTTTTTTTTGTTGTTGGCATACTGTGATATTTTGTACTATCTCAGGCTAAAACTGCCCAATCTCTTCTTTAAATAAATTTGAGAAGCTGTAATTTTCCTCGATTTGGGTCGGGGCTTGTCCTTAAGGGGTGATGGTGGGTCCAGAAGCCAGACCAGGTAAGAACCACTGCTGTAGAACCAGTGTTGGGTTTGTCCGCTCCAGGCTACTGTACAAACATGGCAGCACAACACAAAGAAGACACGCCCCCTCTGGAGAGATGGGGCGGATTTTCAAAACTAACAAGAACATTGTTATGACCATTATATTCCATTTCTTCAAATATATACCCCTAGATTTTACATAATGCATCTTTAACTGTATGGTGCACTATGGGTAATCGTACAGTCATACAGTCTGACGTGATATCAGGGCCTTCCACATGAAAGTGGTTCTTCTCTGAAGTTGAAAACAGGAGGTGCTGCTCTGGGGCCCCTAAAGATTCTGACGTCTCTTACAGTGAGTCACTCTAATCCCAAACACATGACGGCTGGGATTCTTCAACTGTGGCGAGGGGCGGGACCTCCTCACCTCATCGTAGAAATTCCCAAAAACTCCACTCATGATTCATGAGAATTTCAAGTTGAGGCAAACAAGGTTGCATTTTTACCTTCAGTGTTCTAGCTGGGCTCTCAGATATCAACATGACTTTACATCTCCTTTAACCTTAGGATTTTCACGCTCTGAGATTTAAGGAGCTGTGAATATGTATTGGACCCCCTGCTGCTTTAAGAAAAAAATCTTTTTTTAATTATTCTACATTTTCATGTATCTCATATCAAACTGGCCAAAAATGCTTTCAAATATGTGAATCACTTACATGAAAAAATGTTCACTCCCTGACCTCAATCACTTTTTGCGCAATCTTTTAACAGCAACAACTGCAATCAGACGCCAGCAAACGTAACCAGAGCTTCGCCCCTGACCTCACTGTGGAGGAATTTTTAAGCCCAAGTTTGACCATTTTTTTCCCCAGTGTCTTTTGAATAGTGGGGCCATGAATTCTGACCTTTTTTGAGGTGAGAAATGTTTCCTGGACATTTTCTTTGGATCTTCTGTGACTGTCTGGTGCCTGGATTTTAATCACTTTATGGAATTGGATTTTATCCTAATGTGCTGCCGGATGAGAACTAGGATCAGAACGTCCTGCTTATGGAAAAGACAAAATAGCGAGGGGTCTCCAGTGCTTTCTCACTGCACTGAGAAAATTGTACGGTCTGATGAACAAAAGATCATTTTTTCTTACTGTAAATAAAATAATGGGCAGATGAATCACAGATGGAAATAATCAGCAGTGGTAGCCCCAGTGTCTTTAATGCAAATGCTGGTGGTGGAAGTGATCCAGATCCTGAAGTACAAGCAGCAATATAGCCGTGGTGAAGTAATCGGCAATTACGTTTTTAAGTAAAAGTACCAAATGTTGAAGTATTTATTATGCAGAATTACCAAATCTAGAAACCATTTTCTGCATTCAATCATCAACCATTATCCCATATTTGGTTCAGCTGGGCGAAGCATGAGCTAAGAAATGAATACAGATAGTTCACGGTTCAAGCAGGGACACACTTATCAGGGTTCTGGTATGACATCATCAGCATGGATCAGCGTTTGTGTACTCACGCAAAGGCATTGGGTAAGAGAAAGGGTGAGTCATCCTCTGAAGAACATAAACCTGGGCTCAGAGAGGATACTCTCTATTATCACTGTCTCATTTAATCTAAGGATCTGTCAGATTCTGACGGACCAAGGGTTTTATCTGATGATGTCATCCTTTCCCTACATTCTCAGCTCAAATTAATCACAGAGACAATCACGGTTTAAAGACAGGGAACATAAACAGTCAGAGAGAGACTTTTGTAACACTGTCCATGTCGAAATATAGTATCTTCAGTCTGGAGAGTCCACATTTTACTCATCAAGATCTATAAACAGGAAGTCCTACGTGGCTCCAGAGGAGCTGGCTAAAGTGTGATGATGTCACAACAAAAAGATGTTATTGTGTGTATTCGTATGTGATGCTATTTGGATTTTGTTTTATGAAATTCCCCAGCTCCCAAGATGAGTTTATTTTAAGTGGAGTAGTGGATATCTATTGAACATTCAGTCAGGAAGACTATCCTCTTGAGCACTTCAAAGACTTACTGCTCATTCCAGCTTTCACAAATGCTCAGGCTAAGGTTACCTGATTCACGGTCTGGAGCATCATTAATATCAGACCTGAATCACTAAGATGAAGAGAAAAAAAATCTCATCACCTGAAAAACCTGAGGCTACCTGAAGGAGCTGCACTCATTCTGAGGTTTTCTCCTCAGACTTCATACAGGTGTTCTCTTCAGACCACATGCAGGTGTTCTCCTCAGACTATACACAGGTGTTCTCCTCAAACTTCATACAGGTGTTCTCCTCAGACTATACACAGGTGTTCTCCTCAAACTTCATACAGGTGTTCTCCTCAGACTTAATACAGGTGTTCTCCTCAGACTATACACAGGTGTTCTCCTCAAACTTCATACAGGTGTTCTCCTCAGACTTCATACAGGTGTTCTCCCCAGACTTCATAAAGATGTTCTTCTCAGACTTAATACAGGTGTTCTCCTCAGACCTCATGCAGGTGTTCTCCTCAGACCTCATGCAGGTGTTCTCCTCAGACTTCATACAGGTGTTCTCCTCAGACTTCATGCAGGTGTTCTTCTCAGACTTCATACTGGTGTTCTCCTCAGACCTCATGCAGGTGTTCTCCTCAAACCACATGCAGGTTTTCTCCTCAGACTTCATACAGTTGTTCTTCTCAGACTTAATACAGGTGTTCTCCTCAGAACTCATGCAGGTGTTCTCCTCAGACTTCATACAGGTGTTCTCCTCAGACCTCATGCAGGTGTTCTCCTCAGACTTCATACAGGTGTTCTGCCCAGACTTCATACAGATGCTCTCCTCAGACTGTGTAACAGCTTCAGTTCACATGAATAATACTGAATCACCGTCTTGATACCGAGTAAAACTCGAGATAAAACATGTTTCCATCTGCTTCATCGCCATCATCTTTCATAAAAGCTCCATCTCAGCTGAGCAACGACAGAAATGTATCTCAAAGTTCATATTACGTTGTCATGACTGATGTTAGCCTCCATTTCTACAGCCAGGACAGGAAGCAATAAAAATAGTCAGAATATTATAAGAGAAAAATTAATTATAATAAATTTTAGAAGAAAAAATAATTATACTATTATATAAATGTAATGTTTAAAATTGCGTCCTTTTCTGAGTCTGTTTTTGGGTTCATATCAAAAACAGCAAACCGACAAGAAGAGAGTTTTAATTTAGGTTGGAAAGAGTCATATCATTTCAAAAATGAAGTCATAATATTACAAGTATGTAACCATAATATTGCAAAATAAAAACATTAATATTACAATCATAAAATAACAATATTAAAAGAAAGTCGTATTACAAGAATAAAGCCATGTTAAAAGCAAAAAGTGAAAATATCATTAGAATACAGTCATAATATTACAAAAAACTCATAATGTTATCAGAATAAAGTCATAATATTACAATAACACAATATAACAATAATTAAATCAGAATAGCATAACGTTACAACGAAAAGTCATAATATTATGATAATAAAAAGACAATAATATTAAAGGAATAAGTCCATAATATTTCAAGTAGAAAGATATAATATTATGAAAGTGAAGTCATAATTTCACAAGAAAGTCATAATAAAAAAGTCATAAATTACAAGGAAAAGACATGTTCCATGATTATTATTACAGGTTGTGTCTGCCCAGGTTGTCTTTATTTTAGTGTGAAGATCCGACACAGATGTGTGTGAGACAATCACAAATTCTATAAGGTATTTACTTCCTGTTTCCCAGATCGACAAATTAGAATTACTCAACTTTTAAGGCGTCACAACTTCACACAGTACGGCTGGAATGTTTCACATTTATTACGGCTGTTTTTTAACCAGGTTTAGCAACTCAAATGTATTTTTTTGCGAAATGAGTAGCTATTTTATTTCATTAAATGCGCTAAAGCCTAAACAATACATAAAAAATTACGGTCTGTGTGACCGCTTTGTGAAGAAAGCACTTTCTTACCTTTTGGCCATTCCAGTGTCGTACCATTTATATAAACAAAAAAGAAGTTGGTATGGGCTTTATAAGTTTACCTGAAACCTACAAACTAGAGGACAGGTGAAGTAGAGGCAGTGAAACATGTTATGTAATGCTCATATTTGGCCACTAGATGGCTGACAACAACTATAAGACTCAAACCCAACCTGCTTCTACATGACGACCTATATTCAACTACCAGTCCTTACAGGTGTGTGTCCTGCAGTTCTATGCTTTTATCCCCCCACAGCCATCTACACATAGCTACCTATCCTTCCATACCTCCTTATCTGTTATAATTATGTGTCCCGAAGCTCCACTTTTCTACCTATCCTTACCTACCTAATAATATATATCCCGCTGATACTTTTACCTATCCTTTCCTACCTCCTTATTATAAGTATGTGTTCTGAAGCTCCAATCTTCTAGCTATCCTAACCCTACCAGTACTATCCTACCTACTCTTACCCACCAATCCTTGTGTAAGTATTTGTCCTGCAGCTCCATGCTTCTACCTATCCTTAACCTCTTATCCTTACCTACTGACCTCTCAGTACCTACCTGTCCTAACCTACCTATCCTTAATTGCCTATATTTCTATCCTTACCTTTCTATCTTAATCTACCTATTCCTACCCACTAATGCATACATAAGTATGTGTCCTTCAGTTCAACTCTTCTACTTATCTTTACCCAGGTTCCCTTGCTTACCTATTCTTACCTACTTATGCTTCCCTACCTATTTCAACCCATCCTTATGTAAAGATAGGTAGGTTCCCTGTGGCTCCACTCCTCTACCTGTCCTTACTACCCATCCTTACTCACCCTGATGTACCTATTCTTATGTACCCATCCTTTCCTATTTGTATGAACCTATTCTTATGTACCTAACCTTAGCTATCCTTATGTAGCTAACCTTTCCTTATGTACCTTATCTATCCTCATTTACCTATCCTTACCTATCCTTATGTACCAGACCCTACGTATCCTTATGTACCACACCTATCCTCATGTACCTATCCTTACCTATCCTTATGTACCAGACCCTACGTATCCTTATGTACCACACCTATCCTCATGTACCTATCCTTATCTATCCTTATGTACCTATTCTTATGTACCTAACCTTTACTATACTTAAAGTATGTACCTATCCTTACGTGCCTATTCTTATGTACCTAAACTTACCTGTCCTTATGTACCTTATCAATCCTCATGTATCTATCCTTACCTATGCTTATGTAGTTAGTCTTCTGCACCTAGCCTTACCTATCCTTCTGTAGCCATTTTATGTCAATATCCTTACCTATCCTTACTTATCCTTATGTACCTATACGTATGTACTTAACCTTACGTATCCTTATATATCTTAACCATCCTCATGTACATATCCTTACCTATCTTTATGTACCTATCCTAATGTACCTAACCTTACCTATCCTTATGTACTTTACCAATCCTCATGTATCTGTGCTTACCTATCCTTATATACCTACTTTTATGTACCTATCGTTACATGTATTGTACATACTCTTATGAACCTATCCTTATCTATCCTTATGTACTTACTCTTATGTAACTGAGGTGATTGAGGTCTTTTGGAGTGCAGGGGGCGCTCCTGAAGACCTTCTAGGACTCTGTGGTGGCGTCGGCCATCTTTTATGGAGTGGTCTGCTGGGGCAGCAGCATCTCAGCTGCTGACAGGAGGAAACTGGACAAACTCATCAGGGAGGCCAGTTCGGCCCTGGGATGTCCTATGGACCCAGTGCAGGAGGTGGGAGACAGGAGAATGATGGCCAAGCTGTCATCTCTCAGGGACAAAATCTCCCACAGCATGCAGGACACCATCTCTGCACTGGAAATCTCCTTCAGCGACAGACTCCTTCACCCCAAGTGTGTGAAGGAGCGATATCTCTGATCTGTCCTTCCTACAGCAGTCAGACTATTTAACCAGCTCTGCTAGTAACACACACACACACACACACAAACACACACACGCACGCCTCACTTGCACTTTGCACTATGGGACAATACACTACTCAACATGTCCACAACTGCACATTTAATTTAATTTAATTTAATTGTACATAATGTTATTCTGTATTCTGTAACATGCTCTTGCTGCTGTAACCCGGGAATTTCCACATTGTGGGACTAATAAAGGTTTATCTAATCTTATCTTATCTATCCTAACCTATCCCTATATACCTACCCTTATGTACCTATCCTTACCTATCCTTATCCACCTAGTCTTACGTACCTATCGTGAGAGACATTGGGTTTTACTTATTTATAAGGTTCTTACCATTCTTTTAACTTCAGATATCTCTTCGATGTTTTCTTCTTTCAGGTGGGCCTGTTTCGAACCTTCTCAAATGATTGGGTTACTTTGCAAGTGCCTGCAGTTTTTACCGTATTTGGAAAAAAATATTTTCTCTTAATTTGCACCTGCAACCTGAACTAACATGCAGAAAAGCTAAAGCTCACATCGTTTTTTAACCCTAGGACAATTTATATCATCCATTGCTTCATCATTCTTTGACCATATGCTGTCAGTTTGTGTTTGTTTTTGTTTTATACTTGTTTTATACTATATTGTAAATTAGGTATCTACCTCAATGTATTTCCGCGTTAAAATATAGGATGAATTCATTCATAAAGATTCCCTACTTTTATGTATCTGTCCTTACCTGTCTTCGCATGAGGATGTTTCTTGCAGCAGCTCCACTCCTCTATATTTAGTCTAATTGGTCACATGACCAGTATTTCCACAGAGGCTGTTCGGCGTTGACAGGAGTTGGTGGAGAGGATCTAAACCATGAAGTTGCCTTTTGGAAATCATACAATTGACGTTGTTGACGTTTTACACATGACGGAGATACACACTTTTATTCGCGGAGCAGACTCGCTGACTGAGTGACATCTGGGACCTAATTCTGAAGCCCTGCTGGTTTAGTGGCCTTGTCGGATGCCAACCATGAGTCCTTCCTGTCTCACTGAGGTCTGGATGTAAATGGCCAAAATTCCTCTACCCTTTGATCGCGACTTATTTACACCCTAACATGCTGGAAGGTTCTCCCCTCCCGTCTCTCTGTGTCGGCTGACTTAGGTCTGCTCAGTGTCTCTGACTTCACCACAACAGTTATTAGCATTTACAGCAGCATGAGACACAGACTCAAAACGGAACAGTTAATATCACAATCAACATTATTTAACAGTAAAACGATGCCTGAGGGATGTTCTCAGTAATTTAGAAACAGTTCCACCTGAGAGAAATAGATGTTACTTCTTAATAAAAAACAGAACTAGGCCTTTTCTGCCATACCCAATAGCAAGGGTACATCCTAAAAGAGTCCCCAATCCCCTGCGTTGTCCCTCTGATGAACTGCTCAGATTAAATGTGAAGTTATGTTCACAGTATCTGTGGTAAAGAAATATGATACAAACAAAATATATCTCCTCAAGTCGATTCATATGCACCAAATTTGGACTAAATTGAACCAACAGGAAGGAAGTTATGTCCGAAAAAAAAGTCTATTTTCGTAAAAAAGGCCCATATTTTACTCAAGCTAGTGAGTCCAGTATTAATTGTTTGAAGTGAAATCTCCTCGAGTCCATTCATATGCCTCAATTTTGGACTAAATTGGATCAATGACAAATGTGAAATTAAGAAATTGAGAAATTAAATGAGAAATGATGTCCCAAAAACTTTTGGAGATAAAAGCCCCCCTGGTGGCAGAAATATGGAGCTGCTCTCTCCCAAACTATCTCCAGTTCTTCCTCACACTGAGTTCTATGTGAGTGTAAAATCTGAAAACGATCCATGTAATCGTTTTAGAGTAACAACGTTAACATGAAGGATCAGCATCGGCGGCATCACCATACTTCTCCCGCTTACTTTAAAATCTGCTATTTATTCTACATTTTAATTGTATTTGTAGAATTATTTTAGTAAATATGCATGGAAATTCAAACACTGACTTACAGTAAAAATGACATGCGGTACCCCAAAGTACCACCAGGGGTGTGCTTACCCTATTTTAGAGTCTTCAAGTATGTTTACACAGGTGATTTACATACATGGAAGTTGTTGGGTTTTGTTTTTTTTTTACGACATTTGTTTAAAATTCTTCATTCAAATTCTAAACATGCCAGCCTCATCTACATTTCCTGTTTAAAATCTAAATCTGTTTGGCTGCTGTGTGTGTTTGTTTTAGTGTACAGTCGAAGACCTTGACATTAACCAGTGAGAGGTTGTGTCCACATGAAGACATGAGGGACAGGAGACCAGCTCACATCCAAGCACATGTGTTCTCATGTGGAGAAAGACGGAAAAAGAAAAAAGCGGGGTTATTTATTCGAATTCTTTACACACCGATGACCTAGTTCACGGCGTATGACATTAAAACTCTACCTCTGATGTGATTGGAGGAAAGACATTGGTGGAATGTGCACATGGCTTTAATTTGACGTTGGGGATTCTTCTTTTTCAGGGTGCAGGAAACACGCTCAGAGGAAAAAAGAAAAAGGCAAAAAAAAGGAGAGGCCGGTTGGATGGAGAAGAACTCGTTGTGAAAAGTCGTGGTTTGATGTACACACAGTGTCCTTGGCAGCTATTTGATTTGGTATGAGGCTTATTTACTTTTCACTAAATTGAAGTGTTGCGTAATCGCCGTCGCTGATAGGACCGCTAAGCTCATCTGGTCATGTGACTTTTAGTCTGTCATATCACTTGTTCACACATTGATGCCGCCCCAGTTTGATAACAGTTTTCCGATCCTTCACCGAAGCCATCGTGAACAAAAGTCGTGCTAAAGTAAAAGAATGTGAATATTATTGGCAAAATGTAGAAAGATTATCAGCAGAGTGCAATCAAATGTCCACTCTCCGTCTTTCATTTTCACACGATGTCATCTATCCTATGGGGGGAGTTTTTTTTCTTAGTTTTTCTCAATACAAAACTTTTTAGAACAGTTTTTAAGGTACTTCCATACGACATAATACTTACAAAAACAAGTAACATCTATATGTATCGCACAATCTTAACTTTCTAAAAGAAGAGAACGGTTCTGAAGTCATGTGTGAATGAGACTTCACTCCTGAAAAGTCAACCCCCCCCCCCCACACAAAACACAAACCTTTTCTGATATTTGTTATCTGCCGTGCTTTGTTTCAATTAACTTCCAGGTCCTGTGCTCATGTTGATAAACAACAAATAAAATGAATGATGACCCTAACATGCACAATGGCTAAAGGTAAAACAAAGTAGCCTTTGTCGCTGACAGCCTTTTGTGTATCCACGTTGCCATGGTGACACCTGGTGTCGGAACGATCTATGGAGGTTCGGAGTTTTATTACTGTAAGCGAGTATAATGCCACTTGTTTACTGTAGGTAAACAAAAATAATACTGTAAAAGTAAAAGGTACTAGTAAAAATATAGTACTGGTAAAGAATATAATGTACTAGTATAAAAGTAAAAAGTACTATTTCAAAAGTAAAAGGTAATAGTATGAAAGTAAATGGTAAGAGTGAAAAATATAGGTAGGAGTATAAAAGTAATTATTAGTATTATAAAACATACCATTACAAAAAATAATACATACATGTACAAAATTAAACTAGACTACTAGGAAAAAATAAAAGATACTAGTATAAAGGTAAAATATACTAGTATAAAAGTAAAAGGTAGTAAAATTTAAGGTACTACTATGAAAGGAAATAGTACTAGTATAAAAGTAAAAAGCACTATTTCAAAAGTAAAGGGTACTAGTACGAATATAAAAAATGTACTAGTAAAAAACATAATGCACTAGTATAAAGGTAAAAGGTATGAGTATAAAAGTAAAAAGTACTATTTCAAAAGTAAAAGGTAATAGTATAAAAGTAAATGGTACTAGTGAAAAATAAAGGTACGAGTATAAAAGTAAATATTAGTATTATAAAATTAAAACATACCATTGCAAAAATAAAACATACTTATATATAATTAAAACGTACTTATATAAAATTAAAAGGTAAAAGGACAAAACAAAAGATAATCCTCTTAAAACCAGCTCCAACTCTAAAACTGGGCTCATTTGAACTAATTTAACACTGCTGGTTTGTTTAATCTGTCTTTACAATATATCAGTGCCGTTACGATGATTTGGACCTGTCCTCATAGTCACGTTGGTTTTGTGTGTATCTCATACTAAACTGTGTCAGACATTGAAAGAAAAACTTAAAGTAGTTAATAATGATATATAGCTTAGATGCAGGTCTCACCAGTAGCACACTATGCCAAAATCAACAGAAATTCCAGAATGTGATTGAAATCAAGCAGTCTGGGAAGGGCTCCAAAGCTTTTTCTAAGGATCTGAGATTCCTCAGATCCACAGTGAGAGCTTGATCTCCAAATGTTTGACGTCGGCTCGATTCAGATCAAATGGGGTGAACATGAATCGACTCGAGGAGATCTAACTCGTATATCACATATTTTACTCAATTAGGTTATGTTTTACTCACTAAGGGGAGCTTTTTTTTTGACTGTAACTTCCCAACCACTTGTCTGATTATGTCCAAATTGTCTCATATGAATCTATAGAAGGAAATCTATCTTGTATAAAGATATATAATATTTGACTATAAGAGTTCATATTTAACCGATTAGTGTTAATTACGTTTTTCATCAGTAACTTCCCTTGAGTCACTATGACATCTGACATTAGAGCATATTAACTGACTTCATAGAAATAGTTAGGTTGAGTCAATATGAACTATTTGACATAATTAATGAGTCACATTTAATTTGAGGAGTTCCATCAGGGAGATTGCGTGTACAACGCAGGGGATTAGGGACTTTTTAGGGGATAAACCCTAGCTGTCAGGGACGACAGTGTAGGCCTGCTTCCATTCGGAGAAAACAAAGAGAAAGAAACATTCCTCTGATCCACTGTTTTTCTAAAGTATCTGAATATGGTGATTTTGAATGTTTACTATGAACCGAACAACGAGCTCCTGAACAGGTTGGTGGGAATTTCTCCAACATTTTAACCTAAATAAACTTTTTAATTCCTTTTGAATTAGCTGGAAATGTGTTCCTACAAGAGCAGAAACGTTAGGATTTCTGACTGATTTTAAAAAAAATCACTGTCTTTCTCCTGTATTATTTAAAGTGATTCTCAACAAGTAGTGCATTTTTGTCAGAGTCGTTCAGACTCTACAACTATCCTAATATGGCTTTAATTTTAAGGTGTTTTTTTGCACCGACGTCGGCAGAGAGGGAATGAACTTAATTGACTCCAGGATTAGAGATAATAATCATTATAATGTGTATTTGAGTATTATAATTATATGACTCATACTGTGAAAACAAATGACAATAATACTTATTTTTAAAAAACAACATTCATCTGAAACATTCAGAAACAGATGGGACACAGGCCTCCACTCCAAAACACGTAATGTCTATTCTGAAAAGCTGTTTTTATGTTTGAGAGACCGGATGAGAGATCTTAAATAGAGAATATAGACAGTGACTGACTAAACTATGACGATGAAAGTAAGTGGGACAAAGGTAAGAGTGTGTTTTAAATATGAACATAGACTATCTGTGGCTCAAAGGTGAGGCCAGAGAGTTCAACAGCACAGTGGGTGAGGTAAACGGGTCAATAGTGGGAGTTTGATCAGTTTAACTGACCGGCCTCAAAGACTCTACGTCGCCTGCTCTCTAATATTTCACTCCGTGGACGTCAGAACTCGTTTGATGCCTGCAGGGAAGATGACAAACAGAACACCAGTTTGAACAGTGATGGGTTTCTACTTCATAGTTGAAAAATGTCTCTGTAGTATAAAGACGTCAATGGATTGTTTTTTTTTTGAAGAACCGCTACATTCAAGATGACGGTGCTTTCATACAGCCCAACACTACATCTGATGATCCAATCTAACTCGTTATGACCCTTAAACTTAGAAAAACTGAAGTAAGAAACGATGTTTTAAGATGGATAAATGTAACAAATTTAATTTAAAAGAAATATAAACTGTGGTCCCTGACAGCAAGGGTACATCCCCGAAACTTCCCCTGAAAAACAGTGTTTTTCAAAGAAAAAAGCTCCCCTAGTGAAATAAATACTAAATAAATACTATTGGTCGTGTTTAATAATAATAATAATAATAATAATGCATTTAAGTACTGTTGGTCGTCTTTTTGACTGACAATTTGAGGCATGGAAAAGCAGCTCCTCTGGGAGCTTCGGACCCCCAAAGGGTCACAGGTCAGGGTTCAGGCCAACATGGCCGCATCCCCCAAAGTGTTACAGTCCTGTAAGTCACAAGGCGTATTGCTCCATGGTCAAGTTCTGATGCTGCCTTGACTGTTGTAGGAACTTTCACTGAGCCTACACAGACCCATGAACACTTTGTGTTCTCACACCTAAATGACAGAAAACATGCAGGTAGCCTCATCCATCCAATCCCTGTGTCACACCTGCATGCTCAGCCCATCACCCTCAGCTGCTGTCCTTGAAAATGACCCTCACGCCATTCATCTAGTTCTAGTACATGCTGCTGGTTTAAGCGCTCTCCACCTCCCCAACTCTGCCTAGTCCTCAAAGATCCATCAGCTTCATCAGCCTCAGCAGAGTCATCAACCCCCACCACCAACCAGTATCCAGACTCCAAAGGTGGGTTATTGTACGCTGCTGCTCAGGGCAGAGACCCTTCAATCACAAACTCCCTGATGAGCTTGAATTCCAAAGACTTTCTTATAGACTAATACATCGTCGGTTGTAATATATCTTTCATCATTCTCTTTCTTATCCGATTCAACTGCTGGAGTTTTGGAGATCACTGACCAAGACGACCAGCTTTCACTATTTGGCGCTTATCAAAGTCGCTCAGATCTTAATGTTAACACATTTCCCCTGCGTCCAACAGGTTAAGGACAAAATGTTCACTTTCTGCCTAATATATCCCACTTCCTGTTGGTGCCATGGTTACCACTTAAGCAGTGTTATTCTGACTACACCTGTCATTAGTTAGCATGAGTAGTGTTATAATGTTTGGACCAATCAGAGCAGATATTGTAAATCAAATAATGTAACTTGTAGGAAGAAGGGACCCTTTGGAAGGAACACTCAACCTTCATGTTCCTGGAAAGTCAATTCCCCCCCCCCCAATTTTTTGTTTCTAATTATGGGAAGTTCTACATATTATATATTTAGCTTATGAACAAAAACACAGCACACATGAAGCAGGAAAATAAATAAGATGACACTAAAGCAGACTCCTGAAAAGACAACCAACAGGAATATAATGACGGGCAGCTCCTGACATAGAGATATTCAACCAATGAGGAACATTCTTCTGTTTTTACATGTTGCAGTTGCTTAAACGGGAACATGTGTGCTGCACAGGATGAACATGTGTGCTGCACAGGATGGACTCTGCACATTTGGCTGTTTTTATGGCCTCAAAGTCTGGCTGACTCCAGCTATGGTGACATTGTTCCCAGGGTGCTAAAATCCCAGAGATCTGCTCATGTGAGCGGAGATAGTAATCATCGGCCAAAAGCTGTTTGTGTCTCGCAGCTAGAATCCCAAAAAAAGCTACAAAATCTAACGCTGAACCCTCTCCTTAACAAAATCTGTTCCTGATTATCACTTTTCCCGTGGATCCCTTCCCCCCTTCCCCCTCACAGTTTTCCTTCCTTTAAGGCCTCTCCCATACCTTTGCTTTTCTCTCCCTCCTCTGGGTTCAAGCTACGAAACAGGAGTGAGTGTTCCCATCTCCCTTGAGATGTTTATTGTCTTAATGAGACCTCTGAAGAGACGGAGACACCCATTAGGAAAACATCTTGAGCGTCCCGCTTGTTGCAGGACACGGGGGCGAATAAATATTGTGGAGAAATCAGCCACCTGGTGGGAGGGAGTGAGACAGAACTCCACAGATCCATCCACTCTCTGAACTGGATCCTGAATAATTTGGCTCCATCAGACAAAGGTGTCCTCATAAGAACTCAGTTCTGACACTTTTGTCCGTCCTCCTCATTAGCAGAAACAGAGTGAATATTCCAATTAAGGCCAGCCACATTTCAGGTCCAAAACTTCTTTGCATGCGGTGAGCTGGAAAAATTTTGGCAGAGGAACATCAGAGAGATGGAAACATTCCACCGAGTTCAGATCGAAGAGTTCACTGCTGGGTAATGGGTGGGTGGTTATTGATGGGAGAGCATATCTTACTGCTCAACAACATTCTAACCACCAACAGGTGAAGTTAACTAAGCTTACGCTATCATCGCCAAGGGCAAGGGGAATATACCCCCCAAAAAGTTCCAAACCCCTGCGTTGTACCAGCAATCCCCATGATTGAACTCCTCAAATTAAATGTGACTCATTAATAATCTCAAACAGTCCATATGACAGGTACTAGGAGAAAATAAAAGATACTATTACAAAGGTAGAAGGTACTAGAATAACAGTATGATATGACAACCTAACATTTTTTAAGTCGTTATTGATCATCTCGTTACCATGGCACCTGTTAGAGGGTTGGATATATTGTACAGGAAGTGATCATTTATACCTGAAGTTGATGTTTTGGAAGTTGGAAAATGGGTTTGCAGAAGGATCTGGGTGGCTTCCAAAAGGACCGAGATGGCTACTGGGTCAGAGGTATGTATCTGGGTGTGTGTTTGTAACCTGAAGGGCCCTAACCAGTGTTTGTTTTTGAGGTGGCTTGACTCTTCAGGAAGTATTCATGACCAGAGTTATCAAACACCAAACACTCCTTAAAACTTACTCATACGCTGGTCATCAGAGGTTTGAGCAACATGGGGTTTACAATGGGAGTGCTGAACAACTTGCCGAATCTTGTGCTGTTACCATTCTTATCGGTTCTTTGGTTAGTCCTCTCATGCGTCAAAGATCTGCCTTCAGCTGTGCCTTGCCCCATCTCACACCATCTCCAGCAGCTGTGTTTGCCACCAGGTGGAGTCCAGCTCTGAACTACCTTCAACACGCAACTCTGGTCCATTCTGAAGACCAAAACTCTGCTGTTATTGGTAGTAATCAAATATGATGAAGATGCTGCTATTCATACCCCTGAGATTTGCTTTAAGTTTTCATATCCACCCATGTCACCGGTCCATGGTATCACTGGACTGATTTTGTCCTGTGATTTGTCCTGGTGCCGTTATCTGTACCACAGACTTGAACACGTTTTTAAATATGTGTGTGAGCATATCTCGTCCAACCAGCCATCCGCACATTGGCCACCAATTCAGTTCAGGATTATTTACAAAATTCTGCTGATTGTGTTTAAATCCTTAAACGGTCTAGTTCCAACTTCTCTACTATAAGACTTTGGGCCTCCTTATGTTCCTCCTCATCAGGTGAGACCTTCAGATCAGCAGCTTCTAGCTGTACCTAGATCCAGACTGGCACAACCGGTCCTCTTCAGTGACCTCCGCCTCCAAGTCATCAACACCGATCTCTATTAGAAACATATCTCACTAGCTTTTCTGGTCTAGACCCTTTATTAATATTCCTTTATTCACAGTATTTATGATGACCACTGTATCCTTTTTGTAAAACATATCGTCCATCTCTTTCATTTTGTGTCAATATCGTTTTGTCTTGATCAACCTTTTTAATCTGTCTCATAATGTTTTCTTTATTTGATTCAATAACGGACAAAACAAATGTTTTAATCCGTCTAAATTTGCGGTTTAATTTGTTATAGACTCTGAAGCACTTTGGTCTAGTCGTTGTTGGATTTTAAAGGTGATATACAAAAAGAAAGACTTGAAAAAATCTACTGATAATAACATTCAGTGTATATTTTTTCTGAATACCTTAACCTCTTCTTCTTTTTTGTAATATAAGTTTTTATCAAGTTTTCTTAAAACGGAAATAAAGGCAAAACCAAAAAGAACAAACATGTAAACAAACAGACATTGAAATAAACAGCAATTATTTTTGATAATGATAATGTGGTGACCGTTAATAAATGACAAAAACTGATGAAAGAACAGTTTTAAACCATCAGATTCCAGTCGGGGTCAGGTTGTTTCCTCTGGAAATACACCCACCAAAACTGTCCGCATATACTTTGACCACATTTTAATGTTTTTGTCTTTGGCTAACACCTGAGAACAAACCGGTTATTCAGGTTATTAACTCCACAGAGGAATGAGGTCATGTTTCCACTCCTGTGTGATTATGTGGTTTTTTTTGTCTGTTCTTCTGTGAACGATCTTATGGAAAAACTGAAGGAAATATTTACATGAAATTTTCCCTCCAGGTAGATTTTGGCATATCCTACAGTTAATTACATTTTGGCAACTGTACGTGATTTTCAGCATTTAAATTAAATATAATAGAATAGTAAGCCGTTTGGAGAAGTGATGGCACAGTTTGGCGGCCGTCTCTCAAAACTTTGTCCTTAATTGATGCCTTTTTTCCTTTGATTCCCATGATGTTCCTTCGGGGGCGGAGCTGGGGGCTCAGTGGGCTGAACAGAGATGCTGAAGTGGAATGCTCAGGAAAGAGCATACCATTGTTTCTGCAATAACAAGATACTTAAAAAAGGGAAAACTATTTTTTTTACAGCCAAAGTATGGCAACCACAGCTGCCGGTATTTAAATTTAAATAAAGCAGGTTCTTCTTTTTCATATGGTGATGACATATCTCATCACCACACTGATGCTCAGTGGTGGATGATGTAATGAAGTTTTCAGATCCCGTACTTGAGTTAAGCAATAATACAACACTGTAGAAATACTCCACTCACAAGAACTGCCCACTCTGTATGACTGAGTGTGATAATCAGAGGTTACATTACATTACATGTAAAAGTCTTGTATTCAAAACCTTAATTAAATAAAAGTATCCAAGTATTACCACAATAATGTACTGAGGAAGAGGAGGAATTATGGGGGAATTACCACGTACAACATGACGTAAACATGCAAAATTACTGTAAAGTATTATTATCATGCGCACATAATACGTATTACCATTGTCCTGCTGTTATTATTAGGCACCTGTTTAACTATACTTTTTATATATTTTATTTTCTATATTTACACATATATTCACTATTCCGTTGTCTTTACTCACTCACTTTATAGTTTTGATGCTGTAATTTTTGGAGCAATCTGTGGCATAAGAATTTGCTTCAGGATCAATAAAATGTTATCTTCTCTTTCTCACGCTGAATGTTTATTATTATTTATGATGTTGTTGTTTTAACATTACAGTGATGTTAATGTGTAGGCCTGTGCTGTAGTTGTAAAAGTTTGATGTAATCTAATTACTCGATCTGCTCTTAAGTAGTTGAATCTACAAGATTATCCTCATCAAATATAGTAAAAAAAGTCAATTTGGATTAGCCTGTTTTCAGCTATGAAATAATCCAAGGAATTCTTTTAGAAGTATAGGGTAGCATGAATTGGAAATAATCAAGCGAAGTACAAGTACCTGATATTTATATTTAAGTATAACACCAGATTGGCATTCAGACTTTATCACTGTTTGAAGATTACAATTGAGTAAACTTCTGTCTTCTTCTTATATAATCTTAATGTATAGAGATAGAGGTAGCATCAGTTTGGTACTTTACTTTCAAGAAATTATATGCAAAGAAAGTTGTTATGACGAATTCTGCATCCTATGCCAGAATTCCATCCTCCTCTCTGGGGCACGTTCATTTAAGGCTGACTATTTTATGGAACAACACTACACTGATCCGCGGTGGAATCATATCCTTTATTCTACTCAAAGTACTAATAACACACTGTGGAAATACTCCACGGTGCGGTTTTACTGTGGAGTATTTTACAAGTAAAGACCCTTCATTCACCCCCTTACAGAAAGAAATCATACAATTTAAGTGCTATCAGCAAAATTCACTTGAAGTATCAAAGATAAATTACTCATTGAGCAGTCTCTCTTATTTTTTTTACTATTATATTAATTGTATTGCTCTGTCGAAATTGAGGCCTATGCTACTGCTGCACCTTCTAAGGGTTGCGTACCAAAGGATCAGCCTGTTTTCAGCTGTGCAACATATTCCAGATAGTCCAATATGATCTATCTTAATTTTAAAATGGAAGATTTTTCCAGCCCACAAAGAAACATTTAGTCCATAAAATGGAGCTGGTTGAAGTATGTGAAAAATCGGAACCTGGAGAGTAACTATAACTTTATTCCTCTCTACAAATGAAGAGGAGTCTGAAGTAAAATATTACCCTCTGAGTTGTATTAGAATAGGATATGAAGAAATGCTAATGAAGATGTATAAGAATAAAGGCATTTAGTCACTGTCCACCACTGATGATGCTTTAACACGTCAATAGCCGCTCCCTTGTTTAAATAGGAGTTCACCATAAGCCACGCCCCTTCTAAGAGCACGTGCGCATTTGTAAGATTCCCTTACACTAAAGCGCATGCGTACTGGGGTCAGTGTCATCCTCATCATCATCAGCCTCCCAGTATTTCCTCCAGTCTGTGGTACCCTGAGCGGCTGCCGGATCAACGCGTGTCCGCTGTCACAAACACGGACAACGGGAAGACTCTCACCCACCGAACCGAGCCTCTACCGGATTGAGCGAACCCAACGGTCAGACTCGGTGAGTGGATGTAGGAAGGGAGGGGGTGCTAACGGAGACAAAGACGTTGCTGAATGTTAATGTTCACATCACAACTTAAGCTAAATGACCAGCTAACCCGTTAATTAGCTCCGTCTCCGGTGGCTTCCACCTTCAGCCTCGCCGGTTTCATGTACCGTTTGCCGCTCTTTTTATATTCACATGTACCGCTGTCCACGTCCGACCGGTGCTGGTTCACAGACCACCGTTTAAATTCACCAAGTGGGGGTGGGCAGGCAACCAAAACTGCCGGGGACCTGTCGAGCAGGGCACGAACCCACCTGAGCGGTGATTAACCCATGTGACCTCAACCTCGCTCACTATCGTGGTATCAGTTCTGTGCCGAGCTCATTGAGTCTCACATGCTGCCTCTGATCGAGGGGGAGGGAGGGGGGTTAAAGCTCACTAGAAAGATCGCGCGACCGCCACACGCGCGGCAGCCCCTCATTATCCAAACACCCAGTCAGCTTACTGTCTTTTAGTATTGGTTTGATTCTCTTCAGAGTCATTTTCCATCAGTGGTGGCTCAGTAATTCTTGAAACTGTTCACCCAGCTGCTCAAGGTATCTTTGCAGAGTGCCCGAATGCAAACAGGGGTGTTTTCCTCTGAACCTTGACCTCTGCAGAGGATTCAGCGTAGAGCAAATCATTGTGTGTCTCTTCATTTGTTGAGCAGAGTTGTAGATCTGTTATCTAACAGCAGGGGGGTTTGTAATAGACTAGTGGGGTTGAAGTCCTAAGCTGTTGAAAATGGAACATTCTGAAGGCAGAACAGCCCTGAACCTCTATATTGGGGTCCTGAGCAGAATTTGTTTTTTGGGAGCCGGCGTAAATGCAAAACAGCTTGAAAGCAGCTGTAAATCTGTTCCTTAAGTGATCTGGATGATTTTTTTTCACCGCAAAATCGAATGTATTGCTCCCTATTTATCATTGCCATAATTGTTAACCCTGATCTAGTCCTCCATTATTAGGTACAAAAAATAAAAGCCATGAATTGAACATTTGTAACAAATATCAAACTCATATTTTTGTATGGTTGGACTGCAGATTGTTTTTCTTCTGGGATCCAGGAAGACTAGAGGTGCATCCAAGTACTTTTAGTAAGGATCCTTAGATCAACATAAAGTCCCTCCAGCTATAAACAAATCCAGTTTGATCAGCATGTCATCATTTGGTTCAGAACCTGCAGAACTCATCATCATGTGAACAATTCTGTTGGCTGCTTTATTCACTTGGCATAATTCACAAAATTATATTTATTAATAATAATATTAAAAAATATAATATTATAATACAAAATAATGCCTCAATGTAAAAGTGCCTGTGTGTGATGACATCTTTTATAAACATAAACATAAAATAGCCCCCCCTTGTGATAACTACAGGCACTCAGTGGAGTTACCTGACCGAAAAAAAAGAAAGTGAAACTGGTTTGTCTGCAGTTATTGAGCTAAACAGACACAGGTGAAGCTCTGTGGATCTGGATCATTTTAGGTTGTCCAACATTTAGAACATTTATGAGCCTGTCAGCGAGAGCAAAGTTTCTATTTGCAGTATAAAGCCAAAGTATAACTTA
Source organism: Lophius americanus (assembly GCA_037951165.1). Taxonomy (NCBI): domain Eukaryota; kingdom Metazoa; phylum Chordata; class Actinopteri; order Lophiiformes; family Lophiidae; genus Lophius; species Lophius americanus. The sequence goes on along the minus strand of JBBDHG010000086.1, from coordinate 2,280,034 downwards.
ATCATCTGGACTCCCCTGAAATCCATGAACTTGGTCTCAAACCTGTGACATCATGCTGAGCCATTTACCCTCACCGGGCGATGGTTGAACTTAGCTATTTGACTTTAATCCTCTGATGATGGAAGTCTGAATTCTGCCGCCCCTTTGCTAGAGTTGTTAAATACGCTGCACATCTTCACATGTTCTGCTGGCATAGGTGTCACTATGATCAGCCCCATTAACGTTTATTTGCTCAGCTTTCGACTATCCAGATTAACATTATAGATATCATCAAAGTCATTTTGACTTACTAACTATGATAACCAGATACAATGACATTGTAGATATCTAAAATAGACTTGGCAAAATGATGTTGCAGATATCAGTAATGACGAACCACATACACATGAATGGCAAAAGTAGATCGACACTTACCAGTTAAAATGATGTTTTACATACCTACAATTAGAGTTCAGACTTGTCTAAATGAAGTCTTAGATATCTACAAATAGAGTTTGCACTAGTTTAAATAACATGCATATCAGTCTATGTCAGAATGAATCAACATTAGATAAATATCTATAGAGGCGTAGTTTGACCAGGACATTATCAATATTTATGTAATGGTAAGCCCCTATGTACCCACTCCCATATGCTACCTCTCAAAAAATATTAAAAGCTGTTTATTTCAGAAAAAGACGCTAATTGACTAAAATAAAATCAATAGCATAACCTCCTTAATAGGGGTATTATAAAGCTAATCACGAGGAATGTGTAAGTGGAGAAATGACGCTGCTGTTTTTTTTTTTTTACTGTATGTATGTGTGTGTGTGCTTGCCATTAGAAAGAAGCAGAACCAGATGTTGGCTGAGCTCATATCTGTCGTAACCAAACATTGTTTGCCGCATTTCAAAGTTTTATGGGCTAAATTGGGTTTAGGAAATGAGAACAAGCCCTCAAACCAGTTTTTACCTGACTGAATTGTTTCATAGTAGACTTCAAACTCCTGCGTTGTTTTTTTGAGGACGAGTCAGTCCACAGGCTTGTCAAACATCTGGAAAAGCATGTGTTGGGACACCTTGAGCCTATTGTGGAGGGCAAAAAATTGCTCTAAATCACAGAAACTCTGTCTTCATGAGCGGGTTTCTACATGCGGCCACGCACAACTGCACATGTTTGAGCAAGGAAGGATCAGTGGATGTTATGTGCACTTCGTTGGAGTGCACTGAGGATTACAGGAGTGTGTGTGAAAGCATGGAATAAGGGGGCGATATCAACATTAGTTCATTACCCTTCAAGGTTCAAGTGGTCCTTAATGCTAAGCTGGCGTATATTACACAGATATTTAACCCAAAATAACATATTGTTAATGCTTGGTAAGAGGATTTAAGTTTTGTAAGTAGTGTGAACCCAAAATAGGCCGAATTAGTTCTCAATAATTTTTTGTCAGTGGTGACACAAACTGATATGATTATTATTCAGACCCTTTACCTGATTAAAGTGTTAATACTGCACTTTTAACATACTCTTCAACAAGTGAAAGTGTGAGAGTGTTATCAGCGAAATGTACTTAAAGTTTCAAAGTGAAATTAGGAGAATAGTCCTCTCGACCTTTTACCATTGAATGTGATGTGCGTAACTGCTGGAGATGTTGAAGGTCGAAGTAATCAAACTACTTTATTTAATGATAAATTGTTGAATCTCCCAAAAGGCAACATAAGATCAGTGTGTCTTCAGCTTTAAGCTATTCGAAAGCGGCTTTTTAATGATTTTATTCATCTTAAAAAGTAACAAAATTTCACTACCCAAAAGGAAACGCTGAATCACACATAATTGGGAGTTACCTTTCAGATTACAATTTTTCACACAGGAAAAATAATGAATGAATGACTTTTTTATACACATAGTGTTTAAAAACTAGGATGGATTATCTGTTAAATATATCGCCACAAAGCTGACAAAACAGGCTGATCTTATGAAGAGTTGAATTTTAGAGATCAGTAATCTTCTACATTAAACTACTCAGCAGCAAGTAGTTAGATTACTTCACTCTTTTAACATCTATAGTAGTTAAAGAAGGGCTATGCATGAGCGCAGTATCAATCAGTGAGGAAGACCACTTCACTGCGCAATGAGTATTTTCACTTAGATACTTTAAGTACAATTTGCTATAATATTTGAATGTTTTTACTTAAATACTGTTTGGACTGCACCGCCTCTAACCCTTTCACACAGAAATAGAAACACTATTTCTGTTTTAGTGTTTTGGAAAAAAAATTGGAGGAGTCATGGTGAATGTGTAAAATTACATAGAGCTGCCTCTCCTTCCTCCCACTCCTCCTAAGAGTCCCTTCAGTATTTACTCTTTCTTACGCACCACTTTCAGAATCATGGGAATCGACCAGACAGACAGAAAAGAAAAAACCGTCCTCGATCATGGCTGTGACTCAGAGGTGAACTCTCGGCTCAGTTACAAATTAGAACATGGGAACCTTTTTAGCAACAGTATTTTTTGTTGTTTTGAAAGTTTCAGTCTTGACGTTGAAAGTGCTTTGGTAAAGGGAGCGTTTGTTACTGCAGGATGAATGTCCCCATTGATGCGTCCCCCAGGAGTGTCCGGCTTCGCCGGTGCTGCCCCCTTCTCACACGCACACACTACAGCACAAACTGGTGGGAGTCAGGGTAGATGGAAACATAAATCCATTTCCACTTCTCAAATCTGCTTCCCATTAAAATCATACTGCATTCCTCAGCATTGTTTTTTACATTTTAACCACTGGGCCAACTGTTGTGGGCCTGCAATATGAAACTACTCCACAGCTTCCAACCCAAACTGTGCCTCATGGTGACGGTTGTACGTGAACTCCTAGATTTGACATTCATTTGGAAGCGCAACAGTTGACCTTTCACTAAGCCCTTTACTTCTGTCAATCTTCCCAATCTCACACAGCACATATCCAGATCAAAATGGTAATAGATTTATTCAAAATATGCTGTCGTCTTTGAAATAATGGTTCCTAGATATCAGAGCAGGCTTCTGCTCTGCTTTTAGCTCTGCCAAGGAGTTAATGTTTTCATTCCGCCCAAGACTGTTTGTCGTATCTTGGATCAAATGGATTTAGATCTTACTCAGTGGGAGGACGTGTCTATGGTTGGAATATACCTCACTAGGTTTTGGTGTAGATCCAGGGTTTTCATTGTGAGAAGGGATTTTTGATAATGTTTCTTAAATATCCCAGTGAGCAACACATGAATCTCAATGAAAAATAAATCTTACATATTTAAGGTAACTGTGTCGGAATGTGTGAATATGGTGTTCATTCCAAATTAGGAGTGGGCAATTTTTTATGATAAAATTTTGATTGGTATGAACGACTTGTCGTTTTGTCTTAACTGTTTTTCCCCATGTTTTTGTCAGTAATGTTGAATTACCATCAGCATCAACCAGAATGCAGCTACAGGCTATTAGCAAACACTTCTAACAAAAGAAGAACGTGCTATTACTTCCGGTAAATGCGTATAAGGCTACAGTAACATAAGAAACACAATACAGAGAGGAATAAGAGAGTAGTGTGGAACAGTGTCAACTCGGGCTGCAACCAAGAATAACTTTTTCGACCTGTTGATTAATCAAATTTTTTCCCAGATTTCTCTATGTATTATTTTCAAATTTTTTGATTAATCCTTTGTTGAGCTTACTACTATAAATAATCGTAACTTGTATCTTTCAACCTTTTATCAAAGCAACCTCTCCTAAAAATACTTTTTTTTTTTATTGTGCCTTTAATTGTCATTGAGTATGATTTACTTAAATAAGTAGCTTTTGCCATTTTTTTTTTTTTTTTTAGTAAATGGCTGTTTTCACCAACACCAAAATATATATTTGCATAAAAAAACTGCTCACAATTTACAAACGTGCTGGAAAGCGGTGCTGCTATGTTAGCCATTAGTATCTGACCTAGGGAGTAGTTGCTGAGTTTTTGTTTGAAAAATAAAATGAGGACGCAGCGATGATTCCCAGCCTCAGAAAAACAAACAAAGCCCAATGTAAGAAATATGTACGCTGCTGTCTGGTCATTTTGGTGAACTCTGGGATATTATTTTTGAAAAGTTTTTCGCAATATCTGTTCTACAAAGCTTGCAGAGCACCATCTTATTAGGCGTTGATTAAAAAGATTCCCACACTTTAGATGGGATGGTTGGATGAAGTTTTATTTAGAGCATGCCACTGAGCAGGCGCTGTCATCATTGGGGAAGAAAAACCTCAAACAAACAAACAAACAAAACGATGGTGTGTTAATGGGGCCTGAGAGGGACAGAGAACAATAATCTGAATTTTCAGAGGGTCTACATTTTTCCTTGGGTCAACATTGGAATGTATTTGTTGGAATGCTTTTCTTAATTTGTAAAAAAAAATGTGGTAGCACGGTGACATATTGGATAGTGTAGTCACCTCAAAGAGTTGAAATCCACTTCTTGCTTCAGGGCCTCTCTTGTGTTCTCCCAGACCCATTAATATAGTTGAAGAGGAGAATCTAAATTGCCCATGGGTGTGAATGTGACTGTGAATGGTTGTTGGAACCATTTGAATGGTTGGGGTGGTAACTGGATGTACCCTGCAAGCTGGTATAGGTTCCAACCCACCTTAAGAATCTGAACAGGGTAAGTAGTCGCAGAAATTTAACAAAAGTTTCTCTTTAAAGCTGCAGTATGTAAAATGATGTGGCATCTAGCCGTCAAGTTCCAAACTACAACTTTTATTGGACCTCAGCGCTCCCTTCACTAAAACTCCACATACCTGCCTAAAAGATCTCATCTCACACAACCACATCAAGTACACTGTCAACTGCCATTCTTTTATGTATCCTTTAAAATGTTTCTGTTATAACTTTCATCGATCAATGAGTAACAAATAATGAATATCATTATTTGTTACTCAGTGAGGTAGTATTGACCTTTGCGCCTCTGTCCTTCAACCGGAGAGGAGGGTAAGAGATCCCAAGTTTTGACAAATGGAGGATAATCATTATTATTCTGCACAAGAAAAAGCATCAGAGGCTGAAACATCGCCGTCAGAGTAGGTAAAAATTAAAGAAACCGTTACATGGTCATTTGATGGAGTTTCGGCAGTAAGCAGAAACTGGGGATTAAACTCAGTCGGTAACGGGTGGTTGCATGCTGAGGAATGCTCACTCCCCTGAGGAGAGGGAATATCGGCAACTAAGGAGACTGCAGTGTCAGGAGCCTTAGTCTATTACTCACCCTAACCCTCTCTACAATCCCACCCCTAACCCCAGGGCCTTATCCTCACTGTTATCCTATCCCTGATATCACCTCCTAACTGCCATCTAACTTTAAACATAAACCTAGGGTAAGGGTCCTGAGACTTGGTCCCGAGATTTCAGTCCTCAAACTGAGAGATGAAAGCCATCTTCCCCCAAAGCTTTCCAATGCAAACCCAGAGCCGGTTGCGTTGCACTGTCACGGAGGAAACGTGTCTCTCAGGAGAAAGTACTGCTGTACCATAAAGCTAACGGCTTTATGGTAAAAGCTAATGTCTACCACTTCAACCTAAACTCTTCTCTACAGCCAGTGTTTGTTTTGTCCGTTAAAGGTACTGTACAACCACGGCAGACCAACATGGTCAAGCTCTGGGTTGAGTCAGACTTGTAACGGCTTGAGTCCGTTACAAGTCGTTACTTGTAACGGACTCAAGCCGTTATGAGACCTCCGTCTCATAAGTGGTTATGAGACGGAGGTCTCATAACCACTTATGAGACCTCCGTCTCATAAGTGGTTATGAGACGGAGGTTTTTCTATCCAATCCCAATTCTGCTGACAATAACACAATCCTAACATTTAGTTGTTGGTAATAGCTCCATAAGAAACATCAGGATCCTTTTATTGATCTAGGTAATTTCAGCATCATAACTTAAGTTATGACAGAATGATCTTCTATTGGATCTCTCCATGGCACGCACTGTGCTACACAATATATATATAAATAGGGTTATAAAAAAAAAGATAAGACAAGAAAAGTGAGGCAAATGCCTGATTTCCTTGGGTGACCCTTAACGAAGTGTGAATTCACACAAGCAGAGCACTGAGGATATTGGACGTTATTAGATAGCAAAGAGAGGAAGTTGCATATTATTTCCTAATCCAGCCTCCCGTTAACATCAATGCTTTATTTTAGTGGTTTTTCAGTTTGACTGCCATGTCTGTATAAAGTTACTTCTCTCTCTGACTACTGTCATTTCATTTCATAGTCACTACTAGAACTGCAATGGATGCATATTTTCATGATTGGTTAGTCTAATTTATCTGTCTTAAACTGAACTGTTGTTGATTGAATGTTAAATTGTGAGTTATATTCTTTTGTCCATCCAAAGATATTAACTTATTACAGAAGAAAAGTTCAAAAATTAGAGACTGCAATGAGTCAGTGCTTAATAATTTGCTTGAAAATTTACTTAAGTCATCATTGTTGTCACACATCTTTTAGATTCACTTAAAGTTCTCAGCTTCTACTAGTAGTTGAACAATCATGGGATCTGTGGGCAGCTTCCAGAATGGACTAAAATCAAAATAGTATTTCTTCAATTTGCATGCTTTGTAAGTTTGAGCAGTCGAGGCTCTGTCTGTAGAATTTCGTGTCCAAACTAAAGCAGAACTTCCTTCACTGTCATCCGTTTAGTCATCACATTCCTCCTCGGGACAGGAAGGCACTGCTGCAGCAGCAGACGTTCGACCCATTACATGGCACACTGCTACCGAGGTTAGCACTGACGGGTTGGTTGCTACTTTTAAGACTTGTTTTAGTGATTAGTTATCAATTGAAGTGTAAATGCAAACCTTTTGTTTCTTGCTCCCAGTTTTAACTGGTTCAAGTAGAAGCATGTTAATGTGAAGCACTGGAGTGCCACCCTTCCTTCAAAAAGAAGAAATAATGTACTGAGATCTGTCAAAAATGAATTAACTACATAATGCTAAATTATTGAATACATTTTATCTCAGATGACCTTGGCTGGTAGTCTCAGCATTCGTTATATCCCTGAATTTTCATAATTGCCGCGTCAGCCCAACCACCGCCACAGATCCCTCATGTTAATGCTATAACTAAAAAAACATATGATGGATAATTTTCAAATTATGTGTTTACATAAATCTTAGTGGGAGGAAAAACTGTACTGATTTGGGGAGAGGTGTATTGTATATTTGCGACACCAGCGGGAGCTTTATCTGCAAAAGCTCTCAGGCCATATATTTCTCATCCTTTGGTTTGATTTAGTCCAGATTGGGGAATATGAATCTGCCTACCATAACACTATATATATAGTGAACCATGACACTATAAAATACCGCATCCATTCTTACCCAGTGGTTTATTTTTAATTTTTTCCTTCTTCTGTTTTCTTTGTGATATTCCAAGTATTAGCAATGGTAGTCTGTAACTTCCTGTAATTGGTACAAAAGTCACAACCAGATGAAGAAGCCCGACTTAGAGGTAGCGTGGTTGCATTTACAGTTATGAGACTCATTGCCTGTACTGCCTCATTCTGAAATTGTGAAATACTTCATTTAGTGAGTTAATCTCATGCTGCTAAAAGTTTTGACATCTTTGACATTGTGTTGTATGATAAAATTGCATATTTTACAGTCGTCTTTTATTGTGACGAGTCCAATAAACGAGTCCGATTATGCTTTATGACAACATCCTTTTGAAGCTTCTTTTGGGAACCTTAGCACTTCACACTTTTGCATTTGTTTACATTATTCCTTAACCTCAAACTGGATTTCTGGGGGCACTAAATAGAATAGAGAGAAGACATTAGGTGGATTTACATGGCCAGCCTAACTCCGATTAGATTCGGTGAAAACACCTGACCGGAAAGAATATGATGCATGTAAAAACCCCTTTCCGAATGGAAAGAACTGTTCTGAATGAGATTTCATATCTTTGCAAGGAGGTAGTCTAAGTCCTTTCGAAAAGCCTTTCCAATCGCCAGTCGCTGCATGTAAACGCTGTTTCGGAAAGCTTTCTCTTTGAGTTGCATCTGCAGACGCCCAGTGTTGTTACGTGATGCTCCGGCTGAGTTTTTTTTTAGCGCCGCAACGCATTTTATATATGGCGACATCAAAACCGTATCATATTCTTCTTCTGGACGCTTGTTGGCGGTTGGCACCCAGCTCATCGAAGCATTATCGCCACCTTGTGAACGGAAGTGTGTATCGTCTGCCCATGTCAGAAAGCGTTTCCGATTAGAGGAGGCGATGCATGTAAATACCGGGTCGTTAAAGATCACAGGTCATGTAAACAGGCGACCCATGTAAACCCACCTACTGCTGTAATACAAACTGAGAACATGGGCCTCTTTTTTTTTTCTCTGCAGTTTTTACTACAAAAGGACATGGATTATGAGTAGCGATGGGTTGAAAAATCAGTAAAGTATATAATTATGACATTTTCCTTTGGCAATATTGTTTTATTAAAGTTACGCTAAGAATTTATATTTTATCATATAGATTTGCACTCAAATGAAAAAATGTAATGATTTCATGTTCACTAGATGGAGTTATGGAGTTTCTTTATGATGAAGGCAGCAAAGATGGTGGGCTCTAGAAACTGCCTTATGACTCATATTTTCTTCTTTATAGTGCGTGCTTTCCTTGTGTGACATCATCAATTTGATCCTTTTTATGCTGGATCTAAGCACTTCAGTCATTCTTTACTCTATACCTGGATTACGTTTTTTTGATTATCATTAGAGAGTAAGTATGCCTTTTCTCATCAGCAATTACATAAATAGATAATGGTTTATCAAAATAGCTGCAGAGGATGTCATGCTTCACAGCTGTCTGTGTTTGCACGATTACCGGACTGATTTTCTGATATCTTGTTAAAGTCTTTTACTACGTAGCGAGGAAGAACCGCTAGAATGTATAAGGATAAATTTATCTAATCCTCTATTGCAACATAGTGCTTTTTCTGGCTGCTTTTGTCAATGACGCAAACAATTATGTGACAGATTTTCTTTTCACTTGGTGGTAAAGGGCATGTGTAAATAAACAATCAACCTTTTTGGACCAGATCTGGATGAAGGTGAACTGCAGTGATCACCGTCCTGTTTTACTGCTACCTGACATAGAAAATAAACATCAAAGCAATCAATTACTGGATATGTCAGAAGGAGAACTCAATGGTGATATGACTAAATAGGATGTTGCACTGGCATGTAGTGCAATCTGTTTTTATGATTTGATTCCTCTAAGTTTGTTTGTTTGTGACCAACATTATGCATCAACTCATCTTATTGGAAACGCTTTCAGACATGCATAGACGATGCACACTCCTGTTCATAAAGTGGTGATAATTCTTCGGTGAGGGTGGGGGGGCTGACCGCCAAGAACCACAAAAAAGAGGGCGAAAAAGAGGGCGTGCGCAGAAGTGACTTTTCGGCAATTTAACCGTCCAAATATGTTAAAATATTTCGAAATTGCAATGAACAAATCTCTCAGATGCAGACCAGTACTGTTTTGAAGTATTTAAAATGCAATGCGGCGCTGAAACAGAAAGCTTTCTGATGACAGCGTTTACATGGAGCCACTGGCTGGATGGCAGGATTTTGACTACCTTCTTGCAAAGGAATGAAATCTATTTTGGACAGATTTTTTCCATTTGGAAAAGGGGTGTTTACATGCAGCGTATTCTATCCGAATCTAATCGGAGTTAGGCTGTCGTAAAACCAACTACTTAAAACTCTTTAGACGGAACAGTAACGGACACGGTTACAAAAGAGTGTCTTCCCACATTGTGACATCACTACTCCAAACGGCTTATTTGATTTGATTTTAAATGTTAAGGAATACATAACGTCACCAACATTAATTAATCAGTAGGATGCACCAAAACATACCTCTGAGTAAAATATCATGCAAATCCTTCTGTTAGTTTTTCCATAATCTGGCGAACAGACAGACAGAAGAAAAACTAAACTAAAATAACATCCCGCCTTAGCAGAGGTAGCAATAACCCAGCCTGTATACTGCTGATGACAACAATAACCTGTTATCTTCAGAAGGTATACGCCTGCACCCTGTACTGTCAACATAGCAGGCTGCCAAAGTCTAGATTAGAATTACTTTGCTCACAGAGCAGAAGATGATGGCCAACCTGCCGAAATGCAGAAGGCTTATTCAAACTCCTCTTTTCAACTTGAACATTCCTCCACCAAGGCGCAACATCCCCTAAATTCAATAAAGCCAAGATCTAATTTATAGCCTTCCGACCATAATTAACTGTTCACTGGTTTTTACATAACCCTGTGACAAGCAGTCAGATGTGAAAATGTAACTTCTGTTAAGTAATGAGAGCAGAACACTACCGTTAAGCAAATTAAATATTTTAACTGGTTAGTAGCCAGCTTATGCAATGAGATGCTAAATTAAAGTATTTGTATGATAAGTAGCATCAATGTAAGGTGTACCCTGTATAATGAGTAACACGACAGTTATGAGTTCTAAAGTAACAAATCTGTTAAGCCGCGCTTATTTTGTAATTCAATTTGCTCTGTTTTTTTAATCAGCTAAATAAAGAATTGAGGTAGCAGTTGTCACTCATAAAGTAAGGTGACTTTATACGTTTATACAGAATATAAGATAAAAAGACAACTGATCCGTCGCAAAGTCTGCCAGCCAAATGGAAACTGAACTTTATGTTGGAAAATAATATCAACGGATGATGCTGTTTCTGATTTTCTGACTATTTTTTTTTGTAAACTGTTTATTAGTTACTTTTTTTTAGTTTTAATGTGGCGTTGCTCTCGCTTCTGAGGCACAAGCTGCTGTATTTGCGTCACTCCAGTTGTAGGATGGTAAACTCCTGCCTACTTGAGGCCTTATCCCGTGTGTCCTCGTGTCCCATCTCGATAGGTGTACGATGTTGGGTCATACAACTCAAGGTATTCAAACATAGCTTAAGCTTATCCTCTATCTCCGCATCAGAATCCTACTGGCACGCAGACATCTGATCTTCTTTCTATTCTCAAGACAGGCTTTCATGTTACAGTGTCAGGCAAATTCTCACCCGATTTTGAATAGGACCTCTACTCATGGCTTTGCATTGGCTTTGTAAGTAAGCAGGCATGTACAGTTTGAGTGGAGCCTAACATTGACTACAATTACAAATAAAGCTGGGCCAAACTAGCCATTTTTTTCCCATAGTATTGAAATTCTTGTAAATATCAGTCCTTCTCTTACAAGTTTTGACACTAAATTGACATTTTTCTAACTTCTAGACCAAACTAATTTGTCCAGCAATCTCAGATTGTTTATGAACTATATTAACTTACAAAAATAAATTACTCAAGACATTTTGTTTGTGATCTGGTGAGATCAGGCGTGGTTAACCAACCATTGTCATGCTGATTTAGAGTATTGGGAGATTGAACTTTGTATTGGAGTCAAGTGAACATTTTGATATCATAACATCATTCAACTTTATAGAGGAAGCTACTATCTCACTATTGTTTTGTCAATAAAAGAGACACTTAGGTTATAGAAGTTAAAATAGTAAATATGTAACCACAGCTCTGAAGTTCTGAAAGACGCCAGATGCAATATCTAGGCTAAAAACTAAAAACAAAAGCCTGCATAAAAAGATAAAAGGGAGGTAGCACGTAATTCCAGTTTATACTGCAGCCTTGTCTTTTTAATGAATCATATTTCTTCTCTGATCTTGCAGCTCTTACTTAGTCATGTGATTATGTATGGGTAAGAGTGTTTGTCCATGTATAGCTATATACTGATGTTGCAATGTCAATTTCTTTTTATGGGGGGTTGTGCTGGCCTGAATATGAAAGTTTTCTTTTCAGGAACTGTTGCAGACTCTCAGTTCACAGAGGTGGTTTAGTATGTTTGTCATGTAACACATCTGCTGAGCCTGTTAGATGAAATGTTGGTTCTCTGCAGAGTGTGGTGACGTTTTCATTGGGCACACTATCCTCTTTGTTTCGTTGTACGTACTTATTATCTCTTAAGGTATCAACTTAAGTTACATAATGACACTATCAGAACTTCCATTGTCAATAATAACGATACCCAATCATTTTTATCCAGAAAGAACTGGTCATCTCAAGTGGTCATTGATATCAGGTTAAGAGCTCTACTGGTTTAGTTTTCCCATTAAGGGTTTGACTGTAGGATACAGACATTATAGCTAACTGTTATAAGTCATTGACTTGTATACCTCGCCAAAATATATAAATACTAGCTTCAACTACCTTTATACACAGATCAGTCATAACATTATAGGCTCTTACGGACTAAGTCGGAAAGACATGTGTTAACTCATTACAATGGCACCTGTCAGTGACTGGGATGTATTAGACAGCAAGGAAACATTTTATTTTCATTTTGTTATATTGGACGCCGGAAAATGGAATGGATCTGAGCAAATTTAGCCGAACAGTAAGAGCAATTCCAGAACTGCTGTTTTTGTTTGGTGTTCCTGGTCTCCAGTGGTTAGGAACTACCAAAGTGGATAACTGGGAAAGCTAACCATGCTTTCAAATGCAATTGACTTTGTTATTTTAGTCCCAAAAGGTTCAATTCGTATTTTTCGATTTATATAATAAAATATCCATACTTGGCATCTGTGTGTCAACACCATATTGCCACACAAAATATTCCAATATCGACCTGTATTGATTCCTACCCCCCTGGTAGTGTGTCATGGGGCAGTGCCTGTAAGCCATCAGTCTTATTCATATAAACATTTGTTAAACAGTATGCCGGACTGTCCATTAAAATGTTTGAACTGAAGTGGGCACAGTGAGGTGACAGATTAAGAGCGTTTATCAAATCTCAATCAAAAACTGGAAAAATAGTGTCACATTTCACTAGCCCATATTGCATATAATAATTCATTTTTGATTGAAGTTTCTTCCTCTTTTATTTTGCCTCTGTAAGTTCCCGTAAAATATTGTGAGGTTGTGTCCACATGGCTCTGCTAACCACTTCTCTGGAGATATGCGATTAACTACGGCTCTATCGCTTAGTGCCTGGCAGCCAGCATACAATTGTATCTTGTTTTCTGTATTCATTTAGGAATTGTAGCTAGAGTCATGAGACATATGTAGTCTGTGTGATCTAAAAGCTCCTGGATTCCTAATAAATTAACAAACTCAAACCTCCTGCAAGGAAGATAAAAGCTGAGACTTGAGCACTAACACAAAATGACCTAAAACATTGTTAATGACTAGAATTAAATGCTGTGTGATGTGAGAGGTGGACAAAAGCAGGGCATCACATTTAATGATATTGTGCTATATGTATATATTCATCTTTATATTGACTTATAGAATGATGTAAATGTCAACTTCAAACTAGAACTAGTCAGTCATGGAGGATATTGCTCTTTGTCTTGAAGAAACAGGAAATACAGTAAAGAGTAGAATGAAGTGAAATCTGCTAGCTGGCGGAGGTTTCTGCACACCATGTGACCGCGGACGAGTTAACACGGTCGCTGTAACAGGATGATGAGTGTAACAATTGGCAGAGGATGGTTGTTTACTGCATGTTCTTGACTAAGTGTTATGTGAGTGGGCTGTTTGTCTGTAGTCACAAGACGCTCTGTCGGCCCTTGCACAACAGCATATCTGTGTTTCTACACATCCCAGGTAGGGTTAATGGCCCAAACAGTAGCAGAGTTGTCAGAGCCAACCATAAATAACTCTGCTTTGTGCAGCCTAGATAGGAAGTAATATATTGAGATGGATGCATTCGATGAAGGACTGCATGGCTTTTTTTATACAGATCAGATATTTAACAGTTTGTTCCCAGGCAGTGAGCTCAGCTTGACCTCTAAAGATATTTCTGTCTTTAGGATGATTTTTTTAGTTCTGCCATTAAGCTTACAAATAAAGATATATATACAAGTTCTACCAAATTTCTATGCAATTTTAGAGTAATGTGAACTTAATTGCTAAAGTTGTAATATCTCCTTCATCAGCTTGTTCAGTTGTGCGCCCACATTTTGTTAAATGGTACAGTTCAATCAAGAGAGACAGAGAGTGGTACATAATTTCACCTGTTCTAAAAAACAGATGATGCGTGATAATTAGTCTATTAGAAAGTTTTGGCGCTCAGACGCCTCAAGGATATTGGGATCGAAGGGTTTCTGCAACGAGCAGCAGCAAGTATAACCTCTTTTTGGTGTCGGGATACTGGTGGTGGTGGTGGTGGCTGATGACTCTGCTAACACTAATTAATGATGAAACTGATGGATCCATGAGAACTAGGCGGAGATGCGGAAGTGTTGGGTGCACGAACCAGTGGCAGGCAAGAACTACATTAATTGAGTCATATATAAAAGACAGCAGCTAATGGCGATGATGAAGATGCTTATGACGAAGGTGTCACCATAATTAGTCAGATGTGTCTGACTGAATGAGCACAGCTGACAACAATGATGCCACAAATTGTGATGATGTGTATTTAGACTGAGCATGCGTGAAATGAGAGCATAATGGAGTAGAAAGAGCGGTAACTCCGGCCCGAGTGTGTAAGGGGAAAATCTTCCTGACTCAACTTTTAGTAGGTCTTCATTTAAAAGGAAATTGCAACTTCCTCTGAGAAAAATAGCAAATCCTGGCTATGTTCCCATTACTACTGCATTAATACTATATATTTGTATCAGATTTGAGTCACATTCATATGTTGTCCTAGATTGGAGACATGTCCTTTTTGAAGTCTCACAACATGACTATGAACTGTCTGCACTATATGTATTCACTGATTGATGGTGTTATCTGCCAGCACCGGCATCAGTCCAAAAACAATGCAACAATGTTTTTTTTTTCACGATATTCAGCAAAACATTATGCCAGTAACACTTCCTTTTGACCACATCAACTTTGACTTTGTTTGAACCCCAGTCATCACTGACGTAAACACTAAACATGCCTCCACTAATTCCTCCGGAGTCCTGGACTCTGTCCACTTGTTTGCAATAGCTTCATCTGGAATGTTGTGATGGAGAAATGCTCTGTATCAGAAACAGTGTGATTTGTGTTGCTTGGCTAGCCAGAGACTCATTTCCCCTACTTCATTTTCCTGTGACTGAGAATCAGCCAGCAGAAGTCTTATACCAGGTCCAAACCACGATATCGCTAACATACTCCCCGATTACCTCCAGGATCTGGAAATAAAAGCAAGGGAAAGAATGAATAAAATAATATCAAAAACATCTAATCTTTTAAAGTTTCGTACAGGACCACACCTTCTTGAGGATCTCGTGGGTCTCCTCAATCATGTAGCTTTGATCTGGACAAAAGGTCATCATGATGTCGTCATGTAATATCAGGTCCATTCTCTGCACAAACAAGCCGATAATATTATATTTAGCTTTTATATGGCAGGAGTATATACATATAGATAACATTTTTTTAAATATTTTTAAATATTAAGTTTGTCCCTGAAAATAAACATTTCAAATAGGCTTCAGTTTTTTTAAGATGATTGAGGTTGGTGCTTTGCAATGGATAGACTGCAAGAAAAGAATCTGCATTTTACGCCAATGTTTGCAAGACCTAATCTCTGTTTGGGTCTGTAAGCCGACTACTTGTCTAGAGCTGGTATTTGGCACTTAAAACCCAGCACAGATGCTCTTCCTCACCAGGACGGCGCTTGGCATTGCGATTCATGGAACTATTTGAAAATAAATACTTTGTTTCCATCCTCGTCTATTTGCCGTGGGTATCATCTCCACCACCACGCTGCTGTCCTCCCTCTCTCCCTCTCTCCTTCATAACCATCTTTGTCTTCATATTTTATCTGCCAGCTGACAGCTAATTAGATTAAAAAAAGCTGAGAAGTACGAACAGATGAAGTATGTGTTTTTCTTTTCCGCCTGTCTCGCATCATCTATATTGATTTTCACCACCTCTCTTCTCTGTGTCTCCCACAGGTTTTGATTCTAGTGCACCTGGTCCGGGCTTTGCTTCTTCTCCGAACCCATCTGTCCTCCATTTGAACTCGTCTCCCTGCAGATATGCCTCCGGCGCTGGGTGGGCCTGCGGGATACACCCCTCCTGAAGGTGGCTGGGGCTGGGCGGTGGTGCTAGGGGCCTTCATCTCCATAGGCTTTTCCTACGCCTTCCCCAAATCCATCACTGTTTTCTTCAAAGAGATCGAGGCCATCTTCGATGCCACACCCAGTCAGGTGTCGTGGATCTCTTCCATCATGCTGGCTGTCATGTATGCTGGAGGTACGTGGTTTTTGCTTGAGTAGATTCTCATTCATCCAGGTCATAATAATCATCAGAGGTAGAATCATAAAGCAACTGGACTGTCAGTTGAACACAATTCAGCTCTTCCTCAGTTCTACCTGACTAGTGGGGTTTTTTTTCTTTCTGACTAGTAGCTGACGTTAGCTGCTTTGCTAACGTTAGCTTCTTTAAACTTGCTTTATTCCTCGAGCTTATTCATTTTTAAGTGTCCGATAAAGTTTGTTTTCCCAACTGTTTTTAGGACTGTTCCTCTGCAGCTCATTTTACGAACTTTGTTTTTCCTTCATTCACAGTGAAAGATTTCAAGCTGATGAGATGTTTGTAGCCATGGCGGCTCATGCTTGTTGTACGACGAGTGCATTTAAAGGTCGGGAAATCAGCTTCAGTTGAGGCTGCTCTGACAATCACCGATCACATCAAACTAGGCACCTGTAGCTTATAAGGGAACATTTTATATGATTAATATGAATGACTCGGCTGTTAGGGCAGCTGACAAAGCAAAGACAGGCAGAGAATGGAACCTAATCCACTGAGGTGATCTAATTATATTTCATGGTGCACACAGAGCTGGGCTTTGATGTTGTTTTATTTTAAGTTTTATTTTTACTGTTAATCCAATCTTCCAGACCTTCTAGTCCTCACTCATAGTCCTTGATTTCTTCAATGGGTCATTGGCTACATTTATCCAAAGGCCAAAACTTTTCCAAGCAGGTTGTTTGAGGTTTGTCTGTTGGGAGAAGGACTACACAAAAACAGCTTTAGATATTACTATGAAACTTCGTTGGCTCAGCCAATGGGTCCTAAGAAGGTGTTGTTCGATTGAGATCTGTCTTATAGGCCTCGACTGTAAATAAGTTTGTGAAATAATTGAAGTTAGCTATGTTAATGGCGTCAGATGAGGCCCACCACCCAGTAGTTCAAAGACACGCTGGAAAGTTTGATGTAATGATCGTAAGATGTGCTCCGAAAGTTTATGGGCACAACGTTGTTTTGACCAGTAGGACACTCAACTCTTTTTCAATGCAGAACATTCTATGTGGCCTTTATCGCCTTACATCAAAGGCCTTTTAAGGCAAGGTCTTAAAAGGTTAGTCTAAGTACAAGCTAGATCCCGGAATGACAGACATTAGCTGTCAAAGTGTCTGAAGAATGTTCTCTTTTAAATGCTAACGTTGTCAACATTGTAAGAGAGTCAGTCTCTTGTATAAACAAAAAATCTTCAATACCAGAACAAACTCTTTCAAACATATTCGGCAGACTGAGCCACTTAATAAAAGGGATGCAGGATTTGCTGGAGGAGTGCTTGTTGATGGTTTCTGTTTTGAGGGTCTGGGCCTGACTTTGGCTTCGTGGCACTGAAGCTGAACAAAAACAGACATAGGCCTCTCTTCTCTAGTGGTGCTCTCTCGCTCCAGATGGTCCATCTTCTCTCCATCTCTCTGGCAGAGCCTGAATAACAGTTACCACAAAGGGCAGCGAGTGACACGACAGGAGAATTAAATACTATGGAGAGAATTTAAACAAAAACTGGAACAACAACAAAATTTTATAAATAAATAAAATAATCATGGCATTTTTATGGTTCTAGTGATCCTCTGGGAAGTTTGTGACCCTGAAGTTGATATATGCAAATAAAGTTTGATACAGGTTCAGACCTTCTTGAGGATCTTGTGGATCTCCTCGATCATGTAGCCTTGACCTTGACAAGTTGGTCATGGGCGGATCCAACCTTGACTGAGCGTTTTGACCCTTAACTCTCCTACATCCTGTGGGTCATAAGTCAGCAGTGGTGGCCAAATCTTCACAACCACTCTTCTCCGTGCCTCCCACAGGTTTTGATTCTAGTGCACCTGGACGGAGAGAGTATTAGAGAAATTAAAAGAAAACTGGAACATACTTTATTTGGTGAATTTTAATCTAATTGTGCCGGAGAAAGATCTCATGTTTGTTTAATGACTAAATAAAGTTGGCAGTATTTACAGTATTGTGTTAGTAGAAATAAAAAAAACAACAATTGAAGGAAAAGGTGCCTTACAACAATAAAAACACAAATTGAATCTGCCCCTCGTGTTTGGGTTGCTGGTGTGAGATTCAATAAATTTGGAGGTATCAAACCATATGAAATTCTTTTGGGGTTGCAGTCAATTTCCTCATTATGACAAGACTAAGACTACCGTCCTGCTAGAATCTCTCTAACGAATAAAAACACAACAGAAACAAGAGCTAAACATTCTGATATGCTGTAAATAGCACAGACTCAAAGGGATGGCCCAGATGAGAGGTTGCTCCTTTATTCTCATTTTTATCAGTGTTAACAGGTTTTCTCAGTTATGAACCAGACAAGACTGGTTTGTTTTCTAGCTATTTTCATAGAACTTTATCAGCTGAATGATCAGTTCAAGTTTGCATTAGTGTTTAAAATTTAACATTAGATTAATGTATACAAAAAAACCTGACTGAACTGTATTCCATGAAATTTTGTGAAGGGGTGGGGCATTTGTCAGACATTAGTACCATTTTCCAGTTCACACTAATAATGACATAAAGCTGAGGCTAACTTAAAAGCCATTCTTGTTTGAGTTATGAAATAACTGAACTGAGCAGGTCATATATAATATAGATCAGATTTGTTGATCTTATCAGCTAGTTGAAAAAAGTTGAACCAGTGAAATTCATCCTGAAAGCAACATTAATGCCTAAATCGGATTTCATGGTTCGGTTGTTTTTGTCTTGTTTTTTATATTTTTCAATAATACATTAACTCCTTTCTCTCAAGTCACTTCCAAATCTGGTGTAGAGCCAGAGCCTAATTAGGAACCGGTTCTTCGTGTTTTTTTTTTTTTTTTAAATATGTCACTCAGCCAAAAAAAAGAGATGTTGGACCGGAACCAAAACTTGCTGCTCTTAAAAACAAGAAATGTTTGTTGGTGCCGAGGGGACAGGATTATTGTAACCAATAAAAACTTTGTGACTGTTATTCTTATAAACAGACAAAATCTACTGAAGGAAGAGTAAAAGCTTCCTTTAGACATTGCATGTATTTCTGCATTTAATGGTAAACTCCTGCATAGAACATCACTGATTCTACTTTAGTATTTTTATTTATTAGGTTAAGTGACAAAATGTTTGACCCCTCTCTGCCTTCTTGTTGATGGATCAACGTCAATGTCAAGTAGTACAGTGCCAGCATTAGTGTCTCTCTCACGTAATCATGTGGCTCTGGGCATTTAGGTCATAATGACCTTTCTTTAGTGCCTGTTTATGATAATGACGTGGCTTTCATTCCTCCTGGTCACGATGACATGGCTCCAGTGCCTCTGTGACCTTATTTCACAGCTCTTCCACCTCTGTGGTCTGTTGACGTACCTCTGTGACGTAAAGAAGGGGGCTCTAGTGCCCCTATGACATAATGATGCATCTCTATTGCTTCTATTTGGTTATGGCGTGGTTGTGGTACCTAATACCCCTTTTCCTACGAGCTGGTTCCATGACTTAGAGTCAGTTCTTTGCTTTTCATTTCAATCAATTAAGAGACTGAAGCTTTGATGAACTTTGTGCTTTTAAAATTTTCTTACTCTCATAAACAATCTAATTTAATCACTAATGTTTGTATGGATGGGGATAGTCACATGACCAAAAGTCACACTCACGGTGCACGATAAGCAAAATGTACAAGTTAAAAAATATATTATTAAAAATTAATATAATAATTGACAATTTAAATTTCAAATAAATTGTCTAACGTTTCATAATGAATAGAAGTGCATTGATTGAAATTCACTTGACCGATTCCGTTTTCTTTTAAGTTTTAATACCATAATTGGTAGTGTATTTTAAGTTCTATTATTTTGAAGGATTACAGTAAAAGTAAAGCTGGTTGGTATTGTGTAATGTGTATTTGGTCTGACTTTTTGTAATTAATGTACTGTTCGTCCTCCCTGCGGTGCGTTTGTGAATCCATTAGTATGGACATTTCGAAGTGAAAATAAAACGTTAAGCCTCGTTCAGTCTTTTATATGTTTTATGTTGGCTTTTTCAGGGACTTCATGGCTCGTGGGTGGCTCTTTGCTGCTGCTAGCTTAAGCCGCTCGGCCAACGTTAGCTTCATGAAACTTGCGATCTTCCTCAGGATGATTAAGTTTGTAGTGTCTGATTTAGTTTGTTGTGCCGAACCTTTTTGGATTGTTCCTCCGCACCTTATTTTGTCCTTACTGGTGTTACAAATAGCGAAATTTGTGTTTTCAGGTTTATTTGCGAGGTGTTTGGAGCCATGGCAGTTCATGCTTGGTGCATGTGTCAGAAAGAACGATACAAACCTGGTGGTCGTCATAGAAGTAGAATCAACAAATGTTATCAGGTTGAATCTTTAAGATGTCTCTTTGGTTCCATCCATCCACTGTTGAGAGAGTTCAATCCGAGTTTAGAGAGTGGGTGGGCCTGCAATGCTGCTTGAGCAATATGACTCCTTTATAGCCTCTTTAAAAAAGAGGGAGGGAGTTCTCTCACGGAGTGACCCCTTTACTCAGTGGTGCTGCGAAACCTTCCCTGTTTTAAACGTTTACCATGAACCAGAGAGAGGTGATCATCCAGTATTGTATACGAGTATACAATTTCTTTTTTCTTCATTTCTGCCTCAAAGTGGGTGTGGTCATCTTTCAATCTCTCTCTCTCTGTCTCTCTCTCGCTCTTGTTCTCTCTGAGGATATTTAACCCGCACGCCCTACATCGTCATCTAATTCTCTTTTTGTCAGTTATCATCTCCATATGTAAAAAATGTTCTCCGTTCTTTCATCTCCCTCGTTGGTGTTCCTCAGAACTGCGTGCCAGCCTGCTTTATGATTCAGCAGATTTACGCATTTAGGAGAGAAAACTGCCGAGGGGGCAGCAGAGATGGGGAAGAGTGACATTGCATAACCAGAGCCAGATGTTGGAGTAGTTTCCTTTTTTTCTTCCTTGTTATTGTTTTAGAATCTAGCTTGATCACCATTTATTCACATTATGTTTGCTTGTACTGTAACAGGAAGGAGGTTGTGGGACAAGTTGGTGGTGACACTTAAACATAAATTTGAATAAAGACGATATGTCACCATTGACACATCAGACATATACAAATATACTCACTAAGGTATATACACATATTTATTTATTAAGTTGGTGGCTGCTGACTTAAAAAAAAATGCCCAGGATTGTCCTCATGCACTCCGAAAGATGATTCCTGAAGCAACAGTCTCATTTTTCTATCACCTCTGCTTTTATTTACATGGGATGAAAGAAAAGGACAACACAATGAAGATGTTTAATCATTGTCAGATACCAAACAAGCAGCAGTGTAAGAGTGAAAATTTAAAAAGTTGCACTTTTTTCCACATCATGCTGAAGAGATTATATTTTCTTTCTTTTTTTGCCTAAATGTGATACAAATTAGATATCTTTTCTCCAGAAATCCAATATTAAAATCAGATTTTTAGTCAATTGCATCCGTTACTTTCTCGTTTTTTTACTGTGACAATAGTTGTGTGAGATAACTGCTGTTTCTCAAGTTTTATGCAACACCAAAAATAAATATTTCCTTCATTCATTCGAGTTTGGATACATGGACTGCAGCATTGTTACAGCAAAATAAAAGAGGAGAGATGACAGGAACAATGCAGCAGTGTCTGCCATCCGCCAGAACATCATGTTCTGCATACATTCAATAAGAACATGTCCAGTTTGGTCTGAATGCCACCAGTTGTCTCAAACTTTCTCTTTTTTTGCCGTTAGTGACGCAGAAGGCCCATGCAAAGACATATTGGTTTGTTAATATCTTAATCGAATATGATCTGAGAGAAAACAATATCATAATTGAACAAATATTCTTGTTATGTTAAGCTAGCTTAAGACACGTCCTTGAGCAAATCCCTGAACCCAATATGCTGCTCCTTCAGGGATAAGTCAAATGCAGAGAACTTGAGAACAGACAACTCGGGATGGGTACATTTATATTTATTGTTGTAAAGGTTACTGAGGGCGCGGTGTCAGCCCGGTATGGAAGCAAGGTAGAATTTATAATATTGAAAAGTGACGGGTCTGACAAATTTCTCAATTACTTCAAATAGCTTTTTTCCAGTATTGTGTTCCTGAAAAACTATGTTAAACTTTGTAAGCATTGTTCGGTCACGCTGACTAGTTATTACATACAGTCTAGGCAAAGTTATTAGTAGATGCTAATGCTGATAATGTGTGAAATAGTGGAAGGAAATGTTTGAATCCTCTTTGTCATTCACGTGAACAGAGCGACACAAACGGAGCGATCAGTATCAACACAGCATTAGAGAGCAGTGTTGACTAGACGTATCGTATTATTTCTTCCCCATATACCTCATACCAAGCCAGGTGCCTCCATTACCATATGCCACCTGACTGCAGACACTTAAGTAGGAGAAACTTTTTGCTTTGCTAGTAGCTGCTGACTTCTCCTGGTGCTGCTGACACTCAAAACATATTCTTCAAAGTTCACCACAACGACGCGAGTGACTTCCTCTACAGCCGTTTATCATATTCTGCAGCCTCAAATGCCTCAAAGTATTTAGGACAAATTTCTACTGAGCACACTGATCAGCAAAGTACCTCCTACCACACTCGATGAGCGAGGTGAAGAAAATGATACGTTTTGTATGTTATGTACAAAGATGTCGATATGGTTCAGCAACTTTAGATCTTGGTATAAGAGCATCGCCTCAGAGAATGAAGACGTGAAATGTTTGTAAGAGTGGGATAGTTGGAGTTGGGATTAATACTTCCACAATCTGGTGGAAAGAATAAAGGAAGAAACTATACAAACTGAAGTAGAAACTCATTTGATTGATTTTCTTGAAAGCTCTCTTGATCAATTCTGCTTGCCTTTGTTTAATGTTAAATTTAGTTTGAAGATCCATTGTAGGATTTTGAAACCAAGCCCGTCTTAACCTCTTCTCCCTCCGAACCTCTACAGTTACAATATATTGCTCTTACCATCTTCTTTCCATCACAAGTACACCAAAGTATGTGAACTGGCCGAATGGACTAAGGTAGGATAAATAAACAGACTACTCCCTCTGAGGTCAGTTAGAGCAGAATTCCAGTCGTGGTATTAAGAGCCTCATATTTTTTACATGTTTGTTTGTATTGCAGAGGGAAATATGGTTTATTTCATGACGAGCATTGTGATGGATGAATGTTCAGCTCAAAAACAGGATGCTGTTTTATTCAGCAGGCACGTAAATATGTCGGCGGGAGCCGTTAGGAAGGCTTAATGTACATTTGGAAGGAAAAAACACTGGGTGTGTGAAACCATAGTGGGTGATAATTTAACAGCTTTGTGAGTAAACTTCACGCATAAAATCAACCTCACAGTAACGGTCAAACAATAAATTAAAGTCTTCTATTATCCATGCTGGTTGTTCTTTGAGGATAACAGCTTTTGGTATCCGCTGCACACAAATGGTCGGTGGATGGGATGTATTAGGCAGCAAGTGAACGGTTTGTCCTTAAGCTGATGTGTTAGGAGAAGGAAAAATTGTAAGGATCAATTACTGTTCTTTAAGAAGAGGTTCTTCTCTCCTTAACAGTTTGGTT
Source organism: Lophius americanus (assembly GCA_037951165.1). Taxonomy (NCBI): domain Eukaryota; kingdom Metazoa; phylum Chordata; class Actinopteri; order Lophiiformes; family Lophiidae; genus Lophius; species Lophius americanus. Next base: position 2,256,170 of record JBBDHG010000086.1, on the reverse strand, counting down.
CTTTTGGTTTGTCAACACATTTTGGAACCAAACCTTGATGACAAAGATGGCAACCCCAGAACTGCAGGTCTTGTCTCCAGTGATTATTAAGAGGTCTAAGAAAGGTCTCAATAACTTAACTGTGGAAGATATCGTATCAGGATGCATTGTGGGAAGAGGGCAAGCAGGGAAACATTGGGTCATACCATTCATGCTATTTTACATTTGGGCTGTGGCTTCCTTTTTGTTGTGCAATAGACCACAGTTGATCCACAGACCCCAAGTATTGAACATTCTATTAGGACGTTGGACATCTTTAACTTTTTTTTTAATTAAGGACCAAAGCAGCCTTGCACCAAATGATTAATAATTTCTTTAAGTAAGAATTGGAAAGCTATTCGCATAGATCCGTAACTCAAAATCCGTGATCGATCCAAACTGAGTTCTGTCGTTTAGCAGGATAAACTTTCTGTCTCAAAACAAATGTGTTCAGGAATGTTTTGAGCGACACAACAACCAGTTAAATGTGTTGATTTTGTCTCCAGATACATCCAATCCATGAAGGCTCCACCTCCCAACTCATGGACCTAAAGATCTGCTGCTAATCGGATCTTCGGATGGAATACAATATCACCCCTTCAGAGGTCTAATTTAGTCCATGCCCAAATGAGTAAGAACTGTTTTTTGGTGGCAAAAGGAAGACCTTGGCAATGTTAGACTGGTGGTTATGGCTGTTTGGTGTAAGTCTTTACTCCCCCTTTCATGTGCAATTTGGTTCCAGTTCTGGATGGGGTCCTTAACTGCAGTTCGTACAGTGACTGAGATAATACTTCTCTACAGTCTGGGAACAATAATGAAAGAACTTGTTGCAGTCTGGGAAAAATTGGAACGGATTCAACCCAACATTTGCTTTTAATTTGCCTAGTTCTCAAGGTGTGGTGGAATTACAGACACGAACCTCCCCCTCAATCTGGATCTCTATAGCTGCTGCAGTTTCTGGATCTCTTGATGGACAACAGCCATTTTCACTTCATGTAACACTAGTCACAACAGTAGAGTTGGTGCATGGATATATAACAGCCTTCTTGTGATCTGTGGGAATTCTCTGCTCTTTTGTCGGAGGGAAAATAGCCTGTAGAAGGACTTTGAGGTTTGCATGAGTACACACATGGGCTTGTTATTGCTCCAGGTTAGAAGACATTGATATGATTGCGTATGAAGTAGATTGGAGCGCATGGATTAGTAACAATTAAGTAAGTGAATAACCAAAACACAATTGCTTGCAGATGGTGTGGTTCTGTTGGTATCATCATTCCATTTGGTCTACCGTTATCGTAGAGGTCTCAGTTGTCGATTTGAGCATGGAGGCCATAGGTAGTGTATTCATTGCATTGACTGTTTTATATTCAAATATGTATTTAAAAGCACAACTTTCTTCCTCAGTCCATTTGTGTCCTGCATTTGCCAAAAATCTCAGTAATGTGCCGAAGGGAAATCTGTAAATTCCAGGTGGGAATTGATGACAGCCCTATAAATTAAGAATTTAAAGCTGCTGAGGTCAAGTGCCTAGAACGGTTATTTCCTGGTGTGAAGTATTGTGGCTCTTAGTGGTTGAGACACTAATCATTAAACATCAACTGTAAACGCCCGATTATGCCCCATCAACAAAAAACATTCAGTTGTCCGTTTCAACCTTTGAATTCATCAACACCCACATACTTTCACGCATTTCATCTTGACAGCAACACGCAGTGAGACATCGAGGGAGGATGTGACAACGTAGTTAGTGAATGAAAAACCGTCCACTCAGCCGTGTTCTGTGAGGTCATTCAATGTATATGACACGGCCAAAAACATTTTCATATTTTGACTTTATTTTTTGTGTATGGAGACATTTGATGTTCAACCATTCATTCATTCACTTATTTTCTTTAATCACTTATCCTGTTATGGGACGCGGGGTGTCTTTCTCCAGTTGTGGATACACCTCCCTGAATCAACCGCTTCCATCAGTTGTCGGAAATATTGCACAAATACGAACAAAGTGAAGGCCTACTAACTCTCGTCTGAATAAGTCTTTAACATTTTTGAATAAATGGGCCTTAAGAGTTCAGCAGCAGTCTCTTTGTTGCTCTGATCTCTAAAATAAAATAGAAAATAGCTTAACTTCTAAGTTAAACTAAGGTACAAGTTTGTTGTATAAAACTCAACAGATAGCTATGAGCCATCTTTTGTCTCTTTCCCTGCATGAAAGTGAGAAAGCGTTTTTTCTAAAATGTCTAATCTTAGAGTCTCCAGATGAGCGGATGTAGTCTGTGATTGGTTAAGAAATGTGATGCAAATCAAATCATCTGTTTCCCCTTTGTCTCCTGTGTTTTGTATCTCAGAGGGCTGAGTCATCGCCAGCTGCAGCTCTCGCTCACTAACAATTCAGCACAGCCACAAATCCGACAGGACCATGAAGTATTTTGATCTTTCTCAAGAAATGAACCCTGTAAACGTTTAAAGTCTTGCAGGCGACAGTTTTGTCTGGTCCCAGCTGGGATTAATCTCAACATATTTTTTGTACTCATAGACGCCGCATCAATAACAACAAATCTCCTCCTCTTAATGTTCCTTCTTCCACAAAGTGAGAGAGAACAAGCGATGGAGAGAAAGCGAGAACGGATCACTTATATAATACTTCTGTCAGCCTTCCTCACTGAACCCCTTTGTGTTTTGCCAGAGAGCAACAAAGACTGTCACCACAGATTTATTCATGTGTGCGTGCGTGAGTGTTGAGAGCATGCCCATTCAATCATGCCCTTGTACAAGTTCACTTTTGTTTTGGGAAAAGATGCTGAGGTCCGATGTGTTCGCGTAGACTATGACCCTCTGTCTAACAGCAAGACCTACCATCCAAAGCTGGCAGCCCACCCCTAGAGACCTGCAGTCACAGACGCAGCACAGAAGCTAGCTGTCTGAGAGGGTATTTAGTGGGTGCGTGAGAGAAGCCGGAGCCCTCAGTCAGCTGCCAAGTTTCATGGGCAAAGCCACCTTGGTCTGAAGGCCCCTGCTGGTTTTCCGGACCACAATCAGAATCAGCTTTATTGGCCGTGTATATGCATACAAGGAATTTGACTCCGGTTAACTGAGCTTTCACAGTAAGAACGTCATATTAATTTTAAATTAAATGGATAAGGCAATAAACAAATAAGTATGCTATTAACAAACAGAGGAGATCTTGTGTAAAGGTTATATACATTTAAATACATATGTATTAATATGTATATATAAATATATATGACAGTGCAAAGATTTCAGAGTAATTGCATTTGGAGGTAGTTATTGTATAATGAGGTGATCCAGGTTATTGTACAACACCGACACTGGTTTGATTGTTTGTCAGGTTGATGGCCTTTGGGTAGAAAAGGAGGAAGAGGATGCTGGCTGGCTTCTAGATTCGATTTTTTGATGTACCTTTCCGGGTTCATTATCTCCTCACACCAGTTAGGTCACATTATAGGCGGTATTGCTGTCCTTTACACGTCTGTCAGCACTCTTTGTAGAATTATTCAAAAACTTTGATACAGAGGTAGAGGGGTAGAGGTAGAGGGAGGGGAGAAGAGGTAGAGGGAGGGGAGCAGAGGGCGCCAGGCTCCAGTGGAAGTGAGCTCCATGCACATTTGTTCAGAAAATGAAGATGGGGAGCATGAAGGTTTGCGATCACAGTACGACCTTCACGGGTGAATCTAAGCGACCTTTGTGGCGCTTTGTGTTGTCAGAAGGTTGACTATTTTTTCTTGTTCTTAATGCTAAAATTACATGAAGACTCGGAAGAAGAGTTTAGCTTCGGCTTCATTCGTTCCATTTTTAGCAGCTATTTTAATATCGGATGCATTCCATCCCATCATCTTGTCACGTTTAGTTTCCAGTGTGTAACTCGTGTTTTTTTCACAAAGCTTTGTACAGATCAATCATAATAAGAAGCGGTGCCTTTTGCCATATAGAGTTTTCAAACTTACGCGCATTCTTGTGGTTAGTTTTGTCTTCTTTTTCTTCTTCCAAAATCATGTCGCAAATCTTTCTGCACATAACAACAATGTTCTGAAGGACTAACTTTTAGTATTAGTAGTTTTGTTTGTTTATGTGGTTACAAGTTGTACATGTTGAGAAATGTAGAGGAGGGTTTTTTTCCCAGGTGTATACACCTCATCGCTAAGTCATACAAATTTAAGTTAGTTTCTGCAATAATAAAAACATACCATAGGCTATTTTTTCAATAATTTTTTTATAATGCTTTGTAAATGATGTGTGAATAAGTGAACTTCTTTGTTACTCTCTGCTTGAGGTACATAGCTGCTGCTGTAAGGCTGCAATTTCCCCGTTGTGGGACTAATAAAGGTTTATCTAATCTTATCTTATCTCAGCTGTGTCCCCCAAGCCACGTAAATCCGGTCTTTCTTCAATGAAAGCCACGTGTTTTGGGGGATCCTGAGGATTTCATACTTGTTTTCATTTTCAATGAGGAGGATTTGGTTGTAGGTTGACCTCTGCTCTCTGGCGCAAGTAAGTTAGACGACGAATGAACAGAGGTACTGGTGCTAGATAGACAGCATATTAGATAAATACTTTCTTCTGGTGTTGTTATGCCATTCTGGTGTTGTTCTATTTTTCTCAATTGATTTATCTCAATCTGTGATTCCACGCTCAGTTAAATCAGAATAGCTGCACATAAAGCAACTGAAACGCTGCTGCAAAGCCATACTGTGTATTCATGTCCTGCCGAGTCAGAGTCAGCCTGCAATCATTCATGAACGCTGGCACTCCAGCAGAGACACGTGGACCTCTTCTCTCCTCTCCTCTTATGTCCTCTTCTGTCCTCTCCTTTCCTCTTCTCTCCTCTCCTCTCCTCTTATGTCCTCTTCTCTCCTCTTCTGTCCTCTCCTTTCCTCTTCTCTCCTCTCCTCTTATGTCCTCTTCTCTCCTCTCCTTTCCTCTTCTCTCCTCTCCTTTCCTCTTCTGTCCTCTTTCCTTCTATGTCCCCACTATCTTAGCTGTCTCTCCCCCTCACCCCTCTTCCCTCCTTAACTTCCTTATTATTTATTATTTCCATTGCACATGGTAATTCTGTAATTTGTCACCACAGCACCACCTATTGGTGAAATTATGTAGTCACCATTGTTAGATTTTTTTTTTTCCAAGCACAATTTATTGGCTGGCGTTATATCTATAATATTTATCTTACTGTGTCCGATAATGAATTTCTTGATTATAAATGTGCTTTTTTTTTTTCTTTCTTTTTTTTCAATGTTTAAATAATTGGCAAATAAAATGTCAAAATTATTTTGGGTATTTCTGCACAAAGAAAAAAAGTAAAGGTAAGGACAGCATATAATCCTTTTCAGCAGTATGCTATTCAGTATTTTGCAACAATATATTTCTACATACAATTACCAAGTACCGACTGGTGCCTTTTTTCTATTTAGGTAGTTTTATGTTGATCTTTTTTTTTGTCTGTTTCCATGGTTGCAAGTTGGATTTTCTGTGAGTGAAAATTGTTCTAGGAACTTAGTGTTCACATCTGTCAGGTGTGAGAGAGGAGCATTTTATTAGATTTTATAAATGTATTTTTTTCTTTGGTATAAGCTGAACAGGAATTGTAATGTAACATATTCTTATCTTTGTGTCTTCACTGTGATGTGCCCTTAGCGGGGGATCCTGAGTGTCTCAGGCTTGTTTTTGTATAATATGTAAAAAATGCCCATCATAATTTGTAAGAACAAAAAAAAAGGGTTAATTTTATTTCTACAGGTCCAATAATGCGAATGTCGTACTAATACTCATCTATTGCTCCTTCGTCTCCAGGTCCAATCAGCAGCATCCTCGTGAACAAATTCGGCAGTCGACCGATCATGATAGTCGGGGGCTGCCTGGCAGGGTCGGGTCTGGTGGCGTCTTCCTTCTGCAACAGTGTGGAGCAACTCTATCTCTTCATCGGAGTCGTTGGAGGTCCATATTTAAACTGGCATAAACCATTTAAACTGAATATTTAATCATTCAAATGACTGCTTTCATGTTATTTTTAATTGATGTTAAATTAATTATTGTTTCAACATAATTTTGCCGCCTTTTCCTCGTGTAATCTATTTTTCCTGTTTCTCCTTCCAGGTATGGGATTGGCGTTAAACTTGAACCCAGCCCTCACAATGATCGGGAAATACTTCTACAAGCGGCGACCGATTGCCAATGGCATCGCCATGGCGGGCAGCCCTGTCTTCCTGTCCACGCTGGCTCCTCTCAACTCCTGGCTGTACGACGAGTTTGGTTGGAGAGGCAGCTTCCTCATCCTGGGAGGACTTCTGCTTAACTGCTGCGTGGCCGGCAGCCTCATGCGCCCCATCGGACCCAAACCCCAGCCGCCCAAACCCGAACTCGAGAAAGGCACGGCTGCAGAGCCAGCGCCACCACAGGCTAAGAAGACGGTCTTACAGACCATCAACTCCTTCATCGACCTGACGCTGTTCAAACACCGTGGCTTCCTGCTGTACCTGAGTGGCAACGTGGTCATGTTCTTTGGCCTCTTCGCTCCGCTCGTCTTCCTCTCCAACTACGCCAAGAGTAAAGACATCAGCAAAGAGAAGGCAGCCTTCCTGCTCTCAGTGCTGGCGTTCGTTGACATGTTTGCCCGGCCCTCCATGGGCATGCTGGCCAACACCAAGTGGGTGCGGCCCAGGATACAATACTTCTTCGCCGCTGCTGTTCTCTATAATGGCGTGTGCCACGTTCTGGCGCCAATGTCTACCGACTACACTGGATTTGTGATCTACGCTATCTTCTTTGGTTTTGCTTTTGGCTGGCTGAGTTCAGTGCTGTTCGAGACGCTGATGGACCTGGTGGGAGCAACGAGGTTCTCCTCTGCCGTGGGTTTGGTCACTATAGTGGAGTGTGGGCCGGTGTTGTTGGGCCCACCAGTAACGGGTAAGAAATCGCGCATCACAGAAAAGGGAAGCTTCTTAACCGTATTTTTTCACAATTACAATAAAATATGACAAAATACAAGAAGAATTTCCTCGATTTAATTCATATTCACACCATTTGGACTAAACAGACCAACAGTTGATAAATTATGGCCTGAAAACTGTTATATTGGAGATAAAGCGCCCCCTAGTGGAATAAAAATTGGTGAATTCTCATTCATCTAAATCCTGATAATCCCTTCTTTTTTTTAACACATCCACAAAAAAGAACATTTAGTGTATTCACGTAAATATCAGAACTTTTTTCATTCTGTGTGTCCGAGGTCTTTTAAATTTGTTATATATTCTGTAAGTTAGAATGTAAAGGAATTTCTTGTAACCACAGAATAAGTCATTCATTTTCCTCCTGTTATGTGGGATCGGGTCTCTGAGGCTTCAGATTTAGAATGGTTTTCCAGGCAGCCCACTCCCCAGCTCAACCATGGTGGATCTTGATGCCTCACAGGCTATATGAGATTTTTTCTAAAAAGTGATATAATGAAAATTTATATATATATATATATATATATATATCCTTGTAGTGAAGGACTACACCTAGGTTGTTAATGGTGTTTGATTCTCTGTATCTGTGCTTGTAAATTCATCTCTATTTTATGTCTTTTTATCCATGTTCTTACAACAACAGCATATTAAGTTGTGATATAATATTGAGTTTAAATCCTCTCCCTCCCTTGGTGCCCCCCCCCCAGGTCAGTTCTACAACTACTACCACCACTACGACTACACCTACATCTCCTCTGGCATCATCCTCATCATCGCCAGCATCATGCTCTTCGTTGGAATGAGCATCAACTACCGCATGGTAGACCGAGCGAAGAAGGAGGAGGAGGAGCGGGAGGAGCCCAAAGAGGAGCTCGCCGCCATGTTAGCGCCTTCTTCTCCGTCAAAAACGGCAGAGGAGCTGGAGGAGAACGACGCAAACCCCGCCGTCACACTGGATGACGTGGCCAGGGTAGATGAGGACACCGTGTAGGAGGATTTAAACTGGTCTGGGAAGGAAACAAACACACTTCAAACACTTAATGGAACCACACTGTCACTCAGAACAAATACACACTGACGTTATAGAGAAATGAAACCCTGAAGCCATAGACACACACTCTGGTAGTCCATCAGGTGGTTGCAGGTCGTTGAGGCCTCTGGTTGTTTATTTGATTTGCCTTTGGTAAACTCAAGTCCTGCTGGAGCTTTTAGAAACGCCACATAGACGCGCAACAGACAAAACGACTTTAAGGTTAAAAAAAAGACAAAACTAAAACTAATGAGGTGTCAACTCTCAGGGTCTAGCGGTTCAATACCTTCAACGTGAAAATACCCCCACCCTCACCCCACCCCCCCTCCCTCCTATGTTCAGATGTTCCCTAACAGACATCACTCCTCTCCTCAATGGCTGGATATAGATTAACAGATCACATGATCGTTATTCTCACCCTCCGCTCACAAATTGGCAATATTTCCCAATTTTTATTAAGACGAAACAAACGCAAACCGATGAAGTAGAATTTGGGAAATCTGCCAGATTGGGAGAATCATTTTCTTATTCCTTCTTTTCCATCAAAGAACCAGGTGGTGGTTCTGTGCTGGAGCTGGATCCTGGTTGGAGCTGGTTCAAATAGTCAGCCATGAACTGGTTTTGCACTTGCTGGAAAGTAACTAGAACCAGGGACGTGTCACAAAGACACTACAGCCTTGTCATTGTATCATCGAACTGCTGTTGGTGGAAAAGAGGTCAAAGTAAGCAGGCGTTACATTTGAATCAGACAAAAATTTGTGTGTGTGTGTGTGTGTGTGTGTGTGTGTGCGCGCGCGTGTGAGACCATGCAGCCCTTTGTGCACAAGAACGAGAAGCATCCAAGCAAAACCTTCAGTTCTGACCTCGCAGGATGAGACCGCTCCCAGTATTAGAACACCACAGGCTGTGAATGTGTGCTGTGGTGCCAAAATAAATCTAGACATGAACCCATTTTGATAAAAACAAGTGTAAGATTACTGCACTCAAGTTATTTTTTTAAGAGGTGCTCTTGCTTTTCAGGATACATGTAAACATAAGAATCACAAGGAAACTCTGGTAAATAATGGTCATATTAAACGCTTAGATGAACCAACTGGGTCTGCATCAAGCCAGAGCCAAGAACAGTCCGTGTTAGAGTTGAGATGTTAGTGATCATCATATGTTTTGTCATAGTAAACACTCGCCAGGATCTGTCACGTGTCAAATTGCCCAAATCAGCCGAAACATTAAGGCCAACTGCTTCATATTAGGTAACACCACATGCTCTGGACCTTTCTATCAGAACAAGCATTAAGTTATGCCAGCTGAAGGACCAGAGCCATGCAATTACATCATAGGCACTAGAGCCATGTGATAATATCATTGAGGCACTAGAGGCCCCTCACAAATCTTAGAAGCTCGCCATTTCATGAGAGAGGCACTGGAGCCACATCATTACATCACAGAGACAACAAAAGCATTGTCATAACCTCCAAGAGACATGCCATTACATCACTGAGACACTAGAACCACCTCACAGGCACTAGAGCCCCATCAATACGTGTCTGTGGAACTAAGACCATGTCATTATGTCACTTCATTACATCCAAGAAGCCCTGGAGCCACATTATTACCTCAAATAGCTACTACAGCCCCCTCAAATCATATAGACTCACCATTACATGACGGGTGTACTAGAGCCCCATCATTACATCATAGAGGCGCATTATGATGTCACAAGAGCACCAGAACCACATTACATTACAATGGCACTACACTGGAGCCACATCGTTTCACAGGTTAGGCTCCAGAACCAGGTCATTACGTCACAAGGACACTAGAGCCACGACATGACAGGAATGTTACGGATGTAAGTGACCAGGCCGAGGTGGGCTAGAGAAAATGGTTATTTTTCTGCGTAGGACGAATCCAAGGCTACATTGTTTCTCCATCAGCAAAGATACGAGGGTCTGAATAAGAAATGCTTCAGGAGTCAGCTGAAGTCTGTAAACCTAAACTAGCCCAGCATCGTGGCTACTCTGCCCCTTGAGGATTTCTGGTAGTACTGCTCCGTTTTCTCCATATCTGTCATCTTAAATTAGGTGAGAATAAAAAGCTGGAGTATGCAAGAAAGGCTCCGTCCACCTCGATCTTTAGCGTTGAACATAAAAGAGCGTTTACCGCCCACTTCCTGTTTGCATGTTCACTGTCGCCACAATTAAAGGGCAATCTGTTTGACAAACAGGACGGGACGTTGACAATATGAAGATGTTTGATCTTTAGAAAGAGAGCGCCGTGGAGTTTCCTAGTCATTTTTATGTTTACATTTTAGATCTGAAGACTTGCAGTACTTGCAGTTTTTTTGTAATTTCAGAAGAGATCTATTTTAGCTGCTTGTATAAAGACAATTGTTTTGATGCTTGTGATGTACTTTGGTGAGAGGAAGAGTGAAGGAGGAAGTGCGTTTTTTCAGTTTTTGATTACAGATTAAGCTCCAGCATTTCTCAGAGTTTGTATTTAAAACAAACGTCTCGAAAATGTCGTTTCAAATCAATGGTGGACACTTATTGATGACATATACATTCACTAGTCAACCCTCCTCAGTCTGAATTATTTCCGCTTACCAGGAAATGAAAGGAGGTTTTAAATATTTTACAGTTTAAACTTAAGGGTTTAATCCTTCTAAATCTGTCTTGTTGGAAAATGTCTCTGCAATAATGCTGAAGGGAGGAACGTTTTTACGACAGACTTATAGATTGGAACTTGTAATGCTGCCTTCACGCCAACGCAACACTGGTTTTTCGCGTGGTGCAAAAGTCAATACAAAAATGCAAATATTTGCAATTCTTTGTTTGCTTCATTGGCTTGAGTTGAAAATTTTCATCAAGAAGTTTGAGCTTTCACGGGACTCTGAGGCAAAAGCCTGTCGGCATCGAAACTCCTCGAACGTCACACAACCAGAAGCAGAGAAGGTTTGTTGGAGCTGCAGATAATGTCGTGACTTAGTCAAACATTATCATTACATTCAACAAATCAACACATTCGTAACGCTACTCCAGTGTGTGAATTTAAAATACCTAAAAGAGGCTTGACGTATAGCAATCAGCCACAAGTAAAAAAAAAAACCTTGACCGTTTCTAAAGTTCTGGCTGAATGATGTATGTCAACTATTTTGTAAGCATATGGCTGTTTACTGTTGAGCTGAAATAAAAAAAATAAAGGAAGCACAATCGAGCAAAGAAACATCACAATATTACAGAGCATTAAACGTTGAAAGATATGAGACCGATCAGCCACAACATTAAAACTACGGACTGGTTTTAATGTTTTGACTGATGGGGGTATCATAGCGGTTCAGGCGTTTTCAGCTGATTTTGTTTTTAGTGTTAGCTTTTATCGGCTGTAGACTATTTTATAAATATCCAGGTTTTCGGTCGCACTGTTCATTCAGCCTGAAGTGAAATAAAGGAGACCTGCCTTGTCTATAAAACGGGCTGAAAAATGGTTTCTGACGGCTGCTCAGAAAATAGTCCAATCCGTTTTAGTAAGTGACTGAGGTATTCACCATCAGCCATAACATTAAAACCACCTGCTTAGTAATAATAATAATATATTCTTTACATTTGGGTCAAATGTCAAAGTGCTAGAATTGTGTAAGTCTCGCTCTTTGCCGCCAAAACAACTGTGATGTCACTTTGTGTTCTGACAGCAACATTGAGTTTGAGATTTCTACTATCAGAAAACACAGTCGAGAGTCACTCCCCTCGTGCATCAATGAACCCTGGCCTTGACTCTGTCACCGGTTGTCCTTCCCGAGACAACCTCAGAAGGTTAGGCTCTGATCCAGTTTGTCCCATTCACTGACAGGTGACAACGTAAACAAAATTATCACTGTCATTCTGACTTCTCCTGTCAGTGGTTATAATGTTGTGGCCGATCAAGGAAAAGTGTGGTCGTTATTCTTTTTTTAATTCAGTGGACTGACAGGGGACCAACATATTGAAAAAAAACTTTGATGGTTGGGATCTTCTCATGGGACTTTAATACAGCAATAAAATTACAGACAAACAAAGATTTTATCTTTTTTATAATCTGAAGAAAATTGAATTGATCACAACTTTTTCATTCCCTGATGGGTAGTTGTTGACAGATCGCCCTCTGCAGGAAACAGGATGTAATCCAATGTGTTTTGGAAAAAATGGTTGTAACTCTGCTACTTTTTGTTCGTTTGAAAGGTTTTGGGGTAAATATACTGACCAAATATATTAGATTTCCAATCAGTTAACTACAAAGTGTTATTTTTTTAAGAGCTGGAATAGTTTGTGTCGCTCCACCTCCTTATAGACATGATTTTAGAACAAATGGTGGGTTCATGTATGAAAGAATGGCTGAAGAAGCACATTTTCCTTCAGGTCCAGTTCATGCTCATGACATTATATCCAAGAGAGGTTTAATTTTCTCCGATTCTGAACCGACTAAAACCTTCAGTCATTCTGCACTCGACTGTTTGAAACAGAAAGATGAAAGTCTGCAACCGAACCATCCCAACCCACTGATCCTGAAAGCAGTACTGTACAAACAACCACAGAACCTTCTTAGTGTTTAAAACTCACATCTTTGTATTACAGTTCTGGGAAATAACTTTCTTTTTCATCACAGTATATGTTTATCTTTTTCATCACAGTATATGTTTATAAGTTTTGCATGTTAAATGTTTTTATGACTGGATGGAGAAGGAATAAAGGTTTTGTTTTTTTAAAAATGATTTCCATGCGTTGTCTTATTTCTATACATTTTTTAGACATGAGTTCATTTGAAATAAATCAAAAATCCTCAGTAGTTGGAGGAAACGACGGTGAGAGGGTTTCCTCAGTAGTTGGAGGAGTGTGTAACGGTGGAGTCGTTGGGTTCGGAGACTCGGCGTCGGGTGAGTGAGCGACAGAGAAGCAGCAGCCGGAGATCTGGAGAGACGCTGCTGGAGAAGGCGGAGTAGATCCAGGGGTTGGTGCAGGAGTTCAGACTGGCCAAGAGCATCAGCAGGGTGAAGACTGCATCTACACACACACACACACACACACACACATACACGTTTCAGAGGTCGGTATTGACGGATATTCACCCCTGAATTTATTCAATGTAGATTACAATGTTTAATATTATAAAAGTTAATCAGCGCTGATTCTGAACCAAACTCTTTTCTAGAAAAAAAAAAAGGCTTATTGTAGAATCGTATTTTTATATAAACAAGAATACGATGCATGGATCCAGTGATGGTTAACAGGCATTCAACTCATTTTAATTAAATGCGTGAAATAAAACATTTATATTCATATTTCTAATTATTTTTAATGGAAATGTAATTTTTTTTAAATCAACTTTTAAAAAAAATTAGCTAACTAAAAAGTAGTTAAATTAATTGTTAAAATATATAAACGGAATTGTTATTCTTAATTACATAAAAACATATTGAGTTATTGTGGAAATCATTTGAAATGTCTTTATTCTGAAGGTTAAGCGAACTATTTAGTGTTATACACTTTTTGAACTGAATTGGTGCTGGATGCCTGCAGCATGAAGATAGAGATTCAATTATAGATCAGGAATGCTGAAGTGGAATGCACAATAGGTGATTGACGTGTGTGTGTGTGTGTCTGTATGTGTGTGTGTGAGACCTACCATTCTGGGGTGGGTCAGGGTCCCAGGCTGCCCACAGCTGGACGACGAAGAAGGGGGCCCAGCAGAGCGAGTAGACGAGGACTATGACCAGCGTCATCCTGACGGTCTTGGACATGGCGGCCAAGACCTCTCCATGTCGGGTTGGGGGGGCTTTGAGTGGCGGGTAGCAAAGAGCAGGGGCCACTGCCGTGTCAGGAAGCACATCGGGCTGTGTTTCAGCTGAGAGGGAGCACACAGACGGAACATGTCACATTCAGCTATTTCACATCAAACACACGTTTATATCTGAAGGGTCGTATGGAATCCTCTTGGCACCTGCCGCAGTTTCTTCGTGTTAATCCTAGAACTCAAAGTCTATTTCATGGATCATTGTCAGTGTTCTACCATGTAAAGTGCATTATAAATTAAGTGTATTATAATTATTATTATTATTATCCTGGACCTTAGTGCGAGGAAGAAGTGGATTGATTTGGGGAAAGGATCTTTCTTTTTTTTTTCACCACTAGGTGGCGCGATATTGGCAAAGCATTTCAAGGGCTGATTTAGTCCAAATTTGATGCATGTGAATCGACTCCAGGAGATCTATCTTGAATCATATTTAACTAAGGGGATATTTATTATGAAAAATATTATAATGAACATAACTTCTATAATGTCATTTTTAATATGAGGAGTTTAAAAAGGGGGATTGTTTGTATATCGCCTACTATTATGAACCTATGTTTACCTGTCCTTATGTACCTGTCCTTATGTTCCTAATCTTATGTAGCTATGTCGGGGATGACGGCATTGTCCCGGTTTTTCTGATGTTTCCACTGCATGAAAATAAAACCGTAAAAGACCATTTTCTCAGTTCTGCAGATACTGCACTTTGTCTTTGTATAGGAAATGTGTTGGATTATAAGGTCATGAACCACAGAACTCCTTTGCGGGGATCTTACCCGGTTGAGCAGCGCTGTAGATGTGATGAAGATTACACGGTGTGGTGATGCTGTTGGACTTGACTGGACCCATGGGCAGGTGCTGGTAGGTGGAGCGGGGTTCACAGGAGGTGTGGCCCACAGAGTTGTTGAACATGATTGGGGACCCATACAGCGGTGGGCTAGACCTTCCTCTGCCTCTCTGGCTTTCACGCCTAGATGGGGGGAGGGAGGCTGGAGACTGGCGGCGCTCTGACTTCATGTAAAGGTTGTTGTGGATCTCCTTGAAGATTCTCACCTGAATGAAAAAAATAAGATGTTAAAATTCTGGTACCTCGTCACCCTGAGTAAGTTTTAGAACGGTTCTTTCGTATTAGTTGCTTTTACACCTGGCAGATGGTGATGATGAGGGCCGGGACGATGAAGACTACCAGAGTCATCCAGGTCACGTAGGCTTTGAGCCCCCAGGATTCGGCAAAGGTGGCCCAGCACTCGTAGATGCCTGGAGCAACTTCTGATCTGGAAAAGATGAAAACCTAAAGGGAAAAAAGTATCCAGGCTGAAATCTATTATCCCACAGTTATTAAATAGATACTAAAGTAACTAAAAAAAAAACAATTCTCAGTTAACCAACCAAGCAAGCAATCAGCCAACTACCTAGCCAACCAACCAGCAAGTGGACACAGGTGACAAGATACCTTCTTTGTTGGATAATTAGACTCAAAACATATTCTTTTCTTTATTTTATGACTGGAAAAAACACAACCAATCAACCACCCAGCTAACAAACCAGCAAACCTACCAACCAACCAATCAGTAAACAAACGAACCGGCCATCCAGCCAACCAAACAACCAACCAGTTATCTAGCGTAAAGGTAACCAACTACCCAACAAATCAACAACCAACCAATTAACCAGCCGACAAGCCAACCAACAATCAAATAGATGGACTGGACAATCCCAGCGTATGTAATAAGAATACAAGAAAGGTTGAGGTCAAGACAATCAAACCCTGAGTATATGAAGCCTTTTCATTGATTCAAACATGCTCACCCTACCAGTAACACCCTACCTGTGGCAGGCTGAGCAGCAGGGACAGACCCCAGGCCAGCAGAATGAAGCTGTTCCAGCGTTGGGTGGCCAAGCTGCGGTGCGACTGCAGGGGACAGCAGATCGCATAGTGACGGTCCACCGTCATGGCCACAATCATGTAGGAGGAGGCGAACATCCCGAGGACCTGCAGGTACTTCACTAGACGACACAGGAAGTCTGGCCCGGGAAAGCGACCCTTAGCGTCCCACACCAGCTGGGGCAGCACCTCAGAGAGGTAGAGGGGGGGGGGGAGTAAGCTACATGGAGGATTCGTAGTTAGAGTGTGTCAGCTCCTGTGCGTGTTACCTGGAACAGCGCCACCACCAGGTCGGCTACACAGAGGTTGAACATGAACTGGTGCAGAGGGTTGTGGTGTCGTCGACGCCGCCTCAGGAGAACCACTATCACCAGCCCGTTGCCGAGCAACGCCATCATGAAGATGACAGTCAGCACCACTACCTCCGCCACCGCTAGAAGGGTGTCACGTTCCCAGTAGGTGATGTTTGGACCTGCTGGGGTCACGGAGACCACTGACCAGTTTATGGGCGGGTCTGTTACCATGGAGACTGACATGATTGCTGGGAGGA
The DNA here is from genome assembly GCA_037951165.1 of Lophius americanus. Taxonomy (NCBI): domain Eukaryota; kingdom Metazoa; phylum Chordata; class Actinopteri; order Lophiiformes; family Lophiidae; genus Lophius; species Lophius americanus. The sequence goes on along the minus strand of JBBDHG010000086.1, from coordinate 2,239,905 downwards.
GACATTAGTGGAGGACAAGAAGAGGATAGGAGAGATGGAAAGGAGAAGATGCAAGGAAGGCAAAGTGAATAAGAAAACCATCCTGTCGATCCTCATCACTCCCAAAGAACATCTGAACATCCACAACTCTGCCTCCTGTCTTCTGGTCAGAACCAGCATCTCTAAACCATCCAGCAGAGCTGCTCGCACTACCATCTTGGAGACCTTTCCCTTCACTCCTGTGCTACTCTTCTGTCACAGATAACTCCTGACACTCTTCTCCACCAACACCACCCTGCCTGCATTCAATTCTTCACCTCTTTTCCACACTCTCCGTTACTCTGAACAGTCGACCCAAAGTATTTAATCTCCCGCCCCTTCTCCAGCTCTACTTCTTCGTCCTCACCGTTTCACCTGCCTCCCTTTCATTCACACATATGTATTCTGTCTTACTGTGACTGACCTTCATTCCTCTTCTCTCCAGCACATACCTCCACCTCTCCAGGTTTTCTTCTACCTATTTCCAACTGTTTGTGACCCACAAGCAATGTAATCCAAGGAGACTCCTGTCTGACCTCATCTGTCAGGATGTCCGTCACCACAGAAGACAAGAAGGGGCTCAAAACCGATCCTTGATGCAGTCCCAGATCTATTTTGAACCCATCCGTCACTCCTACTGCACACCTCAACACTGTCATACTGCTCTCGTACATATCCTGTACCACTCTAACATACTTCTCCGTCCCTCCAGACTTCCTCATGCAATCCCACAATTCCTCCCCTCGGTCGTACATCTTCTCTCACACATCACAAGACACAACTCAAGACACAACACAACCCCCTCTGGCCTTCTCTGTGCTTCCACTACCCATTAACACATCTTCATCGTGTGGCTCACTAGTTTTATAATAATAATAATAATAATAATACATTTAATTTATAATAACTCTTTACCGCCACGGCTCTGACCATCACTCTTTCTCTTGACTGATTGAGACTCTGATACTTCTAAAAACCATCCTGTTCATTAATTTAATCCAATTAGTGGATCCAAAATAGCAGCTGAAGGAAATATTTTGTCCGTAGTGGATCATGTTGGCAGACATGATAACAGTGTGTACTGTGACATCAGTGATTATGAAACAGGCATCATTCAGACTACCTACACCGTAAACATCATGTGTCCATATTGCGGCATGTATGCGCTCAGAGCTGATGCCACATTTAGTTTATACTGCCCCCAAACACAAACACAGAGCTGACCCTGTGTGGAGGGTCAAGCTTGCATGAGCACATTAATTGTGAAGCACTTTTACACTTGACCACACACAGAGACGCACACAATGGCGTAGGCATGCAGAGAGGGCCCCATATTTCACTAAGGGCGCAGATGCAGCTCCTCATAAGGTCACTGTGGGTTGAATGTCCAGCAATCAACGCTAAATGACGATCAAAGAAAATGTACATACAGGGAGACTAAAAGAACTGCAAGATAGTCTTCATTTAGTCAAAGGTCCCTGTTAGATATATTAAAACTCTATATTTTCAAGTTTGCTTTTGTCTGTTTGCTGAATAACGGGCATTTTTATCTCATTTTAGTGAAAGAAAATTACAAATATTCTAATTTTATTAGATTAAATGTGTCAATATTTTTGGTCCTTTCCAAAACGTCAGGTGATTAAAATGTCAGTCAATTCAATTTAACTCTGAATAATCCCCTCAAATATTCAACAAAGCCTCGCTAAATTGTGGCCGAACATACAATCCATCAGCCATAACATTCAAACCACTGACAGCTTAAGGATCGGAACAACTTTGAATGTTGTGTAGGGTGGACAACTGGGTCAGAACATCTCCAGACCCACAGGTCTTGTTGGAAAGACAAGTCTGGTGAACCAGATATAGAGTTGTGGGGACTCGAGGCTCATTGTTGAGTCGCCACAACTCTGTTGGTTTCTCACTGTTAAAAGGCGTCTTTTCAGCCACCTCTGTCACCAAGTGCTTGCTCATGCGGAAATTGTGGGTCTGTAAGGAAAGAAGACCATGGTGTGATGCCCGCTGTTTTTATCTGCAGGTGTCTGGCGGCAAGGTCGCCACTGGAGTCCTCCTGACAGATGTGGGGTTCAGGTGCCCCTTCAGTGCTGCCTGCGGCATGAGTTTGCAGTGGTTATGTGATCAGTACCACTCGTTGGTTTGTTTTTAAGGAGCAAAGAGGCGATGCATGCAGACGGGAAGTTAATGAAGCCAAATTGACATCTTAAGGCTCAGAACCATGGGATCAGTAATGATCTTATAATGGCATATAAAATCTTTTACGGGCTATAGTATGGAAGAAGTACTTCCAGTTCATTTGACTTGAGTAAAGCGAGTCGATAATAATGCTTTACTCAAGTTACTGACCTGAGCGCTTAAAGCAATTTGTATTAACACAAAACACACTGTCGAGTTTCCCTCAGCTGACATATGCAAAAAAGAAAACTTGTTGACTCTTCCGCCGTAAAGAAAGAACTTAAACTTCTTTCCTTCCAAAAGTGCCTGAGGATAAACTGTAAAATCAGTCAGTAGGTGCTGCAGGTTAAATCCACTGCCCAACATAAATCAACAACAGTTTTAGTTGGCTGGACACCTGTTGATCAATGCAGATTCACCTTCTCAGCTGTCAGAATAGCTCCTCTTACAACTCTACCCCATGCCAAATATCCACCTAAGGATTTTTAAAATCCCACCTGAGCAGAAAACAAAGCCCACTCACCTCAACCCAGACCTCAGCGTCCTGTGAAGCATCTGCAGGAGCCGGGACAACCTGATCTGCTGTTGCTCCCACTAGCTGCATCCATGCTGTGACTGTATGCGAGTTGCTTATTACTCTGAGGGTGACCTCTGCCAGCTCCCGCTGCTGACTCCTGTCTCCCCATCTCCTCCCTTTTTCCACTCCTCCCCCGTGCCCCCTCCTCCTCGACATAACCCTCTTGTTAACTCTTTTTGAATATCTTTATTTAATTTTTTTTAAGGTGATCGAAAGGGAAAGAAGGGAGGGGTGGAGTGTCTTCCATGAGAAGTGAGCGGCTGTGTTGATCAAAGGCATGATTCTCCGGCTGCCTCCAGGATTTACTGTCATCCCCTGTTTATTGTTTAGATATTAAACATCTCGCCCTCGGCCCCGACTTCGAATCACATTCAGCACAGATGATATCCAAGCAAACGAGATTATTCCGATATGAATAGCTCAGATTAATCAAAGTCCCTTCATACAAGCTAAACGGCCAGAGGGGGGCCAGGAGGAGCAGCAAAGTCGGATGTTGAGACAGATGGGATGTAGAGGAGGTAGCAACAGATGGTCTAAAGAAGGAGTGTTACCTTTCCTTACTCCCTCCTCAGTTTCTCTCTTTCTGCTGCATTCCGACTCTTTCATTCGCTCCCCCTCTGAGGGTGCGGTAATCTGTTTTCTTCCCCTCAACTGCTCCCTCGTTTGTAGGAGCCTCTCATTATCGAGGGGCCCGCTGAGAGACCTTAAATATACACAAAAACATCACCAGCAAACACAAGACCACGCTGTCCAGGCCCTCTGCTTTCAAACGGTTCTTATGAAGGAGTGTTCTCTGGAACGATCATGTGACGTTTGTCAGTCAACAGAGAGCCACACTTAAACTAATGGATGGACTTGGAAGGATGGAGAATGGGTACATTCAAAAAAAATCTCTCTTTGAATGAACTTTGAATTGGAGCTTCCTTACGTTCCAACTGGTTTCTTTCAGTGTAAAACAGTTATGGTGGGTCTAAATTAGTGTACTTAGGTTGGTCGAGATCTTATGTCTTTAAGCGGTTGATTTACCGAGATTGTTTGGATAAGGCACAACTTATTTTATTGGGGGATAATTCAATTTAGTAGGGGTTGATTCATTTTTGTAACTTGAATTCGGTCCAACTTAATTCATTAGGGTTGATTTAGCTTTGTTTTATGGATAAGGTCCAAATCAATTTATGTTTTTCAAAGAAAGCTTAAAACATTTGTATTTAAATCAGCATTTAAATAGTTCCGATTTATATTGTGTGTGTGTATATGTTTTCATATGTATGTATCTAAAAGTAGATACTGAGAAAGTCAAAATACTTTTGCTTGTTTGTGCATTTTTTCCTTTGATAGTAACAGAATCTTATCTGTTAAGAAAGGTTACGAAAAAATTTGAATCAAAATTAAAATCTAATCTAATACTGAAAACCTCCCCCTGGATTTTGGAATCACATTATAGATAGATAATTATTCAAGAAATATATTTATGTTTTCATTTAGTGAAAGGGGACATCACACTTTTCACACATGCACTTATTCTGTCACTGCAACAAATTATAGATCCATGTTAATTTGCATGTGCAGCCTGTTGGCAGGTTGTGGTGAAAAATGAAGACAGTGCAGAGCGGGCCTCAAAAAATAATCAAAATCCCATGAGTTCATTATGTGGCCAAAAGCAGCATCCAAATATCATTGTGACATCTGCAAAAACAAAACGTTATGACTTCTGTGCCACATCGCTCCGATCCCTGAGTAAAACCGCACACACATTCAGTACAGAACAATATTGTGGTACAATCTCAAATATGCTCCTGAGTGGAGGTTTTAAATGCTCAGTACTCAGTAAGTGTTATTTCTCCCACTGACCAGAGTTAGTGTACGGAAGGACTTTAGCCGTTTTACTGTTTCACTAGTCGTCCCACCAAAACGTAATGATGCTTCGCTAAGCTATGTGTTTTGATGATGTCATGGTATAATTTCATGCCCATAATGATCCGGAGGACGATCCGGATCATTATGGGCTGACCCCTATATATAGCTCTCCAAAAAAACTGTTCATAACTAGCATAACTAACCAGTGCTGGAAAAGCATGACCTGCTCGCTTAATTCCTGACCTGATAATTGTGCGTATAATTCTGTCTGTCCGTCCATCCATCCATCCATCCATCCATCCATCCATCCATCCATCCATCCATCCATCCATCCATCCATCCATCCATCCATTCATTCATTCATTCATCAATCCATCCAGGGTATTTCAAACGTCCTTCTCATCAATGCTCTCAAGCTCATCCTGGTGGATCCAGACGTGTTCTCAGGCTGAGATGTATAATTCCCTCAGCAAATTCTGGGTCTACACTGGGGTCTCCCCCCAGCTGGATGTGTCTAAACCTCCAAAGAAAAGTATCCTTTAGGCCTCCTAATCCGATGACGGAACCACTCCTAATGACTCCTTTTGAAGCAAAGGTAAGTCCGAGATATGAGCTCCTTCCCAAATGTTCAATCCACCCTATGAAGGAAACTCATTTCAGCTGCTTGCATCCTTATCCTCATTTTTTTGGTCACTACCCCTAACTGTTGACTGTAGGTGAGGGGTGGAACATAGATGGACTGACGGACTAAGATCTTTGCCAGCTCTTTCTCCGTGACAACCAACCGATACAACCCCATTACTACTGCCTATGTCGGACCAAACCCACTGTCCATCTCACGGTTTCCCACCACCGGAGAACAAGACGCAGAGACACAGTGAACCGTATAATGACGAAACATTGATGAAAACAAAGTGCTCAAACATCGAATAACAGCCGGAAGGGAAGAAGGAAACTGCTGTATCAACACGATGTGAGTAAACATAGTTTGAGTTCAGTTCTGCTCTCAGAGAACTTTTTAGGATGAAGTTGCAAAGAAAACCCACTGGAGAGAAGCAAAACAATAAACACACGCCCGCTGTGAGAGTATGTGTATGTATTTATTCTAGGAGCACGGTGCCCCGCGGCCATGGCCATCACTCATGATGGACCGGACCGCATCAGTGTCGGAGCCTTGGCCTGCCGGGTCTGCCTTATGCAGCTGGAGAAAAAACAAGGTGAGTACATGATTCTGTCCGTAACCCATAATCGCTGAGTGGATGTTTGTTCAATTAAATTTTTTCTGCACCTGTGAGACATCGTCTGGTTCCTGCTTTCAATTTCTGAGAGTGAGAATCTTTGTTAACAATAATCATCTCAGACTTATTGGTGCTGAGCAGGTAGTCCAAATACGTCTCTGAGGCCCCTCCAGCTGATCCAGAACGCTGCTGCACGGGTGCTGACCAGAACCAGGTTAAGAGAACTTATCTCTCCTGTATTAGCTTCCCTTCATTGGCTCCCAGTAAAATCCAGAATCGAATTCAAAATCCTTCTGCTCACTTACAAAGCCCTTAACGGTCAGGCACCAATGTATCTGAAGGAGCTCATAGTTCCATATTGTCCAATCAGAACTCTGCGCTCCCAGCATCCAGGGTTACTGGTAGTCCCTAGAGTCTCCAGAAGTAGAATGGGAGCCAGAGCTTTCAGCTATCAGGCTCCTCTCCTGTGGAACCATCTTTCAATCTTGGTTCGGGGGTCAGAGACCCTCTCTACATTTAAAAGTAGGCTTAAAACTTTCCTTTATGATAAAGTTTATAATTAACGCTGGCATAAGTTAGCTCTTAGCTATGCTGCTATAGGTTTAGACTGCTAGGGGATCTCCCATAATGCACTGAGCTTTTCTCTCTTCCTCTCTCACTGTCCCTCTTTATACATCCGACTCACTTTAATGCATATTAAATGGATTAATACATGTTACTTCTTCCCTGGAGTCTTTGTGTTTTCTCGCCCTGTAAGGTCACATGGTTGGTGATTGCATCTGCTGCGATGGACCTGCTCGATGTCCAATGATCACAAGATGTTCATGATGATGATTATTGTTGTTATCATTATTATTATTATTGTATAGTATTTCCCCATAAGCTATCACTATATGTTATATTAATATTAATGTTATTATCAACCTGGGATCCCGGCTGCTGCCGCGGCCCGACCATGGAGCGGTTGGAGAAAGTGGATTATAGCTGATATCTTTGCTGCTTTTCCCCCGTCTGTATCTCTCCTCATCTGTGTCTCTCTCTTTCTCGCTCTCACTCTCTTTTTTTTCAAACCCGACCGGTCATGGCAGCAGGCCGTCCACCCTGAGTCTTGGTTCTGCTCGAGGTTTCTGCCCGTTAAAGGGCAGTTTTTTCTCGCCATTGTCGCCAAGTGCTTGCTCAAGGAACAATTTGTTGGGTCTCTGTAGATAATTATATAAAGAGTTTGGTCTAGACCTGCTCTTTCTGGAAAGCACCTTGAGACAACTGTTGTTGTGAATTGGCGCTATATAAATAAAGATTGATGGATTGATAATGGGTCTGAGTTTCTGGCGCAAAAGAGGCGTCACCTTTCACAGAGCAATGCCCAGCATCCGGATTCACACCTCACTTATTCTTGTCTCGTCCTCGGCTCGGAGGTTATGGATGGTTCCGTTACGGAGCAACCTTGTGTCGTCGTCGCCGTCCCTTGCTGAAACGCTGTTGCACGATCTCTGTATAGAAAGGGCTTTTGTGGAGCTAAATATTTAACTCAGGAGATCAGGAGGAGATGGAGCTTCACAAACACTGAGTTTACGAAAACTGTTGTGAAAGCCTAGGTGGCAAAAGTACACACATACCTGACTCATGTAGGAGTGCAATCAATCTAGTAAAGTCAGACTTAAACTACAAATACATGTGAGAACATTTTTGATGCTTCATTGCCTAATTAAACAGTTTGACTCCATATATCCCACACGGCTAGCGGAGCCTGAGACTCACGGGTCATATGTTGGGGAATGATTCAACGGTTCAACGGTTTCCGCCTTGGAGATTTTGGAGGTGTTAGTGGAAGAAGAAAATAAACATATTGCTGGGCTAAACTAAAGACGTCTTAACATTACCAGAGGAAACGAGAAATGGGAGAGTATCAATGCTGTGGGTAAAAAAGAAAAAAAGAAAAAAGAACAACAACTGGAATTAAGAGAAGATGGCAAGATATAAGAAAGAGGAAAAAAGCTTATAATAAAACCTTGGTTAATAAAACAGGTGGGGGGTCCGGTGGAAGACATTCCTCTGAACACTGCTGAGCAGCAGGTGCAGCTCACTTTCTTCTTCGAGCCGACTCGCACATTAAGATGCATAGATGGACATATTTAATTCATGCTTCATGTTTGAATGTTTTGCTGAATATAGTTAGGTTGTATTATTGAAGATAGATACATCTATTATGAAAGAGGTGGTTGCTCTCTGTGGCACGTGAGCTCATGGGCTCTGGACCACCAGGCAGCTTGTCAGTGCTGGATCTGGTCTGGTGACGTCCATCAGTGCCACGGCTAGAGGGATGGTGGAATATGGAGCACAGGTAGAGCACAGGTAGAAACAATATTCCAAATTCATTACGGAAAACGTAATAAATGGATAACGCTATTCTGTGTGTTATCTTGCACTTTTGACAGACCTAGTCCTCAGTGCACACCGTTAGTAGATCCGCTTACCCATTTATTTCGGGTGCTATCAAGGTTTCCCATGTTTTTACAAACTTTAGTAACTCAGGCCTGTGTTATGATCATCATCAGGTTCTCTGTTACTCTCCCCTGTGGGCATTTAACGCAGACAGGCAGTCTCAAGCTCAATATAATCACTGCAAAAATAGCCTAAAATGATTTATAATGCAGGTATAACTTTTCCCTGAGTCATGTTTTGGCCTGGTGCTAAATGCCTTTCAGCCCTCGACACTTCATAACATTTTTGAAAGATATTTTATTTGAATTTTTACATGGATAATTTTTTATATTATATTAGTTTCCATATGGTGATGCACCATAAAGTGTATGACTACACTGTTCTGTCAAAAACATGTCTCCCTTCTGGAACAATAAAGTGTATCTTATCCATAGCCGACCCGAGCCAAACTGGTGCCCTAAGAGGAGCTGGTTATATTGTGGGAAGCAGAGTTCAGAAAGAATGTGAAAAAAAACATCATTGAAGGCTGTCGCTGGAAAATCAGGATAACCGAATGTCCAGAGTGAATGGATGCAGAGACCTCCTCTGAAATTCTTTATGTCTGTCCTGTTTTTCCATCTGTCGTGCGTGATATATACCGATGGATACAGAAACATACATCATCTTCTCTGAAAGCTACCAACTTGCTGCAAAGTCAACATCAATATTTTCTGCTCTTCATGTCTGCATTTTTGCATCTTTCTCAGCTTACAGTATCAGGGGACCTGTGTATCGGTTTACATGTCGCTAAAACCGAAACCTGTGACCTGTTAAACCTGTTATTTGAAAAAGGAAGATATTCTTAGGAATTGAAAAAGACAAAGCCCAATACTTAATAATAACAATAACTGAGATGATGGCTATATTATCACTATTGTATACATCTTCTGCTCCAGGTTCATACAGTGAAAGAGGCCAGGTTCATAGAGCTAAACTATCCTGGTTCACAAAGAGAAACTGTTCAGGTTCATACAGTGAAGTTAGTCCAGGTCCATACAGTGAAATGGTCTGGGTTAAGGATTGACTTACCCTGATATTCTTTCTGTCTTCTAAAAAGTCATCACCACCCCACCAACCGATGAAACATTTATTATATAAATCAACAGTTAGTCACCTGCGACTCAGTTGGAGGTGCTACAGCAGGAACCGAGCCGCTACTGATATCTTCAGCATTAGTTTGTGAACATGGACTTCAGGGCCCCTGACAGGGACCACACAGAGTTATGTTCACCCTCACTGTGGAACGATGGACTACAGGTGGGTATTATTATTATTATTAATAATAAATGTATTATTATTATTATTATTATTATTAAATACTGTTCTGGTGTCACACAACTCCCTTACCCACGCGTGCAACTCCCTCATCCACACACACAGTCAATCACCGACAGCGAGACTTCTTTATTATTAGGGAGGATGCTGGGACAAATATTCGAGAGGCAGTAAAGTTTATGTCCCAATACCAACTCCAACCGAGGGACAGGTGACTATATTTTTGATTTATACTATGGAGAAGGCCTTACGCATATGGTTTGAAGTATGGGTAGATTACAGAACAAATATAAGGATAAGCCGGTCAAAGGCAGTTTATGGCATGTCACGGTGTAACCATTATAGGATCCATAAATGGTAGCTTAGTATATTTGCTTTTCATTTTGTCGATGTACTTTCTTTTTCTTTTGTTTCAGCATCGGTTCCTGAACATGGGCTTTAGGGCTCCTGCAAAGGAACCACGCAGATTCATTCCATGGATGGTGTGTTTCTCTGTTTCACACATCTCTACTACCCTCACGAACCCCACCACATCCAGAGAGACACAGTTACTCATCCACAGAAATACTTTGATTTAGTTAGGGTCATGTCGCTATGGCAACTCCACCAAAAGGGCAAGTGACTACATTTTCATTTCTACTATGGTGAAGCAATAACTCGCTCTTTACTGCTTCTGATTGGGTAATAGAAGTTATCTTAGCGAGACTGGATAGAAATAAGGGGGTAATCGGTTAGAACAAGGAAATTGGATCACGCTGAGCCAAGGCGGAGAGGGGCGTGAGCAAAATTTTCCACAGTAGAATCCTTCATTCGAGGCATTATGGCCTTGTTTGTTAGTTATTTCTCCTCTCGGGGCCACAGGGAGGCGCCATACACAAAGATTATCATCATACGCCATCATACCTGTTACACTAGACAGTGATTTCAAACAAATACATTTTCCAAAAAAAACGCATGTGTTTGTTAAGTTGGTGCTTTTATAGGGCAAAGGCTGCCTTGACATCATCGGCCACATAACAGCAGATAACGAGCGTTATTCTTAATATCTGCGTGTTAATATGACATAATTCAGGATAAGGAACAGATAAATAACGTTGTATTCAACTTTATCATTTATTGGCCACTTAGAGAATTACTGCTCCTCAGCATTTTCATCTTCGTCCAACCGTCATTATCCTCTTGCTGGTATTTGTAGTTTTTCACAAAGTTTGCTACTTGATGGTGACGTGACTTTTAGACTACATTTCCCATAATACCATAGGCCGCGCCTCCTTCCTCCAATCCCTCCGCCTTTCCCTCCTACTCCACTGGGCCGCGAGGAAGTCGCAAGATGGCTGATGTCGCTTGGAAGTAATGTTCCCCTCCTCTGCAACATGAAGCCGTGAGTGTGGAAGAAAGCGAGGGAGGCACCATCGGGCTTTTTAGTTTTTTTATTTTCTTTTAGTTACTTTTCTTTTATTTCGTCAAGCATTCATCTCATTCCGCGTCGTGTCCACACCGGACTTGTCTTCGGGAGTTGACGCGTCAAATCACGCCGGGGACCCCTGCCAAGAAGCTAGCTGCTAGCCACACAGTTAGCGAGTGTTGGTAGAGCGAAATTGTTTCATTTAGATGTAAGTCTGACACCTGCAAGCTAGCGTGCCACTCACGTGTTAATATTCACCCGAGAAAAAAGGAGAATATATGTGAAATATTTTAGCTGTCAGGTAGACTTCAAGCTTTTTTCCAAGCTACTCGCGTTAGCATGTCCGCTAACTGACCATCCAGCCTGTGGCTCGCTAACTAATGCGCATCTGTTTCATGTGCACGATCCGGGAGGATATTTGTTTCACGGGCATTTCTTAACAGTATCCACCCCCGTGCTGCTTTTCTGTTATCTGTTGCGACTATTATTCAGGAGATGGCTGTTAAAAGCCAAGTTATGGGAGTAGACAAAATGTTGAACTTCTGGTTGTAGGTAGCTACACTGGCCTTGCTGGCATCTTACCAAAAAACAAAATCCACAGGGATGGACCCTAACACGAGCACCCACGACCAAAATTGAGATATTAACGCTTCGACATATCTGTGAATAAGTAAGGCTAGGTGACACTCCTCGATAAGAAGGTGCATGGTGATTCGCTTCACCAATCTGGGTGCCAGATAAGTTGTTTCGCCAAACCAGTTCGTCACCACACCGGAGACTTGTTAGCTTTGCCTGCAGTGCACAGCTAGCTTGAGTCTCGCCCCACATTACGTTACAAACACGGCGTACAGAACGTATTCAGAGCCCGCTCCCGGCCAGACGCACAGGCTCAACAACACCGTCATGGGAGTGCAGGGTTTTCAAGAGTATTTAGAGAAGCGGTGTCCAGGGGCTGCAGTTCCAGTGGACCTTCTGAAGCTTGCCCGCACCGCGGCCCGCCAGCCCCCTCACCACCATCACCCACACCACCACCCACATCACCCAGGGCCCATGCCTCCGCCTCCCCCGCCTGCCAGGATCCTAATCGACGCTGACTCCGGCCTGCAGCGCCTCTATGGCGGCTACCAGACGGACTGGGTCTGCGGTGGCGAGTGGAACGCCATGCTAGGCTACCTGGCCGCCCTGTCACAGGCGTGTCTGTACCAGGGCGGCCTGGAGCTGGTCGTGGTTTTCAACGGCACCCTGGGGAAAGAGCGCTGGCCCGAGTGGGCGCGGCGAGCTCAGGGCCAGCGACAGACTGCTCAGCTGATAGTCAACCACGTCGGCAGCAAGGCCACCCCGCCTCCACGGGCATGGTTCCTGCCCCCGGCCTGCCTCAGCCACTGCGTCCGACTCGCCATGTTCCGCTTCCGAGTGCGGGTAAGGAAGCAACGTGTGAAATTGTGTCTATGGTCAAATGACGTGCTTTATTTAACACTTACTATTTTCTTGTTGTACGCCTATGTAGTAGCTTACATCTTGCAGAGCTACTAACCAATCCCTAGCCCCGATCACTGAAGTTTTAATTAGATTCACACACCTTGTCTGTTTTCAACTGCAAAGATTCACCCATAGGTGATGCCTGTAGCAGGCCTGCTCTGCTGCCCTTTCGTGGATGTGTGTGAGATGGTCTACTGGGAGAATGAATCCAGGAGAAGGAATGCAGCCTTCTCTATGATATATGAAGATGCCGGCTGCGCATCTTCATCCAGACTTGGCTTGAAGCAATTACTGTACAACATGACCTAGTGTAGCCTTTATATTACATAACACAAACTTAATGAACCAATCATACATTGTTGGAAAACTTCTGAATACTTAGACTACTTATAGGCCCCTGAAAACTGACAATGTTGCATTCATAATAACTTGATTGATGACAGAAAATATTAACCTCTGGCATAATATTATTTGCTCTGACATAAAATATAGTAAGGCTGTCTCTGGTATTAATATCGTAGAAGCAGCAGCATTATTGTTCTCTAACAGTTAGATGTACTTTGTACAATTTGTTCTCTGTATTAAACTCATGCCTGAGGAGTATGGGTAGTCCTGTAAGCTGCCCCGCGAGTTTCGTATCTTTCTAAAGCCGGGCTTTACTTTTGGATTTCTTTTTTTTATCTTATTTTAATATTATAACTATCAGGCAAATTGGGGTCTAGTTGAGGGTCTTTTGTAATGCAAGGATCGATCAACAGCTCCTAACGAATCCGATTAATTTCTGAAATATCAGAAATATTTTTAGGCCTTCGGCAGGCTTTCGCACAGTTGAAGCTGAGCCACAAGTTGATTCCCAGAGGTCAGTGCATTTTTTAAATACTGCGTCTGTGCGATGTCGCTACTGAGCGTCTAAGTTGCCATGACGAAACATGCATCATGTGGATACTAAATAATTAGTCGTCCAATTAGGAAGTGCAGTTTGTTGCTTGAAGCAACTGGAAAGAAATGAAGAAAAAAGAAAGATTCTTAGCTGTCTAGTTAACGTGCTATACGTGGTGTCAAAATCACAGAGGGCCCGAAATAAAAATTGAGTCCACATTGATGGCCAAACAGCACTCAAATTGGCAATGATTAATCTGAGTTATTGGGACAATTTATTCATATTTTATATACTCATGTTATAGAATTATGAACAAACCAACGGAATAGAAAAAAAGTCTAATTACAGATAAATTTCAACATGATCGGCAAAACTAATTTCCCAGTCCCCGTCTCTACCAGCAGTGTTTGATGGAATAATTTCAAATAAATGTTTATATTCACAGGCATCAACAATAGCCAGAAAAATATATTTTTCAAGTTACATCTAACAATTTTTAAATTAATAATATTTTTAAAAAAAAGAAACTTTAAATAACCATTGATAAATGGCTAGCCTGATTTCTTTCTTCTGTCCCAATATGGCATTAAAAGCAGACAGATGCTACTTGTATCTGTTCCTGCAGGCAGGAGCTCTAGCACCTAAGAAAACAGTAAGGTGCAGGAATAAACGGGCCAAGGACGTGATTGCACTAACCAGTTAATTAAAACATACGTTCCGTTTACCAAACCATGTTCGCAACTTACTAATATGTTTATTAATTAGCTTTTCTTTTTACAAAGAATTCTCATCCATAACCCCTCCCGGGCATCAGATGAGCCTGAAGTTTATGAGGGAATTTATAAACGCTGATATCTGAAAACAGACAGGGTAACCGTGGGGTCTTAAAAAGACTAAAATCCAATAACCTGAATTGTAGGCCTTATAAATTGCCATCTTACCAGAAAGTGAAGTTTGAGTGAAACATCTTAAAAACTAATCTGACAGGTCTTTCAAATGAATTAATGTTACTTTCATTTAATAAAAGAAATTCATTGTCCTGCTTTTAAATTTTTTCGATTTTAAGTTTGCCATAACAAAACTAAAATAATCAGTTGATCAGTTTCGGCTTGTTATGGCGCTTAGTTGTGATTTGTCGAAACACCCATTCACCTGCAATTAGGGATGTGGTTTGCTGGTGTCGTGTGGAGAAACTTTGCGGAGAGAGAAAAGCTAATGTTGCTGACATTTATTTCCTCAAACTGTAAGTCACTAGGTGGGTGTACATGGGACACTTTTCTCCTTTCCCAATTAAACCTTTCCGAATTGCAATGTCGGACGCCTGTTTACATGACTTGTGATCTTTTCCGACCCGGTGTTAAATGCATCAACTCACCTAATCGGAAATGTTTCACACATGCGCGGACGATCCACATTCCCATTCATAAGGTGGCGATAATGCTTCTGTGAGCTCGGTGCCGACTGCCAACAAGCGCCCATAAGAAAAATATGACAAAGAGTGCGTGCCTGAAGTGACTTTTCGCCCATCTAACCGTCCAAAACTGTTAAAATATTTCAAAGTTGCAATGAATAAATCACTCTTTGCTGCAGACCGGTACAGTTTTGAAGTAGCCGTATTTAAAATGATTTGCGGCACTGTAAAAAAGCGGTACGACACTGGGCATGCGCAGATACAACTCAAACAGAAAGCTTTCCGATACAACGTTTACATGCAGCGACTGGCTATCGGAAAGGATTTTGACTACCTCTTTGCAAAGGAATGAAATCTAATTCGGAAAGGGTCTTTTCATTCGGAAGGGGGTTTTTACATGCAGCTTTTTCTTTCTGATTAGACGTATTTTTCGAATCTAATCGGAATAAGGCTGTCCATGTAAACCCACCTACAGTAATTAAACCGGGAAAATTGGTAAATGCAAATTCAATAACCTATGGTTAGATTATAGTCAATTTATTGCGTGTTATAAGCCGGTACCTGGAAAACCTTTTGAAGTCCGCTGCAACGTCTGCAAGAAAAATCTGAAAATTGTAACATTGGGCATCGCTTTTCAGGAGTCGCATGTCAAATCAGAAAAGCATAAAGCGGTTTGAACAATCCGCAACAAACGCCTGCATTCCTGCGTTTTGTACCATGTCTGGCCCTAGAGCAACAACAACCCCCGTACAGCGCTTGGAGGTAAAACAACGCTAAAAGCTGAGTTGCTTTACACATGGTTGCGAACCATCTGTCATATACCAGCAATTATGACATTGATAAACTTTGGAACACTGGAAAAACTGCTGGAAGGAATATTTCACTGAATAAATTGATTTATTTTTCAGGTAACTCTGGGGTTCTGAATTTCTTTCATATTCTTAATACTTTCTTGCCAGTGTAGACGTGAAATAGGTCTTAAATTGCGTTTATAGTGTTCTTAAATAGACGTGAAATGGGTCTTAAATTCCAATCATCGTCTTAAGTCTTAATTTTGACTTGTTGAAACCTGGAGATAACCTGAAGTGGGAAGTAGCTGGCGCGACGATTGACGCCGGCTATTGCAGTGCATTGTGAAATTTGTCTTAATATGGTGTTTGTGCTGTTTACTAGCGTACCAGTGGTTATAGAAATTAAATGTAGCCTCTTAGGCCGGATATAATCATTCTGTGGCTATGGGGGTTTTGTTCTATTTAAAAAATATATATATATATTTCTTTTTAGGTTTTGGCACACACATGGCAACAATGATCAAGGCAGCTCGTTTTCTGTCTCGTAAGCATGTTGCTAGAAATCAAACTTCTTCCCATCTCTGAGCTTTCAAACTAATTTATTATTGAGAATTATCAACAGCCAAAACAGACGGTTGACAGTAGTTCAACTGAAATGTAAAGTGTGAGCACACAAGTTTTGACCCTTCTCGGACGATTTATTTTTACATTATATTTCCTCTCATAAAACACACCACATTGTTTCAAAAACTCTTGAAAGTGTTAATATTTTACCTTAAGACAGTTTCAGTAACCTGCACAATATTTGAAATTTAAAAAATGTATTTAGTTAGTTTGCAGAATATGGGGAATATACAACCCAAATTTTTCCCATAAATCTAGACCAAGAAATTAATAATAGAAATCAAACGAAGCAAGAGATGCCACTGATGATTGACATTTAGACAAATCTCCCATCCAGCTGCCTATTCCAATGCGAACAGGGTTTTTTCCCAACTGCTACCCATGATATAAGGGATTTGTAGTTGTGTGGAGAGATAGTCTTTTCACTCAGAACTGTGATCACAGCCTCGGTTACTTCCTGTTAGTTAACTCCCTTAACTCTCTTACTTTGGGTGATTCCTTTACTTTCCCCAATTAATTTTTTCTTGTGAGTGGAGCCGAATTACATCTTTGCAGAGTTCAAGATTCAAGAGTAACTTTGTTGTCATTCAGACGATCCACCAGAACGCAGAACAAAATTATGTTAAACCCGGTTTCACAATAATTATTTAACAGAATTCACAAAGAAGTAAAAAAATAGGTAACAATGACAAAAAGATCGGAAATAGCAGTCTATAAATATAGGGATTGGGCTACTGCAAACCGCAGCAGGATTATTCCCATGGTCAATCCACATAAATTAAAGTCTTTAGCAGAAATCTATTGCAATTACACATGATGGGGAAGTAGTAACACTAATGAGATCAACTCAACACTGAACAAAATTTGAATCCGAATGCGTTGAAACAAACTCTGAAATTTTTAACACTGAAATTTCTGATATTTCTTGTGTGTCATCAAACCTCCAATAAGTGATCTAATACCCTTCACCCATAGCCACTGCCATTAGATTTTCACGGCTGATGGGTGAAGGCAGAGTTACATTGACTATCTCGCTGGTGAGATATAGCAGCTGTGGGTGGGATATATTAAGCAGCAAGTTAACTTTGTGTCCTGACATTGGACCAAATTCATATGGCTAGATAACTGGGTCAGAGCATCTACATAAAGGCAGATCTTTTTGCGTTTTCCCGGTTGGTAGTGGTTAGTACCAGGGATGCGTCATGATTTTTGAATATTTATTAAATAATACAAAATTTGAATGGTATGAACCGCTTTTATTTTGTCCTCTTACTGCCATCACTTCGAGAGGATGTGATCATATTCAAATAATTACGAGTAACTGTTGACTAGTTTAAAAAAGAAACAGTCACACACAAATAATTTGTTTGACCACTTTTTTAGCGTTGATTATGGCAGGCATTCCCCGTTAATGTGTGGAATCTGCATTGGCCAATCCATGTGTGAAAATTATGTCTCATGCTGCCTCCGTCACTATTTGAGCTTGATAAATCCTGGCATTGTCATCATGGAATATGCCTGTGCCATCAGGGAGGAAAAACATTAAATGATGGATAAATCTTGTCATTGAGTACTTTCATGTAGACAGATGATTTCATTCTAAGGGCATTTAACGTTTCTGTTCCTAGACCTGACCAACTGAAGCAACTCCAGATATCCGCCTCTCTTCTTATCCTGATGCGCTCAGTTCAATGGAAAAGGGTTCATCTGGACTTACCAGACCAAATGACCTATTTATATTTTTCCGGCGTTCAATCTCAATACTTTTTTCCCAATTAGCCATGGTGACTTTCTTAAGGCTGCACAGCTGTTTAGTCCCAATCATTTGAGTTCTATTCGCAATGTGCGTGTGAAAATGGTCTTACTTTATCTATTAATCATAGCCATACTGTTGATTTATTATGATTTCATTTCACTAAACATTAGGGGTTTAACGATTCATCGATCCATATCAGTATATCAGTTTGTTGAACAATGATCCAATCATATCGTTGGAAAGTCAAAATACAGATATATCATCTTTTTTTAGATCCGCGTTTATTTTGAAATTACTACCCGCGCCTGCTGTGTTTCCCGTACACAGGCTCCCTTCTCTATCAGCACACGGAGATGCAGACCAGCGGGAACAACCAGAGGCTGCAGTTTAGTTTTGTGCTTTTACTATGTTCTCCTTGAAGGATGCTGTTCACTTTGGCAGATGACCTGTTCTTAAAGTGAGAGATGAAGGCTTCCAGGTTGAGTCTGAATTTTACTGCCTCACAACAATGTGGAGAAAAAAATTAGCGCTTGGTCTGTTAGCTTAATGCTAACATATAATGGGGATAAATAAACAATAAACAATTTCATTAAACATAATATTTGTCAGTTAAACTTAAAAGAAATTTTACTAATAAGATGCTGAGTTCTAAAATAACAAAAATTAGTCATTGCCAAACAATCTATTCAGAACACATTAATTATGATTAGCTGTTTACAGAAAACCCCAGAATTTTGATGTTTGATTTGTAGGATGTAAAACATTCAGTTTAGTACGACTGAGCACAGCACCTATCAAAACCATGTAAATTCAATCAAATGAATCATAAATGTAGACAGTTATGTTCATAATTTAAAGGAAATCAGGGCTCCTTAATGTTAACTGATAGGGTTAAAAACTTTTTTATCCACACATGAAAAATGTGTCACTTAACAGTGAACAGTTTCAGCATAAAGTATCAAAACTCTTCAAAATGGCTTTATAATTAACACTCAAAGTAAAATTTAACCAGTTTCGTTAATCCAGTACATATTATTGTCTGAATTCGATGTAAGGCCCCTGAATCGAATGGAAACATAATTGTATTGTTGCAGACTTTGTGGTGTCTGCAAGTATCGTTATCAAAAGAATCAATATTTTCAAAGCATCGAACAATTCTTAGCCCAAATTCAGTTTTTTCAGCAATCTCCTAACTTGTTTTCTTTGTTTTGACATATTTTTTACCACTACGGGATATGTCTCGTGACATTTTATTTATTTTTTTAAAGGAGAAGCTAGACACCACATCAGTTAAAGTTGGATAAACTGTTGCTGGATCAAACATATTGATAAATGCAGTAATAACCCAATGGAAGGTTCTTACCGGTTTGCTTTGTTTGAATCCAGGTGGTGACCTTTTTTTTTTTGGCCAGTGTATTTTTCATTGAAATGCCTAGCCCTAGATGGTACCTATCAAGGTATTTAATGAAACTACAACTGGTAAACCGATGATCGTATCATGGGCATACAAGGCTTAACAATGCGTGTGAAGTGAAGGGCCACTATTGACCAGGCTCAAATAATTGCATTATCTGATGTTACAGCTACAGTTTCACAAATTGTGCACCTGCAACTATTTGCCGAAAAATGTCAAGCAATATAAGACTCTTATTTCATTTGACTTAGTGCTTCCCTTCTAAGCTGTTTGTTTCTTGATTGTGTAGATGCTCTTTGTTTCTTGTACTCGGCTGTATTAATTTGGTCTCCCCGTCAATGTATTTACAAGTTGAGGTAAGGTAATGAATGAATGAGTTGATTTTGTAATTGTTCAATATGTCGGTGATTGAGAATATATCTGGCATTATCATATTTGCTGAGGTATAAAATATAATATAGGTGCGGCAGGACCAGAGCCATCAAACCCTTAAAGTAGACAGAGTCGAGAATAACTCAACGTGATTGGTTTGCTATAGGAAATTTCACTCATAAATTTGTATTGAAGGCCTAAAATAAAAGACGCTGAAGCTCCTATTTCCTTCTGTCGTCTTCATCGGTCAGTCCCTTTTTACTTTTACTCTACTTCCCCATTGGCTGGCACACCATTATTATAAAAACTTTTAATAAAAAAAAACCTACTTACTACTCACTATCCCATATATCATTCATACAGACATATACAAAGATTTATTTATATGTGTATATAATATATACATATATATAAATTTTAGATATTTTTCGTCTACCCTGTGCACAAATTCTGAATTGTTCAATATCTACAGCTTCAAATTCCTATTGTCTTCCTAAATGACACGTTCACTAAAGTTATAAAATAAGTGCAAAATCAGACTGTTAAAATATCGTGTTATTAAAAGATTTTGGTGATATTATCACTCTTAAGCCCCAAATATGCTCAGCATCCTAGTTATAGACAGACCTTTGGTCCTCAGACTGTGTTCATTTCATTTGTATTTGTACACATATTTGCAGAGCTCAGGATACAGACAAAACGGAAATACCACCAGAAATTGTAGGGGCCCCTATCACTCTATTTCAACGAGATGAAAATGTCTACAGACACAGCAAAGAAGAAAAACAGTAAAGATTATTAGTTTGAAGGGGAAAAAAACCTCGGCATCCGCAATGTATTTAATTTCCTCTTAGACCACCCAGGCATCACTTTTTTCACTGTTTTTGTTGTTCTTTGACGCTTCACTTCAATGTTGTGGACGTATCAATACCAAAGTTTACATACACAAAATGGAGTTGGTTTGCACTTTTGATAAAAATATGGAGAATTGCAATCGAGTAAAGCAGTCAGGTGCTGACTGAATCATTCCCTCTAAAAAACATCAGGCCAATTGAAGGATTGAACATATGGTGACTGTTGCATCCCAGTTATGTTTAGTACGTGGGAGAGTTACATCTTTTGTTTTACCAGGATTTTTCAAAAGAGGACACTCGAGACAGATAGCCTCCAGTAATCAGTCTGCCCTTATTCTGTGTGGTCTCACCACACAGAATAAGGCTCTTCACACAGCATCACTGTCAACAAAACCCACTCCAGACTAGTGTCAAACAGGGCCTTTAAAGGCCAGGTACAATCAGCAATTAGCCTCAGCTGCAGCCACTCTCTGCAGCAGGTGAAGAGGAGCGGAGGCAGGGAGGGAAATACAGAATATACCCAAACGGCTACCAGGGCCGCAACAGTAAAACGGGAGGATACCTTGGAGGGGAAATGGAAATCAATATTTTGCTATAATAATAATTAAGGGCTATTATTTTGTTTGTTTGTTTTCCTGGTTTC
This sequence comes from Lophius americanus, assembly GCA_037951165.1. Lineage (NCBI taxonomy): Eukaryota > Metazoa > Chordata > Actinopteri > Lophiiformes > Lophiidae > Lophius > Lophius americanus. The sequence goes on along the minus strand of JBBDHG010000086.1, from coordinate 2,218,640 downwards.
AAGTTGGCCATTGCCTCATTCAAATCTTGAATATACGGAGTATTTTTCAACAAAACGTTCTACACACACCAACGAGGTACAGAAGAGGTGATTTTATTTAAGAACCCCGTCTCTTTCTAATTATTAGGTTCCAAGTTAAACATTCAACTAAAGCTTTGCTGAGAGTGGGGTTTGACCAAGATGAAGGTCGGGGTGGGGCATAGCACAAAATCTGTTTAGGGTTTTTCTGTGAAATTTGATGCAAGTATCGGTCATGTGGAATTTTAAGATTTCATTTTTAATTTGAAAACAATTCATAAGATTTTCTCAGATATGAGCGTAACATATGGAACCCCCTTTATGCAGGGATTGCGTACAAAGACCCTTTGAGTAACCTCACCCACCCATCACTATAGTTCACTGATGAGGTTTGTACTGTAAATATTCTCAACTATTAAAGCAAGTTCCCTAAAGAAGTTAAAAAAAAAAAAAGTATTTCTTGAAAAGGGTCACTTATCACTTTAAAATTAAAAATCAGGTTCCCTAAAAAGACATTATTCTTTTGCTAACATACCCTTAAAATCACTACTTAAGATACATTAATCTCAATCTGGTGGACCTGCTGGCTGTTGGATGTCAATGAGCTCCTGGATGTCCTTCTCCTCTCCTCAATTTGAAGTTGACTTCCTTCATTTTTTGAATTAGCTGCTAAACATTAATAGTTGCTTTTGAGACGTGCTGCCTACACTTAACCCCTGTTCCCGTCTTGAAAAGGCAGTGTAAAAAGAGATTTATTCTACATCACCAAATCTCACAACTGGGAGTTACTCTACGTCAAAATGACAAACAAACCCCATGTAGGGATTTAAGTACTTTTTTCATCCTTGTATTTTAATTTGACTTAGCATCGTGAAGGCATTAGTCTTGCATGTTAATACTTAATTAAGGTTTAGCTAAATACTAGTAAACAACTTGGTTACTGTCTGCATGATAGTACGGATATTTGGGATCATAGCAGTTTTTCCCTCTGCCATTATCTATCCAGGCTTTCTCAATCTGTCTTCAGTGAAATGCACCCATGGCGGGGGATCGTGACGATTGTATGCTTGTTTAGGGATCCAAAGCAATTACGTTTTCCAACATTCAGTTTTCTGCATCAGTACCAGTCACTTGGAACTGTTTGTGCTGCAGAAATTGTCTTTGGTTGTCAATTGTATTGGAGATATACTGATTACATGGTTTGGCTGATTAAGTGGAATGATGGGACTAAATACAAAATGGTAACCGGGGAAACTGACTCAGTAGTGGGAGCTTCCACCAGTCACCCTTTCAACTCAAAATGACTAATTATGGCTTAAAAATCACCCCCTGCAAGATGTTTCTCGATCTATTCTGTATTTATGAATTACTTTGTCAATAGATGTTCAGTTTGATTAAAATCCAGTTTGGTCTGTATTCAATAAACAACATAATCAAAACGTTTTACTGTTAAGTCTAAGGAACACAGTACTCTGCCAATATGTTATGACGCATGTCGAGTGAACCTGGTAATAAACTCAAAGCGAGTACAGTTTCTAAGATGCAGCAATTTCTGGGTAGCAGGTGAGTTATTCCCATGTCTTCAACAATCTGCTGTACACTGGCCTGCCATAATATTATAACTACTGACATTAAATGAATAACATTGATTATCTGGTTACCATGGCGTTGCTCAGTGGGTGCGATATAACATTAATATAAACTGTAAATCTATTCATCTTTTAAACTATGGAAATCTCCGCCCACAATAAATTTGCCAACTCTTCGTCTACAGGTTGTACAGACTTTGGAGGACCACCACCAGGAAGTGCTGTCTCTCTACAGAGACTTTGGGTTTGCTGGCCTGATTGCTCAAGATTCTGAATTTGCCCTCTGCAATGTACCCGCCTACTTTTCCTCACACGCGCTCAAACTGAGCTGGAACGGCAAGAACCTGACCACACACCAGTATCTGCTGTCTGAGGCCGCAAGGCAGCTCGGGCTTAAGACACAGCACCTGCCATGCTTCGCTGCTCTGCTGGGTAGGAAGCAACACACTCCTCAACGTCCGTCCACACACTAATACATAGAATCAAACCTTTCTTTCGGCCTTTCTCTCTGACGCCTACCTGTGAGATATTTTTTATTGTCTTTGTTCATTTAAGCTGCAAACATTTCAAAGAGATCTCCTCCTCTAGGAAATCATATTCTGCCTGATGAGGACCTGGCTGCCTTCCACTGGAGTCTGCTGGGACCAGACCACCCACTGGCTTCTCTCAAGGTATCGAATGTTTCCAGAGTCCTCTACATAGTGCACATCCTACTTTTTGTATACGACACAATAATTGGTAAAAGAGCTACATGATGTACCTGAAGTGTAAGCCGAACCGGCTGTTGGATGAGATTTGATTTAATTTCCCTTCTTAGTAGGTCCCAAAATGATTTTTGAGAAATACCTCCCTGTTCCTTGTAATTCTCTCCCATTTTCTCTATTGATCTTGGCGTCATCCTCACGCTAAATTGTTTATTCCTGTTCCAACAATTCAATGTTTAAGCTTTACTATATAAATTAAACCCTAATGTTCCATATTCTTTGATTGAAGCATCAATTTACCAGTCTGCTTTGGTGTTACTTGGCGTGACTACAAATCAACAAATAATGCAAAGCTTCAATTTAAACACACAAAGATACAAACTTTATTTTGACTTAAGATGTCAGTGGTTACAATGTTGTGGCTTATAAGTGTACATGCTTGATAGGAATCTTCAATTTTAATCTTAGAATCATGACATCGATATGGATTGTTGTAATTAATGAAATAATTATTTGTTGAAATTAAATTTTAGTATATATGGAGAACACATGGGATTTTTATACATCAACTCAAACTTTAAAGAATCCTTTTTCAAAAGTGTGTATAGTTGGCAGAAACCTATGTAGGTTCATTCAGGAAGATGTGATGGCTTTGAGATTGCTAATTTAGCTTTCAAAACCTGCTTTAAGATAATATTTGTTTTTCTCAACTCTGATAGCTAATGTTGGCTGATTTCAGCTCTCATGGCTGACATCAGCTAATTTCATGTGATTTAGCTATCGGCGATTTGTATCAATCTCTGCCAGCTGATGTTAGATAATTTAATCTCCGATAGCTGATGTTTGGGAGTGTAATCTGATGCTTTAGGTTGGCTGATTCAACACTGGTGGAGGTCTGCAGTGATCCTGATTGTCTAATTAGTTGTCTAACATGGATATAATGATAAATACTGCTGGAAACGTCTAGTATCTGGCTCTTTCTGGTTTTGATCAGCTGACGCTCACAGTCCACAGTTTGATCTGTTAAAGCAAATAATTTAAGGTCTCATTGCTGAGAGGATCTCAACCTATTGTGAAACTCGGATGTGGTTCCACATAAATGTACGAATCAGAAAAAATACCATGTCTGGATGTGTTCCTTAAAGTGACATCACCAGGCCGGACACTTCCTGTAAAGCTACATTCTGAATCTGGATCTTTGAAACAGGACTGAGGAAAGATTTGAATAGCTGACATAAATACCTCTACGGAACCCAGTGGGGAGAAGGGCTCTTTTGCCAGTCTGCTTGTCTTTTTCCATTACCAATGAAAGACATGAAAGTAAATCTAAAAGTAACAAAGCTTGTGTTAGGCTGTGGTAGTAAGGCGTGTCAGCTGATATAAAAACCATCCCCAAGAATAGAAGGAATTAAATAAGTGAAATATAAAATCACCAATACATTTCGATAGTTGAAATACTAAAACGTCACGTTAATAAAACAATGCAGAAGACACAATGGCAATAGACAAAAAGTACACTGTTTGCACAATAGTTACCAATAATGACTGACTCAGATCAGTAGGGTTTTAGGTAACTGAAAAAAAAGTGGAGCAGTTGGTGCATCAGATTTGTTGCAAATCCAATAAACTTTCTACAGTAGAAATGGTTTGTCTAGATAAATTGAAAAGGCAAGTATAATTTATATAGATAATACTACTAATAGGCTGTGTATGGATACATAACAACATAATATAAGAAACATGAATTGTTTAAGCTTTCTTTATTTGAACCTCAAATGTAAATGTATTGTGAAGAATGTTTTACAGACATTTTATTTTTCTTAGGATACCAGGAGATTAATAATAATAATAAGTGACCTTACTGCAGACAAATCCAAACTGTTCCATCCAAAGACGTTTTTCCTTAATCAGAAAACACTTTAGGGAATTGTAAACGAAACTTTGATTATTTTGTCATTATAAATGTAGTTTTAACTTAGTTATAGTATTAGGAGTTGAAGGAAGTCACATACTGGACATCCTGTACTGAACTCTTTGTACTGAATGTACGTGCCATTACACGCGTCATGTGACACGCACGTAAATGAATATCCATGAATATGAGTCTAAGAAGCCAGACGCAAATGGCTGCTTTCATTAAAGTGTGAGTTTATCTGTTGCAAATTCAAGTTCACAATCCAAATTGAATCATACAATATTTTTGGTGTCTTTTCTATACCATGGCAAAAAGAAAATTTGCCCAGGCATAAGAACACCGATTTTTATTTTTATTTATTAGAACACTTTTCACTTTCACAACCAGATTAAGAAACTATGATAACAGATAGCATAAGGTGAAACTAGCTGGATCGAGTCTTGCAAACACATTGTTCTTCATTAGGATGATCCCTTTGGGGCTCGCCACAGATGATCATCTGTTTCCCTGTCCTCTGCATCTTCCTCTGTCATACCAACTAACTGTATGTCCTCTCTCACTACAACCAGAAACCTCCTTGTCTGTTTCCCCCTTCTCTCTCCTGCCTGGCGGGTCCATCTCCAACATCCTCTTCACTCCCAAAAAACATCTGAACATCTTCAACACTGCCATCTGTCTTTTTGTCAGTGCCACCGTCTCTAAACCATCCACTACAGTAGAGCGGTTCTCACTACCATCTAGGAAATCTTTCCCTTAACTCCTGCTGTTATTCTTCTGTCAAAGATCAGTGACAGAACTGACACTCTTCGACACTTTCTCCACCTGGTCTCACTTCAGATCACAATGCCATCCGAGAACATCATAGTCCATAGAGACTCCTGGCTGACCTAATTTGTTAACCTGAAAGGGGCTCAGAACTGATCTTGATGAAGTCCCACCGCCACCTTGAACTCATCCATCACTCCTGCTTCACTCTTCTCTGCTGTCATAATGCTCTCATACAGACCCTGTACAACTGTAACATTCTTCTGTCACTCCAGACTTCCTCATGCAAACACAAGATCAAGGTCAAGATCAAGAAATGGCTCGAACATTTGCATAATACGTTTAAATTTGACTAGTTTTTCTATAACCAACAACTGAGGGCACCAACTTGTAAACTGCTACTCTAATAGTCGCTTGTATCACTAATATTTGTGCTTTTGCAGGTGCGAGCCCATCAGTTGGTGCTGCCACCCTGTGAGGTGGTGATAAAGGCCGTCTCAGAGTATGTATCCTCCATCAAAGACCTTGGACACCTCGACGCCATCGCCAGAGATGTCTTCAAACAGTCACAGGTAGGTTATACTTTGACCTTGACTTTGACCTGGTATCTTGTTTCAAGCAGTAAGAAGTTTTTTGTGGCTTGAGGTTTTTTTCCTGATTGACCTCAGCCTCATGCCGGGGTGAAGATTATTATTAATATACATTTTATCTGAAATGATATTATATTACTATTATATTAATATTATTATTATTGAATTCACCTTTTTTATATCAATTTTAATGCTGCAAATCTAGAAACTTTCTTTTTCAAGTCTGGATATAAACTACAGGGCATTTTAAAATGGAAAAAATAACGGTTCAGGTTGTGATTGTGATGCTATGTTTCCGTCTGATCATTAATTCCTCCTTCATATTATGATGCTTTTCCTCCGCCATGGAATAAATATGTTTTTATTTAAGATAATTGTTAAAAAAAAAAAAAATACATGGCAGATTTTCATGAAACTGTACAAGGGTTTGGTGTGTTTTAGTGTTAAATGAAGTTTTCCACATTGAACAATTCCCACATACATTTACCCATTCATATATTTTCAGACACAAGCATGTGCACATATACTTGGGTAACAAGAAAGAAAAGGACAAAAAGACAGAAGAAATTGTTTGTCACAACAATATTAGTGTATGGCACAGCGAGCCACAGTTCTCGGTCAGTTGACATTTAATAATAATAATTAAATATGATGTCACTAGTAGTACTTGGTCCACCACCGCCATCATCTAAAATGGATCAAGGCAACATTGGATAGGACATACGTACTTCATGGCTTTGCTGAGACGGGGAAGCACCCGTTAAGCGGCGGCTTGCGGTGTACATCTTGGTCAAGTACTAGTTCATCACAGGGTCGACACATAGGGACAGACGGCCATTCATGCTCACATTCACTCGAACGGTCCATCACCAAATCACCTAAATTGCTAGTCTTTGGCTGTGGGGCCAAGCCAGGGTACCCGGTGAGAACCCACGTAGAGGAGAACGATCCAACTCCACACAGAAAAGTGCAGGCACAGGGTACCTTTCTGCCGTGGCAACCTGTTTTCCAATTATATTAACACAATCTTGAGGGCAGCCATTTTGATTTGACATATGTCTTTGGAATTTACAGACTTCTTCTTGGGGCAGAATTTAGAATAGTTTAAAGGCCTTTTGGGCTTTGGCAGACGTTTGAGCTCTTTTTTGTGCCTTGCAAGTAGTTAATTGTTTTGCAGGAAATACTGTTGAAAATTTAGAGGATCAGGTTATGTTTGATGAAACCAGCAATTTTAAGATGTCAGACCTCAGTATTGTTAATTCTTTATGAGTCCATGTAAACTTAATAGTTAATTCTGCTTAATTGAGTGAAATTGCTCAATTCCTATAATCCCAGCATGATATGAGGAGTCGTAACGCCAGAAACCGGCAGTAAAACAATTGTTCTCCTGTTATGTTGGGCTTGGTGCTCGCTCCTTTTGACTAAAATTAAAGTTTACAGAGATTCAGCTTTTCCTTATATGCCCTGTGAGTCACATCGTTGTTTTCATAGATTGCATTTGATTACCTGGTTACTCATGCGGTTCTGCTGCTGCTTTTCCCAGCTGTCTTGGAAGCAGTTGCGCCTGAAATAATGAGTATCTTAACTCCTCTTACACAGCCTGTTCAAAGTGGGCCTGCTGCACTTTAGCTCCGCCCCACAGTTCCGTACAAAACGCAGAGCAAGCAAAATAAGTGGTCCCAATCATTCTGCCTGTGATACAGCATGGGATGTCATCACAGAGACTGAATATAAATACACACATACATTCTTTATTTCCTGTTTCTGTTTTTCTGTCATTTTATTCTGTCTTCCTTTCCTTCTTTATTTCTGTTTCTTTGACTTTTTCTGTCTTTATTTCTATCTTCCTCCCTCCCGAAGTTCAAATTCAGGTCTGTGTAAATCGGTGGAAACACCAGGCAGAAAAGCAGGAGCGGGATGTGACGCTTTGACGAAGCATTATGTGTGCGGCTCAGAAAGAGAAATCTTAAAAGCAGCAGTTAGCAACTAGTTGCAGTTAAGTTAGCATCTAACTAATAGAAGATGAAAGTTAACCGTTAACGTATTCATATTGAGGTGACAACAAAATACTCCAGACTCTGGTGCAAGTGTGCAATGTTATACAATATCAGCTCACTGAGGAAAACGTTTCACTGGCATGGCACTGTAATGCCGTTGTTGTTGTTGTTTTATTCGAAAGGTAATAGCCGAAAGATGAAGAAAAAGTAGTCCTACTGGTTTATTTTCCACATAGAAAACCTTGTAGAAAAAGCTTCTCTGTCCAGAGCCTAAGGCTCAGTTTCGTTGTCTTCCAGTCACGTATGGAGGACAAGGTAGAACGATTCAAGAAAGCAGTGGAGTATTTCTCGGCTGCCTCCAAACCACGCTCGCCCAACATGGGGCCCTCTACATTCATCTGTGAGTAGACATCTGTGTAGCGAAATAGAACCAACATCCTTACTGTAATGCAAATCAATTAATTTATTCGTCTCTCCCTCTGTAGTACCTGGGTTTGGACCTAATCCATTTGGGGGACCACCTGGTCACATGGGACTGATGCACCCTGGAAAGAATCAGGTAGGTTCTTGATCCCGGTAATCCTCGGCCCTCTTTGATGTGTGTGTAATTTGTTCCCTTCAATACACGACTCTTTACACAGCAGAGAGGATTACGTTTTTGTTCCTCTTTGAAATCTTTGTGGCATGTACTCATTTAAGGGTTAAAATGCTGAGGGATGAGTGGGTGCATTTCTTCCAGCCTTAATCCTCACTACAGCTTTGATTAGACGCCTCTACAATAAAATAAGACAGAATTCATTCCCATCCCTAAGACTCCTTCTCCTCCCTCCCCACTTTCCCTCCCTCCCCTGTGCTCCATTTTGCCCTGCTCATATTCTTTTCTTCCTCTTCCATACTCCCCTCCACCCAATCACAGTTCCCCCTTCCACAGGTTCCAGGGTTAAAGCCACCCTATCAAAATGCTCCATTTGGACCTGGCCCCACCCCTCTGTTCCAGAACACACCACCGCCGTCCCAAGACTGCAACGATTCACTGACGAACAAGATGGGTTTCTCCGAGTGGTCGGCTCCTTATGATTCCGCTCAGGGGGGAAGCCGGTTGCCCAATCATCACACCAGCGCTCAGACTGGCCCTTCTCCGTCTCCCTCCTCCTCATCAGAAGGAGACGAACACAATGACAGCAACTCAAAGTAAGACACAGTTGCACAGGTTGTAATTTTCTTTGACGATCACCAATTTTTATAAAGTCTGACCGGCCGATATTGATTTGGCTGATCTCAGTATATCTTTCTTTAAAGTTTTAAAATTACAATCAGTAATGGATTTCAACTGCACTAATTTTGAAGGATTACAGTGGAAGTAAGGCTAGTTGGCATTGTGAATGTATTCTGACCTGTTGAATTGAATGTGCCCTCCGTCCTTCCCGGCAATACATTTCACCAATCGTATGACATTTTAATGTGATAAGAAACATTCGTTAGCTCGTTCCGTCCATTTTATGGTTTATGTTGGCCTTCTTCGGGGCTTGTTACTGACCCTGTGCTGTTGCTAGCTTTAGCTGCTGACATTAGCTTTGAAACTTGTTATGATCTTCGGTATGATTGAATTGAAAAGTTATTAAGTGTGTCATTGAAAAGTGTGAAATGAAAGTGTCATTAAGTCTGTTGTGCCGAATGCTTTCAGGGTTGTTTGTAAGAGCTTCTTTTGTTCTTTTAAATTTTAATTGACAGCTTACATGCACACAGCGGGCTTGTGGCTGGCTCCGAGCTCTCCCTTGTTTTAGCCGCTCTGCTGATGTTAGCTTCTTTAAACTTGCTATGTTCCTTTGGGTGAATACTTTCTAAGTGTGAATAAGTTTGCTGTGCAAAACATTTTCAGGTCTTTTCCTCCACAGCTTATTTTGTCCTTACTGGTGTTACAAACTGCGAGCTTTGTGTTTTCTGGTTTACCTGTGAGATGTTTGGAGCAGTGGTAGCTCATGCTTGGTGTGCATGTAAGGTGCAAGCGTGTGTCCGACACAGACTGGTTCTGCTCAGCTGATTGCCGATTTTGTCAAACCGGGCCTCCGGAGCCGATCGATCTTTGAACCTCTAATTTTTAGACTCTTTTCTTATAAATGACGATGTCGACATTGTCTGGGTTCAAGCTAACCTGCGCTAGCTGCTAAGTGGTACAACCTGCTATTAAGATTAATTGTTGTGAGATGCTCTTTTAATACGTTAACGCTTCACTGTTACTACCTCCCCTGCTGTCTGAGATGCGCTTCTAAGGCCCCCATTATGCCCCAACTGCATTTGTAGCAAATGGATGGATGGGAAAATGTGCATCAGGCCCACCTTGAAAAATTGTCAAAGTATATAAAGAGATATAGTAGCTGTACAGCAACTCTGCCAAAAACCAGTGGTTCTGAACCTGTGGTACTGAAACCAGTATAACAGTTGCTGTTGTAATCGGTTTCCTCATACTCGTATACAATTTTTCAGTTGTCATCCTGTTCAGGGTTTTTCTCATGCATTGGTTAAAAGTTCAATTTCTGTGAGTGGGATTTGTTAGATTAACAAATTAGGTTAGGTTCTAAAACTTTATATTTGTGTCCCTGTTATTTTAGAGAGACGTTGGACATTTTAAGCTTTATTTTTAACAGATTTTCTTTTCTTATTAACAGATATTTTTTTTCATGATTGTTTTTCTGGTTTTGGAGAGAATGCTTTAATTTGAATGGGGAGCGGGATGTTAAAAGTATTTCATACGTCTTCAACCTATTGTGTGTACACATCAATTATAATAGTCAAATAATTGAGTAATGCCATTCGCTATTTAGGAGTTTTCAAAATGTTAATTGCATTGTGCCACAATAACCAGTGTCAATTTAAAAATCATCATTTCGTCATTATTAAAAAAAAATTTAAATGGACCCTGATTATTTCAATCTTCGTTTTTTGGGTTGTCGGAAAAATCAACTAGCACTGTTGAGGGTGGAGTATTTTTCCCGAGCATAACTTTAGAAGTCTTTCATACACATTCAACAATTTGTGTGTTCACAGCACCTGTATGATGTAGTGATGCATTTTGCTATTTTAGATTTCTAGAGGTGCACCGATCGGTCCACACCGGGAGGCCTAAGGACAAAAGAAACTTAGGTGGAACAACGTTCCGCACAACGAACTTAATCACACACATGGGCTCATCAGTACATTCTGTCCGCTTAATGGTTTGTAACCATACAAGTCTTCCATACCGGTTTTCTATAAAAATGAAATCACTCTTTTCCATTTCTATTCTAACAACCAATGGCACACCAAGACATTTTTAATACAGCAAACTTAAAAATACAGCAAACTTTGTTCTGTTTTCTGGATTATTGAGATAATTATTTCTAAATCCAAAAAATGGGGGAACAAAAATACAAATTTCTGAACAGATTACAATCAACCTCTGTAGTATCTTGCTGCCATATTACAAACAAAATATTTTATTTCCAGTACTGTGGTTAAGTAGCTGAAGTATGGATTCAATTTAACAACTTTTCTTTTAATGCATTGGATTATTTAGTAGACATATTAAAGACTGTACTAACTATGGTAAGTGTTAAAGGCTACAATCAGGATTCAAACATGAGAGTTGATGGGGATCCTTAAAATAATTCAGACTCTTGTTGACCAACTAACTTTTTTTTCATTAAACACATGGCGTAGACAACTACATCTTAAAGATTTAAAGTTCTCTGTTACTGGGGAGGAGGGTAGAGTCAGATGGAAACCTAACCACGGAAGATACACGGGATGATTCAAAGGTCCTTCTGTCCAGGGTTTTGGTTACCCATCAATATTCAAAAATATAATCTTCTGGAAGGCTGAGACTTCGGATTTGTTGTTGGGCTTTGAGCTGCATTGGTATAACGTGAGCAACTATATAAAATTTGAAAAAGATGTTTGATGAACGGCAGGATGACTAAACAATCCAATCATCCCCTTCTTTTAGCCATTTGACGGAAAAGCCCACCCGCTGGGAGGATCCAGCCGGAAGGGGGGGCTCTGCCTCTGGAGACGGTTCCCAAGGCAACGGTAGTGGGTCAAACATTCCGTCACTGTTGTCTATGGCGACGCGGAGTCACATGGACATAACCACACCCCCTCTGCCTCAGGTGTGTGTCCATGAGAGATTTGAAAGCACATATTTCCAAACCAGCTAATTCAGAATAGCTCTTAATGATGCATTTTGTGACAACGATGATTGTTTTTAGGTTAGTGCCGAGGTTCTTCGCGTAGCCGAGCACAGACATAGAAGAGGACTGATGTATCCACAGATTTTCCACATATTGACCAAGGTAAAATTCTATTCTATATTATTTTTCTCCACATGCACCTATTCTTTCTCTTCAAGTCACCTTTTTTTTTTTTTTTAACCTAAATAACGTGTCTCTCCATCCTCCTCATCCCTCAGGGAGAGATGAAGATGCCAGTGTGTATAGAGGATGAGTGTAACTCCGAGCTGCCTCCTGCTTCTCTGCTGTTCCGTGCTGCTAGACAGTATGCGTACGGCGTCCTCTTCAGTCTGGCTGAAACACACCGCCGCCTGGAGAGGCTCGCTCTCCGCAAGAGGGCTCCGCTAGAAGGTAGGTCCTACTAGGGCACAGAGTTGGTCACTACTGAGTGCTGATCAACCTTAACATACTGTTAATTAACTACCTGATTACATTCATTAATAACTGTAAAATGCACCTCTATGGTTGTCTCTCATGAGTTCTTATCAACCCACTATTATTTCCTCTATTTCAGTTCCTCCTGTGATTGTAAAAGAGTGGAGCAGCGGTAAAGCCAAGTCGGCCCTGACTCCTGAGCTGGTTCCAGCCCTGTGTTTCCGAGAGTGGACCTGCCCCAACCTGCGGCGCCTATGGTTGGGCCGCGCCAGTGAGGACCGCTCCAGGAGAACCAGGGCTTTCCTGGCCTGCCTACGCTCAGACTGCCCAGCCCTCCTTAACCCGGCACATGTCCCACAGCATCTGCTGCTCATGTGCTGCGTGCTCAGGTATGAGCTTGCTTCACACCCCAGTTGCTTTGTGTGTTTTATTCGTAATGTTATGAAGCGATCAGCTCATTTACTGATATTATCTCCGTTTTTTTTAGCTCGCTCTCGCGCATTCCGCTGATCCGCTTAGAAATGTATTGAATTCTTATATGCTTCATTGAACAAATCAACAGACATGACCGTGTCTTTTCTCAATAATTGTCTTTTGTTTAGTAGCTATGGTGCCCCCTTATTTTCTGACTTGGCTGTAGTGCCCTTGCAACTTGATGATGGAGCTCAAAGCCTCGGTCACCTAATAGTGAGGCTCCAATGTCCTTTTGACATAATTGCGTGGCTGTAGTGCTTCTATCGTAATGATGCAGCTCTGGTGCCTCTGGTGCCTCTGCAACTTGATGACGTGGCTCTAGTTCCTCTGGGACATAATGACTTGGCTCTAGTTCCTCTCTAACGTGACCACTGAAGCAGTCTTATTTCCTTTGTGAAGTGATGTAGCTAAGTGCATTTGTGACATGATGAAATGGCTCTACAACCCAGTTGACGAAGAGACATGGCTCTAGTAACTAGTGGCAATTCTCAGAACAGATCTGAGGTGTTCATAACTCAACTGGGATCTGTGGGGTGCTTTTTTGGTGTTCATCAGACTAAAAGTCTGTTCACACACATACGCAGAGCAGAACACCAGCATTCTCTGTGCCATCTTCTGGATGTTTGGAAATTTGGCTGCGCTTAATGAAGCATAAAACTCATCCTTCAAGAGAGTTGAACTTCTCCTTTAAGATGGTGTCACATTGGAGATCAATCAGGGACAAGACACCAGCTGAAGTGACTTGTCAATTTTTCCAAAATTGGAGAACCGACGGCAGAATTCTCCATGCAGGACGTCCGGTCATTTCCTACGTTTTCAAATGTGGAGGGGCCTCTTTCAGTGTAACCAGTGTGGGGAAATGAGCGAATGATTTGTTTGACATTTGCTTTGAGAATAAAGCTAGCTTTTTTTTGAAGGCTCTGACGTTTGTGTACATTTCATGTACAAACTGGTCTTTCCCTTGTAGCTTCACCTTCAGCTCACTCGTGGGTGTCAGTATGTCCTCAGCAAAAGCTAAATCACAGCCAATCTGTGTCACTCAGCTCAGGAAAATCGTCAGCTTTCTCAAGGTGCTCCAAAAATGAGATAATCTCCTGTTTGAGCTCCCACACTCGTTGACATACTTTCCCCACACTTAACCAGCGGACATTAGATTGGTAAAGCAAGTCCTGGTGATCAGCGAGCGTCGGTTTCTTCAAGAAACTTACTAAACTGACGATGGTGAAGTCCCTCGCTGGAATATAGTTAGCGACTTTCACAACTGGCTTCAGTACGTGGTCGAGCTCAATACGGATTTACACAGTGCTTCCAGGTGGATTATGCAGTGTAGGAAAATTACCTCCTGCTCAGGGTTGTCCTCTTTCACCCTCTCCTGGATTCTTTTGAGCAGCCCAACGTTTTTGCCAGTCAGAATCGGCGATCCATCTGTGGTAACATTGGGGAGCGTACTCCAAGGTAGCTTGTGCCTCTTTATGACCCCCGACACGCTGTCATACAAGTCCTCTCCCCGCGTTTTCCCTTTTAGGGATTCCATGGCAAAAAACTCCTCCATTACCTCAAAATTGTCATTAATCCCTCTGATAAAAATTAAAAGCTGAGCGTTGTCCTTTATGTCATTACTTTCGTCCAGTGCCAAGGAATATAATATAAATGACTCCGCTTTTTTGTTTACAGCCTTTGACCGGACTTCAGTGAAAAAGTATTTAGTTGTCCATTCCTTATTAAACACTCGGCACTCACTGTCGACTTTTCTTTTCTTTGGCCCACTCATTGTTGCAGATGGGCCAAATGCAGTAGCAGAGTAACAAAAGAGAGTAGCCCAGGTCAAATCAAGTCAATGTATCACTCCGCCTAATGCTCCACCTTCTGGAATGCCAGGCATTGCAGGACAAGGTCAAATGAATGCAGTAATAATTATGATATGATTTGATTTGGGCAATTCTGTAACAATCTTCGGCAGGCCGGATTAAAAGGACCAACGGGCCGGCCGTGGGCCGTAGTTTGCCCACCGTTGAGGTAGTTCCTCTGTAACGTACTGACGTGACTCTAGTCCCCTCTAACGTACTGACGTGACTCTAGTCCCTGTAACCTACTGACGGGGTTATTGTGCCTCTTACATACTGACGTGCCTCTGACGTAATGTGAATCTAGTGCCATGGAAGGAGCTACGGCAGACTAACCTGTGTCCCCGTTTAAATGTTGGCCTTCTCCTCTCAGGTATATGATGCAGTGGCCGGGGGGTAGGATCCTCCAGAGACACGAGCTGGACGCCTTTCTGGCTCAGGCTGTTTCCAGCCAGCTCTACGAACCGGACCAGCTACAGGAGCTCAAGGTTAGATGATGATTGATCTGGGCTATTTACCTGTAAACGTTTCGCATTCCTCATTTTAATTCTAGTTTACTAGAGTTCAAGACGTAATTCAGCCAATCTACTACACAAACAATTTTCTTCCTTTTTCATACTCCTTCAATGAAAAACATAATACTTACACTAATTAAAGTCAGGATGTTTGTTTCCTACAATATGTAAAAAAAAAAAATTGAAATTGAAAAGAGAAAACAGCAAACTTCTTAATAAGAAGTATTAAAATGGACAGACATAATAAGATATAATGGTTTCTGTTGTTACCTTTTGCTTTAGATATGATATATAGGTCCATGGTGACCAAATATAAAGAAATCATCCATTTTCTATTTTATTTATGCTTTGACTTTTTCCATGGTTATTGCATCATCAACCTTTGGTTGCCATTGTGTTATATTCGGGGGTTGAGTGATGCAATGAATGTTTTGGCTGTTTAAAAAGGGAATCCTTGATGGATACATTTTTTTATTTTCCATCATTTGATTTCCCACTGGAATACCTAATATTAATTAAGTTTACTTCCATTTTGAAAATTTGTTGTATTTCTTTTTCATCATACCGTCAATACCCCTGTATATTTGGACAAGCCCATAATATATGTGACGGGTCACTTTGTTGCAAAAGCGCCGCTGCCATTATCATCAATATTTATGCTGGATTAGAGACATTTTGGATTCTTGGTAAATTTGGTCACCCTTGATATTGTATTTATTAGTTCATCTCATTTCTGTTAAGTAGCAATAAAAAGTTGCCCATACACGTCTTTTAATATTTCGTCTACTTGTTTCCACGCGTTGCCTGCTCATGTAATGACTGTAATTTACGTTTGTGTACTAGGTGGAGAAGGTGGATGCCCGTGGTGTGCAGCTGGCGTCTCTCTTTATGGCAGGTGTTGACACAGCGCTGTTCATCAACGACGTGTGCGGCCAGCCGTTGCCATGGGAACACTGCTGCCCCTGGGGCTTTTTCGATGGCAAGCTATTCCAGAGCAAACTGGCCCGGGCCGCCCGCGACCGGGCCGCCCTGCTGGACATGTGTGAGGGGCAGGTATGGACCTGAGACGATTAATGTGTCGTCCATCCAATAGCTGTATCTGCTAATCCTTGTAGAAGATGATTGATACAGGTGATTTAGGGCGAGAGACCGGATGGCAGACACATAGCGACAGGTGCATTCCCCTGATAACGCTCACAGATGTCTCTCTGCTCTGCAGGAGGAGCTGGTGTCCAAGGTGGATAAGATGCGTCAGGCAATCCTTGAGGGAATCAACCTGTCCCGTCCTCCTCCTCCTCCCCCTCCTATGCCACCACCTGCCTTCCTCCCCCCTGCCATGATGCCCCCTTTCTACCCCATGCCTCCACTCTACCCGCCTCGCCCCATGGGCGGCATGCCCCCTCATCATCCTCATCACCCTCATCACCCACATCACCCACATCATCCGGCACAGCACAGACCCAGAGCCTTCCCAGGTACACGGTTACTTTCTGCCCAGACATATCTAAGCATGACTTTGAAATTTGTCTTATACCTCACGGCCGCTTTTCAGTATGTGATGCGCTGACATCCTGAGAGTGACAACAAGGTCTACTGAATAAAGGAGATTTTAGACTCTCGTGATGGTGAGCTGTTGGACCGAAGTAAACTAAAGGGATGATGTCAGCTGGGGAATCTTAAAACTAAATGTGGATGATGATGAGTCAGCTCCATGTGGCAAACATTTTCTGTTGGAAACTCAGCCTTTTTTCATATTATTTTTCTGCCTCAAGTTACATTTTTGACATCACTGTAAATTCATGAAAGGCACACAGACACATAGAGATGGGTATTGTTTGGCTTTATTGATGCTGATATTGTTTTGATATGATTGATTACAGATACTCAATACTTCTCCCATTTTATTTGGTCCAAACAATAAGGACACAAAATTGGGCCTGGTTAAAGTTTTTGGGCTGTATTATGTTCAGGGATTGCAGAGATCACAATATTTTAAATTGTTTTTGGTGTTTTTATTCAAAAGGGAGAATTCTCCAATGAGTATATTTCTAAAATAAGCCACGCATTATAATAATTCTTGAATGTGACTACTTCTTTAGTGAGCATCTGAAAATAAGGAACTATTTCAATAACCATCTATCACTACTGAATGGGATGTAATGTCAAGAAATGAAAAACAACAGTATGTGTCCAGTTATTGAGGTTAACAGGCACGGCTGGAACTCTGGATTTTGATTGTATCATGTTGTCAAACAAAATAATGAGCCTGTCAACTAATCTCTAGCTAAAATCTCTTCACTTGAGGCTCTGAGGGGGATAACTAGTTGTAAATGTTAGTGACTGAAACCAAGCTAGCTATTTGATTAGCATGTCTAACCCAGCTGGACTCCACTGCAGTGAATGGCTGCCAATCTGTAAATATCAAATTAATGACGGCGCTATGGCGTTCTGCTGAGTCATGGTCCCTCCTCCAGTGACAGAAGGGGACGACTTGCCTGTTTGACTTTTTTCCACTGATGATGCTGTTGTTGCTTTCATGTCATCAATGGGTATTATTATTCATGATAGAATTACCACCATAGGGGATGGACACACATTTGAAATAAAAAATGTCCCATGATAGTAATTTAAGGTAAATTCCTTCAACGTTGCAGGGAGGCAGCAATGAAGAGGTGCAATTAGATGGTGTATAAACAGTTAAACATGCTTTCAGATGCATTATGAGGTTACCTCCGTCAAAAGGAACAGCCTTTTGCGTTTATTGCATTGGGGTTAAATTTGGAAAATTTGCCTGAATCTTGGAACATCCTGCCTTGTCTGCCATGATAAGTGGAGAGGAGAGCTTTCTAATCCTAATCCTTCTACCTGCCATCTGTACCAATCTGTATACATGTAAAGGTGATTTAAATATATAAAATTTTAAAAAGTATCTGATTTCTCACATAATAACAGTAAACAAAGTTATGTAGTACTTTAAAGGTCTGTTCATAGTTGATAATGTTTACAGATAGTTGGGATGGATTCTTATTTGTGATTGCTGTAAGAGAACACTGTCTCCTTTCTCTTCTTCCTCCAGGCATCCAGTCCATCCCCCCTCAGGGAGGGAAGCTGGAAATAGCTGGCATGGTTGTTGGCCAGTGGGCTGGGAACAAACCAATCCGTGGAAGAGGGGGGTTCAACATGCAGGTGGTGTCAGTGGGAGCAGGGAGAGGGTGAGTCAGATGATGATCTTTTAATCGGTGCAGCTAACGATCTGCAGAAACTTTATTCGGCCCCTGCTGTCATTATCCTGTATTTATTTTAATTTAGTCCGACCTCGTTATGATCTTAAATAATTATGAAACCTATAATAGCAGTTTGGTCATCACTACTGATCAACGTAGTATTTCTGATCAGTAATCTATTCTAATCTAATCTCCCTTCTGTAATGTCTGTCTTTTTTTGCCCTGCGTCTCATTGTGTACACAATATATTCTCTGCACAATATATACCATGTCCAATTTGCTGCAATCTTGATACCATAAATACATTAATTAAATATCAAAAATTAATGTTTTTTCAACTTAGCTGCTTCCAACTTACTCAGGTTCTTAGTCTGAGTCTGTATCTATATCAGTCTGTTACTCCCAACCCCACAAAGATACGATCCCTGGTGTTCTTATGTTTTTTACTGTCACATTCCTTCGTCATTTTCTTTTTCTTTTTTTAAATGATTTGAGACGGTAGTAAAAATCCATTTTTTTAATTTTTTGTTGTGCGTATCAGTTTCTCACATAATTTAGAAAAACTATGGGCTGAACCTCAGACGTTGCAGTGGCGTCCGGGGACATGCACCCCTAAGAGGAAATTTTCTACCATTTTTAAGTTAAAAGGGTCAATTTATTGCACTTTGAGAGCAAAATTAGGAGGTTAAAGCTATGATGGTCTTTATACCCTTTAAATCATTTTCTTACTCTTGTAAACAATCTTATCACCCACAAATTGGTTGTATTGACAGGAATAGTGACAGAAAAAATAGTCACACTCACCATACATGATCATTTCACTAAATAATTTAACGTAATTCACAATGGTTTAATAATAATGCCAATAATAATAATCGAGTGGAGTAGGGTAAACATCTGATCCATCAAAAAGCTGAAGCAAATGTGGTTACCGTTGTTGAACCGGCTTCTTTTTTTGGAGAAAAAAAAAACTTAATTCAAGATTCCACCCTGATTTCTGGTGTCTGCCTGCCCCTCGGTGGCATATAAACATAAATATTTCCCACATTCACCCAGGAACTACTGAACCTCTCTGACATGCTGTCCCTTTCCCTGCTGTTATAACTCACCCACTGTCCCTCCATCAAGGGAGCTCATCTCCACTGATGCTCATCTCTGGGGAAGAATAAAAAAATATGTAAAGTTTGATCAACTTTAGATACTAGTGCTTTAAGGCATGGGGTCCGTTATAGTGGACAGAAATTTGGAAAACTTTTCCAGCTATTGAAGTTTTAATACCATGTTACCACCATGTGGTGAACTCCCTGACTTTTATCAACAATTCCATTTGAATATCAACCTTTGCTCCTTAAGTGAAGTTCAAATATTTTATCCTAAGTTCAAAATGAAAGGAGGAAGAGTAGGAATGCGGAAAATACCTCAGGAATAACTGTTAAAAGTGTTTTCTTCCCAGACAAAAAGACAGATACAAAATCATTTTTAAATTAAATAACATATGTAGTTTAAGTTAGTATAGTATAGTTTTGACTATACTTTCTTTGTACATTTTGTTCTGTGGGTGACAATCATCAGTCCACTCCAATGGACATCATTCACTAAAGGCCATATTCTGTCTTAAAGACCTAATTATAAACCTGAAAAGTCAGGAATTTTACAGAAGCGTATTCATCACTGCCACAGGAACTTCATTTTTGTGAAAGGTCAGATGCATATTTTTACCACATGGGGGCGATTTATCTCCCCGTGTTTTTTGGCAGTAATATCTCAAACTTTGGTGCCATTTAGTTCCACTTTTTTAGTCCATATTCTACTTCATAGGGGGAGCTTTGTTATGGAAAACCCGTTTTTTCAATCTGATTTAGTCCATATGTATTTTAGATATTTTACCGTAATTTCTTGTATTTTATTCACTAGGGGGGAATTTCCTTTTCTTGTTTCTTCCTCACCTGTGTTTTTGACTCATTGAACTTGACAGTACAGTACATTTCTGTGTAATTACACATTGCAATAACTTATACCCCGTAAATATGTTTTCTCTCAGGGAGACGTTAGGACAGTGAGACAGAGCTACAGGTTGATTGAGGAAAATCCAGAAAGGAACGGCAGTGATGTGGACTATCACCCACAAACACAGTGCAGAGGAAAGTCCAGTCACAGCTAAGAATCAGAGACAGGTGTTCAGAAAAGCAAATGGAGAGATGAAAAGGAGATTCTGGAAGTGTAAGGACAATGACTTTGAGGGGGTCCCACCCATTTTTCAGGGAATGTGTTTTTCAAATATCTTTATTGTTATTTAATGTTCATATGTTCATTCATAGGTTTTTTCACAGCAGCATTGATTTTCATTGAATTATTTTCACCATTAATGCGTGTCCACTACAGGGCACAGATGCCTAACTCCTGAAATACAATATATTGAGGGGGGGAAATATTGGCATTATTTCACTTGTTTGGAAGTAAAAACAAACAGAAACTCACTGAATGCATGCATGAAAGGGTATTTTAGACATTCATAAGTCATAGCTTCAGAGGTAAATTCTACAGAACCTGGCTCCGGTAGCTGTTGCGGAGCCTGTAGGGGAATAGTAAGTTAGTGGAGATTCAAAGTAGAAATCCATAATTATCTCTAACTCTGGTCATTGGATATGAAATAGACCATAGTTTCTGTCATTTTTTTTTTGTCCAAAAGTCTTGGTCAGTGTGTATTGAATGTGCTGCAGTTTGTGTTGCTGACCCGGTCTCATGTTTTGTCTGTGTGTCAAGAGCTCAGCGGACTTCTGAGCCAGCCCGTATCTCTGGGTGCAGAGCTGTGAAAAAGTATTCGACCCTGGTTTCATCTGTATTTATGTATATTTTACACACATTTTTTGGGACTTCTCAATAATTTCATATAAATTAAAAGTAACATGAGCAAAATGAAAGCTTTAAATATTTGTCTTTATTGAAGCAAAAAAAGAGTTCTCTAATACAAACTGGGTCTGTGTGAAAAACAGTTTATCCCCTGAGAAACTAAATCCAATAAACTGTCAAACTGCATTAATAACTAGTTCCAGACGGACCGGACCCATCCAGACCCGATCACTCCCGTTCAATCACATTTTCACTTAAAGACCATCTACAGAAGCAGGACGTGGGCTTGTAGGTTTCGCCTGTAGCACACTATGCCGAAATACATTGGAATTCCAGAAGAAATGGGATAAAACGTCGGGGAAGGGTATCCAAAGTTCTGAGTCTCCACAGATCCACAGTGAGACGCATTATCTACAGATAGAGAAGACTTGGAGCAATAGTACACCTTCACAGAACGGAAACACCTTCAAATTCCAATTTATTTAAACATGCAACCTGTCAGAGTTTTGCCCCCACAGACCGTCATGACCCTCCGAGCTTATGGGGGAATATGGTATGGACTGATGAGTTGAAAGTTGAACTGTTTGGGATTTTTTTTTTTAGATGTAACAAGACCATTGTTTTCCAAACACAACATTCTAACAGAAGAACATCATAACTGCACCCAAACATGGAGCTGGCAGTGGAAGGTTCTGCTTCATGGAACAGGACGATTTGCTATTATGTGGGGAAATATGAATTCTGTTCTTTAGAAGAAAATTCTGAACCAGAATGTTGGGTCATCAGTCTGACTCAAAGCCTCATCTTACTTATTGACTAAAAAAAAAATTTAAATTCGGGACTGGTCTAGAAATAGTCTGGGCCTGATCCCCATTGAG
Source organism: Lophius americanus (assembly GCA_037951165.1). Taxonomy (NCBI): domain Eukaryota; kingdom Metazoa; phylum Chordata; class Actinopteri; order Lophiiformes; family Lophiidae; genus Lophius; species Lophius americanus. The sequence goes on along the minus strand of JBBDHG010000086.1, from coordinate 2,196,637 downwards.
ATACTGTGTTGGGCAAAAAAATCCGTTCATGCGAGTGGGCCAAATTTCCACTATAGTGATGTCAGAGTCTAACCCCCAGTTTCCAGGAGTGTTCGTGGGATCAAACACACCTGAAGGTCAGATGGATGAATACTTTTTTAAAACTTTCATAGGTATTAGTCAAGCCTTTTTAAATGAAGTGATAACTCAAAATTATATTCCCTCTCAGTGTTATACTTTTTTAAAAATTTAGTTGGAAGATCTGTCACAGTTTGGTCTGAGATACAAAAGAAAGTGGAAGAGATCAGTACAGTACTTTTTCATTGAGAAATACTTTTCACAAAGCTCCACCAAACTGATTTTCTTTCAGAGAGTCCCTTGTAATCAACAGACTGTTTGGTAGTGGTTTGTGACCCACTGACTGCCCATTTCAACCAAATTTCACCGAAAACCATTTCCTCTTTTTTCTTTTTTTATTAAATACAACGCAATCATGTATGTGTGCTGCACTTTGTCCTGGTGCTGTTTATACTGGTTGCATGCATCATCCAAACATTTGTCTTTTCATCATTGCAGGAGGGGTAAAGAGATACCAGCAAAAGTTAGGGGAGTGAAAAAGGCACCTGCCAACAGAACACAGGTACGACCCGAGCAGCACACACACACACACACAAGTTCCTACATCCGCACCAACCACTGGTGAACATCTCATAACTACTCGTAAACATGTCTCCTGCTGTTCTATAAAAACTCTGTCTGGCTGTCCTCATCCAGACGTCATCACCCCCTCCATCCAGCACTCCCCCAAAGCCCTCAGAGGAGGCGGGCTCCATGCCAGACGTTGCGACACAGCAGCTGAACGGCAGCTCATCAGCCTCTGCCATCGGCCAGCCCTTGGAACTGGCCCCCTTGGCCCAGCCAATCCAGTGTGCCTTAGCCAGCAGAGACAACCAATCAGAGGGGGTGGAAGTGGAGGCCCCCTGTTGCCTTGACGACTGCCCGTCAGACGGAGCACTACAGAAGGAGGAGTGATGGCGTCCCTCCCGGGATGCATTGCTCTGAGAGAGTTGTCTGTGTTCGACTGCCTTTCCCTGTTTTTTGTAGCCCTGCCTCGCTAGCTGAGCACGTCGTCACACGGAGCAGGAAGTGAAGGAAGGTTCCGCCTCCACTTCTCTGCTGCTTCGTGTGATTGGCAAGAGCAGCTAGCTGTTACTTCCGTTTTAGTTTTTCTCATGTGGTTTCACATTGTTTTATGATGAGAAGTTTTCTCCATAAGTCTGTAAGCGCCCCATCCCTCAAAACTCCTAAGCCCCTCCCTCCTGCACTCAAAGTAAAATAAGCTTAAAGCCCCACCCCCTATTATGACCCCTCCCACACACTTAAATGAGCCCCCTAGTATGTATGGTGATCTGTGCAGTTTGAATTTCCTATCTTCTTAATTTAGCGTTCCCATTGTTTGAATCTCTGCACACGGATGTTAAGCTTGCGCTAACGGTGATAGACTGGATGTGGTTTCCATGGTTACAGCATCTAAGCCTGGTCGCAATGGTCAGTGGTTGTGTGTTGGTGTGGTCTGTTGCCGTCTTGCGTGAGTTTTGTCTCTGGATGTGTGCAGTGACCCTCGTCCCCCAAACTCTGCAGCCTAGCAGCAACACTATCTAAGTGTTAGCATGCCTGCTAGCAAGAAACCCCTTAATTGATTGGTTATGTCATACGAGCACTTCTGCGCCGCCATGGTGCTAGCGCCATCTTACTTTGGCCTATGTAGCATAGCCTAGTGCTTAGCTGTGCTAAGAGACCCCGTGAATTTATGCACCTTAAGCCCCAAATTATGCAAGATATTCCCCCGCTCCTCAAAAAAAAAGTGCATTAATATATTATCCTCCCACCCTTGTCATTTGTCCCAAAGCTTTGATTGTATTATCCCAACAGAAGCACTTATTCTTGTATTTAAATATAATCAATTTGAACTGGCCCCTATAAAGGTGAATTGACAGTCTGTGCGGGGGTGACCCCTGCCTATGAGTAAAATCTTATGACATGTAGAACTACGTTTAAAGGTAGAGATCTATTCGTGAGACGTCAGAATGTGAACAGAGTGGTTTCAGACAAAGAAGCACTTTGTTTTAAAATGTAAACCACACTGGACAGTCCTCTACCAGGTGTTAAAGAAATGAGAATCTCTGAGGCACCTAAAGGAGGTAAGGCCAAAAACGAAAAAGCAAAATGCTGCCCAGCGAAAGATGACAACGATCAGTGAGGATTTGGTTAACTGCTGCCAGGCAGAGTTCCCAAATGACTGGCCTCACGTTCAAGCAAGACTTTTGAAAAGAAGCTGAAGGGACTCCTGATTCTCTGCATCAAGGACTCCTGGGAATCGTTTCAGATTTCTACAAAGTTATTTCCAAAGTGTATTTTAAAAAGGCCTGCCGGCTTAGGCGGCCAGTGATAGAATAAAAAAAAGGGCGTGGCAACAAAGCCTGAAAGATCCCTCCACCCTCTGGTGGTGATTGAGCAACACCGAGAGCTGTTGCCCCGCAAAGCTCCGGTGAGTCACTTTAGACCTACAGGAAGCACTTCCCTGCCCTGAAGCACCTCAGCCGGACACAGCCGAGGCTTTATGGGTCGGATCACATGACAGGAGAGAGAGAGGCCTCAAGGCGGTCCCGAGTGTGCCGCACACAATCTGAGACTTCTAAGATAATGTTTTATTAGAGCACTTATGTTTGTAGAGAATGAGATGTGTCCCCCTCATAGTAGATTTCATCTGACTAGGGAAAAATAAAACAAACCGTTTACTGTTAGCACAACTGCAGACGTCAAAGCAGTCGACTGACAGCGTGAGAGATGCTGGCCATGAACTTTGTAATCTCTTTAAACTTAACTATGAGAGGTTGAAACAAGCTGTTTTAAAGGCAAGTCAACAAGAAGCACCTTATTTTCTTACTATGTTGATGACTTGTGCTCTATCACGTGCCACAAAATTGACATGGGGAAAAAAAAAGCTCTTCTGAAATGCCATTTTGAAGGACAAAACCCTGAATATCTATGTAAGTGTTGATGTAGTCGCGTCAGACTTCCCCTCTGTTACCAACTCAACCATTACCGCGAAAACGCAGACAGTTCACCCAGCCATCCTGACGTGGCTGGGCCGCACCGGCGTCTCATAGGCACCGTTTACACGACACCGTTTTTAGCCAAAACCGTAATTTTCTTTTCCCTTTGCTATACAAAGAAAGTCTGTGTTAATAAGACGCTGTCCAAACAAACCGAATAATAAGAAAAAACTTTGAATCCACAATTATCAAAACTAAAAATTTACCCTATGTACAATCAATAATACCATCAGGTCTGTAAAAAATAACTTCACCAGTTTCTCAATTTTATGGCCAAGTTATTTCATTTTCATTCATTTGACGACACAATGAGTATTTGCACCCTGCATCTGTGTTTACCATTCTACTCATTCATTCCACTCAGTTTCCGCAAGATGAAGTGGTGTTGCGTTAAATGCACTCTTCTCCAAACGATGAGTTAAAATAAAGTGAGACTATTAAAGTAATAATCAAGATACAATTGAAAAGTCAATCGTTTATTATAATTTTAAGCCTCGGCTACAATCCTTTTTCTATCTCCCATGTGGCAACTCCCACCAGGAAAGACCGAGAAAGTACGCAGAGCAGAGGATATTTGACTGAAACTGAAACTGTGTCTGTTGTCAATGAAAAGGCACAACCGCCACAAAAAGTTACCGTTTTATGTGAAAACCGTTGTCGTGTAAACAAACCCCAAATGAAACCAGAGGTTCGGACTCGTCAGCCGTTATTTTTAGGAATTAAGCACACAAGTGCTGTAGGTGAAGAGTAGGTGGAACTTAACACAGGACTATAATACACAGACACAAAGACTAGGCTAGAGAATTTAGCTCCACTGGCCGAAACACAGCGTCCAGATTTGCTAGGAGTCATAAACTCAAACTGCTTTTGACATAAGTACAAATACGTATCGCAACAGTGCATTGTTGAAAATGGCTTTTTTCTGCGGCGATCCAGAGCGTGATCTGGTATACGACGCCCTCTCTTGATTCGCTCGCCAGACAACCGTTATACACAAACACACACACTCACACACACTCACCAGTAGGTATTCAGTTGCATCTGTTACCAGCGGCATTCTCTCTGCTTTTGTGCTGAAGTGATTTTGTGCAGTTTCCCAGTGGAGTGGTCGTAAGTTCATCAAGAGATCATTTGGTAACACATTCTACTGACTCCCAAACATCACATGATCAAAGGTGGAGGTGTCACACGGGTGCCGTCTACACTCACTCACTAACTCACACACACACAAACATAAGAGCACACACAAACATAAGAGCACACACACAGATGTTAAACCCCGAGTTACACGGTAGCTAGTATGGGTAAAACAAAATCAACACAATACATGATGTAGTGTCCCGCTTGTCCATGTCTGTTTTAGTTCGATAGATATTTGATCAGTGATTTTATTGCGTGTTATCCTAACTTCCCCTTTCACACCCCCCTCTTTTACACCCACGGTTCCTTTCTCCACCCTCCAGTCTTTCTCATAGCGTAGACACACACAACACGCCCACTGAATCTCATTATAAAGTACTTGCATACAGCCCACTCAAGATACTCCAACACACACACCTTCCCTTCTGTATTTCAGTTCTCTCTCTCTCTCTCCCCCCCCCCCTCCCCCCCACCGCCGCCTCTATAGCCCCTATAGGACCGTTTCTATTGGCCGTTTTCTCTTTTCTCTGTAGGGCTTGCCCCGCCCCCACCCCGTATCAACCCAACTAACAGTAAAGGTTATATTAACGTTGATAATCAGTTTTCTGTATGTATCTAGCCAGAGTCCTGAAAAAGAAAATCAGAAAAAAAAAATCAAAAGCGGTTTTATTCAATTGTGCAAATTGTGTTTTTTCTTACTCTTTTTATTGTTATTACATCTTCTAATCTAATCCTTCTACCATTGCTTCAGTTAGTACTGAAATACGCTTAGCCAACCTAGAGATTTGAACTGTAACAATTGCGAATTTTCCTTACCTGTATTTTATATGGCATCTTTAGACCACTTTATTATGTACGTAAGTAAATATTGCCCGCTATTCTCTGTTTCCAATTGAAAATCGTCGTCTGCACTATGTACCATGATTCTCATAATATCCCAGATAATGATTCTGTGCTCGACTCATTGTTAATTCTAAGCTGAACTAGCGCCCTTGCACAAAGCAGCGAAACGTCTCATGTAAACACCTGAGAACCAAAGTACACTTAGAACCCCCGCAGCCCCCCTAAAGAAGCCTCTATAGTCCCCCACCCGCCTCAGATATTAGCGCTCCGCCCGCCCCCCGAGTAACGCCTTTCCCAAGAGTATGATAATCTATGTTAAGGAATTGCAGCACGTGTGAATCATGTGACGAGTCTGTGAGGTAAATCTGTTTTTCTGTAAACACTGTGGTTGCTGTGGAGACGCAGACAGACGGGGAAGAAGATGTTTGTGTGGGCAGTGAGCATTTGGGGCTAATTTTGCCGACTCTGTTGCTCACTCGCCTGAAGGAAAGACACCTGACAGACGTGCTTTAAGCCGTGATGGGCATTTGGCGCCCTCTTTTGCGTTCTTTCTTTCCTTACAAGTGATCGTTGCAGTCTCTCAAGCTTGCCTTTAATTTCTCGGATTGATCGAACAACTTATTACTGTATGAGTGTCTTTATATGTAGGCGCCGAGGCTGAATTTTCCTCAAAAAACAGTCCTGAGATCAGCCGAACTCCAAAGAGATGTCACGAAATTGGACTGCAGGCAAAAGTCAATAGAACTTCAGCATCTAATCTTTGCGTAGATAAAGACTACCCTTATTTTTATTTAGTGATAAATGAAAATGTTTTTGCTGCGTAGGTGAGGGTATCCAGTTGTGGTTGTTATAGTTGTTGTCTGTCAGTCCGGATAGTTTGAAGCAGAAACAAATGCCAAGCATTTCCCCGATCCATCGCTTGAAATTTGAGAGTTGTGACAATTGATAGAACATTATTAGGTTTGAAATTTGAGTACATCCCCGTGGGTATGGAGGACAATTTTCTTCAAACAAACAAAACAAGGTTTTCTTAATATAGAATACATTTCTGGAGGAAGGCATTAAAAGCACGAAAAGATCTCAGTTGACGTTATCACGAGGAGAATTCTGCCTCTCTGACATGACGGCGTCCTGCCTACGCAGAGGGGAGTGTCCCTGAAGAGCTCGACGGTGTAAAGAGAACCAAAAGTCCCTGGGTAGAAATGCACTACGGTCGTGTTTCACACCATAAACGGTGTTACTGTCTAGGACAGAATGTGTCCCACCTGTTCTTATCCGGATGCAGGATTCTAGTAGCGTCTTGTCAAGTTTAATTAAGGTCCCTAAATCTGTCTGTCTCTCTCTACACTGCCACTCCCACCCTCAGAAGTCCCCCCACGCTCCAGAATAATCCCCCCAGTCCTAGTAAGGGTCTCATGTTGGGCCATCTCTCGTCACGTTGGTCAGTCACGCCCTGAGCCATCAGACGTACCTCTGTAGCCAGGGACCACCCAAACCTACCTGTGCAGCGAAAAGGGTTAAAACTTATCCATAATATTATTATTATAATAGAAATATTATCATCATCATTATTGCTGTTATAATTATGGTTGGTATAATTTGTCATCATTGTTAGCATTATGGAAGCACCAGACTGTGGGAAGACAAGCAAAAGAAAGCTTTTTTTTTTTTTTTAAAGAAAAAAATTTTGTCTGGCTGTTGGTGGTCTGATGTCACAGAGAGAGGGGAGGAATGGTTCAGAAGGAGACAAAAGATGGCAGTCATGTTTGTACTGGTTGGGAAATGACTTACAGTGCTGAAATAAAATTTATTCTTTTAGTAAAAACGTATTGTGTGCCGTGTCTTGATTTAACCAGTAGCTTTAATATTGATCGTTCAATATTAAAGCTACAGTTCAAGCAGATATATGGCTAACTATATTTAGCAATCTATTTATTCTGGACGGTAAAGGGCAGCGAACATTTACGTTTCACCTCAGAACACGTTTGGGTGTAATGTCACTTTCCATTGTGACATAAACGTCGTGCTGGCAACTGGAGTTGTGATTTGAAGTGGGTCAAATCACAAATATCACTTGAATACTGTGAAATAGATGCAGCGGTTTCCTTTAGCAGTTCTCTGCTGGGAATGGTTTGACTGTCCCCTTCTTCTGGCTGGGGGTGAGTTGCTGCCTCAAGTGAAGGAATTCAAGTATTTTGGTGGCTTGTTCTTGATTAATGGGAAAATGGACTGTGTGATGGGCAGGCTGTTTGCTGCAGCATTGGCAGCAATGATGGTGTCGTAATGGTTCATCGTGGTGAAGGGAGCAGAGTCGTACGGCAAAGCTCTCAATTTACCGGCCTTGCTAAGTTCCGACCCTCGTCTTTGGTCAAGAGCTCTGGGTAGAAACTGAAAGAATTGAGATCAAGGATACATGCCACTGAATTGAGTTTCCTTCATAGCGGGCTGGACTCCGAGATAAAGTGAGGAGAACAAATATCCGGAGGGAGCTGGAAGTAGAGCCAATGCTTCTTTGTGTTATAAAGAGCAAGCTTAGGTGTTTCGGGCATCTGCTAAGGATCCCTCCAGTACCCCTCCCTTTAAAGATTCTCTGGGCACGTTCAACGAGAAGGAGACCCCGGTGTAGGGCCTGATCTCACTACTAAATATCTCATCTAGCATGGGAACGCATGCTTTTGGGCCCCCCAGGATGAGCTAGGGAATGTTGCTAGGGAGACAGATTTCTGAAATACCCATCTTCGCCTGCTGACACCATGACCCGACCCCTTATAATTGGAAGAGGGTATTTTTACCTTATGAAGCATGAAGCATCAGATTTGTCTTTATAAGAAGGACTTCAGGAGCCTGGTCGCGGATGTAATGGATGTGAGAGCAACTGTTTGTTTGTGCATAATCAGCTGAACGTAATAGTTTTTTAACATTAGCTAATCAAAAGTCCTTTACTGCATGTGTCCAGAGGAAGCGGGTCCTCTTCCATGAAAGCAGCAAACTAAACTCTGGCTCTAGAGAGCGCTTTTCACACTGCAACTTTAACTTTATTTCATAGTGATTTAATTAATCTCTGACAACCAACACTTTAGAGAGAACTGCTCTAGAACAATTGTTACTGAATTTTCAAACCTAATATTTTGCATCTATCAGGATTAAAAATCTATGAAATTATGAAACAGCACTCAGAACGCAAACCCCCGCCTAGGCACAACAGATTTAGGAAAAATGTTATTCTCTATTAATCTCTTGAGTTATTGCCAGCCTCTAAATCTACGACAACTCAAACAAACTCAAAATATCTCTAAAATAAACTAGCCAGTCGTCTCCCGCGCCTTACACTTCAGTGTCTCTGTTCAACCCAATGAGCCCACCCCCAAAGAAACAACATAGGCAGCAATAGCCACGTTGTGACATCAGTACTCAAAAAAGCTTATTGTATTTTAGTTTAAATGTTGTGTCACATGTAATTTTACCAAGATTGAATCACCTTTAGGCTTTGTCCAAACCTACCTCTGGGTAAACTTTTGTGCAAATCTGTCCAGTTGTCTTTCCATAATCCTTCTCACAAACAAACAGACCTACAAACTGACAAAACAAACAGACAAATGCAGATGAATGAAACATAGCCTTCTTGTTGGAGGTAGTAGTAGTACTAGAGGTAGTTGGAGGTAATAGTATACTCGCAATACCTAATGAAACCCTTATCCCTCATTTCAAAGTTAAGACATTTAGAGACGTCGCCAAGGAGGTTGTCTCTGCGCTCCTGTGCATTTGCCTGTTTGTTAGGGAGAATGATAACGGAAAAACTGCAATACGGACTTTCATGAAATTTTGCCCAGAGGTAGACTTTGGTATATCAGAATCAGCTTTATTGGCCGTGTATATTCATACAAGGAATTTAACTCCGGTTAACTGAGCTCTCACAGTACGATCGTCATATAAATCATTTTAAATTAAATGGATAGGGCAATAAACAAATAAATAAGCTATTAAAAAACAGAGGAGATCTTGTGTAAAGGTTATATACATTTAAATATTTATGTATTAATATGTATATATAAATATATATGACAGTGCAAAGATGTCAGAGTAATGACAGTTGGAGGTAGTTATTGTGTAATGGGGTTGATCCAGGTTATTGTACAACACTGACACTGGTGTGAGTGTTGGTCAGGTTGATGACCTGTGGGTAGAAACTGTTTTTGTGTCTGGTAGTTTTGGTGAACAGTGTTCTGTAGCGCCTGCCAGAGGGGAGAAGTTGAAACAGGTTGTGTCCGGGGTGTGACGGGTCTGCAGTGGTCTTTCCTGCCCGTTTCCTGACTCTGGAGGAGTATAAGTCCTGGATGGAGGGCAGTTTGGATCCGATGATTCTTTTTGCAGATTGTCCTTTGTAGTCTGTTTCTGTCCTGTTTGGTAGCAGATCCAAACCAAATAGGGATGGATGTGCAGAGAACAGACTGGATTACTGCAGTGTAAAATTGGATCAGCAGCACCTGAGGCGGGTTGAGCTTCCTAAGCTGGCATAGGAGTTACATCCTCTGCTGGGCCTTTTTGATGATTTTGTCTGTGTTGGATGTCCAGTTAAGGTCCTGAGAGATTGTATTTCCAGCGACTTCCTCTTGAAGTCCACTCTCATCTCTACAGTTTTGAGCTTGTTCAGCTCCAAGTTGTTGTGACCACACCAGACAGCCAGCCGTTCAACCTCCCGTCTGTATGCAGTCTCGTGATGACCGTTGTGTCGTCCGCAAACTTCAGGAGTTTGACAGATGGGTCGTCAGAAGTGCAGTCATTTGTGTAGAGTGAGAATAGTAGAGGGGACAGCACACAGCCCTGTGGGACCCCCGTGCTGATTGTCCTGGTGGAGGATGATATTTTACCCAGCCTCACCTGCTCTCTCCGGTCCTTCGGGAAGTCTGTAATCCACTGACAGGTGGAGGCTGGTACAACCAGCTGCAGGAGTTTGGAGCAAAGTCTTTCTGGTACAATTGTGTTGAACGCTGAACTGAAGTCCAAAAACAGGTACCTTGCGTATGTCCCTGGAGGGTCAAGATGTTGCAGGATGAAGTTCAGTCCTGTGTTGACTGCATCATCCACTGACCTGAAACTGCAGGGGGTCAAGCAGGAGGCCTGTGGAGGCCAGGGACCAGACCATTCTCTCAAAGGATTTCATGACCACAGACGTCAGGGCGACTGGTCATTTAATCCTGTGATGCAGATTTCTTGGGGACTGGGGTGATGGTGGAGCGTTTGAAGAATGAGGGGACTTCACACAGCTCCAGTGATCTATTAAAAATCTGTGTGAGCATGGGGGCCCGCTGATCAGCACAGGCTTTCAGGCAGGAGGGGGACACGCCGTCTGGGCCTCGAGCCTTTCTGATCTTTTGTCTCTGAAACAGCTTGCTCGTCTCCGTCTCACAGGTTCTAAGTCGGGGTCAGTGGGGAGGGCTGTGATGCGGGCAGGGGGTGTTGATAGTTCAGAGCGGGTGTCGAACCTGCAATAATTCAGACCTATTCAGCTCCTCAGCCAGTTGAAAGCTCTCCACAGCAGGGGATGTTGGTTTCCTGTAGGTTGTGACATCTGGCAGGCAACTCCACACCGATGCTGGGTCGTTGGCTGAAGACTTGTTTTTTCACTTCTTTGCTCCTCTGACCTCCCTGGTCACAGTGTTTCTGGCCTGCTTGTAAAGGACTCTGTCACCACTCCTGTAAGTTTCCTCCTTGGTCTGACGAAGCTGCCTGAGTTTGACAGTAAACCAGGGTTTATTGTTGTTGTATGTGCAGAAGGGGTTTGTTGGAACACACGTCCTCGCAAAAACTGATGTAAGCCGTCACATAGTCAGTCTACTAGTCCAGCTCTGAAGCAGCGTCCTCAAAGACACTCCAATCTGTGCAGTCAAAGCAGACCCTTAGCCCTAGCTTTGCCTCGTGGGTCCACCTCTTGACAGTCTTGACTACAGGTTTAGCAGATTTTAATTTATGCCTGTAGGACGGGTTGAGATGTCTTACAATGATCAGAGAGTCCCAGAGCTGCACGGACAAGGATGGACGGACAAGGCGATCCTGGTGGGACACGTGATGTGTTGTCTATATTTTGGCAGTTCGTGGCTGAGGTTTGCTCTGTTTAAGTCCCCAAGAATGATGAGTAGAGAGTCTGGGTGTTCATGCTCAAGATCAGAAATCTGGTCAGCGAGCTCACTAACGCACGCCTAAGGTGGGTTGTAAACTCCAGCCAGTATGAAGGAGGAAAACTCCCGCGGAGAATAAAACGGCTTGGAGTTGATGAATACAGTTTCTAAATGAGGACCGCATGATTTCTTCAGTGACATCCGTGCACGAACCTTCATTAATATAGATAATGAAGGTTATTATTATTGTTAATATATAATATTAGATATTATATATATATATAAATTAATAATAATAACTTCCGCCAAAGACAAACTACTTCCGGACACGACCGTGACGTCGGATTTAGCTCCTTTATTGGGGGTGCTGGTCACGTGACTCGGCGTGGTGAAAAGGGCATCTAAAACACGCTGCTGCGATACTTTTTACGTAGATATGCCATTAACTTGAGCAAGTCCATCGCTCCAACCGTCGCATTGCTACCAAGTAGAGCCGTCGCAGATGATAGCGGGCTCGTGAGGACGTGCGGGCCACCGGAAGTGACAACAGTGGGGAGTGAGCGCGCGAGAACCGCCAAATTTACAGCTAGCTGTCAGCTAGCTCTTTGGCTAAAGCTGAAGGTGGAGTGAAGCGATAAAGCAGCGACCAGACTACGACGACGTTATAACTGGTTAAAGATGTTACCGTTATGGCAACAAGCTTCGAGGTAAGGCTAATAATTCGGTTATTACTTAAAATGGAAAAGATTATTCTCAGGCTAGCGTTTAGCCTTACCAGATATAGAAGAGAAGCAGAACATAGTAGCATCTGCCTGTCTGTCTCAGTCATTTCTTATTCACAGTTTTTTTTTCCATAGGTGCTGAAGACTCCTCAATAAGTATTATATTTGGTCACATCCCCACTCTCTGCGAGTTGTTTTATACATATGTGTATGTGATGCCATCAGATTCTAAAATCCATAGGAGGACAATATTTATGGATTTGCATCAGAACCTGGGTGGCTGTGGGATGAGGTAGTAGTTTGTATAGTTTTAGGATCACACCAGATCTGGGAGATAACTATACAACCTACTGTCTTTCCCACGGCAACCACATTTCATGACCTTCACGATGGATACTGCATCCTGTTCTGTTGTCACTGTGACCAAAGGGCTCTAAAAGAACATTATGAGCAATGGACTCTATTTACTTTTTGTAATCTGTATACTATCCTTGTGTTCTGTATTCGGCATTCCTGGTGACAAAATGGGATGTACACTTTTTTAGACATAACATTATAACCACTCCTGTTAATATTGCATAGATATCCTTACCCTTGTTAAGTGGGGCCTGCATAGATTGGACTTGTTTGTCCAGTGAACCCCACAGATGCAGGATTGCCCTGAGATCTGGGGACATGTCATCTTCCTAGAACCATTTTCGAACCATTTCTGCAGACTGTCAGGGATTATTATTCTGCTGGAAATGGCCATTGGCATTAGGGAATACTGTTTCCATGAAGAGGTTAAGCTGGTCCGCACAAATGTTGAGGTAGGTGCTACATTTCAAAGGAACATCCACATGAAGCCGTTTCCGAGTATTAACCAAAGCATCAGACTGCTTCCCCTGGCTAGCCCTCTACCCATAATGCATACTTGTGCCATAGCTTCCCCAGTAGGCAATGTACACACACCCAGTTATCCACATGATGAAAAGAAGATGTGATTCACCGGACAAGTTTATCCTTTTCGATCGTGCTATCGTCCAGTTCTGCACTTGCAGCAGTGGATAAAAGTCTTTATGGTCGGTCTGACCAGTGTAATGCTATGCAGCCCCATACACAGCACACTGTGATGTGACTGCTTGTTCTGACTCCATTCTTTCAGAACCAGCATAAACCCTTTATGCATTTATGCTACAATTGCTCCTCTGTGGATCAGACATCACAGGTTAGCCTTCACTCCAAACTCAAAATGGTCCCCATGACCTTGTCACGGTTTGCCTGTTTTTAGTAGGTACTACCCAGTGCAGACCGGGAACACTTAGCAAGACCTGGATTTCAGGAGCAGCTCCGACCCAGTTGTTTTATCACAGATATACTGTTGTCAAAATTACTTCGATCCTTATGATTCCCCGCCTTTCCTGCTTCAAACACAAAAATTTCAGGACAAAATGTTATAATAAATCCTGCCCAATGTCAGATGCCGTGATAACGAGATAATCAGTGTTACCCCGATTATTCAGGTTAGTGGTTATAATTTTATGGCTGAACTATGGGTATCGCTATTATGCTTTTTTACAGTGTTCCAGGGCGGGGGACTGTAGCTGTGCTGTGGTGAGGTAGTAAGTTGTGTTGTTGTGGGGTGTGGGATATTTCAACGCCTGTTTTGGAGATGCAACTATACAACTTACTGCCTTCCACAGTGTGGCACCAAACTCCCTCCGCTGCAGCCTGTGCAGACAAACTGGACACTAACCGGTCCTTGAATGTTTGATGAGCAAGTGAACCGCTTATTTCATGCTTATCGATCATAACTATTGTTATTTGAACTAAGAATATCTTAATGAAGTGAAAACAAATCTGTAATTATTGTCTTTGCGCTGTTAAAACAAGTTAGAACTGTTTAAGTCTTGACTAATCTCTGGCTGATTGTTCCTTAGGCTTAAACTACTAATGCAAGGGATTGAAGCATGACTGTATCCATGTGTCTGTAAACAACAAAAGACACTTGCTGCAGGAGTGCTAAATTTAAGTATTTTTAAAATAATTTCTATTAACTTTTTTATCTTTTTCTTTTTTTGCCTCTCAGTTCATTTTAAGTGTTTTGAGAGGTTTTAAATAGCCTGACATCTTCAACAAAACAAATTAAAGACACAAGCTTCCCAAAGGGGTCATAAAAATGAAAAAAATGTTATCCTTTAAATGTTAAGGACATAAAAGTCTGAATATGTTCAGGCGTAATGAATGAGGCCTTAAAGTACAAACCTTTATTTAACGCTACAGTGCTCACATCAGGCTCCAATATGAGAAAATCATAAGATCAGTTTTCTGTAAAAGGGAACACACATGTCTGTGAATAAATTCATTTATTTCTCCAGTATCTGGAACTTCAATAATCTGTCATATCCAGCACACATTTGTGTCATTATTTACGCGATGTAGCGCTTATATTTGTAATGGTCTTCAAAGATCTGTAAAAGTCTTAGATTTAACTTGCTCAGCATATTTTAACAATCTATTCATTCTAGTTTTACACATTTTAACCATATGCAGTTGGTTCTTTTGCCATCATAAATTTTACACTTTGTTTTGTTTTTATGGAAACACGTAGGTGACTTGGACAGTTCTCCATAAAATATGTATCAAACAGTTCTATGACCCTAAGCTAATAAGAGGAATGTAGGAAATGTCATACTGATGCAATTGTTTCACATGTTTTTTGCGTTACCATGGCAACAGTTCATACACTATAAAATAGGCTAGTTTTGAACGACATCTGTATGCTAGTTTATCTCCCTTTATCAAAATGTAAAGGAAAATTTACAATTCCTTTTCATTTTTGCCTCCTTTTCTTTTTTTTTATAAATCCCCTCAGCAGTATGATACTGATATTTACTTCTTACTGCTAATCCGAAAGAGCTAGTATTTATTTATGCTCGATATTAAAGTACCCAGGAGGATTTACAAACTCTCCTGATAGCTTTGTTTTCTCCAGTGCTTGATTGACTTATTCAAAATGTCTTAAATGGGTGAGAAATGTTTAGATGAAGATGTTTTGTCCAATAAAACAGTGGCAAACACAAAAATAGTTGCCAGAAAAAAGAGAAAAGCAGCAAAGAGTGTTTGACTAAAACTATTAATTATACTTTATTGTTTCGGCTTAAAGCTTCGAATCATGCCATTTTAAATTTATCATCTCTTGTTGTTTCATCATTGCATCATCACAAGTGAGAATAACACTCAGAGATAATAAACCTATTCTTTCTATTCCTCTCCATACACATTGTTTTTCCAGAGGTACTGATGGATATTATTGTAATAGGTAATAATCTTATTGATGCTTTACGTACTGTATTTTTTCTTAAGCTTTAAATAAAGTATACATCTAATAATTGTGAATATTGTTTTCGTACTTTCTTAGTTAACATGTCTACTTGTTTCTTTGTGATCTCTAAGCCTTAATCAAAGGATTTCTGATCAGATGTTGTGGCTTTAATCTGTGTCAACGTGTCGAATAACTGGACAATAGCAGACAGACTCTCTGGAGTTACTTTGTCCAAAGTAAATTTTACCTTGTACACTAGAAATTAAAACCTCCTGATCTGACCTGTGAGTCGTATAGCCGCTCTGATTGGGCAAAACTCCTATTTTTTTCTGCAAATCATTAGACACAGAGAGTGGGTGTTTCCCGATCCGCTCGCTGATTGGTCCGTTTTGAGGGTCTGGCTTTTTTGCTCAGATACTGCAACCCAGCAGGAGTGAATACTCTCCAATCAAGGAGCAAATCCCAGCTTCAAAGAATGTGATTCCATCAGAGGTCAAAGAAAGACTTTATGACCATCTTTCTCTATTGATTTTATTCATCGGTGATGGAGCAGATAAAAGTTCCCCAGATGTGGAGGATAGACGTGAATCTAGGAAGGCTGCAGATATTACAGACGGATGCACAAGACCACCCACTGAATGAAGTCACGCAATACAGCCTCTGTTGATTGAAGCACTGTTCTCACTTTTTCACTCGCGTGCACCAGCAGTCTGGCAGACATGACTTATTGATTTAGGGGGGATGACATATCGTTTCCAAACAAGTTCGTCATTTCATGTCTACAAGCTTTTGAGGGAAAGACATACTTCACTGATAAAAACAAAGAAGGGGACGCTTAAATCACAGTTTGGATCTCGAATGAAATATTCAAGTTGAAAATATTTTATTGATAAACATTGTGTAATTTGATGGGAACAATATTACATAAGAGCGGTCAATGGAGACGAAAACCATGAACCCATTCAGGACTGGATCCTCAATCACACCCAATATCCCAGTGAAAACCTAAAATCACAGGTTCTTATCCAAATTGAATTTCATCAGGCTAATTCAATGTGTCTTAGTTGTGGGTTTGGGCTCCAAGTGCCGGTCTGCACACCTCACATCTGGTCATGCTCTTCATTAGATTGTGTCCTGGGGATCTCCTCCCAGATCTGGATCAGGGCATCAGTGAGCTCTGGACCTCTCGGAGGTTCTCAGGTGGACTCAGGTCTGGATAACACAAGGACCAGTTAATGGTAACCAAAACCTCATCATCCAGGAACTGTGAACACACTCTGGTCACATGAGACCGGGCAACATCCCAGACCAGGCGGAACCTGGGGTAAGTGATGACGTGGGTCTGAGATTGTATCCTGGTACGTAACAGCCGTAAGAGTACTTTTGGCTAACGCGTGGAGTTCTAAAAGACCATTAATATGCTTCTCCAGACCATCATTGACCCCCACCAGCACCACCAAACCAGTCCTGCTGGAGGATGTTTCAGGCAGCATAACGCTCACCAGATATCTCCAGACTCTTTCACGTTGGTCTCACGACCTCTGTGTGAACCTGCTCTCATCTATGAGGAGATCGGGGCAACAATGGAGAACCTGCCCGTTCTGTGGTGAAATTAGGAAGGCTTTATCTCAGTTGGTAGGGCGGTCATCCCTAAGCCAGGAGACCGAGCACAACCCCAGATAGACCTTGGTCCTTGATCAAGACTGTGAAACGCTTGCTCCATGGGCACTTCACACTCAGTTTTTCAGGGCTGGGTCAAATGCAGAGATAAATTTCAGCTGCATTGTGCTGGACTATGAGCACAGGACCCACTACAGGATGTTGGCCCCTCGTGGAGTCTGGTTCTGACAGTTAGGTCAGAAACATCACACCAGTAGTTGCTGGAAGTCATCTTGTAGAATTCTGACAGTGTTCCTCCTGACACAAAGAAGCAAATCACCTGGTCCACCTTAATGGGCTGCAGGAACCCCATCATGCTACCAGTAGTGACAAGGACACCAGCAAAATGCAAAACTAGAGAAAAACTGGTCAGGAAGGATAAGGAGAGGAAAATGGTCTGTGGTCACCACCTACAGAACCAGAACCATTTGGGGATGTTGTCCGGCTGTTGCCTCTCCTGTCCACCTGGTTTCGCTTTTATTTGAACCAAATGAGCTGAAACGAGTTCAGTCGCCTACGCTTCCTCATTGGACAGAATGATAAACCCAGAAGTTTAACTGACTCCGTTTTATTATGTGATTAGTGTTCCAGTCATTTTTTTTGGGGCAGTGTATATTGTGGGAACAAGATTATTACCTTGTACATGCACAGGTTGTGTCATTGAAACAAGATTATTGCATGCTCAAATTCTCGTAGGAACAAAATCATTATCTTGTGTCCATATGGAATTTTGTTGGAACAAGAATATTTTTTCAAGTTTGCACAATATGATATATCCTGGGAACAAGATCCTGACTTTTCGCACGCACGAGTTATGTGATGGAGAAAAGATTATTATATTCTATGCTCAAGTTCTTGTGGGAACAAGATTATTATCTAATGTACAAAAGTTATGTTTTGGGATTATGTTATCTAGTTTTCACAATGTTGTGGGAAAGAGATTTTATACAGAAGTTAAAATTATTTTTTTTAACAAGATCATTAAATCTTTTTAAAAAACCCTTTTGGGTCCCCCAAAGGGACGGCTGGGTCCCAGTTTCATTTTGGGAACATAATCATTATCTTGTTAGCACAAATTGTGTTGTGGGGACAATAGCATTACCTCGTTCATGCAAGTTATGTTGTAAGAAATAATTAATTGTCTTGTGTGCACAAGTTACTATTTTTGGGAACACAATCATATGGTTACCTCAAGCTATTGTGGGAACAAGACAATTATCTGATGTGCACAAGTTAGTTTATCGTGGGAACAAGACCATTACATAGTTCATGCTAGCTATTCAATTTTGAGAACCAAATCATTACGCAAAATGTACTATATTGTGGGGCCATGACCAGTCCTGACCAGCTGGGGGCGGTGGTGCACTTTTATTTGTCACCTAGCCTGCACGAAGAAGAAGTCATCGTTCTGAAGCTGGTGGTGACTCCTCTCCAACCTACGCGATCTTTGTCGTGACGTCACGGCCGGCCTCTAAACCAACATGGCGAACATTCGATGTGTCAAGGTGAGGGAAGAAAAATATAAAGCTGTTTGAGCTGCCCTTTGTCTCATTGTTATAGTTACTTCTGACAAAATATGAGTTAAAAAGGCATTGGCCATGTTCGTTTTGTTCCTAGTTGGTTTCACCTCGTGGCTGATTTGTATCATTTCTGTATCTATGTTGCACACACCGCACCGATCATTTGCTTTGATAAATGACAAAACCTTCCACGTTGTTTATCTTTTTTGTATTACTCGTGTATTTTACTGCCCTAAAATAAAATAAACTGTTGTTGCGTTTCTCCTCTGTGGATATTTGTCCGATCTTGATTTATTAAGTCCCTCTTGTGTCCTGTACTACCCTCCCCCGGTCTCCTCATTTACGTGTGTGGCATCAGGGAATGGTTGGCTTGGTGACAGGAGGTGCATCTGGTCTGGGCCGGGCCACCGTGGAGCGTCTGGTGCAGAACGGAGCGGCTGCCGTGATTTTGGACCTTCCCTCCTCTGATGGACCGGCTCTGGCGGCCAGTTTGGGGGACCGCTGTGCCTTCGCTCCTGCAGACGTGAGTCTGAAAATCCGCCGACAGAAACGATCCGTACAAGCCCGCATGCACAAAATGGACATGCATGCATGTTCAGACGTGCTTTATTAATATCTTTATCTTCTGATAGTAAAGTGTCAGAACACACAATGCATTACAGAGCTGTTTGGCAGCAAAAAAGGCGACCTACACAACACAAGTCACTTGGTTATAATGTTATGGCTGATAAAAGTATACTCTTACCAATGTACTGAAAAGTTCCAAAAGGGGAGCAGGTTTGAGTGTCTCCAACCGACTCTTTGTGTTTTATTTGCTCCTTATAGTGCTCCACAGTTCATTCCAGCTCTCTCTGCTCTGGGTTTCACTGCACATCCCAAAGTCATATCAGGAAGTAAATTCAAACAACAGCATCTGCTTTTGCGGTCAGGATACTCAATTTTTCCGACAGTCAGTCAGTTTGATGCCGTTGGCCTGAGCTTGACCACGAACTGCCTCTCTGGCATCACTCATGGGAAATTCCACAAAAATCCACAACTCCGGCAGGTTATTCCTCGTCCTGAAGGACTCTGGCGACGAGCTCTCCGTGACTCGGGTTGTGCAGCACAAACTCTGCAGTGCAATCTGGTGCTGAGGGTAAGCTGGCGTAACTGTCCTCTTTATAAAACAGAAGTGCTCCAGCTCATACATTTTTGTTTCCTAGGGGTTGGTGATTGAATTACTGGAAGATTCCATGTAGCTCTGATTGCTCAGAATACCTTGGAACTAGATTGCGTTCATGCATTGGCATCTTCCGCATTCCAACGAAGCGTAGAGTTGAGACCATTTTTTAAGCATTGAGTCAACTAGAATGTGATATCAGAGCCACAGGCATGTTTTGCTCTAAACACCCTCACACTCGTCCATATTTGACATTTTGCAGCATTTAGTGTTATTTCCCTGCCTTCAGCAGCGGGGACCAAACTGGAGTGATGGCCTAAGTTCTCTGGTCCCAGTGAAGAGCTACTGTCGCACAAATAACAACCAGTTCATGCCGGTTCTGATGAAAGTTTTGGAACACAGCGTTGTCACAGCTTGCTGACTATGGGTCTGTGTCATCACAAATCGGTCAGTGACCCTACGGACCCCTGTCCACGTCCACGAGCGCCTACAATTGGCCCGTTGGCATCCGAACTGGACCACAGAGCAATGGAAGAAGTTGGTCTGGACAGAGGAATTGTTCTTCTACTTCATGTAGCATGTGTGTCAATTACCTGGGTAACAGATCACACTGTGATGCATTATGGGAAGAAAGCAAGTCTGGGGAGTCAGTGTGAGGCTTAAGCCATTGTTGTGCTGGGAAATCCTTTGTCCTTACATTCATAGGGGTGATACTTTTTTGACACGTAGCACCTACCTTAACAGACTAAACCCCACCCTTTCATGGAAACGGTATTCCCTAATGGGGATTACCTCTTCCAGTAGGATGATGCTCCCTGGGACACCGCAGGAACGGTTCAGGAATGATTTGAGGATCACAACAACCAGATCAAGGTGTTCACATTTCCTCCGGATTCCCCGGATCTCAATCCAATCCAGCATCTCTGGTCACAAATGACAATACTTTAAGGATCTGTTAGTAACGTCTCTGTACCAGATACCACAGCACACACTCAGAGGTCTGCTGGAGTTCATGCCTCCACCGGTCAGAGGGTTTGTTGTGGTTTTTTTCCACAGTGGTTAAAAGAGGTATTTTCCTTCTGTAGGTGACATCAGAGGCGGACGTGCAGTCCGCTGTGGCCCTGGCCCGAGAGAAGTTTGGGAAGCTGGACCTTGCCGTTAATTGCGCTGGCATCGCTGTGGCAGTGAAAACATACAACTTCAAGAAGGACGCCCCTCACAGCCTGGAGGACTTCCAGCGGGTCATCAATGTAAGACGTGAACCGGATGCAGGTGGCGGTAACAGAAATCTCAGCTCATCAGAAGCTCCTCTGAAAGTCGTCCTCTCTCTGTGTTTGGTGCAGGTGAACATCGCAGGAACCTTCAATGTGATTCGACTGGCTGTGGGAGCTATGGGGAAGAACGAGCCGGATGCAGATGGGCACAGAGGCTGCATCATCAACACAGCCAGCGTGGCGGCGTTTGACGGACAGGTCGCCTGAAATGCACACAGAAGTAAAAGGAAGCTCTGTGGATCAGGATGTTTTCTCACCTCCGCTGTGGTTTTCCCTGTAGGTCGGCCAAGCGGCGTATTCAGCTTCTAAAGGAGGCATCGTTGGAATGACGCTGCCCATAGCAAGAGACCTGGCACCCATGGGCATCAGGGTCATCACCATTGCACCAGGTTAGTCTGTCTACACACACATTTCCAGGCTATATGTTGTCAAAGATTCATCCACGAGGTGGCAGCACCGAGTCGAAAGTTTTGACAATAGCAGAAGTGGTGAAGGAAAACGGCCATGTACTCTGAGGTCTATGGGGACTTTAAATACATTCCTGTTCCAGTTCCGCCCTGGTTTTTAGAGGTTTGGCCGTCGCTACTATCATTTTTTAAATCAATCTGTGTAATATTTTTGTACTCTGAGAGTGCAAACATAGGTACGAGGTCTTTTTGTTGCAGAGTTTGTTCTAGCTTTAGTTTTCTAATCCGTCGTCTTGTCAGCCTCTAAATTTCCCAAAATCTCCAGCTAACGCTCTCAAAAACTCTGGAACCGTTCATTTGTCCACGCTTCGGCCCTCCTCTACTGCATCTCTGCTATATATGTATATATATGAATTGTATTAAACACACATTCCACGTAAACCGAAATATTTAGATAGTCGAGCTAATCGACGACGTCGACTCATTGCAGCCCTTTACAGGTGGCAGTTTTATCGCTGTTGCTACCTTTTCTCCCGGGTCAGAGTCAGAACTTCGACTCCTCCATTCTGCTATACGGAACAAAAAGGCGCACTGAAGGCCCAGAAGTCCCGCCTTGGAGGGCGACTGATTGGAATCTAAATCCAGATATTCTTCGTTTACTCCTCCAGGTCTGTTCTCCACCCCCCTCCTGGCTAGTCTCCCAGAAAAGGTGCGCTCCTTTCTTGCCCGCCAGGTGCCCTTCCCCTCACGCCTGGGAGACCCCTCTGAGTTTGCCCACCTGGTGACATCACTGGCAGAGAACCCCATGATAAACGGAGAGGTCATCAGACTGGACGGAGCCATTCGCATGCAGCCCTGAGATGGAGCGTGTGTGTGTCTGTGTGTCTGTGTGTGTGTGTGTGTCTGATGTTATCATGTTGTAAATTCATCACTAAAGAGAGTTGCGGTCATTTATGGACTCCACTGAGATTGTTTTGTTACCTAATCTAGATTATAATAAAACTCGAGTTTACCAGATTTGAAGCCCCCTCACTGGTCCAACAGGGGTTGAAAGGTCGGCAAAGTGCTTCTGCCAAACTTTTGTTTCAGTTTCTGGTGACTTTGCTAAAGTTGGACCTCTGTCAATCAGTCAGACGTCACTATAGTTGTATTTTGTCCGACTCTTCTCCCAGTGCAGCACCACTGGAAGGTTTAAGAGCATGAATTGGTGTTTTCAGGTCCCACCACAGCATCTCCATAGGCTTCAAGTCCTCCAGAACTTTCATTCTGTTTCCACGTGAACTTCAGCTCACAGACCGATGAGCTGACATTCTAGCAGAATTCTTGTTTCCTCAAAGACGGTGAGTCATCCTGGTCCTGAAGCAGCAAAGTATCTCCACAACATCCACTGCTAGTTCCATTTCTGATGCATCAGGAAACATAGAAGAAGTCTCTGTACGTGTAATTTAAAGTCAAACAGTTGGTAATGGAAATTAAAAACTAGTACTACACTATAAGTCTTGACAGTGTAGGACAATAGTCCCCGAAAAGCCCCAAATCCACAGCGTTGTACGAGCAATCATTTTAAGTCATGTCCAAAAAAATACTGATTTTCATAAAGCGCCCCCTAGTGAGTAAATTGCCATCTATTAGTGTAAAATAGGGTATATACATACATATACATCTACCCTAGTCGATTCATTCGCCCCACATTTGGTCTAAATCGGACCAAAGGTTATGAGATAATGTCCTAAAACTGTTCCCCCAGTTAGTAGAACATGAACTATTGGAGTAAACACAATAATTGTAAAACGGCCAAACAAGTTGATTCATGTGCACCAAATGTGAACTCAATCCTACCTTTGATAAGCGATGGGCCCAATGACCTCATTTTAGGAGATAACGCTTTCCTTAGTGTCTGAAATATACAACCCGCCTTTCCCATATTCAGTTCAGTCCTTCCTCGCACTGACGTCGGTGTAGTGTGAGTTTAACATTTGAAAACGATCAATGGTTTTTGAGTGATCACGTTAACACGAAGGATCTGCGCTGGCGACGACAATTCCATAATATCCCTAACCTTTTGGAGATATAACAAATAGAGAAAGGAGGGAACCGCAGTGGTCTCCAAGTGGAATCCATTAAATACCTTTGAGTAGGTGCGTCACCGACGAGGCAGCAAGCTGGATCCTTGATCGATCCACGGACGCCCTGCGAAAGCCTCAGGGATGGGATGTATGAGCGGCCGAGATGATCTTTCTGTGAGGATTTTTCTACCTGTTCGAGATGAGAAGCTTTATCATGACGAGATTATGAGTGCTGCTCGTCTGAAAGCAGAGGATAAAAGACGTAAGTAGTATAAAAACAACCATGAAACGACAACATGAGTCAAACATACGGTCAGTCCCCGGTTATCTTCTGAACATGGCTGGACCTCATCCCCGAAAGCTGACTAGTCACCCCCTGAGATGACCTTCACCACGGTGGTGTCGCCTGCAAATTTGACAATACGAAAAAGAAACTACTACTCAAATCCTAAGGTGAGTTTTTTTTCAAAGTGAATGTCAAACGCTTTACTTTTCTGAGAAGAAAGGGAAAAAAAACATCGATATTCACAAAGTAGTTATCGCCTATTGTTTGCATTGCTGTGTGCTGAGATACATATTAAAACAAATAAACAGAACTGATTGGAAATATACTCGGATCAGCCACAATATTAAAACCACTTGCCTAATATTGTGGATATCCACTTTTGAAGCCATAACAGATCTGACTCGCTGACTTCACCAGAACTCTGATCCAACTTCTCCTGTAAAATATGAGATGTGGCCTCCATGGATGGGCCTTGTTTGTCCAGCACATCCCACAGATGCTTGATTGGAACGAGGTCTAGGGACCATGGAGGCCAGTTGGCAGTGTTTTGGCAGACAAGTGAACATGGAGATTTTAAGTGTGTACTGGTGAAGATGAAGACCGCTGACATGCTTCTATTCTTTCTTCGTTTTGGATCATCAGATGTCTGGTTTGACTCCCTCAACTGTTTGAACACGATGCTGATGGTAATGATGGTTAACATTGTTTAAGGCGTGTCGTACAGAATGAAGAATCCTATAAAACGCCGTCATCGAGGTCGACATTTCAAAGACATCCTGCCAATAAACACT
Source organism: Lophius americanus (assembly GCA_037951165.1). Taxonomy (NCBI): domain Eukaryota; kingdom Metazoa; phylum Chordata; class Actinopteri; order Lophiiformes; family Lophiidae; genus Lophius; species Lophius americanus. The sequence continues at coordinate 2,172,255 of JBBDHG010000086.1, read as the reverse complement.
TCTTGCAACCTCGTCGTCATAAAGCAAGACTTTTTAATTCTGCTGGTCAGTAATGGTGCCATAGGTCAGAGGGTCTTAAAGGGGGTCTGGCCTCCATGGGGGAGAGCTCCTGAGATCAAACAGTGTGAACTAAATGCATTTTACTTGGTTAGAAAGATCTAGACAACTTAGTTTTAGATTATGTCACTGTATTCCAGCTAATATGCCTTTAAATGGTCGTCGCCAAAGAGTTTTGCACTACTGATGCTGATAAATGAGAAATCGGCGATGTGTCTCTCTGTCCCTTTATTATCCAATCACAATCTGAGAGGAGGCGTTAAGTCAGTCTCGCCCTGGATTGTTAGTAGATGTTGAGGATCAATGACCTCACCTGGCAGCCAGGTAAAAAATGTGTTAAGGACCGGTTCCAGCCCGCTGCCTCAGGACATGCCTTTGGTCCAGTCCGACGTTAACCCGCTGGTTACACTAACTCTTTTTTGGGAAGTAGATACTATCCACTACAGACAGGGAACATCCAACAAGACCTGCAGTTCTGGAGATGATACGAGTGGGTCAAACCGATTTGAACCCAGTGTGAGTGAAATGGACCTTTTACCTCTGGGTACAATTCACTCATGTCTTTTTGTTTTTGAACAGTTGAAAAAGTACCGGGAGGAATTTAAACCAAACTTTGTAGAAGGGTTGGACATGGATCAGGACAGAACATATTACATTTTGGTGGGGATCTGGAATTTTTTTTTACATTGCTGGCAATTCAATCAGGCGAGACTGATAAGAGGAACGAGTATGAATGAGAGATCTGATGTAAAACTACTAGTTTATGGAGCTTAAGCCCCAGCAGGTCCTAAAATAGATGGATGAGAGGGTTTGAGATGAACATAACTATTATTTGTGTGCAGAACGGATAAAAACCCAGCACAAGCCGGTTTATGATATGCGTGGAACCGGATCTCACGGCGAAGTAAGCGTTTGCCCCTGGGACATCAGAGTTGCGTCTCTGCTCTTTGCAGATGACATGAAACTTACTTACTTACTTACTTTGTCAGTCCGTGATCGGGGGGCTGCGCGCACTGGAACAGTTTTCCACTGGGTGCAAAGCAGCCGCACGAGAGTCCGACAGTCAGTCCTGTCAGAAAACGGTGCCCCATGGGGAATGGGGGTTCTGCCTCAAGCAAAATGTTTGAAGTATGTCGGCGTCTATTGGGACCATAGCGTTTCATCTGTTGCCACGGTAATGACAATATCTGCGGTCCAGTGGTGATGGCGCTTGAACCCAGAACTGAGTTTCTCATCTCAGGGTATCATCCCAGAGCTTTGGGATGAATCCAGAGTTTGCGAAACATGCGCTCTGGAATTCCCCACAGGTCAGGACCTCCGGGAGTTTTTTTTTTTTTTTTTTACATGCACTGGTTGGTTTAATTGGTTTTCAGCAGCGGTTTTCTAAATATTAACCAAATTTCACAATACTTTGTGGAGGCCAGGGACAAACCTGTTAATTTTTTTGGTGTAGTTTGGGATTAAGATCCAGAAGCTGACTTTTTGTTTCATTTCCTTCAATACAGAAATTTTGGTCGTTTTAGACGATTTCATAAATATCTTGAGGACTAACATTTATAATTATTGAAATGATCCTCTGAGTCTTATGGATTTGCCTGTGAGGTCTGATCCCACAAAAACAGCTGCGGTAGTATAAAGGTTGATGCTGGTTCAGATAAAAAAGGGGTTTGCAGTGGGGTTTTAATGTTTAATGGCAAACTGGCATAAAGAGCAAAGATGGAGCTCTCTTGTTGGAGTTCTTAGGACCCCCTGGTGGACATGGGGGCTCTAAGCAGAAACTTAATTAACTTTTGCATTGGGTGGCTGGCTCAAACATTGACACGTAAGTAATATGATTATTTAAAATCCATCAGTTGCTTGCCAAGTTCTATTACAGTTTATCTTATTGATAATAATTCTTTCCCTTTATGTAACTAGGAGTCGAACTGCAGGACTGTTACAGTATCGTTGGAGCTAAACTCTCTGAAGGTATTTCTGCTTTCTCAACCCATGACTGCTGAAGGTCAAAGGTCAACCAAAGGCTTGTACAGAAGCATCGTGTGACTCGCAAACACTGCTTTTGTTCTCTTTGTTTTCTAGAAATGTTGTTCCTGTGATCTGGCGGGTATTCCAGAAAACAGCTTTAACAAACTCTGAAGTTCAACCCTGAACTCTGCGTTGATCAAATCTGGGTTGATCAACCCTGAGATGGGCAAGTCACATTCAATGACACTCAAAATTCATGAACCAGTTCTCGTCATACATAAAATTGTTTTGGGTTCCAAAAAAGCTGATCCGAGTTGGTCCAACCCACTAATGCAAGAAGACTGTCGAAAGCACCAATGGAGATCGAATTCTGTGATTCACCACGGCAACATGAGCCGATACAAATTTAACGTTCTTCTTTTGCTTTCTTTAACTTATTTTCACTGTGTAAATATAAGCACACCCCAAAACAAAGTACTGTAATGAGTAATTTATTGCCAGAGATGTCATCGCTTGTGGATTAACTGAAAATGTCCAGTGTGGAACGTCCGCACGACGTTCCTGTTGGCTAGCTCCACTGCAGATATTTTTACAGGAAATAAAACACACAAAAATGAATCAGTGACTTCATAAAAAAAGTGTTGAATTTAAGTACGACAAATAATATTCACCAGAATAATGCCGACTTAACCTCTTTATACATTTTAAATGAGTTAACACTGTTTTGTCCACAGACTTTCGCGGAGACCTTTGCGAAAATCCGCCGTTGCTTTGATGTTTACCCATAATCCTTTGCCATTAAGAGGACATTAGAAGACTTCTTATCAATGTACGGAATACAAAGAAACTAGGATTTCGGTTCCAGTTTATCTCTCCTTAAGGAACGCCTATGATCGGATTCACGATGTCGGCGTCACGATATTCTGTCCTTCTTCTTCTGCCTTTACCTGTCTTACCTGTGTGACCAAACATTTTACAGGTGACTCCTCACTTATTGAGATAGACTCTCTGTCACGCTATAACACAAGTACCGCTTGGGACTTTTTTGTTGTTGAGTACTTCCCCCTCTAATAAATCATATTAATCGTTTCCTCATTGACCTTCAGTTTCCCCCGACATCATCGAGCCTCCGTTTAAGATTTCTTCCTTTTAAATCTTTCCCCCTCCACTGTCCTTACAAGTGGTAGAACCCAAATATAATGTCCTATTTTCGTACTGAGTGGGGGCTGATGTGTTGTCTAGACTGACATGGGATAAACCTTTGTTAGTCCCACAACGGGGAAATTGCCGTGTTAGATCAATATAACAGGATAAAATGCAAATATAAATATGAATAGTCATCTCTACTAGGGTATTACACCATAATATAAATATTACACTATACAGGAAATATACTAAAAATATTACAATATGCTTAAATATTATACTATAGTACAGTATAACAACATACTGGACATATTGCACTTTAATAGGAATATAGTAAAAAAAAGATATTACACTGTACAATAAACAATATAAAATAACAATGTGTACACTCTAACAAATAAACAAGTAACAATATTCATTGAATTAAACTCAAATAAATGTGCAATTTGAAATGTTGAATATTTGAATATCCCATAGTGTAGAGTGCAAGTGAGGCATGTGTGTGTGTGTGTGTGTGAGAGTGTGTTTGTGTGTGTGTGTGTGTGTGTGTGTGTGTATTACTAACAGTTACACAGTATACATACCCTTCTTGGAAATTAACCAGGAAGTCTTTAGTTAATCTTTTTCAGTCCAGTACAGAGTTCACACTCATACAAGTACACACTTGTGTTTATTCTGTTGGGCCGGCCATACAGAATAAATACAAGTGTGTTTGATGGGACTGATCATTCTTATGTGCCAACAGCACCATGGTCTTCTTCAGCCTCCGCAGCAGCACACTGGGTGAGGTCCACTCATAAAATATAATGAGGACAATGTTGGACACTTTTTAATCTGTTTTATTTCGAGATTATAGGTTTGTTGTTGTTATTGGAAGAAGGCGAGTACTTTTATAGGATCTGTTTGAAGTGTTTATGTAAAACAAAAACAAAACTAATTTGTTCTCCTTTCAGTGTGAAACGTTTTTGAATAGATTCTTTAAAAATGTCTTAACTTTATCACATTCTAAGGCTTCGGTTTTGTATTTATTTGTCAGATATGATCCCGACAGAGTCAATCCGATTCTGTAGAGATCTGCCTAAGATCGATCCAGGTGAAAAATGAAAGTGGGACGAGTTAAGGACCACCACCCAATTACATTGTATGTGGCGTAAATACAAGATCTTTATTTAATATTGTTAAAAAAACTCGAGAAAGAATAGGAAAAAATTTAATACCAATCTGCAAATATTAAAAAATGACAGTGATAGTGAATAACATGATTAAGTGTTAAAAAAAAAAAAAAACGAACACGGAGAATAATACAAAATGAACACTATTGAAGAATAAAATTTCTCTTCAGAGTTTAACTTAAATTACTGTTGATTTTTTTCTAAAACTTTATGAGTTAGATGAAGTCTCTGGACATTGCTGTGAAGGAACTTGCATTTACTAAATTTGATTATATCAACTGGTTTGCACAAAATACTTTTAACCATAACTAAATATCTTTACTTTTAATTTTTAAAAATATCGGAAGTATTTCCTGTGACGTCGTTGGTGATGTGTTCACGTCTGTGGGAATGAGATTGCTGCAGCGCCAAGTTGGTTCTAAGATGAACGAATGAGACTTCGTGATCGGTGTGCAGGTGGTCGGTGTTTCCTTCTAGGTTAGGGGGAAATAAAGAATATATTTGTGACGGGAGAAAAAGCACAATCATATAAAACAGGAGCTGAAATAGAATTATTTGACACCGTATTTTTTCAGGAGACTCGTGTTCGCCTCGCGGTTGACTCTACTGCCCCCTGGAGGCAGAGGAGAGTCTAGAGTCGGACAATTAAATTTTTAAATTAAATTTTTTTTTAACTTTAAATTCCATCCATCCATTCCCCTGAGGTCGGGTTGCGTTTGCCTTTAGGGTCGCTCCACCTGAAAGGTGTGGCTTAGGGGAGTTCTCCAGACAACCACTCCCACCCGCTGCTGCAGACTGTAGACAAACTGTAAACACCTACAGCAGTTCGGACTATTGATTCAGCTGCAGACTATTGATTTCCCGCTCTTCTACTGAAAGACACATACAGTCGTTTTCACCCACTGCCATCTCACTCAACAACTTATCCCTGTCATTAAAGCCCCCCCCCCCCCCCCCCCCCCCCCCCATTCTTCACTTTAAAACCACAATCAGACTAGGGAGGTGCAGCGAAGGCCCTCCCAGCGAAGGCTCTGGTTTTCCTCCTTCTTATATATTTCCTGTATATCTCCTTTATTATTCTTTTTGTCTGTCTGTTAATGCTAACCTGAAACAATAACTGACACAGAAACCCCAATGTGGTTATTTCCCTGTTCTCTCGTGTAATTTATTGCCGTGGCAACACTGGGATTTTCCGCTCAAGGGATTAGTAAAGTATCTTTTTATTACCTCATCTGTGAGGAATGTTGTGCAACAAGTTTGAGCAAACAATTTTCTATTCCCTATATTTTCCAATTATTGATGGAAATCTCATGTTCTTTGGTTCTGTCCTTTAATCTGGTTTATATTTTCCACAAATCAGAAGTAGCATTGACAACAAAGGCTTCTATTACATTTTCTTCACAGGTGTTTTTGGTTATTTGGGGGGGGGACAGTTGGATTAGTAATTCTATTTTATTATTATTATTATTATTATTGTTGACGTGTGTTTGATGTGCCTTTTTTTTCCCAGTGCTGGCAGCATTCTGTTTTCTCGTGACAGCAGGTAAATATCTGAGTAAATGTACAGCTATGTTATAGAGCACGAAAAGACCAGCCATAACATTATATCCACGGATAGAATAGCATTTATTTAAGACGGCACCGGTGGCACAGTGCGTTGGATACAGTGAGAGAACATACCGCCAAACTCAAGGATATTATTGACTTTGAAAAGAACCATGGCTGGAAGATTGGGTCAGAGCATATCCAGAACTGCAGGTCTTGTTGAGTCTTCATGGGCTGCTGGGGTTTTTATCTAACACAGTGGTCCAAGGACAGACAAGTGTTGCGTCGGGTGTTTTTAATGTTATGGCTTATCTTGTATGTATATATATATATATGTATATATATATATATATATATATATATAAATGCTATATATTTATGTATTGATCTCCGAACTCCTTCAACTCATTTTTAATATCTGTTCTGTAGTTTCCTCCTATAGAAATATCATCTGCAACGACAACAAAGGTGCTGTCCAGCGTCTGAGCTGTGGTAAGACTCATCTCTGAAGACTTTAATCCACCACCAATGTCTGAGTCAGGTTCTGGAAAAGCCCGTTGACCCAAAGCCCAGAGCTGCTCACACCTTCTGCAGGGATATGATTCAATTTTAAACACGATTTTTTTACTGTGTTGATCATAATTTCTCAAAAGCAGGATCAGAATTTTGACAAAACGCCATACACGATCCATTTCTGATGTTTTAGTGTCCTTGTGCTTGAATCACATACACAGACGGTGGCGTGATCAAAGTGCAGGCGGCGCTGTTTGGTCGCGAAGACCGGGAGATCTGCAGCCAGGGCAGACCCACAGAACAACTCGTGAATACAGAGTGCTCCCAGCAGGGCACTTTGGAGGCCGTCAGGAAACTGTACGCACAAAATGAACTCCTAAAAAAAAAAACACATGCCTGAATGTTGTCAAGTGTTATTAACATTAGATTATTACATTATAAACTATCATTAAACTCTTAAAAGTCATTGCATTACACTAATTCTGCACCGCATAATCCATCCTTCCATTATCTTCGTCTTATCTGGGTTCTGAACTCCTCACATGATTTATCTCCAACCCACATTAATGCTGATGCTGCGTAAAACCGGCCCAACATCTCATGGTCCAATTTCCCGTCACACCGGAACAAGACGCCACAATACTTTAAACTCCTTCCCTTGAAGCAGCAACTCTCCCCCGACTCCGTTTGCCGGCAGAGAACCATTGCCTCAGGTTTGAGGGTGTGAACCGCTCCAGTGCCGCTCCAGTGTTGGATCATGAACTGATCCAACAGAACCACATCATCCGCAAACAGCAGAGATGCAATTCTAAGCTCCCCAAACTGGATACTCTCCTCCCCTCAGCTGTGTGGAACTGGAAATGTGTAGAAATTGTTTATGTTCTGTTTTGTTTTTTGTGTGTTTCCGGTTAGGTGCGATGGCAAAAAAGTGTGTGAACTGAATGTGCAAACCATCCGTACGACTGACCCCTGCGTCGGAACCTTCAAATATTTGGAGACTAAATACGATTGCTACTCGGCATGTAAGTCACATGACTGCATAGAAGTTTAAACGAGGTCAGGGAAATTACTTCACGAGTCCTAATCGGTGGATTAACACATTCAACCTCTTCTGCTCATTGGTTATTTGAGATGAAGCCCGTCTGAATGACATGCCTTAAATAAAGTTGAAATAGCTCCACAGCTATCAGGTGTATTTGCATCACCTTGGTGTCTCTGGACAGGTAAAATATTGTGTCGTCAGTGACGGTTACGTTTACACTGCGGGAAAAAATGTGGCTCAGGTCGGATTTCTTCGCTCATATGTGACTTTTCACATTTGGAGTCTGATATTTAACACATTTTAAGAGTAATGTGAACAGCTACATAAAAAAAAAAATCCAATCAAAGAAAAAATATTGAATTCTAGATAAATAGATATAGATAGATATATATTGAATATGAATATATAAGCATATATTTATATATATATATATTAGTGCTGGTGCTGGAAGCAGTTGATCCTGAGATGCTGACACCAAGGGCTAGACGCCTTCAGTGGACAGGTAACAAAATGCATTGTGGGATATGTAGTTTATGGACACCGTCCTTTTGCCAATTTTTTTTATATTTGTATAACAAGCTAATTATATTCTCTGCAAGCTCCCACGGGCCAAATAAAATGAGGTGCGGGGTCGTATGTGGCCCACGGGCCTTGAGTTTGATACCCCTCATGTACGTAAAATTCAAAAACAAACTTGAACTTTGACTCAGATGTGATCGACCTCCCAGCACCAAACATTTTTGAAAGCTCCGCTTTCCTGCTGTGACCTGACCTCTAACCCCGGTTGACCTCTGCTCTGCTTCACAGTCCACCAGATCATCTGTGAGCACTCTATGACGACTCTACACTGTGGTAAGATATCTGTAAGGCTCATGTGTACTAACCGAAATATAGTGTATGTTGATAATGTCGACGCGCTCTGAGTAATATTCCTCTTCTTCTCAGATGTAGGTCAGGTTATACAGGTGTACGGCGCAGAGTTCGGACGCCGGGACTCCACCATATGTTTCTATGAACGTATTCCTAGTCAGGTGGAGAACGTCTACTGCTCAAACCCCACCAGCAAAATTGCAGAAAGGTACCGTTCTTCAATATGGACTTCAGTGTAAAATCTAGTTGTTCCACCTTCAGCAGCAACATCAGCAACCAACTCTTCTGATAACTGGAGATCAGTGTCTGACATCGCTGTGGGGGAAATTCTGACACACTCGTCTTTGAAGAACTGCTTTAGTGCAGCCCCACTGGAGGGGTCCATGAGCGTGAACTGATCTCCGTAGGTCCCACCAAGGCATCTCAATAGGCTCCAGGTCCAGACTTTGACTACATGACTCAAGAGTGAGTGTTCTGCTCGGGATCATTGTCTCAGTAACAGACTGATGACCTTAAATTCACCATCAGAATTTTCTGCTAGATAACAGAATTCATGTTTCCATCAATGATGGTGAGTCGTCTTGGCCCCGGAAACAGCAAAGCATCTCCACAACATTCCACCACCATCTCCATGTTTGACCGTAGGTCTGATGTTCTTCTAGCGGAATGCTGTGTTTGGATCACACCACATGGTCTTCAAACTGTTAGACTTTCCACTCATCACTTCAGAGCTGGTTCTCCCTGAAGCCCGGAGGGTCATCAAGGTGTGTTGGGGGTAAATTTAGATGATCCTTAATGTTCTCCTGGGTCAGCAGTGGATTTCTCCTCACCACTCTACCATGATGCAATTTTAGCCAGGTTTCATGAATTAGTGGAGCGGTGACCTCTTACATTTATTGAGGTGGGAGGGGCCTGCAGTTCATTGGATCTTCTCTTTGGATCTTCTGTGACTTCCTGAATGAGCCTTCTGCGTGCTCTTGGAGGAATTCTGGTCCAGGTCTGTGAAGGCTCACTATTGTTCCAGGTCTTCCCCCTTTGTAGATAACGTGTCTCACTCTGGATCTGTGGAGTCCCTGAACCTTAGATGCGGCCTTGGAACCCTTCCCACACTGATGGATTTCAATCAGCTTCTGGATTTTCCTTTGATTTTGGCATACTGTGCTCATGGTGAGGGGAGCCAACTTCCTGCTTCTGATGATGCTCTACTTCAGTGATGATGTGATTGAACAGCGATCAGGTCTGGGCGGGTCTCGTCCAGCTGGAAGTTTTTTGGGATTTGGTCTCTAGGTTGGACACAAGGACCCAGCTGGTGTTAAAAAACCTTTTTGGTTCTATAAATGAATCCTTTAATCCTTTAAAACCTGTATTCACTCACATTCTTCTATATCCATAGCTGTAATGGAAAAAACAGCTGTGATATCGAGGCGAGCAGCTCTGTGTTTGGAGACCCCTGTTTCGGAACCTACAAGTACCTGGAGGTTGCCTACACATGCCAGTGTGAGTAGTCAGAGGTCGTCTGTGTGTTTCAGACTGTCCAGGAGCTGACTGATGATAATAATAATAATAATAATAATACATTTAATTTATAATGCCCTGATCCGGGTCTGGGGGGAGATCCACCAGGAGACCGTTGGTCATCTGATCAGGGGGATCGCCCAGTGGGAGTGCTATCTAGCCATATCTCTATATATTTATATATATATATATCATGTGCAGTTGCACTTATAATTAATTATATGTCACATCTACAATGTTAAACAAGTGTTGATTTAGTTTATTTCAAAAGCATGACGTCTGTTTGGCTCAATGGTCATATCAAAAATCTGCATTTTGCTATTATGGAATATTCTCCGGCTGGATAGTTACCAAAAAATGAATATGTTCCTTTTTTACACTGCCTACTTTGTGTAATGGGTTTGTAAAAATCCATCTTGTTTAGTGTCATTTTATGCAGCGGATTATTATTATAACTTATCTGTCTAATATGGCTTTATTTTGTGCTCTCTTGCAGATCCTTTGTGAAAAAACAGTGACAAGCAACCCCCCTGATTGAACACCTTAAATCAAATGTGACTTATTAATAATCCCAAACAGCCCATATTGACTGAACCTAACTCTTTCTATGAAGTCAGCAGTCTGCTCTAGTTTCACATCCCATAGAGATTCAATAATGAGAATAAATACAGTGAACTAGTTGTCTGGTTTCCATGTGTCACTTCTCTCTTGGGTGCCCCCTGGTGGCCGCGTGGGCTCTAGTCAGCTGGCTCTGACATTGATATGAAGGTAATGTGATTACTTGAAATCTTTCAGTCAGAGGTTGAGGAGTACTGTTACAGTAGATCTTACGGATAGTAACATTGTAGTTAAGAAAGAATTTAACAACAGGATTTTTATTATGAGGTTGGAGCTCAATTAAAGGAAGTGACTTTCTGAAGCTCTTTGTGCGTTCAAGGCTGCTGAGGGTCAAAGGTCGGCGAAAGGCCTGGACCGAAGCGTCACGCGATCCACAAAGACTGCGTTGTTTTCAGTTTTACTTCCCAAAATCGGCTTCAAGTTCTTTTTTGATTTTACGCTTGTCTTTATTTTGACACTAGTATCTTGTCCTTTTTTTTCTTTTTTACTTTCACACCACAACCTTTTATTACATTATTAACTTCTTTCAGTTTTTAATTTTATAACTTTCATACTATATGCATTTACCTTAGTACCTTAAACCTTCATATATTTTTTATTACTTTCAAACGAATACTCACTGACGTACTTTGTACTTCTATGCTGTGAGTAAATTTCATTTTGCACTTTTTCATTTGAACTTGAGAAAATAAGTAGAATCTTGGTTTACTTACTAGAGATTTTACCAGAGTCAACTATACTTCTATTTGGAGTAGAGACCACTTATTCATGATATTAATATAATGCCAATTTAAGGGGTTTTAGAGGTTTATTTCAATGTCCATTACTGTCACTCACAGGTACAAACACCTGAAAACAAGTATTCAGTTACCTGCCTCCTTTGTATATAAGCTCAATATTAATGTGTAGAAAGCTCGTAAAAATCTCTTATCAGCCCGCCTCCATGCAGTCAATCAAATACATTTTGGAGCTACAGAGAAAGGAGGTGCATGCAGCTTGTGGAGCCTCTTGTGGAATAAATCCTGTAGCCCAGAGGTCAGATTTCTGCAGAAAAAGGGAGTTTATTACATATTTCAGATCTATTTGGGTTCGCCGAGCCTCCGTACTTAGATCATACTGCAGAAGCTGCATGAAGTCATTTGATTAGCAGAAAGCTGTTTTCTTGTATTATTGTGCGTATCTCATACTAAACTTTGTTGCAATTATATGTATAAAAAAAAAGTTTAACATGAAAACATAACATAAAAAGAACATAAAATACAAGTTTTAAATGATCATCTGATGTATTTAACCCAAAAGTTTTTCTAATACCAACTGGACCAGGGTGAAAAAAATTTACATTGTGGGGATGCTTCTGTGCTTCTTTCATTATGGGGGGAAATGTAAATTCTATCTACCAGAAAATGATGGAGAATGTCAGATCATCAGTCAGCAGCAAAGATCCCAAACAGAAAAAGTAACTCCGCCTCTGAATGGATCGAAAAGAATAAAGTTCTAGAGTGGACTAGTCAAAGTCTGGATCTGAGCCCCACTGAGATGAAACACAAAATCCTCCAATGTGGCTGCACTAAAGCAGTTCTGTAGAGAAGCGTGGGCCAAGATTCCTCCACAGTGATGTCAGAGACTGATCTCAAGCTATCAGGAGGGCTTAGTGGAACTTTTTGCTGCTGAAGCTGAAACAACTAGACATGAAGTTCAACACTTTCCACAATTGTGATTTAAGTGTTGAATAATGTTTTCGCCTTATTAATTAAATGGATTATTTTAAAGTCTTTTGAGATCTGAATGAGATACACACAAGAAAAAATAAGAAAGCAGGTCCTGCGTCTCTTAGAATGACTGTGAACACGACTGATCTGGACTCAACATGAACCCAGATCCATCAAAGACACACAGAGACCAACGCTGACAAGGGAATCTTGCTTTATTGTCGGTACCAAACTCAATTGAAGTAGTTTATAACAAACACACTAAAGTCCAGCAGAAACAGAGACACTAAGGTGGCCCACAGGTGGGCAGAAAAGATCAGACGAGTACCGCCTTCACCTCAAAATCCACAATTACAGTCGGAAAACAACACATACCTGCATGATGCTTCTTTTTTTTTCTTTTTAAAAAACAGTTATTATAATTTGGAGATTCCTACTATGGATCCCCAGAGTGGCCCAACTTTTTCCTTCAAACTGTCCTCATCTGTAACACTTGTAGTAACTTTTCCTCCTATCTTGAAATGGAAACCAGGCGATTGTCAGAAACCTCCCTGAACACAATGAGAGAACTGAGCTCCACTGCAACCGCAGTTCTGTGAGTGAAGAGATACCGAGAAAGAGAACAATAGTCTCATTGTGCTAACAATCACATGGGTGTATGAACAGACTGTCAGGAGGTTCTGCCGGCACTGGGTTTAATACAGAGGCCACTAAGTTACGAGGCGGCGCCGGCGTCCCTTTGATGTTTCACAACAAAAAGCACTTCTTCGCTGAGGATCGATAATAATGCTTCTTTTCCGCCTGAAGGTTTCCTGCAATTAGAGACTCATAAGAAACAAGGGGAATAGGTCAAAGTTATGTCTGTCCTGAAGCCCCGCCCCCTCAAAGAGCAGGAGAACAACATGTTTGATTTGGTTCAGCAGAAACATCAAGGAAGCACAGTTGAGGATTAAGATTTTACCAGCAACTTAGACCCCCGATTCCAAAAACAAAAAGTATTTATGATGTAAAACAAAACAGAATTCGATTATTCCCTCTGCCAATAAGGTTTTAGGACAAGATTATTTGTTAGCAGGATTAATGCAAGAACTACTGGATGAATTTCCATGAGACTTTGGGGAAGGGTCTGCTAAAGACGAGGTGTGTCTCAAGGTAGAGGAGCTGGGACTGAGCAATCTTTAAATAAAATCTGAAAATTTTGCCGTAGTTTTTGTGTAGACCCCAACGGTGCTTGGAGGAATCCAAAATGCAGAAGGCAGTTAGTCGAGTAAGGTGCCCGAACTGCCACAGACCAACAAAAACCATGGCGAATCACGGAGTTGCTTCCCCTTCACTACGATGGAAACCGTCTTCACCATCGGTGCCCGGCTTTATTCTGTTATGTTGAAATTTACACTGCCACCTACTGGCCTGGCATGCATGTGACAAGGACGCGTCTCTGAAAAGGAGAATTTATCAGCAAGTACAATCAATATATTCCAAAAATAATAATGGAAACCGAAAGATGATATAATCATTACCGAGGAGATTTCAAACGTGTTTATTTGCCGGAGTATGCAAAAAGTACTGGATAGATTTTCATGTCACTTTATAGCAGGGCCAGAAAAGAAGACATAAAATGTTGCAGTGGATCAAGGTAGAGGACTTGATCAGGGACTGAAGTGTTTTTACATAAAACGGTAACCTTTCGTTGAAGTTTGGCGTTTCGTTTAGACAGCAGGGGTGTTTTTGGGGCCTCTAAATTCTGCCTTTTGAAAAGAGTAACAGTCATAATATAGACCGACTAGATTCTTGTGAAAACCATCATGACACTCCCCCAGTTGCACTTGAGTTTAGCATTTCCAGCGAAGCCGCCTTTGGTAGAACATGAAACATATTGGTGGACTTTTTGAGTAGTTGCACCTTTATTGTGTTGGAGGCAATCATGGAAACAGGCGCACTGTGTTTCAGTGGTGTTAAAAGTTACACCACCACCTACTGGCCTGGAGTGCCCACTACAGTTAATTCAGTCAAAGGAGAATCTCTTTCAGTTCTTGAGCAAAACTGTAATTCACCCTAATTTTCCTTATCTGGTTACTCTTAAAACTTTATATAGGGGAGGTTCCGGGTTAGGTCACGTTAAATAAGCATGTGTAGGAGTGTTCAGTTGGGTTATGCGCTCAACAGGGTGCCACTCGGGTTTATAATCCACGTACATCCGCCAATATCTAACAATCCTACTTGATCTCCACCAAACATAAATAGGTCATGCTGGTAAAAACTCTAAAGCTGTAGGAGAAAACTCTAAACTACATTATCCAAACTGGTACTAATAAATTCCAGGATCCAGATCTGCAACTAAATCTAATTGGATCGGCAGCTCAGCCCCTCCACAAATATATTGTTACAAACTTTTCGAGTCATCCGGATGACTTGCAAAGAAACATCGGAGACACGAGAAAGCAGAACTTCCTTAATGGAGCTCATGCCTTCCAACAGTCCTTCATGTAGGTTTGGATTACTTGGTCCATGCCCCACCTCTCCAGAACTTGAAATTGTAGGATGGGTCAAGAGATTTATTTACATTTCTCTACTGTATTGAAAAAAACTGGTGTTTTCCTGATTAAATAACCAAAAACAGGTGGATGCAAAAACTTCCACGGAGTTAATAATATACAGTATTTGTTTCACCAACTACACCTTCACCAGATGGGCCGGGGGACACCAAAGAAAACAACAACTGTTGTTGTTAGTTCTGTTAACAAGCATGTAAACATAAATATGATGCTTCCAGCTTCTAAAATGGCAGGTTTTGTGAAATATTCTGTCAAGTCTTTGGTTTCGTCTAAAAAAAACGTTTCAGCAAACGACTCTTATTCAGTGGACTCATAAATAAGAACCAAATCCGTTATTAGGATTGCATCTGCTTCTAGACATTTCGTAATTTAAGCTATTTTTTTCTGACATAAATGGCCTCCGCCAAATTATTTGAAAGTGAAATTTGGTCAGCTTCAAATTCAAAAGAAAAAAAGTTTCTTTCTGCTGCGATGTCTCTGAATGAATATACCAGATTTAAAGAAGTTGAATGGGCACTCAGTAGAACACACACCTCCACCAAGGCCCGGCATCAAGTCCAATAATATTTGAAGAAGTTTTCTCAAAGAATTTTCTTTGGAAACCTTTCTAGTAACATCTCTGCTACAAGTTTGTGGTTTCTTGACTTGCCAGTCTCAGTTTCAATGCTTTTGATTAAAGTCCATAAGAAGCTTCCTAAGCATGTTCCTACCATTAGGTGTAGAAAAAAAAACACAACGCATCAATGTCAATAACATCTGGATCCAGCAAAATTTACAAACTATCCCTGGCACCAGCCCAAACACTCCACACACTTCAGTCAAATCTGAGTTCCAGTAACTTTTCCTGCTGATTAACGAGCAAACCAAACATTTGAGGCAAAGGCCGCGCCAAAATTTCGGCTGGGGTAACGGTCTTATGCTGCTGAAATGATTTCCATCCACCAACAGGAGACGTTCGTCTGTCTTTGAGCGGGACAACCTGAATACGAACACTTTTATAAAGATGTGGGGAAGTTGAGCGGGTGGCGGGGAAGAACCTACTAAATTTGTGGGTGTAAACAGATCAAGCAGTGAATCTATTTCTGTATTAAATCATTTGTGTCTCAACTTAAGAACATCGGAAAATAAGATTGGCGTGAATTTTGTTTTTTTTCTGTATTAACTTCTTGTTTCTTTGATATGCGCCAAAGAGGGAACAAAGAAGTTTTGAGCAGATCCAGCTGAAGGAATCGATCCTTTATGTCTTCACTTTAACAACTAACCAGAGGGAAGCCTACATTGCGTCACAAGTGGAATTGAGGCTTCAAAGTTTGACAACAAAAATGACAACAGTACTTTTTCACTTCACTTTTTTGTTCTCTGTTTCGTCTGTAGACGTCTGTCGTGTTTTGGATAATGTCAACCCTGGCCAACTTCTGGAGGTACTTCTATTTTCCATAAGCTTTCACAAAATGTGCAGTTGATCATGAACGCTCATCTTTTAGGATTATTATTAGCAGTTCTGCTCCTACATCCAGCCAGTGACGCTACGGTTCTTGTTTCTGAACCAGCCAGGTTATGGTTCCAAAATAAGGCTCCAGCTCTGAACCAGCACTGGGATTACCTCGGTGAAAAATGGGCATCCGACTAAAATGAGTCTGCGCTTGATGTGAATACTCTTAAAGTTAGATTCAAAACCCAGCGGGTGGGAGGAGTGCAGACAAATGACCCCATGCCATAGTGGACAGGGCATCCAAATAAAAAAGGCAAAAGAGGGCATACATTCTAAATAAAGTAAGATTTGGAAATTATTTCTAAGGCTCATATCTAAACAGTCGAGATCCGACTGAAGGTTTCTAGAAGAAAATACAAAAACACCCAGGCAGCCTCTGATTTTGGCAACATTCAACCCTTCTAGTGGCGACGGCGAGAGCTATCGGGTAGCCGGAACTCTTCATGACTGGTGCTCTGATGCACCCTGACACACGGGAGTGTTTGTCCAAAATACCTCCAACGTTCTTTATTTTCAGGACACAACAAAATACGACTGACAGTACAAACATTTGCTCCAAAAACAGCTTACATTAAAGTCAAATAAAAAAAAAAAGAAAAGAAGAAATGTTAATGAATAAGGCCATTGATAAAGAGACGTATTCCACCGTCAGGTTACGGCGTGGAATCAACACGTTTGTGTCGTTTCAAATACAAATGTGTCAAAACGTATAGCGGAAATACTGGTCTCAAATTAGAACCACAACATACATT
Source organism: Lophius americanus (assembly GCA_037951165.1). Lineage (NCBI taxonomy): Eukaryota > Metazoa > Chordata > Actinopteri > Lophiiformes > Lophiidae > Lophius > Lophius americanus. The sequence goes on along the minus strand of JBBDHG010000086.1, from coordinate 2,155,304 downwards.
ATTAGTATTAAAATTGGTCGACTGGGTGCAAGAATAGGATAGAAAGGTGGGAAAAGACACCTGTCGCAGAGGAATCAGCCTTCAGCTCGGCAGTCAGATATCAGCTACATGTGGTCGACATAATTCCTGGCAGGGGGCTAACGAACCGTAGACAATTATCACTTTTTCCGAAACGTTACAGACCTGCCGATTATTGAGAACCAAGGTCACATGGGAGAAGAAGACCGGATTTCAAGCTCATTTGTTGAATTTGGGAGCGGTCGTTCAGCAAGCGTGAGCTAGCGAGGTACGAAGTAAGTGTGTCACTGACAGGTGCCCAAAAACCAAAAACAAATGGAGTGAAATGATGGCATAGAACAGTGGAATTAATTTTGGAAAGCTCAATAGTTCAAGACAAAACAGGGGGGCGGGCGTCCATGGTGAAGAAAAATGTTGACTAAGGCTTGGAAGCGCGTACCAACTGGCATTTCTGAACGCCGGCCCGAATGCAAGACTAAAACTGGTACCAGCTGGCAAAAACAATGCACTTAAAATTTTCAGCATGGTGCTTCTATTTGGGAATGTTTGTCCTTTTCCGAAATTTTTTGTGTTCCTCCAAAAGATTAAAATTCAGTGTTAACACTAGAGGCACAAAATTGTGGCAGCGCCACCAAACAAAGAGGGATCAGTCAGTCAGTCTGGGGAAGTGAGCGGTAAACACATACCCGGGTCTTCATGTTTGATATGCAAAAACAACCACACACACATACACAAAATCACACTCACACAGAGAACATCACCGTGTATTTCACACTCAAGTCCATAACAACAACCAGATATTGCTTCATCTGGTTTGGGGGAGGAGGGAGGATTAGGTGTGTGGGGGGTGGGGGTTTGGAGTTGGGGGCTGTGGCCGAGGCTTTGCTGAATATCATATTAAAGGTGTTTCTAGAAGGAGCTGAGCTGCACGGCGACCGAAGGCTATGGGAAAGAGTCCGGCGGGTTGGGGGTTTGGGTTCAGGAGAGGCGAGAAGAGAATGGAGGGGAGGAGGACCACAAGTCGAGATCAAGCTTGGTGTCGGCTGTAAAAACCAAACTGGGTTCAGGAAGGATCTCCAGGTTTGCAGACTGGGACATCGCAGCGACAAGTCGGGCACACCTTCACGCGTTAAAACTCCTCCTGCTCCTCGGCGTCGGGTATCACAAAACCCTCCTACAAAGACGGAGACAAGCAGATTTGAGGCGACAGCAGCAAGTCCACCAGATATATCAGTTTATATTTGACCCAACAGTAGAACAAAATTGGCACAGTACCAGGATTTCAATTGTATCCGTTCCTTTCGTTAATAGGTTTATCGGTTCTTGCCTGAAGGGCCATAATCAGGTTTCCACCTAGTCTGTGCAATTTATGAACTGCCAGATTTGAATAAAACCCTGGGTTTATGTCACAACCAAAATTGGTAGTATGTGCTTGTAGATCCCCCCCAATCGAACATAGGTGGTATTTTGCAGCCACAATCCCTCTCTGGGGTCAAACTCCCATTTCTGGGTCAATTGTCTATCCAGCTGTGTCAAATGGAGAGTTGTCCTGATTCTATCCCACAAAAACTTCTGAGCAAATTCATGATATAATGATAGTTGAGGAGCTATTTGAAGTTTATTTTGGGGATGTAATTGAGGCGGGCTTAACTTTAAAATAACCAATGTGCTCATAAGTCTGTTGTCTTTCAACAGTTTCCTGCCAACTACTTTCAAATCTTTTTAAATAGTTTTTAATGCAGTCATACAAATGGCATGAACATATATATGATGTTCAGATCATATGAAAATTACTCTCTCCATACTTATAATCCCTACTTAGAAATCCCCCATCTAGTCGCAGCTCAATGCTGTTATTTATCTTTATTTAATCCTTTATCATTTCGATACATTGATATTTTTTAACTGAATATTTGATTTTACTGCATGTTTTTGATTGTCCTGTAAGGCTCACATCAATAAAACGTGATATTTTTCTCTGGAATGTCAGCTGTCTCTGACAGTCATTTATAAGGAAATTGAAGTCTACTATTGGAAAGTGGATCGGTTAAAGTATGAGAAATCACATTTCTTTAAAGTTGATAGTCTCTCAATCTATGCAAGGATTTGTTCTAGAGATTAATTTGACCCCATATTAAACGCATGTATTTAAGGGGAACTGTACAGGTTGTTTGCAGCATTCATACTGCTGGAAGCCTTCAGCCTCAGTGTCGAGCTGCATACCATTCCTCTGCAGGAATGTTCATCGGCATCAGCAGTTGTTAACAGCAGAGCAAATGCACTTTAATCTGGTGCGGGACATAAAACCTGTTATATGAAACACACATTTATACCTCTTCCACCACATTCCCTTTTGGTGCAAAAACCCTAAAATGAGTGCCTCTATTAAAACGGTGAAAACCTCTGCAACTCAAGAAAAAAAAAATCATGCCAGAAAAAATAACAGCCTAAAGTTTCTCGTGTCAGAATCACTCTAGGCGTGTCAGAATCATTCTAGGCGTGTCAGAATCACTCTAGGCGTGCCAGAATCCCTCTAGGCGTGTCAGAATCACTCTAGGCGTGTCAGAATCACTCTTAGGGTGCAGATAGAGCAGCGAGATAATGGGAAAGATTTATCTTCACTAAAAAAAAAAAACATTTCAGTATAAGCGACCATTTGTCACAAATAGAACTACATAGAATTATTATTAAAATTTAATATACATATAATATTATAATAATTTTGCTTTACTTTTTCATGTAAAGGTGCAGTGACTAAAATATTGTGGCATCAAGTGGGGATGTCCCCAATTACAGCCTATACTTTTATATTATGGTAGCGATACCAGTTGTATTATTTACGGGCCCACCCTGAATCCCATGGGAAGGGTAAGAAAAAGGCTCAGCTGTCTGAACCTGAGCCAGTCACATTGCAAGCCTCCCTCTGATCGGGGTCGGGTCACGGTGGCAGCAGACTATGAACGGTATTCCAGACGTCCCTCTCCCCAGCACAGGCTCTGCTCAGGCCTCGGGATCTGGGGGATCCCCAGTCCTGTCCATTTCAGATGAAATATCTATAATCCCTACTGTGAGTTCTGGTTCTACCGCAGTGTCTCCTCCCAGCTGGACATGCCTGGAAAGCCTCAAAAAGGTAGGCATGTTGGAGTCATCCCAATCAGATGTCTGAACCACTTCAACTTACTCCTTTGGACGCAAAGGTGTAGTGACTCTACTCTGAGCTTTCTCCGGACGTCTGAGCTCCTCACCTTATCTCTTAGGCCGAACCTAGCCACCCTCCAAAGGAAGCTTATTTCAGCCACTTGTATCTTTGACCTCATTCTATCGGTCTCTACCCAGAGCTGACGACCTTAGCTGAGGGTTGGACTGTTGAATTGAGGGCTTTGCCTGGAGACTCAGTTCTCTCTTCACCACAACGGTCCGATATAACACCATCATTCCTTTGGTACTGATGCTGCACCAAAGCAAGGTAAGACGATTTAGATTCTGTTCTATATCACAGTTATAAAACTACTCCAGTGTGTCTGTGCTCATGAACAGGGGGAAAGGAAATGGGATGGAAAGGGTGGGCAGCAGGAGTGACAGTAAATCAGATGCATGTACCTTTATGTACGTTTTAAATTACATCTTAAAGAAGCAGGGGTGGCTGAGAAACAGCTGAGGTGAAGATTTGTGGTCAGACGAAGAGCTGTGATAACGTTGGTGAAGCTTTCCAGCGTCGGAGACCTGGCTGAGGTGCTACTGATCCAAACTCACTCTAATCCAAATCTCCCTTCAACTGGAACATGTAGTTTCATAAAGAGTAGAAAGACTCACGTCTGTAGCATAGAGGATGTCCATGATCCTTTGCAGTGTGGGATCAGCATCGGAGTCCTTCTCCTGGCAAATCATCTCAATGCTCCGCAGCTTACCAAAATAAAAGTCCCTCTCCTTTTCCATGTCTGAAACGGTTGATTTCAGGAGGTCAACCTGTGAAGAAACATAAAAAAAAATAAAAAAACTTCAAACATTTACTTACTAGTGATAAACTAACTTTTCAAAGATGACCATATCTGGACCTGATGATTTTTTTTTATAGTGATGGTCTGACCTCATTTTGGAGCTCTGCTATCTCCTCTTCATTTCCTCCCATCCCCGGTTTCTTTGCGCTGACATTAGCGACCTTGGGTGCCACCTTAGCGACGGGTGGCCTTTGAGTGGCTGAGGAGACAAGGAAGGCAAGGTTAGTGACAAGAGAAGAATGCTCATACAGTATTTATGTAACTGATTCAAATCAAAATCAAACTAGCCCTTAACAGTCATCCCCCACAGAAAGCATATATCCCCGAAAAGTCCCCAATCCGCTGCGTTGTACAAGCAATTCACTTCATTGAACTCAAAATCAAACTCAATCATCTAAAAAGTGAGTAAGTTTTTCTATAAAGTAGCAATATGAGATCAAATTTTGTTGTCTCTATTTACATCTGCTAAATTAAGACACATTCAGACGTTACGAAGTAACGGTCAAGAACTGTATTGCTTACAAAAAAAAAAAAAAAAACAGTAGTGTTCGAAATCCAGACAGTTACAGAAAAATAGGACAATTGCAATTTAGATGCATAGAGACATTCTTGTGACGTAAATTTGGACTAAATTGGACAAACGGCAAGGAAGCTATGTCTGAAAAAGTGTTTATCTAAAAAATCTATTTTTTTAAAGAGCCCCCTGGGGAGTAAATGAAAAATAACAGTAAAATATGAGATGTACAAGAGAGATCTTCTTGAGTTGTTTCCTATTCACCAAAGTCGGACTAAAAGAGAACAAAGTTTGAGAAATTATGGCCCGAAAATTTTTGGAGGGAATCTTGCCCCTAGTGGTGGAAATATGCGACAGACCATTCCCCAAATCAATCCAGTTCATAGTCACATTAAGGTATGTGGGAATATAAAAATTTGAAAATGATCCATGAAATTGTTTTGAGGTATAGCATTAACAAGACGGATCTGCAGCGACGATGATAATAATATCTCTGACTTTTCGGGGGTATAAAAATTCAGTATCAACAATTCAGTATCTAATCCAACCAGAACGCGGACTTTGATGGAGGGGCTTCTTCGGTGGTTTGTTGAGGGCTGATGTGGCCGAGTTGGCTGGGGGCATGGCTTCCTGGCCCTGTCGCGCCTCCACTGGGTCGTACTCTGTTCCATCGTAGTTGGCGTCAAAGAACTTCTTGAACCACTGAACAAACTCAAAGTTGTCCTGGAACTTCCCCTTCACCAGTTTATCCACTGGGATGATCTGTAAGAAAGAACAGAAGGGATCAAGACCAGGTTTGGAAAGGTGTCAACCTAAATTCAGATAATAGTCTATCCATGAATCTGATGAGTCATGATTTTCAGCACATGCTGTACGAGTTTGCAGCTCATACACGTTATCATATAGATTCAAGAGTCTTACAGTACATTTTTCAAGATGAGGCTGTAAACTCCACTCAACAAACCCCTGACTTAAGTGAAGAACTTTCATTCATTAAAGCTGAAAGGAAACATGTCTTTAGCCTACATCTTTGAGAAAAGTAGTTGGGCGAAAACCTTTTTTTTTTTTAAAGTCTGGAAGAATTGCACTCGTCCTTCACTATTATGAACTTACATACATGAATGGACTCTACATAAAGCCACTCCAAGAAAAGTTATTAGCTTTAATGGGAGTTGCTCAGCAATAAACCTGCCTACTCATCAATGACATTAGACAATACACATTCACAGTGTATGAATGCAGAAATGCATATTAATGCATTTATAACCCTTAAGTGTATCTGATACAGTTCAATCAGCGTCCAGATCTTTTAAGCAGCTCATATCTCAAGTAATGGGTTCAAAGAAATGGATGACAGAGGGAAGTTGAGGCATGAATAAATGATGGCTACTTTGTCACTAGTCCTTCAATCTACGCAAAGATCTGCAGTGTTTATAGCAACATGAGAAAGACTTAGTACAGTTAACAAGTAAATGGAAATAAAGGTGTTAATGTACTCAACAATATCACGGAACTGCTGTGATGACAGATCTGAACAGATCAGATATGAACCTCTTTTTCCTGAACTTCAGTGCATTTCTTCAAACAAAGTGTAACCAAACTCTAAGCATGTATGATTTCTCGGTCAAATTGGAAACTTATCGAGGGTTGAGATAAGACAAAAACTTTTTGATCCTTTACTGGAAATTTTTCTGCTGAAGAGACTACATTCAAGTGGAATCTAAAAGGCTTCACTTGAGGGCTAGATCTAAGAAGAATAACTATAAAGAGAAAAGAACAGTGCAAATGAGGTGAAAAGAAATGATGAATCATGGTGAGGTAGTGTACGGTGGGGAAGAAAACCTTTATACATAATTAACAATAGATATTAAATAAAGAAAAGTTTGTGCAAGAATAATGGTCTGTGAAAAATAAAAGAACGTCCCGCAGTATGTTTAATATGCAGATGTTTGTTTCTGTCCATTAAACGGTCTGATGGCAGCACGCAGGAAAGGCCTCCTGCAGCGTTTGGTCCTGCACTTTGGCTGCAGCGTTTGGTCCTGCACTTTAGTTGGATCAGTCTGTGACTCAAGGCTCTCTGCTGAAGCACCTCCGGAGCATGAAGTGGGTGTGAGGAATTGCTCCGTACTGACTTCAGTTGTCTGAGCATTCTGACCGTAACCACCTTTCTGCAGACCTTCATACTGCACAGTGTCCAGTTTAGTTCCTGTGATGGACCTCGCCTTCTGAATCAGTTTGTTGTTTCTGTTTCAGTCCGCTCTGAGAGCACTATCCCACCCCAGCACACCCTGCTGAAGATCAGAGCATTAGCCACCACAGTCTGTAAGAGGTTGCGCATTAGAGGCTGAAGTTGATGGATCCCAGCCCTTTGTAAGAAATGCAGTCGGCTATGACCCTTTTTGTACAGCGCCTCCATGTGATAGGTCCAGTCCAGTTTTTTGAGCGGTTGTACTCCATGGTACCAGTAGTCTGACAAGTTGCACCCCTGTACCCTGGATTCTGACAACAGTACCGGGTCTCCTCCTCCTAAAGTCCACCATCATCTCCTTTGTCTTTGAGATGCTTATCTGGAGGTAGATGGTGATCACAAAGTTCCCGTCTGTCCCCGCTGTACTCGCCCTCCTGTCCACTCTTAATACAGCCAACAACTGCAGAGTCATCAGAAAAAAATCTAAAGAAAGCAGCTGTCAAGAGTGGTGTTAGAAATATGACACGTTCAGGGTGAAAAGAAATGGGGACAGGACGGTTCCCTGTGGGGTTCCTATGCCGTGCAGGGTCTTTTCAGAGACAGTTCAGTGGGCGCACGGACAGTTTTCTAGAGTTTAGTTTGTCCATGACCCAAGAGACTAGTGCTGGTTCCACCTGCATTCTCTTCATCTTCTCACCAAGCAGCTGTGTCTGGATGGTATTGGTATGGTACAGAAGTTTTCTGAATGTACCGGTGTTTGTGAAACGTAAACCAATACATATTCATTGTACCCTGTATTGGTTTAAACCGGTAAACCAGTTTTATCGCCAATCCTAGTACACATTAATCCTCGATTAGGATTAAATAATGATAATTCACTTAATTCAACAGATGAAAACAGTGAAAACCTGAACTTTGGGGAAGCCTGTCCAATTAAAACATTTCTGAACACCAATAGGCAAACTGAAGCCAAAGCATACGTCTTAAGGCAGGAGAAAAACATGCTGTTTCAACTAAAGCAGGATTATTCTGCTCTAAAGCACTTTAAAGTATGAAAAACACACTTTCCAAATGCAGTTGAATTTGTAATACTGCCTATTATTTTACACTCATCGTGTTCCTTGAGGACATTGAAATACATCCAAGCAGAGACGGATGAGCTCACAAGGATACGAGTACATGACTCATGACCGTGATTAGAAGAGGCAGCTCAGCTGTGCTGGAAGCCTCCGCATATCAAGACAGAGTCACTCTAAAGACATTTCATGATGCTCCGATTTAGTAACCAGACCTACTGATTGAGGCATTCTGCTTTTCCTGTCACTACGCAGTTTCATTTTCAAAACACTGCTCATGTTTTCACAACAAAAGGACAAGAAATATTTGTGTTTTCACCTTCATGCAGACTTTCATAGAACAGCATCTGGAGAGAAAGTCTGAGAAAGTAAGTAAGTTTGGCTGCATTGTTGTGAAAGAATGCCCATGTTCCCAAAGAGTCTTGACAAAAGTCTAATCCTCAACAGTGAGGAACCATGATTCATTCTCTGAATCATTACTGCTGATGGCTGAAAGGTCTCCTGCAGCTGTTCACGCAAAACCAAACACTTCCTGCAGCTGCTTCACATTAAAAGCTTTTCATCAACATACCGCAGAGAAAGTTACCAAGAAACAGCACACAGGACAAAGCAGCCTCAGTCAGACTCACTGATACGTCAGGAGAGACAAGTTCATGAAATCTGAATGAGTCTGAGGTGACCCCACTGTAGCATCCAAACTGAACGATGTAAAAAATCCTGTTCGTAAAAATTCAAACAGGTTTGTTCAAACTGATAGCAGCCTCAGTCTGAATATCCAAGGTTTTATGTCTTCTTGTAAAGACTACTGAAACTTCCTTTATACATGTTTAAGAAAACAGAATCTACACTATCTTCAGCTAGTACAGAATCCAGCAGCCATACCCCTCACAATCAAAGTGAAACACCATATTCCTAACGTTTCTGCCCCACTTCATTGGCTTCTGGTTCCTTTTAGAATTGATATTTAGATTTTATTTAAAACATTGTCGATTTTAGACATCCGCCATCAACTCAGACGTCTATGTTAGAGACAAGCTGCAGGACGTTAGCATCCAGCAGTTGCTTAATCCTAAGGACCTATACTATGCATTTCAAACTTAAATATTTGGGGTACTCAAATTTGCACTACTGGCCAGTAGACCAAAATGGTCATATACACCCTACTGGTTCAAAGATAATAATTGGGAATTCCTTCACATCGTTCTGGATCTTCAGTTTGGTATGGTCTAACACATAATTATGAAACTGTAACTTACTTTGTCAACTCCCATCTTTTTGAAGGCGACTTGGAGAATCTTGAAGTTATGGATGTATTCGTGCTCAAGCTTAGCACCAAACTTCACTTTCTTCAGAGGCACAGCGTTGGGAAACAGCATGTCCATGAACTGGCAGTAGGCAGCACCTGCACAAAAACAAAAAATAAAAGCACTCACATCTGATGTCCAAACTACTTTGGTCTAGTTTTAGTTCCAAGATGAACTCGGATGCATCCGTCACATCATCTGAGAACAAATTGGCTCTGTTTCAACAATGGAAATAAAGGCTTTTAGTGCATCACTCAGGATCGCTAAACTACAGAGAAAGAAGACTGGAGATGGTTTTTATATTGCGCTTCCTGTTATAGAACAGCATACTATGACAAAAAAATAAAATATCTTATTTTATTTTTTTGATCTCCAACGATCCAGGCAGATCGTTGGAGATCACAGCAAATTTATATTACACAAAGCAGAGCCAATGCAACCATGTCTCTGATCCGCCCCTCTTAGTGACTTACAGGCCTAGTACTACATTACAAACAAAAAATATGTATTGACAGATCGGCCATAACATTATAATCCCTTCCACATACTGTTTAGGCCCCCCATTTCAACCAAAACTCAGAACTGACCCCTTGATGCATGGACTCCACCAGACCTCTGATGGTGTGGTGTGGTATCTAGCGTCAATACGTGAGCAGCATGTTCCACAGTGGGGTCCTCATGAATCAGGCGTTTTTTGTGCTGGTCGGTCCACAAGGAGGCCAATTCGACACATTGAAGTCATTGTTGCCTGCCTCAAACTATTCCGTAACTATTTCTACATTGTGCCAGGGAGTATTATCCTGCTGGAAGAGGCCACTGCCATTAGGGTACACTATTTTATTGGAGTTTTGGACTTGGCCAGCAGCAATGTTGAGCTAGGTGCTTGTGTCAAATTAGCATCAACATGAATGGAGGAACCCAAGGTTTACCAGCAGATCATTGCTCAATTCATGGCAATGCTTGCCCCAGCATCCCCATTACATGAGTCATCAGACCAGACCACCTTCTTCCATTGCTCTGTGGTCCAGGTATGATACTGGCATGTCAATAGTAGGATTTTACAGCAGTGGAAAGGGTCAGCATGGTTACACAGACCAGTCTATGTGTTCCAATGCCTTTCTACCGGATTCAGCATTTACTTTTTTTATGCTGTAGTAGCACTTCTGGGATCAGACAGCACAGGCTAGCGTTCATTGTTCATGCGCATCAATGGGGCTTGGTTCACTATTTGTTTTCCTTTAGACCGTTTTCCTAGGTACTAACCACTGCAACACCGAACAAGACCTGCAGTTCTGGAAATACTCTGACCCAGCCGTATAACTATCACAATTTGGTCCAAGTCAGTCTCTCAGATCCTTGTCCAATTTTCATGCTTGCAACATATCAAGGTCAGGACAAATGTTCACCTGCTGCTTATATACCATCCACTGACAGATGGCATTGTAACAAGATAATCGATGTTAATCACTTCAACCGTCTGGGATTATATAACGTTATGGCTGATCGGTGTAATTTGCACTAAAATATATAAATAAGACATTTAATTTTCCTCTTTGGGCATTAATGCAATTTTATCCATGCAGCAAAAAAAAATCATACATGCTTAGAAATGTATCTCCAATGTGATCAACCACATCCTGGATGCATTTCAGAGGTATCTTTTACAACAGTTGATAAAATGCACTTGATTTCTTACCTGTACACAACATTTCTATCTTGGTGAGGTTCATCTGTAGAGATTCATTGATCCAGACCAACATGTCATGACGACTTAAGTTGTCGCTGGTCACTGAAGTTGAGTATACGTTCACAGCCATTGTCGGTCACCTGCTGAAACAGACAAGGGAAAAAAACTATTTCTCAGGTCTGTGGTATCATTCACATCCTATCTGATGATCAGAAAAATATTCTGTCAAAACACCGGTTGCATATTTATCACTGGCTGCAATATACTTAACAGATTTTAGTTCAGCAGCTTTTCCTACACAAGTCTTGTTCATGTTGGGCACAACAGTTCATAATTATTTTTTTTTTGCAATGGCAAAGTGCAACAGCTACACTACAGTAGCACTTTTGCATTTATCATTTATGAACGAAATACTCTTCACATGAGTCAAACAACTGACACAATGTTCTTTTTAGGCACACACTCTTGTGGTTGAGTTAGTTAGTTAGTTGACTTAACAGCGGGCTCAAAGAGCTGAGAGTTGCAGGGTCTGATACTAATGTTACTTCCAGTGTCAAGTAGCACTGGAAAAGGTAATCAGAAGCAAACTGAGTAAATCTACCTGTGACAAATTAACCACCTTAATGGATGGTGATGGACTGCAGGTCAATTTCAGGACTAGTGGAAAGTTAAAAGGATTTGGTGGAAAGGAGTTAACCGTGTTCTAACAGATTGCGTCCTTTCCAAACTCCCCTTAACAGTTGACCCCTCAACCTTTACTCCTTGCATCCTCGCCATTATACCTGCCTCCCTTTCATTCACAAATTCCCTCATGTATTCTTTCTTCTGCGACTGACCTTTCATTCCACTCCTGTCCTGCACATACGTCCAACTCTCCAGATTTTCTTCCACCTGGAACCTGCCCTCACTACAGATCACAATTTCATAGTCCACTGAGACTCCTGTGACTTCATTTGTCCCTCCTGACTCAGAGAAGATCCTTGGTGCAGTCCCACCTCGACCCCATCTGTCATCTGTCTACCGCATACCTCTCTACTGTCGTACATACCCTGAACCACTCTAACCTACTTCTGTCACTCCAGAATTGCTCATGTACTCCCATAATTTCTCCCTCAGCACCCTGTCTTACGCTTTGTCTGAATCCAAAAAGACTTGAGAATACTCCTTCTGACCTCCTCTATACTTCATCAGCACCGTTAAAGCAGACACTGTATTTATAATGCTCTAGAGGAATGTTATTAATTAAATCGTGTTTTAATCAACTGACAGTCAGAAAATAATATATCGCAGAGTTAATACATCCATATTTTATAGAATTTCTTAGTTTGATTAAATAAAACGAATGCATTAATCATCGATTACTACTTAGTAACTGACAGGGCAGCTAACGTTAGCAAAAGGGCCCAGTTAGCTCACCAAGTAGCTAGCTTCGCTGTATACCTACCAGCAGGTTATATAAGATGATAACTTAAAAAATACATTTTGACAATTTACTGAATTATTTGCAAATTAACTGATATTTATTAGCAACTTAGTTGTAGCTATAATTAGCCATGATTCAGTCTTTAGCTGAATACCGACGCCATCCCCGCCCTGTGACACAACGGGAGTATCGCTAGCTTAAATTAGCCAGTCACTGTTAGCGTAACCAAGTTTAATCGTATTTCAAATTAATTTACTGTTTTATACGTGCTTCTGGGAAACAAAGAGACCCAGAAGTCTCACAAAGGTAGAGTTAATCGGGAATAAAACGAGTCACAGGCTAGCTACGTTTCGCTCACATAGCTGAGCTGCTAGCTGCAGCTTTGCATGCCGGTAGATTCCGCGAAACTCCGCCGTGTTTAGACGTACCTTGATTGGGTTTGGCTTCTGGGAGACGATGTTCTATTTTTCTCGACCGTAACCCTATGTCATATAGAGCCAAACAAACTGTTTCGACGTTATTTTAACTTCTGCTTTTTATTCTCTCTTCTATAGTGGTTCACGCTCTTTCTACCGGCAGCGGAAGTAGATATGTGATGACGTTATGACGGGACGAGACGAGACTCCGCAGTCCTCAACGTCAGAATTTTCAAAATAATAAACCCTAGCAACCCTAATGGACCATTTCCATTTGTTAACCTGTTCTACTCATTGGTTGTTTTAAGTTAAACCTCGCCTGAAGGAATTCCTCAAAATGAACTTGAACTATCTCCACAACTATCGGGTGTGTTTGCATAACATTGGTGTCTATGGACAGGTAAGACCTAAAATAATTTATTTTATTATTTCTTTTTTTGGTTTTTATTAAAATCTAACATTGTGCACGGTAAAAACTCGAAAAACTATGCAGAAAAATTTTTTTTGGGCCTTTTAAGTTGTCATCTAGAAATAATAAGGGTTTTAAGACCCTTCTTGTATCTCCAAATGTGCTGATTTTTGAATGTCATACGATTGAGTATATCTTTCTGGATTGATCAAGAAAGTCATTCAACTTTTTAAAATCTGTTATTTTCAAAAGTCTTGGGTAACCCATAAAATATCACAAAACTGAAAACAGACTGATTGCATAAAACGTTTTGTAAGCCATACCGGGTGTATTTGTAGAACTCTATAGTAGATACTTAGTGAACTCTACTTTATTTATTTACTGAGCCCTACTGCTTTTTGCTATACTACTGTATTTGTTTACAGTACTCTACTGTGAAGAGTAATTCAGGGATTATTAGCACAGCGTAGGCAGGATTTTTAATCAAAATCTCATTTTAAATCAGTATTTCATGAAACCTTTCAGATATATTTTATCCAAATCTAAGTTTCACACACAAAGCTCTATTAGAAGACACTATTTTATATTTTTAGAATCTCAACAAACATCAATTAGGGTAAACAAGTGAAATAAAGAGGCCATCTGTGGGTTAATTTATTTTATTTCTGAGTCTTGTCAACAACACATCCCATATTTATCATTCCATTCTAACATAAAACAGTGAAACATTTCACTTATAGCATGTCACTTATTAAAAAACAGAATCTGATTAAAAATCACAGATATGTTCAGTTTCCTCTCCAGTGAAAATCAGTCCCACTGCTGTTAATGTGCAAAAATACTCTCTATGTTCTCAAAATGTTCGTGATACAATCCTGAGTATCATTTACAATAGTCAGTTGTTTGGTCATGGTCCTCCGTGGTCAAGGATACAAAACAGTACAAAATAAAAAAAAAAAACACACTGGCATCAATTTAGTATTGGTATCAGTCGATTATGATGAGTGAAAAATGGCAGCATTATCATGAGTTACTTTAAAAAAGACAAAAAACGATTGTGTTGAAACAATCTGAAACTGAATGGTTCAAATCACAGCACTACTTATTTACAAAAAAATTAATGGTAAAAGTAGACAGCATCCTCTATCTGAGAATTCTTTGTCATGATGATGACATCAGTTTTCATGAACAGATTTTTATCAAACTATTCCCATTTTTCCTCACAATGATGAGGTCTGTCCTCATTATAAACAGAGATCCTAATATTGAGATCTTTTCTTATAATTTGAATATTCATCCTCATAACAAGTTATTTTCTCATTACTAACTAAACCTCTTCTCTGAAGTATATATTTTCTTGTGATTAAATGAAATAACATATTTTCACATTGAGATCTCTTCTCGCAATGAGATGTTTTCTCATTATATTGAGATCTCTCATGATGAGATCTTTCCTCAAAAGAATGAGATCCTTTATCTAAGTATTGAGATGTTTTCTTATCATAATCAGATTTTTTTTCATGATGAGATTTTCTTTTCTCATTAGGACATATTTTCTCATAATATTTAGATATCTTCCCGTCATTTGGAGACCTTTTCTCACACTAAAGAAAAATATTTCCCCCCAATAATCAGGAGAAATTATTATTTTTTTCATATATTCTGGATTTTGTTTTCATAATCAAGATATTACTTTTAAAGATTTAAGTCTTTTCTCATTAGAATGAGGCCTTTCCTCATACTATCGAGATCCTTTTTCATAACTACAACATTTTTATCTTGAAAAAGGCATGGCACTATCATCTTTGACAAATGTATTGTATTTCATCAGAGCTCTGTCTGTAGCCTCGGATGTAATCAGAGGCTATATTTGTTTAAAGTAAGACGAGATCATTAAGCAGCAGCAGCTGACTGTAACCATCAGATATTATTAGCAACACAGCAGCATAAAGACTCTCAAGGGTCTTTTTGGCTAACACAGTTTGGTCGGTGTAAAAGTGGCCATGCACAAGCACACACACCTACACACACAGTAGACAGCTCCAAGAACAATCACACGCACACACTCAGGGTGTACGGCAACAACAACAATCACAAACACACACACAGTAGACTGCACCAACAACAATCATGCACACACAGTAGACGGAACCAACAACAATCACGCACACACAGTAGACGGAACCAACAACAATAACACACAGACAGTAGACTGAACCAACAACAATCACAAACACACACACACACTAGACGGTACCAAACAACAAACACACACACACTAAACGGCATCAACAACAATCACTAACATACTAAACGGCACCAACAAGAATCACTAACACACTAGACGGCACCAACAACAATCATGCACACACAGTAGATGGCATCAACAACAATCATGCACACACAGTAGACGGAACCAACAACAATCACGCACAGACAGTAGACTGAACCAACAACAATCACGCACAGACAGTAGACTGAACCAACAACAATCACAAACACACACACACAGTAGACGGTACCAAACAACAAACACACACACTAAACGGCACCAACAACAATCACTAACACACTAGACGACACCAACAACAATCACTAACACACTAGACGACACCAACAACAATCACTAACACACTAGACGACACCAACAACAATCACTAACACACTAGACGACACCAACAACAATCACTAACACACTAGACGGCACCAACAAGAATCCCGCACACACAGTAGAAGGCACCAACAACAATCATAAACACATACACACACACGCGCACTAGATGGCACCAACAACAATAACGCGCACACAGTAGACGGCACCAACAACAATCATAAACACATACACACACTAGATGGCACCAACAACAATCACATTTACACACACACACACACACACACAGTAGATGGCACCAACAACAATCACGCACACAGAGTAGAGGGCACCAACAACAATCATAAACACATACACACACTAGATGGCACCAACAACAATCACTAACACACTAGACGGCACCAACAAGAATCCCGCACACACAGTAGAAGGCACCAACAACAATCATAAACACATACACACACACACGCACTAGATGGCACCAACAACAATCACGCGCACACAGTAGACAGCACCAACAACAATCATAAATACATACACACACTAGATGGCACCAACAACAATCACGTTTACACACACACACACACACACACACACACACACACACACACACACAGTAGATAGCACAAACAACAATCACGCACACAGAGTAGAGGGCACCAACAACAATCATAAACACATACACACACGCACACACTAGATGGCACCACCAACAATCACATATACACACACACACACAGTAGACGGCACCAACAACAATCATAAACACATACACACACACACTAGATGTCACCAACAAGAATCAGTACAGTTCAATGCGTCCTTCAGAGCAAATATAATAAAAAGTTCAATTATGTCCTACTTCCCAAAGTTAAAAAAAAAAGAATATGAATAAAAAGATGAAGCCGCAATAAAACACGTCTGTCTCGTCAAATAACTTCATACATATATCAGCTCTGACAATCTAGTTAGCTTTAGTGAAGAATACAGATGTGAGATCGTTGGTACAATTTATAACATGTTTAAAAATATCAGCTTATGTTTATCTAATGATGAACTGTTATGTTTTTCTTTTCCCCTTTTAAAAACAAACATGATTTGAATGTTATGCAGCTCTCGATTTAAAGTTGGTATTTATATATGTAAACAAAAACACATTACATTCACCAAAAAAAGAACGGGTATAATAACAAAAAGGTATAACAACAAGTTATAATCATGTTTTCTGTTCATGATGTAATTTTATCTATTTAAACCAATGAGACAAATAATGGTTATGGAAGGAGGCTTCCGCTTGTCACTCCAGCCTTCCAGGCTCAGAGCATTGCTGGATTTGTGCTTGTAGCAACACATACAGTCACTGGACACAAAAGAAAGGATGGGCAACTTCTTTAAACTCCAACGGAAAGAAATAAAAACAACTGGAGGGAGCATCACTTGCTATTTGGGCAGAAGTGAATGATGTGAATTCAAACTGCATCTCTGACACGATGCAAGAGACTCACAGTGATCCACATCGATACGCATCAATACCCATCCTACTATAAAAGGCAAAACCAACCTGCCCTGTCGGAGCTGTAGTTCTGGAGAGGCTGATGAGGACAGAGAAATGGATGCGTTGAGTGTCGATTAAGCAGGCAGCTCCTCACAAGCAAAGTAGTCCTTCAGGGGGGCAAAGAGATGACGTATGACCGGCACGCTCCAGGCCTTCCCCAGAACCTTCTGCCTCTGCTGCCGATTCATGTTCTTCACGTCGGTGTAATGTTTGGGGAAACCAAATATTCTGGAAAACGATGAGGGAGAAGGTACCGTTAGATCTCAAGGATACTAGACTACTGGACCAACTCTCCTTTCAAGGGATCTGAACATGTAGTTCTTAAGGGATCTGACCAAATAGAACTTCAGAGGACTAAAACTGGTGGTGAGGAGATCTGCTTAGCTTCCTGGCCATGTCCTGTAACTGGACCTGAATGAGTGCCGCCTGCAGCTCTCCACTAGATGTTCTGGTTTCTTGGGTATGATTTACAAATAGAGTCACAAGGCTCACCTTATTCAGACACATAGAATAATCCAATATGAGTATCCAAAAAGGGAGCACAAACAAAATTCCAGTGCAAGTATAAATAATATACTCAGATATACCAATTTATTTTGGCTTCGTCATAACAACATGTGCGTTAACATTTCGGCCTAGTGGGCCTTCATAAGAGCACAGAGTGAGACTGGAGATCAGTTTATAAGGTGGTACCTTCTGAGGCCACATATGAGTTCTATTAGCCTGGTTGCCTTTGAGGTTTGTTCTGCAGGTACCATGGCTTTGATCCTCTGGTGAGAAGGTACTGTTTCAATGTTTGTGTTTGATGGGTTAAAACATTAGCTAAGGGCATAGACCCAAGAACGGACACTTATACAGTTGTTTACTGTATGAGTAATCAGGGTATATGGAAGAGCCGCAATCATGGCAACAGCATCGGTGTGACAGCGTAAACCTTAGTGCTTCAGCTAAGTTTTACTGTGTCGGACACGGTCGGGTTCGGACATGAAACAGAACAGGTTTGCTGGGTTCGGGTTGCATCTTAATTCTAAGCAAAAAAATCATTCATTCTTGTTTCAGCCAGAATTGCCCAGCCTTAAGTCGAGCTATCACAATTTGTCCAAGTCTCTCAGATCCTTTAACTTGTCCATTTTTCTTACTTTCCTTCACATCAACTTCAGAACAAAATGTCCACTTGCTGCCTAATACATCCCACCCGGTGACAGGGAACCATGGTAACCAGATAACCACTACTATTCTATATTATTCTTCATCAGACCTCACCTGTCAATGGTTATACTGTTATAGCAGATCAGTGTATATTTTCCTGTCTTTCTGAGTCAGAGGTTAAAAAAAGATATATTGCTGAGTAGTAAAGAGGCAAAATACACAAAAAGACGGTATGGTGCGAGTGTGATAATGCCTACTTTTCAAGCTCAGTGATCCACAGGATATCCTCTTTACCATTCTGGAGGACAGGGAGCAGGCGGACGTCTTTTCCTTGCTTAAGAGAGTTTGCATTGGTGGTGATTGTCCTCACTTTAGTGAACTGGAGAAACAAATACAAATAAATCAGTACAGTTTTTAGTATTTGAAACTTAACCGCAATAAAAATATATTGATGATGTGAAATAGACTCTAGATAACATATTATAATACATATTTAGGCATAAGACTGAAAACTGACCTTGGCTTCTCGGCCGACCTCTAAGCACTCCTGAAGAGTCTGCCTGTCTTTCTGAGAGGCTATAATGGGCCTAAAAGGCAATTAAATAAAACAAAAATGACAAAGACTAAGAAAGAAGAGAATGAAGTATCACAGAGTGCTTGGATTGACGACTCACGGAAGGTCATACCTACTCATCCCTGGGATGTTCCCCCAGAAGTAACGCGCTCTGTGGGCCGGACTCACTTTGACTGCGTCCACCAGCACCGGGTTACACTGTCCAAGCATCAGCAGAGACACGAGGAAAGGGATGGGGGGGGAATAATAGTATATAAAATAAAAATAGAGACAATGTTAGCTCATTACAAACTTGTCCTCCTTGTGAGTAAAATATGCAATATAACAGTTAAATATGATCCAGACAAGATAGATCTCCTTGAGATGATTCACATGCACTAAATTTGAAATTTGGACTAAATCAGACCAACGACTGAGAAAGTATGGCCCAAAAACTGATTTTTGAAAGAAAGTGGTGGAATTATGCCGCTGACCTTTCCCAAAATCAATCCAGCACATTCTCGCACTAAAGCCTATAGGGGATATAAAATATGAAAATGATCCATAAAATAGATTATGAGTATTATGTTAACATCGAGGATCATCAAGGCGGTAGTAGCCCGTAATCTCTCCCTTTCAGGGACGTGATTAGGGGCGATGAAGTTGGGGGACATGAACTGAAAAAATCTACATCAAGAGGTAAATAGCTGTCTGTATGCTGATAACCGTTAACGACCTTTAACTACAAGTTGACGGAAGCAGGAAATTGGTGAAGGTTTTCATTGTATGGCCTTTGCAACTTTCACCCTTAGAGGGATGTCGGCTCAATTCATGAGAAACAATAAAATCCCATACTGTTAGACTCTTTTTCTAAGAACAGGAGTTTATACTAGGGGGATATATTTCCCAATGAAATCAAATCTAGATCAGTACACATTTACACAGTTACATCGTGAACAGTGTTTACCTGCACACCAGTACCCTAGTTATGAGGCTTATTCCAGATATGATCATATTAGGCGATACGGAATCGACATGGACTGCAGAGAAATTTGGTTCTTTATATCCATGTACACATAATAAATACTAGTATTCAGTTACAGATTCATGTTTCTGCGGACGGCCGTGATGTTCACAATGCCACAATTTAATATGACATTTCTGTAACTGCTAGTCTAATTTCAAAGTAAGCAGACTGTGTCTATAGAAAATGAGGCTACTTTTTATTTTTTGTGGATGTAGCGCTATTAAAAGCCGACATGGTTTCAAGAGTATGTCTCATTCATGGCTGACAGGTTTTGTAAAAGGAGACATGGTTGTGAATTCTTCAAGCATTCAATCCCAAATAAATGATAATAATAGTCTGTATTAATGTAATATCAACATATGATGTAGTGTGGGTAAAAAAAAAACCCTGTTTAAGTTAAATGTAGTTAATTGGGTTGAATTGTAAAGAAGGGGAGAAGGGAAGGCGAACCTCGAGGAAGCGGCAGATGTTGACTTTGTCATGAGTGTTCATGAAAGTGACGTTCTCAAACAACCAGAAGAAAGGCCTGGGGTCTTCCTCACTGGGCTTCAACAGGTGGAGGATGCGGTAGAAGTCGAAAAAGAGCCTGCCACTGCCCTCTGCAGGAGAGGAAAGTCAATTACAGCAAGGAGAGAAGCCGTCATCCTTTACCACATGCACACTGTCTGATAGGAAAATGGAAATATCCCCTTTACCCCCCAACGTTACTGATGTCCTTCCTTATGTTATATCTGACAAATGATGTGTGCGCACTTCTGTCCGATGGTGCAGAAAGCTGGGTCATGACAAAGACCATGACAAATGTCAGTGACCTTATACAAATAAGACCGTGTCAGGGTATCTGTTCTGGAGGATTTTGGGATGAGAATTATTTATTTTTTACTCAAGTGATCAGAAAACAAGAGTTTTCTTCATCACTGATTGTACCAGAAAAATGTACTTTATCTTATTATAATTACTTCACATCTGCAATTTAACACAATGTCTTTTCTTATTTTATTGGATTATGGGAATAATTGTAAATTTAAACTGGAGTTCGGGATTTCTAGAAGAAAGACAACCTTCACAAATAAAAAGAAATAATTGCATTTTTTGTTTACAACAATGCAAACATTGTTACAATACCAGTTGGAAACACTGACTGTTTGCCATGTTCACTCAGTGGTCATTCCTGATAATTGATCGGTTTAAAGCTTACATTAAACAGTGGCGTACCATACAAGCCTTTTCTTAATGGGTTAACGATGGAGAGGTCATTGCAGGGGCTGCCGCCAATCAGCAAATCAAACGGACCCCATTGCTCGATCTGGATGGTCAAAGAGGAACAAAGAGCTTCAGGTACATCAGTCGAGCTTACATCACATTCTGACAAACATGACAGGAAGGGAGAATAATGATTAATTGTGTGCGTACGAGGACCACAAAATATTGAGAAAGAGAGACGCATGTGAGTACGTACATGTTCCTCGGTGATGAATCGGGCGTCACCAACATGGACGATCTTCCCATCGTGGCTGACAGCCGCCACAGCGATGGAATCCTCACAGACCTCAGAGGCGATGTATTTTTCTACGATGAAGCCGAGATCCTTCAGAACCAGGTAGCCTGAAACAATCCAACAGATCAGCCATAACATTAAGACCACCCGGCACGTATGGTGTAGGGCACAATAAGAGGAGTTTTCATAAGCTTTAGGGGTTAAACACTGACACAGCCTTTTGAAAAAAAGGTTTAATTCTGCTTTTTGATTCTGTTCTGACTTTTTCCTATATAATCTGATAGGGCCACTGAATGTCAGGATCTGGAACGGATTGCAGAGTATCATCAAGTCTCTCTGATTTATCCAAGCTGGAACAGGAAAGGACTTCGATAAAGGTTGGGCTGATCCAAGTCACCTGCTGTTTAGGGAGTTCAGATATAAACATTCATTCCTCACTGCTGACCATTGGCCTCATACATGACATAATGTCATTTTTATTTGTTCTCCTATACTTTCCAATTGTATTTATGCAGATCTTTTTATTGTTCATATGATGCTGATGTGGGTACTTCTGACTGTAAACAAATTGCTCCTTGGATAAAATATAGATTTCCTATAGAAGAAGTTTATTTGCGAGTGCAGTGTTCATTACAGGTACGTGGCAGGAATGTGCTGTCTTCATTATGAAAAAGTAAAAAAAACACAACTGCTGCTCTTTATTTGTAGTGAAGTCACAGATATGTCTGAAAACCAAAAGCCAACCAAAGGTTGTAGAAAAACTTGACTCTGATACGCTTTTGTTTCACGAAAATTAGATGCATGCTTTATGACTTTAATCATTTGTCATCGTGTCGCCCAGAATAGACCAGTAAACTGTGTCTTAGAACTCAAAGAGAATATGTAGATGAAGTTGATCAATCAGTCGCATTTCCTTCACACTACATCGACTTGCCGCTATGTTTTGACTTTGTATGTAAAGGAAACATGGTTAAAGACCTTACAGAGAAATTACAAACTTTTGATACGAGTTAATAAGTAAAGTCTGCCTCAAGCTTCACTTTTATTCATTAATATATGATGTCGTTTTTAAGAAGTGCTGATCTACATACTGCATTCTTTGTGTATGAGTCCTTAAATTCTACTTAGAACTACACACAAATATTGTTACCACTTTACAATAAGACATACCTTTTTAAGGATCTATAAATTACTTGAACATAGTTTACTAATTAAGTTGTAAAAACTTAAAAAATCATAAATAAACGTCTATAGCATATTAAATATGAAGAGTGTCAGAGACCTGACGCTTGCTAAATGGTGAGCGCACTTATCTGTAAAGCTAACTTGATACTGCCAAAAAGTGACCAACATTGATAAATTCAGAGCTATGTTATAAACTGTTTAGAAATGATAGCTAATAACAATGTGTTTAAAGCCTAATTTATAACCCAACTACAAGCCATTTATGAAAACTTTATAAAGGTAGTCTTATTCATGTGAATCAGCTGAGGTTTACAGCAAATGTACATGGAAGTGTTCAGGCGTCGGGCTCACCTGTTGCTATGCCATCAAAGAGTGAGAGGACTCGGAGGGGTCTGCGCTGGTTGGCGGGGATGGACGGGTAAACACGATGTGGCTCCTACAAAGTAATAATGACAAAACTGAGTCCATCGAATTTGTTTTCAATGGAAATCTGTGTATGAAAAATCCAACTTAAAAAGTCAGAATTTGAAATTTTTAATTCCAAAGTACTAAGTCTGGAGTTTTCTATTTAATGTCGTTTATTCTGTTTTGGCTGTTAAATCTGTCGCCTTGGAAGAATTTGTTTCATCCTTGTGAGATGATATATTATATTCAGCTATCACTATTCGCTGAAAACGATCATTTATCTGGCAGATTAAATGATGAAGAAAATACTCAACCCTAAAGAAAATTAGACTGAGAGCATTTGATCCAACATTTCTACATCTAATCGATTTTGAAAAATGAAAATTGTATGTTTATTATTATTTTTTGTATTGTATTTTACTTGTAATGGAAATTGTATGAAATATCTGAAGGCATTCAGAGAGGAGATGAGCTTCTGGAGTTACGGACCACTTACAAACGCCATGGCGCTGTTGTTGGCGAACACTTCCTGAACACGAATGCTCCAGTCCTCTCTGGGAACCAGAGCCCCGTGTCGTTGATGAGGCTGACACAAGTAGCAAATCCACGGCTCCAACAGCTTCAACGACTCAAACGTCCCCTGACCAACGAGGATGTTCAGGCAGTCCTCACAGTAGGACCTGCAGATGACGAGGAGGAAGATTAAATAAAAGAACTCTTTCTTGTCCTTTTCGCTTGGTTATTTGTCCGTCAGCAGGATTACTGGAAAAGTTCTAAACTAATTTTTACAAATGTGGTGGAGGGGTTGGGCTAAAGCTATGACAGGGTTTTCTACAGGTTTCAACCAGGTATATTCAGAACATGTTTTATGAACTTTGTCACCTCTGTACTGATAAATAAAATATGTTGGATGAGAAGGAATATCTCAATAAATTCATTTATTCACATTAATGTGATAAACAGAACAGAAAATAGTTCAGTCGTTTCTCAAACTGGGTTTGAGGCATGATGGAAGTATTTAAACAGTGTGTAAAATTTAGGGCGATCTCTTTGAATAATAAATTAGATGAGATGACATAAAATGAGAAAAGGTTGGATAAGGTGGTAAGGTTAGATAGGTTGAGATGAGATGATGACATAACGAGATAAGCCACTACCAGCTGAGCGTTTGAGTGTCTTACAACTTTATAGATAGATCTAGATGACTTTTAGGATTGTTTGGTCTTGGCAGAGGTTAGGGCTCTACGCCATTCTTTCGCAAGATTTCAAATGTAGAGAAGGAAGAGGGCCGACTGACCTGCAGCAGCTGCTGTTGCCACACAGTATGACCTCCATCCCGTAGCAGCAGATGGTGCAGTAGGACTGATATCCATCATCGTCATACCGATACAGAGTCTCCGTGAGGTTATTCTACAGGGACAGATAGCAGCGACGGTGAGGGACGTGTGGCGAAGTTATGGTGGGACGATAAAGACAAAGTGATGATTCCTTACTTTACACTTCAAACAGAGGCTTCCTTCAAAGAGAGGATGGAATATCTCAATGTCTTCAGATCCACAACACAAGCAGAAGCCTACGGACAAAAATACACAAAGGTGATGAATTAGATTACATGCAGCAGGTTTTGGCATAAAAATCATCAACGATTTATACTTTATAATATTCAGAGCATAGTTGGGGTGTGCACACATAAAAACTACCACAAATCACATGACTGGTGTATTTATTTATGTCACTCTCACCTTCTATGTCCAGTTTCTCGTACATGATCATACTGATGGTCTCCTCTGTGAAGAAAGACACCAATGATTTTTTGTCTAATGGAAATTCTTTGAAAGGCACTTTTGTCCTCATCACTGTGGCGTCCGCCCCAGATTCTACGTATTAACGTTATACATCAAAAATGCATTTCATGTATCATTTTCTAATTTAATAACCACATAGACCTTAGCAAAAGGAAGAACTGGAATGGTTCTGGTAAGAGTCACTGGTATTTTCCGTCAAGAAGAGGGAACTTTATCTCTCCACAGAGGAGGTTGTTTTTTTTCTCAACCATTGGTCTGATAGGTCCAAAGTTTGTAGTATGTAGTACTGTGTCTATGAATCGACTCCAGGAGATCTAACTTGTATTTGTCATATTTTACTGTTATTGTTCATATTTCAATCAGTAGGATACATATTTGCAAAAAAATCTTATTTTTTGCTCTTAATTCCAACCAATCGTCCGTTTATGTCCAAATTGGCTTATAGGAATCAACACAAGGAGATCTATCTTGTACTTATATTATTTCACTATAATAGTTCATATTTTACTCATAAGGGGGAGCTTTTTGCAGAAAACAATGGAAATTGGAAATTGACATTGGAAATCTGTCTTGTTTTATCAGCATGCTCAGAAAAACTAGTAAACTGTATTTATCTTCCATTATTGAGTCCCTCTGGGATCTGATCTTAGAGCATATTGTTGACTTCATAGATATAGTTACGTTGAGTCAGTACGGACTGTTTGACATTATTAATGAGTCATATTTAATTTGAGGAGTTTGATCAAGCGCAGTGGCTTGTATAACGCAGGGGATTGGGGGCTTTTCTGGCATCTACCCTTGTTGTCAGGGATGACAGCGTAGGACTAGTTTAATTTAATTGGGTACCTCTGAGTCTTTGGTCGGGCTGGACGTAGGCATAGTCCGCCTCTGTGACCTTCTTGCAACTTCTGCCAAAGGATCTCCTCTTGCCCGGCACAAAGTCTGGTGACATGTCATTATCAAATCCGTCAGCCAGGTTGCTTTTCTTCTTCTGGACCTTTCCACCTTTCCACCCTCCCGATCCTTCTTTGGTTTTGCCACATCCTCCTCTTCCTCCCCAGTTGTCTTTCTCCCCTTCACATCCTCCTTTTGCTTGCCTTTGTGTTCCTCCACTGGATCCATTGTCCTCCGTAACTCCTTTTGTGACTTTGTTTCCTCCAAATTCTACTTCCCCTGCAGCTTTGCAACCATTGTTGGAAGTCTTCTGCGACGGGTTGCTCAGTGGGCTGGCATTATCTTTCCCTCTTTCGTTATTGCCGCTTGTCTGGGTTTTTCTGAATAGTTTCTTCCTCGCCTTTGTTTTGTTGCTTTCAACACCTGGACAGAAGACAGTGATACATGTTTGACCTTCAGACATCTTACTCAACCCTTATATTTTTCATTTATGATATGTACAATCTGTAGAATTGTATTATTTATGGACCCACGGATCATCTCCTCTTTCATATCTAAACATATTCTGGCTTCTTTTTGACTTTGGCCTTCATTTTTACGAAGGGAAGTATGTCAACGATTTACGTACTTTTCACCTACAACAGTTCGCTTCTTCATCCACAGTAGGGATAGGGAAAGATTTGATCCAACATTCATCAAATAATTTAAAAAAATTAATCAGCCAAATTTCTTTCAATAATATAGCCTTTTGAATTATTTTCAGCCTCATATCCCTTTACCAGCGCAAAAACATTTGGGAATAAAAAAAATGCCTTAATAAAGATATAGAGCACAGCAATGTTCCATCTGATTCATTAAACATCAAACCCATTACTGACAAACAATCACATTGCATTCATTTTGGTCACGGTTTTGTTTTTAAAATAATGAAGCCATAAATATGACACATAATCATAGCTTCATTGAAAAACACAGTAAAAGCTTGAATCTTACTAGTATCTTACAAAAGCGTGTAAATAGCTATAATGATTCACTACTGCTAGTTTTCCTCTAAGAACGATTAAAGGCTCATATTAAATGAGGGTCACTTTAGGATTTCTGTAGGCACTCATGATTTATTTCCTGCTTATTTGTGCACAGGTTTTACTTAGAGCTTAGGGATATGGATAAAACGTTGCATTAACACAGAAATTTATTGGTAGAGGTACATATACAATTTCGGGTTAGGGTTAAAAAAAATGTCTACCGGTGAGAGGACTGCTGTTTAAGATTGTTGAAGTTTGTCAAATTCATTATTCATATATTCATTTTATTTTACACACAAATCATCTTGTTATAATTTATTTTGTTTATTTCCTTTGTAAATAGGTTGGCACTAAATCTGGCACTGAAACTAGATTTGTGTTTTAGGTTTTAAAATTAAAATAACCAAATGCTTAAAGCAACTCAAATGAAAGTGGGATGAAGTGACATAAATGGTTTTGTCAGATTACACATTTCATTTTTATAGTTTGGTCGAGTGAAGTTATTCAAATAGCACTTTGAGATTTGATCCAAATGTAAAGTGCATTATAAATTAAATGTAATATTATTATAAATCATATCGCTACCTACCACAAAAGCTAGCTCTCATGCATGAACGCTGTGGGGAAATATTGAGCAGCTAATGTAAAAAAGTCAGCTGACTCAGTGTAATGATTAAATATATTGTAATATTTCCTGTATAGTGTAATATTTATATTATGGTGTAATAATCTAGTATAGTTTAATATTCATATTTATATTTTCATTTTATTCTGTTATATTGATCTGTGTGCTCTTTGCTGCTGTAACGCTGCACTTTCCCCGTTGTGGGCCTAATAAAGGTTTATGTTATCTTAAAGGGTGAGGCAGGAGCTCCGTGTTTCATCTTTATCACTACGTCTTCTGAGAAATGGTAATTTTTTGCCAAAGGTTATATTTTTTCAATATAAATTTAAAAAATATGATGATTGTAGTTATAAGAGGATTGTTTATGTGCTAAAGATGTGACATAGAGAAGTTTGATCCACATTGAGTAGCAAAATTTGCTTTTATTTCTATAACATCATACGACCACTTTCTAAAAGAGTTGTAAAATTAAGTTTTTGCTTATTGGTGACTTAATCTAAAGGCTACATCTCTCACAAACACATATATGTGTTTTCCGTACTTTTCCTGTCACCAAATATATGAAAAAACATATTTCCCAGTCAGACAACAAGAAGTGAATCTAATCTGGATAAGATGTTCATACCAGTTGGTTTGAATCCGTCTGGCCCCGTGGGAAGAAATTCTCCGAAAGCCCAGTCTAACATCTGTCTCAGGAGATCTTCTGTGTCCTCCAGATCTGACGAAAACTGTTTGCCACAACGTACAGCTGCCTCCTAATGAAGAAAAGCATAAATATGTGAGCGGGATGTCAACAGATCAGTTTCTGGTGAGATTTGGTCTGCAGTCTGCTGGAATAAATTTGATGGATTAGAAAGATATGTGGTCTGAGTCACATTCATGTACATCTGAAAGAGCACAAGGGTTATACAGACATGCAGGGACAGGAAGATGGCCTCTCGGTAGTAGACACGGACGGCGAAGGAATTGGAATCGAAGTGTTGGGAGAAGTAAGCGAATGGTTTCAGATTCTTCGTGTGGACCTGGAATAAGAGTGGAAACAGACATGAATAAAACAGTAGGATTTTTCCAGACAGCATTAGATTGCATTCACACCAAACATGAGTTTGCGCTATTTGTACAAATGTGAAATCCCTGCACACAATTTTTCCCACTATGTCACTTTTGGTCATGTTTTTAAAGGTTTGTACAGTCATTAGTAGTATTTATATCATGGTGATGTGAAGAGAAACTGGTTTCTCATTCAGTATTAGATAATAAAAATGCAGGAACTCTGCCCCCAGGACGCCCCTTTCCTGACCGACGCCATCAGCTCTGAGACTTTCGCTGTATGAGAAATGACTTTTACTTAAGTGTCATGCAGCAAACGTCATTTGTAGCACAACATGTCTGAGTTGATTTGTATTAAATGATACTTCATATCCTGAAATGTGGAGATTGCATGCATCAACATTGTGATGAGAAAACTCTAAAACTCCATGTATTTGCATCAAAGGTACGACAACTTAATGGGAAGCATTTTATATTCACTTGAGAACATATTCTTTGTCCTTTTTGAATAAATGAATGAGATCATTTTTTGTTAATTCAGAAAGACACATTCTTGCTGTTTATGTTATTTTTGATCCAGTTTTATTTCGGTCTTGACTTCAGACATTGTTACTCATCCCTTTCGGTAAATACATAATCATGTAAAGATGCTTGAGTCTAGACGTAATACATATGTAATTGTTATTAATTTCCCAAACCAGGGTCCAAAGGACTTTGTGGTTGTTCAGAAGAAAAGGCACATTCAGATCTGCTGGATGTTGCAGTATTTATCCAGGATCAGTTTAACCAGTGGTTCATGGATATAAGATGATGCATCTGAAATCTGTTCAGGCTATATTGTGCGAAAATGACTCAAGATACAGGAAGTGCTGCGACTGAAGTACTTGGCTGAGTAAAGGAAACTTGCAGAGACCTTTAAATGGTTGGACCAATCATGTTGCAACAAATAGTTGGATCCAGTGGTGAAAATGCTGCAGTATTACTGTGCCCTTCATCACATTCTGTATACAGTTCAAACTGTGTGTGTGAAACCTGTTTATATGCTATATATTCCATTAAATTTATTCAATCTCTAAATTTCACCATCAATCATCCCTTATCACCTGGGAGGCCATTCTCTGTCCGTACCACTCCACCATCCTCCTCCCTGGAAGCTGATCCTCCTCCTTGCACGTTGTGATGATGGCTGGCCAGTAAGACAAGCCGTCCGACTGACCCCAGACCATCTCCCCAGTCACACCCTGTACAGCACACACATAGAGTAATACAATTGTTCATTTGTTGGACAGTTTTGGGAACTCATCATGTTTAGTTATCCTCTGGATACATGAAAACAAGCATTATTAGGTGAAACATAGATGCACAAAATGATTTTGCTTTAATATATAAGGATTCAACAAATCATTTTTTTTTAAACTATTGATACATCTGACAATAACTTTGAGATTAATTAATTTGTTTTTTTCTCCCTAGGAAACCGAAAAAAAGTAATGACAGACATTCAGAGTAGGTGTTAAGAAGAAATAGCAAATGTTTATTTAGTTATTTAGGTCACTTACACGCATCAGTATCCAACTGAGACAGTTTTAACCAGTTAAAATCTTTATACGGCAATCGAGGGATTGTTTTAAGGTTCTTTTTCTAACAGTTCTCTTCTTTATTTAACTAATATTTTGCTGTTTGTTAGTTGAATAGTTTTATATTGTCTATTGATTCTTAATTGATTATATATCCCAAAATTATTAGTTAAAATTACAATATTTATAAGGAATTCATAGACATTATTACCTTGGGTAAACACTAGCCAACAGCTTAAGCTAATAGTGAACCAATGCTTTTGTGCATTTATGCAACTACCAAAAAAGATTTGTAGTTTTAACACTATTAGGAGTTTTTTAAGTATTGTGAAAATGTCTTATGATGGGGATCTTGGAGATTCCCTCCACCAAAGATTAAATTAACTATATGTCATAATAAGTCTTACCAGGAGTTTTGGTTGGGTTGGATGTCTGCTTGTTGAAAGCATGGCATCGTCATCATCACTTGTCAGAACGTACTCAACCTCTGCTGGTGGACCTGCAAAACATGACAATGACCTAATTCTGCGGTGCTTTAAATCCTGAATATGTCCTCAAACAAACATAAAGGCTGTGCTCTTCATCATCCTGTACACCAGCACTGATCAACAGTCATAAAAATAAATAAACAGCTAACCCAACAATGGAGAATTCAGTCTTTATCTACCCAACTCGACGCTGGGGGAAGTTTATAGTCTAGTAAACATTTCTGGAGCTTCACAGCAAAAACAAACATACATGACTATAACCTGGATCATACAAAGTAGTTGAATCAACAATTCTCTAATCATTTTGAAAAGACATCATTTAAACTTCTTAACATCATGAGATCTTAATTCTAGACACTGAGCTGAAATTCTTCTGGCAGAGTCCAGGTTCACTAGCTTGTACACAAGTGTCACTAGAAGAGACCAGAAAATGCCACAACCACTGCATTTCTCAGAGTTAACCTGTCATACGAGAGTTGTGTCAGATGTATTGACAGATAGATTAATAAACTACATTGCATGTTGAAAAAAAAAAAATGCATGTTGGTCGGTTTCTAATTTTTTCTGAACATTTATTGGGTAGTCAGCTTATATTAACAATTAAAAACATAAAGGACTCTAGTTCAAGTTAAGGTAGCTGGTTCTAGTCCCACTAAATTGTACTTAAGGGTCCTTAAGCAGGTCCCTGAAAACCTAGCTCCCTGGGCCCTTCAAAGGGGCCTCCCACTTCTCCCTCAATGATGGGTCAAATGTAGAGAAATAATTTCACTATGTTGTGCTGTGTATGGCTGTATGTGATCAATATATATATATGATGTTATTTCAATAAATTTGAAACTTGGCTTATTCTTTTTACAATTTTGTTGGAGCAATTTGGGACAGGCGGGGCTTGACAATGCACTCCCCTCAAAAGTGGAGATTGACAGAAAAAGTTTGATAACCACCGACAGAGATTAATGTTAATGAAAGTGATGAGAGGACTTCAAGTTATACAAACACTGGGCACATCTAAAAGTCGTACCTGAGGAGTTCTTGTTGCTGTCTGCGTCTCCCATACTGCTATCAGGCTTGGAATGATTAGGTATACTGGGCTTGTCCACGAAACTGTCATCTGATGAAGGATCTTCAACATCTCCTTGTTTCTTTGCACCACCATAACCTCGCAGGACCATGGGGTTCTTTTTCCTGATGTTTCGTCTTTGTGGCCTACTGCCCAGTGGTATTGATGGTTTTGAGGGGTTTTTGCTGTCAAGAGGAGCCTCGGTGCGGTCGAAGGCCTTGAAAGAAGAACACATATGAATGTGGATCTTTACAGAACTGAATAATTCTGAGATAAACGTAGAAACTGATGTTCTAATCACACGATGAGAGCGATGAGGCATCTGACAAAATGAAGCATTTCGAATGAGTCCCACCTAGGACAGTCTTTGTGAATGGGGTTAGTGCTGAAACAAAGTGACCACATCTGTCTTTGTGACTGGATCTTAAACGTGTCCCTCATCTGAGGTGCATCACACCTGTACTTAAAGCTAATCGGGTAAGACCGGCTCATTCAGGATAGTAGCTAACACCACATCTTAAAGGGTTTAAAGATTATAATTTTTACCTATCAGGAAAACTTCAAAAACATATTTAAATATCCAATCTGTGATAATCTGTTCCGACAAAAAAAATCTATTTCATGCAGAACAGTCTACGTGGGATTCAGCTTAAAGAATTAAAATAAAGTGTGTGTAAAAGATGCAGTGTGTAAAACTTAGTGGCATATTATACCACTATTATACCTCAGCTCATCCCTCTCTATCCAACCCCACAGCCCTCTCTATTAGCCCCACAACTTTCATCGATTGTTTCACGAGTCAGGTCTTCATGTTTCCTTTCAAGGTGAGGTTTTACACTCTGTTACTTTTTTGATTAGTATGAGCCTCCACAACACAAAATAGGTGGCCAGTCACAAGTTGAACATGAAAACAGCAGAGGACTGCTGTACAAACAAGGCACCGTGACACGGCGTACTCTCTCCCTCTGTAGACGTGAGGGGCTTTTCTAAGCCAAAACTCAAAATAATCTAATTTTCAGCTGATTTTACACAAACCAAAATATATTCATGAATATTGTGTAATATCGAGATATCCCTAAATTTTACATAATGCACCTTTAAAAGCCCCATTAGATTTAAAACTGTCAAATAAATAGAACCACAACTACTGACTGGGTCTACATTTTACACTCACCTTTGCGAACACCTTTGTCCGGCTGAGAGACTGTGGGATGGCCAGGAGGGTCAGTAGGAATCTCCGCAGAATAGAGTCTGGTTTGGTGGCATGAATCAACTAAATCGACAGATGAGTTCCTTTATCATATTTGATATTAATAACAGATGAACATACAGCATCTGCTGAACGAGTAGGATAATTTACGACTGCAACTGTTTTCTCTGGATCCACTGTGATGTTGATTTACCTTTGTCCAGCACTGATCCTCTACGCAGCCCCTCACTTTTTTCTTCTTCAGCGTACCGATGAAGCTGAAGTAGTCATATATCAGTCGATAAGATTCTGGAGAACAGGTTTCACACACTCCCAGCTGAGCAGCCAACAACGGCAGCACATCTTTGGACACTTCACTCTGAAGGTGAAAACAGAGATTGGTCTTTCTATGACAACGAAGACGATAAAATTCACCTTTTCGCAGTTCATGTCACAGATTATCTGTTGAAGAAGTTTAATAATTATATCGGCTCATTAAGGGCACATTCCAGGCTAAACACATCAGTTATTAGTTTCTGGTGATTATGTACTGATACCAACATAATTATGAACATTGTATTCCTTTAATACAAAAGATCCCACTAAATCCTACACATTTAAGTGAAGCTAGAATGTGAAGTTTATAAGACACGCTCCAGTCAGATAATTCTTACCGTCTTACTTTATTTTTCATGTTATACATGCGGGCAGACACTATGTGCTGCTGGTGTTTCAGGGTCTTGCTCAAGGAAATACGATATGCTGTCTCAGGCCTGGGCTAAAATCCTGGTATCTCAGTTGGGGGACGGCCGCTCAACCAACTGAACTCAAGCCGCCGCCAAAAACATACTGACATAATGTTGATTCATTCATAGTTACTCTTCACAGAATTCCCCACCTTGTAGCAAGTTCACTTAGGCTACAAAAATATTAATGTTTGCTTAGTTAGAAATACTAGAAAGGAACAAGATGTTTGTTCATTTGTCTACTACTCCTTTTCCATTGTTGCTGAAATGTTCCAGGAATGTTTCACCTAATTTGGACATTTGGTTCTTTACGTTTCAATGTCCAAAGAATGAGCTCTCAGCAAGATAACTGGCACAAGAACCAAAAGAACCAAAACCTTACTGTTTGAAAAGCCAGAATCGTTCAACTAATATTATGATTGAGCAGTTCATCTTCTTACCTCCAAATTTTCAGGATGCCTCAAGAATTGGTTGATATTTTTTAGTTCAGCGTTGCCTAGATGCGGGGGAACACTTTCCACCAAACTCTTCAGCGCTGCTTTATAGAAAGCCACTGCTTCCTTTAGGAAGTCAGTCCTCTCTTGTGCCCCCAGATCCTTAACGGTGGTGGACAACATGTGGTTTCTGGCAGGAGAACCCACATCCACCCCAGCTGTAGGCCGCAAGTCGATGTCACTGTGGAGGATTTTCAGGTCCCTCTTGTTGAGGAAGCGCTCTGTGACGCTAGGTCGAAGGACACTGGTGGCGTATGATTGAATCAGCAAGGAGGTGAGCTGAACCTCTACAGACACGCCTACCGTGTCGCTCTGCTGAAGTTTGTGGAGCGCTTTGATGGGCTCCAGTGTGTGGGAGAGAAACAGAAAGTACAGCTTAACTTTTTGATCCATCAACCGTTTTCTAATATGGCCAGCGTCCTTTATTTTTCTTTTAGTTGAAAAATACTCCTCTAAATCCCCCCAGCTTCTGACCATCCTCTGCACAATACTGATGATAAATAAACACTGTTCAGAGATGGGAAGGGATGGGTCATAAGACACTGACTCAGCAAATAGCTCTTTCACTATGTTGGTGACACTGGGGCAGCTGGAGCAGTGATTGTGAATGTCTCTCATCAGGTCAACCACGCAGCGAGAGGAAGCTA
The DNA here is from genome assembly GCA_037951165.1 of Lophius americanus. Classification (NCBI taxonomy): domain Eukaryota; kingdom Metazoa; phylum Chordata; class Actinopteri; order Lophiiformes; family Lophiidae; genus Lophius; species Lophius americanus. Next base: position 2,120,688 of record JBBDHG010000086.1, on the reverse strand, counting down.
AGATTCCGGCTTGGCAGGCTCTTCCTGCTATGCCCGGGAGGCCGCAGAGCGACACCAACTTGGAGTTGAAGACCTTGAGCTGCGATACAAACTCCTGGCTCGCAACTGGATGTGGAGCGTCACAATAAAACGCGACGAGGTTCGGCAGCCAGAGATCAATTTCCTTGAGTGTCTTTATCAGGTGCCGTGCATCAATCCCCGAAGACTCGGTGTCCGAAACCGTTGAGGTTTGCAAGTCAAAACTCAGCTGCAGAGTGTGCAGCAGCCTCACCACGCTGACCCTTGAGTTCTGATCAACGTAGCCAACCAGGATGACACTGGTTCTCTGTTCTCCACCCAGTTCTACCCCCACATACAGGTAGAGACTGTACGGCGTTTGAGAACAGGCCTGAATGACGTCCCTTGGGTGTCCCGGATTCAATATGGGAGGAACCAATAGGCCAAAAGCCTGAGAGCTTTTGCTCGTACCCACGTTGTTGCAACAATATCTTTTGATGAAGAGCAGCAAAGTGTTGCTGCAATACAAACTTGTTTCGATATTTCCCTTCTCCACTGCTGCTGTGGCTCGCTCCATCTTCTTCATCTGAGGGGCCTGGTCGCACTCTCCTTTTTTTAACTTCTCCATTTTCTGCTCCATCTTCACCTCCACCACATCATCATCATCGCCATCATCATCATCATCATCATCAGAAATACATATCACATTTGCATTCCTTTTCAAGTTCTGTCTTGATTTTTCAAGGTTCCCTCTTGGTCTGTCCAGGATCTCTTTTGGTATTTCTAGCTTCTCACTTGGTTGTTTCAAATTCTGGGCTGGTGTTGCCAGGTTCTCTCTTGGTGTTTCTAAGGTCACTCTCGGTATTGCCAGGTTCTCTTTTTGTGTTAGTATTTCCGAGTTCTCTCTTAGTTCTTCTTTTCTCCCTCTTGGTTTTTCCAGGTTCTGTCGTGGTTCTCTTGGTTCTTCCTTTTTCCCGCTTGGTTCTACCAGGTTCTCCTTTTTTATTTCCAGCTTCTGACAAAGTCTTTTCAGGCACAAGATTGGTATTTTCAGTTGTAAGCCTGGTCTTCCCAGCTTGTCCCCTGGTTTTTGCACCGTTTCGCCGTCCATCTTCACAATAATCTCAAGCTTTTGATGAGAAGCTTTGGAGGAATGGTCATCTATGAGAGGAGAAGAAAAAACATCCAAATACCATTAAGTGATTGACAAACAAGTAACAGATTTTTGGCTACATAATTTTTTGCCTTGTTTAACTGCTTTCATTAACAAAAATCTATTAATAATCCAAGAAGATTGTGTTTTTACACATGTCACTTTCTTCCTTGGATGACTTACAAAAAAGCTACCCAACCAATTTCCAAGAAAATGGTTGAGACGGTAGGTCTTGGGCCTGAATAGATTCCATTACATTTTTATGTTGAGTCCACTGATGCAGTTTATTCTCACAACATTGCTGTATAGATGACTTCATTTTACATTTTCTTAATTTCTCATGGAGAAATAGATGGATCTTGATTAAACAAATTGGTGATTGATGATTATCCAAATAACACTGCTCCCACCTGAGTCAGGAACCATGTTCTGTCCACTTCTGGCTTCCAAAGGATGGTACTCCCTGCCGCAGTTCTTCTCTTCAAAGAACAATTTGAACCATTGTAAGAAGGACAGAGATACCTTGTAGTTCCTCTCCAACAGCTCGTTGATGGGGAGGTACTGGAGGGAGGAGAGGGCGCAGTATGAGTGTCATACTTTTGTTTTTGTATGTTGGCTGCCACTCAAGCAGCCTAGAAAGGTCCTGTATATGTGTAGGACTCTACACTACAACCGAGACTGATTTTAGCAACTGACAATAACAGATTAAAAAAAAAAACCTTAAGAACGCACTTACCCGCAGGACTCCAACTTTCCTGAATGCAGCTTGCAGTAAAGCATAGTTGTGGATGGAATCCACCTTGTGGTTGCTTTGGAAGCGCACCCTGGAGAGGTCCATGGATTCGGGGAACAAATGGTGCATCAGCTGGCAAAAGGATGCACCTGGATAATCACATAAAGCAAAAGGAAGAGGAAAGGAAATGGATACAAAGTTTATGTTGGTTTTTAATTCAAGTTCAAGCACATGAACCTACCCTGTTTTGATGATGACCTTAATGTGATGATGGGTTGCCATAGATACTCAGTTCATCAGCTCTTGTGTCGGGTCTATATAAGTTGGTGGTACTTAGTTGATCTGCATTCTGCACAGTGTGGCTTTGCAAGAAATCTTGCCTCAATACTCGCAAGATTGTTAGCTGGGACTATAAGGGTCTCTCACGAAAGTTAAACAGTTCCAGAAAAACACCTCCTTCTCTTCAATGAACGTTAAAAACGTTCCTTTTTACTATTACTCTGTTTTCAGACACGACTGATGTAAACACAACGGCTGGTTTGTATTCATTGTGAAGTCAAAGATTCATCTTAAAACCAAAAGCAGTCTGAGTCCAAGTACACATTATTGTCCAGAGGTAGAGACAAAAAGCTCGGATACACCTCCTCCACTTCCAGATCAACGATGTATGTGTGACATTTGGAGATCATCTGACCATTGGAGAAATATAACCCGGTAGGCTTTTGAGTCACAATGTCACATGAAAATGAAAATGTTCAACTTGAGTGAACAGCGTGAGTAAAATAAAATTGTGTCATTCTTGTAATTCACTGTGAACTTGTGACATTTAGCGGCAAATGGCGTTGTGCATCATCTTTGCATGTGATCCCACCGCACAAACAATTTACGAAGCATCTGTGTGAATGCTGTGTTAGCAGATTTCAATAACATTATCTAGAATGTTGAAACCAAGAAAGGTTCACAGCTAATCCATAGTAGTATCTACATAAGAAAGTTCATCCAGACTCACAGTGCCTCTTAGTGACAACAGAAAAGGTTTTATTGGTTTGATATATTACAATATGGTCAAATGGTAGTCCACTTTGTCCTCATATTGAGTGAGAAAAGGTTAAGCACCTTGTTGAGTTTTCATCCAAAGTTGTAACCATAGTAATTGGTCGAATGTCAAAGTTTCATAACGATAATTGGACAATGAACCGTTCCACAGTCCATTATCCAATCTTCCAAAAATTACACTTATTAAATTGATGTCATCAACATAGATAAATTCAGTAATAACACCACATAACACCACCTATCCGCAAAGGAAAGTGTAAAATTGACCTCCCCCTTGTTGGAGGTTACGTGAACTGTGATACTCTTTAATTATGATAACTCAAACTATTATAAACATCTTGATTCCATATTTGTGAGACAATTCCTGGTATTCAAACTGAAATGGACACACTAGTAACAAATGTATGCATAACATTTTGATCTAGAGAAAGGTAAACATGCTGTAGCTGTTCAAGAGTACACAAAAGAGAGGGAAGAGACCAGCAAAGCTCAGTATTGTTCATTACTTACCTGTCAATAGCTGCTCCCACTTGGTGAAGCCGGTCTGTAACGTCTCATTGACCCAGGCCACCAACTCAAAAGAAGTCAATTTATTTGAGCCCGAATACACATTTTTGTGTGCCATCTCTTGAAGGGTTGGTTGGACCTGAATAAAAACCACATAAATACGTTTTTAAAACTAAGGGACAAACACCGAACAATGCAAAGAAAACACTGACTTTGATGTCACATAACTGAACAGGTCATGATAATGTACTTAGGTCTCCACTAGTTTAAAGTGGGGAAGCATATAGCAAATAAAAAACATGAATAAGTTGATTTAAATTAAATGGCACCCACAGGCCACTTTTTAAAATGTGTTTTCTGGCTTAAATTAACACTTTACGAAAATCACGTTACACAAACTTCTCAGCTAACATGTCAGAACCTTGTCTAAACAAATACTACTTTTCTTTCAGCAGAAGTGATAATTTTTGGAATCACAGTATGAACAGAAGCCGTTCATGTAGTTTTGTAAACTAAAGTTCCCAAGTGCGAATGCAGACAGTCAATTGTTTTTGGAGAAGAACTTTTTCTCTACCTCTCAAAAGAAGTTCATAACATTTAAAGATTGATATGGTATAGTCTTTGAAAAATACGGATATGTCAATCTCACCTTATCACTTTTTAAATATAATTTTATTCCTATGTAAATTGTTTCCTGTATGTATTCTTTGTGTTTCAAACTGTTTGTGCTGCTGCCTTTCTTAACATTTTTAAAAAAGCAACAAGGCCTTTTCCACAAAAATGCTGCATCCATGTCATGTCAAAGTGTCATGACAGCATTAACACACAAAAGCTAAGCAATGATTATGGAATGTTGGTATGTTCTCCAATTTATTTTAAATCCAATCGTCAATAACTGGGTAAGTGCAGTTATGCTTGAATTAGAAGATTAGACGTATGATTAATATCGTCCTAAGATCGAATTATTTTACTTGCTGTTGGCAGCCTTTGCGCTTGACAATGGAACATGTGCACAAAAACACAACATAATAAGTTTGCAAAAATGAAATAAACTTTTATCAAGCGCAAAATCGGGCTACGTCAATTATCATCTTTCAGGTTTATTGGTCTATTACTGTTGTTTGATTGTGTTATAGTCTTGTAATTATTTCAGTATCTATCAAAAGCCTAATGCAATCAGCCATAACATTATATTACAAAACATTACATAATATACAACCTAAAATTGTATTTCTTTATTCTACGACATTTGAATGAGAGCAGTAGCTACAAGTACCGTACAAATTAGAATATTTCTTACACTACATGTATCTCCAAATGTTTTGATTCTGAATTTTAGGCTGGAGAAAAGAGTTAGGAGTTATCTATGGCAGAATAGTAGAAGCAAGGTTGAAGGGAAAGGTTTCCAAGATGGTAGTGTGACCAACTCTGCTGTATAGTTTAGGGATGGTGCCACTGACCAAAAGAAAGGAGGCAGAGCTGGAGGTGGCAGAGTTGAAGATGTTGAAATGTTTTTGGGAGTGACGTGGATGGACAGAACTCGAAACAAGTACGTCAGAGGAACAGCACACGAGAAAAAGTGAGAGAAGCCAGATTGAGATGGTTTGGACAAATGAAAAGGAGGAATAGTGGATCTATTGGCAGATATGACATTTAAAGAGGTAGGAAAATATAATATATCTATAAATTAACACTTTATACTTAACTTTGTAACATAAATTCAAAAATGAACTAATTTTGGAGAATCATGTTTTTCAATGGACAGAGGTTGAAAGAATTGTATTATGAGAGTCAGTAGTAACTACAGCTGTCCCACTAATGCAGTAAAATATTCCACCTGTGCTGTAGTGAAGAAGATGAGTATAACTGTCTACTTATGTGCATAAGTGAGAAGCGAAAAATACAAACATCCACTGTAGTTGAGTCGCCACTTCTATTATGCACAAATAGCCCGCTTTTTGGACGTCTATACGCTGATCTGCGTCATGACGTCATTGTCTCTCGTGTAAACCAATCAAATTAGAGTGGGCATTGCACTGACCAATTGAATCGCTTTAATCAGAGGAAGTAGGAAGATGTTTTCGGAAACCAGCCCGTTTCTAAACCTTTTTTGTTCCCTTTCTATCTATTCTGTGTCAAGCTTCTTCTGAATAAAAATTAGTTAATATCAGCTGTCCAACAATAATTCATACAAACATTACAACGTTTGCATAAGGACAGATATGAATGTATTTTAATGCAGTGATGTGTATCAACCTTTATTTTCTCACCCAAACGTAAATATAAGAATGATCCAATTATTTACATACAGACACTTAAAGTTACATTCTAAAACTTCATTTGATAGCGTAAGTAGTTTGTGTTGTGCAGATGCAAGTTAACCTATGCACACATACTGTTTATCTAAATTACTTCGGTCTGAAAGCAAGCACAACTACACCTACAACAGACCAGAAAGTAAAGATATTAGCGCTACAAAACGTGAACGCAAGGTAACTTCGTAGATCTTCGACGTACGTTATAAAATGGCGGATTAATTGCGTATGAACCACAGCTGCGTTTATAACTTTACGTTTCGGAAGTAACACTTTGTTTGAGTTTGAATGTTGGTGGAGTTGGTTTTAATGAGACCAAGAAAACATCACGTACTCACCCTCTCAGTGTTGTCTCCCTTCGGGATTTAAACAAGCAATACTGGACAGCCTACCCAAACTCACCCAACCAACCGCTTCCTCCCTCCACTTTCATCTCCACCCCACGGTCGAGCCAACGTAAATGGCAAGACAATTCGGCTTACGAAAAGTCACTTATTGGCGGTATAATGTTGCTCAATCGATGTAATAAACTCGAAAAATAAACATAACGGTGTGATTAAACGTCACATACCAGCTAACTTAAAAAGTTTGAGAACCGCAAAGAGAATGACACCTAAAAATGATTAGCATGCTAAGCTAAGTAGTTAAGCATGACGTATCAGCTACCTGAGACGCTGCGACTCCGTTAGCTAACATTTTTTATTTTCTATTCAAATTGGTTTATGTAATCTTTGGACAATCCTGAATTAATTAATTAACATGTGCCGCGAACCTTTTGTATTTTAACTTTAATGCCAAGTCCATTGTTTAAATAAAGTTTGACTATTAAAAAAACATCTGACATTGTTAGCTACGTTAACCAACTAGGTCCAGTTGCTTTGCATTCAGTCCACATGGAATAACTGGATGGACTAATGCATTTTGGTCACCAATTTACTTAGTAAACATAAAAAGAAACATCGTTTTAAAATACTACTCGTACCTTTAATATGATTTACCAAAGATGACAGTTAAATTTATAATTGAAGACATTCTTCCCTATCTAAGATTTAAGTCTATTAAATAAATTAGAGATTCCAACTCCGTGACTCACTTTCAAAAATCTACCCACACAAGAAAAACTATTTACACTCTAGGAACTAAATACTTAAAATACCTTGTTATCACCAAAGCTAAAGAAATCAATTTAAAGATCGTTTAATGCTGTATATCCACTCAGTAAGTTATTGAGACAGCAATTTGGGATTGAGAAATAGGCCTACGTGTCTGTTCATTCTGCAATTGTCTTTCTTTGGGCTGGGTCGTTTAGCCACAGCCGTTTTCATCCGATCCTGTCTTCTGCTCTACCTCTGTCACTCCAACCAACTACATGTCTCACCACATCCAGAAACCTCCTCTCTGATCTTGCCCTATTTCTCCTTGCCTGGCCGCTCCATCTCCTGCATCCTTCTATCAATAGATACACTATCCCTCCTTTTCAAAAGTCCAAACCAATCTCAATCTGGACTCTCTTACTTTTCTTCAAGACGTCCGACATGGGCTGTCTCTCTGATGTGCTTGTTTATAATCGTGTCCATCCTCGTCACTCCTAAAGAACATCTGAACGTCTTCAACTCTGCCACCTACAGCTCCTTTTCCTTGTTTTGGTTAGAGCCACCATCTTTAAACCCTACAGCAGTGCAGCTCTAGCTACCATCTTTGAAACCTTTCCATTCGCTCCTGCTGCAACTCTTCTGTCACAGATAACTCATTACACTCTTTTCCATCCTGCATACTCTGTACAATTGTACAAGTGCGTTATAAATTAAATGTATTATTATTATTATTATCATTATTAAAATTTATTCGAAGTACTTAAACTCCTGCACCTTCTTCACTTCTACTGCATATGACCATTAAGCAGAAATGTTAATTAAAAGATATAGGTTCTGCTAAAGAGGAAAGTTTTAAGTCCTTTTTTTAAAAGTCTCAGTCGTCTGTGGAGCCCTCAGATGGTCAGGGAGGGCATTTCACAGACGGGGGGGGGGGGCTGAACAGAAGGCCCAATCACCCATGGTGCTGAGCTTGGAGGGAGGAGGCTTTTAGAGGGGGTAGAGGGATCATGTCGAGTTTGGTGGGGTGAGTAGTTCTTTTTGCCTCGGATGCACTGGTGAGTGAGGAGAGAGATCTTATAATCAATCCTGGTGGAGATAGGAAGCCAACGAAGGGAATGAAGAAGACTACAGTATGTTCCCTGATAAAAGTCTTGAAGAAGACTTTTGAAGAAGACTCTTGAAGAAGACTTTTATCAGGGAACCCGATGAGAAGTGAGTTACAGTAATCCAGTCTGGAGGAGACAAACGCGTGGACCAGCTTTTCAGCATCACTGAAGGTGAGTGAAGAACGGAGTTTGGAAATATTTCTGAGATGGTGAAAGGAGATCTTGCAGATGTGTTTGATGTGGGATTCAAAAGCGAGCTGAGGATCAAATCTTACGCCGAGGTTGGTGACTGATGAAGAGAGGGTAATGTCGTGTACAGAGAAAGTAATGGAGGAAGACTGGGTCAGTTGCGGGGTACCAATTAAAATTGCTTCGGTTTTGGAACTGTTCAACTGGTGAAAGTTGTTTTTCATCCACACCTTTATCTCCTCCACGGAGAGTTGACAGGGGAGATGATGATGATGATGACGATGGAGAAGCTGCGGAAGAATGTGTCAGTTTTTATGTAGATTTGCGTGTCATCAGCGTAGCAATGGAAAGATATTACAAAATAAGCTGTATTTTAAAACTAAAACAGTCATTATGATACAAGAATAGTCGTAATTTCTCAGAGGAACATGTTGAAACGTTATAAAGTCGATAAATTACAAGAAAGTTTTAACTTTACAAATAAAAACTATTCATAAAGTCATAAAATTACAGTAATGAGTTATTCATAATCTTATATCAATGAAGTCAAATCGAAAGACTACAAAATCTTATATGTTTCTTTCTTAGATGTGATTGGTGTCTTTAGGAACATGTGGCTTTGATGTCCCTTCAGGAGCATGTGGCTTTGGTTTCTTTAAAAAGAATATGGCTTTGATGTCACTCTTTGCCCAATGCCGTCTATGATTAGGCTCCAGCTCCTACCCATGACCCCGAACCAAAAATAGTTTACAGAAAATGAGTCCTTGACTTTGATGTCCTTGAAACATGAGACAACTGACCCGCCCTAACCCTAACCCTAACCCTCCATCAGTTACTAAAACGTACTTATTAATGAACCATAAGTAAGTGATGGATATTTTAAAAAAACAAAAAAACATTTAATATAAATAAATATTTAACACAGGACACATTTTTAAGTATTTTAGATTTTTTTTTTTATTGAGAAAAAATTATATAAAAGTTTCTATAAGTGGTAAACAAAGTATAAAAAATAGCACAGAATGTGTTCTTTTTAAACATTTTTGCACTTTATACTCAAAAAAAAAAGGAAATAAATGTCAAATGTGATTCTGGTAAAAGATAAAAGGATTACTGTAAGAAAAGTCTTCTTAGATCCTCACAGTGAAGCCTACAAATGAACACATCTACAAAACACAAGATATCAAAAAAAGCTAAGGATTAATATTGGCTATAACATAATCCAACAGAACAAAATGCTGTTAACATCAACTGTTTGTGTTCTAGAATATCGAAGGAGCAGTTACAGGAAGGAAACTCAAGCAAAGACTTTTTGTACTGTTTTCAAGCAAAACGTTCCACAAGTTCAGCAGTATCCATTAAGCATGTAAACAATGTTGTTATTTCTTTTAAATCAGGTTTGAGAACTAAAAGAAAGGCCATTAGAGCACCGTAGGCGAAACAAGAGAATTGAAACACTTGTAAACCTTTTTTTTTCACATGAGAAACGCTATACTAATAAAATAAAAAAAAAGCCATCTATATATATGCAGAAAAGCTACAGTATATATTCACAGAACAGACTCCATATGAAGAGTGATGTCCAGTTGCCCTTTTGTCTGAGGTAATGCCCATTTAGTACGATTAAAAATCTTCCAGTTATCAAAACTTAAAAAAAAAATTAAAAAAAGAAGCTATATTTGCTGCGGACTGCTGGAGATTCTGTGTTTGATCATTTGGTCAAGAGACAGCTTAAAAAAATTTACCAAAACCTAAAATATTTCAATTACATCTGAAACTTCCATCCATAAAGCATGTCTATGTAATTTTATTAAAAGTCCAAAATAAGGGGCTCATATTAATGTAAAAGTCTTCTACAAGGATTTCTTTGCCTTCCCAATGTAATTTTATCTAGATTCAGATTTTATTTTCAAATTAGACGCATCTCAACTCAAAAATTTATATATGGATCAAATTATTAAGTGGGGCTGGTTGAAGGAATGAAATTTAGTAAATTCACTATTTTTCCGGTGCTTTTATGTTTAGTCATTATTGCATTTAAAATAAATCTTGAGGTGAATTCCTCCATTGTAATTTTGTTTCTAATTCATTCACACTGACTCAATGTGCGGTATTAAATGTAACCGTTTTACAGTGAACTTGTGTAATAAGATAACGATGGGATGGAAATTTTATATGTAATTAAAATAGTTGATCTCGGTGTTTTTTAGCTGTAATTATTTCCAGTTTGTCCGGTGGACATGCTAACACTACAGCCTGCAGTATGACAACCTATCTATCTCCAAAACAATCGTATAATAATAATAATAAAAATATATTATTTGTTACACTCTACCTGCAAATAGATGTTTACCGTATGGAGAAAAAAGCGTCAACCAGCATCATAGAGATGATTTTCCTGGCAGATAAAACAGAATAACTCCTTAAAAAAAACAGTTGTTAGAGTAAATGAACAAAAATAAACATTTTTACTAGTTGTGGATCACCAGTGTTTCCCACTATTTCTTATTTTACCTGTGCTCAAACTGAGACTCTGGGTTCTCCCTGAACAGGAACAGCAGGGAGAATAAATACCCCCGCTCAAAAGCTCTGTGCTGCTGAAATAGTTGTGGAGAAGTCGAGAACTCTTCTACGTCTGTTTTCTTTTTTTTGCATTGGCTTGTTTCAAGTATTTGTAGTAAATGTAGATTACAGGAAGATGCTGCTGGAAGTTTCACACTACCTACTCAAGAACAGTTTTTTTTTTTAAGGAAGCTATTTTTCTCTCTTATGATGTCATCTTAAAAGACGAAAAGTTTTTTTTTTTTTTTTTTACAACAACAAAAAAATAACTCTTCTAATTATAAAACCAAACTCCTGCTTCGTTTCCGGCTTCGCTTGTGGCCCACCAGTTTCCATAGCTCCTACTGAGGGGCGTCTCCTGCAGGTTTAATTTCCAGATTTGAATCAGACAAATGTGAGCATGTCCTCATTTAAACATTTAAATAGTGCGACTAACAGGGCATCCTTGTTGCGTTCGAGTAATCGGGAAAATTCAGTTGTTCACATATATATATATGTATTTTTTTTTAAAGTTTTTTTTTATTATTGTTTGTTTTCAGGTTGATGTTTTGAAACTCTCAGGTCTTCAATTGAACATAATTTATTTGCAGATATCTAATTTTTAATGAGTTTTAGGGCTATAACTGTCCGTTTGGATTAGTTTTGTGAGGAAAATCAATATCTTTGCTTTTTTTCATGGGATGGTGCAACATCTTTGTGATGAGACAAGCGGTTCTTCCATTATGAATTGAGGTGTGTTCAAATTCATGAGCTCAGTTCTCTTGGTACGTATCAAATCAATTTAAATCTTTTAGGGAAAAACGTTATTTTATGCAGCTTTCAAATCAAATACGAATGTTTGAGTTGCTCGACTCAAGCAAATGTCCCCACTGCATGATTCGTATCGCTCACTTGTAACAGGAACCACCTCTAAGGGTGAATCTGTGACTACTTGCAGCTTTGTATGGACTTCCGATGTAATTATACCAAGAAACATTTGTGTTGGATCAGGTGTTAACTCAGCATTAATGCTGGTTTTCTTCAGGTTGAACAAAACCAAGATAGGAAAAATAAGACATCTGCATGAAAGCGCGCCCTGATTGGACAGCTGTTAGGATGTATTTATGAGTTATAGTGAGTGACAGAACTTGCTGCAAGCTAAATTCTGGATTTTTGCGTCTATGGTGGTATTTTTATCAGGTTAAAATGTTGCAAGCACAACAAACAATGGGAAGTTTTTAGGGCCAAATCTTGTCACATGACATCTTTTCTATTTGGAATTTGGCCTCAGCTGTATTCATATTTCAGTCCGACTAAGACCCCTCTCTTCACGGGGGTCTCGGTCCACATCGAGGCTCTGCTGGAGGTTTTCACACTGATTCATACGAACCAGACCAACAGAACATTGGTACCAGAGTATTTTCAATCAATTCAAACTTGGCAGGTGTGAACGCACCCCTAAAAGCTCAGGAACACGCTGAAGCCTGAAGAACGGGGATTATCATAGGAGAACACGAGGCTCCGTTAGACACATGGGATTCGTACGCTGATAAAAAAAAACAACTTTTACTTTGGTGAAAATAAACAGATTCTATCCTTTTGGAATTTCTAAAAATCTTTAAATATGAAAAATACCGCAGCACCACGCCTCAGCTAGGATCAATGAAACCGGAGGATTTACACGCACGGCGAGACTACAGTCCAGAAATGGAGCAGGACTTCAACTGAACCTCCTCTGAGTTTGGTTCTAATGAGATCGTTTTTTTTGCCTGCATCAGCGGCCTGCTAAACCCGGTCACTCATGAAGTCGATGTTCTCTATTCTCTAGAGCTACGAGGTGACTTAGGATTAAAAAACATTTTAAAAGAAAACCAATCCTTTTAAAATGATTGCACAGGCCAATATTCACCCTGGAGAGGCTGAACGACCCGCTGGCCTCCGTCACGGATGATCAGTGATACTGACTGACTGACATTCTGCACGTTTAGGTATCTCTGTGTTGGTGTGTGTTTAGGCTGCAGTGCATTATCTCCAGGATTTGAACTAGCAGCCGCTGTCACTATTTTCCAGTTGGTGCTTGTTAGACTATTCACAGGCGAAGTAGTCTTTGAGTGGGGCGAACAGGTGCCGGATGACAGGGACGCTCCAGGACCGGCCCAGGAGCTTCTGCCGGGCACCGCGGCCCATGTTGGACACGTCGGTGTAGTGGACCGGGAAGCCAAAGATCCTGCAGGGCGAGACATCATCAGAATCATCCAGTCCAACAACCTCATTTGTCCTGTCTGCGTGATTCCCAGCTCACCTCTCCAGCTCAGTGCACCACAGGATGTCTTCCTTCCCGTTCATCAGGACAGGGAAGTGTTGGTCCTTCCCTTGTTTGATGGAGTTGGAGCGGGTGGTGATGGTTCGGACCTTTCCAAACTACAAAGCAACAAATACAGTCAGGCTAAGTTTAAAGTATGCTTTTATTCTGAAAGTAGTTCCACACTTTCGTCCGACAGAAAGGGTATATCTCCGAAAAGCCACCAAATCCCCTGCATTGAACTGATTGAACTCCTCAAATTAAATGCTATTAATAATCTCAGAACAGTCCATATTTACTCAACCTCACTATTTCAATGAAGTCAGCGATATTGTCTAAGATAAGATCCCATAGTGACTCAATCATGATAAATACAGGTAACTAGTATTCTTCTGAGCTCAGTAACAAAACATAACATATTTCCATGTGTCAATTCATAGGAGGTGAATTTAGACACAATTGAACCGATGGTCGGGATGTTACAGACAAGAAAGCGTGTTTCCACAAAGAGCTCCCCCTAGTGAGTAAAATATCCCCACGGTGAGTGACATGAACATTTACAGAGAAAAATGACAAATACATGTTGGATCTCCTTGAGGCAAGGACATATGAGGTAGTTCTGGATTATATCAGACCAAAGGGGAAGACTTAATGTCTGAAAAACTGTTTTTTTGTGTTTAAAATTTGCTCCCCCTAGTGGTATAATACAAACTATTAGAGTAAATATGATATATACAAGATAGATCTCCATGAGTCGATTCAAATGCACCAAATTTGGACTTAATCGAACCAACGGTTGAGAAATTATGACCCAAAATCAATCAAGTTCTTCCTCACACCAAGGTCTATGTGGGTATAAAATTTGAAAATGATCCATGAAATAGATTTTTGAGTTATTGCGACGGCAGCGATGACGATTCCACAGTATCCTCGATTCCACAGTGGTATAATTATGCTTTTATTCTGAAAATATCCAACCTTTGCAACTCGGCCGTGGTCCAGACAGTCCTGCAGCTCCAGCTTGTCCATCCCAGAGGCACACAGAGGCCTGGAATATGGAGGAGTAGCGAAGTTTAGTCTGATATACTGATAAACTCGCTGGTGTACGGATGAGAAATCAGAAGTTGGACGCGACTCACCTGTTCATACCCGGCAGGTTTCCCCAGAAGTATCGCGCGCGGTGAGCAGCAGTTACCTCGATGGCGTCGATCATCACAGGGTTACACTGTGAAAGACACGAGAACCTCATAAAGCCTTCATCATTACGATCAAACACAATCACTCTCAGCCACTTTCCGGTTTTCTTTTGCAGTTTATCACAAAAAAACTATTTTTTTAGTGGCTAAAATGACAAATTTACACTTTACACTTTGGAACAAAACATACATGGACAAAAATCCTTGTTACAAGTTCATTAAGTTCAAATCTGCTTAGATGGTTAAACGCTAAAACTATAGCTGCAAACTCGTTTGTATAACATGTAGGAACAATATCACGGTCTTATAAAAATCGTTCACAGAAGTTGTGAAAGGGAACTTGGTTACGTTTTCACATCCATCCATCCATCCATCCTTAAATACATCCATCCATCCTTAAATACATCCATCCAGCCATCCTTAAATACATCCATCCAGCCATCCTTAAATACATCCATCCATCCATAAATACATCCATCCATCCTTAAATACATCCATCCATCCATCCTTAAATACATCCATCCATCCTTAAATACATCCATCCATCCATCCTTAAATACATCCATCCATCCTTAAATACATCCATCCAGCCATCCTTAAATACATCCATCCAGCCATCCTTAAATACATCCATCCATCCATAAATACATCCATCCATCCATAAAAACATCCATCCATCCTTAAATACATCCATCCATCCATCCATCCTTAAATACATCCATCCATCCTTAAATACATCCATCCATCCTTAAATTCATCCATCCATCCTTAAATACATCCTTCCATCCATCCTTAAATATATTCATCCATCCTTTCATCCATCTATCCAAAATCCTATCTTTTAAAAAAAGGACATTTATTAATTCTACTTCATGATTTTAAGTCTGATCCTCTCTCATTTATTTCACTTTTTATTTTTACTGATATTCACTGTGCTATATTCTGTGATGTGTAATCCCGTTTTCTCTGTGTGGAGAACTTTGTTGTGTTTTTTTGCATAAATAAATATGATAATTATTATTAGAATAACAATAATAATAATACGTCATACTCATTTAGCGCCCTACACGAGACTCAAAAGACGCCTTACAGCGTAAAGTTTGGACGGAGGAAGAAGTGGCGAACACACGACGCCAGCGTCCGCTCCAAATATGTACGTGTAATATTATTCCGTATTTTCCAGCGCTGATTTTCAGGTTGTTGTTGGTGGAATGGTTCAAACACTAAACAGCAGCTCAGGTGTTCACTTCAAGTCTATAGCTACACGCCCATGGGTGCTGGGCTGAAAACGTGAAATATCCTTCGTTGTGTTTGAAACCAATAAAGCATCATCTTCCACTCCTGGAGGATGTTTTCACGGCGGAGTCCCTCTAACCCACCTCCAGGAATCGTGAGATGTCCCGCTTGTCGTTGACGCCCATGGCGACCACGTTCTCAAACATCCAGAAGAACGGACGGTCCTCTCCTTCTTTGGGCTTGGCCTCGCTCAGCAGGCGGTAGAACTCAAAGAACAACCTCCCTGTCCCTTCTGGAGAAACACGAAGTCACCACAGAATCTTCAGTGACATGTGGAACACCTCCCAGTGGTGAGTACTTTAAGATTCACCTTTTTTATGTCATAAAATAGAATACTTTTTATTTATAACTGTTTCCACGGAGACACAAATCATCAGAATCTCTCTGGACAATCTTGTGGAAATCAAGTTCTGATTTATTTACCGAAACGTAAAAACGTAGAATAACTGACGTACAAAAAAAGTGTCCGATCGTGAACTTCTTCCGACAGGAACTCACCATAGAGGCCTTTCCTGGCAGGGTTGACGATGGACAGGTCGTTGCAGGGACTTCCTCCGATCACCAGGTCAAACGGACCCCACTCCTGAAGCTGACACACAACAGAACCACCAGGTGTTACACTGAGGCAACGGCGACTCGAATGCGTCTGACAAACTGTCCAAACCCAACGATAATCAGTTTAATAATATTGCAAAAAATAAGAAAACCAGCATATATTCCCATTTAAGGCGCTGGAGTCGTTGCCAAATAACAAATACCACAAAAGAAGTAGAAGTTTAAATTGATCAATTATTGATTAATATCCATTTTGATATTTTATTTAAAGGTTCGGCCGCAGAATATTTATTTTTAAATTCACTCAAGTTTTGGAACAGCAGATTTTCAGCCATTTTCTTTTTTTCTGTCTAATACAATAAAACCAAAATAAATGGAATTCTTACATTTTTCCTTGTGATGTCTCTGACATCATGGACGTACTGGATCTTTCCTTCATGTCTGACGACGCCCACTGAGATGGAGTCCTCGCAAACCTCTGACGCCACGTACTGGTCCACCTTAAAACCCAGGTCCCTTAGAACCAGGTAGCCTGAATGCACACACACACATTCACACACACACACACACACAATTTGCATGATGAGCTACTGAAGATTACATCCACACACACAAACACACACACACACAAACACTCATCCTCACCGGTGGCGATGCCGTCAAACAGGGAGAGGACTCTGATTGGTCGCCTCTGCTCTGCAGGGACTGCTGGGTAAATCTTTGGTTTTTCCTGGAAGATGAAGATGAATCCTTTTTAAAGCATTCTTACATTGGCTAAAAAACCAACAAAATAAGGGTTATAGCTTCTATATAGCTTCTGCTTGAAACAAAAAAAGTTCTAGGTAGTTAGGAGGACAATGCAAATATTTAAATTCATAATCGAAATCTCAGAAAGCGTCAAAGTCGACGTTAAACTTCATCAGCAGAGTTTCCGTTTGAACTTAGTTTAAGTCTGTAGAATGATCATTTGTTAGTCCACTCTACTGGGATTGAACCCACAACCTCCTTACTGTGTCCGGCTGATCCAACACCTGCTGACAATAATACGAGCTCCAATCAAAAGGGGTCTCATACTCACAAACTCCTGGCCGTTGTCGTTGGCGAAGAACTCCTGCAGCTTGATGCTCCAGTCGTGCCGTCGTTTCAGGACGCCGTACTGCAGCAGCGGCTGGCACATGTAGCATCGCCACGGGTCCAGATAGCGAGCGTTGTTGGACGCTCCGGGATCGACCAGGATGTCCAGACAGTCCACGCAGAAACACCTGCAGGAGGAGGAAGGGAGGTGAACGCCAGCGGGAGAAGAGAGATTAACCCTCAAAATGGCGTCCTGCTGACCGTATATTACATTTTCTCTTTGGGGCCAAATCTGACCCGTTCTGGTTAAACTGGTCATGAAGGATTAGAACAAATTATCTTCCAATTCCCCCCAACTTCATTCCGATTTCTTACTTCAAAAGTAAAGGCTTCCTTTTTGGAAAAGATTTGTTAAACCTCATTTACATGAATCTACGTCGATGCTCTCGTCCCAGACCTCAAGCGTCTATCCCCGAAAAGCCCCCAGAATAGCCCCCCTGCATTGCAAACAGTAGAGGTTGTAATAATGAGGCTGTGGCTGACTGAGTTGTTTTCTAGTCTGCGGTGCGTTTACTGTCGCTCCGACATTTGATCGCCGCCTCCTCTCAAATTAAGGACAGAATGAGATCTAGCAGATAGAGAGAGAGAATGGCTCACACACATCTGTGTTTATGTTACTCAGCCATCAGTACACCCAACCACACACACACACACACACACGCACGCACACACACACACGCACACACACACACACACACGCACACACACACACACAGATGGTTGATAAAATGTGCGACTTTTGTCAGTTATAACGGTTCTATCAGCAGCCGTCCGGTGTTATAGATGCCGCAGCATTGAAGGCTTATTAGAGGAACTGTTCATGAGTTTTATGAGATCGGGAGACGCCGTCACTCAAGACGAGATGAGGAAATAAAGTTTTATCAAAGTTAAGATTAAATAGTTTTAAACCCTGTCTCCCGCACAGATTTATTTCATTCTCATTTTATTCTCAGTTTTCTGTCGTTCTGATTGTTGACTTCATGCCAATGTTAAATTTCCCGGCGTTTTTTTCAAATCTAGTGCCAGTCCTATGCCACAAATGAGATTTTTATCATTTAGTTGACTATTTCTGTATTTTTAGTCAAGTCAAGTCGACTAGAAGTCATTTTAGGTTTATCTATGTTATAACTACACTTACGCGGTCGTCCCTGACAACAGCAGTCTATCCATGAAACCACCCAGTCCCCTGCATTGTACAAGCAAATCCTGATTGAACTCCTCAAATTAAATGTGACTCTATAATAATCTCAATAAACTATTTCTATCAAGTCATCAGTCTCCTCTGAGATCCAATCCCATAGTGACTCAATAATGAATATAAATGCAGTTAAATTGTTTTTCTGAGCTGAGAATAAAACAAGACATATTTCTTTATGCTAATTTATAGGGGTGAAATTTAGGGAATAATTGGACTTATGGTTGTGAAGTTACAGACGAGAAACTCTATTTTCTTCAAAAAGCTCCACTTAGTGAGAAATATATGAATTATTTTAATTATATAATAAATATATATGTATAAAAGATAAATCTCCTTGAGTCGACTCATATTCAACAAAGTTTGGACTAAATTGGACCAATGGTTGAGAAATTATGGCCCGAAAACCTTTGGAGATAAAGCGCCCCCTGGTGGGCCGAACATGCAACTTACCATTTTATTTTATTTATTTTTTTGGGGGGGGACTAAAGTTAAGATCAGAGTAACATCTATACATCAACCCTTCAGTCAGGATCATAACACCTGTACTCCCCATTTGTGTGTGTGTGTTTGTGTGTGTGTGATACGGACCTGCAGCAGTTGGCGTTGCCGCAGAGCAGAACCTCTCGGCCTCCGCAGCAGACGGTGCAGTAGGACTGGTAGCCGTCGTCGTCATACATGTAGGACATCTCCAGGTACACATCCTGATCGCACACACAGAAGAACAAAAAATTACTGACCCGACATCGTGTGTGTGACTTGGTTGACGCCCCCACAAAAAAATACGTCATCTGTGAACATGTCACACAAACGGCTGCACAAAACATTTAATGTCAAAGCTACGCGTGACAGCGTAGCGCCACTTGCTGGTAACAGGAGGTAAGCTTCAAATTTCGGGACAGTTTGAACATTTCAGTGGCGTCTATAGTTCCAACAGATCCCCTTAAATCCTACAAACTGAACCTGCGGCAGCTGTGGAACCCCCCCAACGAGGGCCAGTGTGCGAGGGCCCGATCCAAGCTGGCTGCAGCTTCAATAATTGCACGTTTTTGTTGGCAAAGACAATGTACACCCTTCTGACACTGACACTACCAGCTGATCATATGAAAACAAGAAGTGTGTGTCTCCACCTTGCATGTTTGGCACAGGCCTCCTTCAAACAGCGGGTGGAAGGTTGCTGCTCTCATCTTTCCACAGGAGAGACAGAACTCTGCCAGAACACATCAAACACGTCAGTGGACAGGCAGAAAAAAAAGGAAAACGACACCACAGAGACGAAGGTGGCGACGGCGGTTACCTTCTATACTTCTTTTATTCTTCAGAACTTCATTCACCATTTGTTCTGAGAGGGCGAGAGGAGAAATGCATTTTATCACGACACAGAAATCCAAGTTCATGTTCTTTTCATGCGCCGCCCCAGGGCCATAGTGATAAATGTGATTGACACACGTGTCAGTGCAACTGGTGATTTGTTCATGAGATGTGAACATGAATGGATTCTTCTTCTTATGTGAAGGATGGGCGTGAGATTCAAAGGATCCTTCATTCAATCATTCCAGCTCTTCGTCGTATTTATGTGGGTATAAACATGAATATGGGGATTCCATGATATCCCCTTTTCACGGGTATAATTAGTGATAAGTAAGTGTGATAATAAGTGTGATAACAGTTGGATATTTTGCCTGTGTGAGTCTCGTGTTTGGTCAAATCCAACCTTCTTCCCCTGTAAACATCAGAGTTTTGGAAATGTGACCCTACAGTAAACGTGACTGTAGAAAAGTCTGTGGGTTTGACCTCTACCTCTGCTGTAGGACTCCTCGGGGGCGACCTTGTGCTTTGAGAGACTGACTCTGGGCCGCTTTGCGCTGGGGAAATACTCTGGCAGGGAGACGTCGAGGACCTGGTGGTCCAGAGGGTTACTGTCTGCAGCGACACACAGACACACTCATCTTTACCGCTACATGTCAAATCTGTTATTTGCAGCTTGTTTGCTTTGAGTTCCATGAATGCACTCACTGGCGGTGTGTGTAGGTTTGAGTCCCTCCCCTCCTTTAGGCAGGAAGCCGCCGTTGGCCCAGTCCAGCATGGGTTTGACCTGATCTTCAGGATTGTCCGACTCGCAGGGAGAAAAGGTCTTCTCTGCCCGGACACTGGCCATCTGACAGAGAGGAGGAGAGAAAAGAGGAGATTCTAATACCAGCAGAAAAAATACTGCAGTATAATGAGAGGAGGAAGGAAGGGAGGAGAAAGAGAGAGAAAAGGAATACAGGAAATGATGAGCCGATGGAAGGATGGAAAGGGGTAAGAAGAGCGAGGAGAGGAGGCCATAGGGAGGAGAGGGAAGAGGAGAAAGGGAATGATGGAGGAGAGAAGGAAGAAAAAAGGGAATGCAGGATATACCAAGGAGGTAAAAGGGGAAGCAGATGAGAAAGGAGGAAGGAGGGAGGAAGAGGAGAGGGAAATAAAGAAAGAGAGAGGAAAGGAGGGACAAAAGGCAGGAGGGAAGAGGAGAGGAAGGAGTGGAGAAGGAGGAATTAAAAACGGAAAGTAGGAAAGGAGGAAGCAAGCGAAGAGAGAAGGAACAAAAGAGGGAGGCAGAGAAGATGGAGGGCAGGATGGAAGTAAAGAACTGAATGTCTTAAAAATAACATAACGATAATCATAAGTAATTAGTCAAAGTTATTATTTCATTCAAAATATGTAATGTTTTTATCTGAATAACTATATTTATATAAACTGATCTTGTAATGAGGCTGGTGCTGACTGAGGCCTTTCCTAGTACGTGGTGTGTTTAATGGCGCTCCGACATTTTATTGTCGCCACTCCCTTTACTGACAGCAGGGAAACGAGCAGGTAATTACTCACACACGTCTGCATTTATGTTACTCAGCTATCAGTGTGCACACACACACACACACACACACACACACACACACACACACACACACACACACACACACGCACACACACACACACACACACACACACACACACACACACACACACACACAGCGATATACACCAACAGAGGTTATTAAAATGTGCGACTTTTATCATTAATAACAGTTGTAACAGTTGGGATCCGTATTACAGACGCCACAGCGTTGAAGGCCACTGAGTATGTGAATTAAGTTTACTCCTGCCAGTGTTAATTTTCCCAGCTATTTTCTTTCTAGTGTCAGTCCTGTGTGATAATTTTTTTTTTTTTATCATTAGTCACCTTTTTCTATTTTTCGTCAAGCTTTTAACCGAGTCATTGTAGATTTATTTAAGTCAAAGAGAACCATAAACATTTTAGTTTTAGTAGATGAAATGTGTTGAGTCCATTCTAATGTATTAACTAGGCTTACCCGGTCACCCCTGACTGAAAAGCCCCCAATCCCCTGTGTTCTACAAGCAATCCCCTTGATTGAACTCCTCAAATTAAACGTGAATCATCAATAATCTCAAACAGTCCGTATTGACTCAACCTAACTATTTGTATGAAGTCAGCATATTCTCTAAGATCAGATCCCAGACTGACTCAATAGTGAGGATATAGAGTTAACTCTATTTATATCTTTGTATGGAAGAGTTTTATCATAAATACTTGGAGTTATATCATTGAACCCAAGCGTCTGCTGCAGAAATGATGATGATCCTGCAATAACCACGACCTTTGGGGATATAAACAAATCTAATGTCCTCCAACTCCATCATCATCCTCACCTCCAAAGCTTGGAAGATGGCTCTACGGTAGGAGGCCAGCTTGGTGTAGGACGCCTGGCTGAAGAACTTAGGGAAGGCGGTGATGGAGTCCAGTTTGTCTGCTGACACCTGTTGTGAAAGGAGCGGCGTTAAACAAAGAACAAGACTTCACATCATCCCCTTCTTTTCATCAGAACACCTGTATGACCTCCTCTCCTCACCTCAGAGAACTTGCCGTCTCCAAACCACTGCAGCCACCTCATGCCGTGGTTGGCCTGCCGTTTGCCGGTGGCGCGCCAAGACACCACGATGCCGGGCCACCAGGAGAATCCCTTGATCTTCCCCCAAACCAGCTCCCCGATGCCGAAACCCTTGTTGTCCTGGATTGAGGAGTGAGAGGGAAGAAGGTCACATGATGTTCCAAAAATGTCCCGTCTTGCAATTCTAAGGAAAGTTATAGAAACGTCTGGATCTGCCTTTCTATCCGGATACAAGCAATTTAATGGATCCTTGCGACCCTGAATGGAATAAGTGGTTAAGAATAATAAATAACTAATTAATTAATTAACCAGAAAGATGCATGAAATTGGTTTCATATGTTTTTTGACAAAAATGAATGGACACAAGTAAAACCAGAGTGAACTATTAAGCCATCATTCAACCTTCGCGACGGCACAACATTAACAAAGACCCAAATTACTGGGATCAGAACCAATCCATCCAGCCATCCATCTATTTTCTTCTGCTTATCCGGGGTCTGTAGCACGTGAATGGTCCAGCAGCAGAACCGGTATCTGCTACTCAGTATGAGGAGGAACAGGAGGAGCACTGCCCTCCTGTGGACAACTGGTGAGATGTCAGCATCAGACTCCATGACGGTTCGACGTTCTCTAGTGGGACCTGAGCTCACAGTCCAGCACCGGTTTGATGTTCACCAGAGAACATCAGGATGTGCAGGATCTCCATTGGTGACCCGTTCTCCTCACAGCTGAGAGCAGGTTCCATCTGAGCTCACCTGACCGACATGAAAGAGTCTGCAGACGCCGTGGTAAACGTCAGACTGCCTGAAACATCATCCAGCAGGACCGGTTTGAAGGTGGGTGAGTGATAGTCTGGGGAGGCAGATCCTTGGAGGGTCTCACAGACTTCCACCTGTTAGCCAACGGTACCGACTGCCGTTAGACACCAGGATGAAATCCTCAGACCCTCTATCAGACCTTACACTGGTGCAGTGGACCCAGGGTTTGTCCCGGCGCAGGTGGATGCCCAGCCTCCAGTGGTCAGAGTGTGTGGGCAGGTCCTGGATGATGATCGGTTTCCATTGACCGTTCTAACGTCATTTTGTTCCCAACAAACTACACAACTTATATAGTAGTAAAGATTTTCAACTTGAATATTTCCCTCACGGAGATCCGATCGGTGATTTCAGGGTTCCTCTCCCTGTATATTCCTGGGGGCACATTTTGTCCTCCACACAAATAAATCATAAATCTCACAGCTGACCTTTGACCTCGCTGTGGAGGAGAGAAAACGAAATTTGCCAGCATTAACTAATATAACACCAGACTCTTATCCAGATTAAACGTCCACAGCTGCAGGAAACTGTCCCGGTTTGCTCAGGTGTTTCTGCTCCGGCTCCTGTGAGCTCTTTGTCCACCGAACCCTTAAAGAAAATATTTGCCGTCGCTGAAAATACCATAATTGATCGTGTTTTTTTTGTCTCTCTCTCCTGTGGATCTCGTGCCGGCTGCTTCAAGAGCAGAGGAGATTTATGCGCCCGCAAACAAATCCCAGTTGAGCCGAGGCCATGTGATCTTTAAGAGAGAAAAAGCCATCGGGCTTTGTAACGGCCTCCATTAAAGAATGCTGCGCTCCATTTAGTTCAAGCAGGATGAAGTGAAAACACACAGAAACACACAAAGATGCATACATTTACACACACACACACACACGCACACACACACACACACACACACACACACACACACACACACACACACACACACACACACACACACACACACACACAGAGGCACTGCTCCTCAGACTGGCAGTCGTCAAGACCTGAATGAAACTATTGATAGAGAGCAAACATAGCCAGACTGTGTGTGCGTGTGAGTGTGTGCGTGTGCGTGTGCGTGGCCACCTGCACTAACACAAGGCCAGGTGGGGGAGGTTGCGGCTGTGTGGGGGGTTTACCCTCCTTCTTTCTCTTTCAATGCCAAACCTTCACTTCCTCTTTATTTTGTTCTTTTTCCGTCTCTCTGCTCGTCTCCTTATGACAATCTAAAACGCTTTGATGTTATTTCTATAACGTCAGTCCCTTTTACAGCACAGCTGCAAGCAAAGTTATTAAAACATCAATTGTACGTAAGGTTTTATTGGCAGAATCTGCTATTGAGCAGAAGTTTGCATTCACCAGGAAACACGAGGACGGATTAACCCTTTGATGGCCCCATCTATGGAAAGATTATTTTGTTGGGTATTTTATTCATCAATTTGATATCTTAGACCTTCTAAATGTGTTCCATAAAAGAACAAGGTCTTTGGTAAAGCATGTTTTTTAAAAATAGAAATCTTTAATCTGATTTTTAAAGAGAAATCTCTTCACAGTTTTACAAAAAAGAATATAAATAAAAAACTATTTGGACCTTATTACATTTTTTTTTGTATCAAGTTACATAATTCTGTTTCATTAAGTCCAAAAAAAGCTTTAATATGCCCCTTTCTCAATAGATATGGTTAATACCGCCTTCTCAGAAGCCCCTTTGACCTGCGGTGTCCCCCAGAGAACTCTCAGGAGATTGCTGCCGCTAACATGATGCATAGCCGAAAAAACGCTTTATATCAGCTCTCGCACATTAAGTGTAGTTTAAACGTAGAAAGCCTGCATTTAAAAAAATATTTATACTTTCAAAAATGAAGTCAATAAATAGTATATTTACACAAATATTGGTAATTTACAAGCAACCCCTGAATGCATCGTGTGCACTGAAATAGCCTAAAGCATTTAATTTGACCATATTTTAAATGATGAAGAAAATGTAATTAAATTGATAATTAAATTATGTTAAATAACAATTAATAGAGTCTCTTCATCGTATACTTAATTTCATTTGTATTGTTTGAATCATTTTTTTATTTTATTTTTATTTAATTATTTTTTTCTATTACAACTGTCACTTTCTTGATTCCTCTTGGCGATTTTTTCTACTTAATTGGTAATGGGTCAATTTTATCATACTCTGATTTCTCAAAAAAGAACATTTAAGGAGAACCTTGTGATCTTCATTCTTTTGAATGTAGAGGATAAACGCGTGGTCCATGAATCCATCTGCACTTATAAAGCCGGACTGATGGTAAATAGTGTTAAATCAGAGTTTTCTGACGGGCAAATGCGAGGGATGAAGCTGTGATGTTGTGCTATGACTCTTTCACACGTCTTACGTTGTACTCGGGCTGGATCTCGGAGCTGGAGGTGGTGCTGCTGCTCTGGGCCGAGTCCTTGGAGTCTTGTTCCATCAGCTCCAGCTGAGGAGCCTCAGGGACCCGGCGGGACAGAAGAAAAGCCACCCGAGGGCCGCCGCCGCCGCCACACTGACGAGGGGAGAGAAAAAGGTTTTCAAGACTGGAAGTCACAAAATCTAGAGCAAGAAAATGTAATGAAGGGAAATCAACTCACTAAAATAAAGGCCTGATTAAAGGCGGTGGTCAGACTGTACAGGAAGGACATGTTTCCTCACTGAGGAATAATTCACACTAAATGTTCTACACACTCGTGTAGAACATGTCCAAACTTTCTTGGGAAAGATACTGAACCCAAAGTTGTTGTTCCATCGGTGTGCATGATGGCGTGATTGGTTACCGCTCCTGATGCTTCTTTCATGACAGCCTCTTTCCTCGCTGTATGAATGTTTGTGTGAAAAAGCGCTTTGAGCGGTCGAGCAGACAAGAAAACAAGAAAAGCTCTTTAAAGGTACAGTCTGTTCTCCATTTACAGAAAAAAACTAATGCAATGTCCTCTGATGGTGCAATAATACCGTCAAAATGGACAATAATGCCTTGAACATGCGCAGTTCTGTGATTATTGAGCATATCGTCCGTTTTAAACTTTATACTTACTCCTTGATTTATTCATTTTATTTGATATTCATAGTAAATGTATTTATACGTGTAATTATCCTTTTCTATCTTCTTTTCTTTTCCACATAATGAATGAAAATAAATGAAAATAAAATGATAGAAAACAAAAAGAAATGCATTAAAACTGTTACCCGACTGCAGGAATAATTTGCTTAGTGTTCGGGAACAGAGAGAAGTAAAAAAAAATTGCATATTTTTTGCGCGTGAATTAACTTTTCAATGTCCTCCTCAGAAAATAATTTCAATTTTTAATTGTGGCGTTTATTTATATAACACCTTAAGACACTCTAAATTTAGCATTAACTGACACATTTTTTCAAGCATGTTTTGAAACAATCAAAAATAGAAACGAGTGCTAAAATTATTTCATGGTGACATTTTGTATTTTAAGGAAAAAGTCAATTCTAATAAAAATAGCTCGTTGTTTTGGTACAACATGTTTTTAAAAAACTATTTGACCCTATTATCAGACTTTGTTTTGCTTGTACCAAGTTAAAGAATTCTGTTCAGTTTGTCCTCACATGCTTTAATATGCTGGCGTCCTCCAGGGCTCCATCCTTGGCCCCTTACTCTTTAGTATCTACATGCTGCCGCGGTGTCACGTTATAAAAAAGTCAATAAGAAAGGGTGACTAAATAATGCCCTCAACCAAACAGCCGAGCGGGACAATAAAGACGGCTCTAATTAAAACGTTTAATTGTAATTTAATCGGAATTGTTCTGCATGCTGATAAACACATTATTGCTATTTATTATTCGAGCTAAATACATTCTGTCCTGTCGGGCTTCTTGTGTTGATGTTTTTTTCTGACTGGAGGCCAAGTTTCACAACTGGAATGGTAGATTACTGAAGTGAGGCGACACCGCAGACGTAAACAGCAAGAGGAAACAGAAGGAGGCCGAATGAAACAAGAAATAACCGATGAACGTTATTAGTACACAAACACGTACAGCTCCATGAAAAAGAACCCAAACCCTCCTGTTTCCTCCTGTTTCGACGAATACCTAAGACTCAATTGTGTCGCATCTTGAGGCAAAATTAAACGTAATTAAATCAAACTGAAGACCTGTCTCACCTCAATAAAGGTCAGAGTTCATTACGCATGCGATTGATTATATTCTGGCACTTCTCATCGGGATCCCTGATGAAAGTCTTCAAAGACTGCAGTATGTTCAAAACAGTGCTGCAAGGATCCTGATGAGAGTTCGTAAACACGAACACATCACCCCTGTTCTTCAATCCCTTCATTGGCTTCCCATCTCCACCAGGATTGATTATAGGATCTCTCTCCTCACTCACCAGTGCATCCATGGTAACGCACCCCCCTACCTAAAAGAACTACTCACCCCACTGACCTCAACACGATCCCTCCGTTCTACCCATTCATACCGCCTCCTCCTTCCCCGGACTAAGCTCAGCACCATGGATGATCGGGCTTTCTGTTCTGCTGCCCCTCGTCTGTGGAATGCCCTCCCTGACCATCTGAGGGCTCCACAGACGACTGACACATTTAAAAAAGGACTTAAAACTTTCCTTTTTAGCAGAACCTATAACTGTAATTAACATTATGCTTTTTGGTCAGGTTTTTATATAGTTGTTATTGTATTCTTTATTGATGCTTTTATCTGCTTTTACTTTGTAGCAATTTGAGATTTGATCAAAATGTGAAGTGCATTATAAATTAAATGTATTATTATTATTTCTGAGCAGTGGGGGTGGAGGGGGCAGGTAAAGCCCCTAGGTGAGCTCACAGGACAGGTGCAGGTGATTCAACACCAAGGGTCGAACCTTTTCATACGGGTGATTCAGGTACTAGATAAAATGTTCTCTATTTAACAAAAAGAGATTATTTCTGTCCAATTGAATTTGAAAATCCAACACAGTTTATTAGGAGAAACCCGGAGGGGTCCAATACTTTTTCACAGCATTGAAGCTCTGTCAACATGTTTGTGTGTGTGTGTATGTGTGTGTTTACCATTGATGTGTTGTGCTCCTGTTTGCGGTTCTGTCTGCGAGGTTTAGAGTTTGAGTGTTGCGTCAGGCCGGCCTGGAAGATGGTTCTGGGTTGAGGAGTCTGTCTCAAACCCGGCTGAGGCCCCCCTGAAGACTTCTCCTGGAAACACACACACACACAAAGGTTATTGTTCATTGATTGAGCATCTATAGGCTTCTTCTGTACTTTTTACAGGTGTTAAAAATACATTATTTTATACATCGTTCAGCCAAAACATTATGACCCCCTGCCTATTATTCTGCAGGTGGCTTCTTTGCTGTCCCAAATAGCTCTGTCTTGTTGCTGTGTCTTCTGACACCTTTCTGTCAGAACCAGCATTGGATTTTGAGCAATTTATGTCACAGTAGATCGCTCTAGGTTCAGTCCCCTGCTAGCTGGGCATAAGATCTTGTCTCCGGTCCACCAGTTTTCCTCCTTTACACCACTTTGGGAGGTTCTAAGCACTGCAAACCAGCACCACTCAACAAGACCTGCAGAGTTCTGGAGATGTCAACCCATCACAAGTTTGCCCTTGTCACTCAGATCCTTATGATTCCCAGGTTTGCCCAGTTTCCTGCTGTATCTCCAAATATGGGTGTGAAACATTATGAAGATACTTTCAGGTTTAATATCAAAAGCCAGTCTTTTGACTAGAGGATTTAGGAGGGGGACGTGTCAAACGATGTGAGGGGTTTCCTCCACATGTTCTTCAGAGTCTCTGCAGACAGTTGTTGCGGCTCGCGGTCAAAAACATTCCCCAATTTATGCTGTTTGTATAAAGTCTGCATTTTTTACAGGTTGTAAAACGATCATGTGACACCCTCCTAAAGGTTTTTCCCGGAGGCTGTGAAAGAACATATATGAAGCCAGAAAACTGTGTCTGGATGGCAGATGCCTCAGAAGCAGAAGCGTGAAGGAAATATGTCAAGTAGAAGGAAAAATGTCCAAGGTTGATCCAGCTGTCTTCTACTAGATCCATCAGGACTAGCAGAAGTCCTGATGGCACAAACTGTAGCACACCCCATCTCCGACCTGTAGTTCAACTTCAACGTGACAAACATGACGACTTCTGCGTGTGTGAAAAGGAATCAGCTCATGTCAAAGATGGGCAAGAACCTCTGGGTTGCAAGGCCGAGCAGGCAGCACTTCCTATTAGCTGCTGGCAATTTGGCGTCACACATGCAGAAAATCCATACGGCAAACAGAACAGCGTGAAAAACTTCTAAGAAGGTAGTTCCAAGAACAACTGACAGTTCTTCTGGCAGAAGATTCAAAATCTTCACTCCTTTCTTGGAAGTTAAAGAACCCTGCGGCTGCAGGCGTTAAGAGTTTCAGAGCTCATAATTCAAGGATATTAATTAATATCGAACACGCAACAAAACCCGACAAGAAGAAGTCTGTGTTTGTACCTCGTAGTCCCAGCTGCTCTCTTCCTCCTCTGACCTCTTCCTGCTCCTCTTCCTGCTTGTACTGGAACACTGGTTATCATCTGGGAGGAGCGAAAGAGCCGCAGATCAACAGAAGGTTAGACAGACGGCCGAAAGGAAACTCAATACGTTGGGTGTACGGTTCAAACTTCAGACGGAGAAGAAGAGGGACGGCGGCATTTTGGATTTAATATGAAACCGTGAGTTAATGGGCTCTTAATCCGTCTCATGCAGAGAAGCAGAGTTTTGTTCTGTGGGTAAACGTCTTCTTTGGCCCAGTGAGTCACATGACTTCAGTCCAGCTGATATGTTTTATTTACGCAAAAAAACATTGTCCAGTACCGACAAACAGAATTCAATTAATTTGAATAAGGTTTAAAGTCTATTTCAATTTTTGTTTGATAAAAAAATCACGTGGTTACATTTAATTGGAAGTTTCCTGAAAATTTTTTGTCATTAATTCCTTTAATTAATCCATTCATAATAAATATTTCACATAATCATACTGAGTATATTTTTTTCATATAATCTTTCAATATTTTAGATTTAACAAATCAAATATTTTTATATTGTGTTTGATATATATTATAAAATAACAGGTATCAAAAGATTATCAAAAAAGTGGCAATAATAAATCATATAATGTGTAAATAACATATCTATAAAAGAAAGAAGATAAAACAAAAATACAATGGATTTGAGCCCGGTACCTTCGACCCACTGCGACACCAAATTCAAACACTGAATAATAACGGAGTGGCGCCGACCTGAAGCTCCACGTGAGAATGGTGTCTCTGTCTAGTCCATGTCACACACTCGCGCCGCGTTACCTTGAGGTGAGGCGGCGTCTCCGTTCTGCTTGGGGCTGAAGGGGGAGGGCGGTTCGGCCGCTGTCAAGGGGCTGTTCTCATTGGTCAGCTCCACGCCGCTGTCGTTCCCTGACAGGCCCTCGGCTAGAGGCGTGCCTCCGTTCACCGGCGCCTGGTGGAGAGAGTTTTAAGATGTTCAGAAGGTCTGGTTGAATCGTGACGCTGATCAATACTGATCAGTCGACGGCAAATTAATCGATCTAACCTTGGAATTGTGGGTACATTTCTGTTACGTGACCTCTGAGCACATCATCAGTCACCATCCGTTATTGAAATATGCACATGCAGCGACTGGCTATCGAAAAGGATTTCCCAAAGGATTTTAACTACCTCCTTGCGAAGGAATGAAATCCAGTACGGGAAAAGTTCTTTCCATTTCGGAAACGGGTGTTTAATTCAGCATTTTCTTTCCGATTAGACGTCTTTTCCGAATCTAATCGGAATTGATGCGATAAGATAATGTCCATGTAAACCCACCTGTCACACCTTCCGCTCAGGGGTCCACGGATAGGCCGCCCTATTGAGGGGCAGCTGTCTAAGATATTACATTAATAAATAATAATAATAATAATAATACATTTAATTTATGATGCACTTTACATTTGGATCAAATCTCAAAGTGCTACAAGGCAAAAGCAGATAAAAGCATCAATAAAAAATAAATAAATAAATAATAATAATAACTATACAAAAACGTGACCAAAAGCATTAATGTTAATTACAGTTATAGGTTCTGCTAAAAAGGAAAGTTTTAAGTCCTTTTTTAAATGTGTCAAAGGAAATAAAAAGAAAATGCAGGGATGTAGTTTCTAACATGGTGAAGACATTAAAAGATTAGATCCATACCACCACTTAAGTCGGCCCGATTGTTCCTCGGACAGAACCTACTCTAAATTGAACTTTACGGCTTAACAGTATCTCCTCAACAGAGAACAATAAAACTTCATATTTGCCTCTCTTCCATGGATGAGTACATTTTTTTGCGGAAACATTGCCGATGAGTTCTGATCCGTTTAAAGAGAGCAGCATGTCGGCGACGGTCAGAACCGCCTGCAGGTCCAACAGCAGCTGACTCGACACAAAAGCTCCAAGAACAACACGATTCCTCATGAATTCCCGCATGAGGAATCTGACAGGTGAGAGCGACTCATTTGTTTAGTCCCCCATCCAACCGACACAAAAGACCGTAAATATAAATGTATATAGGTGGAGGCCTATTTTCACAGGTGTCAGCTTTTGCAACAGAAATATAAAAGGTGATTTCTTCCGTAATGTGAAGACAGGAATCTGAAAGATCAACAAAAAGCTTCACTTCAGCTTCGCCGAGGCTGCTGTTCGAAGAAGAAAGTCAAAAAAGGAGTAATCTACGTTCTTCCTGTTCAATTCGGAAATAAATGTTTTATTCTCCCGTCATATCTAACACTAACAATAATAATAATAATACTTTTAGTAAGTGGCAGATGGGCACATAAAAATGTAGATTTTTGAGCAAGAACAGGATATCAGAGAGGAATCCCACTCACAGAACTCAACTTGTAACCATGAAAACGGAAAAAAGAAATACTACTGATTGGATGATAAATGGAATATAGATAAAATAAGGAGATTAAAAATGATAAAAGCTCCAAAATAGAAAAATATACCATTTTAAGTACGTTCGTTGTTGTGAGTAAGTTTCTATATCTTATTTCAAAAAATGAATTGAACTTTTAGAACTTGAATGATCATGTCAGTTCCTGTTCCAGTCCACTAGATGGTGCTACGTCAGGTCAATGTGCAAGAGGAGGGTGATGTGAGGTGAAGTAATTTGGACTGAAATCGGACCAATAATTCGGAAGTTTTTGGTGAAAAGGCGACTTCTAGTGAGTAAACTTTGAATTATTAGAATAAAATATGATATACACAAGACGGATCTCCTTGAGTCGATTCATAGGCACCAAATTTGGACTAAAGGGTTGTGGAATTATGACCAGGATCCGAACAAATGTTTTTCATTGTGAGCAAAATATCTACAAGATAAATGGACTAATCAGACAAAC
Organism: Lophius americanus; assembly: GCA_037951165.1. Classification (NCBI taxonomy): domain Eukaryota; kingdom Metazoa; phylum Chordata; class Actinopteri; order Lophiiformes; family Lophiidae; genus Lophius; species Lophius americanus. The sequence goes on along the minus strand of JBBDHG010000086.1, from coordinate 2,088,161 downwards.
AATTAGAAAGTTAATGTTAAAGTGAAAGTAAAAAAAAAAAAAGCTCCATCTGATGAATAACACAAGAAGTATTATAATATAATATAATATACAACATTGATCACCTCCAGTCCATTCACATGCACCAAATTTGGGTGAAAATAAGGTTGAGAAATTATGGGCTGAGAACTTTGGGAGGTATAAAACTAACCTTTCCCAATTTAGCACTTTCTGAAAAGTTCTAAACTGGTTCTTCAGCAGGAACTCAGAAGTTCCAGTATGAGCAGCAGCTCATTAGATCCAGACTAAAGGTGGGCGGCCCTCTGTATTGACAACTAGATTGAATGAATATGTGGTTCATGCTTCATCCAAACAGTTCCCTTTTTTGTTTTGAAGATAAAGCGCTCATATATGATATATGATATGAGTCTTTTATTTTTATTTGTTTTAAAAAAAAATCAGTTGAAACAAAGAGTCGGAGCAGCTTGGCAACAGATTGTCAAGATTGAGCCGACGTCATGAGGCGAATCAGCGCTACGCATATGTGGGGCTAACGTTGTAAAACAGGGGATGTGTGTAGCGTTTGGCGTTTATGAGAAGTGAACCCAGCGAACTTGAACAAAAAGTGTGTGCTCAAGATGGTCGGGCGAGGAACGTCTGCAGGGGAGGAGAGGGAGGGACGCTGCGATAACGAGAAGAAGGTCAGCAGAAGTATTCTGAAGGATCTCCTACAGACCATGAACGTGGCATTAAACTTTTGACAAAAATGAGGTTCAAATCTAAAGGGAAAACAGGTTTCCGTTCATTTGGAAGAACCAAATTGGTGTTTTAACAAGGTTTTTTACAGTCTGAGGTTCAAAGAACTAATAGAATATTTGGATTAAACGGAGATTAATCAAATATTTATCAAATCCCAGGGAATGGCGAGCGTCGGTGTCAAGCTGGTGACTCAGGTTTTACCTTTTTATTGGGAAAACATTGTTAAAAAGTTGAATCATTTTTGAGGTTGAACAATTATTAGGGTTTGAAGATTGGTCGGAATTTCTATCTTAAAATAGAAATGAGTAGTGAATCGATGATAACTGAGAAAAATTTAGATTCCCAGAAGGTTTAGGCTTTGGGAATGTTTTTAAGTTTGATTGGAGTTCCTACCTGAATATATGAAGGCATAGTGAATCGTTGAAAACTGATAAAATGTGAGAATTTTGAAAGAACCACTAAACCGACCATTAGGCCTGAGAAGGCCAGATGAGAAAGTCAAGCGCTCTTGACTCAGGTTTATTATCTTATTGCATCAAAACTATAAATTGAGTAGAAAATGTTTAACTATCCTCAGATAGTTCAAGTTTTTGAGGAAGTAATAAAGTTTTAATTGGAGCTTTTGAGTCGTTAAAAAACTGAAAATGTGGGGAAAACTCTGAAGCAGGAGGCAGCTGGTGAGCAAATGAGCGCTCTTGACCTTTGTTTGACCTCTGATTGCATTAAAAAAAATGATTAATTACATGGGAAAGGTTGAATCATCCCTAGAAAGTAGAGAGGTTTTGTTATAAAATGTAAAGTTTATCTGAAAATATGAAAAAGTAGTGAATCCTTGAAAAACTGAAAATGTGGCATTGAAAAAACAAAAAAACATAAAACCATCAATTACGCATGAGGGGGAAGACAATTAACGTGTCAAACATTCGTCTGGGAATCTTATAAGTCTTTCCAAGTAATCTAAGATCTTGCAAAAGTAAGAAAGAAAAAAGACCATTTTTGGAATTTCCTGAAGTTTAAGCCTCTGATTGCAAACTATAAATTAAAACTATAAATGATATAGACAAATCTTCAACTATCCTCAGAGAGTTCAAATTTTTGTTAAAGTTATAAAGTTTGATTGGAGTTTCTATCTGAAAGCACGAATGTGTGGTGAGTCGTGAAATAACTGAAAATGTGTGGGACGATCGCTCTTGACTCAGGTTTAACCTTTGATTGAGCAGAAACCATTAATTATATGGAGAAAGTCGTGTTATCTTCGAGAGTCGAGAGTTCAAGGTTTCGTGAAAGTTTTTCAACTATCTTCAGAGAGTTAAAATTTGTGTTAAAGTTATAAAGATGGACTGGAGTTTCTGGCTTAAAGTCTGAAAGTGTCGTCAATGAAAATCTGTTTAAAAATATGGGATTGTTAGAAATAATGAAAAACAATCCACCGGTTAGGCACGAGCAGGCAGACGGGGAGCGTGTGGAAATGTCGAGTCGTGACATCTTGGAGAGAGTAGAAATTTAAAACACGAACACACACTACACACACTACAGAAGTATGTGTGTGTTTGTAGGATTTATTTCATCCTCGAAGGCTTAGGGTGAAATAAATATCCGTAAAACCTGGAGATAAAAATGAAAGCAGAACCTGCAGAATACTTACACTCTTCTCAGAGTAACTGTTAAAAAATGACCTGAGCTCCATCTCCTCTCTGATACTCAGTGGTCCTAAATGACGGCGCCCAGCTGGACGAAACCTGAATCCCAGCAGCTGAGGCCTCGGCCGCCATTACTCACCTCCACAGCACAAACTAACGCGTAAAACCCGAGAAACGGCCGTCCGTTGATGGTACTTGATGATACTTGTAGTACTACTATTACTTCATGTCGTTCACACGCGGCAGCTGCCCAGAAGCCCCAGACGACTTCTGGGGGGGGGTTTCCCTGCTGAGCTCCGTGATACAGTGACCAGCTGCAAACGGTCCAAAGGTCAAACACAAAAACTCTTCAGGACGATGAAGGGAGTAATGTCTCAGGAAACATCAAAAACTTTTGATGTTCAAGTCGATAAATAGAAAAATTATAAACTTTCTATAAAACTGGAATTAGGGATAAAGTGTAATGTATGGCTGGAGCTAACGACTATTTTCATAGTCGATTAATTCAACGATTATTGAAGCGACGAATCGACTTATCGGATCATTTTTTTCTCCTGGTTAAATAAAGGTTGAGTAAAAATAAAAATAAATACAAAATTACTAAATGGCCCTTATTTTTCTATCAACTTTTGTATTTAGCTTTAGTTTGTTTTAGCCACATGCTAACTAACAATAAAAATGTAATAAAATAAAATGCATAAATAAATAATATATGTATATAAAAATACAGTAGTTCTCTGGAATACTATTAAATTCTTCGAACAAATAATTTCATACTCGATTTTGGCGATTATTCGTCGCAGCCCTACTGTACTGTAATGGAAAAATATAGCAGTGGTCATCAAATAGCCAAAATTTACTAAATGTGAGCCGGACGTTCCAACAACAAGAAGCATGAAAGACTTCATATCCCACGCCTTTGGGTCACTGAACTAAGACCCTTCAAAGGAGTTTATGGAGATTCTTACAATCAGAGAAAAGCTCAAAATTTCAAGCGGCACCACTTCTGTACCTGGAGCCACTAGAGCCACAACCTTACGTCAAAGGCACTAGAGCCACATCCTTACGTCACAGGCACTAGAGCCACACCCTTACGTCAAAGGCACTAGAGCCACGTCATTACATCACAGGCACTAGAGCCACATCCTTACGTCACAGGCACTAGAGCCACATCCTTACGTCACAGGCACTAGAGCCATATCCTTACATCACAGGCACTAGAGCCACATCCTTACGTCACTGGCACTAGAGCCACATCCTTATGTCACAGGCACTAGAGCCACATCCTTACGTCACAGGCACTAGAACCACATCCTTACATCACAGGCACTAGAGCCACATCCTTACGTCACTGGCACTAGAGCCACATCCTTACGTCACAGGCACTAGAGCCACGTCATTACATCACAGAGATAGTAGAGCCACGACATTAGATGACTGACGCACTAGAGCCACATCATATGGCCAAAGTGTCCTAGAGGAACTAGAGCCCCATCTTTACATCACAGAGGTACTAGAGCCACAACCTTATGTCACAGGCACCAGAGAAGAGTCATTTTGTCATAGATGCAGGAGGGCCACGACATTAGATGACTGACATTACAGGACGCATCTGGCACTAGAGACTCAACTCTATTCTTCTAGAGTTTTACAGACATTCATCATGTCTTGGTTTGTGGCTATATCATTTCTTGGCTCAGAGCCGTCCTTTGACTTCTAAATTACAGAATGAAAAAGAACCGGTTCCGAACCAGCCCTGGAGCCGTCTCGGTGGAAATCGGGGTATGTGTTACTACTGGTTCCTTCATGTCGGTTTGTTTTGTCTGGGATTTCTGGGTCAGAAGAAAGAAAGTCAAAGTACGTGGAATCAGGCATTTAACCGTCAAACAAAGTTTTTCTTTTTCTCTGGGCTTAAATTACAAGCAATGAGAAAATCAAGTGAAAGTGTTGGACTTTGGCCAATAAGGGGGAACAATAAAAGTGTGATTGAAATCAAGAAAAGTCCATGAAAGTTTCTTCTATCGGATCAAAATGACGTGCGTTCTTCTTTCGTCATCTTGTTTCAGCCTCGATGTTAATCGTACGCAAACGATCCCTGTTTATAATAATGTAAAGACATATCTTGCAAAGATCCAAGGCCACAAGTCCCGACTCAGATTTATAGCCATTCAGAATAAATCAGGGGCATAAATCATTACTTGTGGAACCAGCTGTGATGGAATATCCGAGAAGAACAATCAGGAGAACTTTCAACGTCTCGAATGCTGTACAACTATTACAGATCTTAGGAATGTGGCAATATATCAGATCGGGTGAATGACAACGACAGTTTAGCCCCCCCACTGATGTCAACTCTATTAATCCGAGATTTAATTTATAATTAAGCGCATACATTCAGTCTGATGTGCCATTTGGACCTTTCTGTCAGGGAACTCTGATATATTTGCTCACTGACTGTTTTTACAGAAGTCATAAATCATAGTCCCCCGCGGTTTCCAAAACAACAGGTTTAAGAAATCGTCTCACCTGCAACAGGTGAATAGTTAGGATTGAGGTTTTCCCGCCATGACTCGACTTGGCGGGAAATGTTTCCAAAATTTTTAATATATTTTTCTCTGAACTTTCTACCCGCAGCAACAAAGTACTGGAGTCCTGCCTTTAGCTGGTTCCCATGGTTCCCATTTAAATGATGCCCCCGATGTGTGAGTGGGACATGGGGCATCTGATGGACTCTCAAATTTGAAACCCCCATAGGACTTACTGTGAGGAAGAACTGGATTGATTTTGGGAAAGGTTGGTTGAATTCTTCCGCCTCTAGGGTGAGCTTTATCTCTTATCTTTACCTCAGCTGTTGGTTTGATGTAGTCCAAATTCTGGTGCATATGAATCGACTCGAGGAGATCTTCTTTCATATCTAACATTTTACTGCAATGGCTCATATTCTACTCAAAATGGCGAGCTGTGTGTATTACGGAAATAACTTCCCAGTCACTGTCCACATTTACCTCATATGAACCGCCTCAATTGCATTTGTCATGTTTTACTGTAATTGTTCAGTTTCACTGACTAAGGGGGATGTTTAGCAAAATAAAGTTTTTTTTTTTACTGTCAAATCACAATCGTACGTCCGATTATCTTCAAACTAGCTCATATGAATGTTACTGTTACTGTTACTGAACTCTATTTATCTTCACTATTGAGTCAATATGGGATCCGATTGCTGACTTCATAGAAATAGTTTGGTTGAGTCAATATGAACTGTTTGAGATTATTAAAGAGACCTATTTAATTTTAGGAGTTCAATCAAGGGGATTGCATGTACAATGCAGGGGATCAGGGCCTTTTTTTTCTGGGATGTAGCATATAGTTGTCTGGGGTGACAGCGAGGGTCTCGTCTCCTCTTAAATATATAATATATATAATATAAATGAATTCTTATGCAGTAAAATAATCAGACCCCTGTAGTTTACATGCCAGGCCAGTAGGCTGCACTGTAACTCTCCGACATGGTCACCACAGAAGAGTGACTTCAAGCTTCTGATGTCAGTACTCTCCTCTCTGTGTCCTCCTTCCCTCACCCTCTCAGAATATAAACTAAAAGTCTCAGAGTTTGTATCTGTGAATTCTACTTGACTTCCTGTTTCCTCTTCAGACCCTATCAATATGAAATAGTGCGGTTCCTTTTTAAGGACAGTGACATGTGTTTTATACTGCCTGTTTATAGACGGGGCAATACATTTACAGCCCTTATCTTGTGCTCCTTCAGGTATAGCTGTTAAATTTAAATTTACAATGTATAATGACAGCAAAGGCCCTTTATTCTATTATTACCTTCTCCTCTTCCTCTCCCCACGCACTACGATGAAAAACGGGAGTTTTTAACTTGTACTTTCTTCTTTTGTTTATATCGTGACAGTAGCCTGTTGTGACTTCCGGTAATTGGTCTGTAAGACCAGAAAAGTGTTTTCACACTGTGAACAAATTGGACCTTGAACTTAGTCCCACCTGCAAATTTTCTGCGGTGATTGCTGCACCAGCTTCAGATCCATCGGTAAAATTCTCCGTAAAATGTCAAATTTTCCGGTTCCAAAGTAGAAATGGAAATAATTGAATCTGATGTCGTCTTTGTCGCTGCGTAAACTATAATCCCCATCATTCTCCTCCATTTAATCTGCCCTCCTGCATATCCATCACTCCTCCTTCTCCTTCTCTCTGCTGGCGGCAGACGAGATCATGACCAATGAACCATTAAAGTAGCAAAAATGATCCTCTTTTCCCACATTTCCTCTCTTTTTTTTTTTTTGCTGTGGATTCCAGCATTTCTACATATATTTCTTTAACAACTGCTTCGGTGTCAGGTGTGCAGAAAATGCTTCCATGCAGCTGCGTGAGAGTGTGTGTGCGGTGAAGCATTTGGGTACAACCAGTGTAGATTTTACCGACGTACGTCACACACAAATTCCATACGGAGCAACAGTCAGCCCCGCGGCGCTCTGACTGCGCTGTCAAAACATCTTAGCCTGGTTAAACCAACATATGAAGGGGACTGTTCCAAAAATGCTGTCTGCAGTAAAACGCCAACCCAAGGGCTTTGGGGCTCGGAGAGCGCATCTTTTATCAATAAAGAACTCCCTCATAGCCGCTGTGATTTGTTTTAAAATTTGTGGCTCTGGTCATTCGGTCCACGACGGGGCAAGTCTCGACAAAACGAGAGGGAGGAGGGAACAGAGTTCACAGAGTTGACGGAAGACTAATGTGTAAAAGGCTCAGAGTCCACTGGTTACCATCAGGGCCGGTTGTTTAGAAGTTTATTTCCGACAATATGCGCTTCCTGATGCTGGTCTGCCCCGACAGAGGTTTTTTAATTCATAACCAGTCATGCGAGGGTTTCATCATACAAACATTGACAATCAACATGTCAGCAACAAGCTCGAAGATAAGATAGTGAGTCGATGATGAAGATAAGTAGAGACAAATACTTTTTCTGAGCTTAATGATAAAACAAGACGGATGTTAGTGTGGGTGAAATATGAGAAATACAATTTAGGTCTCCTTAAGGAGGTGAATTTAAACTAATTTGGTCCAACGGTTAGAAACTTTTGTTCATAAACAGCTTTCTCTTGTGAATAAAATATAACCTTTTGGAGTAAAATATTATAAAATCCCCTTGAGTCCATTCATGTGCATTGAGTGTGAACTAAATCGTACAAAAGATTGAGAAATGAATCACAAAAAACAAGTGATTTAGTAGATAAAGTTACCCCTAGTGGCAGAAATATGCATCTGATCTTTCCCAAAAGCAATCCAGTTCTTCCTCGCACTCAGGTCAATGAGGGTGTGAAAGTTTGTTTTACCTACATAGTATCCACTGACGCCTTCTCACAGACCAAGAACTTTACTCTCTCACAGAGTCTAAAAGTCTAAAATCCTGTGCCTGATAATTGACTATATCCTAAATCCTCTAACTATGCTGTCTGTTGGTACTTCTCTGGATGATGTCACGGATCAGATCACTTGAGAGCCGTAAGTAATAACCGACCTGCTGTCTAAACTTGAAGCGAATACCTGCAGACTCGACCCTGTCAGTCAGGATGAGACTGAGGCTAAGCCGGTTAGCATGGAGACACCAAAAATAAACAAAGAACGAATCAAAGAGGGTTTATTGAATATATATATATATATATATATATATATATATATATATATATATATATATATATATATATATAAAAAGGGGGCCGAATGAAAAAAAGGAGTGCAAACAAGTCGTGAACAGCCGATTGCGGCAGGAAGGAAGCGTCCCTCTCTGACAGAGTGATGTATGAGACTGAAAAAGAGGAAGAAGTAATAACGGACGAGAGGAGCCCCATTAAGAGTGTTTGAGTGTGTGTGTGTGTGTGTTTGGGTGTGTGTGTGTGCGCGCGTGTAGTTCTCTGTGTGTGTTATCTGGAAATATGTGTCAATATAAAGACGCCTGTGTGCAACGTCTCCCCATCATTCCATGAGTCCTTCTTTTCTTCATTCCTTCCTTTTCATATTTGCTGCCCACATCTTTGGAAGCCCCCACATTAAGCAGCTCTGTACTGTGTGTGTGTGTGTGTGTGTGTGTGTGTGTGTGTGTGTGTGTGTGTGTGTGTGTGTGTGTGTGTGTGTGTGTGTGTGTGTGTGTGTGTGTGTGTGTGTGTGTGTGTGTGTGTGTGTGTACGCACACATGCATATACCCTCACGGCCAACATGCATTCTCAATTAGACTTGTCCAACATGCTGGCACTGTTCAGGTATCTAACCCGGCACACACACACAAGGTTCAAGGAGTGTTTGCTGGATCTCTCAAAACACTATGAATGGAATTTGATGCTTCTTCTGGATATTTTGGGTGCGGCTCCAGGATCTATCTAATAGATGATGGCATGGTCAAAGAAAGTTTAAATGATGATTGCAGGAGGGGGTAATAATACGATTTTTGCTTCTAGCTCGAGTTGTGGGTGAGTTTCTGAGTCAGGCGAGGGAGTTTTAGTATCTTGGGGCCTTGTTCTTGGGTGATGGGAGTATGAACCGTGATACGGATCAGCAGCGTCAGCAGTAATGCTGGTGTTGTATCTGCCTATTGCGGTGAATAAAAGAGTTGAGTCGTACAGCAAAGCCTATCTATTTACCAGTCCATGTCCTTCACCTAGGGTCATGAGCTCGGATTAGTGACCATAAGAATGAGGCCAAGAATACAAATGGCTGAGATTGAGCTTCCTTTCTTAGGGTGGCTGAACTCCTTAAAGATAATGTGGGGTGTTGCAGACATCTGAGTGGAGCTGCTGCTCCTTCGTGTTGAGAGGGGCCAGAAAAGTGGTTTGGACATCTGATCAGGATGCCCCTAGAACACCTCTTGTCTGGAGGGATTTTATAGCTCATCTGGCGTGGGAACGCCTCGGGTTCCACCAGGGTGAGGTGGAGAGTGCTGATGGGGAGCGGGACGTCATCAGGACCCCGGATTAGAGGAAGAATTGGATGTAAATGGTTGCTTATAGATTCTCTTCGTAGTCCAGTAAGTTAAGGTCTCGATGCTGCCTGGGGGCATGAACGAAGATCTGCTACATGGGTCTGACGTCGAAGACAGCAAACGTTTTATATAAATCCCTATAATTTCTTTGCAGAGAAATTATGGATTGATAGATATGCTGGTATTAATGGTGGATCTTTAATTGCTCTTTTATTAGTTTGTTTTTCCTTGTGACTTTGTTCTGTGTCGTCTCATGATTTTAAATTATTGTAAATCACCAGGGCACCATTTTAATTAGATTTTTTGACTCTTCTTTTTCCATGATGCACTCCGACCCCTGCTGGCTGCTGTGAAACCCTGGCGTGTTTGTGTGAGACTCACAGTGGCGGTCAAGTTGTTGCTCTCCTCCATGATGGCAGCAGAGTATTTGTTGGAAGGTATCGCTGTCGCAGTCGACTGATCCAGAGTTTGTCCTGTCTCTTTTTCAAACCTGGACAAGAAAAACATGGAGACATAATCAGACAAAAGCATCCCATGATCACAAATACAGAAACAAAAAAATACACTAAACAGGAATGTTATCTCTCCCTTCTCTCCTTTGGGGCCACAAAGCAGTAGCCAAATCGAAGGATCCGACATTTCCTTCATTTTTAGGTTGGGAGGCTGTTTACACAACAACAGCATTCATTTAAAACACTATAATCTTTTGTTGGACAGCCGCGTCTGAGAGACTGTAAAATGAAAACCCTTCATGGTGGGTTTTAGGGGGTAATCTTTCAGAAAACAATTCCGTTTTCGTTTCCATGTAAACCGGCAAAACACAATTCTTTCGGAAACGGTGATGTCATCGTAACATTTCATCGTCTGATGTCAATAATGACCTTAAATCTTGGAGAGAAAAAAAATTCTGACTGTCATTTTATCCCCAATCATGTGAATCATTTTGTTGTGTCCACTACCTGATAGATTCAAGACGAAATAAACGATGAAGCAAAATCCTGCAAATATGGGATCCCGTGTGTGAACTGGAAGAAATGAATGGAACATTATTTTATTTTATGCATCATGTAAGTATTGTACTAAATTTAAAATATTTAAATGACCTTTTTTATTGTTTTCTGTTTCCTGTTTGTGTTGTTCAGAAAATGTACTTAAATAAAGCTTTCAAAAAAACTCCAGTAAAGATAAGAAAGTGTTACAGAACCGTTCATTCATTTGTCATTTAAATCAAATAAAAAAAGAGCCACACACAAACGGTTGTACTTAAATGAGTGGGCGGATTGGTAATCTGTTCTCACATAGTCGCAATCCGTACAGGAAACAAATGACAAATCCACTTCAGCAGCAAAGACATCTCCATTTATTTATCAATATAAAACACCTGTATGTTATTCATTATTCAGAACCATGATTCTTATTGTTGCAAACCTCAACATGATAAAGGATCAATGAGTCCGGAAAACCAGACTAGCAGATTTCTGTCACTATTCCTTTCAGTCTCGGCTGCTCTGCATCATGTCATCTAACGACAAATTCTCGATGACTGAGGGAGAAAGTAGGAAATTAATGAGTTGATGCAGCAACTGAATGAAAACGCTTCAGAATCTCCTCAGTACTTCAGAAATGAGATTGCACAGGGGTTTGAATCACGGTTGTGTTTTAATCATAAGGAATTGCCCAGCTCTAAGCTTCTGTTTGTGAATATAAGCTCCGCTGTCAACCGTCGAAAGCTGATCAATCATCAATTAGATTTGGACCATGGGTTAGTAGCACAAACTGTGTGCCATCTACCCGGAAAGGAAAGTGGAAACCAGCTCTTCTGCACTGGCATGTTCAGAGAACCAAGCAAACATTACAGGCGATCGGCCAAGCATGAAGAAGAGGAAGAGAAGAGAGAGGTTTGAATCGATCTTAAGGAAAATAACGTTTAAAACCTGTAATTATCAAAGCGTTAACGATGAATAATAGGAGGATGGTGAATCGGATCAATGCAGTGACTTTTGTCGATGAAAACTTGAATATAATATGTTTATAATATATATTAATATACCTTAATTTTCGCCAGTGAAGCGGATCGCAGCATCTCAACATGCTTTTACCTTTTAATTAGATCTGCTTTTAAAACATGTACGAAATTCCCCTCTTTTATCGGAAAGAAAGAAGCCAAAGCAGGAGAGGAGGACACTGGCCTCACCTGTTCTCCGCGAGTATGTAGGAGATGATCTGACATGCCCATACAAAACTTAGGTAAACAGATACACATGCCTGTCAGAGTGTGAGCGTGCTCGCCAGCGAGTGGGACGTGAAAGCGTATGCGTTTGTACATGCGGCGCTTTTGAATTCTTTTCAAGCGGCAGTTTTTTGTCATTTATTTGTGCAGGAATAAACTGTGTGTCTATGTGTTTGGGTCTAATGTTCACCGAGGTTCTGGGTCAGAGCCACTGAATTGCGAAACATTGATTATCTTCATGGCGCCAGTCGGTGAGTGGATATATTCAGCGGCAGGTGAGCAGGAGTAGTGTTTCCTGCCGTAGTGTGGATAATCATGAAAACTGTGGAACCACGATTCTTTCTTCTAGCTATAATTGTGAAAATCACAAATCCGCTAGAGCCATCGACTTCTGGGTCTGGTTCTCCTCCCAGTTGGATGTAGCCAGAAAACCCCTACATGAGTCAACCCAGAAGGGTTAGGTGGGAGTAATCAGATTCCTGAACTATCTCAACTGGCTTCCTTGAGGCAGTAGGTGGGTTTACATGGGAAACTTTTCTCCTATCCGAATTAAACCTTTCCAAATTGCAATGTCGGGTGCCTGTTTACACGCCCTGTGATCTTTTCCGACCCGGAAAAGAACATCCGGGTCTTTTCAGACCCAGATTATCCGCACTCCAGTCCATAAGGTGGCGATAATGTTACGATGAGCTGGGCGCCGACTGCCAACAAGCCCCTAGAAGAAGAATACGACAAAGAGGACATGCGTGGAAGTGACTTTTCGTACATCTAACAAAAGACTCTACGATGCAGACCAGTACGGTTTTGAAGTGGCCATATTTAAAATGCGTTGCGGCGCTGATACAATGTTAAGCAGGTGCTAAGCCAGCTCTGACCATTTCAATTTCCACAGTTGTCCCACTATATTACCATTACTTCATTGCCATAGCAGTGTCTGATGGGCCTTTGGACATCTGTAGCTCAAAAACAGCTCCTTCAGTTTGTGGGCATCTATACTACCTCTACATCCTCTCATTTGTGGCTGTGCCTTTGCAGGGATAGAAGACAAGAAGACAGGGAGAGGAAGGGAGAATAAATTAACCGAGGAAGTATGGAAGGCAGAGAGTGAGGGGCCCACAAAAAGGGGACAGGGAGGCGGGGCTTCACATCAAAGTTGTGCCTGGTGGCGAGAGATTAGCGGCCACATTGCAAGCGGAGATTGTTCACCACCCTAAGAGTATGAACATGAATGTGTGTGTGTTACGGGGGGGGGGGTCAGCTCCTCCGGGTCTCTCCCTGGGGGCTGCATTCCTTGTCTGTCATGTACTTTATGGCCCCCTCCAGCTCCGATTGAGGCCCTGCGCTCTATACATTGTCTCCTTCTATTGTGCGTGATGAAGTCAGGAGGCGCGGAGCCTCACACAGTAGATCATCCACTCAGCAGCCGGTACAAAACTCACATTTAGAGCTATAAACTACTCTGGAGATGAAATCACTAGAAGGATGTGCTTCTTTGTCATACAATCTTTAGAGCGGGACCTGACTCATCCAGTCAACTACAGCCAAGAACGTTAATCTTCACCGGGTATTACTCATCAAGGAGAAGGTGCGACGTGTAAAATATGATGAGAAATCGGAGGTAGCTCAAAAATATAGGAGCCAAAATGTCAGCAAACTGCTGATCATTATCTAGTATGCTTAAGTAAGGTTTGGCAGCGCCTCCAGCTACAGTTGGCCCCATAGCCCACAGCAAACAAGGGAACCGCGGGAAAGGAAACAAGATCGATCACCGTCTTCGATTCCGGTTCATGCCAGGACAATGACTTCAGGGATGAGAACACCGCAGGCAGGGACAGGAAAGAAGTTAAAAGTGGAGCACAAGGTAAGCTCGCTCGGTAAAGTTAGCAGATTGTATGCAGAAGAAGTCGTTAGCGGTGGGCAAGGTCTAATTGTTACCACACCTACTTCTTCCCCATCTCCTGTGTACCCTTATGCTGCCCTCTCACATAAAGACTGAAAAGTGAGAGGGTGTTGGGAATCAGCAAAAAAAAAAAAAATCTTACTCAGGCCTAAGGTTTTAATTCACAGAAATACCACTGTCTTCCACTTATCCGGAGTCAGGTGGCAGAAGCAGCAGGCTAAGAAGGGCATTCCAGATGTCCCTCTCCCCAGCAAGACTCTCCGGCTCATCCTGGGGTTCCCAGACCAAACCTTCATCAATACTGACACTGGAGTCTCGTACAGCAGGGAAAGAGATGATCGCGACCGGAACAGTCTCTGTGCCTGATCATAGATAAGAATTTCCTTGCTGGTTCCATAATTCATAGAAAAAGTTCCACATTTGAATTATGATTTACAGTTTTGAACTGAGAGGAGAGCGATAATGAAGAATATGAATTGTTGGCTTTTTAAAGTGGGTTTTCAAATAAAAGTTATCAGGAGGGAAACGTAGTTACATGGCATTCCTATATGACTGGAAACAATTTCCCTTTACACGACATGATAAAATGGCATGAATGTATTACTATATATAATAAGAACAGTGAAATCCCAATCATTGAAAGAAAAACCCTTGTAGATCACACCGGACGGATTGCCAATATCCGTAGTTAAAATACTGCATGAAAGGTTTTCTGAAGGTCGTAGTATCAACCGAAGTGGTTTCCACCCATCTTGATTTCATTGTAAACTAGGCCTATGATTTCGTCCCCGGCCGCAAGGGTATATCCCTGAAAGGTCCAAAAGCCCCCTGCGTTGCACAAGCAATCCCCCTTAACATTAAATGTGATTCATTGATAAACTCAGTCCATATTGACTAAACCTAACTCTTTCTATGAAGTCAGAAATATGCTGTAAGATCAGATCCCAGAGTGACCCGATAATGAAGATGATTATAGTTAATCATTCTTTTTGAGCTCCATTATAAAAAAATAAAAAAAAGAAGACAAATATCCTTCTGTGGATTCGTGTGAGCTAAATTTATGGGCGTATGGTTTGAAGTAACTGTCAAAAAACTGCATTTCAGTTTCATGAGTGAAAAATGAGCGATTAGATTCAAATATGCCGAGTAAACGCTGGATCTCCTTGAGGCGGTTCATATGAGGCAACTTTGGATATGTTTTAAAAGAGGGGGGGCTCCGCTTAGTGAGCTAAATATGAACTTTTTAGAGTAAAATATAGTAAGATATACAAGATGGGTTTCCTCCAGTTGATTGACATGCAACACATTTGGACTAAAACGGAGCGACGGTTAGGAAGTTCTGCCCGGAAAACCGTAATGGGAAACGAATTTAGCCTCAAAGTTTCACTACAGCGGCAGATGTAACAGAACCATCACGGAACCTGTTACATGCGGTTTATTAGACCTCGGCCATCATGCATCAGTCCTGGGTCTGTGCTACTGTTATAGCAGCTGCAGTACTTCCTCACATGTCAATCAAAACTAACCTTCGGCACATTTCTCAGAGTGAAAACTTAAAACAGACAGTGTCGCTGTTCATGGTTCGACTTTTCGAGAAACTTTTCATGGGAACACTTTACGCTTCAGGCATTATTGTGACTAAGAAGAGAAGATTACAACTTTATAGCACAACCATACTGGAAGACACAGTTAATTACAGACTTGGGACAAAATGTCACATATTTAATTGATTATAAGCGATAAGACAGTATCTAATAATAATAATAATAATAATCTTTCTTCTGTTTATCACATCTAAGACAGTACATATATGTAGTACAATGTTGAGAAATTCATCTCTGCATTTAACCCATCCCTAAGGGAGCGGTGGGCGGCCCCTGTGAAGCGCCCGGGGACCTGAGGTTTCAGCGTCTTGCTCAAGGACCCACGTCATGTTGCATCAGGGCCTGGGCTCGAACATGTGTCTCTTGGTCGAGGGACGACTGCTCTCGTCCACCCACTGATCTACAGCCGCCCAGAATCTAATAATAAAAGCTATAAGAACTGGCCCGCTAGTATACAGCACTAACACCACAGATACTACAAATCCCAGAATGCACAGCAGTAGCCGGCACGTCAGTCAAGAGCGCCAGCGCCTCTCCCTGCTGCTCTGTTGTCAGAGATCAGCGTTTATCCAGTCACTCTAATAGACATTAGGCTAATGCTAAGAAGAGATAGTATGGAGCTCGGATAGGGATATGGGTAAGAAAAACACTAAATTATAGGAAAAGTTAAAAGTATTAGTTAGTTGCACAAGCGTATTAGTAAATAGAACGCATGTTTTAATGACCTGACAAGCGCGTTCAAGTCCTCCAGCTGTTCAACATGTGTCTTTAAAAACAAGAAATTAAGTCGCTTACATTTAATATGAAATGTGCCTAGAGGCTGTTCACACACCGGACTGTTTTCTGAGGTGCAGCTGCTCCTGACTGCAGTAACAGATCTGAGGAGCAACAGTCTATTTTACTGTTTTATTATGGCAGAAGACAGAAACGACTTAATTAGCCCAGCCTTTTAAAGTTCCTTTTTGTCAATATTATTGGTTCAAAACTGATTTATTTTAGATGTACCTTGAAAGAAAACAGTTTTCCGACTGTTGTTGATGCCGGTGAATAAAAACTTTTCATTGGAAATGATTCCAAGAAACACTGCTGATTGAGAGGGAGACATCAAATAGAATTATGCTGATCTATTTTGAATTTTTATCTGTAATTTGAGTATTTTCTATATTCCCTTGGTTTGTTCAGAACTCTATGAAATGAATAAATAAAATAAGAATAAATTTTCATAAAACCACAGATTAAACATGGCAAATTTGAGTGCTGTTCGGTCCTCGATAATGAGTTTTCAGAAATACAAAGCAATGAATGTATTTTCATCATTCATGTTTGATAACAGGGTAAAATAATGAAAAAAAAAATGGCTGTCTGAATTTTTCCAAGAAGAAAAGGTTGTATATTCATGTTACTCGCCCTTGTGGCACAAATGATCACAGGTGCAGATATAGGGCAAGCACAAGTATGGGGAAGTAGCGTGCCACAAACAAATTTTCTCCTGCTGCTGTTCATCTTTTAGATGACTTGATATAGTTCTTAAGATCTTATGGGGGCATCAAAATGTTGTTCAGCTATTACAAAAAGTATGAAAACCAGGAAAAAAGAGGCCTACGCCGTTGAGCCCGACAACAAGGCTATACCGCGAAAAGCCCCCAATCCCCTGTGTAGTGCGAGCAATGGCCCTGATTAAACCCTTCTGATTAAATGAGAAGTTATATTTTGTTTTTTTAAAGCTCCCCCTAGGGAGTAGAATAGGAACTATTAGTGGTCAAACATGGTAAATACAAGATAGATCACCTCAAGTCATTTCATATGCACCAAAACATCAGGAGCTAAAGTTCCCCCTAGCAGTTGAATAATTACAACTGACCCTTCCAAAATCAATCCACTTCTTCCTCACACTAAAGTCTTTGGAGATATAAAATTTGAAAACTATCCATGAATCATCTATGGGTTAGGGTTGTAGAAAGTGCTCATATTGCAATACTTATTAATACCAAAAAATACAAATATTTAATATAAAAACTACCAACTTGAATGAACTTGAGTAAATCACACAGGGGATTTACTTATAAACATTAAAAAGTTGTCAAAAATATCAAACTAGTTGCATCAGGGGACCTTAAACAGCTCCGATTTCATTGGAGGCTGCAGACGTTTGGGTTAAATCTGACACAACGATTGTAACTTCACAGATGTGATATCATTATGTACTCTAAACTTACAACCACACACTCATCACAAGCGTTACCGTGTCAGACGGTGAGTGCAGCTCTTCACTTAATCGTAGCCTGAGTCCAAATGCCAAAAGAGAATATTTCCAGATAAAAGACACATCTGGCAGAAATTGTCCTGCAGGTGACGACTGTTAAAGGTTGTTTATATTGTAGATGAGTAGTTTATCCAAGGAGGCATGTCATTACCTCCCAGAGGCACTATAGCCATGTCATTAGGCATAACAGACAGTTAAAACCATTACACTACGTCACAGGGGCAGAAAAGTCTTTACGTTACAGGAGCACCAGAGCCACGACATAAATGCACAGAAGCACGAGAACTAAATCACTTATTATTGTTTTATTTACTCATTTTATAGAATCCTGAACAAACCCAACGAAGAGAAAACACTCAAATTACAGATTCAATTCAAAATAAATCAGTCTAACTTATTTTTCTTTCTCCCTCTCTATCCTCACAGTTTCACAGAATTACTTTAAATTAAACTTTTTTATTCACAAGCATACATAACAGCCAAAATACCAAATAACAACTAAAATCCATAAGTTTTTAAAGAACAATATCAACAAAAATGAAGTTTGAATAACCTTTGGGAAATGGCTGGTCCGATTTAGACTGTTGCTACTTGTATCTGTTCTTGTAGCCAGGAGCGGCTGCTCCTCAGAAAACCTCCAGTTGCATTATCCATTAAATGTGAGCAACTTCATGATTTTTTTGGGGTTTTTTTTTAAACGCAACAGCACTGATACGTGTTGAACAACTGGAGGATGTGAATGCACCTCGCCAGATATTAAAAGGTGTGTTCTATCTACTAATACGCAGGTGCAACTTATAAATATGTTTATTATTTTTCCTTTTAAACCACCGTTATTAAATTTACTTGACGGGGACCAGTTAGAGACATGGGGGGATCCTCGTACGTCATGGAGCCAACGCTACCTCGTTCTAAAAACGCTAAATGTCCTATGTAGTGCCAAAGCTCATTTTCTGTTCTAGCTAATGTGCAAACCTGTCAATAAAACATATGCAGTGGACCCGCCCACTGTGAGATATACAGTAAATGGCTTCTTCTAAGCCAACTGCCCAAATTTTCATCTAATTATAAAGAGACCAAAATCTAATTATAAATATAATATTAGATTTATTAAAGAAATACCACTTAATTTTACACACTGCGCCTTTAATAATGTGAGTGTTTGTGGAGCCTTTGGCCCAATCTTGTTCTACCTGAAGGATATCCAGAAGACTCCTCCCCCTACTTTCTATCTTTCAGTCATCACACTGATGTGAATCACAACAATTGTTAAAGATGATATTAGATGTTTTTGCTCCTTTCTGTCTGTTGTTCTGCCAACAACAGCTCTATCCATAATGATAAATCAGTGTGTGACAAGGAGGGAGAATCCTGGAGGGAAGTTCACCCGGTAAACCTTCACCTCCACCTCCTCCACGGCTCAAAACCAGGAAACCACTGCAGCTAAATTCAAAAATCCCGCAAAATCATGTATAGTGATCTCTAACAAGGCATGCAAATAGACCAAATCTGACATTTATACGCATGTAACGCTGCAGGAGCTCTAAAATATCACGATTAAATCATATTATGGCAGCAAACGCGTGTTATTACTATGTAATAACAACATTAATACCAAATTGTTGGTGCACTTGTCGTAAACGTTGCCAAAACTGGAGGACACTAGTGCAAAGGATTCATATATCAAAAGATTAGTTTTTATAATTCTTAAACTGGATGATGGCGTTGTGTTACTTTGGGTTCAACACCATCTTCCTGCAGTTTGCGCACATGGAGCCGAAAAAAAACAAAAAAAAAACATATGGGCGACAAACTCTTGTGTTTGTCCCTCTTATCGTAATTATGCACGACAGAATAAATGAGAAGCGTACCACCGGCAGCGAGTCAGGCTCCAACAAGCCCCCTGGAAGGATTATTAAACTTGTTGCAAAATGTTTTCTTTAATTGTTGCAATAAATCCTGCAAACGAAAAATAGACGCCCTCCCCGGTGCATAACTTACATAACCGTCCAGGCTTGTTGCACTCATCCACGGCAGAAAAGTGTCACGGAAAGGCGTGTTGTTGCGTGGAAAGTCGAATTTGTGCAGAAACGAGCTTCGGTCTGGATCAGGAGTCTTCCTCTTGAAGGGGTTGTTGTTGGAGCATGCTCCTGCAGATCTCTGCCGCGCTGCTCCCTCTCTCTCTGCTCGTATAAGTCAAGGTCTCTCTCCCTTTCTCTCGCGCGTACTCCCCCTCGTGCTAGCCGCGTGTGTGACCGACTGTACACTGAGTGAACCCCAGCAAGGGTCGGCCCTAAGACTCACGGGAGATAAGATTGGTCGGTCAGAGCCATCAAGGCTTTCGCAGGTGAGAATGCCAACTCCCATTTGTTTGCCCCCAGCGGTTAAGAAGGTGAACAGGAACTTTTTTTCTTTCTTTTTTTTTGATCTTCTCTCTCTCTCAACACTCTCACTAGACCTCCTTCCACCATATTTAATTCATAACCCTCAGAAGGACGGGTTTCCCCCGAGGAGGCGAAACTGTTGCTGAACAGAAACTTCATATTGACAACTTGTCTATCGTAGGCAGTCTGCGGTTTTATAAAGCCCCATTCATCCTTCCTGCCCCAGAGGCTAGTCGGCACTACAGCAATGTGCAAAAGTATTGGACCCCCTCCTGTAACTAAACTGTGTCGGATCGGCAAACAAAATGAACTATTAAACAACCTGAGTGACCGCAACATACAGGTGTAAAATGATAATTATATCCACAAAGATATTAATGATTGCCATTGTGTTGATGTTAGCGCGATCATTTAAAAACTATTGCATGGTTCAATTTCATTTTAGACCTTAGTGTGAGGAAAAACTCGATTGATGATTGATTTATAAACTAAATCCCCCAAAATACCAAATTGGCTCCAACTGGACCAGTTAGTGATAAATATCTGCCCTGCTTAATTACATCATCACCTCAATAGACCATCTTCAGAAGTCCATTGAGGTGATGATGTAATTAAGTGTGCTCCTAGGTATAACCAGGAGCACACTATGCCAAAATCAAAAGAAATCCCACAAGGCGATTGTAGTCCGGCAGTCTTTAAAGGGTGCCAAAGCGTCTTTCTAAGGTTCTGGGTCTCCAAAGATCCAGAATGAGAAACATTATCTACACATGGAGGAGACAGGGAACAACAGAGAACCTTCACAGACGTTGACCGCCTTCCAATATTTGTCCAAGAGCACGATGACGTCTTACTCAGGAATTCATAGAAAATCCAAAATACCTTTCACACAAACACAGATTGTAGATTATCAGATTAAATTCATGCAGTACATGTAGTTTGTGTTTACTCAAGTTCTTTTATGTTAAAATTTTTGTTTGAAGTTCTGACACAGTTCAATATGAAATCCACAAAACACCGTAGATAGCCTACTACACAATTAACTGTATTATGAACCCTGAAAAGAAAGACCAGAACTGCGTAGTTAAATAATGGCAAATATAAAGATATAAATATATCTTTAGCCCACTTTTCACATCATGTTTACTCATTTGTAGATTGTGATGTATGGACATAAATTAAACCAGTATAAATCCTTTTTCTTGTGCAAACACATCCATGAAACAGTGTAAACACACTCAGTTTCAAGTTAAAGCGCCTCATTTCTCTCTTCAGGAGGAGGGTGATTATTATCAGTGCTCAACTATTTAAGTGTATTTGAGGTGCCTTTGATCAAGAAGGCACTTCAAGGTGCTTTATGTCAGGAAAAGAAAGAAAATTAAATATAAGAACATTAAATAGTTTTAAAAAAGTGAGCACATGTGAATATGACTATATAAGATACTAACATCTTATTATAATAGGTTTGTATGCTTAATATCTCCCATATACAATTCATTATAACAGTGTATATTTTCCATTAATTTCATAGTTTTACAACAGGGATAGTAATTAATTATTGGAGCAAAAAGAATTGACCATTTGCTTCTTATCACAATTATATTATAATGTTTTATGATGATTAAAATAAATTGGATATTTATGAGAACGGTAAGTATGTATGAATATCATGTATGTTTATAATACAGTAAGCAGATGGGTATAATTTAAAAGCCATAATGTGATACTGGTTTTAGGAGATTTTAAGGCCTCTGAGAAAGCATGCAAACTCCAGATAGAAAGACCCCGTGTGGATTTGAACAACTTTCTTGCTGTATGACTGATAGGAAATATAAGGTCATGCCACGGTGTTAATTTCAACATCTTTAAATACTTTACTTGCCTACAGTCAAAACCGTCAGAATTACAATTTAGATTTAAAATTTTTCCAAATCACACTTGTCATACTTTTAACATGCAAAGTTAATCTATAACAACCAAATAAATGCATGGTGTTAAATTAGAATATTTTCCATTATACTTTTTTTTCCCTTTATAAATGAAAAAAAGGGATTCAAATACTCACTATGGTAATTGAGTGAATACAGTTATTTCCATTACTTGATTGAACAATACAGTTCAATACAGTCGTTGTAGCTGTATTTAAATACTTTTGCGTTAAAAGAACATGGAATCTAAATTAACATCATCCAATGTTATTATTATAACAGTGAAGTGAATTTAAGTGAATTTGATTATTCTGTCTTCAAAATCCCGTATTTATAGTAAACTTGTGTACTTGTTTTTTTTTACGTCCTGGTCACATGTTGCGCATGCGCCTCGAATAACACGGAAGTTGACTGGACAACAGAGCAGAGCAGCAGCGTCGATTTTTCAAGGAGTAAAAAGATGCAGCTTCACTTCACTAAAGAGGTTTTACCGGATTCTGTCAGCACCGACTTTCAGAACCTCAATAAATTCAACGAGCAGGTAAATAAGAATGGTTTAAGCGTTATTATGTATTGTTTATGTGCAGGATATACGAGCTAGCTACTGTTTTGCTAACTGTCATCATGTTTCTAGGGTTTAAAGATTGAAACTGTTTATTCCGAGCTATCCGTAAATCCACCATGTGACAGTGATGGCTCGAGTCCGTCATGTGACAGCAGCCCATAAAACATAACATTGAAATCTAAACGTAGACAGTAAAACTGTGAATCTCAGCTACGAGGTTGCTATTACAATTTTGGCATCATCACTTTCTAAAATATTGAGACCAGTACTGGTAAATCTATGTAGATGATTTATCGTGGTTTATGATTTATGATATGAATGGCCTGACAGATGGAGGAAAAGGCTACTGGTGCCGCTTTTCATGAACAAGTTGATGTGCTGAGCTGTAGCAACTACAGACATTTAAAGCCGATGAGCCACACAATGAAGATCTGGGAAAGAGTAATGGAAGCTAGGTCAAGGAAAGAGGGGACGAATTGTGAGCAGCAGTATGATTTCATGTCTAAAAAGAGCACTGCAGATGAGATGTTTGCTTTGAGAGTGCTGATGGAGAAGTATAGAGAAGGTCAGAAGTAGTTGCATTGTGTCTTTGTGGATTTAGAGGAAGTGTACGACAGACAGGGTGTTCAGGGAGGAATTGTGGGATTAAACAAGGATGTCTGGATTGACAGAATAGGTTAGAGTGGTTCAGGATATGCATGCGGGCATCATGACAGCAGTGAGGTGTGCAGTAGGAGTGGAGGTGGGAATGCATGAAGGATCCCCTTTTTTCCACTTGTTTGCTGTGGTGATGTCATCCTGTCCATCAACATAGCAAACAAGTCCATGAAGGCAACAGTCTCCTTGCACTATGATGTTTGTGGATGATATTGTGGTCTGTGGTGAGAACATCGAGCAGGTGCAGGAAAACCTGGAGATGTGGAGATATGTGCTGGAGAAAAGTGGAATGAAAGTAAGCCACAACAAGGCAGAATAAATGTGTGTGAATGAAGAAGAGGCAGGTGATAACGGTAGAGGTGGAGAAGGTGCAGTCGTTTAAAGAGTTTTACTCAACTGTTCAGAGCCACAGGAAGTGAATTATTAAACTAAAATGCAGAATTGGAGTTGGAAAACTGTAAAAGTATTAAACGCAGGTGGAGATGGATCAGAGTCCAGAGTTGTTAAGTGTGATGGCTGCTGAGAGAAATGACCTGCGGAAGCATTCCTTCCTGCAGTGGGAAGAGAACCACCTGCTCCTAATCGGACTCCTCCGTCTCTGTATCGTGACAAGATGCCTCTCACCTTAGCCAGCATCCGGCTCTCCACCCAGAACGCCATGTCCTCATCTGGTCTTGAAACTCCTCGGAATCTCCAAATTTGTGCTGTTAAGTGTTGCTGAAGAGAAAGAGGTCTAGGATAAGGTGCTTTCCATCACAACCAAACCTTAGATAAAAGGAAGGAAACGGATGGATGAAATCTTCCTGCGATTCATGATTTAAAGAGACGCTGCAAATTTTTTTCATACATTAACCAAGAACTTTTATTTTTTTATTTGACACTCTGCAGCAATTTCTCAGTCTGATTGAAATTCTGTTCCAGTTCTTGTTGGAGCCTAAAGAGGTAAGCATCTACACACACGCACACACACACACACACACACACACACACACACACACACACACACACACACACACACACACACACACACACACACACACACACACACACACACACAAACAATTCTGATGTTAATGGAACCGAATGAACTCAGTGATTAGATTTGTGATAAGTCACCTGAGATAAAACATTGCCTCTCCCTTTGTGTCTTTGTGCAAATTAATGCATGTCTGTGTGCTTGTGTGTGTGTGTGTGTGTGTTTGTGTAGACAGAGAGGTTCATGCTGCAGCTCAGTGAGTTTGCAGGGGAACATGGGATGAGTGCTGGTCCTTTGAGGAGCCTGATGAAGAGCGTCCTCCTGGTGCCACAGGGTGAGAGACACATCCATCCATCCATCCATCCCTTAGTCCATCCATCCATCCATCTATCCATCCATCCATCCATCCAACCATTCTTTCCTTGGGACTAAGACATACAGAATATTTTTTGGTTTCAATGGTTACAAGTTGGATCTAGTCTTATTTTGGTGGTTTCCGGTGGTTTTGTTTCCAGAGATGACAGAAACACCATCCACTACTTTGTTATGAAACATTCAACAAGAAATAACGTTGTTACTTTTGCTTTTCAGGAACTTCCAACTTTTATATTATTATTAATTTCTGCAACTGCAAGCTAAATTCACGCTCCGACTTTTAGTGGGATTGTTAGGGATTTGTCTTTCTCGGTTTCCGGGGCATAACTCAAATATTGTTATATATTTTTCATGACGGTACACATCTGTCCTTACCGGGGAGCTGACTTTCAATAATATGAGAATTTTAGTCATTTTATTCACTTTTGACCTCTTTCTCAGGTTTTCACAAGGTGGCTTTACATGGACAGACTAATTCCGATTAGAATCGGAAAAGACGTTTGATAGGAAGGAAAATGCTGCATGTAAACACCTCTTTCCGAATGGAAAGAACTTTTTCGAATGAGATTTAAGTCCTTCACAACGAGGTAGTCTAAGTCCCTTCGGAAAGCCTTTCCGATAGCCAGTCGCTCTGCGCACGCCCTCTTTGTCCTATTGTTCTTCTGGGCGCTTGTTGGCGATTGGCAACCAGCTCACCGAAACATTATAGCCACCTTATGACCGGGAGTGTAGATCGTCTGCGCATGCCTGAAAGCGTTTCTGATTAGATGAGTGGATGCGTGTAAACACCAGGTCGTAAAGGATCGCACCTCATGCAAACTGGCGACCGACATTTCAACTCGGAAAGGTTTACTTCAGAAAGGAGAAACGTGTGCCATGTAAACCCACCTAGTGAGAAACTAAGAATTTGAGAAATAGTTCAGAAATAGTTCTTTGAGGCCTGACTGAATTTGCAGCATTTGCAGTTGCTTATAATTAAATATAAAGGGTGGGTATTAATGTCCTTGTCCTTTTACTAGTCATTTAGAATTCACCCATGACCTTCATCCAGTTACACATGAAACCTCACGTAGAGAGAGAGTGAACAGATTGAGCTGCAGGAAGGTGACTCGTCCATTGTCTCCCCCTCAGGAGCCCTGAAGAAAAACGTGTCTGTCGAGCAGCTGAAAGAAGACCTGGGAACGTTAGGTAAACGCCGGATCTTTCAAAACCACCTGCTGGATAGCGATCTCTGATGATGAACTGTCACGATGAGTAGACAGATGGATGCAAACTGTATTTTTCCCCAAGGGGGAAATTTTGTAGTGTGTTATGAAGCTGATTCCCACAGTACGTCTATTCATTATTGTCACAATTTTGCACGTGGAACCAAACTTGCTTTTCTGCTGATTTTTTTTTCTTTAGGACTAAACCAAGACAAGGCCACTCATTTTGCACAGCAGGTAACCAGGAAATACACGTCTCCTTCTGGCTCACTTATATCCGGATCTCAGCCATTTACTGTCCACAATTAGCGGCAGAAATGATTAAATTCAGTTCAGAAACAGATAATACATATTTATCTGACGCTCACGGGTGACTTCAGTCACTAGATTACTCCATAAGAACAAACGTTTTGTTTTGTTTTTAGTCCCAACGATTCTTTGGATTCTGTTAACGCCTAAATTTCCATCGGAGGCTCCGTGTCCGAATCCCAAGACCTGCAACACTGCTGACTCAAAATCAAAAGAAACGTAGCTCAGAGCCTTTTAAGATAAGATAAAGATAAGAGTTAATCCGGGAAGAAAACCTTTCTCCGTCCGAGAGGAAGCTGAAGCTCGGGCGTCATTGGACATTCCAAAAATACCAAAGATCACGATTAGTCCTCAAAGGGCCGTGTCTCTTTTGGTAATTAAATTTAAATTCTAATTAAAGTAAAAGGCGTTTTTTCCTTTTCATAAGCAAAAAGGTAGCAGAAAAATGAAACATATGGTTCATCGTGATCGATGTCTTTATTTGACCAATCTGAATTAGAGAGGAAAATCGCTATAGAACAGAAACAAAATCTCCACTCCGCTCTGAGAGTGGAAACGGTCGGTTACCACCCAAAGAGGTGGGTGCTTGAGAGAGAGTTGCATTGTCAGCATCAATCATCACTTAATTCCTCAACAGTAGCAGTTTAATCCAGAGTCAGACGCCACAGAGTCTCTGTAAGGAACTGGCGGGACGAGTCTAGTTGAGGGTTTAATTATTTACAGGCTGCAGTCGACAGCAAAATATTAATGATCTATTTGCTAATCGCTGATAGATACTATATTTTCAAAATATACCTAATGTGGAGCATAATAACGGTTGATTGATTTAGTTGTGTATAATGCTATGCTGCCTTCTGTCTGTTAAAAGTCACATAAATTATCCCTTCTTATCTCAGCATATTTTATTTTATTTGGTGACTTTATATTTTTGCAGTGGGGGGAGCACTACGCCGTTCTGTCCAGACTTGCTGTCGGACAGACTCTGATGGTAAACCAGCTGCTGGACATGGAGTGGAAGTTTGGAGGTAAGACAAATCAAACACAGATGTTGCATTAAAAAAAAAAAAAAATTACCTTTAGGCCTGACCGGATTGTTTTTAGGTATTCATGGGGACAAAAGGTGTCGGCTAACATTAGCATCCTCTGTACCCTCAGGTTGAGCCTCCAAACACAGATCTTAGCATCAAGGAGAGCCTTATTGTCTATTCATTCAAGCTAATGACGTCTTTAGGCTCGCCGGCCATACAGATGCTAACACAGGGCAGGAGAGTGATTAGTATTATGCTAAGCAGTTGAGTTCTAATGCAAACAGGCCGTTTCTCCACATGTGGCCTTTGGCCCGCCTAGTCATGAGGGCGTATGTGGCTGTTGTAGGCCGCCACCACCACCACCACACACAACTCACCTTTGTATTCTGATGTATGCATAGAAAAACATGACAGGAGACGCAGGAACAGTAATGTCTGCATTCAAACAAAACAGTAATGAAAATTTAAAAAAATGTATTGAAATGCAGAAACAAGGAAATAAGTTTAAAAAAAATAATATAAGAGTATAAAATTAAGTTAAAAACCTGAAGTGTAAATGTATAGTACTCAAATGTGTTTAGTTGTGTTTAGCGTTTAGTGTTCCTTTACCTAAACAGATCTTTTTCTTCAAGAGGAGAAGCGTGGACAAGAAATATACAAATATACAGATTAAAAAAACAAACACACAAATAATTCACGGATAATAAATTATCACATTTTAAAGCATTTCATCATTGCAAATACCAAGTACACAAAATACCAAATACAATGTGAGTAAAATAATATTGAATTGGCAGATAAAGGTGCTTTAATGTTATGATTTTACATTTAAAACGTATGAAGAATTGCAAAATGTTATGAATGTACAAAGCCAGAAGTTTATATAAACACAGACGAAGGATTAGTTGATTTATCAGTTTGATTGAAAATGAGCTGGAAACTAATTTGATAGTAATTGTTTTAAGCAAAAACGTTTTTTTGGTTCCTAACTATAAAGATTAAATTTTTTTTCTTTTAATTACTTCTTGAAAGTTGAAAGTTTTCGCTATTATTTTACTGTGAATGTGATACTGTGCGATCTGGGTGATCAGTCAATGGAGAAAATAATGCCAGTAGAAGTTTGCAGCTAGTAGAAGTTAGCAATAAGAAGAAGTTAGCAGCTAGAAGCAGGTAGTTACTAGCATTCAGCAGCTGGTAGCAATTAGCTAGTAGTATTTAGCAGTGAATTGCAATTATCAGCCTGTAGCAGTTAGGTTTTACTAGCATTTATCACCTAGCAGTAGTTTGCAATTATTAGCAGTTAGTAGAAATTAGCAGCGAGTGGCAGTTAGCACCCTGTAGCAGGTAGCTAGTAGCAGCTGGCAGCTAGTAGCACTAAGTGGCTAGTAGAAGTTAGCCAGTAACATTTAACATCTAGAACCATTTAGCAGCAAGTAACAGTTGGTTAAAAGCATTAAGCAGTCATCTGCCTAAGCAGTTACTAGCATTTAGTAGCATTTAGCTCCAAAAAGCAGGTGGTAGCAGGTAGCAACTACTACCTGATAACTTCTACTATATGCTAACTGCAACTAGTCAACAACTAATAGCAGTTAGTAGGAGTTACCTAGTAGAACTTAGCAACTGGTAGGACTTAGTTAGTACAAGTTACCAGCTAGCAGGACTTAGCTCATAGAAGTTAGCAGCTAGTAGCAGTTAAGGTTAAGAAGAATAAAACCCTAAAGAATTCCTAAAGGATAAAAAAAACAATTTGGATGTTACTCAGGACTAGGAGGAGCTGTCATATAAATAATCCTTACGCATGAATCATGATGACTCTTCTGACTCCCACAGTGACGGTTGGAACCAGTGAAGTACAAAAAGTTGGCAACATCTTTCTGCAGGTATTAAGGCTACGACACACACACACACACACACACACACACACACACACACACACACACACACACACACACACACACACACACACAATGCATACGCAGTTACAGGGATGTTGTGTTGAAGCTACTTCCGTCCTCCCGCAGTTGAAGCTGGTGGTGAGGAAAGGGAACTCGACTGAAAACGTCTACATGGGTGAGTGTCCTTATGTCCTCTATGAAAATATGGACTCTTTTATATAGTGATACTGGGCGTCCATTTTATTTTTTCAGTTGTTTCAACTATTTTTCTCTCTGCTCCTTGTTAGTAATATTCAGAATAAGATAGTTCTGTGTTCTCGATTCATGATGCCGTATAAACATAAACAACAGGAAGAGCACATGGATTACATTTCCTCTTTCATTCTCACGTCTTCTCAAATATTCTCACCCATTTATAGTCTTTGAACCCAAAGTCGGCTTTTACAACTCGATCACTTTTTTTTTTAGTGTTTCTTTTTTTAGTTACACACCCTCAAAGGCTTTTTTTTCTCGGTTTCAGCGGCACCGCTTA
Organism: Lophius americanus; assembly: GCA_037951165.1. Lineage (NCBI taxonomy): Eukaryota > Metazoa > Chordata > Actinopteri > Lophiiformes > Lophiidae > Lophius > Lophius americanus. The sequence goes on along the minus strand of JBBDHG010000086.1, from coordinate 2,058,941 downwards.
CACAAACACTGATGTGATAGAAGTATAAGTACTTAATTGAATCCTCGTTTTGGTTTCCCCTTCGTTTATCCTCATGGCTCAAAATTGACCAGCTTTTCCTTTTTCATAAAGATTGTTTATTTACGATTTCTCTGCTCCACCTTTTTAGAAGACGACAGGTTTTACATTTATTTTTTTTGGAATTTATGATCAACAAACCTCCTGTAAATTTAATTATTCCTTATTTTTTTGAGGAAAATAAAGCAGAAACTATAAAACATTTTGAGTAGAAACTTTGACAAAAAAGCTTTTTTTATATCTCTGACAGTTTGGGATATGGACTCGTCATCACTGCGGTCAGGGATGAAAGCGTTGACCAAGTTTGAAATTAGAGTAATTTGATGAAAAGAATGTTTTCGATATAGAAATAAACATTTAAAACGATAAAATCGGACCTGAAGGAAGTAGGATGGTTTACAGACGTTTTCTGCATTTTGTCTAAGTGCTAAAGGAAGTTCTTCAAGTTACATTTTTCTATTTATTTAAAAAAAAAAAATTACTGTCCACTGTTAATCAAATAATTATCCGTCCTGTTGGTCTCTTGCAGAGTTGACGCTCCCTCAGTTTTACAACTTCCTCCACGAGATGGAGAGAGCCAAGGCCAGCATGGAGTGTTTCAGCTGAGAGTGTGTGCGTGGGAGTGTGTGTGTGTGTGTGTGTGTTCATGTCAGAATGCGGCCTGTGTGTGGTGTGTATGATGTTCTCTTTGTAAGATGTCTCTTTGTCTGACAGTAACCCCCCTCCACAATGACTGAAGCTAAAGCAGATGATTATACTCTTCTAATAAACAGGGATGAAAAGCGTTCTGTCACCTTTGATTTGTGTGGGAATGAAGCAAGAATCTTTTCACGTAACATTCTGTCACGAAGATAGAAACATCGCTTTGTTGTAAAACCAACACGCTTATAAAAGATACGTCATTGATAGGTAAACAATAATGCATGAATACTCGTCTATACGTAACGCCCGTGCTGACATGATGGAGCTTGTTGACTCCGCCAACCCAGAGGACACGCTGTTCTGTTACAGCGAGACAATGAATAAAACTCAATGCTAATTAGGTTTAGTGCGTGAGGCTACTGGTTCCCGTCGTTCCTCCAGATCTCTGCTCATGACTCGTCTGTCACAGGGAAACGGTCCCAGAACCACTTGTCCGTTTGTTAGACAAATGAAACTGAACTGATTTCAGCTAACGCTGTCTGAAGGATGAGTCCAGGAAATAGCCTGGTACATTTTATGTGTGGATTTAGATGGAGAAGAAACATATTATTATGTTTACTCTCTATAACTTTATTATTGTGTCGTCAGGATCTGTTTGGGATAAAAATAGTTTTTTTTAGCCTTTAATATCTCTAGAGGAAGCCTGACGTTTTCTGTGACGGCCTCCGTGTTTGTAAAGCATTCTAGAACACAAGAACTGAGCTCCGCCTCTCAATTGGACCGTTCAGCTTTTAAGTTGAAGAAGACATTCCTAATTAACTATATGGTTTTTGTGAGAAATTTTGTTATTTGAAAACCCAGATTTTGACCAATGGAGGATTATTCATATCGCTTAAAACAAAAAAAAGCAACAGAATGTGACTCTGAGTCTGAGCGGTCCGCCTGGGGAATTGGACTTGGACTCGACTCTTTACATCAGGGCTCCATGCCTGAACTCTAAAAACAAACATCAATGCTGACCCAAAATCATAAGAAAGTCTCTCCTGTAGTTCCAAACCATCTGATCAGACCAGGAAGTTTTGGGACGCTGTTCTGTGGAGTGATGAATCAAAACTAAAACTTTTGGGTCAATTGGATCAGCGGTATGTCTGGAGGAGGAAGAATGAAGCAGAATATGAAAAGACCATATCACCTACAGTGACGCGTGATGGTGGATAATCATCGTCACTGGATGCTCCAAAAGCTCAACGATCCCATCTGTAAGTACAGTTTCCTTTTATGATATGAGTTTATGACGAGTGAGAAACGTATCTCCTCCTAATCAACTCTGTGTTTGCTCAAATATGCATCCAATTATGATCATGAGTCAAATCGGACTCTGGACTCCACAGACGCCACCGCCCGTTCCTCCCCTCAGGAAATCCTGGATCTACAACCTGTGAGAACTGAAACACTTTGCTGCACACCATAAGGTGTTTGGTGACCAGACTGGATATTGCCTTCCCATTAGAAAAGGAATATCTGATCTTCCTGGGGTTGACCAAGATCTCACGCCTCTCCATTATGAAAGCATTGACGGTTTCATTATCTCCGTTATTTTCTCACGCCCTCCTGAACCCGCCCCCACTCATCATCCTGATGCATGCATGCTTCTTAAACCAGGTATGGTACGCCTCAGTTTCCCCCGTACCCATAAGTGATGTTCACAAATACGCATGACATGTAATGAGCGATCTGTACGGATGGGTTAAACATTTGGCACAAATGAGACTTTAGTCTCCACAGAATGTTGAAACACTTTTGAACTGATGCCTCCAAATATTTGCTTTTGTCGCCACAAACAGGCTGAAAATGTTCCTGGATGTCTTGTTAGAAGTATCTGCTGAGATCGGCAAAAACAGGGCTGGAATATATTAAATAGTCACCACGGATTGCCCAGAACCTCCTGGACTTGGATCAGAAGGTTCGGTAGTTTTAAGGAAGGCTCTGGCTGTCTGTGTGCGATTTTAACGTTGAGCTTGAATAATAATTACAAACCGATGGTGAAACTGAAGCAGCATGTAAACCTGGACTATTTCAACGTACGACCCTTGACCTTTTCACCATATGCATTTGGACATTTTCAATATATGAACCTGGACTGTTTCACTGTATGAACCTGGACTGTTTCACTGTATGAACCTGGACTTTTCAATGTGTGAAACTGGACTGTGTCAATGTGTGAACCTGGACTGTTACTGTATGAACCTGGACTGTTCACTGTATGAACCTGGACTGTTCACTGTGTGAAACGTGACTGTGCACTGTGTGAACCTGGACTGTTTCACTGTGTGAACCTGGACTGTGTCAATGTGTGAACCTGGATTGTTCACTGTGTGAAACGTGACTTTTTCACTGTGTGAACCTGGACCTTTTCACTGTATGAACTCGGACTATTCCACTATGTGAACCTGGACTCTTTCACTGTGTGAAACTGGACTCTTTCACTGTGTGAACCTGGACTCTCAGTGTTTTTGCAGCAAACAAAGCTAGCTAAGTAGCTTTGTTGCTGAGTCATTTAGATTATTTAGATAAATTAAAGCAGGACCTTGATGTTTTGTCTACCATAAAAGCATTAAAGAGGGTCCTTGTCCTGTGTTCCCCCACCCTGAGCCTCGTGATCTTTTTTTTTCCTGTGGTGTGTTGAACACATCCTCATCCGTCCACGAACGAGCTCCGCGTCGTGTCTTCCTGAGACGTGTCCCCCGTGGCAACACCAGATCAAAAAACAATGATATACTGAGGAGCCCTCTGACCTGCGTATCTAAAGTTCTGCTTCTTGTCTTGCATTCTCAAATAAACACTTAATTTACGACCACAGATTAAACCAGATTTAGAAATAATTCTTTTCTTTTTCTTCCATTGGCAGCGATGAAGGGATTATGAGTCATTTCTGCTTCCAGCTGACGAGACTAGCAGCCCGAAGACCTTCGGATGACTTCATAATCTGGAGTCTTTTCTTTCATCAGCCTTTTGTGCTCACTTCCTGTTTTGGGATTTTACTCCATCCTCAGACACTCTCGATCCAAAGAAGGGACTTTTTTTTTTTCTTCCTCTTGGGATTCAGTAAAACTATCACTAGGCCCGGTTTAGGCTCTCAGCCCTTAAAACCGGTTCTGTCTTCTTGTAATCCTTCCTGTCATTCACGTCTGCTTTTTTGTTTGTTCAGTCGTCGCGTGTTTCTCTCCCTTTTTTCAGGAATTCCCTTCTTTCTTACCTTCACATTCTTTCACTTTCCCCTCCACTTACACGCCTTCTTCCCTCCTTCCCGTCATCGTGTGACGCGACGTGTCGCTGCATGTTCTGGTCGACGCAGGAAACCTGCAAATGTCCCCCGTCTTCCTCTAATTGTTTCCTCTTAGTTTATGTTCCGTACCGACCGTTACGGGTCCAAATGATCAGGCAGAAGCGATGAGGACGTCTTAGCTGACCAGAGGAGAGCGCCCTGGAGTTTTCTTGTGATTTTCCCGTCATCATGTTTCTCTCTCTAAAAAGTGAATCATTTTAACTCCCAGCTCCCGCTTTTTTGACACCGGGCTTTGTGTTGCCTCCCGACCCACCTGGGTTCTACCGTGAAGGACGAGTGTCTTTATCCTTAATTATATCCCCAAATAAATCAAATGGAGTTTTATAACCCCATAGATTTTATTGCGAGTAAGAACTGGGTGGGTTATGGGAAAGGTTGGCTGTATTTCCACCACTAGGGGGAGCTTCTTTACAGAAAAACACTGTTTTTCTGACATAACTTCCTATTTGTTATTCTGTTATTCTTGTTTATATTGGATATTTTATTTCTAATTTTTATATATATCCCCGAAAAGTCGGGATATTATGGAACGATCGTCGCGTCCACCGCCGCAGATCCTACGTGTTAACACAATAACACAAAAACAAATTTATGGGGGACAACACCAAAGGCCTAGTTTATATTTTATTATAAATGACGCTATTTGGTTGTGAGGACTCCAGGAAGACTAGCGGTCAATAAGTTTGCCGCTATTCGGGATCCTAATAAAGCAATAAAGTGTTTGCAAAACAATTCTCATAGCTAAAATTGTAACATTGTACATTTTTCTGATAACTTCTGCATCAAATTTGGTAGAAAAACCACAAAGTTCATGTTTTTGTGGAACAGGACCCAGAAGACTCTCCCATTTAGACCAGTTTGATGGACAATGATCCCCAAATGTGCACAACAGTGAGATTTTGTCTGCAAACTACCATCTATCCCCACTAGGGGGCACTGTATGCACACACTACAACATTTGAATGTGACAAAAATTTGAATCTAGCCAATCTTATGCACAGTAAAATAGATTTTAAGACTTAAAAAGATTCTCAACTATGGGCCTGCTGTGGAGAACAGGCGTTAAGTATGGAAAAGTACACCAGCATCTCCACAGTAAATAAGACTTTTTATTCGTTTAACAAAACAGAAGGCTATCGCTTGTTTCACGAAGGAACCCGTCACTTATTTCTTTGTGAAACTGGGTCAGCAAACGCCTCACACTATCGTATAATCTGGACCGAAACATCTGGACCAACCTAAGATTGCAGATCAGTGTCCTCCCCCTGAATTATGGGATGTCTGAATGGGTCTCTTTTATTGTGAGCCCAGCTTTCTTTGTCACGCCTTTTTATTTTATTTTACAGGGAATGGAAGGTGTTCTGACGTAACTATAATCCCACACTGGAGAACGGATTCATTTTTGTATTTTCAACACATCAACATAATTTTTTTTTTATTTCTGTCACTGAATATCTATTTAATAATATCCATTTGTATATAAAAACAGTATTTCAGTAGAATGAAACGAAACAGCTGCTGTGACTCAGACTTATCTTTGCAATCCATCTATTATCTTTCATTCATTCCTGAGGGTATAATTGTCTTGCAGTGGACATATCCTCCTTAGTGGTGAATCTATTATACGATCCAAACGTTAGAGATGAAAACTATTAATGCAATAAGGCCCTTTGAGTAGTGGAAACGTTAAACAGGATCATGCATGGTTTGATCCCCTGCCTGCCTCTCCTCTCAAACGTTTCTTTCTTATTAATGGCCGTGGAGATCCATTGGTTTCGTTTAGGCTGCTGCAAGGAAGCTGGAGAATCAATTAACCACAGGAACTGTTTCTCTCCCTGAAAGACGTGCAGGAGGCGAAACGGCCGCAGCACCAGGAGAACGAGCTCCTCGTCGCTGACGCCGATTACTCTTTTGGAGGTGAAGAGTAATAAGTATATTACATGTTTTCATACCGGTAGCTTCTGTGCATCTGGAATGAGAATTCTCATCATTGGGCTCAACTAGATACATTTCTAAATAAATGTGACTTCAGCACTCTGAGAAAGAAGCTAAATTCATGTATGTAAAATGCACACCATTGTTTTTGTTCTGCTGTATGAAGGAATGTGTATTTAAGAGCAGACTTAAAGTGTGTGTGTGTGTGTGTGTGTGTGTGTGTGTGTGCGTGTGTGTGAGTGTGAGAGAGAGAGTTACCGTTGGGCCTATAGAGGAAATTCATGGGAAGTCCAATAAATCATGACTGTCGGTTTTTCACTGTGCCCCTGAGCTGAGAACAAGCAGGAGCAACATGGCAACATGTTGTAAATGTAAACGACACTTAATGTAGATGTGTTCTGGTGAAGGTGTTACCATGGCAACGACAACTGCAGTGTATTATTGATACGCCTGAGAGAGAGAGATAGAGGCTGCATGGCGAGTGGTCTGTCTATTATTCTGGTATTATGGTGTGTATATGTGTCTATGAGTGTGTCTGTATGCTTGTGTGTGTGTGTGTCTGTGTGTGTATGAATGTGTGTGTATGCTTGTGAGTGTGTGTATGTTTTTGTGTGTGTGTGTATGCTTACATGGCTTTGTGTGTTTGTGTGTATGCTTGTGTGTGTGTGTGTGTGTGTGTACGTGTGTGTGTGTGTGTGTGTGTTTTCAGTCCAAGGTGCAGAAAGACAAAATCCACAGATGGAAGAGAAAAGTTTCACATAAATTGTTGTCAGTGAAGTTCATCAGAGGCTGCAATGCTGAGGTCAAGGGTCAACCTTTTGCCTGGCGGTATCTAGAGGAGTTTGTCCAGGCGTGTTTTACAGGATGGCGTAATAAAGTATTAGCATTATTAGCAGAGGTTGTTGTCAAATTACACCACAAACACGCCCTAAAAGAAACTTTGGGTGCTAATGAGCCGGTCACCGGTTCACCAATTGTCCTTCCTTACATCCCTTTGGTAGATACCAACCTCAGCAGACCATAATATCCAACTTTTGATAGCTGGTCATCAACCATCACGATGGGGTTTCGATTACAAGTTGATGCTTCGTGTTAAAGTGTTAACTCAAATTGTACACCCCAATAGACCTTACTGTGACTCAAACAGTTCCTATTTTCACTAATTGGGAGAGTTTTTTTCTTTTTCTTTTTTACAAAAAACACTGTTTTATGAAACATAACCTCCTAATTCTTACTACCTATCTGTCATATTTTACAGTAATTGTTCATATTTCACTAGGAAGTTTCACTAGGAACAAAGACAGGAAGTGTAGGTCCGGTAAGGTAAAAGGGTAATTCGTTTCCCAGAATGTAGTTCAGGGATTTAATGAATAAGTTTTCAAAACATCAAAACATCAAAACATCAGTGTCCAGGTGAAGATGACAATCCAGAATGTCCAAAACAGAAGTAAATAAAAAAAACTAAACAGAGTTAAGACATGGAGAAAAGTCACACCCAACTCCAAGAACACAAAGAAGAAAAGAATTGACAGACAGGTCTGTGTAGCTTCAAGCTGGTTGGAGTGACCTTTGACCCCTGTCCACTGCTGGAAGTGCCTACAATGGGCAGGTCAGCATCGGAACTGGACCATGGAGAAATGGAAGAAGGCGGTCTGGTCCGATGGATAACATTTCCTTTTGCATCACCTGGACAGCCGGGGAAGAGATGCAACCAGGATGCATTATGGGAAGCACGCAAGCCAGGAAATGCAGCGTGATGCTTTAGAACTTGTTCTGCTGGGAAGGTTTGGGTCCTACTATTCACGTACAAACTTCGATACAGACAGAGTTCTGGACGGTATTCCAAGATGGAGCAGGTGGAATGTTCCGGATAACTGTCGCATATTCACATTTTTGTTGTTGTTTTGATGTTCTGTTTGCGACAAAACCTCCTGTTGGCCAACGACTTCATGTTTCTGTACATCCAGCCTCCCTGTTCCATTCCACTAGACGTCATGAGAGGAGCTTTCATCCCCGTACCTTAGGGCCTTTTTCCCACAGCTAGAAAACCAGAGGAACGAGACTCTAATCTCTGTCAGGATCACAGAGAAAAACCCCGGAGCTGCATCAGTGTCAGCAGAGAAGAGCTGAACAGCAGGGCATGAGTTCAGCTCCTTCAACCCGACAGCTTCTGACACAGACACCGGAGCTGCTGCAGGAACAGGATCGTGATCTGCATCGCCCTCTGCTGGCCGAGGAGAGGAACTATGTCAGTCCTCACAGTCGGCGGAAGGAAGTGTCGGATTCATGCAGGCTGTGGAAGTGTGTTAGGTGTCTGGACTCGTTGATAAGCCGGGTCTGGCTTTTTCTCTCCTTCCAGTGGTAATTGATGTCTTCCTGTCCTGAACTATGAGAGAAGTCTCTGAGGACCGAGGCTCCACGCAGCTGTGGTCCAGACCTCATCTGGGGGCTCCCGGCTCTGGAGGAAGGCGCTTCCACCTCAGTTATTTCTGGATAAAGATGCACAAAAACAGTTCAAGCAGAAGAGAAACACGGTTGTTCAAGGATTAAACCAAAAAGTCAGTTAGAGGAATTGCCAAATGTCCTCCTTACCTCTCCGGAAAACACCTGAGACCCCCCCCCTTCACCTGTCAGCTGTCCCTCATTCCCTCATCAGCCGTCACGGAGGCCGCCTCTACAGGTTGCTGGTTTCAGCAATAATAATTTGTTGTCACATTCTTCCTCGTCATCGTCTTAACTGATCCTCTCGCCGTTTCTTCAGTTGTCTTCTCCACAGGCTTCCATCTAGTTTTTGAAATTGTTGTTGCTTGAACCAGATTTGTGCTTTGAATTGATCTAAAAATGTGCCACAAAGTTGAGCCTGAAGACGGGAGCTCCTGTTGCAGACTTGAAAACATGTCCTACTAATCCTGCGACGAGGAGCTCTTTCTCCTGGTGCTCCAGTTGTTTTTCGGCCAATAATTCAAAAAAACGTTTGAGAGGAGCGGCAGGCAGGGAGTCGAACCTCCTGGTGGCGGTCTGTAACGACCTAAAGTAGAAACTATAAAACTACAACCACCATAACCTCCAGGAGACTCAATCACTGGAATGAGATATTTTATATGCTGAAGTTAACTGCAGATCAATTCTTATGGAGATCTGTTGTAAGTTCAATCAGAAGGACTATCCTTTTACACACTCGAGCCGCAGTTACTACTCAGCCGCTCTCTTATCCTCACCTTTCACACATTACCTGCTTCACTGTGTCTCACCTGAGGGCTCAGCTCGTCACTATCAGCTGCTGTCTTTAAATATGACTCCATTCATCTAGTTCAGTCACTCGGAAGGTTCACGCACCCACCCACCTCGCCATCTACTGGCCTAGGGGTGAGAGAACCATCAGCTTCATCATTCATCAGCCTCAGCAGCGTCATCATCCACCACCACCAGTATCCTGACTTCAGAAGGGGGATAGTCTGTGCTGCTGCTCAGGGCGGAGACCCTTTAATCACAATCTCCCAGAAGAGTCTGAGCTTCGAAGACTTTGGAATATACACACATCCTCTATTGGAATAAAGTCCTTCCTCTGTTCTTCTTTCTGTCTCCTCTGATTCAACTCTTAAACACATCTATCCGAAACAAAGGAAACCTGAGTCGGCAACACAGCTGGCTTCCACCGGTCCAAAAACACGAAACAACGGGGAATTGGAACTTCAAAATAGCCGTAGGTGTGACTCTGACCACGAATTGTTGTTTGTCTCTACAGGCTAATTGTAGCCCACCTCTCAGCCCCATGCGGCTCTGCAGAATGAAGCGCTTGCAGCAAACAGATGGATACATCCCTTGGAGTGACAGCTCTTAGAGCGAATCCAAAGAAGGCACTATTTATGGAAGGTCTTCCCATGAGACCTAAAGATCTCAGTCTAAACTATGTTCAGGACCTTCTTCTGAGAAATGAATTCAGATCAGTGGCGTGGAGATGATTCCTACTTTGAGAGGAAATATCGAGACAGTGAATGTAACCTGAGCTTGATCACACCCCTCCCCTCCCCTCCTCTCACACACACACACACACACACACACACACACACACACACACAACAGCGTAATTTCACCCTTTCAGAGGTACCTGTCAAATCCCCCCCTTTTCCATTTTGCCTGTTTCTTAGCTACCAGTTGCCACGGCTGCCTGGGCTGATGGGGTTACCTTGGCAACCATACCCATCCCACTGTGTGGCCATCCAGCCACGATGGGCCTGTCCCACACTCACACACCAATGCACCACCTAATCCCAAGGAAGCTCCCTCCCTCCCCCAACACAAACACATACACACACACACACACACAAACACACACATCAACACACACACACATACATCAACAGGCACACACAAACATACACACTCCCTACCCCCCACTCAGCAGCTCCTGGTGGGGAGGAAGGGGTTTAGCCTTTTCAAACACACACCACAAACACACACACACACACACACACACACACACACACACTCACACCTGTTAGGTGGTTGTTGTTTCAGCATTCCCTCCACCTGTGGCGATGACTGCTGTGCTGGAGGGATTAATGCCTGATTAATAATTAATCAAATTATCCCGGAGTCTCATTTGTAAATAAAAAAAAGAAACTTTCAACAGCTGAAGAAACACCACGGCGTAGTAGTGGTGGGTGTGTGTGTGTGTTTGTGTGTGTGATTCTTGTGCTAATGTATTCACAGACGACGCGCTAAAATAAACACCAACGAGGTTTCATGCAGCACCACATGCTGTTTGATGCAAACCGTTTGATTTTCATTCTCACTGCCGCAGGCGACACAAGTCACTCCATCATGGAAAGGGGAGCTGAAAGAGTTGTTTGCACATCATTTGAGTTGAAAAAGACAAAAGTCATGGTGACAAAATGAAACCGAAATCATGTGTGGATCAACAGGTTTGCAGTGGACGCCTCCGGCCACTAGAGGGAGCAGCTGGTTATTTAAATATGGTGGCAGAGAACAAAGAATACAAGGAAGGAAACAAAATGTCATGACTGATATAGAAGATGTTCTGCACAGGTTAGAAAACCCTTCATATTTGTCTTTACTTCTTATATTAGTTTAAAACATATTTATAGAGGAGTCCAACAGTTTCCTATAGCCTAACAAATAGTGCAGGTGTTATATCTCCTTTATGTCGACAGGCCTTCTGTTTGTTGCATGTTTAACAGCAGCAGGCGGGGAACCGCCACAGGTCATGCTTCACCGCCGGATTCCATACAAGCAGTCTCCGTGGGATGAATAAACACCCTTTTATCATACAGCGGCACATTTATGTGTGTGTGTGTTTGTTTGTGTGTTTGTGTGCATCTGCGTGGGAGGAGAAGAAATGTGACAGAATGACAGTTGAAAGTTATTCGTCTCATTGAGTAAGGGGTCGGTATTGTGGCAGAACTGGCTGTTAAAGTGAGTGTAGTGTTGTGTAATCATATCTCAATGCCAGTGTGTGTGATCAGGAGAGGAAATGTGCATCATAATTCCTTAATGTGTACTTAAATATTTGCATTTTTACAGGGAAACTGCTGATGTATATTTAAAATCTGGTGGCCCGTAAAGGGATGAAGGCAAGCTGTGAATACATACATTAAACAACCCAGACTTATAAATATGTATGTTTTATATTTAAATCTATAAATGCGCCGATTTATAGGCAAATTTATAGACTTTTATTTTTTTTTTACATATTTGAATTGTTTATACATGTGAATGTGACAAACATAGATTTATAGATGTGAAGAAAAATCTGTAAAATCGTACGTAAATCTGTAAATATGCATGTAGGTGTGCAAAGGTGTGTACTTATTTGATAAAATGTCCATAGATCAGTAAATGCAAAACCAAGTTTTTATATACCTACATAGTGTAGACCCGGGGATTTGTTGACAAATCTTTAAATGAGACATTCACAGCCTGTCCACCGCCATCCCAAACAATAGGGGGCTCAGAGCCGATCCTTGGTGCAGTCCCACGTCCGCTTGAACCCACTTCTGCTGCACACCTCTCCGCTGTCATACTGATAGATGTTTAGACAAATCGTATGAGTAAATTTATCTGCAAATAAGAGGATTGATCTGTAAATGTGTGGAAAAATCTGCCGTCAGACATAAAACTCTCGAAATGTGAAGATTATTCTCTAAATCATCCATTAATATATATTTTAATCTATTAGTGTCTGTTATTGAGCTGCAACCATCACCGTCATCTACATACAAGTGGAAATCAGCCAATGATAAGTTAGCAAATTGAGTTGAATGGGGAACAGCTCTTCCTCTTCCTCTTCTGCCTTCGGCTGTTGTCTTTAGGGGTCGCCACAGCGGATCGTTTGTTTCCATCCTGCCCTGTTCTCTGCATATTATTCTGTATGACAACCAACTGCATGTCCTCTCTCACCACATCCAGCAACTTCCCTTTTCGGTCTACCCCTTTTTCTCCATCCTGGCAGCTCCGTCGCCAGTATTCTTCTGTCCCTCCTCTTCACGGGTTCAAACCATCTCAATCTGGCCTCTCTTACTTTGTCTCCAAGACGTCTAACCGGGGCTTCCCCTCTGATGTCCTCCTTTCTAATCCTGTCCTTCCTCGTCTCTCCCCAAAAACAAATCTTCACATCTTCAGCTCTGCCTTCTGCCTTTTTGTCTCCTAGCCATGCAGAAGGACTGGTCTCATTACCGTCTTGTAGACCTTTCCCTCCACTCTTGCTGCTACTCAGCAAAGGTCCTAATATGGAGCCCTGGGGTACGCCTTCTTACTGGTTACCTTAGAAGCGCTGCTTCATTCATAACTTTATTAAAATGAAGAAAGGTAGTTTGTAGACTCATACAGAGTCAAAACATCTAAATGCACATTGAGTAATCTGTTTACTCTTACAAACACAGATGAAGATCTTCCTCTTCACAAAACAAACAGACAACATCCCGGGGAATCAGCGCCGACGGATTCCTCCTCTTCATCCATGAAGAAAGCTGCAGGTGATGGAAGACGTCTCAAACATGGACACATGTGAGAAACTGAGGGTATGAAAGGAGATGAAGCTCGGTCTCTGGAGGACAGATGTCCACGTTTATTGAATACCATCGTTCAGTCATGAGAGAGGTGCATGATGGGACAAATGAACAGCAATCCTCCACAGAGACTGAACTTTTTTTTTTGGAGTTTCTTTTTATTTGAGAGCCGTTTTGTAAAAGAGGTGCGGATCGAGTTAAACAGGACTTCACGTCTCCAGGGCTTATCTGAGCCGGAGCAGACGGCTGTGGTTTGACTGCAGCAGATGAAGATGTTTTTTTTCTTTTGTTTGACAGGAAGTCAAATACATGCAAAGAAAGACTCTTTTTTTTTGCATTGTCATTCGGAGCAGCGATGAAGGACGTTGTGATACATTTTTAAAGAAATACTTTTTATATCAAATACAAAAATCCAGTATAAACTGATTAATCTCAGATAAACCCAATTATTTTAGGCGTTTCATTATTTTACTAATCTCAACATGAATCTTTGTTACAATCGGGTTTTTTTGAATAATCTTGAAATACATTTTAAAGTAATACAGTTACTTATTTATTACTTATTTAGAGAAAATAGAGAAGAAGAAAAAGGAAATACAAGACAAAAATGTGAAGTAAAAAAAATAAAAGTTGATATCACATGCCCCCCCGAAAATACGAGAAACTGGTGTGAAGATAATAAGAATAGAAGAAATAAAAAGAGGATGATGGATCTATAAATTTGCAGATAATTCTCTAAATGACGTCATACATCCATAAATATATAATTCAATCTCTTAACGTCTGATAATAAAAGTAAATAAAAGACAAAAATTAAATAAGACAAAATAAAACTAAGAATAAAGGACAACAACATGTCAAAACAATGTTTTTGTAAATATAATAAACTTAAATCGGTTCCAAATAAGAAAAGAATAAAAAATGAAATTAAATAAAAAATGTTCAAACCTCAATAAAAAAACAAAAAAAACTAAATGGTATTAAAACAATAAAACAAATAAACATGGGAGCAAAAAATAAATAAATGAAAACGAAAATAGAAAACAGAACTGATGTTTTAAATTGAATTTCTGATATTTAACGGTGTTGGTAATGCACCGTCATCTTCTTTCAGAGATATACTTTCCATCACTTTTCTGGTTGAGTGGTTAATAATTAACAGCTCCTCATCCTCATTTCCTTTCTGCTCAGTCAAGGGCGTCACATTAATTACGTTACATTAATCTCTTTTACCGCTGCTGTGTTTCAGATCTCAGCTCTCGCTGTTAATAACCTCTTAACCTCCGCCCGCACCAACCCCATCCACAGAACATGCCACAGGTTCTGTCCAGGTCTGGTTTTGTATTTGGGTCAAATGACTGATGCTGGGAAATGAGATTCTGACTTAAAGTAAAAAAAAAAAGTATTTTTTTATCCTTATACCTCATGTTTTTCTCACATTCGTATATTTTAGAATATAATTGAATGGCTTTATTGTGATTGTGCAATGTCCAACGAAAATACTTTCTTTTTAGCTGCATGACATCATTCATCCGGGGAAAAACTGAAATATTGTAAACGTGTAAATATGAAAAAAATCGTAATATATCTCCAAAAAGTCAGGGATATACCGCTGATCCTTGGTGTTAGCGGGATATCTCAAAAATGATTTCATGGATCATTTTCAAAAGTGTTACACCCATAGACATTAGTGTGAGGAAGAACTGGATTGATTTTGGGAAATGTTGGTGGTATATTGCTGCCTGGGGGGAGTTTTATCGCCAAAAGGTTTCATGTCATAATTTCTCAAGCATTGGTCTGATTTAGTCCAAATCTGCCATAATACATATATATATAGACTGTGTATATATATATATCTTATTATCTTATATCTTATTTTACTGTAAAAGTTCATATTTGGAATTGTTTTTATTTTTTTACAGAAAACGCTGTGGATATAACTTTCTATTTAATTGGAAGAGTTGATTCAGGGGTTGCTTGTACAACCCAGGGGATTGGGGGCTTTTTGAGGCGTGAAACCCTGCTGACTGAGATGACAGCGTAGGTAGTTTCCTTGTAAGTTCTTGACATAATAAAATAAGAGTATTATTTCCTAGTCTGCTGGACAATGTGACAGTCTGCCCACATTTCCAGATGCACGCAGTCTCCTACCATATTCACCAGTCAGCCATAAAATTAAGACCACCTGCTTCATATTTTGGAGTTCCTCTTTTTTGGCACCTAAGAACCTTTTAGTCAGAACCAGCTTGAACAATATGGGCCACCCTTCGCTCCTCAGGCAGATCGGTGAATCTTGGGTGCCCACCACCCTGATGCCAGTTAAACCACATGTCCTCTTTTATTAACTTTTTAATAAAATAGTTAATAACAAAAAGCCACTTCAGAATGGAATTATTATTGGAAATCCAACTTTCACCGTTGAATGCGTGTTTACTGGATTTTCAAGAGGCAAAGCCGTTTAACAAACAGACATCTCAAGTGAACCTGAGGGTCTCTGATTGGTTCCTGACCAACGTGACAAACGGAGAATCCCGGCTGGAGCGACTCCGTTTGACTTCATGTGAAACAAACCATGACTTCTTTTAAATTCTGTGGTTCTGGATCGGATTATTTCTGATTGGTAGCAGAAATCAGCGAGACCAGGATCCATGTGGTGTGTTCCACACTCACGAACACACACATACATACACACACATGCATACACACACATGCTAAACCCAACAACCAGAGAGGAGGGGGATGAAAATGCAGATCGTCCTCCAGAACAAGACATCATGCTTCATATTGGCTACTTCCACATTTCCCTTTGACACCATGATGATGATGATGTGTGTGTGTGTGTGTGTGTGTGTGTGTGTGTGTGTTTGTGCAGTTCAGGAGGACACAAGCCTTAAATCAGGATAAATGTGAACAGACAAGATAAACTAATCTGATCGGGGCAAAACATCAGAACTGAGTGTGTGTTTGTGTGTGTGTGTCTGTGTGTTGCACAGGAAGCTGTGTGAGAACCAATTAGAATTTTAGACCTCGGTAGTTAGGCATTGTTTGTGAGCACATGTGTGCACATATTTATGTGTATGTGTTTGTGTGCTGTGAGGTGACAGTCCACATGTGTGTATGCATGCTTCTACAGCCATGTTTGTTCACTGATCTGCATATATTACAGTGTGTGTGATGATCTGATGTCATGTTATCACATATACACACTGTGTGTGTGTATGTGTGTGTATGTGTATGTGTGTGTGTGTGCGTGTGTGTGTGTGTGTGTGTGTGTGTGTTTGTGTGTGTGTGTGTGTGTGTGTGTGTGTGTGTGTGCGTGTGTGTGTGTGTGTGTGTGTCCAAGCCAGGAGTCAGCAGCAGACCTCGTTCTTGACGCCCACTAACACTCCTTCCAGCTGACTGGCACCATGGCAACCGAGAGATCCAGCTGGCCAGCTGGCCGAGCGAGTGAGGGCCCTGTGTGTGTGTTTGTGTGTGTGTGAAGGTGGGTGTCACTGATTTGTCTCTTCAGTTGCTGTTTGTGTATTTATGTGAATCATTAACATAATATGTGTTGTGTGTGTTGCACATGTGGTGGGTCATGCATATATACATATGAAGGAAGGAGCACTTATGCATCTGTGTGAACAGTGAATGGTCATTTAAGCATGTAGAGCATGCACATGTGTGTGCGTGAGGGTGTGTGTGAGTGAAGGTTGTGTGTGTGTGTGTGTGTGTGAGAGTGTGTGTGTGTATGTGGGTGTGTGAGCGTGTATGAGGGAGTGTGAGTCTGTCTTTGTGTGTGTGTGTGTGACTGCAGGGTCTGTGTGAGTGAAGTTGTGTGTGTGTATGAGTGTGTGTGTGTGTGAGGGTGTGAGTGTGTGTGAGAGTGTGTGGGTGTATGTGGTTGTGTGGGTGTTTATGAGTGCGTGTGAGTCTGTCTGTGTGTGTGTGTGTGTGATTTCAGGGTTTGTGTAAGTGAAGGTTGTGTGTGTGTTTGTTTGTGTGTGTGAGGGTGTGAGTGTGTGTGAGAGTGTGTGTGTGTGTATGTGGTTTTGTGTGCGTGTATGAGTGCGTGTGAGTCTGTCTGTGTGTGTGTGTGTGAGAGTAAAGGTTGTGTGGGTGCAGTGCTTGTGAATGTGTTTGTGTGTGTGATGGTGTGAGAGTGTGTGTGAGAGTGTGTGCGTGTATGTGGTTGTGTGAGCATGTATGAGTGCGTGTGAGTCTGTCTGTGTGTGTGTGTGTGTGAGAGTAAAGGTTGTGTGGTTGCAGTGCTTGTGAATGTGTTTGTGTGTGTGAGGGTGTGAGAGTGTGTGTGAGAGTGTGTGCGTGTATGTGGTTGTGTGAGCATGTATGAGTGTGTGTGATCCCAGGGTCTGTGTGTGTGTGTGAACCCAGGGTCTGTGTGAGTGAAGGTTGTGTGTGTGTGTGTGAGTGTTTGTGTTTGTTTGTGAGAGTAAAGGTTGTGTTTGTGCAGTGCTTGTGTGTGTGAGCATGTGTGTGTGTGCAAGGAGATTGTTTTTTGTTCAATTATTGGGAATAAGAAGTATTTCTCATGGATCCTGCTGGAGGAAGGTGCTTCCCTTAGGGAATAATGCATGAAGGGGAGGAGTTGGTCTGCAGCAATGTTCAGGTAGGTCCTACGAGTCAAAGGAACATAAGAATGGATGGTAGGACCCAAGGTTTCCATGCAGAACATGGTCCAAAGCATCAAACACCTCCATCAGATTACATTATTCCAATAATGCTTCCTGGTACCATCTCTCCTCCAGGTAAGCAACTCGCTGCATTTCCTGATCTTCTGTGATGCAAAAGAACTGAGAATTCGTCAGACCAGGTGACCTTCTTACTTCTGCTACACTGTTCAGGTCAGGTTCTGACCTGTCCATTAAAGGAGCTTTCGGTGGTTTACCGGATTTATCTGACCGGTCGCTGGTTACGCAATGCTTATAAATGCAAACTATGATGTCACTGTGTGTTCTGACTCCTGAACTCAGAACCTGCATCAACTTTTTCAGCAACCCACGCCACAGTATCCCCTCTCTAGGTATCCCCCACCACATGCATCCATGAGCCTTGGCATCCATGACCTTAGACCTCGGACCACTTTGGAAGGTTCTAACCAACGCGGACCAGGAACACCAAACAAAACCTGCTGATCTGGAGATGTTCTGATCCAGTCGTCACTCAGATCCTCAGAAATTAAAAACATTTAGTCCTGAAGTTGATGTTGGAAGCAGGAAAAATGGTCAAGACTAATTCCTCTTATTATTCTTCTTCCTCTTATTATTCTTCATATCCTGACGGTAATATTTACTCCTCGTCGTGTAACATTAAATAAATCTAGGTCCGAAGCCAAAAACAACACCAGCAGATATGATGCGGCCATCTGAAAACAATTGGGTCGTAATAGTAGTGATCAGGATCAGGATCAGGATTAGGATCAGGATCTGGAAGGGTTGGTGGTTTGAAACTCAAATGGAATAAAGGTTCTAGCTTTAAAGACTGATCTGGATGGTCGACAGAAATAGTCTTTTTACCGTTCATCCTGGTTTGGGACGGTTCCTGCTCACGTGATGCAAACCGACAGAAGAGATTTCAACACTCAGTGGAAGAGAAAGAGGAAGAAAAAGAAGAAGAGGGCAGTTTCACAGAGAAGGAAATCTAAGGGGCCAACACAGGATGACCCGGGCCATGGCTAAAAAAACAGACTGGATATAAACTACACAGGCACATTCACCGAGTTTACCTTTGGTCCAGCGTGGGCCTTATTTAACAATCTAAAGGTCTAAAGTCCAAGGGGTGTCATGTGACAAATGTATCATTAAAGGGACGTCAGGTTTATTTAAGTGACAGCCGATCATTCAGGGGACAGTCTGGTGCATTAAAGGGACGGTCAGGTGTATAACAGGTATGGTCAGGTGTATTAAAGGGACAGTCAGATGTATAACATGTATGGTCAGGTTTATTAAAGGAACAGTCAGGTGTATAAAAGGTAGGGTCAGGTGTATTTAAAGGACAGTGATGTGCATGAAAGGGAAGATCAGGTGTATTAAAGGGACAGTCAGGTGTATAACAGGTATGGTCAGGTGTATTTAAGGGACAGTGATGTGCATTAAAGGGATGATCAGGTGTATTAAAGGAACAGTCAGATGTATAACTGGTATGGTCAGGTGTATTAAAGGAACAGTCAGGTGTATAACAGGTAGGGTCAGGTGTATTTAAGGGACATTGATGTGCATTAAAGGGATGATCAGGTGTATTAAAGGGACAGTCAGGTGTATAACAGGTAGGGTCAGGTGTATTTAAGGGACAGTGATGTTTATTAAAGGGTTGGTCAGGTGTATTAAAGGGATGGTCAGGTGTATTAAAGGGACAGTGATGTGCATTAAAGGGATGGTCAGGTCTATTAAAGGGACGGTCAGGTATTAAAGAGGCAGTCAGGGACATTTAAGGGAAAGTGAGGTGCATTAAAAGGATAAATCACCTGCATGAAAAGGGACAGTCAGGTGCATTTGGGAGTAACATGAATTCTCTCCCATTCCTTTAAAAGGCAGGTGGACCTTCAGGTAGGCCGACTCCTCTTCTAGAAGCAAGAGCAGGAAATAAATAAAATACTGGATCGTTGACCTGAAGCTGAGCGGGTTTTTGTTGGATTATGGTTCAATCGTTACAGCTGCAGTTCTTCAAAAGTGCGAATTTATTCCAGGTCCCCGATGTAGCGGTTGCTTTCACACCAGCTGCCAAACATTCTCCACCCCACACATAAAAACAAGCAGCAGGACCTCAAGAGTTTTGTAACACTTTCACTTCCCCTGCTGGAGGATATTTTCATCCTCTTTGTCGAGTTTCTTTCTGTTTTTCCTCCCTCTCTTTTGTCTCTTATTCCTGTAGGGAACATCAGATCCTTCAGATTAGATGCTGCTCTGATTCTACATCCAGAATAGCCTGCTAGAGGTCTACCACGAAGGTGGACAGATGATCAGCTGACAGATGGAGGTAACTTCTACTTCTTCTTCTGGCCACAACAGATCATCTGTTTCCATCTTGCCCCAAACTTGTGCTGTTTTCTAATCCTGTAGATCCTCGTCACTCCCAAATATTATCTTAAACTCTGCCACCTCCAGATCTGCCTCTTGTCTTCTGGTCAAAGCCAACGTCTCTAAACCATCCGGCAGAGCTGCTCTCACCACCATCTTGGAAACCTTTCCCTTCACTCCGGCTAAAGGAAGGTTTCCCTGTCCCTTCTCTCCAGCTGCGACTCCTCTGTCACAGATAACTCCTGACACAATTCTCCACCCACTCCACCCTGCCTGCACTCGCTTGACCCCAACTTAGTACTTAAACACCTGCAACTTCTTCACCTTTACTCCTTCATCCTCACCGTTCCTCCTGCCTCCCTTTCGTTCACACACACGTTTTCTGACTTGCTGCGACTGACCTTCATTCCTCTTCTCTCCAGGTTTTCTTCCAGCTCCTCCCTGCTCTCACTACAGATCACAATGTCCTCCACCAACATCATAGCCTAGGAAACTCCGGCATGACCTCATCAGTTAGCCTGTCCATCCTAGCAAACAAGAAGGGGCTCACAGCCAATCCTTGGTCCGTTCCCACCTCTGATTTTAAGAAGTCTCTCATTTAAAACGATATCTTGTCCCTAATTTACCGAGTTAAAATCCTCATATAGATTAAAAATGTCTTTTCCAAAACTTACATGGCCATCAGAGCCGCACAGAAACATCTAGAAGCATTAAATAGACACAATACATACATACATACATACCAACAACTTTCAGATGTTAAAATGACCTCATCGACCAAGCGCAATATTTTCCCGATCTTTCAAGAGTGACTAAAACTTCCCCAGAGTAACAAGTTCTGACACTTTCAGCTCCTTCTGCAGATTATTACAGGAAGAAAGAGCAGCAACCTTATTACCTTGGGTTTTTGCAGATGTACTGTATGTACAAAGATAAACAGGAAGCAGCCCCAAGGAAGGATTTGTAAACAAACATCAACCGATGCGAAGGTCAACGGACGTACAGAGAATATATTTTACCGTAACTCATTATTTTTATTTTTAAATACATTAAAATGACTCTATATGTTATTGATTGATTACAGTTAAATAGATTGTGTATATTATATGAACTCCAAAGAGAGCAGATGGTAACCATCATTTATTTAATTAGAAGAACGGTTTCGCAAAACTATTCCAAATAATTATTTTGATCCTGCAATTTTAAGTTCTCGAAACTGTAGAGTTTTAATTTTATTTGGATTGATCATTTTTTTAAGTACACTGTTAAACTAAACAAATTGAAGGCACTCAAAAACTATATCAAGATCAACTACTTTAAACAAATATAAGGACCTTAAATTCATTTTATTCAGTAATCTCTGATTTAATAATATGTTTCAAGTGAACTCATTATTCTCATTTGTTTAAAGAAAGATAATTACACTATACTTAATGTTAATTATTACAGTTAAATCACAGGACTTGTTCACGTATATTTATTTTGCAGATAAAGAGTTACACGTACCTGTGAACGTAACATTTTAAATTCGTGATTACATCATTTGTAAAAAAGTTCACATTAATCTTTTCAACGTTTTCATAACTTCTCATAATTATTTAATTTAAGCTTGTAATCTGAAGTTTTCCAAACTGTAGTCTTAATCTCATCTTTGAAGTTATCAGTTTATGTTACATAATTAATTCAAAAATGTTGAGTTAGATAAACACCAAGGGAATCAGAATGTTACTCACGCTCAACATTTTCAACATTTTTATAGAAATGCTAAACAAATTTGAAACTACTAGCATTTGGATTTGTGGTGCAGATTTAGCAGCTTTCAACCGTCAGGTCAAGACACTTTTTTTTAATTTTTTTATAGAGCACCAAATAATGACAACAATTATCTCAAGACACTTTGCCAAAAGAGTCGTCCAAACCAAACAATCTGATCCCAAAATAAATGAGAAAAAGCTGACTTTTAACAGGCAGAAACCTCAAGCAGATCCCGACACAGAGTGGGCGGAGCCCTGCCTTGACTGGTCAGGTTCAGAGAGGGGGGAATGAGACGGACAGAAACTGCAATAAAAGCAGCTAGAACATGTCTGACCCTGACAGTAAGGGTCTATCCCCAAAAAGCCCCCAATCACATGGGTCGTAAAAGCAGGTGATTGGATTGAAGATAATGATAGAGAAATACTGTTAACTATTAACAGTATCAGTAACTATTCTCAGCTCAGTAATAAAACAAGATGGATCTCCTTGAGTCAATACACAAGAGCTAAAGTAAGACACAATTGGTATTTTGGCTGGGAAGTGAGTAACAAACAATTTTTTTTTTTTATACAAAAGCGCCCCTGCAGTGAGTGATAAACAAACAATTACAGTAAAATATGAGAAATACACGACAGATCTCCTCCAGTCGATTCAAATGCACCAAAGTTGGACTAAATCAGAAAAACGGTTGAGAAATTATGGCAAATCAAAAACTTCTGGAGATAAAATTCCCCCTAGCGGCCGAAGTCTGCAACTGACCTTTCTCAAAATCAATCCAGTTCTTCCTCTCACTAAGGTTTATGATGGTATCCAATTTTGTAAATGATACGAGAAACATTCTTTGAGTCATTGCGCTAACAGTCTGTTATCCCCGATATAATAATTGCAATTAGTGGTAATTATAACAGCCTCTGGAATAATACTGTTAAAAATGATGTGATGTGTTTGCGTGCCAAATACTTCAGAAGTGGACCCTGCTTCAAAAAACATTCACAGTTCTACATTTAGTGTATACTTAAATAATTTATTGCATGGCGACGTCACATTTTACAAGAGTTGGACTTTACGTCTCTACTGCGAGACGGAGGATCTTATCTCTCTACGGCGCTTCTCCAGAGACCGCCTGGAACGGTTGTGTTGGAGCTCTGTGTGTGTGTTTTGTGTGTGTGTTGATATCACAACGTCTCCGAGGACCCTCATATACAGCAACCCACCTTTATAAATGTGACCTGGCGTAAACCCACCCATAAAAGACAGGAATGAGAACAAAGAGTCCAAACGCCACCGAACCCTCTGGGGTCTCAGTACAGAGCTCTGAAATATTATTGGACGCCCACCCCGCCCCACCGACTGTTTCATCTCTTTTTGTTAATCCCGGGAAATACTGTGTCGGATCGTCCCACTCAATTTAACATAAAACATCCTGAGTAAATACATAATCCGAGATTCAGATGACTTTCATTTAATTCTCTTCCTCCCCGTAAATCCTTAAAACTACCAAACTGCAATAAAAACGGCTTCCAGCTGGACTAGACCCTCCCAGGCTCAATTGTGGAGCTAATCTTCTGAATTTTGTTATTTCTCTGTTTTTGCTGCATCATTTTGATGTCAGGTTTAATTAGCCAGCTTGTTATGTAGCCAAAGTTGAGCTAAGCTTTGTGATGTAACTGGAATAAAATGTTAAGGTTGTTTCTGGGTAATGTTAAAGCGGCTGCTGTCACTCTTTGTACCAGGATAGTATTGTCATGAACAGGAAGCAGAGCACATGTGACTAAATGTCTTGTGTTATAATGTGTTGGTTATTAGTGGCGGCTCAGACTTATGTTTGATTTTCTGTTTTGTTTCAGAAGCTACGTGTTAATTCACCTTAACGCTGCAAACTGTAAATTAACTGTTTTTCAAATAAAGAGCTTAAATCTCGCTGATGGACCCTGTAGTGGCGAATATCTGACATCACCACTTTAAAAGGGTTGAATCCCCAACAAGCACACTTTGCCAAAATCCCAGAAAGTTCCAGAAGCTGGCATTTATCAGTCTGGGAAGTGTTCCATGCTGTTTTCTAAGGCTCTGGGATTCCACAGTTCCACAGTGAGACACACTATCCACACATGGAGAAGACCTGGAACAAATATGAACCTCCACAGACGTGGACCCCCATCCAAAAGTCCTCCAACAGCACCGTGAGGGCTCACTCAGGAAGTGGGCCCACAGAGTTGGATGGAAAAACTGTTTGGTCGCTTTAAAAAAAAAAAAACCTATATCAGAAAAAAACTTAAAATTGCAGGATCCAAACTGTATCTGGATCTACACCAATATTTCATGGGTTCCAATTGAATCATGGAACACACTCCAGTAACAGTATGACACGTAACCCGGAGTACATCGAGCATCTTCATCATCTCTCATGTATATGGGTGAGTCATCGTCGGCTGGCTCATTTTGAGAATTTAATCGTTTTATCGTGTGAGAGAGAAAAGGATTCCTGCTCGGTGGAGCCCAAACTCTTCATTCACAAGATGGAGAGCATCTGAAAGAAAACGTAAAAACACAAACGTAAAAACACAAACGTAAAAACACAAATGTAAAAACACAAACGTATATACACAAACGTAAAAACACAAACGTAAAAACACAAACGTAAATACACAAACATAAAAACACAAACGTAAAAACACAAACGTAAAAACACAAACGTAAAAACACAAACGTAAAAACACAAACGTAGAATGATGAATGATTGAGTTGTCTTACGAGGAGGATTGATAAAGGAGGGGCAGCTCTCACCAAGGAATGTGAAGCTGCTGGTAACCCGGAGTAACCCAGAGAGCGTTGAGAGGGAGGTTGGGCCAGGGCGCCACACAAGCTCAAACCGCCCCTGCCCGTCGGATGGAGCTGGGTTCCTCTTTAAGGCTGCCGGAGGACGACGTGCGCGTCGGGGGAATGTTTCCAGCTGCCAGCTTCCTTGTTTTGACGGGCGTTCGCCGTCTGTGCGTCGGGTTACTGTCCTGTTTGTATCTCGACCCGCTCCACTGATTTAGAAGTAGTATCTGGCAGTTACGGGCCTCACCTGGGAATAAAGCATAAAGAGTTTGATCATCGTATATGGACGTTTTTTTACTTAAATATGTATTTATCTTTGCGACCTGTTGCGATTCATAGGATTTTGCTGATGCAAACACAGCGACCAAGTGTAAGACATTACTACTGTACGTTACCATAAAAACAGATAAAGGTCAATCATACAGTGACACTGTAATACAATAACGTACATTATTTTCCACAAATGAATACCACATTCCTCATTCTTTTACTGTATAAATTATAGTACGCTCTTGCTAAATTATTTAAGCCGGTTATTTAAGTTCTCGTAAAAGCCAGATATATAATTTAGACAGAATAATACTTTGACGGTACTTATTAGCTTTTAGCATTATGGTATTCTTCCCTTAACTACACACAAAAAAAGTTTGTATTTGCATTGTAAAATGCATTTCTTCTCTATATTCTGACGATAAATAATAAAGTTTCTTCATTTAAGACAATTCACCGTACCTATGACAATGATATTCTACTTTGAATTTTACAGTCTTTTACTGTTACCATTTTTGTCCTGAGACGCTGGTCCTGAAACAGCCGTCTCCGGGACTGGAGCTACAACCTCCTCCTCCCAGATATGGAACAACTGGGACCTGCTGATTCGCCTCCACCATATTAATTCAGACGGGATGACCTGTTCTGAAATAGCTGTGTCAAAGTGGCTACCGATTGATGTTATTCTTGGACACAAAGAGACGTTTTTACGGATGAGGTTCCCGTTTAAACGTGTTTCAAACATAATTTTTAACAGGGATATCTAAAAAAAGCCAAGCCAAAAGTCAATCGGACCGCTCAACATCAGGACTGTGAACATTTATACGGATACTGTGAATACTGAATGCTGTAACTAACTTGAGGATCTAATCAGCGTCCTGTCACAAGACCAAATAGGTCTTTTTATTGGCTTCAAATCTCTTGACTCTTCACTGCCATCTTGTGGCAGGGAGGTGGCAGTATCATTGTCAACATATAGGACAAATCAGTAATAGTAGTAATCGGTAAGTATGAGGGCGTTTGCGACACTTGAAAAAGACAGTTTTGTTTTTGTACGTAGATGTAGTATAGTAGATTCATGGTGAAAAAATTCATGCCTTTTCAAAAATTCCAAGTAAGACCTGTTGTTCTGGAGATGCTCTGACCCATTCATCTAGACGTCCCGTTGGTTGCTTGCTAGTTGCTAGCATCACCTGCTAGCAACTAGCTAGCTTCAGGACAAAATGTTTACTTACGGCCCAATGTACTCCGCCCACTGACGGGTGACATCGCGATGAGACAATCAATGTTAGTCTGACTCCACCTGTCAGTGGTTATAATGTTATGGCTGATTGTGGTAACCATCCGTCTTCTATGGAATATCTTCTGATTTGGGCATAATGTGCTACTGGTGAGTTATAACAGCCAACTTCCTGCTTGTGGGAATGCTCTAAGAGATGATGTGATTAAACAGGGCTGGAAGTGATCAGGTCTTCGGTTCTGGTCCAGCTGGAAACAGATATGAATACAGTTTTTTGGATTTATTTTCTACTATACAGAGACATAAAATTGTTTTACACAGACCCAGTAAGTATCAGAGCTCGATTATGGTTAAATATATAAAATGATGATCCAAAACTTGGGCTATTTTATGTTAAATTCTGTTTGAAGATCTGACTCGGCGTAAGATCCACATAAATGTAGAAAGAGCCAATAATATTTTACATCACTACAATGAGTCTACAAGAGGGGCTGAATTATCTTAAATAAAGAAACAGCTAAAAACTTTGAAATTTACGGTAAAATCATCTGGAAACATTTCACTGTTGAAATAAAAATGTTTGGCAAAATTAACGGAAAATTACTATAATGTCACAAGCGTTAGAAGTATTATTCTGTATAAATGACAGAATTCTCTGGTATGTAAATTTCAATTTACGATGAAAAAGTTTGAACCATTTAGAAAGAGCATGCCGTTGTTTATACAGTAAAATATGATAAAAATATGATAAATATATATATATGTGTGTGAAATAATATGAGATTGCAAGGTAAAATAAAAAGTCTGAATATACCGTAATTTGCTGTCCTTGTAAACCGTAAACAGGTTGACATCGTATGTTTTATTTACGTTTAACGGTCACCGTATTTTTGTTTTACCGGTGGTATTTTACTGTAAATTATACAGATTTTTATTTAGAATATGGAGACTTGTTAGGGACTTTCTTGACTCAAGGAATAATAAAATTATAATATGAAACTTGCATTTGTTCATTTTATTCTTGAACATCTGAGACAATTTATGGTCAGATGTGCTCAAAGATAGTAAAAACAACAAGAGGGGGAGTCCAATACTTCTTCAAGGGCGCTTCAGATAAAACCATTTTTTGTGATTTATTTGCGAAACCTCTTAAATATCTGGGTGACTCCCAGTTATGACACCTCGCAGAGGCGCGCGCTGAGCGTTTCGGCCGTTTTCGGACACTTCCTGCTTCTCTCTGCTCGGAGCCGCAGCGTCCCGTTGCTTCAGCCTCGGTTTCGCCGACTGTTGCGTCGCATTTGTCAAGAGTTTAGGAACCAGAGCTGCCGCTGAAGCCCTCACCGGAGGTTTCTTTACGGTTTTTACCGTATTTGTGGAGGGGGAATGAGGCGTAGTGCTGCGCTTTAAGAGGAACTAGAGAGAGAGAGAGAGAGAAAAAAACCCGGATTCAAACAGGTGTCCCATCAGCGCGAGCCCAGAGGAGGAAGAGAGAAAAGGTGACAAAGGGGGGAAGATGAGCGATTGACGTGGTGGATATCTATGAGGAAATAGGGGCCATCGTTCCACTGATTTCACGACCTTATCGGGGATGGAGACCCAGAGGAGCTTGAGGTGAGGAACCATCTCCTGTGGCAGAAGAGGAGGTGATAGAGGAGGAGGGCAGGCGGTGACCGACATCCCCCACGGGACAGGCCGACCGACCCACGCTTCTAACAGGTGTGTCTGAGGCTTTCCGCTGGTCTCGTCTCCTGACTCATTGTTCCACCCGTCAGGCGCTGGTTTGGAGGTTTTTCTGAAACCCCTCATGTTCGTCTGTTCGGGTCTCCTTTAGTGCGCAACGGCACGGAGGCGTCAATTTAAAGCGCGACTTTGTTCGCTTCGCTCCCTCTCGTGGATTTTGTTGGGTTTTTTTCACGGATTAAACCGGCTGTTTTTGGAGCTTCGAGGGATAACTGGGGGTTTAATCAGTTTTCCATCACCAGGTTTGTAGAATTGGAGGATATCACTCCCTGGTGAAAAGGCACAGATCCACATTTTTGGATTCTGTGGTTTCCGCGACGTCCGCGAACCCGCACGAACTCGATTCGAATTGTAACGGTCGGCGAATTGGACTGTTAAAAAAAAACGAAAAAAAAAAAAAAACTCGTTTCATCATGTCAACGAGAAAAGCCCAAGGTGCGACGGACATGGGGACGCCCCCCACTAACCAGCAGAACCAGAGCCAGCCGAGGAGTCCCAGCAGCGATCCCTCATCCGAGGCTTCGGGCGGAGCGTCGGAAATGTACGGCGAATTTCAGGACTGGTGCTTGCGGACGTACGGCGACTCCGGGAAGACCAAGACCGTGACCCGGCGTAAATACAACAAAATCCTGCAGACCCTCCTCAAGGGGGACGAGGAAAACAACAACGGGGTGTTCCTGCAAGAGAAAGGCAACAACCACATCAACGCCAAGTTTAAGTTCTGGGTCAAATCCAAGGGTTTCCAGGTCGGGACGCTGCATGACGCCAAAAACGGTTCGCCGGACAGACCGGTACTCTACGTCCCCATCAAAGCGACGGTTAGTACCTCGTCCGTTTCTCGCCCGGTGTCTCTGTGTCCTAATGAGGCGTGTTGAAATCCATCATTAGTTCAGGACACCCTTATTTACCTACAGGAACACGGTCCACCTGGACCCCAGGTGTCTCCACCATAATAACTTATCCAGCCCGGTGTCCTGATTACACTGTAAAAAGAAAATTGTTGATGATTGGTAACATTGAGTATTTTCAACTTAAATTATTACTGTTTTTTTTCTTTACAGTTTGTCCTCGAGCCTCTTGTTAAATATTTTTGCGCTAAAATAAATAGCTTTACAACATGTTTATTTTCATTTTTTTTTTTTACAGTACAAAGATGATTTGAGAAATGTAAAATCAGACCTCAGATGTTTAAACACAAAAGAAATACATACTCTCCAGTAGAAAAGTCTTATTTTGCACTTCAAAACACGGTAGTTGCTCTTAAAAATTCATTTAATTGAATTTTACCATTTGTGGTCATTTTGAATTCATCAACAATTCTCTTATTTTACAGAATTTAACAAACCAATCCAAGCAAAAAATCCTGCAAAAAAACGTTTGTAATACATGATTATTTAAATTATTTTTTTTATAGTGATAGCAGAAACATGAATCCAACTTCAGAGGATTAAAAACTCCAGTAAAACCCTGAGGAGAAAAGTTGCCTCATTCTGCACTATAGAAAAGAGAACTTAAAACATATATTTTAACTGGAAGTACACAATTAAATGAACAAATTAGATCTATTTAAAAACACTTCATATAACTGAGTGTTAACAATAAGTTAAATGTCAACAATTCAATGTACAGTGTGTGATGTCGGGGTTATTGTGCACTGTAAGAAGAGAACTGTTGATTAGCTGAAAAGAATG
Source organism: Lophius americanus (assembly GCA_037951165.1). NCBI lineage: Eukaryota > Metazoa > Chordata > Actinopteri > Lophiiformes > Lophiidae > Lophius > Lophius americanus. The sequence goes on along the minus strand of JBBDHG010000086.1, from coordinate 2,029,398 downwards.
ACTCTAACTGATCACATATAATTCAATTAAATACATTCAGCTTAAACTTTGGACTTGAGAATACTCAATAAAGTAATTCACTTTTTCCAGTGTGCAGCTAACACCTGTTCCAGGACAAAGCTGATTCTGTTACTGGTTTTGAAGTTCATTTTCACCACCATACCTAAAACATCAACTTTTTAATCCAACCTAAGCTAATTAACCAACCCCATCAGTAAATGTTTAAATATGAGATTCTTTAAAGGAACAGTTCAAATAAAAACAAAAAGCAGTCAATATCCTCTGTTTTGGTGACTTTTAAGTCTCACAGATTTACTTCATAGATTGCCAAATGTAAGGAAACTTAATTTTACCACTAGGAAAATTAACCAGATCAGAATAAAAAGAACGGTTTAGTTGTAAGATTTAGAAAAAGTAGCTGTCTTAGAAGTGGGCGCGTGGAGTCGAGGATATCTACTCAACCCCAAGTTGATCTAAAGTCTGCTAAGTGTCTTCTTCTTTCATGACACTCAGATTCACTTATTTACTTTATTGTCACCTTTTATGTACTTCCATACATAAAAAAACAAAAATGATGCTTCTCTTAAAAACAGATTGCAAGACATAAAAAAAAAAAATACAGAAAAAAAATTCTGGGATTTTACAGCAAAACTACTTCACATCATTCATCTAACCATCTGATGGAGATGTGGACCAGAGGTGCCTGATGGGAAATGTTGAAATATCATTGTCAGAGTCTTAAAAGTATGGTATTTGAGGAAAACAATGCTTATCCTGGTTTCCGCCAGAGCTCTCAATAACGCTTTTACTTCTTCATATTGTGATGTGGAACAGCAACGACCTCCCATAATGCACTTGGAGCATTTGTGCAGTATGCTGGGGCGCAGTAAAGGTGCAACGGTTGTGTTTGAGGGTCTTTTTCTGTGTGTGAGAAACTCTGAGTAATGCAGAGATTGCAAGTTGCTATCGACCCGTATATTTTAAAAGCTGTTATTTAAACTTTTTTGTTGATAGTTAATCAGGCTTAAGTTAGCCGGGATTTTGCGATCCCAGGAGTTGATCCAGATTCAACCGATCGACATGGATTCTGCAAGATTTCAAAATGATCAATTAATTTTATCAATCAGAATTAAGTCAGATGTTTGGCCTATATCCTAGTTTCATTCACCAAATTCTGACTTCAATGTCAATGAAAGAATTCTTAATTAAAATCAATAAATTAAATCAGATGTCCGGCTCTAATCCTAGTTTTAGTTTATGGATTTGGAAAATTAATCTTTTTTTTTATAGAATTTTTCTAAAATTCTGACTGAAATTTAGAAAAAATTGTAAAATAAAATCAACCTAAAATTAAACAGAAAAAAAATTTAAATTCTCCAAATTCTATATCAGTTGTCTGATTCTAATCCTGGTTTTATTCTACGGATTCGTATAATAAATTTTTTTAACTGAAATTTAGAAAGATTCTAAAAGAAAAAAAGGATCAACCCACCAATTTTTTAAAAATTCTGGAAGATTCTTGTCAATAAAAAAACATTTTATTTCAATTTCATGTTTTGAAGCGAGTAATGGTCAGAATTAAGATTTCAAATTTGACTTTAAAATCCCAATTCTTTTCCCCAACCTTTTTCAGTTCCTTATTTTTGCCATTCTGAAAATTTAACTACCGATTTTTTCTTTCCAGTTACCACAGGGAACCGCATGAAAGATTAATTACAATGGGCGACTTGCTGGGCTGGATGAAATCAGTTTAGACAGAACTCCCTGGTATGAGATACGGATCTGGGTAGAAGGTTAACGCCGAGTTTTACACAAGTTCTCCTGAACAAAGTCAAACTTGAGCCCCTTCTTAAAATGGCTTGCTTGAATTTGCTTTAAGCGGCATCGGTGACGATTTCCCCTTTACAAAGGCTGCAGAAACATATTTTCTTATCAGTTTGGGATCTGGAGGCATCTGGAGACTTGGACTACTCTGGTTCAACTGTTACTTAAAAAAAACTCAACAACTCTGCCTACCTGCAGAAATATTTTTATGGTCAAACAAATATCACCTATCAACGTTCTCTGACGTCAGTTCTGATGTCAGGACCAGTCGTGTCGAGCTTTAGCTTTCATAATCATGTTTTCTATCTGCCATGATCGTCCTGAGAGGCCTTACATGTCAATGGCGAGTCAGAGAGCACTTGTTGTCGGCGGTGGAATGGTTGGCTCAGAGCTTAGAATGAAAGAAATGAAAGTTTGTACGTCTATAAATCACTGAGATAAATTTAGACGTGGTCAAGTCCGGTCTGTCTGTAATTTAACGGTATTGTCCTGTAATCTCACACCGTTAGGGAGCACAGTCTGGCGTTCTCTCCACCTGCAAACACAAATCTAGTGGTTCAGACGACCAAACGTACGGTTTGATGTGATGCAGGGTGACTATGGAGATGAGAGGGGCTTCAGGTGCCGGTTGGCATGGTTACTGCTCGGCTAATTTCACCCTGTCCCGTATCATTTCACGTTCAGATGAAAATCACTGTCTGGAATGGGAATGAGAACCTTCCTGCGTGTCTTTCTCTCCTTCTCAGCATCAGCAGCAGTTCTGTTGAGTCTGTTTAGTATCTGAGGATTGGACTGTTTAGACTAGAGAGATGTTTCTCCTGACCTCACTGAGTGTGGATCTCAGCTCTCTCTCTAAACATAAATGGACTGATGTTAGAAAGAGTGTGGAGCCAACTTTTATTACGTGCCTGTTTTCTAAAAAAGCAGACAAGGTGCTGGTTCTGGGCTGTGCAGGAGCCAGTTTGGAGTTAGTTTAAAAATTCCCCTGTTCTGACATTGGCAGTTTAAGTTCTCTTTCCGAGCCAGCGCCTCGGTATTTACAGAATCTTCCTGAAAAGTGGATATTATGAAGCTGTCATTGCCGCCGCTGATGATCCTTCGTGTTAACGCGATAGATTAGCTATAGATAGATTAATCTAATTATTATGTTTTTCAATTAATGTACAGAACGTTAATGTCCCTGAAATGTCAGGGATATTATGAAATTGTCATCGCTGCTGATTAGGTTGACGCAACTTTATGTCTCATTTATGGATCATTTTCAAATTGTATACCTAAATAGACTTACATATACCTCAAGGGTTCCAGCTTCACCCTAGACTAGTCATTTCTAGCCTAGGGTGAAGTTTTCAACCGGTGAAGAGGTTTTCAGGTGGTCCACAACCTTCATCAAGTGTTGCGACCCTTAACCTCAATGTTCTCTGGTTGGCGGGTCAGCAGTGGTGGCCAGCTCACTTCCTCTCTCCTCCTGGGATCCAGCTCATCTTCTCTTTAATGCCACATCCAACAGGAGGCTCTTTCAGCTGCCTCTCCAAACCTCTGGGCAGCTTTTCTCCAGATTCCACACAGTTTGTGCAGGGAATCTCCGGCAGCCCACCTCCAATAGGACAAAAAACAGGTGTGCATGTCTTTGTCTCTGCAATCATCAACCAGTTGTTAGTATTTGCTGGCTTTCCTTTCTGCTGCCTCCTCTCATTCCTCTTCCCATGGGACGGTTAGTTCCACAAAAATGATTGCCTTCACACCTCTGACCACATCTGGCCTCAGGTTAGTGGACAGGACAATATCAGGGAAATGGAGCTTCCTTCCCAGGTTGACTCTCATCTCCAATATTGTTCCTAATTGAAGTAGGGAGGGCTTGGTTGCATTTTTGGTCAGGGCCTTTACTCTTTCTTTAACAAAGTTGACTCCATGGAATGATTTAGCTTTAGCCTGGTGTCGCTTTCCTCATTCCTGTTCCAGGATGTCCGCCAATGTCAGTAGCACTTTATAATGGCAACATCTAAACCTACGTTGGGTCGATAATGTTTTGCAACCCAACAGGATGTGCGCGCAGGTTCCTCTCTCACAATACAACCTCACTGTGGGTCTTCCAGCATACCTCATCTTTGCGGGTTCACCGGTGAGGTGAGGGTGTTGTAGACTGTTCTCAGTAGGAAGGATATACGGAACGGCTGGAGCCTCCATATATGGGTCCAGGTTATCTCTCTTTTGGGGATGTCCCACCTTGTCCAAGATCTTTGTGTTCCCACAGCTCTTGCTCTCCTCTCTTCATCCTCCAGGCTCTTCACCTCTGCCTGGATAATGGTTCTTCTTTCTTATGGTTTGCCTTTTCCCACTGCTTGAAGTGGGATGTCCCTTGTCCTGAGAGAGCCCTCTGTTTCATGTATAGTGTTGTTGGCTGCCCATTTCCGACCAGACCTCACTGTAATGTCAGCTAACCTGACGTGTTTGTCTCCGGAGTTGCAGTAGGTCATAATGAACCTGCACCATTGGCCACCTTGAACTCCTAAACAGATAGGACACGGGTAACTGCAGTTGGCCAGATCTTATGTGGGAGAGGAGGAGAATATTGCTGACTTCATAGAAATAGTTAGGTTGAGTCAATATGGAATGTTTGAGATTATTCATGACTAACATTTAACTCGGATCACATGTACAATGCTAGGGGTTGGGGACTTTCAGAGGATATTACCTGGCTGCCAGGGGACAACAGTGTAGGCCCAGTTTGGTAGATGTGTTTCCACAAGCAAGGAGAGGACTCTCAGCCAGGATAACTGGTGCCAGAGCGGAACCAAAACCTTAATCTTCGAGAAACATGAACCGGTTTCACCAGTGGCAAGAGGCGGAGTTATCGCAGCTGACCATATCTTCGTGGTTGCCAGTTTAAACACAGAGTTGTGCAGATGAAAACAAATGCTCAATGTCACTCAACATTTTAACGTGCAGTGTGCAAAACATTGTGTAATCTGGTAGTTTAGATATATTTTTCTGTATTTATATATATATATAATATATAATATATATATATATATATATATATATATTATATATATAGATAGATGCTTTCCTTTGATGCTTTCCTTTGAATCAGGAAGGGTGAGCTGAGGGTAACATCTATAACGTCTAGCTCACCTTTCCTGATTCAAGACTCTGCGTTGAACTTACACTGTCAAAGACCTGTCGTCCAGTATCCTCTCAAGTGACGAGGTTCCTTTAGATAGATATGTTTGTGAGATGTATTTAGCTGGATATTCTGTTATCAAAGCTTACATGTAGGATAACATGCATTAATATTTGTTGCGTATACACAGTCGCGGCAGGGGAGGTTAATGTCGGGGTTCGTGTTGTCCTCCTGGGGGAGCCGACTCGGTGGGTGATGGACATCCACACAGCGGTGTTCGCTTCCCCGGAGAGGCGAGAGGGCGCCGCAAATATCTATACCAGGGCTGCGGGAAGTTGTAAGGTCCAATTGGGTATGAGCTGTAAAGTCGCAAATTTACCACTGAACCTTGATAAACTGACCCGAAGGAACTTGCGTTGAATCGCTATGGAGGAAATCGATTGGTCATGGCTAGCCATTGCTGTGGAGAAGATCCTCCCACACAATGTGGCCAATCCTCACCCGGTGAATTGAATCCTCTGGAGGACTGTATGGATCTCACCACTTTACCTCTTAACGAGACCAGTTTACCTCTTAACGAGACCAGTTTACCTCTTAACGAGACCAGTTTACCTCTTAACGAGACCAGTTTACCTCTTAACGAGACCAGTTTACCTCTTAACGAGACCAGTTTACCTCTTAACGAGACTAGGTTACTTCTTAACAAGACCGGGTTACTTCTTAACAAGACCAGGTTACTTCTTAACAAGACCAGGTTACTTCTTAACGCAACAGGTCTGAAGAAACCTCCCATTCAAGCATAGAATTCTTCCAGGAGAGAAAACCCCCCGAACTTTGATTTGAAAATGTCAGAATGACTATTAGTGACACAGGCCGACGCAAATGAGCCTCTGCAATATATAGAAACTGAAAACCTCTTTGTGTACTTTTAAATAAAAGTCGAATCTAGAAGTGAGAAACACTACCTGGTACATTATGTTATATACATGTAGAGTGGTGTGTTGTGATGTGCTGATTTATATCAGTAAGATGGACTGTGGTTGAGCCTCTAATCTTGTATGATGGCAGAACCTTTAAGCATGAAGGAAAAACTTTTCAAAAACTTTTTGTTTTTTTAAAAGAAACAGCGTTGTGTAAACGAGGCTTTGCAGTATTTACAGTCGATGAGCTTCAGCAGGAGATTCCTGCCGTAACAGGTTTAGCTGTTAGAATGTACCCCTCCTCTATTTGTTCCACTTTTGACTGGGGGACTCTTCTCACATATTACAACTTTGGATAGTTTTTGGACCTTTGGGGGACGGAGTACCAGGTTGCACTGGTGCCGGACGGCAAGATGGTTCCGGGTTCAAAACCAGCTGGGAATCGGGGGTCAGTCTGTTTTGTGTTTGCATGGATTCCCTCCAGGTTCTACAACATTTCCCCAGAGTCCAGAAACATGAATATAGGTGAAATGGTGACTGTCAGTGGAGGTGAATGGTCTCTCTATGTGTGTGAACTGGTTGTCCGCTGTCCTCTTCACTAAAGCCAGCTGGGAAAGGCTCAAGTCCCCATGCAACCTCAAACGGGATGAGGAAGGGAGTAGATAGATTGACCTTTGGCCACAAAACAGTCCTTCCGTCAGTGGTATTTATTACATGTTCATGGGGTGGTTGTGATAAAGATTATCAACAGCCCCTTTAGCCCAGCGCCGTTTCATTCTCCTCTCCCTAACTACAAATCATCTGCGTCTTTAGTGATACAGGAAGTCCACATCAGATCAAAGGACAGTGGCAGCAGGCAGAAAAAAGGAGCATGTGCTTGTCAGCATGTTATTTGTTTTTAAACCTGGTTTCTTGTCGTTTCGTCGTCACCTGCCTGTCGTTGAAGGTGAGGAACAAGCCTGGATGTTCTGATCCTAATGGTGTGTTTACGGCTCAAAGCTCTGTCTGTCTGCGCTGTGCTGAGAGGCTATGACCCGATGGCAGCAACAGCTGATTAGACACTCCGGTGTTCATACCTTCACAAACACACACACGCACACGCACACACACGTACACACACACATACACATACATATACACACACACACAAATACCTGTGTTTCAAGCTAATCCATCTGGTAGTTTGTAGTATTTCTGCTAGACATAAATTTTCCTAAATGCTTTCTTTTATTCGGAGAGATAAATGAATAAAGGAAGTATAATTTATTTTTTGACAACAGTATGATAATTGATGATTTGACTGTCAGAAAGATTTTAGTGCTTAGACTTTTCACGAAGATTGTGATCAAAGTTAACACCAGTAAGAAAAATCCCTGCCACAAAGTTCAGATGCTGGTGGCGGTGGCCGATGACTCCGATGAGACTGATGAATGATGAAGTTGGTGAAACTGAGAATATTGGGTGATGACAGTGTATCAGAGAGAGCTAATTTATAAAGAAAGCAGCAGGAAGATGGATCAGTCTTTTAAGAATCAGCCATCAGTCACCTTTCAGTACATAACTTATGAGAGCTCATTCTCTCCGGGGCCGCTTTGTACATTCCTAGGTGGCACTGCATAATGAATGAGAAACGACATTTCAGGTGAGACACACAGCTAGTAATCTGAATTTACCGAGATGCCTCATTAAAAGACTAATTTTCACTATTAACGAGTTAAGGTGATGAAGAAGTCCTGCTAATCCCCTTTCCTTTGTTTTGCGCTCATTACTCATTACCCGTGTTTTACAAGCTCCTAACCGATGTTGCGGTCTTTTGATGGGTTGGTTTTCATTTGCATAATTTGTGTCTTTTTGTCTTTTGTAAATCTCTCTGTGCCAGGCTTCATTAAACAGTGAATTAATGTCATTATGCAGCAGTCACGAGGCTTTATAATGATATGCACAAACATCTAATGTACATGGGAGGAGTGTGTGCTAAAGATGCGTCGTGTAATGGTGAATGACGATTACCTATATAGAGAAAGAATTTTACGCAAAAACTATTTTGCCATTGATTAATGATAGATGGAGGAGGTTCTGTGATCGGTATGTTTCTTTGTCTGTGTTTGTTTGAAAGACAACATCAATAAGTTTTGAATTGATATTGATCGCATGTTATGAATTGGAGGGCTTAGAGATTTTGAATCATATCCAGTGTACCGCCACATCCGTCACATTTCTTTTCACTAAGATAAAAATTGAGAAATGAAATAGAGAAACACACTTGGCTGTTTACACCTGTGTCTATCAAGCCTCTCCAAATGTGTTGAGCTGTTGATTTTGTTCCTGCCTACGTCAGTTCCGCTACAAGGTCAAAGGGCGTCCCACGTTATTATCAGTCACGTCAGTCGAGCACCAGATTTGTTTAGCTAGCTAGCGCGGGGTCACTTGAAGATGTAGGGACTATTCGAACTTTTAACAAGACTGTTGATAAAATAAGTCGTTACGCTTGTACTCCAACCAAGTACATTCTCTTCTCTTTCCATTTTGTTCAACTTGTTGCTTGCTTCTGCCAAAAGAACCACCACGTCCAGCACTGTTGGTGTATTTTTCTGTTACTTCCTTGTCAGAGACGTATCATGACACATTAACATTAAGATTACCAAAGATGTGTGGTCAAATGAATCCCGGACTACCTCGGCAAAAGGTTTAAGAGATCGTAGCACTATGCGTCGTGGTGGTCATTTTGACTTGTATTTAGCGATGAATCTCGCCGTCCGCTTGTGATCTGATCACCCAAACGCATTTTTAAGGCCGTCACTGAAGCACGAGACACAGGAAGGGTGGGGAACCCCAAACGAGAGGGACGTAAGTGACGGAACAGAAACAAAGCAGATAATATGAATGTGATATGAAATGTAGAAACATGAACTAGAGGAGTTGAGATGTGACATCAGACATATCTGTGACATCACAATAAATATAAAGCAGCATTCATGTTGTCTTCACTCATAGTATAATAATACAGTCTTACAGTGGGAAGAAACATTGGTTCTATCAGGACCCAGAAGAGTACATTTGCTGTTTATTTACTGTTTTGCATTACTTGCACAAGTGACGTGATCTTATCCCCTTGTGACATTTGCTTTAGTGGAGCGATTTGAAAATTTGCGTTGCATTTCGTGTGAAAAAGCTCTAGGAGGGATGACTGGTGAAGCGACGACAGGCTGATTGATGCTAAAAGAGGGATTTAAGGTCCTGATAGAAAGATGTCATACCGCACAAAGGGGGCCGATGATAGAGTTGGTTTTAATGTTCATTGTAAAGGTTATCATAGTCCAGTCTTTACTCATTAGGGGGTTCTGTCTCACTGACAGTTCATGAAGTTGAGGTTTTCCGGTTTACAAATCTATTTGTTTTTTAATGTAACGTCGGTAATCTCATTTGCTCAGAGTCCTGTTCCTGAAGCACGTCTCATCAACCCATCTGGTTTTTTAGGGGACGACATGGTTTGTCCTTTTGTCTTTCATCAGTCTGCAGACGTTTCCTGTTGTCATTGCGGTGGCTCTCATTGTAAACGGCAGCACGCAGCTAACTTTCACTGATGGGCCCAGCTGTAATGTCATAAACCCCTCCTTCTGCATGTTGACAGAAAAGACACGGGACAAAATAGTTCACATCTAACTAAACGTTCCTCCAGCAAGCACAATTACAAATCCTACTATGGTATGGTGAAACCATGGCCCACCCTAATCTATCTCTCATTGACTTGGCATTATGACATTTCTCATGAAGTCGAAGGTCTTTCAGTGAGGGGCCATAGGATAAATATTATCTTCAAGCTAAAGCAGAGCCAGTCTAGGATGAGTGATAGCATCATCATAGTAGCATTGGTAAAAAAAAAAACCTCAATTGATAACTCCAAATAACCTCTTCCCCTCCATTGGGCCCACCTTTCAACCAAATTTCATCAAAGTGCTTTCCAGTATTTTGAGTTATCATGCTTACAAATACACAAACAAACAGCACCGATCCTATAACCTAGTTCAAACTATCATTGGCAGAGAAAAATAAACTTTTTGCCGCACAATCCTGCCGACATATCAACCAACACTGGAAATAAAACAATAACCTCCTTAATGGATATGAAAAGTTGGTGAAGAGCCCTGCTCTCGTGTCTATGGGCGGGAACTTCAAAACAGTGCACCCCCTCCCCGCCCCATCACTACTGCCAGTGCAAGATGTGGACGGCACGAACAGAGTGTGGCGTCCCAGTTAAAGAAGGAAGTGCTGAGTGGTTTGTTGGGACTAATTATAGCTGCTATCTAGACAGTGCTGTCAGGCACATGTGACGACTGCTTCCCCCCCGTCCTCTCTGGCTGCAGCTCCAGACAGAGGAGGTTTACCGGTTTCTAACGAGCCTCAGTAAAGACAGTTTATGGGGCGGCTGTAGCGCAGTGGCTAGAGCGGCAATTCGGAGGATCAGAAGGTAGCCAGTTCAAGCCCCAACTTGTTCATTTCTTAGGGTCCTTGAACCCAGCATGGTTCCTGCATAAAGGGCTGCCCAATGCTCACTCAGGGGTGGGTGAAATGCAAAGGCTTGAATTTCTCTCTTCAGTCTGTACTGAGTCTGGTTTCTGTTCATCAGAGTAGGCTCAGCTGAGAAACACTGCTGAGTTCAAATCCAATTATGGCTCTTTTCAAGTAAAGCGAGGTTCCAGGCTCCGAGCTACAGTTGGACAGGCACTAGAGCCACGCCATTACTCCGCGGAAGAATTACAGCCATGCCATTATTCCGCAGAAGAATAAGAGACATATTATTAAGTTGCAAAAGGTCCTAGAGTTACGTCATTACGCCGCAGGGGCACTAGAGCCACGTAACTATGCTACAGAAGCACTAGAGCAACGCTATTATGTGTAATATTAACAACAGCCATATCATTAAAAGCAGAAGCACTAGAGCCACATTATTACATCTCACACACTAGAGCAACGTCATTATGTTACAGAGAGACTACAGTTACGTCATTGCATTCCAGAGGCATTATCGCAGATTAACAAGAGCCACAGCATTCCGTCCCAGAGGCAATAGAGCCCCATGGTAAAGTCACAGAGGCACTAGAGCCACATCATTATGTCCCAGAGGCACTAGAGCTACTTCCTTACTTCACAGGATCACTACAGCTACGTCACAAGGTCAACGCTGACTTGGGTTCGTACTACTGCCTAAGCTTTCAGAACTCCCACTGCCCCAGTCCATTCCAATTTAGAGACTTCAGAAAGTTTTCCCATCACCGCCCAATGCTCTCTATGCAAACATGACAGCAGGGAGTTATGAGTCTAGACGCCAAACAATGACCAATGAGCTGCTGCTGATATATTAAACATTTGAAAACGAGTTTCCTGACTGATGCAAAAGATGCATGGCAGAAATCAGCATCATCGCTGGTTTTGAGATCCGTATAGAAGAAATGAATGAGAAGCATTGTTGGGAGCTAAAGACTCAGACTGTTGTACAGTATGATCAGGTCATATGATCGAACATATGAACATCAACATCATCCACTTCAATCCAATTCATTTATTGTTGCATAAAACGTGAAGTTGGTGGTTCTGATCCACTTTTGTTATTGTGGGATTTATCCTTACAATCACAACGTTAAAGTTTTCAAAGCTCTTTAATTTGCTTTTAGTGCCGGTTTATCATTCTTTTGAAGTGTTTATAGAGTTCATTATTTCTTATTTTTTTCTTAAGAGTTTGTATTTAAAAACAAACTCTCTGTTGTGGTTTAAATCACTAAATGCCGGCTTTGCACCCCTGAGTAGCGCAGCCGGCCACGCGCTCACCAGGAATTACTCCCATACAACGTTTACCTGCTGCGGTTGCTTTTTGAATGTCATTCCGAATGGATTTATACTACCCCTCCGCAAAGGAATGAAATCTCAGTCAGAAAGAACGGGGTGTTTGAATGGAGAATTTCTTTCTGATTATGCCTTTCTTGAGATTTTATTCTTAGTAAGAAGAAGAGGGCCCAACATATCAGCATTTCAAATGTCATATTTAATTTTTTGCATTTGATAATCGTTCTCTTCTAACTCTAATTTGGGGCTCAATTCCTATCAGCTTTGCATCAGAAGAGAAGCGGTTACTATCCTGAAAAAATCAAAACAGAGTTATCAGAATTTTGAGGACTGCTGTTACTAGGCAGAGAAAAAGTTAGATCTGGTTCACCGATTGGACTTCCACACCAAGGGAGAAGAGAAGGCCTTTGGCTTCTGTGTTTGTTTAAAGGTTGACAGTTGAATGAACCAATCTTATTTTAAATTATAGTGGGGGGGTAAAAGAAATTGTTGCCTTAGGCCTTTACGAAGGCACACGCTAACTAAGGTAGTTAAGGTAGTCGCCCTACGCTTGAGGACGGTGCTTCATTTATATGCTCTGCTCCTGCTGAGCAGTATTTTTCAAGAAAATAATACCTTTTGGAGAAATAGGAGCTCCATGTCAATGGAAAAGGAACTGAATAGCACAGGTGTACTCTACAACCATGAAAATTAATTATTTTGTAAAGACAGGAGTGAGGAGTTTTAGGTAATTTTAATAGCTGTTGATTATTGCTTGTTTTTGGGTGCTGCTGGTGTTGTTGTGTGGATAATGTCCAGATTCATTCCCGTATGTTGGTGTCAGCAGCTTGGTTTGAGTCTGTGACAAAAAGCTACTGAAACTTACTTTCATTTTGTGGCATTTTTTGCTTTCTTTGTGGTCCTATGAGAAAATGTGACTGTCTGTTGAGAGTCCATAGACCCTTTTGATGTTATTAAACAACTATGAAGTATGTTGTGAGTGGAGTCAGGGACAGCGCTGCATCACCAGTAACATCAAGTAGAACAGATATAAACTGGAATATGGATCATTCGGACGCATTCTACACTTATTTCAAAGGTTTTCCGGCTGTAGACATGTTGTCTCACAATAATAAGCTATTCTTAGTAACGGAGGGAAATTTCCTGACCCGTTCTCACTGTCCGGTCAGTCGGTCAAGGGTCAGACGGAATGACCGACAGTGGCCGGACATCTTCGAAAAACCTTGTGTAAAAACTTGTAAAATCTTGTAAATGAAATTAAAACTGCCTGCATACAATTTCTTACTCAGCCGTCATGCCCACCACATCAAATAACGAGATTTGTCAATTGACGGGTTTATTACGGACCGACTTACAGACCAGCCAGCGGCAAGAACACAAAACGCAGTTGTACAAGACGTGGGCTGTCTTGTACAACTACAAACTTCATATATATGTTATATGTTTTATTATTACATAAATATATTATATATTAAAATAGTTAACATTAGCTAATATCCTATAAGATTAATATTATATTTTTTTCACATTAAATTTTGTGGTTATTTGATAAAACGGTTATAAAAACTGAAACATTAATCTGTGAACATTTTAAATGATTCAACATTATTTCTGCTCACAAAATGAATATTAAGTCATTAAATTCATTGTTAAGGACACCCTTTAAGCCTTTATCCAAACATTTATTCTTACTGTTGAAGGCAAAGTTCATTTATCACATCATTACTCACACAGCAACGCAGTACTGAGACCAGACACAAGTAGAAACAATCATGTGATGAGCCTGAAAATGCATCACGAAACATTAAATAAATGTTACTGACCATAAGGCCCTGTAAAATATCAACGCATCACTCATTTCATCCTTTGGCTCCAGCAGGTCAAAGACTCCTGATTGTCATGTTGTTTCTTTGTCGGAAACACGGACACCTCAGCCTGGGGACAAAAGACAAAAGTCCTCCGGCTGGTTTTACAGCAGTTAAATATTTAACTGTATCCTGATGCTTGTAGTCCGACCATGGCTGCGTTTGAGCAGTAAGACTGTTAAATGTCTCTATAAAAATCAAAGAAAAGTCATTAATACACCAACATCAACTATATTTACTTTTAAAACATTTTCTTATTTTCCTGAGAATAGCCTTCCTATTTGTAATTGTTTGATTGGTTTTAATGTTTTAAGGGAGCCAGTATCTTCAAATATTGGGGATGACAGTATCAGTTCCATTAAACAGGCTAAAAGTTAGACGCAACACCGCTACACTGTCTTTCAGTTTTGATATCGGCCACTCAAAAATGATAGTGGTCAGAGCCGTAAAGACAAGGAACTGCCGAGTTTTGTTCCTGATGGAGCTGAAAGAACAATCTTCATCCAAGTGTCTCCCTCAGCCGCTCTCTCTTTGAGTGTTTTACATTTCGTGCTCAAATCGGTCCATTCTGTCAGATTCTGGCGGAGAGTTAGAGTTAGAGTTCGTTATAGATACCATGGCATCTTCTTCATCTTGGAGAGATACATTATAATATGTATGATTTAAAAAAAAAACTCAAACCTTTTTGCTCAAAGCTCCCATGTCTTTGAAAGGGTCACATTCCACCCATCCAACTCAAAAGAGTTAAGTGATCAGGAAGAATTTATGTATTTAAAAATGCATTGACCCAACGTGTAACAAGTTACTATGACAATTAGTGGACAATAAATTCAATCTTAAACCAATCAGGCAATCTTACATAGGTTATTATGAAGGTTTGCATCACTCTGCATTATCACAAAAGTAGAATCCCCAGACTAAGAAACACGTGTTAAACTCTTACTTTTACAAAACCTTTCTTGATGCTCAAAGTCTTTCTCCACAGCGAAGGAGCCTTCAGCTGCAGTGAGAGTGCTTGATGTGTCAGCCAGAGAACACTTGCCTAGAGCTTTAGCCCTCTTTTTCTTCCTCTTGAAGCTATAACCAAATCACATAACAACCAAGAAATATTAATCGAGGTATACCACCACTGTTGGTCAGGTTTGACCATAGCAGATCAAGGGAGAAGGTATTAAATAATGTTATCCAAGTTTCAACTATTTGCCATCTGCTCATGATCACGTACAGGTACAGTCCTGAGTTCCTCTACCTGAACAGGGAGTGACCAGAGTGAGACTGGCCCGTACTCTGTCACTGCAGCGATGGGTGAATAGAGAGTCTATGGAGGGAAGCTGTTTTCTGGTAATCCTCTCTGCAGTTTGATGATTCTCTGAAGGGACTTTCTTTCTTTGAGAGTGGTGTTCCTATACCTAAATGTGATCCCTCTGGTGAGAACACCCTCCGCAAGACCTCTGTACGCCTGGACAAGGGGCCGACGGCTCAGACCAGCTTCCTACAGTGATGTGATAAAGTTGAGCCGCTGCTGATCTTTTTTGAACCTGTCTAAGGTGTTGACTGATCAGCTCAGATTGTTGGAGACGTACAGGCACAAAACCTGAGGCTAGACAACATGTTTTTCAGGTGTCATCAGTGGCACTTTTCACCGGTCACCAAGTCTTTAGCTGCAGTGATGTCACTTTCCTTAACTGTACGCACGTGGTTTGCACCTTATCTCAGTTTTCCTCCAATCGATCAACATTGTTCAACCACCAGATGGATCTATCCAGATCAATGGATCGCTATCCTGAGGAGTTATTTATTTGTCTAGTGGTATAAACTGCCTTAACCCGCTGCCCAAACACACTACAGTACAGAAGATGATGCTGGCCTCAACCAAGTGATAAAGATCTTGAGTCTCCTGAGATAACAGGATATACAGGCGGCTCTGACTTCTGTTGTGGTTCATCATTGTGGAAAAAACTAAACAGAAAACGAAACGGGTTCATGGTGTGTTGACATTTTGGACCGGTTTCGCAACCCTTAGACTTGCTTCAAGAGAATAATACCCCAAATGGCTAAAATGTAAGCTCTGACTTCCTTGGATGGGCTTGCGGTCTCGTTCAGTCAGTGTCAGATGGAATTGATTCACAGAGCCCTGCTTACATGGACATGAATCCAATAAACCAGGCTTGTCTCCCTTCTTATCAGCCCTGCAGCCCGATGGAGAATCTTGTGTTTAGGTAAAAGCGACGGATGAATGAAGCCTCTGTGTGGCCTCGGTCGTCTATTAGCAGCAACAGAGACAATCTGTCCCAATGTACAATCATGGGAGGAGGCGAAGGGACTGACCAACGGCTCGCCTCCCTACACACACACTCACAAACACAAAAACACACACTCACTGTATGCGAGTGCTGCATCTGGGGCTGTGAGAGCCAGTGTGTGTCTCCTGAAGAAGGGATAGCTTAATTGCGGTGGCCCCGGCTATCTGGCCTCTACTATCTCAAAGACCCCCTTATTCTGTCATTATAAACCCCTAAATTGACAGGAATTGGTAGGACTCTGGCGTGTGTGTGTGTGTGTGTGTGTGTGTGTGCGTATGTGTTTGTGTATGTGTCATCTACCCTCCCTCTGACCTTAACCTATCAGAAGCCTGTGTGTGTTTGTGTGAGTAAGCAACTGTTCATCATGGCCAGAGGTTATACGAGGGCCACATCTTGGTTGAAGTGGCGAACACACTGCTGCCAAACAATAGAGATACAAAAATCCACCCTGTGATGTCTTCAAGAAATCTCACAGCAGATGAAACAGCAGTGCATGCTGGGTAGTATGACCCTCTGACAACCTTCCTGTGGATTGTCTCTGTGGCTCCTTACACACACCCCATCTCTTGCCATTTATCCAACAAAAACCTAATTAATGTAAAATGGCTTTTAATTATCTAATCTTTTATTCTGTCAGGAAGACATATGACATCTGGCATAGACCAAGATTATTCAAATATATAACATGTTATTATTTGGAAGAATTATGCAGAGATTTTTCAATAGTTTCCCCTGAAAACAGTTGTTGGAGCAGAAACATAAAATCACATTGCCGTTCGTTCCATGGGTCAACTTCTGTTGACCCATAGAACGAACGGCAATGTGATTTTATATTGTTATATATTGTTATATATTTGGGTCAACTTCTGTTGACCCATGCTGAATGCTTTGAAAGGTCTTGACCACGAGCAAGTAATAAATTAGTTCTGGTTGTAACTCGCTACTGCCAAAGTATTGATATGCTCCCAGACAGATTATGCTGCTATTGGTATTTATGTGATTAATTCTCACGTCTGATTCACGGCGATGCTGCACGCAAACAAAGCTGCTTGAAGTAGTCAGCCATCTTCAGTAGAAAGTGCCGACTCCTGTCACTCTGCCAGTTTTGGTTTGACGTTCATTCGCAAATTAATTAAATTAATTAAATGGAGATATGGAGTTCTATAGTTTATCCAAAAATCACGTAAATCTATGACAGCTGGGACTGTAATATACCAAACAGCGGCTCCGGCTTGTTCAGTATGCCGAACTGTGTCTATAAGCAACGCTATCAAACGTTTCAGTCCTTTGTCATTTGTCATGCAGTGTACGTAGGGTCATGAGTGCGGTGTACGTAGGGTCATGAGTGCGGTGTACGTAGGGTCATGAGTGCCAACAAGCAGCTCCCGGATGGGGTCGGATGATCGGAAGGTTTTCTAACATGTCAGAATCCTTCGCAGGGTCTCAACTCGATTGGCTGACAGACGGCGCCTTTTTTTCTCACTGCGTCTTTGAAAAGTGGCTGAGCGTCTGAGTTGCCATGGCAACAAAACGCATTAATAAAAAAAGTAATAAGTAGTCATATAGTAAGTGCAGTTTACCTTGTTTACTTCTGAGTCTCTGTGCAAAATAGAGCAGCAATACTGTCCACGAGGTTAGCATGTTGCTAACAGACAAACTTTTTTCCTGCCTCAGCGCTCTCAAACAAAACTTTATTGACAATTATGAATAGTGACATCATGCTGCAGGAGCAGGATGGGTCGTACAGTGTAAGCAATACAATCGTGAGCTTCCTGCAAACTTTTAATTTCAACCCACACTATACGAATCAAACCGCCCGGCTCTAAAGTCTGTACAACTTTAGAGCTTTGTAAGCCCAGCTTTAGTAAATCACATTGCATGGCTAAATTAAGCTTTTTGCCTCCACTCCTCCCAGTATTTTGGTCACTCGGGTAGAAACACCCGATGTTGCATATTGATTCAGGTTTACACATGTTTTTACAAAACCAAATCTTTCCCCATCAGGCCCCAACAATTATTTAATTTTTCCTTTAGCAAAGTAAAGGAGTAACCTTTTGAATTATTAAGTAATGGAAATAATACCTCACAGGAAGAAAATGTCTTTAGGTATTTTCTTCCACAGATTCTAATTTACTATGACTCAAGCACAGGCAGCGAGAGAGTCACAGAGCCATCAGGGTTCTTTGGTCAGTGGTGGAGAGATCAGTCAGCTGTAACGGTCTGAAGATGGGCCACTGCAGCCCATAATACTCTCTGGAGTCTGAGACAGGGGGAAGAATTTGGTCGATGTTAAATTCTAAGCAGAGTTACGAGCTATTTTGTGGGGTTTAGAGGAAAGACCCAGAGGTTTGTCTTCATATGACCATCAGCTGGATCGTATCTATACCATTGTGAGGAAATCAAAAGAAACACAGTTGAGGTAAAGACTCCGTTCGTACCACCATGAAAGCTTTTTACTTGTTTAAACATAGGTTGAAAACTGAAGCTGAGGATTTATGTTTTTACAGTTCTGGTCTTTTTGTATTTTCTGCTCCACTTTTTTGTCTTTTTGCTTTTTTTGGGTTGTAGAAATGTACCACCAACCACGACTAACCCGTCAATCCCCACAAATGCTACGTGTGATTGGGCTTTATTCATCAGCTCAGTCTATCTAGCAATGTTCATAGAGGTGAAGTTCCTCTCTACATTGTTGTAGATCCTCATTCATCCAGTTCCGAGTAATCCTTAAAAGTTGAACCAAAGCAACTTGCCTTCTTTTTAGACTTTAAGAAAACACCATCTCTCATCCAAGAGGCTTCTTCAGTCGTCTTTTGGCACATCACTAATGTGGGTCGTTGGGGAACCTCAGATGAGAGGTGAAAAGTGCAACGTCTTAAAGTTTAAACAAGAAGTCCAGTTGTACTGTCATGCAGATCTCCCCTAAAATGTAGTGGCCTCTTTCCTGTCACGTGCTCGACCATCCAGCCAAGTTTCATGAAAAGGCATCCTGTTATTTTTGTGTAATCCTTCTAAGAAATAAACAACCCAGAAAACCAGCATCATCACTTAAAGAAACACATGAAGGTGGATAGACTTGTTTATGGGGTCAATGTCAAACACATGTGTATAGAATAGCCTTCATAAGGCCTGGATTTAACAACATAGCATCTCATTCATCATCATCATCATCATCATCACCATCACGTATACATCCATGAAGTCATAAACGTCACTAAGGGTCACAAACATGTCCTGACAGTAATTGTGTGACAGTCTCAAGTTTTCCGGATCATCTGAGTTCTGGTGATTTGGTTGTACATCAGAGTGTGTGTTTTGGAGTGCAGGTGTGTAGAGATTGGCCATCTTTGTTTGGACCACTTTAAGTGTCAGATGTCTCGGAGCACAATGGAGGCAACCCCCCGCTGTTGGAGAGTGTGCGTCGCTGAAGGGCTGACAGACTATGTGCGTGGGTGTGTGTGTGTGTGTTTGTGCACATTAAAACCTCTTGCAGAGCAGCTGTATATTTGTTGTCTGTCGGTGTAATTATGTTACGGAGAGGCCAGAGAGGGACGGGGTTTGGGGGAGGGCAGGGGTCTTTTAAATGGGGTGAGGATGTAGCTGGAAGCTCCATTTAAAGGTCATTCCTCGTAATTATGCAAAATTTGAAACCTGTCTGTTTCATGGTGCAGATTCACTCTGTATGCGTTCATTAATACCTGGGGAAATGATTTGTCCGGGAAATATGATGGGAATATAAACCTCCTCCAGTACACTACTATATCGGTGCAATACCCAACTTCCAAATGCCCCTCGGACGATATGCATGAATGAGGTCTTTCCAGGAAGGTTAAGATCTTGTCAGAAACAGTCCAATTGTCACAGAAAGAGTGGAGTGAGGATTGAAGATTTTTGTCCACCTGAGAAAAATCAGAGGTATTTCAGTCCGAACAAATAACCTGTGGATAATGGACTGTGTAGAGTTGTAGGCATCATCATCATCATCATCAATGAACACTGCATCAGATGTGAAGATCATACCATGTTGTATTGTTTCACGAGGAGCGACAGAGTTGTGTTTTATCTATATATACAGTACAATTATTTGCTGCATCGATGGTAATCTAAGTAATAAAGTTTAATTAGTGTGAAATAACCGCTTGGAGACGCACACGTGTTAAACCTCGTTGAATGAATCATGGACACTCTTTCTCAACACCTCCGCTTTCACTCAGGTCAAGAAGAAAAGTGCCACATGCTCATTAACTCTACTGTGACGGTGCACACACACACACACACACACAGAAACACACACACACACACACAACAAATACAGTTGGAAAACTTCATGTTAAGCGGAAAACGTTTATTTTTAATTGGATTCATCATCACAAAACCCCCCAGAAGGTTATGATTTCTATATGTCATGCTCTCAAGCATGAATTTAGAGTGTTGCCATGCCGTCACCACTCCTCTGCGCTTAAAATAATGAACTCTAATTACTTCTAATTTTAAAATAAAAAAAAATAAAAAATTAGAAGTAATGCTTCTAATTACTTCTGTTTACGCAGAAGTAATTAGAAGCAGGTTCGATATTTCTATAAGTACATACTTTCACTTTGATCTGTCACTTTTCATCTGGAGGCTGGGATAACAAATGATCTGACAAGAGATGAAGCAAGTTTAGAAGCTGTATCTTACACCAGTCAGCCATAACATTATAACCACTGAGAGGAGAGGAATAGTGACCTTCTCAATCTTCTCCAAGACGTCGAACCTGGACATCTTGATTTTTTAAATTTGTGTCCAGAAGGGCATCCGATGTAAAATTCATGCCAAATCCACATGTAGAATGCAGAAACAATTTCAAAAACTTCTTGGAGATCCACATTTACTGGCTTATTGTCAACATGGAGGAGAAGCAGCGCCACACGAAGCTCCCTACTAATGTCCGAGCTCCTCACTGAGCGAGAAGAGCAATCTGAAAAATTCCTGTCATGTCAGCACACATTTGGGATGTTTTTTTTAAAGACTGGAAGGAAATAGTGGGTTTCAATCAAACTAAAAGGTGAAGTTATTGAGGGAGTCATTGAAGGCTAACGTTAGCACTGTCAGTGGTAGAAAATAGATCACTCATTAGGTTGCTTTACTCTGAAATATTGCCTAATGTCCCTCAATACAATAAGTTGCTGTTTCAGTTGCTGATTGAGGAGCAGTGAAGTTGCAAATCTCTAACATTTATGCGATTTCCAACATGGAACATAGCAGCACATTGCTATGACATCGTGGGAACTTGAAAACCAGTTGGTTTTGATCTATGCCTCCGATATTTTTCTTCTTTCACTTTTTGTGTAGAAATGTGGTTAATTTTAATTCATTTTACCCATAATGATAGTGTTTAAAAGTTCCTGGTTGGGTTTTCTCCAGCCTGACCATTTTTTAATAAATCCTATACATCTAAAAGTGATTTAACCAACTATTCATACTCACGTAATCCGGTGTTTTTTGTGGCTGAACTTTAAACATTAGCGATCCAAAGTGGACAAATGAGGCCCTCTATTGCTAATTAGCTGGACGTTCAATGTTAAGATGGGTTTTCTGTAAATACAGGTTAATACTTAACATCGCCATCTAATTGAAATACAATATAAAGCCTGGCCTTTGTAGTGGAACCCTACAAAAGTATTTTTTGTCACACATGCACAGACGGTGTATATTCTCAGCCCTCTGCTCACTCTTCCCTTCGGTGTTCTTCTGTTGCCATGGCAAACCGCTCATTTGGCCACAGCAATGGGGAAAAGAAATTAACACCCATCTTAATTAGACTGCAAGACTTCAATTTCCACCTTCATCCCTCCTGCCTCCTCCTTCTCTTCCTCCTCCTCTTTCCTTGACCTTCTCCCACCTGAAAGGCAGCCTGGCATATTAACGCCCGCCACCAGGCATAATTAATGAGAGCAGTCAGTCACAGTTAGTCCTCTGAGACCACCAACACTTCTAAAATGATTCACTCCCTCCCTGATTCCGATAATTAAGTGTGCAAATGTGACCAGTTTGCTCATCGTGGAGTTTAGTCTCTTACTTTTTTAAAGTTAACTTTTGATATCAGTTACTTTCAAAGGCTGAGGTTGGATACCTCACCCGGCAATATTAAGCAAACCGATGGAATATATCGATATTACAGAGTCTCCATTCAGGTTGTACCGTAAGGTGCCAGATTGCAATGGCTTATGGAATCAGCTTTCAAACTGAACTTCTAGAGCTCCAAATCAAGCTGAGTGGTTGGGCTTAGATGGCAGGGAGGGCTGGCCAGGCAGGTTGATCAGGGCTCTGAGTCTCTGAACGACAAGGAACACCAGAGACGTATTAGTATAAACAAAACAACATCAATACGAAATTTCAAATTTACCGAGCCAACTAAATGTCTACCGCAAGGTTAACGGATGATCTGGCAATGAGTTACGATCTTTTTTTCTTCGTAGCGAGCCCCTTAAAGGCTGTTCCCTCCCGCCACAGCAGATCATCTGTTTAAATCACGCCCATCTTGTGCTTGTTTCTAATCCTGTCCATCCTCATTACTCCCAAAGGACATATGAACATCTTCAACTCAGCCATCTCCAGCTTTGCCTCCCATCTTTCGGTCAGTGCCACTGACAGCTCCGATAAGCTTTTAATGTCGGGACGGTTGACGCTCCGAGAATCTCAACACTGACAGCGTCGTAAAAAGATTTGCTGTATTGTTTCTGTGTCATAGAAGAAAGAGTTTTGAATGCTTCCTCCAACTTTTAAAAAAATCGGTGGCTTGTTTCTCAGAAGTATAACAAGGAACTGGTATCTGTTCAAAAGTAAATCATTTACATGAATTTGAAAGTAGTTCCAGTACATCATTGGAGATGGGAGGGAGGTGAGTAGTTGTGGGAGAATGGCCTTCTCATTATCACATCTTCCTCTCTTTTCCGTGTCCTCTCCTGTCCTACGCCTGTCCTCCTCCTCCACTCTTCCCCACAGACACTACCTCTATTAACCACTCGGCCACAACAACTGATGTTTCTCCACGTCAGGAGAGCGCAAACTCCCTTCACCTTCCCTTCTCAGATTTCAAGATACAGACTCGATACAGCTTTTCCCAATATAAAAGAAATTACTTCATGTACTATTCAGTCTATAATATTTTACTGAGTGAAGGCAATAATTTGACTATCGTAAAAGTTGGAGGAATTGGACAATACCACCATTAACCTAACTAACAACCTGCGGAGGCAGTCAAATATCCATTAGATCTGACTGTAAACATTTATAGAGACATAAAATGAATGGAGGATTAGATTAGAATTGATGGTTTAGTCCTACAAATAAAGCTTTTTATTTCTGGTCATCTACCATGGCCTGCCTTTATCTGTTCTCTCCTGTGAATCTTAATAAACCTGTGGACTGAACTGACGGGGAGGAGTGATGTGAGAGGTGATGAAGAGATGAAAGAGGTGGGCTAACAAAGTGAGTAATACCAAACAGGTGTGTACAGTAGCATCTGGTTAGGAGTGTGTGGACGGTGGTACCAAACCCTCAGGAGAGATGGAGATGGTTCAGAAATGATTGATGGACAGATACGCTAAGAGTGAAATGATGCTGCTGTAGAGAAAGATGAAGAGAGATAGGATCAGGTCAAAGTCAACTACAAACAGATGAAGGGGAATGAGGGTTGAGGGGAACTGTGTTGGTTTATGTCATGCCTCATTTAGTCTCTACTGCTTTCTGCTGAAGACTGAAGACAGAAGTACCACCAGCTGTTGCTCTCTAAACCTCACAGTAGAAGCAGGCTGTAGTCTCTCTTACTCTACGCCAGAGGTTTCTGGCATCCCAATGCCACATCGACTAGAAAATTAGATGAACCAGCCTCAAATTAAACTAACCAGGAATTAATACTGTGGGCCATACAGATATTCAGAGTGTATATAAACAGTCAGATTAGAGTTTGACCAGCCGTTTGTTCTCTTCCCCGTATTAGAAGTAAGTTGTTTTTGGTAGCAAGTTAATCATGGTGTCCCTGATGCCCCTCAGCAACATCATGCAGTGTCAACATTTGACAAGATATGTAATCCTTCCAGCGAGTTCTTGGTCTATCCTGGAGTCATGTCCCAATTCGACCTGCCTACAAAACCTCCAAATGTAATAAATAATGGTTGTCAAACTTTTAGTGTTGTCAGTTTTCCACCCAAGATGGATCAGGTATTTATGGCCCTGGGATCATCTTATCTGACAGTTGGATCTTATCTTGAAAGACAATCATGGAAATCAAAATATTTTTGTGTAGCCCGAAGCTGGCATTGGGCTGAGCCAGAAAATCCCAGCAGAGGAAGATAATCTGTCACTTGTATCTGCTATCTGTCATCACGTTCAGCTCATGAACACAGTTAATAACCAACGTCAATAACTTGACCTTCTGATAGTTCCACATGGAGCAAAACATCCGTTTTTTCGGTTAGAAGTCTGAGGACATGGCGGTGTTGATACTCGTGCTGGTCGCTCCAAACTTGGCTGCAAACCACTCGGTTCGTGCCAAAGCGGTTTCGACTGAAGAGGCAAACAGAACCACGTCATCTGTAGAGAAGGAGATAGGAAGATCCTTGTCAGCATAAAACGTCAGACATATTTTGTACGTTCAATTTAGTCAGTTATTCAGTGGTATTTTCAGTTATTCTGGTATAACTGAAAAATACCAGTTTTTTTCTGCTTTTGTATTATTCTTAGTTGACGTAAGATTTGGGGCTTTTTGGTTTCATTTTTTAATCTGTAATTGTGCCTTAGTAATTCAGCATTTTACCCGTCTATGAAACATTTGCATCAAAGTGATTTTCGGTGATCCAGATTGTGGTATGTGTGGTTTAAGTGTTGTGTGTTTCTTAAAATAATAATAATAATGTATCCTGTATTAAGAAAATACAGCCATACATAGTACAACATAGTGAAATTATTTCTCTGCATTTCACCCCTCCCTGAGGGAGCAGTGGGCGGCCCCTTTGAAGCACCTGGGGTACTAGAGTTTCAGGGTCTTGCTCAAGAACCCTACAACAAGTAGACCCTAGTGGGACTTGAACTGGCCACCTTCCGATTGGACGACTTCCGCTCTACCCACTGAGCTACAGCCGCCCCTTATGAGTGTTTATTAGTCAGCATATGTGTGTCCTATTATGTGCATCCGTTTTGTTTATGTCCACACGTACATATTTGCAGTGCGTGTGTCTCCACAGTAAACATGTCTGCCTACATCTTGGCTGAAATGAGCACAGGCTTTATTCTGCCGGAGCCGAGCTTGTCCCAGTCCAGTGGAAGAAAAGAGCTGGAGGATGAGGAGGATCAGGATGAGAAGGGATGAGGAGGGGGTAGTTAGCTTTTGCTGAATGGAACACATGTGTATCCTAGCAACAGGATGGTTTGGAAATTGGATGGAGGGATAAAGAGAGGGAGCTCATTTGAGCTGAAGAAGGAGAGAGTGGATTGAGGCAGTGGAGGTGCAGCAGGTTAGAAGGGAGAAACGGAGGGTTGGATAAAAAGCTGGGTTAATGCTGTGGAAATATGTATGAAGGAAATATGTAGAAGAATGCAAACTGTCTCTGCTAATAAGTTATGGTTCTAATGTTGAATTAAAAAATGTTAGTTCCACCAACAATCTAAGATTAATTAAAAAACCTTATCTCTTTAAAAAGAATGTCTTCGGAATGGAAGAGAGATAATTGTTTTTTTTGTGTCATTTGCATATTGTAAAAGATTGTTGTGTTGTACCGCATTTATTATGCTTTCCTAACTAAATGTTTTTGCAGGCCATGTTTTCTCAGTTATATAGCTAGCTAAACACAAAGTTATCAATCTTTATCCATCCATATGAACTGAGACATAATGCATCCATATGCTATTTATAGTTAGCAAAACATCATCAATCGTACACCAACTCCAGAGTTGGGGCCATAAATGTCTTAGTACAACTGTAAACAGTAGATAACTGTAAACAGTAGATCTAAACATTTTTGTGGATTTAAAGGCAAGGATTGTGAAGATTTCAGGACCATGATGTTCAGTCTGAGCTCGTTGAAGAGCTTCTTTAATACACTGATTCCAACACGTATGTATTGAATAGAAGTGGCCCGAGATTTAAACCAAGGGGAACACCACAGATTCCAAACTACCAATCGACACAAATCGGTTGCTATCTTATATGATTTCAGTGCAGCGTAAGAAACTGGCGACCAAATTGTCATTTAGACCTGGTTCCAGTTCCTCCAGATTGAAGAGTGTTAACAATGTTACAGTGCAAGAAAGTCTAAAGCCACAGAAAAACAACCTTTTAAACGATCTTTCTTGAAAATTGTAGACTTGGGTGTGTAGTTAGTTATTACCCAAAGCATCCAGGCATGAGGTATTCTTATGTTGTGTCCACATCCAATATGTTGCTTCTTGTTTTTTTATGATTACATTCAAAGTCGGAGCAATTTTGGAATTATTTGCACCAGTTGAAAAAATGTCACCTTTGAATGGCCCTGTCATCATTGTTTTGGTACAGAGGGCAGATTAAAATGAAGCATATAAGATAAATAATCATTCCTAGTCAAATAATCGATCTGAGACTTTGAAAGAATCATGATATTGATTTTAAATCAGCCCCTCTATCAACCTCAGTTACGTTCTTATTATTTCCTCAGTGCAGGTAATGAGTATTGGGCAGCAAACGCCTAGTGTCAGTCACACATAATGGATTTCCCATCACCGTTACCAAACACCTGAACCTGTGATACCAGCTGACCCCACATTAGGAAATAAAACGGAGAATGGGGGAGTCACCTAGCTTGGTCTTCAAAGTGTGGCGTGGGACATGAAAGTGGGTCAAGTGTGTGTTGCTGGCGAACAGAGAGAGACGCCTGTTTTTAATGTGCCCGACCCCCAGAGAGAGAGAGACGCCACGTCTCATCGGGTCCCTGGACGGAATCAAGAAAGGTCTAAAAATAGACGAGTTTTCAATGTTTCAGTGGTCGATGTTTGTCCTGGCCGCTGCACAGAACACACGCGTGTGTGTGTGTGTGTGTGTGTGTGTGTGTCTAGTCTCCAGGCTAATGAAACGCACATGCATCAGTGTGGTTGTGTGTTTGTTTGTGTATTCTCTGGAGTGTGTCCTGCAGACAGGCAGCTCTGCCCTCACACCTCTCTCTGACTTTGACCCTTCTGCTTGGCGAGGAGGACGCGGGGGGTTACTCTATGTGTGTGTGTGTCTGAGGCATGCTGTGCTGTCCTGTCTGCTGTGCCTTAAGGTGTACCCTGAACACACACACACACACACACACACACACACACACACACACACACACACACACACACACACACACACACACACACACACACACACACACACACACACACACAGCTGGCCCGTGGCCCACATAGATGTGTGTTTGTGTGCATGCTGTCACATAGGATACAGTCGCAGGCCTGTGATGTGCCCTACAACCACAAGGAGGAGAGGTGGGGGAGGTCAGTGTGTGTGAGCATGTGTGTAATTAAATCTGTGTATATTTTAGCACACTTTTATCACATGTAGACGTTTTATAGAAGAAATACTAACCCTTACTTCTATTGGGTTTATTGGCAAATTATACATCTGTTTTCTATAGAAACAACATCAGTTTAAATGTCTCAATGCAATTTTACACGTTTTTCCTGGATTGAACAAAACAATGCTTCTTTATGTGGCGTGAGTCTGCAGACTCTGAGTGATTCAACTCTTAAAGACGAGCATCTTCAATTCTTAGTAGGAACTCTTTGTTGCTATGAACTCCTGCAAAGTTGGATGTGTATCCAGGAACCAGCTCCTGGCAGCCTTCCTGAGGGAATCTTGGCTCATTCCTTATGAAAAAGTCTTCCAGTTCTGTAATATTCTTGGGTTAATGTGCTGCAACCAACTTCTCCAAGATTTAAGTCAGGTGTCTTTAGAATAATCCAGAATTTCTACTGGAACCCATCCCTGGTGGACTTTGATGGCTGCTTTGGATTTTAGTCCTATTGGATGATCCAGTGACTCCAAAGCTTCATCATCAGCCAGTTATTTTATTCAAGGATTTCATGATCCTTGATGGAATCCATCTTGCATGCTGCAGGTTTCCAGCAGCCAAGGAATCAAAGCATCAGTGAGCCACTACACTGCTTCACTGTAGGTAGGATGTTCTCTTCAGCTTCATTCTCTCTCCTCCAGACATCCCGCTGATACATAGACCCCGAAAGTTCCAGCTGGATTACATCGCTTAACAGAGCAGCATCCCAAAACCTCTGGGACTGGGAGAGAGAGAGAGGTTGTGTGTGCGTGCGTGCGTGCGTGTGTGTGTGTGTGTGTGTGTGTGTGTGTGTGTGTGTGTGTCAGAGAGCTGGTGTTCTGTCACAACCAGTTGGAGCATCTGGGACAAAGAACATACGAGAAGACAGCAGAGGACAAAAATGTCCTCTCTTCCATGTCTCGTCTCGACTCCTTGCTACTGTGAGTGTGTGTGTGAGTGTGTGTGTGAGTGTGTGTGTGTGTGTGTGTGTGTGTACACGTTTCTTGGAGCTCTGTTAGGTGTGGACCGTCCTGCTCTGTACCAGTTTTCGGGGAGAGGGCTGCTGTCCTGGCCTGGGGTGTGATTTCTTCTCTATATGCTTTGCTGTAAGAGGCTGTGGAGAACTTGACAGTGAATGATTTTACCAGGATAAATAAATGACTAGTAGTGCTGAACTGGGCCTGACTGGGTCTCTTTTATGAAACACAATGCGAGAGAGAGGAAGTAAACAACGGCTACAAAGGTGCGGACTTCTGGACAGTTCACCACAATGCTTTTTCCTCTGTATTTTCACCAGGCCTGAAGTCACCTGTGTATCACTACTGTGCATTATTTCTTTATGTGTGGAGGACTAATGTGTCATTGTATACATCTGCTGTATTGTAGGTGTCATGTAATCTGGGGAGGTATATGGTACCTGGGTTAATTATTTCCCATCTTCTGCACCTCTGGTGTTGGAATTCTTTTTTTTTAAGGGGTCAGGATATTTTATATATATTTTTCTTTATGATGACATGGATGTACCAAATATCTCAAGTATTGGTAGGGGCAGTAGGGGGTGGCTTAGCCGGTTCCCGGCTGTGGGTGGGATTTCTGAGGGTATACATGTCCCATCTACCCCTCATCATGCTGATGTGGATCATGGTGTGTGCGTTGATGTAGAAGAGGAAAAGTCTGAACCTCCCAGCCACGACGCTGAGCATTTTCCTGTCACTGTTCTCACGTACTTAGTGAAGCGGATAGGGACGAGACTTGTGTGAAATCATCGCCTCATGCCTTTAGTCCATCCCAGCTGGTGATGTTAGCATGACTCATCAAGCACAGCTGGTCTTGCTGGGGTTAACCTGACACTTACACATGATAGTTAAGAGTTTCATCCCTTTAGGGGAGTCGACACTGACAGGCGAGGGGTGTCGAACTAAGTAACCGCGTTGATGAGATATTGGGCGAGCTACGTGGAAGGGTAGGTGATGTTGTAACTGTTGGGCTGACTAGTGGACGCTCCTTGGACAGCCTGTGTTTGGTGGACTTAAATAGCACCTGAGTGACTCTGTTACCTCTTTTATGCCTCTCGCCGACTTTGATGACACAAAGCCTCACCCCACTGGGACAGCTGGTGAATACTGGTTTTGGCTTTACAAAGCCATTGACAAAGCTGTTGATGGACCGGAGAGACAAGATAAGGTACTTGACAACCCTTCACGTGATGTCACAATCGTGTTTATCACTCAACGCCCGGATCCTGAAGTCCCAGCCTCAGAAGCATTACACAGCCATGTTCAGACCACAGAGAGCCCCCCCCCCCCCCCCTTCACACAGGTGTCCCCTGTGGACAATCTGAGAATAAAAGTCAGTCCTTGGGCGTGTCATTGCTTTTTTTGAGTGCTTACTGATTTGAGAGACATCTTGGCGCTCCAGTCCCCCTAGATCAGGAAGCGACATGTGCAGCAGGCCTCGTGGCCTTTGTGTCATCCGTGGGAGTGACAGCCATGACACTCGGTTCCACTGTAGAAACAGTCCGTGTCACTGCCTCATCGAGTGATTTCTCAACAGTAATATTTCAGAACACACAGAGAATGTTTGGAACGGACAAACTTTTCTACAAGGATGTCAAGATTCAACATGCTGTAGAGCTGAGAGCCATGATGGACAGTGGGTTCGATGGCTGTTCCTTGAGTTCTCGTATGCTTCCTGTCCTAGAACAGACTTAAATTGTTGCTGTTGACTCCATCTCTCCCACTTCAGTTGTCTTAGTTGGATGTGGAGGTTTGTGGATGAACCCTCTTTGTGTGTGTGATCTCCAGATCAACATCCTGGACTGTCAAATCTTAGTCCCCACGTTCATATTAGAGGGCGAAACTGATGATCTCATCCAGCAGCAACGTTGTAAAGCATCTCATCAGGGTGCTGAAAAGTTCCGGGAAATTTTGGAAGAAATTGTCCCTTTCTTCTTCTGAGGAGGAGGAGGAGGAGGAAGGCCTGCTGCTGCAGATTATTTAATCTGGAAGCTAACACCAGCTAGAATCTAACCATCATGCGGCGCTAGCTCGCACCGATGCTAATTTTTTTATATATATATTTTTTCTTAGGTTTCAGTGTACATTTTTCTGCATATAAAAACTGTGTTTGCCAGGTAACTATTCTGTTTATGTTTTCACGTTATGTATTTTCTGTCAAATAATTAAACGGGCCGGTCTGCCGTGATCCACAGCGGTTATACATTATTCTGTGCATCAGGCTTGGCAGACTTTCTGTTTTTGGTCTGTTCCTGGTCTGGGTTGGGTTTGACAGACCAGTATCCGATCCCATCAGCGTTGTCTTCCTCCTTGTCTTCCCTCACCTGATCATCTCTTCCCTTGTGTCCTTCCTTGTCTCCTTTGTTTACTTCTCCTTCTGCCCGCACCTCCCGCGAAGAGCAGCCAGCAACTGCGGTTTATTTTCCTTCTTCTCATCCTCTTTTCCTGGCTGTAGTAATGGCATCGGGGGATGGGGTGGGGGTAAGTGGAACTGGAGAGCCAACTTAGAAGCATCCCCTCTGTGAAAACCTACAGCTGGTTACCATGGCAACGCTATTACGGTACCATGCACCCTGAGCAAGGAGAGAGGTGGTGGGTCAAGAGATGCTGTCCTGACTTCATGTTGGCCTTTGTTTGCAGATCTGTGTGTGTGTGTGTGTGTGTGTGTGTGTGTGTGTGTGTGTGTGTGTGTGTGTGTGTCTGATACACATACTGAGCACAAAGCGAAGCTCTCATCCCTCTTTCTCCCTAGATCCATCTATCCCTTTGTTGGTTTTCCTCTTTGCTCCCTTTCTTTAATCTGTATGTTCTCTCTCCCTTTTTTCCTCTTCTAGGTCTCTCCTCATTTTCTGTATTCCTCTGACTCGTCCGTTTCACCGTGGAAAGCACAGACACCGTTTTGGTCCAGCCCAATTCGAATACTCACATTTGAGTACTCAGCGATACTTCTACGAGTGCTTAATAATAAAATGACAGATTATTTTCCTCAGATATTGACGTTGAATGTTTTGCTGCGCATCAGAGAGCGGCGATGTTATTTCATGCGTTGGTTCTGTGGCGCTGTCACTACTGGGAATCTCATATTTCTGGGGTTTTACGGGGAGAAGATGATTCAGTTGGCTCCAGGCCGTACAGTGGTCCGTTATCTGCTATCTTTCTGTGAGCTGGTTCCATGCCGGTGGGCTCCCTTCGTGGCCCCTGCCTGTTTCTCCCTTGGGATGGGGCACGCGGCCTCGGGCCGTTGCTGCTTCGTTGGGCGTTCTAGTGGTTTTGGTCCAAACGTATATCAAACATAATATGTCGTTATTTTACTCAGATGATGAGGATTTTCTGCAAATGAATGTTTTTATTTTTTCCATGGAAAGATAATTTCATTGTGTCCCTCAGTATTGTTCATCTTCTCTGTGGCATCAGTCCAGAACCGTCTTCACTGCTGCGTTTCTTCCGAGTTTTAAGGGATGTTGGGGAGATTCGTTATCCCCCGATGTCTCTTGGTGTCTTTTTCTTTGTCTGAAACAACAGACGTTCAGACTTTCCCGTCCTTTGGGGACGTTCTTCCTAGAAGCACACGTCACACTCCTACAACCTTGTGGGAACAGAGGTGGTTCCTTGTATTCCCAGAACGGTATGTGTGTCACAGAGAGACAGATGCTTAGACAGCTCCGTCCTCCGGGACAGTTTGGTTAACGCACAGTAGGAGTACAAGCCTTTGTTTAATTCGGGGCCGTCAGTAATTCTTCATCATTAATTCATATCACATCACTAGACAACCTGAAACGTGTTACTAGTTCCCTACAGCCGCAGACACGGAGAGATGTCTCTGTCTCTGACGCTGTTTGATCTAAATCCACCTCCATTATTGGGTCTATCTTTGTACTGGAACACAAATTTACTCGTGGATCTCGGCTGTCTTTTTGAATTGCACAGAAGTTCATTCAATTTATTAGCCACCACTCAGCCTCGGAACACAGCCAGCCACTGATGCCGTTTTCACACCGAGGGTGACAGGAATTTCTGCAACTCGCTTTTACTTATACAATTTGAATTTACCTGCATCACTCTAGCTGGTTATGCTAATGAAACTAACATCGCTGATGCTTACACCGCTTATGACCACTTATAAAGATGGAAGTCACAGATACATCAGGAGATCCAACACCAGCATGTCTGGGTTCACATCTTTACCTGGAGGCACACACACACGGCTCTTCAGCTAAGTTTATCTGTTACCCCACATGGGAAACTTACAGTCAGGAGCAGCAGATAAAATGACAACATATGAAACGACAATAAAGAAAGGAACACACACCCCCACAAAAACATTTTATGTGCCAGTTTCAGAAAGACTATGTTAGTGCAGAGGCTAAAAAAAGAGTTTCGTCTCCTGTTGCATTACTTGAATCAAAGGCCTCTGAATCTCTGGCCTGAGGGCCGAAGACTCACAAACTGCAAGTGACTCCGTGAAGGTCCTGACCTTTTGGCAGATGCAATCGTCCAAGCTAGCCATCAAGGGGCGTCTGTGAGACATCAGTCTCCTGACTAGCCACCTTTAAGGCAAGGCTTCCTTCAAAAGTCCGTGACCATGTCTTTGGTCGTTGTGGTGTCAAGTTGGAGGAAAACTCCGTGGCACCACTCAACAAACTCATCCACCACTGTCCCAAACCCACAGCCGTGTTTCTGGAGCAGATAGATGGTTATGGTGCCTTCAGATATGCTGTGTACGACCTCATTCTGGCTTCTGCAGTCATTGTTGTGAAGAATAACCAGCAGAGGGGACTGGACCACAGTTCTGAGGAGAACCAGAGAAATTGTTCACCGTTGACTCTACTAAAAACATCATAGGATATTCTGACTTTGTCCTCCTCTCTTTCCAGTGTGTGGACAGTGTATCGGGTCTGGACTCGTCCCTGAAGCGTGTAGCGGTGGTGGAGGATTTCTTCGACATCATCTACGCCATGCATGTGGAGATCAGCACCGACCCTGGCAAAGCGCCGAAGCACGCCGGCCAAAAGAAGACCTACAAAGCTGTAAGTGCGCCGCCGCACAAACGGCATCTTTACAATGTCAGAAAAGATAATGACTCACATTTTTATGCTGGTTTTCTTTGTGTTCGTCCCCCTTTTGTGCCTCCACCACCCAGAACGTATTCTCTCTTTCATAACCTGTGTCATCTGTTTCCTAACACATCCTGTGACCCCGCCCCTTTCTCTCTCTCTTCCTCTTCTTCAGGGCGCCATTCCTCTTTCACAGCCTCTGTCCTCTAACAGCCGCTGGTCCAGTTTCACTTTTGGATCAGATCAGATCTCTGATATTGTCTTCCGATCACTTTTGAAACAAAATCCTTGGTAGAAAAGCGACGGCAAGCAATCATTATATAATACTTATTACTATTACAATAAAACCTAATTATGTTGTGGCTGATTTCCTGAGTAACAGGACCCCCTCAAAAGGGTTTTCTAGAGTCCAGGTTCTCTGATAGAGCGTCTGCTCTGTCTCAGCTGCTGAGGGCGCCCTCTTCTGGACACTCGGAGGAACTGTACCTTCACTGATTGCTCTCAGCTCTGAGATGAGTAAATTCTGCAGGTTCAGATCTGATATGTGACCACATGTGAACGTGGTTCAAATCAGGATCGGAAAGATCAGGTTCCATTTTTCTCTTTTTACTTTGAGTCTTTATCTTTTACCTTCCTAACATGGACAATGCTCCTTTTCCCTCATTAGATATTCCTGAATATGTCACCTACTTCCTGTAGCACATGTGAACGCCATGCTTCAGATTTCCACATAATTATATATATATGCCGGTAGGGAACTCAAACTGCCACATAGCTTCAGGTTTGAGTGCCACCCAAGGCTGTGAGTGACATTTTGCTTTTGATTTAACCCTTCCTCTACTATAGCCCCCCTACTTACACACACACACACACACACACACACACACACACACACACACACACACACACACACACACACACACACACACACACACACACACACACTCAAAGGCAGCACAGCTACCCCCATCCCTCAACACTGGCGATTCTTCCACCCTTCCTCCTCTCCTCCTCTTTTGTGTCTTTGTGCCTTTCTGCCAGAGTAAATGTTTGATTTATGCACAGAGGCACGTTCACACACTCCCACATATTTACACACCTCATGTCGTCAGCTTCACTCCTAGCAGTCAGTCTTTAATATAAAGCTGCTTCCAGGAAGCATCTAATGAGGACTTGTCTCAACAATACGTTTTTTTTTTTTTTTTTGGAGTTGGTTGAGATGTAGACAGCGTGGCATGAACGATTAACAGGAAATGTTTCAGGGGCTCAAAAATAAACTCTAAACGTCAGTCCATCAGACTCGTTGCTGCTGTTTGTCAGACTTAAACCGACGAGTTTGCCGTACAGTTCTAGTGTGGAGTCTCCTGAGGATATGAATCAAATCTCCCCTTTTTCGCATTCTCAGCCATTCAGATCAAAATGATATTGAAAATAAGTTTTCGGCATAGATTAACAGTATGACTTTCATGTAGCTCCTTCACAATAAAAGCCTTAGTGAGTGTTTGAACAGACCATATGGGAGCATATCAAAAATAAAACCTTATATTAAGGTATCATCGTCTCTGATCAGAATTCTCTCTTGTGGGCATCATTCAAAGTAGCATAACTCAACGTGATGCTAAGCTAACTGGCCATACTGGTGCTATGTGAAGTGCATTATAAATTAAATGTATTATTATTATTATTATTACTTATAACTAGCTAAATGCAGCTAACTTTTCATTTGGTTTGCATTAACTGGATGAAGCTCCTCCACCGGACCAGCAGACTGGAAACCTTCCATTTTCATGCGACATGATTCTGTGGACTTCATTTAGCCGCTGCTCGATCATGTCTTTGGACTCCAAACACCTTGTATTCACATGTCGACTGTGATTTACTGCATTTTTTTTGTCAAAGCAAATGACAGTGAATGATTATAAGTAAGGGAGAAAACATTGACATTTGGAAATAAGCAATCAAGCCCATGTCACCCTTTTACAACCCAGACGCTCTGATTGTCATCAGTGTTTTCAGAAGTTTGATCACCGCCTTTCTCCCTCCTCTCCGTCTCAGATAGCAGAGACGTACGCCTTCCTGCCCAGAGAGGCTGTGACTCGTTTCCTGATGAGCTGTGGCGAGTGTCAGAAGAGGATGCACATCAGCACCACAGGACAGGACTGCAAAGGTACAAACACAAACACGACGCCTGCAGCAAACGTCAGAGCCGGAGGGAACTTTCCATACTCAGAAGAAGTCTCACTTCACTGCAAGGACTGAGAGTCGTTGTAGTTTTGCAGCTCTGACCTTAGAGTTTGAACGCTCTCGATATGAGATGATCTTTTAATGACCTAAAGACTCATTTATTCTCAAAGTTACAGACACAAAGAGAGCCTTTTGTCCGTGTTCTTTGAGCACTTTGCAGGTGTTTGTGTACGTTTTATATGAAAGATTACAGAGAAGGTCAAAATGGATCAATAGCAATGGAAGTCAGTGGGGGAAATGTAGCCATCATGAAACAAGATGCGACAAATATCTATGGACAAGGGTGAATAAAAAAGTGAAATGAAAAATGTCTGTGCATAAAACAAAAGAGTATATAGTTTACTTTTGTGTTTCTCGGTTCATTATCACAAGCTTCTCTACTGTTTACTGTTTGGTTGCTGGAGACGCTTTTGACTCTTCACCACCATCTTGTGAACAAATCAGAGTATTTTCAAGGTGGGCCTGGTGCACCTTGGTTCTAAATCTCCACTCTCAATAAAAGCATTGGAGGCATTATGGGGTGTCGGAGTTGTTCCACTTCTGAGACAACGTCTGTGTAAACTGAAACCCCCGTGTGGCAGAACAGATTTGACGTTTGGATACGATGTCATGTACCCGGCTCACGACCAGAAGTCTTTGAAGCAGCTAGCAGCAGTTAGCGGCTAACTCAAAGAAGAAAATCATCCAGAAATGTCTTCATTTGAAGCAGACAGTGTGACGTCCAGGAGCTCCTGACTGTGGAGCGTAGGACGGGATCATGACACACGCATTACTGAAAGGGAGAATACATTTTCCTCCACTGTGAAGAAAGACTGAAGAACCTTCAGATGGAGAGCCAAACCTTACGATAGCTAAGAGGAGTTGTCTGATAAAATATTGCCAGGAGAAATAAAATGTGGAATAAAAGCCTGACAGATATTGGATATGTTCACTATGATTTGATAATGAAAACAGGGAGAAATTCAGACCAAATCAGCGGCTTGATTTGTTGAGGCTAAGCTAATTCGCTAATGTTAGTAAAAATGTGAAGCCAACGTTAGATAATTCTGGTTATCTCCAGCAACTCAACGATCCAGTTAATTATACGCTGATGTTGTTGACGCCTCGCTTAATGGAGGCTGAGTATCACCATCAAAACACAAAGGTTTAAAAGGAAGTGCCTCAACTTCTCCGCTGCTCCGTCTCTTCGTCGTCACTCCCTCCCATTGTTCTCCCCTCGGTGTCTTTTAATTAGAGTCGGCCTTTCATCATCCCCTCTCACTCACATATCTACCCTCTCCCCCCTGCAACATCGTCAACACCTGATCTGACTCTGAGAGGAAACGATCACAAAGCAAAAATCATTTCTTTATATTGATTCTCTTCCGCACGATTTTTCATTTGTTGGAAATTATTGACAAAAATGTGTCTCAGACCTTTAAAAATGATCACATTCGCTTGTTTGACCCGAGTCCTGCAACAGCCGTAGAACTAACTGACATCTGGGAACATTCTATGGACAATGGACAATCTGCTCCATGATCAACCATAACATTACAACCACTGATTACATAGATGGTCTCGTAACTACGGTGCCTGTTAGGCAGCAATTGGACATTTTCTCCTGAATTACGAAGGGTTACAGGCGTGTTATTGTGTGGTGGGAGAAAGGGTCTGTGTGGTCTGATCCTACCAAAAAGCTATTATTGCAAAAAATTACTGAAGAAGAAGAGAAATACACAATATTAGGCAGGCGGTTGTAATGTTATGGTTGATCAGTGTATGGGGACCTTTAAACCTGCCTAACAATATGTAATATGAATCCACTTTAGCCCTGTTTGACATGTCAGGTTCATCTAAGTCAGGTTGAGGACCTTTATCCTCCTTTCTTACTATTATTCATAAAACCGGGAAATCCTTCTCCACGTTCTCCACAAAATACTTCCTCAGCCAACGTCTATGTTCTACCGTCTCTCTGCTGCAGCTCAGCAGGGATCCTGAGGAGGACAAAGAGACATCCATGATCCGGCTCACTCAGACTGCTGAAGCCTTAAATTACAGTAGTTTCAGCTGAACTTGAGGATCTATTTATGGGACCCAGCGTAAAAGATCTCTCTCTCTCCGTAGCTTGCTTCTTTTCCAAAAACAAGCTTTGCCACTGTCTTTACCTCTCAAGTGTAGCATGAAAACATAAATGGGTTTTCATCTGTCATTCAACGGAAAATATCTCGAAGAATCTCATGGTTTCAGCTTCCATGGCGGACCTACAGCCTGAAGACCAAAAAGCTGCTAACATCTATTTTACATTCTTCTCCATCCTCTCTGCCAACCCTACCACCCCCAATTACTCTCCAACTACTGGCACCCTGAAGGCCCCCCCCTCCCAATCTATTTCCCACCTCCTCTACACTCCCATCCATCCCCCATTCCTATTTCCCTCCCCCCTCTAACTTGTCCATCCTTTATCCTCCTCTCCGAGTGTCCCACCCACCGTCCTGCTTCCAGCGCTTCTTCTATTTCTCCATCCCATCACCCCTCTGTCCTATCCCCGAATCACTGCCATCCTGCCTCCCCACCTCCCCATCCTTTGTAGCCTCCGCTACCCATCCATGTACCCTCCGTCCATCCCGCCCTCCCCCCACAGGGTGCTCTCCTCTCCCCTCATTAACAGAGGAGTCATTGGAGTGTCCTGTCTCTCTCCTCAATTAGCCTAATTAATGTCTTTTAACAAAGAGAATGGCTCAGGAAACAAGCTCATTTTCCACAGAGTCGGGGGGGGAGAGAGGGAAGTGGTAGCGTTGAGGAGGCTGGGGGGCGTTGGGAAAACACTGGTTTTAAGGAGAAATGTTGAAAGGAAGAAGAAGACGATTGAGAACGACAGTCAGCACAGAGGGAGATTAAAAAAAAGATAGAGCGTCCAGTTTGGTTTTCATTGTTGTACGAGAGTTAGAGTTAATGTCCTTTTTCTTGTTTACATTTACTCAAACCCCGACAAAAGACTTGAAAGTAAGACACTAGAATGGAAATCAATAGACTTCATACCTCTTTGAGGCGCAACAATGCTATGTTCCGTCCAGTGCTCAAAGTGGGATTTGGCGGGTGTCGAAACCCTAAATCCTGGAGTTTGATAGAGCCGCATTAGGTCTAGAGAAAAATGAAGAATTTGTAAATTAATATTAATAACCATAACTCTAAGTTGCATTATAAAAGTATTCTTATTCTGTTATGTCATTGCGGTATGACAGAGTAGAAGAATGTCTGGTATCGTGCCGACGAACACCTGCAGTCCTTGCTCCTGGTCAGCTGCAGTCCAGTTGAAATTTGATCTGGTTTTACGTCATTAATTAAGAACTGGCATTCATATATATTTTAGACTTGTCAACATTAATGCCTCGATGCTCCTGATTTTAACCAGATATTACCGAGCTTCATCCTAACTTCCTCCCATCATTCAAGCGCGAATGACACAGGCTAGAGGATGCTCTCTGGAGTCCAATGGCCTCTTGCTTATCCTCCATGACTCTCCATGACGGCGACTTTGTCTGCGCTTCAGCCAAGTTCGGTAACACAGTCAGGAGAAAAATCTGCCATGGCGTCTGCCATTCCAGAACCCTTCCGTCTTGATTTATCTCAATGTCCTATCTCAAAACTTTAGAAAAATCTATTTATCTGGATCCGCAACATGGTTCCACCAACTTTGTACAAATCCACCCAGAACTTTCTGCGTGATCCTGCCGACAACCCCACAAAATAACGGACATGGTTGAAAACAACTTCCTGTTGTTGTTCAGGCTCTTAGTGTTCCTGAATATTTTCCTCATCTCACAGGAAAGCCTGTCCTGTAATGACGCCTTGGCCATTGGCAAAGACTCACATTGTAAGTATGACAAAATAATATGACATAAAAACTGTAAATATGCTTTCATACGTCATATAAATGATTAAATCAGACGATTAGATTAGCCGAGGAAAACAAACATAAACACAGATTATGAACAACATCTTCACCTCCCCCTCTATCGTTACTGTTTCCCACTCATAGCCAGAGCAGCTAATTGCCTCACAGCCAGTGGGGGATCGGCCTCTCCTGACATGCACACACACACATGCATGGGCGCGTGACCTCAGACCCTCTTTATCGCTATACTGAAGTGACTCCCACTAAAGTTCAACTGTGAATTATTAAATGCATTTAATCAGCGTGGACCGAGGCCATGTTTAATTGACACAGGCAGCAGGCCCACTGTGTGTGTGTTTGTGTGTTTGAGTGTGTGTATATTTGAGTGTGTGTGTGTCTCTGCGTGTGTGTGTGTGTGTTTGAGTGTGTGTGTGTCTCTGCGTGTGTGTGTGTGTGTGCATGTATGTGTGTACAAGTGTAAGTTTGTTGCAATGTTTTTTACTCTTTTATGCAGGAATTTAACTTCTGTGAAAACAACTAGTGTGTATCTCGTTTAGTGTTTTTAACCACCTGAGGTCCAATCCCCTTTTTTTATATTCTCCCAAATCTCTCACCATACAAGTACCCTAACCCCACCTGTATTAGTATAAGTGTATTGGTGTACTTGTAGCTAATATCGTTTTTTCATTACAACACTTACTTTTTGAATATTAATGATGCTACGTTGCTCCACAATGGGAGATTATCCAGAAAGACTTCTGACATTAAGAACGTCTGACTGACTTCATCATGAATCTTGAATCATTAATCCAACAATCCAGCCGTCATCCCCTCTGCAGGTCCGTCCATGCGTCCATCCATCAACCGATCAACCGATCAATCCCTCCATCCCTCTATCCCTCCATCCATCCATCCATCCATCCATCCATCCATCCATCCATCCATCCATCCATCCATCCATCCATCCATCCAGTTTTGGTTGTTGCCTGTTCCTTACAGTGTTGTGGTTTACAGCTGACATTGGGTGAGAGGTGAAGTAAAGCTCGGACAAGATGCCAGTTCATCCCGAGATGAACACAGAGAGAAACGGTTACCTGACAGTTAGAAGGTTCCCATTCTGCATCGCAGTTTCAGTTTAGAGCAGTCTTCCACCGATCGACGGGTCGGCCTGCAGTCCTTTCCTAGGGACGTAAGGGTATCGTAGGGTTCCTGAACTCCTCTTAAGTCCCTTAGTGCTTCACAGGTGGCTCCCCTCTGCTCCTCAGTGATGGGTCAACTGGAGAGGACAGTTTCACTATCCACAGCCAGTGGATAGTGGATATTAAAACTGTCCACTGTCGTTAGACACGTCCTAGAAGTCACCAGATGAATGAGTGACAGAAGGAGTACGGTTGGAGATCGGAAATTTGATTTCCCCTTTTTGTGACACTGGATTGCTTGTACAATGCAGGGGATTGTGGGCTGCAGATGCTTTTTTGACTATAGTCAATGATTTTTTCCCCGGTGACTGCTTTGCTATTTTCACCTAAAAGCTGAATTTCTCCTCTCCAGAGAACGACCGGCCGGGCTCTCTGCTGCTGGAGGTGATCGACTACAACATGCCTCTCACCACCACCTACTTGAAACAGATGAAGCTGCAGTGCATGGGCAACAACAAGGTAGGTGCGGTCGCTGCATGTCAACCGACGGCCGTGCCGTGTCCGACTTCAGCTCCGGTGTGGGTTTTTGTCTGCGCCGACAGACGGAATATCTGTCCTCTCTGTGGACGCGGCGATAATTTCCTGAAGAACGGATCACGTAGTAAATGTTGGCAGCTGCTACAAACCAGCAGGTTCTTTTGTTCGCTCAATTATTGTTTGTCAGAAGCACGTAGGAGGAAGCCAGGAGGCCCATTAATGTCTAGGTAGAAAAAAAACCCTCCCACACACTCTCTGGTAATTAAAACACAATAATGAGGAGAGATATCAGTGTTTAAATGTGAGGCGGGTGGAGGTCAGAGACCAAAACGATTTCTGCTTATTAAACACCAGGCTGGGTTGTTTATATTCCCCGCACGTCATTTCTAACTGGAGCACATTAAATGTTGCCAAAAGTTTGAGAAGAAACAAGTTTTCTGATTAGGTGGGATTGGAGGAGGACTCCGTCATGGGGATTGTCGTCACAACTACAGACGTCGTGAAATAATAATCATACATTTAACTTATAACGCACTTTACATTTGGATCAAATCTCAAAGGGTTTCGTTGTGCAACACAGCCAACCCTGTTGTCTGCATTTAAAAAAACGTCCCCGAGGAGTTCAGTGTCGGGTATTTCAACATCGGATCTCTGAACCTCCCTTTAGTAGGCGACGGCTCTACTTGCCATCGCCTCCCGAACAAATGCTTAACCCGTCAGAACCAATGGTAACGCCCATGTTACAACATTTTGAATTCTATGCTCGCTATGAAACGTTCTTTTTACAGTATTGCCCTGGGTTTTGGAATTACATGTTTTTAAAGTTAAGTCTGAATAGATTTAACAATTCTAGTTCTTTAGAAGCTCTCCTGTAGTATATTTAAGCTGATCTCGCAACAAAATGGTTTTTATATTGATGCAAAAACGAGTGCGGAAATTAATATCATGATAAATAAACAGACGTAAACAATCTCAGGAGCCTGGAGGAGATACCGGGAGTCGTGGGATGACACAAGGAGAACTGGACAGGTCCATAGAAGGACAGCAACCCAGCAGCAGAACCGGTATCTGCTCAGAGGAACCGGAGGAGCACTGCCAGATCCTTCAAAATGACCTCCGGCTGCTACTGGTTTGATTTTTCTGACTAAGCTGTCAAGAACAGTCTCCACCAGGGTCCAGCACCCACTAGTGGGACCTGTGCTCCCAG
Source organism: Lophius americanus (assembly GCA_037951165.1). Taxonomy (NCBI): domain Eukaryota; kingdom Metazoa; phylum Chordata; class Actinopteri; order Lophiiformes; family Lophiidae; genus Lophius; species Lophius americanus. Next base: position 1,986,898 of record JBBDHG010000086.1, on the reverse strand, counting down.
CCCAGCACTCAGCAGCTGGACTTTCAATATTTTTTTAACCATTATTTTACCCCGAAAGTGTCATTGAGATCAAAAATCCCTTTTCAAGAGTGTCCGGTCAAGAAAGGCAGATTGATGTTCACCAGGTTCTCCGCTGGTCCCCGTTCTCCTCACAGATGAGAGCAGGTTCACACTCAGCTCAAGTAACCCACGTGAAAGAGTCTGGAGACGGCGGGGTAAACGCTCTGCTGCTTGAATCATTATCCAGCAGGACCGGTTTGATGGTGGGTCAGCGATGGTCTGAAGAGGCACATCTTTGAAGGGTCTCACAGACCTCCACATGTTGGCCAATGGTACCGACTGCTATTAGGTACCAGGATGAAACCCTGTCTGACCGACTGTCAGACCTTACTCTGGTCCAGGACGATGCCCGGGCTCATGTGACCAGAGTGTGTTGGCAGGTCCTGGATGATAAAGGTTTTGATGCCGTTGACTGGACCTCATGTTCCCCAGACCTGAATCCCCCTGAGAACCTCTGAGACGTTATGTATCGGTGCCAGACGCAACCAAGTTGAACCACAGACTGTCCAGGATCTCACTGGTACCCTGATGCAGGTTTGGGAGGAGATCCCCCAGGAGTCCATCCACCATCTTATCAGGAGCCGGTCCAGATGTGGTCAGGAGGGCCTTCAGGCACTTGGAGGCAAAACCCACTACTGAGACACATTATGAGTTGGATCAGAACCTGGGATGTCAGTTTGTCACTTTGATTTTGGATTTGACGTAGAATCCAACCCTCAGAGGGTTCATGGTTTTGATTTCTAAAGACCGTTCTTAAATCTTTTTGTTCTCAACGAATTACATAATGTCTATCAATACTTATTTTCAACTTCACTTAATTCATTTGTCGAGATTTAATCTGGGATTTAGAACTTCAATCCCCGTGGGTTTGGCAACAACAATATAACAGGCAGGTAATGCCAGCCTTCTTTGGATGAGGAAGACTCCTCAGTGTCCTGTTGCTGCCTCGGCTGTTAGTCGTGAACGAGCTTTTGACAGTTTAAGTCCAGAACTGTGATGATCCTCCATCAGTTTCTTCAGCATGGTCCAGCTACCGGGTTTAGTGCCGAGAGTGAAAACTGATTCTCAAGCTGCCCGCATCTCTTTCAGCAGCTTCGTCCGGCCAACCGGAGTGCAAGGACCTGAGGTCTGACAGATAGTTTCATTTAATAGTGTTCAGAGGAAAATCAGGAGCTGTGTGTGTGTGTGTGTGTGTGTTTGTGTGTGTATGTTTGTGTGTTGGGGTGAGGGAGTGTGATGAGTGCTTGGAGTGATTGGTAAATTCCATTTTTCTCCAACTACGGCAGCACCACTCCAGCCTGTACCTCTGTGCCTATCAGTACATTCGCTGTCAGTCATATTCATATTCCCTGTGAGTGTATGTCTGAGTGTGTGTGTGTGTGTGTGTGTGTGCAGATAACGGGTGGGGGAACAGGGGGTTGAGCTCATTCCAATTAAGCCAGACCCCAGAGCGCCGAGTTAATTAGCTGAAGAGAGAGACACTAAAGTGCCAATTTGCACTGGAATGCCAATATATCTGCCGGTCTGTCTGTCTGTCTGTCCAAAACACACACACACGCACACACATACACACCAACGCAAAAACACACACACACACACACACACGCATACGAGACACATGCACACACGCACTCACACACTCGCACTCATACACACTCTCTTGCACGCACACACCTGCATACATGCTAAAGCGGTAAATATGTGTGTCAAAATATGCTAAAAAAAGTTCTGGTAGGAAATCGAGGCGTGTTCAGAGTCTTCTTGGTTCCTAAACATTTCACAGTAATGACGGCTGAGCCACTCAAAAATGGTTGGTTCCTACAGACAATCAGGACCATCAGTGTCGGATCTGATGAACTCTCACACGCTACACTTTAAATGTTTACACTCCCTCACTCACTTAATTGGAGATTTATTTTGGGAAAGGTCATTTGTGTAGTGTTGCCACTAGGAAAGACTTTATCTTCAAAGTTTTCAGGCCATCATTTCTCAACCTTTGGTCCAATTTGGACCGAATCGAGTGTTTATGAATCGACTCAATCCGATGAGACAGTGAATGAATTAAAAGATGAATGATTTATTCCAACAGAGGATTTCTGATAATTCGTGCGTTAGATAGTCTTCTGCGCCCCGACTCTCCAAGGGGATTGAGATCGAAGGGTCTGTGCATCGAGAAGAAGCGTAGAATATCCCCCTCTTGGAGTCTGGATACTGGTGGTGGGGGCTGATGACTCTCCTGAGGCTGATGAATGATGAGGCTGATGGATCTGTGAGGACTAGGTGGAGATATGGAGGATGAGGGCGTGCGAACCAGCAGCATGTAAGAACTAGATGGATGGCGAGAGGGTCATATTTAAAGACAGCAGCTGATGGTGGGGGGCTGAGCACGCAGGTGAGACAGTGATTGGACGGAATACCTGCATAAGCGCTGGTGATATCATTTGATGCACAAGACTGTGGAGCAGGTTCTTGAGACTGAGCATGTGCCAAAGGTGAGGATAATAGGTGTATGAGCATTGCTTTGGCACAGGTGTGAGAGAGGATAGTCTTTCTGACTGAACTTTTAATAAGTCTCCATTTCTTTCATAGTTAATTTTTTAGTCATAACGGGGAGCTTTGTTTTGAGAAACACCGTTTTTTGAGCGGTGCCATCCAACAAAATGTCCGATTATGTCCAAATTGGCTCCTGAATCCACACAAGCAGATCTATCTTGTATTTATAGTAAATCTCTGTAAAAGCTAATATTTTACTCATGGGGAGTTATTTGTCTCATCTGTTATGTCCCAACCATAAGTCCAATGTGTCTGAATCAAGCTGATATGAGCTGACACGAGGACATCTGTCCTCTTTTATTACTGAACTCAGAAGAACTCGTTAACTGTATTTATCTTCCATGATTATCATTGAATCATAATCGGATCTGATCTCAGAGCTTTTACTGACTTCATAGAAATTGTTACTGTAGGTTGAGTCTATATGGAATACTTGAGGTTATTAATGAGTCGCCGTCGGCTCAGGCGTTATCGCTCCCTTGGAGAAAAGACGGCGAGCTCCAAGTCTAGGCGACGAGATCCGGACAGGGATGCGGTTCTCTGAAGCAGGCAGCCATTCTGAGCCGAGTTGAATTCCCCCCGTGTGGACTGCCCGACCCTACATTTACCTCTTACATGTCATCAGTCTTGATTTATTGCTTTGACGGCGAGGTTTGGCATTTCCCGATACATTATATCTAAAAGAGGTGCTATAGGTGGCGCAGTGGTTAGCGCTGCTGCCTCACAGCAAGAGGGTACCGGGAATGACTCCACCTCTGCCACTTTCTGTGTGGAATTTTGATGTTCTCCCCGTGACTGCGTGGATTCTCTCTTGGAACTCCGGCTTCCTCCCACAGTCCAAAAACATGACTGGTAGGTGAATTGGTGACACTAAAATTGCCCCTAAGTGTCAGTTGTTGTATGTCTCTATGTGTCGGCCCTGTGATGAACTGGCGACTGGTCCTGGGTCTACCCTGCCTCTCGCTCGATGTCCGCTGGGATAGGCTCCAGCCCCCCGCGACCCTGAACAGGATAAGCGGTTGATCATGAATGAACGGATATCTTAAAGACATACTCTTTAGTCTTACACTCTGTTCCCTAAAGGGTTATAATAGTAATTATTATTATTATGAATCATGATAATGATGATAATGATAATAATAATGATAATAATAATAATGATAATGATAATATCTTTTCCCTGATTCACTTGTACGTATCTAAACATGTTAAATGCTTATTATGAAATTTTTTTTCGCCAAAAGTGAAATATTATAATATATTAATATGTTCAGATCATGTTTTATACCCTGACCTAATTTACCCGTGAGGATATGATCAGTATGAAAAGGGTCCATAATGCTAAGACAGTTGTGGACTCTGTAGATGATCTGCTGCTCACGTATGGAACGCCCCATATAAGTGAACTCTTGAAGGAGAAGTCACACCTCCTCCGTGGCTCCTGCTCTCTTCTACAGAGCGTGTTTGGTGGCTCCGTGTCAACGCCGCACTAATTAGTTCACACTGACTTATTGACACGCGTCTCATTATAATCCTCCTGTTAGAATCCTGCTTCGTGCAAAATGAAGGTTTTTCTTCCCCTAACGAGAGCTTTCATTCTTTCTATTCTCTCCAAAGCCCTTCATCACCATCAATGAGGAGGAGAGGTTCATGTTCAGGGAGCGGGGAGTTTGATCCTCCCCTCGTTCAGCGTGAAGAACCCGTGTTCTGTTCTGGGCTTTAATTACTAAAAGTCAGGCCAGATGAGAGTCAGAGAGTTGGATCAGGAACAGAGGTGCCCGACATCTGTCAGAGTTTCTGTATTGATCCGCAGCCTGTGGACGATAAATAAAAGATGTCCCAGGGCTTCAAGCAGCCCACAGCGCATTGACTGACGCGGAGTCCTGATCGATGCCGCGCTTCCCGAAGACCGGGGACGTGTGCCCATATTCATCATCTCTCACCTCGGCTCCAGTTCTCAGAGCAGAATTACACTCCCGTCAGTCAGCGAAGAAACTTTGAGGATAGAAACGTAAACATGAGAAAAGTTAAACCAGCTTTCACTACAGGTGGTTCAGGCTGGGTTCAGGTCAGGTTTTCAGGAGCGGCGGTCAAAGACCTGGCACAAATACAATATTTACAGATTATTTAGATTTTAGAATTAATACCTTGTTTTTGGCACATTTTCCATCCTTCCACAACATTTTTGTGGAAATGTTTGTAGTATTCTTTGGTTTGTCTTAAGGACGAACCATACAAAATACTGGATCCTGTCTTTGGTTCACCAGTTGTCCCTCCTTAGACCATTTTGGTAGATTCTAACAATGGCAGACCAGGATCACCCAACAAGACCTGCAGTTCTGGAAATGTTCTGACCCAGTTGTCAAGTAGCACCATTTGGTCTCCGTCAAAGTCTGTTAGGATTTACACTTGTCCGTTTTACCTGCATCCCACATCAACTCCAGCAGAAAATGTTAACCTGTTGGCTAATATGCCCCGCCCACTCACGGGTAACCATGGTAATGAGCTAATAAATGCTCTTCTCTGTAATGTTCTGGCTGATCAGTGGGATAGCGATCATCCCCAGAGACTAATACACTTAATATATGAATATATTATAAATATTTTTAACTTAAGCACTAATGTATTTTATGTATTACATTTTTGCTACTATTGACAGTATAATTAAAGCCTCGATTAGCTGGTATTAAAAATCAAATGGTACCTAACCCCAATATCCTACTTCCTGCTCACATCATCCGCCTCGACGCCACGCCACGCCTTCTCAACACTGTTGCTCAGACAGTTGGGATGAAGTTTGAGCAATCTGTTGACTGTGTGTGAGTGTGTTTGTGTGTGTGTGTGTGTGTGTGTTTGGTGTGTGTGCGTGCGTGAGTATGACGATGAGTCTGTGCTGCTGGGAGGAAGATTATAGTGTTAAGCCCAGAGGAACGAAAGTACAGACAGGAATAGAGGAGCAATGAGTCACTCACCTATAGAAATAACATAGGACATGAGGGAGTACTAAGTTCAGTGTGTCTATATGTATGTGTGTGTGTGTGTGTGAGTGAGTGTCTGTGTGTGTGTGTGTGTGTGTGTGTGTGTGTGTGTGTGTGTGTGTGTGTGTGTGTGTGTGTGTGTGTTAGCGGATGCAGTCAGAGTGCAGGATGGATGAATAGCAAAGCTGGCGGTCTTTTGTCTGGTGTGTTTCTATAAGCGAGAAAGGAGGAGAAGGGCATCATGGGAGAGAAAGGTAATCATCGGTTCTTTTACACCAGAGAAGAAGAAGAAGAAGAAGAAGAAGAGGGGAGCGGAGTTCATATTTGTGATGTGTGAATCCACCACCGGCTCCATTAGCACACATCCCAAGCCTCGGTTCATCCACCCATCCCCTTTATCTCTCCCTCCATCCGCACCCCTTCCCAATTCAATAAGAGGAGGAAATTACCCAAGATGCTTCCTGGCAGAGGATGGGTGGTGAGGGGTGGGTGAGGAGTGAGAGAGCAGTGGGGCGGGGGGGAGAGTTGTCAGGGCGGTGGCTCTGTCAGTCTGAGAAAGAGGCGAGGAGGAGGTGCAGAAGGGGAAATGAGGAGTGTGTGGATGTGAATATAAAAAATTTGTAGGTGATAGTGGGATGCGAGGGGGAACAGAGGAAGGGGAGGGGGTGAGAGAGACGGAATTAAAAATGACAATGAGGTGGTTCATTATCATTTATGGTCTCCCCTCTCTCTCTCTCCCTCAACCCATTATTGCAGCTACCTCCAGAGGAACGATTCATTATTTTTGGAGGAGGGGTGTGTGTGCGTGCGTGCGTGTGTGTGTGTGTGTTGGGGGTTGGTCTTTCATAATTATTGAAAAAATGAATCCTACATTTACAAATGAAAGGCTTGTCAGTGGACAAGCCTCCCTGGTACAAACCTTCTTGTGCTTCAGGATCCAGGATCATGTTTTCCTCCCTTTTATTGAGAAGGTTGACATTTGGCCCGACCCACAACTCCAGCAGTTCCCTTCATAATAATTATCAAGTGGAGAGGAAACAGTAATTCAGGCTCAGACTCTTGGTGACCAGCTTTGCAAAGCATCTAACCTTTGTGGACGTTTCTCTAAGACCTGTAGATGGCAGAACGGAACATCTAAAACAGGAAGAGGACATGATGCAAACTAAGTAAACGTACAACAGCACACAAGGTAGACGTTACTGTGATCAGATTCAATGAGATCGCTTCATTTAGGACTATTCCATACACATTCCTCCATTCATTTGTGACTTTCTCTCAGCTTTAAATCCACCAAAAACTCCTACAAAGTCTCCAGAAATACTCCAGAACCGTTCATCTGTCCTCAACCTCAAGCGTCTTCCACGCTTCCAGAGAGCGATGCGACACGAGGAAACGTCACTTCTTAAGAGGACTTACTTAGTTAAAATGTTATCCCAGCTGTCATCGTTTGATGGAGGTTTAAAGATGATGTTTGGATGAACGTTAAAAAACTCTGGTCTTCATTTTTCTATGGCGCCCTCTATCGCGTCAACACAAGTTGAAGTCGCCGGTCCAGACGGCGTCTTATTTCATTTGATTTGATTATAAATGCTGCGAAACACGAACAGTCACTTAAAAATACAATCACGTCTAGGATATGTCAAAACATACCTCTGAGTAAAATTAAATGAAAATCCAGCTTGTAGTTTTTTCTAAATCTTGCTCACAACAAACAAATGGACAAACGCACGGAGGTGAAAACATAACCTCCTCCCTCGGTGGAGTAAATAACCTCATGAGCCGACTCTACATCCCCTCAATGCAGGAAACACCTCTGTGGCAAAAAATTATCTATAAGGTTCATCACATACTTTAAATCAAATGTATGTTTATGCTTTTCCTGATTACTGGACTCGTATCTCCGGCCAGGTGGAATATGACGTCATTGATGATGTCGGGGTTCTTGGCGCCACTATTTTTAGCTCAAAATTCAATCATTTTTTTCTTTGTCTCTTTATTAATGTGGCGAAAAAAAGGTTCTTTGTACACACTGATCTTCAAAGAGGACTGGAACTGCTGTAGTTTGGCCGGGTAACTTGTCAGTACTACCAAAATAGACGGACCAGGAAGTGTATATGATCTCCGCTAATCAGAATAAGCGTGATAAGAAACTCTACCGTTTGCTGGAGGAGCGTTAATAAACTCAACAGAGTCTGCAGTCTGCATGTTCAGGCCCGGAAAACATTGTTGCCGTCTAAACAAAAGGCCAAACTAGCTGCATGGATGGTGGGACGTTCTCTGCAGGGTCACTGTCATGAATCTGTTCTCAAACAGGAAAGTTTTAACTCTGGGCAAAAGAAAGTAATGGTAAGAAAGTTCCCTCTGAAACTTCATCCGACCTTCCACCAGCATCAGAGTGAGCAGATAAGCCATCCTGCCACTTTGTCCTACAGGGGGATCGTCACAACAGAACATCTACAACCGATGATGATGATGACACTCTGACCCTACAGGTTAATACTAAAAATATCGAACAGTACGGAGCTCAGATTTAAAGCCCTGCTGGCTCGTTACCCTCTGGTGGATTTGCTCCGGGAGCATGACCTTCATCACACCTCTTCCTCTGACCAGCTGCCCTCAGTCTCTCCTGTTTGTACCGTCCAATACAGAAGAACCGCCACGGAAACAGCTCCTCTAAAACCTCATTCTTCTTTTTTTTTTATTACACTTCACATGCACAGTTTCATTTGAACATATCATCGCTGCGTACAGTCACTTCATGGACAATGTAAATCCTGCCTGCTGCTTTTACGGCACACATCCATGCATCTGCCCTCAGTCTTTAGTCTCTTTGCACTGCTATCTGCATTCTTAATACAATTCAATTTGTGCCTAGAACATAGATTTACGCTGTTGTTCCTACATCTAGGAAACGTAAATGTGTAAATACCTTAAGACGGGGTTGTCGAACTCAATCACAGACGGGGCCAAAATTAAAAAATTGAGACCACATCGGGGGCCGAACAGCACTCAAATGTGTTTGGATGATTAATCTGAATAACTACGACAATTAATTCCTATTTTATTTACTAATTTTATAGAATTACGAACAAACCAAGGGAACAGAACATAATCAAATGATAAAATTCAAAATAGATCAGCATAACTAAATCAGCAGTGTTAATTAAAATAAAGTTTTTATTCACAGGCATCAATTACAGCCAGAAAACTATCTTTTAAAGTTACATTAAAAATCATTCTGTTTTTGATTAACAATTTGAAAAACCCTTGGTAAATGGTTAATCTGATTTCTTTCTTTTGCCACAATAAAACCATGGTAGCAGACTGTTGTCCTCGTATCTCTCCCTGCGGTCAGGAGCAGGTGCACCTCAGAAAACATACAGGTATACATACATACATTAAATGTAAAAAAAACTTCATGTTTTCAACAAAATAACACTGAGACAGGTTGAACGGCTGGAGGACCTGAACGCAATTCCCCAGTTAATTAAAACGTGCGTTCTATTTACTAAACCGCGTTTGCAACTCACTTATAGCTGGATTATTAGTAAAGAGAGTGGATAAATGCTGATATCTGACAGCAGGGGAGCGGAGAGGGATCTGACGCTCTTGGTTGACCTTTCCGGCTATCATTCTGGGATTTTTAGTATTTGTGGTGTTTGTGCTGTTTACCGGCCGGCCAGTTATTGTAGAAATTAGATATTGTCCCCCGGGGATGGATATAATTGTTCTGCGGGCCGGTGTGGCCCATGGGCCTTGAGTTTAACTCGTGTACCTTCAGGAAACTTCATTGAATGTGAACACATGCTTTGAGACTAAGGTTCACTTTTAGATATAGTTACAATAGATCCGATTTTTGATGATCTATTCTTTAAAACTACATCATCACAGTTATTAGTTAGCAGTAGAAAAAGCAAAAGAGTTTTAAGAGGTGACGTGTTCGCTCGCTGATTTTCTGTCGTTTCATCCTAAAATTGTGGAAAGTCCTGTCTGGACCCAGTGTTGAGTTTCTCTATTCTGGGCTTCTGCACACTCAGAAGAAAAAAGTCTCTCTTTATCAGAAGTGGTCAACCTTCTGGTAGATTGCAAACATCAGCACAATGTGTAAGAAGGGAAAACCATACAGTAAATAAAAAGACTTAAACCAAACACTGAGACCAGAGGAGTTGGGAAGACTTTTAATCTATTAAATCTAAATCATCACTTGAATGGAAAGTGACAAGACTTTACTATAAAACTCAACGTCTTCACACAGTCTTGTGTTTTTGTGACCGAACGATGAAAGCTGTTGTGGTTTGGTTCTAGCAGACGCCGCTGAGTCCTGTCTGGGGTCTAGCAGCCCATTCAGTGTTTTCTGTGGCCCAGGAAGTGATAAGAACCCTTATCAAGCTCTTCAAATCCCTCTACACTCGCTCCAGTGCATGGGCATGCATGAGTGATGAGCCTGCAGCTCCAGCCTCGGCCTATAGGTGGCAGGTTTGTCATGTAAAAGTACGAGAGGACACACACACAGACACACACACACACACACGTTCCCCCACACACACAGCTTCATGTGTAAGGGTAGGACAGCAGTTGGTGTGTCTTAATTCTTCCTGCTCCACATGTTGAAGTTGCTCCGAGAGGAATCTTCTCAGATCACAGCTGCTGCGGTTTGGAAGAGTTTGTTTCTTATGATTGCTTTATTTTTTATATCTTTGAATTTGCAATTTGTTTAAATATCTCTGCTCAGGGATTTATTATTCACCTGGAAAAAATAAATATATATTTATGTAAATAAAAATAGAAACTGACCGCTGCATCTGCAGGAACACACAAGGGTCCTGTATTTAATTCACAAACTTTATTTCACCACGTCCAGAGTGCTGGTAAAAGTTGCGCAAACATCTGGTTTGGTTCTTGGTTAACATCTGACTCTATCTTGCTTGGTTGGTAGTTTTGCTTTTTGGCTGGCCTACTGTTTGGTTATTTGGTTAATTGGCTGGATGGCTGGTAACTTAACTGGCTTGTAGTTTGGATCGTTTGGTTGGTTGGTCAGCTGGAAGGCTTGCTGGGTAGTTGGTTGGTTAACCGCCTGGATAGTCTGTTGGTTTGGCACAAACAAATACAAAAATGGATTTCTCTTTTTAGTATTCAGGCAAAACCAACTAAACCAATTTTCATCAGACATGGAGGATATTTTGGGAGTGGGTCAAACAGGCCGAACAGAAATGTGACGGAGTGTTCTCGTGAAAACCACTCAGATGAGCTTACAAGGTTTTTGTCAACTCAAATTTCTAAAACAAATGTCAAGGACTTGTGGAGGACTGGAGCAAGATCTGTTCATACTGGTGAAGGTAGGGATCACCATTAATAGCCAGGCATTCGTTTGTGTTTTAAAACATTACAAAGCAACACTTTTTTTTGACATTTTATCAAATTAATAGGACTCCAAGAGGCTTCACACTGTTTGATCAGCTGACTTGTGCAAAATATTAATAAATATAAATATTAATATATTTTGTGTTATTTTTTGGAGCAATTTCGTAGTTAATAAAATATTATGATTTTGCCATTTCAGACATAACAGATGCTCAGACGAAGAAAGCGACAAGTTACAAACATTTGAAATAAATTTTCCTTTTATTTGTCATCAGTTTGGTCATGTATAATATGAAACGTCACAATCAAAATAAAGCAGATATTGTCAACATGAGACATTTTGAATTAAATATAAGAGACAGTGGGCAGTGTTTCAGGGGATTGTCCACTCCAGAAAATTACAATTTAAAATGTATTAAGCATTAATCTACTATTTATCTATTTCTCTTAAATATAGCGTGACCTTCATGTGTAAATATGAATTATTACCTTTATCAGAGTCAGCTGTTCTAACAAACTGACATCTGGGCGTCCAGCGCTCTCTCTCTCGCGCGCTCTCTGTTTGTGACGTCACGAGCCATGGCCCCGCCTCTGCCGGTTGCCACTGGGTGTCTTGAGGGTCCTGCTGTGCGCTCGCACTCCCTCCCTCCCTGCATCCAGCCGGTCACGTTAGAATAAACAGAGAGGCGGACCGGAGGCTCAGGAATAAACTGAAGAGGAGCCTCAGAGGAGCCTCAGCGCAGCAGAGTGGACTCTTCCATGTTTGTAACCGTGCACGTGTGAAGGTAGGAATGCGTCCGTGCGTCTTTAATTATTCCTGATCTGTGTTTATTTTCTGGTGGGCTCCTGTCTGCGTGGTCCGCTCCTTTGGGCGCTCTGCGGACACGCGCTCCCATCACTCACGTGATGAACACATTTACTCTAGTCCTTCTTTATTGGCACATTTCCTCACTAAGTTGTGTTGCTGCAAGTGTGCGCGTGTGCGTGGAGGGTGTGCGCGCGTGTGTGGCCCAGTGCCAGCTCGTTAAAGCCGCTTCGAAGGCGCGTGCGTTTCCGTCCTGCGACATGAGCGTCATTATCATTCATGGCCAGACGCGCACTGTCAGGGTACAGCGCGTGTTTACCTTTAAAATCACGCGTGCGTGCGTGTAAGTGTGTGTAAGTAGTGATTGTGGGGGGGAGGAGGGACCGGGCTGAAGACCGGGCACCTACACAACAATTGTAGGCGCGTGTCAAAACAGTGGCAGCGGCCTAAATTGAACGGCCCATCTATCGGACTGCCTGTCTGTCTGTCTGCCTGCCTGTCTGTCTGTCCATCTGTCTCAATGTCAGTGAATCCGCATATAAATACATATAAATACATATATATATATATATATATATATATATTAATATATATCTATCTATGTATGTTAGAAAATAAATTACATATCTTTCTAAGTTTCTAAATATGTATGTAGTTTCGTAAGTACCTACCTACTGTAAACATTATGTATTTATCTACATATTCATCTAAGCATTTATCTTAATATCTACGTGTCCAAGTATCTGCCCACCTATCAAAAAACAAAAGTATCTTCAAACCTATCCAAGTATCTACGTCAATGTTTTTCCGTGTCGATCTGTATCTTAATATCTAAGTGACTCTATCTATGTAACTATGTATCTATGTTACTATGTATCTATGTAACTATGTATCTATGTAACTAGATACATAGATACATAGTTACATAGATAGAGTCTAAAGTATCTGCGTATCAAAGTATCTACGTATCTACATATCTAAGTGTTTACGGGTATAGATATGTATCTACATATCTAAGTGTTTACGGGAATATCTATGTATCTACATATCTATGCCTCAATGTATCTCAGTACCTACAGCTCACGCTATATGTATCTATCTATGTATTTATTTTATCTATGTATTTACATATATAAGGTATCTACGTAGGGCTTTATGTATCAGCCTATCTATGTATCTACGTATTTAAGTATCTACGTCTCTATATATCAAAGTCTCTACGTTTCTATCTATGAATCGCTGTATCAAAAATAACTACGCATCTACATATCAGCGTATCTATGTAGTAAAGTTTCTACGTATCTATTGATCTACATATATAAGTTATCTACACATCACTTTATTTATCAGCGTATCTACATTCATAAGGTATCTACGTATCTATGTAACTCTTTATGTATCTACGTAGCTATGTGTCTATTTTTTGCCTTATCAAGGTGTCTGCATCAATGTCTCCAAGTATCTATGTATCAGAGTATCTACGCATCTATGTAACTACGTATCTATGTAGCAGGATTACTACGTTTTTATGTATTTACACATCATTGTCCACGTATCTCTTCTGTGCTGACGTATCTACGTATCCATGCATCTACGGAATGCAGAAAGAAGGGAGATCATGAGGGAGATTTAGTTGTTGGAGGAACTCCCAAGTGGGCGGGTCCCGTCACGGAGTTAAGAACTCTTTGGTGAGACTAAGCCCACAAAGCCACTGTTGTGTGTATCTGTCGTTGTGTATCTGGATTTAAGTGTTGTGGATGTGTATTATTCTTTGTGTGTACTTCTGCCACCCAGAACAGAAGTACAGCTTTTTACACCCGGTCCACTGGGAGACGACGTTCCATGATTCTTTGTTGGTTTAAATGAGAGATGTTTCCACTGGAGGGTCAGAGGTCAGGGTTAAAATCTGGATTCAGTGCCTTGCACAGTGGCCATTCTCCAGATGCTTTCAAAACGACAATATAACAAATCTGCTCCCGTCAAGTGTAATATACACACTAGCTGTTCCCATGGCAACATCTTCTCCTGTGCCGCAGGTCGTTAACACTTAATAACTATCAGGAGTTGGAAATAGTTTTCTGGTGGCGATATGGTGACGGGATTATGGAAGGTATCGATCACTAAAACTACTGCAGGTTTTCATATCCAGGCGGCTGGGTCTCACCTCTGGACAGAGAAATGACCTAAGATCCATTTCCTCTGGAGAAGAATCATCTTAGACCTCCTGCAGGGTCTTCAGCTGTCACAGCTCAAGGCAAAAAGAACAGTCATATCATTTTACCTGAGAGTGAGTACGAGTGTACGACTACTTACCTTTGAGCACTCACTGGGTGAGTTTACATGCACAGCCTTTTTCCGAACAGATTTGGAAAAGCGCCTAATTGGAAAGAAAATGTTTCATGTAAACATCCTTTCCCAAAGAAAAGGCCCTTTCCGAATGAGGTTTCATTCCTTTACAAGGGGGGGGGTCTATCTCCTTTGGGAAAACCTTCCGACAACCGCGGCTGCATGTTAACACTGTTTCGGAAATCCCTCTTTTTGAGTTTTATCTGCGCGTGACCAGCGTCGTGACGTAATGTTCTGGCTGAGTTTTTCCGGCGCCGCAAAGCATTTTAAATATGGCGACTTCAAAAGAGTACTGGTCTACATCGGAGAGTCATAGCATCATCATAGCATTATCGCCACTACATAAACTGGAATGTCGAACATCCGCGCGTGTCAGAAAGCTGTTTTTATATTGTATGATTTCATGCGTGTTAACACGGGGTCGGAAAAGATCACAGGTCATGTAAACAGACGACCGACATTGCAATTCGAAAAGGTTTAATTGGGAAAGGAGAAAAGGCTCCCATGTAAACCCGCCTACTGATACTGAAAGTAGCGCTTAACGACAACCTCACAGTTGTTCTTTAAAAAGAAAAGGTTATCGTCGTTCAGTGGAGTAAAGTAGTATATATATATATGAATAGCGGGTATCATTGCTGTAAAGCGATATTGTTGGTGTAAAGTTGTATCATTGCAGAAAAGAGGTATTGGTGTCTGATAGTCTTGTCCTTGATGTAAAGTCTTATCATTGCTATATAAACTGTATAGTTGGTATAAAGTAGTTTCATCATCATAAAGCAATATCATTGCTGTAAAATAGGGTTCTTACTGTAAAGTGGTGTCATTGCTCCGAATGGTTATTGTTGTTGTTGTTGTTGTTGATATAAAGGGGCATTGTAGCCATAATAGTAATATCTAGTTATAATCTAATAATAATATATAATATCTATTTAATATCTAATAACGTTGCTGTAAAATGATGTCCTTGCCGTTAAGTGGTATCATTGCAGTAGAGTGATTTGTTGCACTGAAGTGGTATCATTGCCGTAAAGTGGAACTGTTGGCGTATAATGGAATGTGTGCTATAGTATCAGAGTTAGTGTTCGTATACAGAAGCCCAGTATCGACATCGGTGCATCTCTAGGGAAGGTCTAATTTAGGTTGTTGTACAGAAACATGTTTCTGAATCGGCACCATTATGGACTGAGGTTTTTCTTCAACTCATGCCCCGCCCCTCAACCAAGTCTCATGGACATCTATTGGCTAATTTAACCGTAATCCTGCTGATAAACAAACAAACCAGGAAGCCCACGATGAGCGAACGTGAGTTAAATGAGAAACTCCTCTGTGGACTTCTGCTCAGCCGTATTGTATTTTTATTTTATCCATCAGGCGTCACCCAGCTGATGTTAAGGTAGGCATCTAAGGGGTTAAAGCCCTCCCCCCTCCCCAACATCCTCCGCCTTCTGCCAGGGGTCAGTACAAAAGAAGAGCCTCTTAGCTCCTCTCTGTTCCAAAATAACTCTGGTTTCCCCCTGACCTGGCCATGTGCACGGCAGGAGGAGGCCTCTCCTCTAATCCTGCTTCCCCCTTCATCCTCTTCCTCTCCCTCCTGGATGGGTTGTATCCCTCTATCTCTGGGGCCTGTTCCTCTATCTGACGCTGCACCATAGGAAAGCTCAAATTTCTACTCCACCTATATCCTACATCTACGGAGTGATGATACAAAACATTGTTTTTGCATAAAGAAAAGGGTTTGATCAGTTAAAGGGTTGATTGTTTCAGCTCTGGCCCCCTCGGCGATATTTCTGATCAGTTTATCAATCGCTTAGTCTGTTATTTATTATAAACTGTTGAAAAATACCACGAGGTCCGAGACTATGTGCAGTAGTCCATTATAATCCCAATGTGTGTTTTTTAATGTGTTTTTGCAAGAGGAGTCACATAATCAATGATGTCATAGCAAACCTCTCTTAAACAATCGCTCGGTTATCATGGTAGATACGTTTCACGTCACTTCTCTTTTTGAGACTTTTATTTTATCACCGGATTCAAATCTAGTTTGAAAAGCTTTTGGTTCCGCTCCCAACAGTAAACGAGGCGTGGGGAAGGCTCGTCTGTAGCCTCGCTAGAGCTGAAGGCTGCTCTTTACACGTCCATGCATTCAACCTGCATGACATCCATGTATTTGCATGAGGCCGATGTGAAATCCAGCCTGTCAATCATTCCATGACATGTGCCAAAACGTGAACTCATAAGACTCATAAGAGTGGGATGCGGGGTTGAAGTCCGTCTGTTAGTGCTTCCATAGCATAACTCACACTTACAAACTTTAAGTAGTGAAGCCTTTTGATATTAAGGTCTTTTTTTTTATTTTCTATGGATACAGTTTGGATAGAAACTCATTCTGTGAGCTGGATTTATCTCAGTTTAATATTTCGGGAGCTTTTCTTCACAAAACTTTATCGGTGCATCTCTGGTTTACCGAAGAATTGCCCCTTTTGATAGTTTTGAGCAGTTATTTAATTTCCTTTTTTCTTTTTGAAGGTTTTATCTGACACATGCAAATAACCGGAATTTTAATTAACAGGGACGACCTCACAGGTTCAAGTTGTCTGCTTTCACCTTAAACGGGACGTGGCGCCGACCTCTGACTGCTCTACAATAGTTCTGAGCACTCACAGGTTACGTGGCGGGGCAACTTTAAAAAAAAACATCAAAAAGAGATGTTTGCTTTTATTGTAAAAGAATTTGTTGGGATTACAAATTAATATTTTATAGACGTCGTTGGTGGGTTTCACCCCCCCTCTGTCTCACCCACATCATCAGACTGAGGTGATCAGGTATGATCAGGTGGGACTGAGACCAGACCGCTTTTCCTCAACGAGCCTCGCTTCATTCAAGCCTCCTGCTTCACATTGCCTAGCAACCACACCGTATAGAACATGCAGTGCATTTGTTTCGCTGCAGGCACACCACTGCCATTGTTACTCCTTAATGACCGCATTGCTTTTTGACCAAAGCTGCTGTCAGTCAAGACCGGACCCTGTCTTGTTGCCAAACGTGTGTCTACCTCGGCTCATGATTTTGGTGGTCGATGACATGAGACCCTAGTTTTAGTATAATTAAGACATGACCTATCAGCCTGTTTGGTGACAGTCTTTATGCGGTTCTTAACGGGAAGCAGTTTGTGTCAAAAACCTGCAGAGTTTTCTACTGGGAAAGCCTCTCGGTGTCGGTCTGGCGGGATGGCGGCCGGGCGGTTCACCCGTTATCGGTGGTTGACGAGCTCAACCTGTTGCGTGCGTACTAAGTGTTTGATTTGCATTGCCTTAGGCATTCTGTCGCCCACTGGGCTTATTAGTGGAACCATGAGACAAAGATAGGTCAAGCTGAGCGCTGATAAATCTAAATGCAATCACGCAGCAGACAGAACCATGGCGGGCGAACGGAGTCGTCTAATGTTGGTCACATGCTATTTCATGGCGTAGCAGCTAAATTAACGGATAGCTGCTCACTGACATAAAAGAGGCTGACGTGGAACGAATCTTACTATATGGTGTTCAGTCCTAATGTTAACCGTCCAAGTCTTCTAAGCTTCCCGTGTTTCAACCAAACTTTGAGCCAGATGAGGGTGGCGGCGCTGAAGGAGGTGGGGTTCTGTGAAGGGTGCTCGGGGTTAAAGTCTTCTCAAAGGTTGCAGATACTCTCAGCAGATAAAACCGTCCGGCAGCTCTTCGTGAGAGGACAGCAGCTACTGCTCCGGTCGTGGTAACGTTTCATAGGTGGTGAAGGTGATGCAATTCGTTTCACTCTTTAATAAATGTCTTCGCCTGACACTTTGGTTTGGAACCAGATGATTCTCAGGGATGGATTCATCGGATTCTTTCCAGAACAGTTTATTCTGGCTGTACTATGCCACAAATATTCAAAACAACTCATGTCAGACTCTTGTTACACTAATACAATTACATCACTGTCATAATAACAACTCCATATACTTTAATCAATCGGCCATAACATTATAACCATTGACAGCTTAAGTTAGAATGACATGACATGGGCGGGATATATGAGGCTGGGTCAGATCATCTCCGGACCTGCAGGTCTTGTTGGGTGTTTTTGGTCTACAGTGGTTAGTACCTACCAAAGTTGCCTAAGGAAGATCAACTAATGATTAAGCGACAATTTGATGGGCGCCATAGGCTCGTTGATTAGCTTGTGGAAGGAAGGCCAAGCCCGTGTCGTCTGATCCCACAGAAGAACTGCTGTAGCACAAGTTGTGGAAGAAGTTAATGTGATTAACATTAACTTTAACTCTAATGATTCTGATAGAAGTGTGCCATAGTACACATTGCATAACAGAGCTGCTGGCAAAAAGGGAACATGTCAATATGAGGGAACTGCAAAGTGGATCCTCTAATGGCCAGAATGTCAGGCCTTTCGTATCCATCCCCACAATCAAAGTGAGGAGAGGGAGAAAGGAATGGATTCAGTCCTTCCAAAAAAGTCTCTTTAGATTTTCACTCTTCCAGCCCATGGTCCATGTGGATTGAATCCAAAGCAGCTGGACTTCAATAAGTTTCATATGTCAAAAGGGGTTAATATTTTTGCCATTGAAGGATTTTGATAAATTTTATTTTCTCCATTTCTGAGTTAATAAGTTGGACATTTTTGACCTTTATCTCAAAAATAATGCAAGGTTCCTCACTAAACAAATCAGCTATTTTTTGTATATATTGTGTAAGGTTTTAAATCCACCATATCACCTCTGGGGCCTTTTTGAAGACAGTTTGCATGTCCCCCCCCCCCCGGCATGTTTGGGTTTTCTTAGGGTGCTTCCTCCCACAGTCCAAAGACCAGCACCATTTGTGAATTGGTGACTCCGAATTACCTGCATGTGTGAATTTGAGCTTGAATGGTTGTCCTTCTCTATGTTTCGGCCCTGTGATAGGCTGGCGACATGTCCAGGTTGTACCCAACCTCTGTCAATGTAAGCTGTGATAGGCTCCAGGCCCCCTTGTGGCCCTGATCAGGATAAGCGGTGGTACAAAATAGTTGGACGGAAATGTAAGTGAGATCAATGTGGGTCAGATGTAAAAGGTTGACTGTTACAATTAAAGTAGTATTAGTTTATTTTGACAGGGATATGAATTTGTACTAGGCCCGATTTGCTTGAATTTGGGGGGTTGTTAGAACTTGGCTAAGGTCAGGTTTTCTTTTAATCATTCAGGAGTACAATACAAAGAAACCATAATGAATACTATGCATGTATCTTTTAATCCAAAGTCAAAAATCGATACAGGGTCACAAAACCTCATATAGCAATTATCAATATCTCCTTATGTCCAAACTCCAACCAAAAGAGCCTCAGGATAAAAGTGTCAATCATGCAGCCTTGGGTATATTATATTACAGTAACGTTTCCATGTAATTACCTCTGAGTCTGACGTAGTAGTGCTGCCTGGCGGCCATGCTGCTGTGTGTGCTCACTGCTCAACCAGTGGAACCAGAGAGTCCCCGCAGACATCAGCCATTTAATGCAGTTGGAGCTGAACTGCTCTCCCCTTCTCCCGCCCTTCCTCCTCCTCCTGCTCCTCGTCCTCCTCCTCCTGCTCCTCCTTCAGACTCCAGCCTCTGACTTCTCATGCTATAAAATGCGAGCTGGCACCGCTCACGAGGGAGTCTGGCTGTAGTTGAGATGGACATCTCAATCTGTCGGAACCGAGTGCTGATTATAGCCAGACGTCAGTTTCCTGGTGTATAATTGATTCAGCGGGAGAATTGGTAGCAAATGGTCCAGTAACAGAGAGAGAGACGCGGGTCAGATAGGATCGGATCCGGCCTGTCGTATATGTATGTAATCTGAGTGATAGAGCCCAGCCGTTCATTCGGACACTTGGCGTGATGATGCTGATCAAATAAAGGTCACTTAACTTTACATATGGCATGAGAGTTGGCACCTCCATGTCTGAGACTCTGGTTCTCTTCCCACCGGGTTTGGGTTGAGATGTTTCGGTTCAAGAATGATGAGAGTGACGGTTTGGTCCAGTATCTGCTGAAATGGCTGGATTTTATTGGACCGTCGTGGTGAAAGGGAGCTGGGACAGAGGGTGAACCTATTTATCATTCGCTGTATGTGAGGGCTGCACGATAAATCGACGTAATCGACAAAAGTCGATTGTGAAATTAGTTGTCGAGGAATTTGATAGACGATTAGTCGGTGATGTCATCGGCCACCGCCTCTAAGAAGGAAGTAAACAGTAGTGCCCCTGGCAACACCATTGCGCAGAAAACATCCAAGGTATATGAAGATTTCTCCCTCAAAACGGCCAGAAAATGTTGTAAACTGCAAGATTTGCAAAATGACCTTCTCCTGGCGTGGAGAAGTAATGCCGGAGCATTTGAAGCAGAGGAATGTTGGCTCTGCAGACGATGAAGACTCGTCTCGCTCAGCTAATTAACTAGTTAGCTAGCTCAGCTTAAAGGGACTGTACTTAACCTTTCTGTGATCTGTAATGAGGTCAAGAGTACTAAATAAACATTGTGAAATCGCGATGATACTCTTCATGATACAAATTTGGTTGATGCCTGCCGAGTGCTCACATACGTGCATGTGGGCGTGTCTTATGTGGGCTGCATCCAAACTTCAAACCATTCAGCCTAATGTAGCTGTTGACCACAGATTGCACAAAGCACTGACTGTTTTATTTTTCTACCCTTGTTAATATTATAAAACAGATGTTTGATTTAATTCCAGAGAAACTGCTGTATTTTTTTATATTTAAAAAAAAAAGTATTATTTATTTCAACATTTATCTACGTTTTGTATCAGCAGTGATGTGATGCAACATGAAAGGACTAGATTCCAGTCTTTGAGTTAGATTTTTATCTTGGGTTTGCTTCTGGTGGCTGTTCCATCGCCGTGTTAATGATGGTGCCAATGTTTACTGCTGCTGATGAAGAGGGGGCGCCCATCATGGAAGCCTCTGTCAATGATGTATGAATGTGTGAATAGATGAATGCTGCGTCGTGTCATAAAGAACTTTCATTACTTTCACTTAGTTTATTCTAGTTGAGTCATTTCTTTTAACAGACCATCTCACTGAGATAAATTCGTATGCGCTGGTTTGAGGTTAAACCTGCCTGGCATCAAGTCATATTATTGTAGTCGTGGCGACCGGTTGTGTACTGTGTTTGTTTGCAGGGTGAAACTAGCCAGGTCCAGCAGTGACCTTTGCCTGAACTAATCCGTGATTTGTTTCCCAAGGATTGCTTCCTGTAGGGGAAAAGGGTTAATCGTGGTGCTTAGGGCAGATTTGTGACTGACTGGATTAAGCGGGGCTCAGAGTGTTGGACACTCCACTAATCTCCGGTATCCATGCCCTGATGGCTGTGAGGGAAGTACAGACCGACGGGCTGATTTATTCTCTGGATTCTCTGATCCAATGACGATGTAGCAGCTGAATCTGGGCCTGACAGACTGATCAAACCAGGAAGAAGACTCTCCCTGGTGCTGAACCCAGTGCACCAGGTCATTCTCCTCTCTCCTCTGCTGCACACCTACTTTTTATCAACCAGCTTTGGGTGGAAGCTCTTGTTATATTTGTCGACTGAGTGTTGATTTAACCACTTTACAACAGTTCCCAGCCCCTTGTCTAACTCTGGGAGTCAATCATTAGCAGAGACTGCACAGTATTTTTCGGCCCACAGTGTTACTGACATTTTATCTGTGATTTTGTGTGAAGGTTCTTGTTGAATGGGGCGGTGGTTGTAACATGTTTTATCTTATTGTGTTTAAAACGCAACCCTTGACCACAGCAACCCCAAATAGCAGCAACACAGAAACGGTAGCAGGCAAAAGTAGAAACAGGTCAAATAAAGTTCTTTTTTAAATCCCGAGCCTTGGCGCTGGGAAGAGCCCACGGTCTACTCCACCTATCGTCCAAGTTAAAGAGAGAGTTTGATTTCAATTATAATAATGCTCGAATGAGAGTAGTGGTGCTAAATGTTAGTAAACACTTTAGTTGATTTTATCTTATCAATCTAGGCTTTTGTCTTGTTACAATGAAAGGTACCTCCGGCAGTCGTCCCGCGGAAGACAGTCGACATACAGTACGTTATATCACCCTATAACACATGGTGCTAGTAAGTAGGGGTGGCTGCAGGGCATAGGACTGTCTTCCCACTACATCGTTTAATAAGTGCACAAGTTTAATTGAAATTCAAGCTAACTGCCACCGATCCAGCACAGATACCATCAAGAAAGGAGAATAAAAAAGCCCCTGAAGACAATCTAGACATATCTATTTAATGATGAAGGGCAGTATTAATAGTCAACATTTATCAGAAGCTCATCTGCCAGACTTGTATTGAAATATCTTACATTTTCCCAAAAATCGAGAAAAGAACCCAACTAAATTGTCAGGCAGTGGCGCGCAAAGGTGTCAAATTGATGTTCTCAGCAGCTAAGCCGATTGCCATATCGGCTCTACTACCTAATATTATGCAAAGGCAGTGTAATGAGGCTTTTTATACCTTTAACATTGCTGGTAGCTGCTGTGTCTTTTCCTGTAAGTAGTCTTATGAATATGTGTGTGGCCTCAAAGATGATGAGAATCCATAAAGACTTGACATGGATGAGTACATAGCCTAGCTCATAAAGCTGATAAAGTTTTATCCCTGCATGAAAAGAACCATTCATAGTAGCATCCGTTTCTATTACAGTCTCCCTTCACGAGTTGTGTGGAGAAAGGAGCTCAGCTACTGTATGGACCACTCTTAGTTAGCTTATAGTGTCTGGTCTGTGGAAGTTCTGTTTCCATGGTGATCATACAGTCGATGGTGTTGATCCAGGTAGGTGCACGCACACATGAACGCAGGAACCCACCAGTCTGCTGGTGGATTTAACAGATGGGTGATGAAGGTTGTCGGAAGCCTGACCTCTTTCAACACACACGCACACGCACACACATACACAGCACTTCTCTAATGCTGTGTGTGTGTGTGTGTGCGTGTCATCAGAGCCTGTATAGAATCCAGCCCTGTGCTTATTGTCACCCTCGGTTTCCACTCTCTGTTTCTCAGTGCAACTTATCACTTGAGCATGTGTCGCCTCGTCAACCCGACGGATAAACTGGCAGCTCAGCAGTCAGACGAGCAGCCAGTCACCGAAACACGCGCCGCGCTCCTCAGAGTCATGTCACCCATTTCATTCACTCAGTCTAGATGTTGTCAGAAAATAATGAAGAATAACCAGGTTGCCATGCATCACGGCGACATCCTGAAATTAAATAATAAACATTGAAAACAATCAAATTGTGATAATTGAAGAGCTGGAACCAGAGAGGTTTGGCAATTCTGCACACATTTTATTATTGATGTTTCAGTCGGAACTCTTTTTCTTTTTTTTATACTTGAGCTGTATATTTTCATTGTTTTGAGTGCAATTATTTTAAAAGGTGAAAAGAATGTTAACTGGGTCCAGTAAAGTTGGAATATAGATGCAAACATCAACCACTTATAATATTATTAACGTCAAACAGCATGGAGAGGATCTGACAGAAAAAACACGAGAAGCTGTTTGTCTCAGGAACTGGAGAAGAAATAAGACAAAACGTCAGTTATCTAGTTTCTGTTTCTCTGAGGTCTTAGTTTCTCTGTAGTTTCTGTTTCTCTTGGGTCTAAGTTTCTCTGTAGTTTCTGTTTCTCTTGGGTTTTAGTTTCTCTGTAGTTTCAGTTTCTCTGGGTGTTCAGATCTCATTGATATCAGTTTCCTTTGTGGTTGAATATCAGAGTTTCAGTTACTTTTCGTTTCAGTTATTCAGTGTCTATAGTTCTCTCTGTAGTTTCAGTTTCTATGTAGTTTCAGTTTTTGTCTTCGTAGTTTCTATTTTCTCTTTAGTTTGGCTACTTTTTCTTTCAGTGTTTCAGTGTCTGTTCTTGCTCTATCTGTAGTTTCTTTCTCTGTAGATACCATTTTGTAGTTTTGGTGTCTGTAATTGCCATCTCCATGTAGTTTTCTGTAGTTTTAGTTTCATTGTAGTTTCAGTTTTCTTTGTAGTTTAATTTACTTCCAGTCCTACTTTCAAAATGTAATTTATTACATATTACTTGTTACTTTCATTTGAAAGAAATAAGTTAATTTACAATATTACTTTCTGTCCAGAGAAATAAGTCACTGATTACATTACCTTTGCGCTACTTTTACCGAAATAAATAAACGCGTACAATCTTCTTTAATGGCGAATAATCAAAGCACAGAAGCAAAAGTTACCTGTAGTTCATTGCGGTTTATCCATTAGCTTAAAACTGGACTTACACTATACAAAATTAGATTAGTAGAGTTTGATTTTAACTCACACTGTACAAATGAAATATTTGCTGGAACTCAGGATTGGAGCGCTCACGCTGTACGACCCTCCGGCTCTGACAAAAAGCAAAGAAGGCTCTGACGTCGCCCGATTGAGTTGATACCATGCCAGAATATCTGACACGCCAGAAAACCAAATCGATGAGCAATTAATTTCAGATGGTTACACGTTACTGGAAATGATAACTGTAATATTACCATCATTGTGTTATTAATGCCTTATATTACTCCATTACTGCCTAGTAGTAATACACTGGTTACGTCTTGGTTAGAGTTTCTCAGTCGCTGTCTCTCTGTAGTTTCTGTTTAGTTTCAGTGTAGAATGAACTGACATCTGTCCATCGTTGTGGTCCATCGTTGTAGTCCTTAGGGTTGGACAAATGATCACTGTTGAAGGCTTCTTCTGGTGGGGATTTAAGTCATGAAGGGACTCGTGGTTGGGTTTGCCAGGAGGGACGGTTGATGTTCACCAACATGTATGAACAAGAAGGTTGTGGTCCATCCTTCAGCACTTGGACACTTGGCACAAACATCCTTACTTGGGTAGGCCTTTCCGTCCTAGAGGACAAATCGTTGTTCTTTTATCTCCTCAACTTCTCTCTGCTGCGTATGTTTTTGATGTTTGTTGATGAGTTTGACAGCAGTGGAGACGTAATGGAGATGCGTGGTGAGATAGATGTTTATTCATGGTGTGGTGGTAGTGGTGTGTTATGGTATAAAAACATCCAAGGTCTTTTATTACCTGATCGATCCGGTAATCTGTCAAACTAGACGAAGCAATTTAGAACAAGAGCAAATTATGGATACCAGAAACCCTGAGAGTTTGTGTGTGTTGTTTTTTTATTCTGGGCTAACTGCAGAGGGAGTGCACCACAACGCAACAACGCAGGAAGAAGGTTCTCCCTCTCCACGCACCGAACAAGAAAACTGGATTTGAATGCTGCTGTCACGTGTGTTTGCTGACATCTCACATCTTAAAGAGGCGTCTTGTGTAACACAGCGATGTTGATGCTAGTGTGATATCCCACATAGGAGTTGAGCGGCTCTCTAGTAAAAGAATAAATAACACAACAGTAATTTGTTGTTCCCATTCGGA
Organism: Lophius americanus; assembly: GCA_037951165.1. NCBI lineage: Eukaryota > Metazoa > Chordata > Actinopteri > Lophiiformes > Lophiidae > Lophius > Lophius americanus. The sequence goes on along the minus strand of JBBDHG010000086.1, from coordinate 1,961,348 downwards.
TGGTCCCATCTTCTGCTCAAACAGCTAGGTGATCCTGGATCTCACACATTCACCCCAATTTGATTGCATCGCTGTTGATTTTCCTCCGGTTTGAGTTAGCTGCTATCTGCCAATAGTTGCTTTTGACTCTTACTTTTGTGGGCTTCAAGCGTAAAAACACAACCATCGCCTTTTGTGCCCCGTCCTGTATCCAAACTGCACACAAGTTTCTGATACACAGATGTTACTTCCTCCGCCTCCATCACCTAGACAAAACAATTCAGATCCACCGTCATGTTTTTATTACATCCCTGAGGAGTCGGAGGTTTTAAATGTATCATAATCGTGTCTGCAAACGATCCTTCCTGTGAAGGCAGTAACTCAAAAAAAATGTTTCATTGATTATTTTCAAATTTTATACCAGCATAGACCTTCCTCCTTTGTGAGAAAGAACTGGATTGATTTGAGTAAAGGTAAGTTACATATATCTGCCACTGGGGGAGCTCTATCTCTAAAAATTTTCGGGCCATATTTCCCTAAGCATTCGTCTGATTGTATCCAAATTTGGTGCACTATTTCTGACATGTCTTCACTTTTAATCTGAGGAGTCCAATCAGAAAGATATACCCTAGCTATCGAGGAAGACAGCGTAGGTCTATTTGCTTTTGCACAGAGTGGGGGGCAGAATAGAGACGCACTAGTCCAGCCTTGAACAAATTGTTGTGTTTTAGTTTTTTGTTTTGGACTCAGGACGAGTTACACCTTTGACACTTTCAGATCCTTAAAGCCAGAGTTTGTTCACAGAGCAGTGAACAAGAACTTTCCAAATGAGCTCTGTGGAGAGACGGCGAGCTCATAGCCTGCAGCTACGCTGTGTCTCTCACACCGACGCTCAGAGTCCAGAGGGCTTCTGCGTCCACATGCATGCTAAAGACACTTTTTCCCAGAAAGCGTCCTGAACCCACACCCTGCAAGGTGAACAACTCAGATGTTGATGTGTCCTGCATGCAGACGCGACCGTACAGCACCAACACTAGGACCGAACCACTCCAGAGAGCACCTTATCAATCAATCAATGGTTCTTATTAACAATGCATCACAATAGTCTCAAAGCTTTTCCTGCACCCACTGACCTTTTACCGGCCCCCATAACCCTCAGATGGCGCCTTTGTGACCTAACGGACATGTTTGTTCTTCCATGCATGAGCATAACTGTTCAAGGATGCAGCGGATGAAAAGAACGTGATCTCAGGAACACGGCATAACAGAGCCCCATTTCCACAATCCCTGGCCTCCTGCTCCACTCTTCGCACTCTTTTCTTAGATTTTGGTTACTTTGAGCAAAGATCTGGTTTTGCACTAGCAACTTCTTTGAGCTCTTTCTCTTTTTAGGGGCTCGCCACTGCAGATCCGCATATTGATTTGGCATAAGTGTTTACGTTGGAATCCCTTCATGACACAACTCTCCCATTTATCCTTGCTTGGTACCGGCACTAGATCTATTGTAGAACTTGACGAAGGGTCCACACTGGATTTCTGGCAAGCCCTCTTTTGATTGGGATTCGAACCCCAGTCTCCTTGACCAAAGCCAGTGGTGCAACCCACTTATTCATCCAGCTATTTCACACTAATAAAAAGTAAGATGAAAAGAAAGAAATAGATATATAGTCCCGACTCCATGTCCTTGTGTAAGGGAATATTTTCTTAGAGCATGTGATGACTGTGTTTTTAAGTAACCACCGTGAGATCGGAGAAGGGCCATTATTAGACATAATAATAATAACGTCATATTTTTTATCCTCATACGAAGCTGGAGGGAAGAAGCAGACACGGAAAACCTTACTTTAACCTCGATCTACGTCTTCAACCTGAAACTCAGTGAGTTTTATATCAAGGGTTTCTTTGGTGCTGACCTCAGTGCATCTATCATACATGTAAATACACTGATCAGCCATAACATTATAACCATATATGCGCAGGACATATTGGGTAGGAAGTGAAAATTTAGGTGGTTGTAGCAGGAAAAATAGTCAATCGTAGGGATATGATTGACTTAGACAAGGAGCAAATTGTAATGTCTAGCCAACTGGGTCAGAATGTCTCCAGAAATGCAGGCCTTGTCGGGTGTTCCTGTTTTGCAGTCATTGGCACCCAACGCTCACTGATGCGTATGGTGAGCAAAGTCTAGCCCGCGTTGTCCCATCCCACAGAAAAGGTACTTTAACACAAATAGCTGAGAAATTTAATGCTGGTACTGATAGAAATGTGTCAGAATACAAAAAAAGGGACCTGGAGATGGGTATATGTCCTGCTGCTGTTCAGTACGGGTAGTCTCAAATTGCAATTTTCCTGAGTTTAAGCACCAAAGACTTTCTGTCACACTCCTTTTACACAATTTATCTGTTGTTTTTTGGTAAAGTTAATAGATTTCTTGTGTTTTTTTTTTGTTTCATGGGTTTATCACACAAATTAAAAGTCAGGAACCTCAGTAGTGTTTCTGTCAAATATATATCTGGACCAAACAGAATGTGCTTATCTAATAGCAGGACATGGTCACTCTCTCTCTCTCTCTCTCTCTCTCTCTCTCTCTCTCTCTCTCTCTCTCTGTCTGTCTGTCTGTCTGTCTGTCTGTCTGTCTGTCTGTCTGTCTGTCTGTCTGTCTCACTCTGTCTCTGTCTCTGTCTCTGTCCCTCTCTCTCACTCTCACTCTCACTCTCACTCTCACTCTCCATCTCTCCGTCTCTGTGTCTCTCTCCCTTTCTGTCTCTCTGTCTCTCTGTCTCTCTCTCTCCCACTCTGTCTCTCTGAGGATTAGACACACGGGTCATGACATTCATGGATGCTTTTTTTCTCTCAGCACACATACACACAAACACACACACAAACATACACACACACACAAACATGTGCACACACACAGACTGTATAACTGTAGCGGTGCCCAGCTGTCTGTGGTTTTCTTCATTTCCTTGTAGTCTGATCAGATAAGATGTTCTGTGGGTTTAGAATTGAGATTTAATTTTCAAGGAGGCATTTATTATTTATCACTCTAACAACGGTTTAAATCACACGCTGATTCAGTTCCTTCAAGATGGTTGTTTATTATCTGAAAGTTTGGCTTCTGTTAAACTTTGTTGAATTTTCTTTTCTGGTCTCTTCTTTCCAAACAAGGCTGTTCGGAACGGTACGTTTTTCTTCGCCTCCTCGCAGGTTTCTTGAAATCTGCTGATCCAAACAAAGTCTCAAAGTTAACTTTTACCCTATACTGAGCAGCACACCTGCCATGACACGGTTGCACCCCAGAAGAGAACTGTACTATCAGATTAAAGTTTACATAACCTCTGAGGTTGTTTTCCACTCTTGTCTGCTTTTGCTGTTTTGTTTATGAGCAGGTTTACAAAAACTCTTCGAGACATCTCCAAGAAACTTGTTAGAAGGGTTGAGTAATCAGGAAAGAACCCAATGAATACCGCTGTGCATTAAGATCATAATAACCATGTTTACTTTGTATTATAAGTTCTTTGCATTGGACCATTCTCTGAGGAGCAGACGATAGCCCCTCAAGGTGCCTGGGCAGCAAATTAGGGTTCCTTGTCTTGACTGTATGCGACTCAGAACAAGCCCAAGTCCACGCAGGGCTAGTGTCAAACAGAAAATATCACTCTGTATAAATGGAGACCTTGCAACGCTGCCTCTGCATGCTACGTTGCTGTTATCGCGTCTATTGCCGTTGCCAATCACAGAGTGAAAACACTTCACAGAGCCTCACGCCAGGGCTTGGTAATTCATGTGTGGATGAAAGGGCAATAAAATTGACTTAACACGGAGGTTGTGCACAAATCGAAGGAGAACTCTCATATCCTTATTTCAAGAGCTGAACCCACAGACTATAAAAGTGCATGTGATTTCTGAGAGATGTCAGCCGGCCTTTTAGTGCAGAGACAAATCCATATTAGTTCAATAACAGCTGGAGAAGTGATAAGATCATGCGCTGTCTGGTCTTAGGAGGCTGGAATCAGGCAGAGAGACTTGGATAAAGACATCATTGAACAGGAAGTGGAGCAAAGGGACCATCAGTGTTGATGGAACTCTTCCTGTCATGTGACCAGTCACCATCTCCTCTTCCTCTCTGTCCACTGAAGGTCAGTGGTAGCTTATTGATTCTGGCTGTCCGTCTCCTTTGCGCCGCATTCCATAGATGGCTTTTTATAAGCTGACAGAAAGACCGGACCACAGCCGTTTGACGAATCGTCCTCTTAGATGTCTGACTTCCTGTCTGCACACCATCGCTGATGATTCATCGTGACTTTTGTCTTGACACTCCTGATGTTTGTACATAGAGTATTATCAATGTAAGTGTGTGTGTGCGTCTGTGTGTGTGTGGGGGGGGGGGGGGTTTAAGAGGAAAGACCCTCTTCAATTTTAAAGACACACATCTCCGCCTCATGGCTGGATTTCTCAACAATCAATATTCTGCAGTGGAGCTCCTCGCCCTGCGCCCTGCGCCCTGTTAATCCTTGTAACATATATATGTGTGTGTGTGTGTGTGTGTGTGTGTGTTCGTGCACGTGTGTCCAGCCTGCTTGCCTCTTATCAATATCTCCTCTCAGTCCAGGAACGATCCTCCTCCTCTCTTCCCTCCAGCCCCCATCGATCTGAGTATGAGGCAGATGCAAAAAGAGGAATCACGTTGTTGTCAGGCTGAATGCTGAGCGCCTGTCATGTGGGCTGACTGGCAGCTACATTTTCCCGCCGTGTTATCAGGTCCAGGTCCGACTGATGTGTCAGGAAGTGTTTGAACAACACTCTTGTCACTTCAGCCGCTGTGAGTCGTGGCACGGTCTAATGCATTTCTATTGATACATGAGCGGGTCTAATTATGGCCAAATAGTCACATGGTCGGCCACCTGGAGCAAATCGTGGTCATAGTTTTAATGCGGACCGCTGTTGTGAATGATTCAGAGAGCTGACTGCTCTGGTCCGGAAGCTACATCTCTGCTGGAGCTTTTTCTCTGTGTGGAGGGGGCGTGTCCCCATGTCTACTAAAAAGAAACACTTGGTTATCTCCCAATAAATTAATTTAATTAGTTTGAATGGTTCCTTGTGGCACCGGCCACAAGGTTTGCTGGAGATGGAGCTGCCAGGCACGAAAAAAAGGGGAAGACCAAAGAGGAGGTTTCTGGATGTGGGGAGAGAGGACATGCAGTTGGTCGTTGTGACAGAAGTAGATGCAGAGGAAAGGGTAAAATGAAATCAAATGATCCGCCGTGGCAACCCCTAAAGGGATATATAGCGAATTATATCTATCTAAAGGAAACTCATCACTTGACAGGACAGTGGATGCGGTTGTAGACCAAGACAAAATCTTTACACTTGTGGTCCACCTTGTATTATTGCATATGGGGTATTATTGTATCATACCACTGAATTTTACACACTGTACCTTTAAGAGCAGTCGATAGGGCTGGGCAATTAGTTGGATGACAAAAGCGCAGACCCTTAGCATTCAAAAACTCTGCTGTTCTGACCCATTTTGAATTCATTGAGGTTGACGCCAAACAAAAAGAAGTCAGTCAATGTCAGCGCCCAAAGGTAACACCCCCAATTAGTTTAATTACTTACAAAACAATCACACCTCCGACAATGAGGAGTGCACGGCTCAGAAAGAGAGGCTGTGCTGCCACTAATGGAATAATCTACAAATGCTACACAACATGCATAGAATTAACAGATGCCAGGATATAGACTGCATTCTACGTTGTGAAGGGTTTATATGTCTCCATAGCTGCTCATTAAAACCTCAGATGTGATGGGCCTTTGTGAAAATGCTTCCCAAACTGTGATTCACAAAATTTGTAAGAAAGTAGCTGCTGAGCTGAAATCAGTTTGGTTTATAGCAGTCACTTCTGGTTTCTGGTCCGGTGGGGCGATTGAAGTGTTAGTGAGTCACAAATTGACTGAGCTGATGAAGAGTAGGACCAGTAGAGACCTTAGAAGACCTGAGCGCTCTCAGTAGCCATGTCATAATCACCCAGCCGAGCACTATACTAATAAATATAATAATAATAATAATAAAACTCCTACTCACATGATGATTTATTTGTGCTGTTTTTCTGGTTAATATGAAATACCTTCAATCACATAAATCATAAAATGTCTTGAATGAATAAGATCTCGGTCTTGTTTGTCCCACGGGCCATTCCTAGACAACACTGCCCCCCCACCCAGCCCAGACAGAATCAAAATGCGTTAATGGTGACCAGTAGTTCCAGTCAAATTAACATCATTGTAATGGACAACCACCAACCTGCATCTGTTTCTATGGAGACCAACAAATGGGATGAGGATCTGGTTTTTACCTCCTCTGATTGTTAGAGAACAAAACCGTCCGAGAGCGCTGCAGCGATGGAGCTGCCAGGGGGATGCAGGTGGGGGAGGAGTCAAGAAGGGTGGTTGAGGAGGAGGAGGAGGAGGAGGTGGTGGCAGGCCGATAGGGGAGCGAGGAGAGGTTGGCAGGGTAAAGGCATACGAGGGAGGACGGGGGAAGGGAACTAGAAATAATATTGGGAGATGAATGGGAGACGGGCTGATGGGTTGGGGGAAGTGGAAGGATGCCAATTTGACAGCGAGGGGAGGCTTCAGGGTCCGGCTCTGCAACAGCAGCACCGCTGTAAAACAAAGAGAACAAAGAGAACCACCAGAGTGAGGGATACCCCACCCACCCAGCACCAACCCCTACACTTTCAATGATCTTCTTTAGTGATACTCATTTTAGAGAAGATGTTATCAGAAGGAGCGTTTGGACACCATCACCAGAACATCTCTGGATTATGAAGAGTAAGGACACACGTCTGTAGACTGACATCAGTTATCAATCATAACCACTCCACTTAGGCCAGCGCCACACGACTCCATCAGCTTCTTACCAGAGCTCATTTTTACACCAAATAGAAAGTCTGAAGAAATGTTTTACTCTCATGGGAGGAGTGTTGGGGTCTGGGTTCACACCAAACGCACTACTTTACACTCACATGAGTGCCACAGAAACCCGTAACTATACAGGAACGACACATAAATGTTTCTTCTTTCCGCTAATGGTGCGCTGAAATTTCTTTGCCGGTCGCTGTTCATAGATCAAAGATTTTTGTAAAGTCTGACCAGCCGATTGTGATTCTTAGAAACCATAGAAGAAGAAGAGAAAGAGAGAAAACCTTTTTTGTCACATTTTTTGTCACATTTGAATGTCCATGAGGATCAGCGGGCAACCATCTGCGGGTCAGTTAGCAAATTGGGGTTCAGGGTCTCACTCAAGGACCCTATGACTTTGAGGCGGCTACGGCCTGGGATTTAACCGCCAGCCCTCGGGGTTGGAGGACAACCATTCTGTCCACTGCAGAGCTATACCCAACCCACAGCTGCAATTTCAAATGTCCGTTCAAAGGGAGACAATATTCAAAGTCAACCAGCTCGAGTACCGAGCTAAGCTGCACCGACAGACCTCCCCTTAACTGTTATATCGGGATATCACTTAGAGCAGAAGCTACGTTACACCTTTATCTGACCCCACAGCGTTTATCTAACCTACGTCAGCTGAATGTTGCTGATGCCCACAGTGCCTGTAATCCAAATTCATCAGCTCGGTGCCGTGTTACATTATCATTCAATCTTTTCAGCCTTTCCTCACAAAGAGCCACATGATTTGTTTCTAGACAGTGAGTCCCTGCTGCTCTTCTGTAGAAAAAACACCATCTCTCTGTGAATAATTGGTGTTTGCAAAGAGGCTCCATGGCCCGTCTCTGGAGATACAGGAGCAGAAGGCGTGGGCGAACCAAGCTGGAGAGATTTTTACTTTTTACAAAAGAATATTTCACAGAAGTTGGAAGCGGACAGGATTCTCATAGAGAACTAAAAAAGTATTTTTTCAAGTCTCATGAAGTCCTCAAATGCCGGTGACGTTTTGTTTTTAGGAACGTTACTTCAAACTGTGGATACTTAGCGGTGGGACTTGCTCCATGAATTTATTACATAAATATGTTATTTGCCATTTTGAATATTGATCAATTGACCAAAGAGGAATTAAAACAGAAATGACCAGAGAATTAAGTTAAAGATATCTCTTTATAGCAGCAGGTGACATGTGCTAATTATTCTGTCAGGAGGTCTTTGGTGCATAACATTAAAGCCACCTACCCAATATTTTGTAGGTCCCATTTTTTCCAGCAAAACTGTGCTGTGGTCTCTCTGTGTTCTGATACCTTTTAAAAAAGATCATGACTAGCATTAAAAACAAGGGCTCAGCTTCATTACCCACAACCTTCATTGAGCCGTGGGCCACCTGCTGCTTGTTCCCCTGTTGTCCTTCCTTAGCCTGCTTTTGGTGATTCTAATCCCTGCAGAACAGGGTCACTTAACAAGACCTGCAGTTCTGGAGATGTTCTGACCCAATCGTCCAGCATTACAATTTGGCCCCTAGTCAGAGTCACTCAGATCCCTAAGCCTAACAATTTTCCCTCTTCCAACTCATCAACCTCAGGATACTATTTTCACTTGCTGGCTAATATATCCTATGCTGACAGGTGCCATGGTAACGGGATAATCAATGTTTTTCCACCTGTCATGGGTTTTAATGTTATGGCTGAGGGGTGTATATGTCTTGCTAAAATCTTGCAAACTAATCCAGGTCTTTTCAGATTACTTTGTGCTTTTTCTCAGATAGGACATTGAACCAAAGATGAAGCCTGAAGACGCTTACATTGGTAGGCGTGGCTTGTGGTTTTTGGGGCTTTTGTCCGAAGGATGTTTGTTTATTTTGGCCTTTGGACTGTTGCAAAAGTAATGGCGTACTTATTCTTCTTCTGAATTCACCTGTCAGTGGTTATACTGTTATGGCTAATGGATGGATAATCCATCAGTCAGATAGTATTTAGGCCTCAGGCTCTGGGAGATTGAGATCGAAGGGTAAATAGAGTAAAAAAAATATATAAATCACACTTAGGGATGTGGATAGTGGTGGTGGTGGCAGGTGACTCTCCTGAGACTGATGACTGATGAAGTTGGTGAATCTGCGAAGACTGTGAGGTGAAGGGGAGGTGCAGCGTGTTCCTGACAGCAGCAGGAGTAAACTCGAGGTGCGGTGGGCATTATATTCAGACAGCAGCCAGATGTTCGGATAACGATGAGAGCTCAGACCAGAACAGCAGGAGATAGACCGAGCCGACATCAATGATATAAATAACAGGAAGGTGTGAGAAATAAAGTATGGCCCGAATGTGCGAAGGAATAGTCTCTCTTAACTTTTGCCCAGGCGTCATGTTGGTTTGACAGAGGGAGAAATTTTCTTTGACTCCAATTGTTTTCAGGAATGAAGGAGAGAAATGAGAGAGAAAAAGGAGGAGGTGAAAGAGGGAGGGGTGGAGGCAGAGGGATAGTGAGGAAGGATTGAGAAACGAGTGTGTGGAGAAGTGATTGGAAGGAAGTGATTTGTAGAGGAGGCGCTGGAGGAGAGCTCTAAGGAGGTGGAAGAGAGGAGATGGGCGTAGAAAGAGATGTTTCCTTCCATTTGTCCGGTAGCTAACCTGATTAGCTTTGCGGTGCTATGGGGCCGGATCCGGCTGTTCTGCCCCAGAGACTAACACTCATCTACAGGCTCGTACAAACACTCAGAGACTTACTCAGGTTTACTCTAAAACCGGAATTTACTTCTCTACACCAGCAAAGTGGTCCAGTTGGTTCTAAGCTGGTTCTGCACAATATTCATGATACATGGACTCAACAGAAAAAGTAACGTTTTCTCTCTTGCCTGCTTTTGCTTTCTCCGGTCTTTGTCTCTCGGCAGCTGCCACATCTGCTGCGCTTTCTTCCAAAGGATTTCACCCCCGTCTCTTCTTGATAAATTGAGGTTCTCCTGCTCTTCATCTTCCTCTACCCAGTCTTTCCAACTCCTCCCCCTTTCACCATCTGCCCCCTGAGCCAGAGAGGAAAACGGCGTTTTCTTGAGGGTTTCATTCCATAATCGTCATGTCAGTCTTTCTTCAAGCCGTTCTCTGTGTTCTTCCATCTTTGGAACGCTAGAAGCTCCTCCTCTCACCTCTGCTTCAGCAAAAGCAGAAAAACACAAAATATGACTTTAATAATTCCATTCTCATAATCTTCACCGCAGTCATCATCATCACCACTGTCACTTAGTGCTTTGCTCGTCCCATAACTCAGTGAACAAGGAGACGTTTACATCTCAAAGGTTTGTGTTTTGTCCAGTAACCTTCTCCTTTGGGCTTTTGAAAGCACGGCTGTCAGAATCTGTTCAGCAAATCAGCAACTATTGACAAAATAGTTACTGTTTTTTGGGAGTAAAAACAGTAACTTCCTGTGGATTTTTGAGTGACAGATGAATAGATGAGGACGTGGGGAGCTCAGGTGAGTTCTACTGTTGCACAAACTGCAGGTTTTGATAGGTGCCAGACACACAAGGAGTGTGTTTTTGCTCCAGTTTCATTATAAATCCTTATATTTTCATTGTTTACTTCGTCCTAAAAAACTTCAACAAACCTAGAAATAAATCTAACTCAGTCGACAATGTTGTACATCAAACAAAAACTATCCAGGTTATTTATTGCGGTTCATCATGTGTGTGTCAGCCTCACACTGTTTCAGGAGTGTGTGTCTGCCTCACACTGCTGGAGGAGTGTGTGTCTCTTCCTCACACTGCTGGAGGAGTGTGTGTCTCTGCCTCACACTGCTGGATAAGTGTGTGTCTCTGCCTCACACTGCTGGAGGAGTGTGTGTAAGTGTGTGTCTCTGCCTCACACTGCTGGAGAAGTGTGTTTCTCTGCCTCACCCTGCTGGAGGAGTGTGTGTCTCTGCCTCACACTGCTGGAGGAGTGTGTGTAAGTGTGTGTCTCTGCCTCACACTGCTGGAGAAGTGTGTTTCTCTGCCTCACCCTGCTTGAGGTGTGTGTGTCTCTGCTTCACCCTGCTGGAGGAGTGTGTGTCTCTGCCTCACACTGCTGGATGAGTGTGTGTAAGTGTGTGTCTCTGCCTCACACTGCTGGAGAAGTGTGTGTCTCTTCCTCACACTGCTGGAGGAGTGTGGTACTCTTCCTCACACTGCTGGAGGAGTGTGGTACTCTTCCTCACACTGCTGGAGGAGTGTGGTACTCTTCCTCACACTGCTGGAGGAGTGTGGTACTCTTCCTCACACTGCTGGAGGAGTGTGGTACTCTTCCTCACACTGCTGGAGGAGTGTGGTACTCTTCCTCACACTGCTGGAGGAGTGTGTCTCTTCCTCACACTGCTGGAGGAGTGTGTGTCTCTGCATACCTAAATCCGGTGCGTTACCTGGTTCATTCTGCTCTCAGCCTACAGAGAGAAGCAAAGATAAATGAAGAAAGAAACAATAGATTAAGTGTGTTATTGAGTCTGACTGATGGCTCTGAAACCTGTTTATGTGTTCATCTATCAGGCAGGAAGCCTCATCTGTATGCAGATTAGGATGGCTCATTACTGACACCATTAATAACACACACACACACACACACACACACACACACACACACACACACACAGGTCCTAGGTCTGCTCGGTTTGGCTGATGGAGAGAAAATATAGAAGAGGGGAGAGAAAGAAAAGAGGAAAGGGGGGACTCAATATTGTGAACTACTTTAAAATTTAGTTTATCATGCAGTGTGAGGGTGACTTTTTGACACGTCACTCTTCATATCAGTACAACCAATGTGTTGGTGATTGGATTAAAGTTCCCTAGAGTAAAAAACAAGTTCATCATAGCATTAGTCTCTTAATTTTGCTCTCAAAGAGAACCAGATTGATGGATTTAACTTAAAAAGGTAAGGTCCAGCATGCTTCTGGACCTTCCTAGAGCATCGTAGGTTCCTCCCCCACACACACATTTTTTTCAAAATCCTGTGAAAAAACGCTGCTCTGTGAAACAGGGGTGAGATTTTACGTTTGGACTCTCTGGACTCTCTCTCTTTAACTGCCGTCGACTGGAACTTTTTTGCGCTAGAGTGCAGATTGAACCTCATGTAGGCAGCACTCCTCTTTCATGTGGTTCTCGTTTGTGGACACAAAGTGTTTTCTGTGTTCTAAAATCGGATTTCCAAAATAAAGGGTTTAAGTGGACGACAGAAAGCACTCTTTCACATCGCTTAATGCCTTTGCAACAGTTTCAAGTAATGCTGAATCGGACTTCTTTCAGATTCCTTCCTTCAAGGATATAAGACGTTTTATAACGTAGAAATCTCCACCGGGGACTCAGTAAATCCTACGAGGTAAAGACTGACTTCATCAGTGCTCATTTCTGAGACGTGATATCAGACAGAATCGGCAGCAGATAGCCGTCTGTTTTTGTTCCTCCAGCGCCGACACAAAGAGACGTGCGTTACCCGGGGATCGCTGTACTGAGATGACACTGTAATTGAAAAGAAGCTAATGTGGGCTGGCGACGATAGCAATTGAAAAGGAATTAAGAGTAGATTAAAATAAGGTCTCATTTGATCATTTGTCAGAGTTGATTCATGTGCCTGGCTGCGGTGAGCCAGCCTCGTGTCTCTGAGCCGATGAACAAACCCAGCTCAGAGTTCAAACAGCCGCGGCGTCTCAAGCATTTCTACTCTTTTCCCTTCGTGAGGCCTTATTTTCCAATCTTCTCACTACTCAGAGAAGCCTTTGTTTCTTGGGCACAATAGCTCTCTGAATATTGTTTGAGAATGAAATGGATCACATGAGCTTTTCTCAGTTCAGTACCGTTTGTGGTCCGGTCCCCGGATGTCTAAGAACACAGAAGAAATCAGGCCTGAGGTCAACTCTGTTAGCTCACCCTTGAAGGTGACATTAAGGGCGTGGACAAAAGGAGGCTTAGTGGATGGTCACATGTGGTTTGTTGAATATTTTGGTTAATGGCTTTTTTTTTTATCCACGCAAAGTACTTAAGATAAGTTAGAGGGTTAATTAGCGTTATGTCACAAAGCAATATTTGACCGCTTTTAACGGAACTGCAACCATAATGTTTTTTTATATAAAGGTTAAGACTTCAATAGCACTTGAAATGTTGATCGAACTCGCTTAGTTATATACCCATCAGCCATAATATTATAACCACGGACCATTCAGACTATCGGTGAATTTCCCTTTTCAATGGCACCGGTCTGTAGGTGGGACACAAACTCACAGTCAGTGCAAATACACCGTAGATTTATTTGCAGTTTTGTTCCGGTTGACTCGATGTAAATAAAGCAAATTCTCATTACCTGAGTAATCATTCGTTCGAAATGAATATTTTGAGCATGAGAAAGAAATTCATGTGACACTGTGACATGAGAGCCAGTCTGCACTGAGGTTCTCCAAACGTCAAACGTCCAGATGGCAGTCGGACATGAATCTAGAAGTGGAAGATTCATAGGATTGTTGTGACTAGAGCAGCGCATAGATTGGCAAAAATGTAATATTTTGTTCTGAAGATACGTTCAAAGCGAAGAAAGCAGGTCAAGGTTCAGGATCGGAGAAAGGATGTCAAGACGACAGGATAAGAGAAACCCCGGAGCTGCAGGTCTTATTGGCTGTTCCTACCAAGTGGTCAAAAAAAAGAAGGACAACCTGTGAAGTGGATAAAGGGTGTAGAAGTCTTCTCTAGGGTCGAAGTTTTGTTTTTTCCTTAGCTTACATCACTAAAATATTATTTTACCTCTGATTATACACCAGCAAAAACATAACTACGATATTATATTCCATTTATTCAGAGAGATATCCCCAGATTTTACACACTGTACCTTGAAATCCCCTCCTGTTTTCTCCATCACAGTCTTCCTGGTGACCTCTGCCTGTCATAGCTGCATTAAACGTAAAGGTGGGCATCACATTGACTCCCACTGCGGATCAAAGTTTTCATAATTTAATGAAAAAAAGCTCCCCGAGCAGCTTTCCAGATCCTCCTGGACTCAAAGAGTCCGCTGTCAGCGTGAGGCAGCGGCTGACTGCAGCCGGGAAACTAATCTGGTGTGACGAGCCCGGGGAAAGTCCTCCTGAGAGAAGCCTCTGTAACGGACAGATGTGGGTCAGCGCTGCCACATGGACTCATGACAGCTAAAGAAAACACACAGCTATCCCTTTTTTTTTTTTTCCTTCTTTAAATAGAAACGGAATCCCCTGCAGCAATTTATTTTTTATTGGCTGGTTTGGGGCCGAGAAAAGAGCACAGAGGTTTTTCTGTTGTTCTAAAGGCGGATGGACCTTCACCGATCAGCGCACCTTCTGATTCTGGATATTCTTCCATGGAAGGATGCATTTGATTATTCCTGAACCATGTTAGGATGAATTTGGAATCAACTTATGATGATGACTTTACTAAAGTTTCACCAAATAAGTATCTTTAGGCCTTTTTGCATAGAGACGTTTGGCAGCGCTGCAACGAAGACCCTCCTCTGAAACGCCTTTTTTGTTACCCTGAACAAATTGTGGTGGAACATCTCCTGTAGTCTCTCATGTGCATCAAGCATCTTTTTCTAAAATAATAGATAATTTACCTTCAGAAAAACGTGGAGGTTGATCTCTTCCTCAGCTGTGACGGGGAGGAGCTCCCGCAAGTCATGCAGTCCCGTCTATTTGAGAACATTTTTGGGTGTAATTTCCTCTTCTTTGAGTTCGCTGCTAACCACCAGGGGCAGATTTTACTGCTGGCTTCACACCTCACTCATTTTTCACGCAGTACGGTTACATAGAACGTGTACGCAGAGCCGTGTATAGACTTGAGTAGTCATAGTGGGTTTATTTGTTTATTTAGTTGGGTTTATTTGAGCCGTCGCTGATAGAAAAGTGAAATAGTGCAACTAAATGTAAGTATTATTCCCGAGGACTGGGGCATGTAGTCACGGGTTTGTATTACTTGCTAGAGGGATGCAAATGATCCAGGATGATGGACACGCGGTACAGCGACACATATTGAGCTTGTTCTGTGATGCGTAAGGGTGAAACAGACTATTTGCAATCCAAATGTCACCACCTATCCACCATGCCAGTGTACCCCATTAATAGAGATCTCTGTTTCAGAGCGCTTACTACCTCCAATGCCATGTCAGAGGCTGAACAACTCAGCGATATTCAGTAGAGCCTTTAAGGTTGCAAACACCAGCCGAATGTTTGTCAATGATCACTAGGAAAGTGGGCAATTGAACATTTTTTCAATCAGAAAGAAAAAGAAATGGAAGAAAGAAATCCTGTCAGTATCACTGACATAGTTATATAGTCATGTCCGCCCGCCTTCCCTTTCTACCTTTGGAGACACCGTTCTGTCAAGGTCCTAAAGTCTGTAGATGACACCGCCCTGTTTGATGCGGTGCCTCCAAACAAAACGTTATTTAGAATTATAGTAGCTACAACGGGCTGCCGAGGAGGGGCGTTCATGTCGCCCGCGAGGATTGGACCGCACAGTGTGAGTTGAAATCAAACAGGTGCAGTTAGAAGAACTTGGTGCATGATGCTGTGAAGGCAGATGAGATGGTTATAGATTCCAGGAATAACCCAGCTCCACCTCCTCCCTCGCATCATCAATTATGACTGCTTTGGAGTCCTTCTGCTTCCTGGCAACCATCATCTCCCAGCACAGGAGAAATGGTAACAAGCCCTTCCCAATCTGTCCTTTCATCGGATGAAAGGGGAGAATCTCAAAAAGGACCAAAACCTCTCTCACAAACAAATACCCATTGGCCTGAGCGCATCAGCAAGAAAATCATCTCCGTCTGCCTTCAGTCATGAAGTTCAGTCTGAATATCAGCTCATCAGTTCTGAAGTTCAGTGGTGTCAGAAAAAAGGTACGGTGAAGCGCAAACCTCTGTAGATGTAGATGTAAAACCTTTTTATGAATCAGGGAATGAGTAGTTTAATGGTAAAACACGCATACGTGTAGGCGTAGACCATTTCTGATAACGGTCCGAGGGGAGCATTCATCTCTCTTCTTCTCTACATCTCTGCTCTCTTCCTTCATCTCTCACTTCAGCCGCCGACGCAGAGCCGCTCTCATTATTAGCCGAGCAAGTTTTTCACTGTCAGAGAGGTACTGCGATGAATAATGCATCACATTCCTCCTCGGAGCGCTGATGATGGCACAGATGTGAAATTAACAGAAAATGTGACTTGCCGGAAAAAAATGTCTACTCACCTGTCTGAGAGGTGTTAGAGCCGTGGTCGGACCGGTTGCTCCGTCGTAACTCCGGTGTCAATAATCTCTCCAGTCTCTCCTGCGTGTCTGTGTGTTAGTGTGTGTGTTTGTGTGTGTGTGTGTGTGTGTGTGTGTGTGTGTGTGTGTGTGTGTGTGTGTGTGTGTGTGTGTGATAAAGGCAGTCGTAGCACTCACGACGTAATTACTGAAAGTGCAGATCTCCTTAGATGATGATAACGGCCTTAAAGGTGTGTGTTTGTGACTCTGAGAAGGAAATGCTGAAGAGACACGGAGGACTTGCTGGAACACGTTAGTTGTTTTGTTCTGACTGCCTAGTATTTGGGAAAGACTGGACAGATCTTTGCCGTGTAATTCGGTGTACAATCGCTAACCTAGTATTTGTGCGTGAAGCAACAAGCTAGGGAACATCGAGAGTTTCTTCAGAGTCCCCCCTCTGGAGTAGGTTCCAGGAGACCTAACGATGATGAAGATGATGATGATATTGATGATAACATAGAGCAGAGACTGTGAAGAAAAACAAAGTTTTTTTTCTATCAGAAATATATATATATAAATTTGAAAGCTCAACTTAGATATGGTTTTATTGTGATTGATGACTCTTAGGCTCCGCCCCCTGTCGGTGATGGGTGGAGATGAGACGTCTAATGAGGCGATGAAGCGTCAAAACCTTGGTTTGGAATTTGGGAGACTGAGGCTGGACCATCCTATCGATATTATGCAGGCTGTTGTACCTACATCTGTAACCAGCACATATCCAAAGAAACAGTAACATTTATCTAGTGGAATGAAGTTGTTAAAACGGCGTTCGACATTATCATACGACCAGCAGGAAAATAAAAATGCCATCAAATGTGAGTAGGATTGCTCAGTGTTTCCGCTGTCATAAGATACGTGCCTTCGGGCGTACTGACACCGCCATAACACTGAATCATGACCTCATTCGCACCACAACAACAGCAACAGCAAGCAATTAACAACAGCTATTAGAGATACGTCAAAATTAGACTCACAAAAGCCGCTCCTCATCTCTAGCTATCGACTGGGTCCTGGGTCAGAACAGGGTTGTAGAGAACGCTGCATCATAAATTCATTTTCCATACGGCATGGAGGCCAGTCAATAAGTTTGAACTTGTTTAGAATCAAAGAGCTGGAGACTGGGACGAAAACTAGCGGCTTCAGGACACGTTATACTGACCCGGTGCCAGCCTGCTTAGGTCAAGCTAGAATACACTGGCTGGTCAAGGAACGCGTCCTAAATGACAACTTCTAAATCTGATCGGTCATTGTCATGTCTGGGCGAGCAGAGAAGGCCTCGCCAGCACTGACGGTCCGCCGCTGTGTCTCACATTATGGTTTCCCTGCTGCTGGACGTGATGTTATTCTGGTGATGAGCGAGTTTCTCCAGGACTCATCTGTGGATCGGTTCCAAACCAAACGGTTGCAATCACAAAATGTTCCTGTCATCCTGGATGTATATGATTGTGGATTCTGTAATCCCCCTCTGATCTTACTCTGAAGCAGTGATCTCAAACGCTGGAATAAGCTGCTCACTCCTGGGTGTTTGGTCTCTTCCCCTCAGGATGACAGTTCTCTGAGCAGCGAGGAGGAGGCAGAGATGAGCGAGCCCACATGGCTAGCAGCTGATCTGGGAGCAGCGTCTGACCTGAGCCCGCCGAGCCGAGGAGAGAGGATGCGCCACAGTCCCCCCAACACGCACGGCAAGGAGGACGACGGTAAGGAGTTGCTCTAGGTTTTCTGCCGCTGAAGGATCCTGCATGTCTGCTGGATGAATTTAGAGGCTTCGCCTTGAGAGGCTCTTGCTGTGAAGTTCACTGCATGATGAGTCTGCTGCTGTCAGATCTGTAGAGTTGTGGGGAAAGATGTTGGACTGAGAGACGAGCTGAGATTTCTGTTGGTCGTTAAACCAGTGTGCTGAGATTAGTAGAGAGAGGACTGAGATAGTATCCAGGTAACTTCTGCTCCGCCTCATGCAGCTGCCATGTTTCTATTCTTTGGTTCTGTGTGACGGAGGAGGTGATGGTGGAGTTTCAGCAGAGAGGGTTGTTATCGTAACGAAGCAGGTTTCAGACCTTCTCTTTAATTTCCTTGATGTGTATTATAGGGTTTGCTTGCTGCAGTACTTTTTATGCATTGCTATATGTCACTAAAGCCCTTTTTAAAAAAATCTTTACATTAGTTGCACATAAGACGTAGGAAATTCATCATTTGTTTACTATTAATTATATGTTTCGTTATGGTTTTTAGATTTGACTTGACAAAAATAACTGCAATGGGGATCTTTATTCTTTAAAATCACCATTCTTAGATTGACAGATTTAAATAATGTCAGTAGTAGCTGTGCTTTCAGCAGCAGAAACATGCGGCGACAATTTGTTGCATTATCAGAAGATATTAATGGAAACGTGACAGCATATCGTCTGAGGGTTCATTTTCCTCTTCACTCTACTAGTAATAATAATAATACATTTAATTTATAATGCACTTTACATCTACTGTTCACTGTACCTTCTTTTCGGTTTAATTCCAACCCATTTCTAAGTTTGTATCTATTCGTACAGCTTTTACAGCATTTTTGCAAATTAAACTTCAAATCGTGCGGCTTTAGCTCAATCTGTAACCGTGGCAACGCGGCGGCTCTCAGTGGACAAATGCAGTAGTAACGTGTCACAAAGACACCATGCAACAATGGAACCATCCTTCTAGTGCTGGACAGGAAGTTGCTATAATTGGATTATTCATGGTCAAATTTTCCCCAAACTTCAAATATTAGTCAATGCTAAAACTACTACCACTACGCAACCCACAGATTTACTGCAGGGATACACGTTTCTTTTCACTATCTCATGTTATCAACTACGACCAAACTAAACATAACTGTTGCGTTTTACTTGTTGTATAAATAACAGATACTTCTGAAAACGAATCCTTACCACGTCTGAGTTCACACAGACAAACTCCGACCAGCTTCTTCAACCGCAGCAACCTGCCGCTGATGTTCACACGTGTGATGTTTGGAGAACTGAACACCGTTTTCAACCGTTTGTTTCACCTGGAGCGTCTTCTCGCTTCTGCTGGTGGCCTTCCTTTCCTCGGAGGAAGAAGCCTGTTATGTGCCGCATAATAAAGCCTAGTTGGGTTTGTTCCATCGCAGCATGATGGATTCACACAGTCCATGTTCATACACTCAAACGGTTCAGGTTCACACAGTCAAACAGTCCAGGTTCTCACAGTGAAACAGTCCAGGTTCATACATTGAACAGTGTAGGTTCACACATTGAACAGTCCAGGTTCATACAGTCAAACAGTCCAGGTTCATACATTGAACAGTCTGTATAAAGTTTTTTTAAATGGACCACACACTTCAAAATTCCTTGAGAAAGTTTCTAGTGTACACTTTTTCAGTGTATTCATATTCTGTGTATTAAAACATGAAGTGAAGTCAAACCCAGTGGGAACCAGTTTGATCTGTGACAAACCAGCAGCATCAGGCCACCAGCGGGGATAAACGTTTTTTGTTATGGAGTCTGCGACTGGTGGGTCAGGACGGCGACCCCTTCCCTCTCAACTCCTCCTCCTCCCTGTCCCCCTCTCCTCCCGCCTCCCCTGGCTCCTTCCCTCCTGGTCCTGCAGCGAACCACACACACACACAACACGCCTCTTACTTTTCCTCTCCGGTCCGTGTGGTTACTGGTTTCTCTGCTCGTCCTACTGCGAGGACTTCTCATCATGAACGCGGCAGCACTGTTTCATAATGCTGCAGGAATACAGCAATTACATGCCTCTGTAGAAGGCATGTGTGCGTGTGTACGTGTGTACGTGTGCATGTGTGCGTGTGCATGCGTACGTGTGCATGTGTACGTGTGCATGTGTGCGTGTGTGCGTGTGTGTGTCTAACCTTGGCGATGCGTAGTTTACTGTTGCTCTAATGCAATGTACTCCGTGACACCGGCTCAGGTGTGTGTTGACGTGAGAGAGGCTGACGGTTCTGTGGCAGGAAGGAGGAAGTGCTGCAATCATTCTCCATCAGGATGCTTGTTTCTCTGCAGCTTCTCCGACGCTCCTGCAGGAGGAGAGACGGGATGGAGGTGGAAGAAAGAAGGGGAAAATAAACATCCCCTGTCAAGTGGGGTGGAGTTTTTAAAAATGTTCTCCTCCTTTCTTTCGTTCCTTATGATGCCTTCAGACTGAACGCGTTTGTGCACAGAACGATTACGTCCACAGAAAGATGTGAGCAAACACAAAGAACATGAATAATAGATTTGCATCTGAAGCAATTAGAATAAAGCATGTTGAGCAATGTGGAAATTTGCATAGTGTCTGGTGGGAATATAACCTTGAATTCATTGCTTTGTTATAAACTTCCCCGAGTACGTCTGCGGGTAATGAGGAGAATTTTTCCTGCATCCGCTCAAAACCCGCCGGTGAGAATTTAGTGAAAATTTTCGAGTGCTCACGATGAGTCCTTAACGGTAAATGGACTCTAGAGAGAGGCTTTCTTGTCAATCAGAGCGTTCTCCATCAAGACCCTGCATTCAAACATTCACAGTAGTGGCAACAGCTTCCAAACACGGTTCCACCTGCTCATCAGGAGCAACAACCATCCTCACCACCAATCATCCTCCAATGGAACCACCAACAGGAGCAACTGGAGGTCCAGTATCTTTCTCCAGGACAGGTAGAGCTACGGGCAACAGTAATCAAAACAACCACCGCCCTCACGACCTGCTGAGCTACAGCCATCCTCAGGTTCTGGATCCCACTACAAAGAAATGTAGACATTTTAAGTACATTTGAACTTACTTTGGTTGGTTTTCATGTCAGATTTCTCACATGAACCTCTATAACGGAGGTTACGGTCCGTTCACGACTACAGAATACAAAGTACCCAAAGCCAAAACAAAATAGCTTTTATATCTGACGTTCTGATGGGTGTTAACACTTTGCCACGGCGACACTTGAAATGAATAGGCGCGATGGTGATTAAGAGAAAATACACCTTGTTCACTGTAGCTTTATGTAGCGTGCCTGTTAGGGTCATCATTATGTTTAATTGTTATTTTCACCATGCTGATATATGGTTTGTTCTGAGTCACGTGACCGCACGACCCAGAAGGAAAGCGAGGCTAAACAAAATAACATGAACTGTTTGTGTATTATATCTGTTTTATTCACTAAATTAAGTATTAAGAAGAAGCGTTTGCGAGTTTGACACTTTTAAATGGCCTTCAAAAAAGCACTCCTGAAATAAGTTCCACAGTGTGGAGGGATGGAGCGAGTCAAACAGACACGTGTTGGATTGTTCGGTCTTAGCGGACGCATGTCATTATTCTTTTTTCACAATTATAGAGAAGATTCAGTGGCAGGGGTCGCCGGAGGAAGGATAAAAACCCTAGAAGGAAGATGGTTGGACCAGTCTGTGTGTGTCTACATTAGGTGAGAGACTGTAGAAGGCCTTGTCATTAAAAAGCCACTCTTTTCCCTACACCTCGTACAGAAAGTGGAGGACGGTCGTAGGCGTCTAAATGTCACAACTCTCAGAGGAGCTGAGAGGCAGACTTGAGGTTTCTATGCTGCTCAATTAGACTTCGGTCTGAGGAGGAGGACTGGCAGCAGAGCCTCCTCTTCCTCCTCTAATGTACACGAGTGTAAGTGATTGCCTGCCTGGTCGGGCTGATGGCCTGGATGCTGGCAGGATGGATGGATCCATAAGAGGAAATGTTCGGGCTTCCCAGGGGTCTTTAAAACAGAAATATGGAAAAATCAAACAAGGCCATGTGGGATGAAAACACGCCCTTGAACGCAACACGGCCTGTCGTGGATTTTTTGTTATGAATGCTTTTCCTTTTGTCATTAGAAGTGAGATGTGGAGGGCGATATCGTTTAAGCCGTGTTTCCTCCTCCTTCAGCTCTCAAACGGCGTCCGAGTGCAAAGTTGGAGACTCGAGTGAAGCGCAGCTCTCTCGAGTGTGAGAGCTGAACTATTTTAGCTGTTTTTCTCTCAGCGCTGAAAGCCCACTAAACCCTCAGAGCAGCGGTGAGGAGCTGGCGGTTTGAACTCAGCGCCAAAGAGCTTGCGGTTACCACAACTCTAATGTCAGGTGGGTTTTTTTCCCAACCAGTAAGCTGTCAGGCCATTTAACTGGAGCAGATGGTCCACAGGCCAGTGTCCATCTACTAAATCACCTTTAAGAGCGCCTGACCCCTCCCTCGCTTTAATTCTTCTCCGCTCCACTCAGCAGTGACAGCTGAGGTGTAAAGCTCTTACCGTACAGCGGTTCAGCAAAAGGCCGGCTGAAAACTTGTGGCTCATTAACGGCTGATGGCAAAATGGGTTTTGCATAAAGAGGTGAGGTTGAAGTGGAATGAGCAAGTCTGACCAGTAAATGACTGGACTTTCCAGGACAATTTGTGCAAACGAAGTGAGTCAGTGACTTTGTCACTGTTTTCAGATGAAAAAATCAATTGACACAGGAAGGGTTTGGTTCTTCTTCAGCACACTGGTTCGTAAAAGCCGGGCTCAGACTCCTGGAGGTTGGAGACAATTCAATCCAGATTCATCCAGAGTAGAGATCTGATCTGGAATATGGGTTGTTAAGGACGTTCTGTCCATGTCTGTTGCGTTAACCGGTCCAGCCTTAAACCTTCTGAACTGTTCGCTGACTGATCAGGTCCGCCCAAACCATCATGTACCTTTCATATTTATATGCCTGAATGATCGGGCAAATTTGATCCCCGCATAGATCCTAATGTGAGGAAGAACTGGATCGTTTTTGGAAAGATGAGTCACATATTTCCGCTTTTAGAAGGAGCTGAATCTACAAAAGTTTTGGGGCTATAGTTTCTCAACTAAATCTGATTTAGTCCAAATTTACCTCATACGTTCTTCCTCAAGGATCTCACCAGTATTTAATTCATTACTACTATTTTACTCATTAGGTGGACATTTTTAAGGAAAACAGTTTCTTATCGTAAGTGCTTGAACCTCTTCTAGTTATATGTTTTTACATTGCACGGTGCTAGATTTGAATAAACACCGGAGCAGAAGCCTAAAAATGATTGTAGTATGAACATATATCTCCTCCTTGTGGACATTGACGGTATTGTGCAGGCAAAATCCCGTTTTGATCACATTTCTGGGTCCATTGTTAATCCAACTGTCCTACTGGCTTTGAAAATTCCAACTTTGAGATCTTATCTGGTGACCATTTGCTGTTTCTGACACCATATTCATTATAGAATCCTTAAGTTGGCGATTTATGCACAGGATTTCAAAATAAGGCACCAGATCTTACCAGCTGTTTCAATTGCCTAGATTCTTTGTTGTCATCGGGGTCCATCATTGAATGGAGAAACTGTTCAGGTCTTAAAGCCTTGCCCGTTGTCGATGTGTGATTTTCATTAGACAGCCGCATTATGAAGTGCTGGCGGCGTACGGTGCACTGCAGCAGGACTAACCTTGACTCCAGCTGTCACTGTGAATTGATTCAGCTGATGCTATAGGATCCAACCTTGGACAGAACTGGCTGGCAGGCGAGCCGGGTCACCGGATCTGCTTGTAATTAAAATAGACTCATTTCATGACACTGCCTTTCAGTGTTCTGAGCGTATACAAAGAAAAGTGCAATGCTACTCTCTCTGCCTCCCCACATCGCTGTGACTCCAAGCCTTGCTCTCTTTGGAAGTGGCCCCTCCACTGCCTCTCGATCCTGGCCAGCGAGCATCCACTCATCCTCCCATGAGACATCCACGCCAGAATCCCCTCTGTGCTGCCAACCCGCCACCCTGAGAGGCTCCTGTCTAAGGCACGGCGCAGCGGAGTGCCGGGCCCTCCTTTCCTGGAGCCTCTCGCTCTGTAGAAATGGCACAGAGATAAAGAGGGCTTGTCAGGAGATGGAGCTGACATTACAGGTCCACTCCACATGGGATAAACTGAAGAGGGAGGAAGGGAGATGGAGAGGAGGAGGACGATGCTGAACAAGAAAAGGACAGGGGAACAACATGGTGAAACGTAGAAAGTCTCCGATATTAGAGATGTTCCATTAAAATAGGATTCCCCTTTTCGTCTAATGGAGGAGTGACTAGAAGAGAGACACAGCGGGTCAAACAGATTAGTGGACTCTCATCCTGACATCCCTGCATGCCTCTCCTCCCCTCCTCCTCCCTCTGTGCCTCCCTACACATCCATCATTGAATAAGCGAGCTCAACAATCCCCTCTACGTTCTGAATGTGTGCAGATACGGGTCTATAAAGTCCCCCTCAATACAGAAATCTAACATTTGGAAGCTTTTCCGTTTATTTTCCATTCTTTCATCCACATCGAGACATCATTTTCACAGACTTTTGCATAAATCTGTCACCAGTCAGCAGATTTTGTACATTGTTCTGTTCTCAATAAGCCGGATCATCTCCATTACTAAAAAGCATGTATAAAATATGCAGGATCTCCTGGTATTATCCAGAATGCAGAAACATACACACAGCTAATCTCAAATAAACCCTGAACCAGAATCTCAGATATCCACGTTGCGCATGAATGCATCAATCCCTATTCAGCAAGAAAAAGGAATATAATATCCGTCCTTTACTGGCTGGTTCACGGTGAGGTGCAGGAACTATTATAGGTTTCTATTTTGGATTGTGAAGTAGTTCCTCAAGGTTCACTCCTGGTTCAACTGATTCTTTTTGTAAATATTTCATCATAATAAAAAGCAATTCACAGCGAGCTGATGCTTAGAAAACTTTCAATGTGACACAAGAATCATCCACAAAATTAAAACCACCTCCCTAATATTTTGTAGGGACCTATGTTGTTCCCTACAAAGCAAAAGTATTTTGCGCTTGGGAACTGTTGAGCCTGTGAGACTGTGAGAAAAAAAACAGACAAAAGTGAACTTATTCTATACATTGATCCAGGGAAATTTGCGGCAGATGGTGCATCCGTCATGGTGTTTGGTATAAACGAGCGACTACGCTGTGACGAGCTAGTATCCACACCAGTTCATCACAGATGCAGGCAGCAGTTGGGCGGAGATGCTGCGGTCAGAAGTGGAGGACATACACGCCCGTCCATGCACCAAATTATTTTAATGTTCCGCTAAGAAGCAGCACATCTACGGATCAGCGTCGCCAACATCTACACACCATACATTCATGCCTGTAAGCAGGTTGGCGCTGTAGGCCGCTGGCCCACATGGTCTAACGTGTCAGAGCGGCGCAGCGGAGAAAAGTAGGGCAGTGGGAAACAAATGACAGGATGACTTTGATCCCTCTCCCCCACACCCTCACCCCTGCTACCCAAAGAGGAGAGGGGCCATGAGGAGGGAGAGGGTCTGAGCTGGAGCTGCAGGGAGGGAAGGAGGTCAGCTGAATTAGAGAGAGAAAGTGTGGATTAAACCGTCCTCTCTGCAGCCAGTAAAGTGGATGCTCCTGGATGGGGGCCAGCTGACGGAGACTTAGATCCTCTCAGAGTTAAGCTTAACGAAATAAACATCTTCCTCAAAACCAGGAGGGATGCCCCCCCCCCCCCCCCCTGCAGCTGCCATGTGTCGAGACTATAGAGATAAATCATCATTTGAGAGGAAGTCAAGTTGATCTAAACAAAGTGAGGGAGACATTTTTCACTCATTTGGCCTAAACCTGAGCTCATGCTTTTGATTTGTTTACTGCTCCCAGTCTACTTTGAGCTCCTTGCATAATGTGGTTTTATGTGTGTTTATGTATGCACACTAGATTGGCACCAGCCCAGCAGCGTCACTCGCCTATTCCGTGCCGGTTACACGCATGCGCCGTGCAGACGCCCCAAAGGCGAGGTACCACGGCTCAAAAACCCTGTGAATGTTCGGCACGACAAACTCAATCATACACTTCAAATTCAATCACCTCGAGGTAAACAGCAAGTTTCACAAAGCTAACATTGGCAAAGCTAAAGCTAGCGTTAGCGCAGAGCCAGCCTCGAAATCATACAGGCGGAGAAGGCGGAGGAAGGCAGGTTTATTTCAACAGGTCAGAACACATACACAATGCCAGCCAGCTTTACTTCCACTGTGTAATCCTTCAAAATAAGAGCACTTAAAATACATTACTTGTCATGATTTCAATCCTTTAAAGAAAAAAGATCGGTATCGGCCGTTGGAACCTTAAAAAAAATTGCAGTCTGTGCTCCTTTTAATGTGTACAGTATTATATTCATTTTTTTCTCTCCAAATTTATATACATGAATAACAAAATGATTTTTACAAAAAGCTGCGTCTAAATTTCCACATTAGATTTAGATAATTTCTTTAGTGTGTGTGTGTGTGTGTGTGTCTGTGTGTACCTGTTTGAATATTAATGTCTCTATTAGAGATTCTAAGTCAAATAAGAGTCTTATCTAATTAGTGTTTGAACTGGATAAACTGTTCAGTAACCATTATTGAATTATTTAATACGCTTCTTTTTTTTTTAGACCAGTCAAATTTGGGCGACAGCATTCCTTTCAGGTATAAACTCCTCACACTGATTACCCCCCTATCCATCATTTGCAGGGGACACAACATCAGATTCAAACAAATCCGGCGCGTTCACTGGAGAATTAAACCGAACATGAATCTTTAATACCTATTGGGAGGGACATCCCAGAGCAGCTGACGGTTTCACTAAGCAACAGTAGAGAATCTAGCCTTCTTAGGCTGGTTTTAGCTACGATAATTATGTTGGCAGTGAAAGGATCCCGTTTTGTTCTCGCTGAAGGATCTTCCAAAGCATTTCTTCACCCAGGTGTCTCTTTTTTTTCTTTCAAATTGCAGAATCAGCCGAGAGTATTCTTTATTCTCGATTCCACCAACGATATTGAACACACACACACACGCACGCACGCATGCACGCACGCACGCACGCACGCACGCACGCACGCACACACACACACACACACACACACACACACACACACACACACACACACACACACACACACACACACACACACACACACATTGGTTGTTCAAAATCACAGAGGAGGTCACTCCATTGTGTCACTCAGTCCTGTGTGTTAGTGTGTGTGACTTTGTTTGTGTGTGTTTTTGTGTTTGTGTTTTTTTTAGACTGTATGCCTGTGTATCTGTTGTGTGTGTGTGTGTGTGTGTGTGTGTGTGTGTGTGTGTGCCTTTGTGTGTGTGTGCGTGTGTTTGAGTGCAATTAGCCGGTTGACTCTGAGCAGAGTGCTGTCGCCTCCTGCCTGGCAGTAATGAGCTCTGGAGCTGTGAGACTCTGAGATCTTCACAACCTTTCCACCGCCGTCCGGATGAACTTGTTCAGCCCTCAGATCCGGTGGAGCCGTACAGAAAACCCACACCAGACAAAATCACCCGTGTAACTGTGGCCATTTTGTGCAAACACTTCCTATCAACACACGCCTGCTAGCAGCTCCGCAGTCCATTTCCTGCCTCAGTGCGTCACATCGCAAACATGGAGGTGGGGGTATAACTGGGAACATGGTCTGGCTTTGGTCTGGCCTGGTCTGAATTTCCAAAGGTGGAATTTTACATCTTTTTTTTTTTTATCGTAGGAGTCTAATAATGAACTGTGAAAATAAATTGTTCATGAACTTAAAGAAATGGCTTCAACGAGTAACCTAAACTAAATTAAGTCGCTTTGAGTTGAATTTAATGATTTGAGCTGTAAACGGTTGATTTAATTGATTGTTTTTGGTGTTCATCAAACAGTTCTTTTTTTTACAGTGTGAGGGAGGACTGACACTACGTCTTTTTTTCTGACAATTTTCTGGCCGTTTGAGGCGGGCTTTGGTCCAGGGGACGTTCTCACACGGGCGATTCTGGTCCAGGTGAAACCCAAAAGTCTGGAACAAACGATGGAGGTTTACATCTGTATCGTTTTGGGACGATCGTTGAAGTCGAACATATTTCGATTGCTTCCTGTCCACTAGTGTGAACCGAGCTGCGGGATCTGACTTTCTCCTTGCTCCTTGTTTTTCAGTGTCACACCCTCCACCAGTTCAACAAATCCACTGAGGTTCAAGGTGTCCACCAGAGCCTTTATGTGTGTGTTTTTGTGTTTAAGACCTTGGGAGTGACAGCGCTCTCTGATGGTTTTATGGTCCAGAGGGCTGAGGAGGGCCAAAGGTTGGCCCAATAAAATGTGTCCCAATCTGAAATTTGTACCTATAGTTATCAGCTGGTCCCCTTCTCCGGGACATAAATCCCCACACACATAAAATTCACACACACACACATACAGAGACATACACATACGTTGTACTCACACACACACAAACACACTCTCGGTGCAGCACCTTTTAAGTCGGTGCAATAGAATGAAGCGTCAGAAACACACCTGAGGGAGCCAACAGCCTCCAGGAGGACAGCGGTGCGACTGATAACAAGAAGATGGTGTCACGGGGAAAAAGATATTATAGGATGTCTGAAGGGAGGCCAAGACTAGAACGTTGGAGCTACAAACAGAACAAGGAGTCTGCAATAAGACTCAGCCGAAAAGTCCCTGGTTGAACTCGACCTGGAACTTTTTGCTATTTAGCAAAAGCACCTCCCAGTACGGCCCTGTGTTGCACTACGTTTCCACGTTTTGTGATGTATTGACTTACAAATCACCATGAAGTACCATTTGCCCCAATCCTCTTTCAACTCATCACCTACAACATCACTTCGCCATGTCTGTTTAAATATGAAGCTATAGGCTGCGGGGACGGAGGCACGTGTCTGCTGACGGACGCCGGGTTTGAAACTGACGTATGTATTTTATATACTTTTGTACAAAGATGTAATCAGCCTTGACTACAGTGAGTCAGTCAGAGGTGTGACGAATCACTCTGTGCGTCTGGAAAGAAGAGGGTGATGTCTTACGGCGTGGAGTTAACTGAAACAAAGATGTCCAGAGAGTGAGAGGAGAAGCAGTGAAGGGACAGATCGGGGGCTGAACAGAGAGACTGAGAGGAGGGGAGGCTGCCGAGGTTAAGAGTGGAGTTTTGCCCCGGAGGTGGACGAGATGAGACAGATGTCGCGGCATCCAAACCACCCAGATGTTTAAGCCTCAGCGCACCGCGGCCTGCTCAACATCCAGTCATCCATATGAGCCTCTGTTTGCCCTCCTTCCCGCCATCCCATTCCCTCCTCCTCCTCCTCCTCCTCCTCCTCCTCCTCCTCCACTCTTTCCTCAATCCTCCAGATGAGCTGGAAGGGTTAAACACACAAAACAAACGCACCCAGCCCTGAAAATCATCATCATCTTCATCGCTCTTCACCCTCCCCCTCCGCGAGCACACACACACACACACACACACACACACACACACACACACACACACACACACACACACACACACACACCGTAACTCAGATCTAGGAATAGATTTGTACTTCATCTTTTTACACATATTGACTCACCACACACACATGGATTTGTCCAGGATTACCAACCAAGCTTTAGTTCAGATACTGAAGCTACCCATCTAACACACACTCACACTCGCTCGCGCGCGCACACACACACACATACACACACACAGTTGTAATCTGTTGGTCTCAGCAGCATCGGGAGAGAAATCCTGTCCTTACAATATTAGCTGCATGTGTCACATGGAGAGGCCTTTAATGTCGTCACGTACGGTAGAAACTTTTCAAATCGATCAATATCTCTTCCCTCTCTGCTCGGTGTCGTCTCAGTACGGTCCAAACTAAAGCTTTGCCTCGGGGTCATGCAACAGAGCGGGACACAGAGAATTTCTCCCGTCAATCACAGAGCTATAAGTCAGCAGAAGATGAAAATATATATACCACATGGATCATTTTCTAATGTTATACTATCATAGGCCTAAGTGAAAGGAAGAACTGAATTGATTTTCATAAAGGTTAGCTGTATATTTCTATTACTACGGGGAGTTCTGTCTACAAAAGTTGTCGGGCCATAATTTTGCAACCGTTGAACCAATTTAGTCCAGATTGAGGAGATTTAACTTGTGTTTATCATATTTAACTCTAATTGTACATTTTTTACCTACTAGGGTGAGCTTTTTTTTTACAGAAAGCAGGGAGGACTTCATTATTGGGTATTTGAGGTGTCAAACGCAGGGGACCGCAGACGTTTTGGGGCTATATCTTTCAGGGACGACAGCATATGCCCAGTTTTAAAATGTAATTTATTGCTATTATTGGGACATTTCTTTGAACATGTCATATTGAGGTGGAGTCAGTTGATGGAATAGCAGGATGAGTTGATGTAACGTTGCATTCTTATTCATTAGGCTTCTGAATGAATTATTTCACTCCCCTGGGGATGGTCCAGTCTTGAAAGTGAGCAGTATTTCATAGATAACCTGAGAAAACAGGAAAAAGTGATGTGGTGAAACCAGAATGCTCTGCACTGACCAGTTCCCTTTAGAGTTTTACAGTTTTTTTCTCAAACCACTGTTTGCACCACCTGACAGGAAACCGTGTGGCGGACACACTCTGCCCTCAAACGTAGTCTATAGAGGTAAACAGTACAACCCTGAATTACGTTTCCATCAAGCATCTTGTTCCTGCCCGTTCATACGTTTACATGAATAAACGGGTGATTATTTTTTAATGAGTCCATCTTCACCCTGATTAAATCAGAGCTAGAGGGAAATTCACTTTCTCCGACTCGTCTATTTGTTTAGTCCCTCCTGAGTGTTTCCTTTCTGTCCTCATATTAGGTTTAATCATTTATTTCCTGTTCTTCTTTCTTATACTAGCAGTCTTTCAATCTCGGGTGGCTTTTTCCTCCCACATCCTCTCCCTCCCGTCCGACGGTCGCTCTATCTTTCTGTTCAGCTGCTGGAAGCCTGCGTCTGAAAGAGGAGAGAATAGAGGAGTGTTGTGTCAAGGGCAGGTTGTCGTCCTGCGTCGAGCTGCCGGAACACTTTCTCCTATTCCAGCATCATGGTTTTGTTACTTTTGTCATGTTTCTCTTTTGCCACATGGACCCGGACGACATCCGTCCTCCGAGGAAGTGAAGACAGAGTGGAAAAGTGTCGATGTGAAACAGTCTGACGAAGGATAGTTTAAGGTAAATAGACTTCCTGAGCCCACACGAGTCCTGGGAGGAGACATGCTGTCTATGGCCATGAGGAAGAAATCTTTCAGAATAAATCCGTCCATCCAGTTATGTCAAGTCAGCCGGCGCTGGGCCGTATCGGCAGAAGGCAGTACCCCAGATTCCCCCCCAGAGATACTACAGAGGTAATCCCAGGCCGAGATGAGTTACATCCAGAGAATTCTGGGTTTGGCCCAGGGTACCATCCCGGTTAGATTTACCCAGAAAACCTCCACAGGTGTGAGAGGACAGAGCTGAGGTGATTCGGTCAGTCACCTTTAATCCTCCAGATATTTGGAGACACTGGCCTCGTGTAGCTACTCGCCCCTAACACGGCTGTCCCACGTGGAATATTTAGAAATGAACAGCATTAGAGCACAGGTGGAGAGAACAGGAAGTGCTTTTTTACAGATTGTCTTTATTCTAGAGGTGAAACAACAGCAGACCTGTCGCTGTTTAACCCGAACACACACACCAACACACCTTAAAAACGAACACACACACACACATTGGGACAAGGTTAGGGGGTGCTGGTACCTCCTTCATATCTGGCTTCAACAGACAAGGCCAAGGACTAGTCGTAAAACGTAAAACACTGCTCACCCTCCTAGTGTGTGTGTGTGTGTGTGTGTGTGTGTGTGTGTGTGTGTGTGTGTGTGTGTGTGTGTGTGTGTGTGTGTCTTTTAAAACAAAATAACACCAGCAATAAAGATCAGACGCACATCAGCATGTCTAGTTGAACTTTAGAGTTGAATCCAAACCCAGAATGCAAAATGTTTCATCTATATGACTCCATTCTTGACAAAGCATAGTTGGGGTTATAAATTACATGATGCAATCACAGCCAGAGGTCATCAAACGTTAACTTTGAAAAGGCAGATATAGCAACATTATGTAAAGTTTGTGACAGAAAAGGGGCGATACGAGTCTTCATTGGCAGAACCATGGAGCAATTTGCTCTCAGTCCAGGAGTTATAAATAAAGAATCGGACTTTAATGAGTTGATAAAGAGCCGAGGTGAGTCCAGGTTTACAGCGGGGTCATAAAGTTTCACGAAATATGGTTCCAGACAGATGGAGGAGGAGGAGGAGGAGGATACTCAGTGTGTGTGTGTGGGCAGATGCAAATGGAGCGGCGTGTCTCCAAATCCAGCCCATTGAACTCTAACACGGCTGAACTCTCTTAAAACACATTGAAAGCAGCCGAGTCCCTCCAACAAACTCAAGGAAAAGCTTTAGAATCTTTAATTTTCCTCTCGATACTATTTAGATTTATGTCTCCTGTTGAGCCAAAATGAAGGTTGTGAATTCTTTTGACTGGACCTTTGTGCAGCGTTCATGCGTCTGTATTGACATTCTCCTCTCAAACACAAATGTTACAGTCTACAACATAAATAATTTTCTATGGACTCGCTCACCTCTGCATGGTTGTCAAGGAAACCTCACCCTCACTCTCCGCTGAGTGGCTCCATTAGGTGGGATCCATATTCAGCTAATGACAAGGTTTATGAATATTTTGTGTAGCTAATCTTTGAATTCATGCAGCAAACTGTTTATTATTTTCTGTGCAGGATGGCAAAGCCTCCAGAGCAGCGTTTTTGGCCGTTATGCAATAACAATGACAATAAAACATTTATGCATGCTCGCATGAAATCCTATAAATCTAAAGGCTCCCGTTGCTGCTAGAGCTGATCTGGTAAATATGTAATCAACCTGAATCATAATCATTACCATGGAGGTGGACAGCATACACACACACACACACACACATACACACACACACACACACACACTCATTGATAGAATCTTTTGCAGAGATAATTTGGGTTGGAAGCTACCTTTAAGCTACAGCTAGCAATTACTCTACACCTGAAGACCTTGAAGGTACGATCGAGGTAAATCTAGTTTGGCCGATTAAAGCTTCTTTGAAGAAGTTGTTCAAACTTCTTTTGTGAAATAAATTATTGTTTTTGAAAAATATGCTGTTAAAATTGTCACAGTCCAACAAACATTCAACTTGATTGGGTTCAAGACCCCACAGAAAAAAAGCCCTATGAAAGAAAACCGTCAACGTTCGAGGAGCTAATTATCTCAACTACAATGAATAAGCAATAATTAAAACTGATGATTTAATATGTTTATTACCATCTTGGCTTTTCACAGGAACAAAAAGTGAGAGATAAAATCTGGAGGTTAATAACTATATTTGTTCATTTATGTTTTTCGCCCAAGGCTTTGAACAATGTCACTCATGTCTGTTCAGTTTATCTGGTCTATGCCCCGCCTCCACACGGAACTGGGAGGAAATAGGCTCAGTATCTTTTTTTTAATTCTGATAATGGAAATATCTTCACTCAAGATGTTTCACGATTCTTTTGTATTCTGACCGTAGACCCGTCAAGTCTGATGGAAACTAACAAACCAACTACTCAACCAACCAACCAAAAAAACAAGCAAAACAATCCAACTTATCAACTAAACTACAAATTAACGGAAAAACTACTCAAACAACAAACAAACTAAACAACTTACCAACCAACCAGCTAACATTAAACAACTAAACAACCAAGCAACTAATCATCCGAACATCAAACTATGCAACCAAAACTTTGCATTATATTTGTTGTTGTTGCTCATAAGTTTGAAGTCGTAGATAAGCTGCTAACCAGGGAAAGTTCTCGGACCTTTTTACTGAATACACAGAATCTTCTCTGATCTACGTTCAGTCCCTCCTCCCTGTCAGAGAATCCCACAATGATCGTCGTCCTCCAAACTCTAGATGTTTGTTCATGTTTTGATCTGTTCTCTAAAGCTGCGTTTGAGTTTGTGGAAGTGAAGGTTTCCGGTCCTGCATTGGTTCATGTGTTCCACCAATCACTGCACACTTAAATCACTCGAGGTTCGTCCTGCTCCTACTTACTCTACGTGGATGTAATGAGCAGGGAGGTTCTCAGAACTCCAGTCCATAAAGACGTCAGACCTCCGCAGCTAATCAGACAGACATATTAGACATTTGGGAGGAATAAAACCTTTTTTTGGAGCTTGAGGATAAATTGATCCGTTCTGGAGGTAGTCCACATCTCTGGAGGAAAGTTGGAGGTGAAGATTGGACTCTTGAGGACAGACGAAGGTTTCAGGTGAGCCGAGCAGAATTAAGGATTGAGGATGTGTCAGGGACAGATAGAAGACCCCCCCGGGGGGGAGGGAGGGAGGAGTCGATACAGGACTCCGTGGGGAAGAGAGGGGTGGATGTAGGAAGTTGATACAGAGACAGTTATTGCGTCAATAAGTTGGAGCTAACAGTGTGAGTGTGTGTTTGTGTAGCTGATATTGCGGGGACGGCTGTGTGGGAGTGGTGCAGAGAGCGAGGTCGGGATGAGAGCAGCTCTCCAGTCTGGGTCTTTATGCTCCTCATGGTGTGTGTGTGTGTGTGTGTGTCTTTGTGTGTGTGTGTGTGTGTGTGTGTGTCTGTGTGTGGGAGGCAGGCAGGGAGGGGCTCCCAGCATTGTGTTTCACCTCTCAAGGCCACAGACATCGCCGCAAGCTGCAAAATCCACACTGCAGCAAGTGACTGGCTGGAGATGAGTGAGAGCTGTGGAGGTAGGATGGAGAGGATGAGCTGAGGGAGGGGCGGAGAAGGTGTGAGACAAAGTGATAAGACGGATGGGTGGAGGACGTTAGAAGGATGTGATTGTGAGAGGAGGAGGAGATGGTTGGCTAAATCAAGTCTGTGGATGAATGAAGATAGAAAGAAAAGGAAGTTATGTTGAGGGAGAGGTTGAAAGAGGGAGTGAGTGAAACAGAAAGGAAAATAAAGATCTTTAAAACGGGGTGCCCATTTGCGTTCGTTGGCCACGAAAAGCCGACAGAACATCTG
The DNA here is from genome assembly GCA_037951165.1 of Lophius americanus. NCBI lineage: Eukaryota > Metazoa > Chordata > Actinopteri > Lophiiformes > Lophiidae > Lophius > Lophius americanus. Next base: position 1,926,222 of record JBBDHG010000086.1, on the reverse strand, counting down.
CCTGTGAACTCAGGTCGGACTCGTTCTACAGGACACACTGCACAAGGAACGATACAAAAAGACTGCATGTAAATTTGAATGAGATTTGTCACTTGAGGCTTACTTCCTGTTGGCGGATCACTGTCACTGAATACTGTCAGATGGACGTCATCAGGGCGGGGCTCTCTTCCAACATGTGAAGTTTGGGACAAATTGGAAAAGGGACTGACCTTATGGCCAAATTGAGTTTTTTTATGGGGATTAATCAAGATTCTCTGTGCTGCCACGCTCACGCCTTTGATGTTGTGCAAAAAAACATATAATATTGACATATTTTTATCTTTAAAGTGTTTAAATCATCAACACTCTGAAGTTCATAAAAGTACAACACCTGTATATCACAAAAATATAAGCGTTAGACGTCAGTAAAACTGTTGGTGCATTGCAAATCTGAGGCGCTGTTGCTGGTACTGTTGGGTCTCCATCTGGAGAATGTTCTTAACAAGATTGGGCTTTCAGTCGTAATGCCATCACAGTGTTCTGCAGACAGGGCGTCTGATGCCCCCCTCATCCCTGGTATAAACAGTAGCACCTAGAGGGATTATTATTCCAGACAGGACTCGGACCCCGAATTATGCCGCCCTTCAAAAGATGCTGTCCTTCACATTGTGGAGGAAACAACAGGCTGGAGAACCTGGTTCTGATGATGAGCGGAGGAGAGGGTGATTGTGGGAGGGTGGAGGCAGCATAGGTGGAGGAGGGAAACAAACAGTGATGATGAGCGGAGAGGAGCGTGGAGAAGAGGGGCAGCGATGTCAGAGAAATACACTGACCTCTGGCTGCTGAAGCTTTGATTTACAGACTACCGCTTTTCCTCATGATGCCAGGACCCAAGAGAACGCTAAAGAGTAATTCTGTAAAAGACGACCTTTACTATAGCGACATGAATGAACGGCCGATTCAAGCAAAGCTGATACGAAACCTGTTTGCAGTTTGAGCTCCTTTATTTCAAAGTGTTGTCTTAAACTGTGGAAAACACATCTTCTCTTTGACTTTTGCTCTGGTTTGGTTTGGAACTGTGTAGCACTCAAACAAGCATGTTTGCTCAAGCAAGGTGCCAACACTTCCTGTGGATATGGTCCGTACCGTCAACGCTACCACAACACAGAATAATACAGTCAGACTCTAATCTTAAACGTACGTTTTGACCTGTGAGTGCATCATCTTGACCCTTGAAGGCTACCGTAGATTCACAGATGGGGAGGGATGAGCTGAGGTGTAGTATAGGTTACTGTGTGGGACTTCACGGCTAGATGCCACCAGCTTTGGGGCTAATTTGTTGGAGCACGGATGATAAAGGTCATAAACGTCTTTCTGCAACAACTCCCCTCAGGACAAATAAACTTATCTCAAGGAAGTGATTATGGTAGCAAAGTTAAATAAAGCATTGATATACATTCCCTCACTGATGCATGCTGGGAGGGAAAAAAAAGGGAATATGAAAGTAAAACAAGTTAGAATGGAGCGGATCCCTGCGTCTCCCAGTCCAATAAAACCAGTGAATTATTGAGCCAGTTAGAGAGAGTGAATATAAAACCCAGAGACTTCCAAACGGAACCACGTCACTCATCCACGGCCGTCAGGATCCCTGCTGTCTCCCGGCAAAGCCGAATAGCGTACATTAAAGTGCATTAGGGCTGCAGCTCCCTCTCTCTGGCCTACATTCACTCCACCTCCACATGAATCTTTCATGGCTAACCCAAAAATATAGAGCAAACCTAATTCACCATGAGTCCAACACACACCCTCGCCTGGTGCACCAGTGAAGAGGAAGGGAACCCATACTTCTATGAAATCTTCTGTTTTCTTCAATTGGTGGCGCTTCCACCATAAAAGTACTTGTTGCATGCTCTAAATAAGAGGAACATAATCTCGATTTTTTATAAAATTCCTGATTTACGTATGGCCTCAGTTTAAAATAGACTAAGTTTGTTGGTTCTCCTGTTGCCCCAGGTCTACAGAAACCAGGGCTACACGTCAGATCACTTCCATCCTGGCATGAAAAGGAGCCATACACTGTGTATGAAAGTAAATACACAGTGTAAAAAATAAAGACAGTACCCATTTCTTTATGTTTGTATGTAAAAATGATGGACATGCAGTGACAATAGTGGAACAATTAATGATGATGTCACTCACTCTATTAAATTACAATTTCGGCAGAATTCCTGATATTTAACCTTTCATTATACAAAATCTATTAAGTTTGTGAGAAAACCTCAATCATCCTGAGAATGCTCATGGTTTTATGTGGGTTTTAAAGTCAGAACGGAGTTTCTAGCTGAAAGTACGATTTTTCGGGAATCATTGAAAAACTATTGAAAGTTGACTTTTCAAAGACTTGGTCCAAATAGTTGAATGGAAAAATGCTGAAAATGGAATTTCTAAAAAAACCAAAAGAAGCTTAATATGTCCCTGTTATATAGTTTTCAATTAAAAACATTGAATGACTTTTGAGGGATACGCCCGTCAACAAATATTTACACACAGAGGAGAAACCCACCCACAAATGATCTGCTATGGATGATAATAATGACCAGTAGTTTACAAACAAAGAAACGCTTCATCATTTTTATGGTTAGAGGAAACCAGGTTTGTTTAAAGTGACTGATGAGAAACCATGACTCGGCATGATCATGTCATGCGTCGAGCCCTGAGGCCTGCACACAGGAACATATTTATATTATACTGAAGCACAGAGGAGAAGATTGTTTTCCGTACTTTTCAGTTATTTTTCACGCAGATAATGTGCTTTTTGTGTGTGTCACTGCAAACACACATTTTATTCTTTATTAAACCTTAAATATTTAATGTAATAGGATGCTGACGGTACAATTTTACATCCAGTTGTATTACATTTATTAGGGTTACCTGCTCTGCAAATAACGCATGTCTTCTGTCTGAGTAGCAAGAGCCGCTCATCATGTCTCCAACCAAAAGCTGCAGACTTATTCTGATAAGTCCGATAGTTAAAGTGAAATAAGTTTTAGTTTATACCTGCACACATTTTCTTGGCCTCCTTCTTGTCAAAGCTATGATCAACATCACAATAGAAGCTTCATAACAGCAAGTTAGCTTAGCAGAGAGGTGAAACTGCTAGATGTTGGTACCTTTAGCACAAAATGGTCCATTCCTCTATTTCAGTTGATGAGGTGTTTAGGATATTTGCTCATCACTTCCCAAAATCTTGCTGTAAATTATCTGCGGGGAGCGATGAGGTCGGAGCCCTGATGCCAAATGACATGTTTGCCATTGTAATAAACAATAATAACAGCTCAGAGTTGTCTGAGCGAACTACATTTCAGTCAGAGAAGACAAACTGAAGAAAATCTGAATGATTTATTACAACAGAAGATGTGATCGAAGGGTCTCTGCCCTGAGCAGCTGTATGAAATATCCCATCCTCTGGAGTCTGGATACTGGTGGTGGTGGCTGATGGACACTGATGGATCGCAGAGGACTAGGTGGAAGTTGAGGAGTTTGAGGACATGCGAACCGGCAGCATGCGTACATTAGATACAATTTCAATTCAAGATACAACGGCGTTGTAGTTCATCCTTTTTTTGTTCATTGACGCATGATTGATGTGTAATGTAATTGAGAGAATCAATTTTGTTGCACATTGCACAGCCAGGTTTATCCGAAGGATCGACGGACTTCTTTCTGTTAGCCTCACGCAGACTTAACTATAACAACAAAAACAATAGCGGACTTTTTGCACACACACACACACACACACACACACACACACACGCGCACACTAACTCACTAACTCACTCACACGCACGCACACATGCAGAGACACACACACACGCGTACACACACACACATACACACCAACACACTGGTAGTAGGGGTACTGCTGTTTATGTAAAGTAGGTCACGAGGGCAGCGTTGACCATTAGAACCTTTGACTCTGACAAGCTGCTTACCTCAGCTTCTATTAACAGAAAGACACACACACTTAAAGCAAAGAGAAGGAATGAATGCAGAAGTTAACACTTCATTGATGATGAGATGATGAGCGCATTAAAGAACGTTCAAATATTAACATTGGGGTTCAGAAAGTAGATTAAAGTGGCTGAAGAGCACATTAGCTGTATATTTTGGATAACAGTCTGAAATAGACGTCATTTCACTGATTGTCATTCTGCTTCAGAGGATCTTCCAATCAATAATAATGATAATCAGAATAAAATCTCCCTGATGTTAAATTCAAAGATTTGTTCTGAGATATTATTGTCATTGTTAGGGGTGTGGGCGAAACCGGAACAGCTTTATTTCAGAATATATCTTATTTTTACACACCAACCAACCAACGAAAAAATGGAATGGAAGCTTTTGAGACTCGAATGATAAAATCCATCGGTTTTCCTGTCCTAAATATGGTGCTATTTTCTGTCTCTGCTGCGGAGGTCAGCAAAGATGGCGGTGGAAGGAATTCAATAAAATAAAGATGGAGGCATCTGAGGCTACATTCACTTTAGGTCTTAACGCTCAATTCCGACTTTTTGCTGAGATCCGATTTTTTTTCACATTACAATTTAAACGCGACCGCCGTCAGACTCCAGTGTGAACACTGGGAAATAGACGTCTGGCTCATGCCAAAATAAAGTTCATTCAAGTAGTGAAGACAGGATTTGATAAAAGCATGAACAAGCTCAAAAGCTCAAAATGAGAATTGGTTAGAATCCCCTCCTAGACGAGGTGGGAGTGGGAGGGTCACCAAGCTTTGAGATTAGCCCCGAGCTCAGAGGCAGTTGTTTCCCTCGTTGACAGGGATTTACCAACCGACAACAAACAGACTTCCAGGCGCCTTTGGTGCGTTTCTACCCAGGATCTACATGTGACTTATGTGACAACAAGGGTGGAGAGAAAGGAGCGCACACGTTTGTCTCGTTCACTGTGAAAGAACATTTCAACACAAAAACTACATTCAGCCGCACACTCCCCTCCCCTCGCCATCCATAATCCATTTTCTCCAAGGTTGCAAAGAAGAGGAGCGAGAAAACAAGGAGGGAGCCGAGGAGGGGAGGGGCGGGGAGGGCTTGGCTCGCCAGAGAGGAAACTGGGAGAGAAAAGAGCAGAGCTGAAGGGAAGCCAAAAAGAATTATCAGCGAGATTTAGCGGGAAGGTGGGAAATGAGAATGAAACAGACGGAGGGCAGTGTGTGGGTGAGGAGGAGGAAAGGATGGAGAGCCAGAGGGCCGAAGGAACACGAAGAATTGAAATTGGGAAGGCTGCAGGAGGAAGGAGGAAGGGAAGCGGTTTGCTCTGCAGTCACACTCGTTCCGCGTTCATCCAAACGTTGGTGCAGTGGTACGTTTTTAAAGAGGCGTGAAATAGTTTTAATGGCCTGGTTCATCTGCAGACATGGACCGGATTGATGGACTTCCGGACCGTGTGATCCATCCAGGGCCGCGTCCAAGAAATAATCATGAATCGGAAACCTGGAGGAGAAGAAAAAGCTTTTGCACAACCGCGTATTCGATACCGTCCGTGGAAACACTTTGATCCCCTCCAACATGCGAGACGTAGCTTCCTGTGTGTTTAATCCTCAGATATGAAGAGCTGAAAATGAACCCAAGAGAAACACGTGTAGTTACATACAAAAGAATCACCCTGCAGAGAAGGAGGAGCTCTTAAAGAAGACAGACATTGATCAGTAAAGTGTTTTGAAGTTTAAGACACATTCGATCAATTTGTCTTCATGTCGGACACAAACACATCCAGGCTCCTTCAAGGACTTTAAAGTTTTTTACCTTTGTCTGTTTGTGTGTTTTTCAGCGAGATTACGGCAAAAAGGAATGTTCGTATTCGCACGAACATTTTACCCATTGTAAGTTTTTTCTACATTCTTTTGTTGACACGTTAAGTCCATGAAGAAGTGACTTCATCATTTTTTCCTAAACATTGTGAGATTTTGTATTGCAAATTTGTATGTTTATTCCCGCAAGAATCTGAAATAAACTGAACCTGGAATAACAAACTAGCTGTGGTATTTAAGGATATCCATTTATATCTATGGGGTATTGTTTTATTTACGGTAACTTCATCCAAATCCATTAACTTCATTAGTTTTCCTGTCAGTTGGCTCACATTCAGAGGGATTGGTCGATCCACACTTACTCAAAAACCACCCCACAGATTTCAATGAAATAATCATAATTAGTTTCTTCAGTTACCTCAAATTTATTTTGTTTTTGTTTTAATGGGCATCAGCGCACCCTCAGTTCTTCCAGAAACAGATTTGTCTAATTTCTCCTCTTCATTGTTTGACCTTGAAACAGCGGTGCTGATTTTAGACATGATGCTGCTAGAATTTTTTCATTTTATGACGACACTTTCTTACCGTCATCCAAACAAGAACGCGCTGAGATGGGATAGGATGGGAATTATATGAAAAGTTAAGTGGGCCTCTTAATGGTTTTCAGGGTGAAACTTTTTCTTCTTCACCGCCTCCTGGATTTGCATCCTTGCTCGTGCTTCCTCCTCTGAGCACCGAGGAGCACAGAGGAGCACAGAGGAGCACAGAGGAGCACTGAATGCACAAACTGCTAAAGCAACTTCAGACATCCTGGAGAGATGGTCTCCTGTTGGAGAAAGCTAGCAAAAACCGAGCTTTGGGGGTTTCCATCGGGCCGCACTGGCATGAATCCCTGAGGGACGGAACGGGAATGAATGAAAGCTGATGAATCAAAATGCCGTCGCAGCCTGTTTGCTATGTTAATGGAATGGGGGCTTCAAACGGCAGCATGTGTGAGTATGAGGGTGGGCATGATGAAAGCCGCACTGCTGGAGAGCCTTTATGAGACACGATTTGTAAAACTGCGGCATGCTGGTTTAAGATACATGATGGTCTCACGATGACTGACACCTATCAAGCGGAAGCAGGCGTACGTAAAGCTTTATAAATCTGACGGCAGTCGTGCTGCTGCAGAATAAACACGGAGTCCTAGAGGCTGCAGGTGTTTAAATAGTAATAATAATAATCTGTACTTTATTTATCATAAAGTGTTCACGCATGTGCAGACGGTATGAATGTGTAATTATGGTATGTGCACATGTGAACGACAGCCAGCAAAGGCTTTGAAATGGGATAAAGAAAATACACCTCCACACAGCCCCGCCCCCTTTTCTCTGCATCACCTTCTTCATCGTTCCATCCCATCTAACCATCCCCCCACCACCTCCTGCTCACATTTAGTCTGTTCCTCCTTTGTACACTCTCTCTCTCTCTCTCTCTCGCTCTCTCTCTCCACCCACAGACTCACATTCAACCTCTCTCTCTCTACTCCCTCACACTTCTTGAAAAACGGTGGCTGACCTCCAGTCGAGTACCACACACACAGAACTCTAGCTACGCACAGACACAGAGCTCACCCGGACCCGAGTTCTGGGGAGGTTTGCTGGTTCTGAACATCTTGAGGTGTCCTGCACCAGACAGCCGGGTTTATCTGACCTGCCTCAGCAGTGGCTGGAGGCTCTGGGGGAGGTTCTGTCCCTACCCCTCTTTGTGTTTGGACCAAAATACTCATATAATAAAAGGTTAAGATTGTTTTTTATCAATTTTATCTTTTCATCTACAAAGTTTGCAAATGTGAAAGAGAGGGAATAATCTTGAGTGCTGATCTCCTTCCCTGCTGTGAGGGCTTGACTGAGAGCAGAACACATTCCTCACACTGGCAAACAACATGGCCGGGTTCACGGCAGAGTGGGCCGTCAGGAGGTCCTCTGTTCTCTGGACAAAGACAACTCTCTGCTTCTGAACATCACTTTGATGGCTGCCATGATGTGTGCCAGAGTGTAAAAAACACAGGCCCTCCTTCCACTGTCTTCTCTTCCTTTCTCTCCTCGGCTCTTCATTAGTCTTCCTCATTCCTTCTCAGGTCCTTTTTTTCCTTTCCTGTCCTGTCCTGTCCTTCCCCGTTTTCCCTTACCTCCCTTCCCTTCTCGTCTCTTTTCCCGAGGCTTTTCTCACCTTCTCTAGTATTCACTTCACGTCTTCTCTTCCGTTCTCCTCTACACTGTTTTCATCTCCTCTCCTGTCTTCTCCTCTCATCTTCTCCCTCGTCCTTTCTAATAGTGTCTGATGTAGACCTGAAGGAGTTTCCTCCTCTCCTCAGTCGTCTCCATGTCACACCCAGCTCTGTGTTAAGCTCTTCTACTGTGATCACACTGCTCTCTGCCTCTCCTGGCCCTTCTTACATTCCATATTGTCAATAACCCAACAGCAGCTGTCTGTCCTGACAGGTGACGTGTGTCCGTCAAAGTCTCCTTCAAAAACTAGACACAGCAACTCAAAATAACCCTCAACAAATGCTCTATCTCCTCCTTCCTCCTTCGTTTGATGAAAACTCTCAGTGAACGTATGTTTTAGGGTATTACTGAGACCTTTGGAACCAGGAGCCCCGTCTGCTAGAAATGATGTTTTTATAGAACTGAATTACAAAACAACCGAAACATTCATAGGAGACACTGAATTCTATCTTTGTTTTTATGAAACTTTTACCTAGAAACACAGCGACTCTCTTCTTTTAGCCAAACGTGTTCTGTTGCCTGAAAGTTACCAAAAACATGAACTTTTCTTCTTCTAATCGAATTATCCAGAAAACACGACTTTCCTCTTGCCTTGACCAAAGTGTTTTTATGATGTACAAAAGTGCTTCTGATGTTAGAAGAATTTTAAAAAATGACTTTTTGTCTCAAAACTCCTCGTCTGCTGGAACACAGCTGTCCGTCATTTTTATTCTTTTACCTTGAAGAAAGTGCCGATGTCGTCTAAAACTAACCAAAAACCCAACTTTATCTGCACCTTAAACTTTGCCAAAGTCCTTTAGTTGCCTGAATTATTTGCCGACTGGAGTCTGGAGATGAACAGTGGTTTCTGAAATCTAGCGTTTAACTCCAGTGTGGCACTTTCAAGCTTTCACGCTGCAACAACAGATTGCAACATGCTTCATTTTTTCTTAGAGATGAAGCGTTTTTCTTCATCGCCTTTTTACTACTGTTGCCTTTAAATGCGCAAAAAAACCCTCTCTGGGTCAGTTTGTCGATTCTACACTCCTGTACAAACATGACAGGAGGAGGACCCTTTGACCCCTTAGCTCTTACGGTGGATTCAGTGAGAAAAAGGTGAATGGACACGGGATCAAACTCCCTCAGGATTGCCATAAAATCTGATTATAATGAATTAATACCGGTCAGCTCCGCGTGCACATGAGTTGAGAGTGTGCACGCGATGGATAATTCATGTCTGGTGTCATGTTTCTGCCTCCGCTCGCACGCTGATGTAGCACTTTGTCCTACATCGGATGAATCAGCTCCATGACCGACCTCTCCCGGCTGATCGAGACTCTTCTCTTTCTGTGCCATAGTTCCACATTTCAATTAAAGTGTGGCGGAGAAGGAGTCGGTAGCTGGTGACCATGGATACACCGTAGGATCAGCAGGAGCCTCCAGGTGAACAGCCAGCTGCGGTATCGCGGCGTCGGCTAAGATTATTTCCCCCCACCGTCTTCTCCCCTCTGCTGCCCACATGATGCAATATTAATTGACTCGGATCAGAGGCGGGAAAGTGGTTATGTGTGTCCGCGTGTGAGAGGGAGAGCTCTCTCTAATCCATCTTCTGTTCTCTCTCCTCCTCTTCGTCTTCCTCTCCTGAGAGACGGGCCCTCGCTGCAGCAGCGGCAGCCTCACAGAATACAAACAGAACCAGGATCTTTTCTATTTGTTTACCTTTAATGTTTTATGCATGCGATCCGTTCGGTTGCATAATAGCCTCTGGGTTCTTTATTAAAAAAAAATGTATCTGTTATTCCTTCAGCTATCGAAGAACTTTGAAGACTTTGGGGATGACATCAAGAGAATGAATGTAATGGACTTATAGAGAGTATAAATTATGGGCCTAGAGAGTCACACTGTTAATAACTTCTCCTTATATCCCTTAAGTACATGGAATAATAATTCTCCATCTGGCCTCGTTACTGGTGCTGGTAACGTGTAAGCAGCATTATAAGTTACATGTCATGTGTTATCATTGAGGTGTGTAACAGTCCTAATGTGTTACGAGCCCCATCAGTCAACCATTACCTCTCCTACCTGCATGTAACGTGTAAACATCCACATAAACATTTATTGTAGGGGTTATGACTCAAAACGGTTAGGAATGTTTTCCTGAAACCTGGCGTTCACTCCGGCCTCATGCTGACTCTTGATTGAATAATTAACGGTCTAATAGTATGAACTGCTATCGTTTTGGTTTAAGCGTGCAGAGCAGCCAGCTACCGTTTATGAAACGAATATATTTGTATTGTATTTGTAAACTTTGACCTTGAGCCGTTAAGTTTTACAGAATAAATAATTGATGTGACGTGTGACATTGGTGGCTTTGTGACACGTAAGGTTGACGGCCTTGTGACACCTGAGGTGGATGGCTTTGATGTCCAGTGACATGTGACCTTGATGGCTTTGTGACATGTCACTGTGATGGCTTTGATGGGTTAGTGACACCTGAGGTGGATGACTTGACGTCTTGTGACAGGAGGGAAACTGCTGGAGGATTAGGCTCTTTTAGGTGGTTGTAAGTCACATCTATAATGTTTTATTTATTTATGTTTGGTTTTCCATTACAACCTCATTGTATAATGACAATGAGTCATAAGTAAAATATTATTAGGCTCTGTTTAACTTTTTATTTATGCTCTGTTCCATTTTCATTTACTCTTTCCCTTCAGCATCTGTTCTGATCCACTGCAGAATTGTCCTTTCTGTTAACTTTATCATGAGTCGAGGATTGTCCATATAGATACTTATTATACAGATATAATCAAGTCAACTTAGCCATGACGATTTCAAGTTCATAACTTACAAAGTTACATTTTGCTCCGGTTTTGTCGTCCTGATGTTCACCTTAAAGGATTTGGACAGAAGCTGCTGTCTTACGTGAATCTCTATCCATCTGTCTGTGTGTGTGTGTGTGTGTGTGTGTGTGTGTGTGTAAGTGTGTGTGCGTGTGTTTGGCGGGGTATTTTTCCATGTGTGTGGTTTCAGTTTCCATGAGTGACAGGAGGGAATTGGCACAGAGGATTACGTCTCATTAAACAGTAAGATTGATCTGTTCAGCCTGAGATTGCCATCAGCAGGATTAACTGTTGCCGCTGATAATGAGTGACATAATGATTCCGTCCCAGTGGCGTTCCCAGAAAGACGCCGAAGCTCTGTGATGGTTTATGGCAAGAATTAAAACATTTCCGTTGCAGATTTAGCAGCGTTATATATTTTTTTAGCACAAGAGCCTTTTACTCCTGCTGCACTTGAATCGAGGAACTCTGTTGGGTCTCCAGCCAGAGGGAGGAGTTACAAACTCTGTCCTGTATAGGCCTGTTCTTGCAGAGGACAGTGGGAGGTGTGCAAACCCGGCCCCGCTTGAAGAGGCCGTGTTAAAAGGGACTAAAGGATGAAAAAAGTATACATAAAACATCATTTGTTTCTTATTTAGCCCAGTAAGTACATAAAACATGTCAAACAGGAAACTGAATCCTCTGAATATGACACAATTGCATGTTTTTATTACAGTGGATTCATCTTCCTCTGAACGTTCGTGTCTTTAAATAATCAGACAGTTCCAACCGGTGATAAAGAGATGTTGCGTAGATGTTGCGTTTACATGCTGTAAAGCAGACCACGTCGAATTCTATGTGAATATGAATGGAGCTGTAGGAGCAGGAAGCTGTGGTTGACTTGTTGCCCCTCCCCCTCTCATCAAACACAAATTTAACTGTCCGTCAAACAGACTGAATGATTTCTTTTTCTTTTTTCAGTCTATCTGTTTTTTACGACGTTAACATGTCACCAGACATTGTTGAGGCTGCAGCGTCCGACGATTAACGCCGCCACAACTGTCCGTCTTTACATGATGGACGTTCCTGTTTCCACACGTCTGACCGTTTGACCCCGCGTCAGTGAAGACACGGGGGGGAGCAGGGCGCCGTTAATGCCGGCAGAAGCTCATTCACATTACCAACCGGGCGGTGAATGTGTTTGCTAATCATTCGCATAATAGCTTCAAGTTGATGCTGTTAATGTAGATAATTACAGTCTAAGTTGTTTTAAGAGCATAAACAAGCCGCCTGCTTCATTCTCTCTCTCTCTCTCTCTCTCTCTCTCTCTCTCTCTCTCTCTCTCTCTCTCTCTCTCTCTCGCTAACTCTACCTCTTTATTCATCATATTTCCTCTCTTTCTCCTTTTGTTGCTCCTTGTCTTCCCTTATGTTGAGTGTTTCTTTTCGCTGTGAATATTCAGATTGATCAGCGGTTAGTATTTTTGATATAAATGACCGTCGTAGATCTCACAGGCTCGCCCTTGGGGGCCCATGACCCTTTGGCTGTCTCATCAGTTATTCTTCTATAGACCACTTCAGTAGTTTCGAACGACTGTACACCAGCAACACCCAACAAAACCTACGGTTCTGGAGACGTTCTGACCCAGTAGTCTAGCAATCACAGTCGGGTCCTTGTCAAAGTCACTAGATTGTTAATCTTTCCATTTTTTCTAATACTAACATCAACTTCAGAAGAAAATTTTACAAAAAGTTGGTACCAATGATTTTGGTTCTGCGTTGCCAAATCCGTTCATTACAAGAGAGACTTTGTTTGTCTGTCTGAGAAGTTGTTGTAAAGTATTGGCCGTTGGGTCGGGTTTTTTCAGAGTTTTGTTTCGTCGTCTATTTTCTGATTTTGGACTTTGGACGGTGGAAACAGTTGATCTGCTTTGGGAACTTTGGGAAGAAGAGCTGGATTGCTTGTACAACGCAGGGGTTTGGGGACTTTCCGGGGATCAACCTTTGCTGTCAGGGGCGGAAGAGTAGGCGGAGTTTAAAGCTGACAATATGAAGTCTTTATTCTGTATTTGACAAAGAACCGCCCGCTGTGAGACGATGCTCCTGCCGTCCATCAGAGGTAGACAATGACCCTGCAGATGTATTTTAGGTTAGAGAGCAGCGTCAGCTCGCTGTCTGGAGAAACGGTCATCCGACCCGCTGCATCCATCAGCCTCTGGAGCTTCATCAGCCGCCGCCGCCGCCATTCAGGGCCAGCAAGGATGACGGATTGGAGTGAATTATAGTGGGAAGTGGGTGAAAGACCACGGAGGGATGACAGAGAGAAAACAAGCAGCGTGGAGTGTGTGCATGTGTGTGAGTGTGTGTGTCCTCCGGGCAGCCTGTGTGCGCTTCGCTGTGTAATGTTGGCATCGCGGCTGGCTGGCGTTGTGCTCGTCTCATCCTATTAGCTTTTTGACTGACTGCCCGGCTCCTGCATTACTCTGCTGCTGAGGGAGAGCGCTGACTCCGGATTACTGCGTGACAGCTATTATCTCACCTCATTATCCTCCTCAGTTGTGGTGATGAATTTCATCATCGCTCTGAGAAAACAACATGGGCTTCACCTGACTGTTGGTTCGTACGCCACGTTTGGCTCACTCAGTTCGTCCGCACGGCTTAAAAACGCCGCCAAAGCCAAAGACTGGACGCATCACGGTTTCATGGTGACGTGATGGCCTCGCTGCAGGACCCCTGATTGAAATCCAACTCAGACTGATGACCTTACATTCTCCTCCAGACCTTTGTGGTCGAGATGACTGTAGAGATGTGTAAATAGTTGTGGATCACCAGTTGTGGAACACGACTCAGCGCCATGAACTATCCAGACCCCATCTTCCCGGTAAGGTTCGACCGCCTCCCCATGTTGGCGGTGGTTCCTCCCAGATTCTCCAGCTTCCTCCCACCGTCCATAAACATGCAGCGCAGGTGAGCGAGTGACTCTAACCTGCCTGTAGGTGGGAATGGTCGTGATAGATGAGGGTGTTCCGCACCTCTCACATAAAGTCAGCTGGGATAGGTGTCTGCAGAAAACGAATGAATGAGTTGGGATCCAGAGTGTTTAAGTTTGAAGGTGACTTCTAAGAGATATAATCATCACGCAGGTTTGCGCTCTCTTGATTGGTTTTTCTAATGGTGTTATATTATTGCAGGGAATTTTATGTTTTTAACTGGGTCTGTTTTATATGCAAATACATCTGGACGGATTTGGACGCCAGTAGATGGAAGAGGAAGGGAGTAAGGGCGATGAAGATCAGAATTATGTTGTGGATCCTGGAAATTTTTGTCACTGTCCTATTTCCACATTTCCCCTTCCTCTGCATAACTTGCTGAATCCGATCCCATGAACTATTGCGGTTCACCTGTCCGGCAAGCTAAACGGAGATGTGTAGGATTGTTGTTGGATGTACAAACTCTGCTGAGACGCCGTGTGGTTTTTTAAAATGCTGTAGAATCTGCTCCCTGCCGGGTTTGACGATGTTAATGTGGATGAAACTCTTCGTCTTTACCGCCATACAGTCTGCATCGTCCAAAAGACGGAATGCTTGAATCCTCGTATTGTCTGTCGGCCTAGAATAATAAATATGTTAATTTCTAAAGGAGGTTGGAACACTCAGTGTGTGTGTGTGTGTGTGTGTGTGTGTGTGTGTGTGTGTGTGTGTGTGGGTTGGGGTTTGTAGGTGGTGGGGGATATTCATGATGGAGTTCAGACAGACATTTTAGTGTTGTTCCTGTGAGCTAAGCAGACGGAGACGGAGGGGATGGAGAGGTTTGAGGGCATGTGCGTGTGTGTGTGTGTGTGTGTGTGTGTGTGTGTGTGTGTGTGTGTGTGTGTGTGTGTTGGGGTATGTAAGCAGTACCAGGATGTGACAGCAGTGTCTTTGTTGCCCCTCTGCTGACAGTACCAGCCTCCTATTATACCCTGCTGCTCTCCTACACTCCCTTTATACTGCAGAGACTGTCTCCCTGCTGCACAATACACACACACACACACACACACACACACACACACACACACACACACACACACACACACACACAAATGAATGTTCGGTCAGATGCAATGTTTTTCAGCTTGTGATCGGATCCCTCTGGATAGTTTTCAACACTGGGTCTGACACAGGCCCGACATTTCTGCTCAAGCCCTGGCAGCTGGTCATGGATCAGTCAGATTGGTAGATATGTTGCATGAAACTGCGTGAAACGTCTCCTCACAAAGGTGAGGCTGGCATGTTGTAGAACTTCTGCATGGCCACCATGAAACCTTTGACCTTCTGTCAGGTTCTGCTCAACCGTCTTTAACTGGTTCTGGTGTCAGGAAGTTGAACTGAGCAGTTGTGACTACAAGGTCCAGTGCTGTGTCTTCTGTTGGGTAGAAGCAGAGAACAACCAGTTTGTTCTGTCCATCGTCCCGTCTCATCCTCCCAGCTGTTCCTGCCTCATGATTGACAGGTGTGGAGCCCCCTCCTTCCTGTTGGTCTGCTCCTCCGACTTCTCTGCCCCCTCTCAGTCATCAGAACATGACAATAACAAAAAAAGAAAATTCTCTCTGATCTGGTTGTAATGACACCTGACAGGGGCGGCAAGGATCCGAGGGCCACTTAGTGATGCAAGACAAGCTACAGCAGTATGTTTGTTAGAAACAATAATGAGAAGGTTATCATCTTATCTCTACAAACACTTTCAATCATTCAAATAAGTAAAAGAAGTTTTATGTGTCACATACGAATTGCAATATTCCTTGCTTTCCTGCCGTGGAACAACATTTTGGGTGAAACTGAAGCGGAGCTGCAGGAGAGAAGCACAAAGGAGGATCAGAGGCGTCTTCATCCCCGCCGTCTATCCTTCTCTCTCACATTGATCAGGCTTTTAGCTCTCACTGAGCTCTCCGTGGAGACGTCATCCATCAGGCCTTCTAACGCGGCAGCTTTTAGAGAAGTCGCGATGGCGTTCTCTACGTCTGCGCCCCAGGACTGTTTTATAGGTCAGGAAGGAACGATTATCCGTCGCTTGTATGGAATGAAATCTGGAGGCTGGTCTGGATGTGTGTCGACCACATGGGCGAAATGCAGACGTGCATATTGAGTCAGCAGGGGTCCAGATGGTCCCCTGTAGGACCCCTGCTGTTGGACCATCAGACTTATTGAAGATGTCCCGACGCCTCAAAGACTTTAGAGGACACACACCCACCTCTGGAGGAGCTGCTGCATCCTCTGCTTAGTCCACCCTCCTCCCCCCCGCTCTTCATCCTGTGCAGGAACAAGAGGAACATGCAGTCTTCGAAATCAAACGCATCTTCCTCTTCCTCTTTCCTTCTCATGTTTCGTGTCCCTCCTTAAATGATGGATTCTTGCGGCGTCTCTGGTGACATTTATCAAGATTAAATCAACACAGGATGTATTTTTCATCTTGGAAAGCTCTTTGAAATATTAGTTTTAGGAACTCTGGCTAGTTTTTACTCAAATATTTTCATTCTCTACTCATCTGCAAATAACGTAAAGGTGCAGTCTGTAAGATTTAGGGTTTTATATATATATGTTTAACTTGAGCTCCTCACATTTCAGGGGGGGAGGGGGGGGGGGGGGCTTCCATGGAGGGCGCCCTGTTGTGATGCCGTGTGTGTACAGTTACATTTTTTGGGATGAAGTGGAAGCAGGAAGACGAAGAAAACAAACATGTGTTTGTCTCCCAGTTTGTTTGGACTCCTGTCATTTTATACCTTATATTTTTCTCTATTTAACGTTTCTCTACTTATGTATATTTACATATCCCCCGGTTTATGTCTTGTTTTTTTTTCTATTGGGACGTTACAACGTTGAAGCTGCTGTGATGCCAAAATGTCCCCGTTGGGATTGATAAAGATCTTTCCATTCTATTAATATCTAAACGCTTCATCTCTAAAAGCCAATGAGGACGAAGATGATTAAATATTTGTTGTCGGATAACCCTTGTTGTCCGGTGAACCCATGTTTTGAGACATGTAGGTTCAAACGTAGTATTTAGCATGAGAAAAAGCAATGGAGTGAGCCGTTGAAGAAGGGAAACATGAAGACCCGACTCATGAAACTGGTCCAACCTAGTCCAGCAGACATGGTACTGGTTGGGTTTTTTCAAAATATCTTACTTTCAGCAAATACAAAATAAGAGTTGTGTTTACCGTGGTCATGGTTGATGATGAGGGGAAACTGTGGATTATAATGGTCCAGTCGGCGTGGAGGGTCTCAACTCTACGGGCTATGGAGAGCTGCTTCTGGTTTTGGAGTGATCACTCCTGGGGAGGAGAGATGGTGCACTCTCAGAACACAAATGGGAAGGGGTTAGGTCCGGGCGGGGATGGGGCACTCTGGAGCTCATGGTCGATGGTGGCAGGCTCTGGGCTTCCGGAGGATTCCACATTTAAACATTTCAATACATTACGTTACATCCCTCTATTTTTGAAATGCTACAATCTTCCTATAAAGAATTCATAGCAATTTTATTTATTTTTTTCAGTGAGGATAAAGAGCTCGAGTATCGAGTGTGTGTTTGCGTGTTTGTTTATGTATGTGTAGTCGCATGGTGGACTCTGAGGGTCGTTGCTATGACGATTGCCAGGCAGCCCAGGACCACATGGTGCATTATGGGGTGCGGCACGCAGCCACGGAGAGCCAGCGAGCAGCTCGTGCCGCGTCTTAGCGGGATAATCCATTGTAATCCCACGCTGGGAGTCACCGGCTCGCCCACCTACACTCCCCTCCCTTCGTCTTCTCTCCCCCCACAGCTCCTCGTGGCTCTCCGTCCCTTGGGATAGGAGGCCCGGGCAGAGGAGGAGAGAAAGGGGGAGTGAAGGAATTAGCATCTGTTACCACCATGGCTCAGGTTAGCTCCGCTGAGGAGAGGGAGGAGGGAGAAAAAGCCTCTAGCTATCACTGCGTAGTGAAGCCGCAAATGAAGAACGACAGGGGGCGACCCATTAGAGCTTCCACCCTCCCTCTCTATCCCTCCATCCATCCATCCATCCATCCATCCATCCATCCATCCATCCATCCATCCATCCATCCATCCATCCATCCATCCATCCATCCATCCATCCATCCATCCATCCATCCATGTCCCTTTTAACTAATCTCACCTATGTATCTGCCCTCTTTTCATCTCTCCTCCTCTTTTGTCTCTCCCTCCGTCTCCTGTCCATCCTCTTCTTCACCACTTCGCCCACTTTTACTTCCCCTTTTTTTCTCCTCCACTCCTGCTAATGACACTGAGATCGATTCGCTGCTCTAATAGCTGCCAGATAATTGTAGAAATGTAAAAAGAACCACAAATGGGTTTTTTGGTATCAAGCAAGTCCATTGGGTAATTTGCGTGTTTGTGTGTTTTTCTGTACACTGACTGGTCATAACATTACAACCACCTGCCTTATATTATGTAGGTTCCCGTTTAGGTACCAAAACAGCTCTGTGCTGTCACTGTGTGTTCTGAACCTGCAGAGGGTTCCTGGGGATCCTCAATGATGGAGGAGGCTCAGTGAATGCCGTGCTGCTGGCAGATCTCCATCAGAAAAGGGAGAGGGGTAACAATGATTCTATTGGCTGGTTTGTAGGCCTTGCGGCTTCCAAACCAGGAAGTGAAGTCCGGGTGCTTTGACCGGTGCCACTGTAACTGACGGAGGCCGCCGCAAACGTCTGTAGTGCTGCAATGCACAGATGGAGTTTTTCCTATTATTATTTTATTATTCTATATTTTATTATTGAGAGTATTTGTATGAATTAAAGTATGATCTTCTCAATAATTGAATATGGTAACCGAACATCTGAGGGGTGCAGATCCTCTCCGTGGGTCACAGTTTCTTCTCGAGTGTGATGGAAGACATATATTCTATCTATAGACATCCTAGTAGGAGAAACCTCCTCCTATTAGTAACGCTCTCGGAACATTTCACAGACATGTAATCCAGTGTGGAGACTGACGGCTCCTCCAAGACACTTGTTCAGCACAATGCTGCTGGTGCTGCTGTCTGAGGAAGGTCAAAGCGCTCTCATCCCCCAGGGGTCATTGCTTTGTCCCATACCACGCCGCCATGTGACTGTATGACGCAAAGATCACATGCTCACAACCGCCTAAATTCACATTCATACAGAGCTGAGAGCAGGGTAATGTATGTAGGCTGTGACGGTCGTAGTCAGACAAGCCCCTCTATTCACATGAATGACAAACACATACACACACACAAACCCCCCCCCCCCCCCCCCCCCCCCCCTATTATATTATAATGGAACCAAGAGAGCAACCTGACCTTTGTAATAATAAATATTGATGCAACTAATCACAAAGCAAATGTTAGGAATGCATGACATACGCTGGGCTGACAAAAATCAACAACGTGATAATCGGACATTTTCACTAGTAGGTTTTACTGCGGGCAGAACGCTGGAGTATTGTTCGCACCGCTGCCTCAAAGCATTAATAAATGCTTTGCGCCAAAAATCAGATGGTATAGGTTCCAGCCCTTCCTACGACTCGGCGTGGGATGAGCTGTTACAGAACATTACATATGGATGTTTTATGTAAAGGAGCTGGAATGGTGACAGAGTGCATACCCGTTCAAGGCAAGAAGGAAGTACAATATCACAGAAAGTTTAAAAGAAACCATGGATCGGCGCTATTTTTCTGGGATTTGTCCCCGCCCATCATGAAGTATCCTGAGACATGATGAAAACGTTGGGGAAAAAATGCTTTCAAAGTTATAGATAAGACTAAACTCAAACAGTGAAAATCTTTATGGAGTTTATGTCTCTACTTTTATTTTCTAAACAAATCTGTAACGGAGCTCACCTCTATAAGAGCCTGGTGCAGCCTCTAAAGTCCAATGGACTGTTATTTAAACCGTGTCTTACCTCTTCAAAAGAACAAAAAACAACATAAAAACATCTGTACCTTATTTCTTGAGTAATACGGCAAACGTACAGAAATATGTAAAACACGAGAAAGGAAATCATACAAAGTGAAGGAAAAGCACAATAAAATCCTAACAGCTACAACATTAAGAACAACAAATCTTAACTTGTCTTATGTTATCGCAATGTATCTTAGGTTATCTTGTCGTATATTATCGGAATTCATGTTATCGTACCGTATCTTATTGTAACTCATCTTATGTTATCGTATCTTATCTTAGCTTAAGGCCTCGGATCTTATGTAAATGAATAAGTATTTGATTGTTTTACCTAGACGTCGACTTAACATGTAACAACTGAAGCCATCGTAATCTTTAGTTATAGTAAAATGTGAATATGACTGTCTGTGTGTCATTATGCAATTAGCTAATTAAACTTGCTATCAGGTTTTAAAATACATGTTCAGGAGTTTCAGCCACAAAAAAAAAAACCTCACCTGGTATCTGGGACCATCCAGCGCTAAACCTTGGCTGGATCTGTCTGGATCCGCCTCTTCTCTGGTGACCGGTAATCAGGAACAGCCTAAAGAACAACAATGACGTGAACTACTTAGCAACTTCACTTAGCTACCACGCTAACACAATCCCCTGTTCAGGCAAAATCAATCCAGGTATTTTTCATGTCCTGGTTTTTTGTTTTGGTTCTGATGTTCTATTCATTGCCCTAATTGTCATAGGTCTGACATTCAGTTGTGGAGGCGACCAAACTAAAGATATCGGACCCTATTTTTGATTTGGCAGTGTTGCTGGTACCTTTGTTATTAAAGTTCTCGTTATAAAAAATAAGCCAATATGATCAGGTCTGTTTGAGGGGCCCTTTACCATTTTGGGGGGAGTCCTAAACATTATCTCTCCTGGCGGTGCCCCCCCTGCAGGCTCCAGCAGAGGAGGAGAATCCTTGACTTCTTCATGACTCCACACTCGCTGACAGCGTCGGTTTTATTACTCAACAATACAACGAACGTGACCAGATCTCCTTTCCCCCCTGCTCCCTTCATCCCCTGCGCCCTACACTCATTTCTTTCCTAACTATCTAGCTATTCAATCTATCTTCACCTATTTTGCCACCTCACCCTTCCTCCACTAATCCTCTCTCTCCAATTTTTGACTGTGATGCACGACACTGTTAATCATTAAGGGGGCACCCAGTGCTCGGGGGGCAACCGGCGCATTTAGGAGGGCAAACGTTGTCTTTTGTCAAGGGCGCCCACACACACACACACACACAGACACACACACACACACACAGACACACACACACACACAGAGCTAGATAGAGCCCCTCCACATCAATCATTGTCCACTGGGAGGAGGAGGAAGATGCTGCATCAGCCGACCTGGCAGCACAAATCTACATCAGGGAGTGTGTGTGAGATGTTGAGTGTGTGTCCGAGTGTTTCGGCACGCGTCTCTGTTAACGGCCGTATTAGCAGTCGGGCCGTTAGCGCGGACGGAGGTGGAATAATCATAAATCAAACTCGTCTTCATCTTTTCAATTCAATCAACTCTTTTGTTTGTCACTAAGGTGAGAAAAACAAACCAAGGTTGAACGGCGCATAGGAATCGTAAACCTGCTGGAACTGACAGGTTCTGCGATATCTCAGATGATCACGTAAAAACAGAGGGCAGTCTCAGGAGGCACTCAATGTTATTCATTGTAACAGCTCAGAGTTAAAGTCCCAATGGCAGAAACACGAGGCAGAGATTTAAGGCAGGGTTAAAGTCGCAATGTTTTTGCTAAAAACTGATTTTATTTTTTTCCCCCTTTGTGTTTTAGTAAAGTTCCAGTTTTCATATGACAGCTTTGTAAAAACTGTCCATGCACACAGAGATAAACGCAAACAACTGGAAGTGTTGTAGTATGAATGCCAGGCCAGTAGATGGCAGCATACTTTTTCTACAATAACTGCCATAGAATAACACTGTGCACCTGATTCCAAACACAAGTCAAACACGATAGTCAGCCATTGTTTTTGTAGTTCTGTCCGTTTATGTACCCAACCAGGCTGGGCCATATTGTCACAGTTCTCAAAAGAGTTGTACTTTGCCCATTTACTCTTCACAGAAAGGTCCCAAGAAGGATTCAAACCCAGAACCTTCTTACTGTGGGACATCAGTGCTACCCACTATGCCAAGGGGTCAATCATATTGATTTATTGGAACTGGCGGGGCGCTGTCCCAGCCCACGATAATACAAATCCTCAGCATAAATATTCCCGGAAAAGAATAAAGATTCTCCTTTCAGTGACTTCAATGCTGAGGGACTGAAGAAGACGCATCTCACACGGCGTCTCAGCAGATGCTGATTGTTGCAGTCAGAGATGTTGGTGCGGAAGAAACTATATGGCCGGTTTACCCCAATGGTTCTGTGAGCAGACCTTCCACCAGAAAACCCAGTGGAGAAGAGAATAGAATAAAAAACATCACCGGATATTTTACACAGCCGGGTGGGCAACAATTCTACGTCCCTGTCGCAGCGATTGAGCCTCTGGTGCATTGATTTAATAGTGGCGGGCAGATTAAAAACCCTGGCATTAATTAAGCGGATTGTTTCTTGAATGCGGTGAAGTAGTAAAGGCGGGGTAAACAGTGTCCCGGGGGGGACGAGGAGAAAATAGACTCCTCCTGTCTGTTAATTTATTTCTCCTCATTCTGCCTGCTGGCACTCTTCATTCATTTTACTCACTGCTCCTTTAGACTCAATAGTTTAACAATTGATTAATTCATGTTTTTGCTTTACTTGACATCCCATCACGGGGAGGGTCCTGTTCTGCAGAGCGCTGTCCTCTCTAAGTGCAGCCCTGCTCCTCAGACCCATGCATGAGTGGCGGCAGCGTGAGGCTGAAAGGACGCGCGTCATCTGTGTCTTGAACTTCAAATGAACGCCGGCGTTTCCCGCGTCGCTTTACAGTCGACTGCCAGAGCAGAGAACCGCTTCAGGAGAGCAAATGTTAGCATTAACTGTCAGCGTCTGCTGCGTTTCAAAGGTCACGCACCAACAGGAGCTCACTGCAAGAATTACTCTGATTACACTGAATCACTCGCTGCTCTGAGATGCAGACAAGAGCAGGAATCAAGGACCTGAGTTTAAGGTTCAGTCTTTTTTTGCAATCAGCAAACCTTGGTGCCTTAAATTCTCGGAACGACGTGGCTGATTCTGCTCCACTGGACAACATCCGACCCAACATCCACGAACATTCAACACAGAGAGGAGCGCTAGAACCAGACAACATGGACGCTGGGACACAGGTGCGTGAGCTGAACAGTGTCACGTTTCACCAGGCAGAATATCCGGTTGGTCACTTGGTGCCTGGATGTGTTTCTGTTGCTCTCCTAGATAAGAACCTGCTCAGCTAGGCCTTAAATTAGAGCAGAACTCTTGTCTCTTATTCTTTGGAACATGGGGACGAAGACATCCAGATTTCGGCCATGGAAAGCTCAATGCATTTTCGTAATTCTATTCATTCATTCATTCATTCATGACTGGATGAACTGTCTGGACCGGGTTTACCCAACTCATCTGATCATCAGTGCTCTACATAAAGCAGCTTTGACACCTGAGAGTCAAAACCGAGGGTTGAATTTTTATACCCGCACGGAAAAGCGCTTCCATCCTGTGACCAAACAGAACCAGATGGTTCAGATAGATCCAGATGGAGACAAGCTCATTCTGTGGGTCCGGCTGTTCGATACAGACTTTGGTCTGATGAACTTTCACACCTGCGGTTTTGTTCTTGATCAAACAAAAAAAAGCCCCGATCAAATAACTTTAGGTTGTGGCTTTCAACATTTGTTGGCTTGGTGTCGCCAACAAAGACTCATCTAGAACTCCCTTCTGGTGTCAGATTGTTCTGATGCGTTGTCGTGCTGCTAGAGCTCCCATTCAGGGGATCGATGGGACCATCTGCTGGGCTAAGCATGATGCCCATTGAAACCAGTTTGAAAATTGGAGTCTCTCCTGACCCTAGTAGACGCACAGGATTTAAAAGTCCATCAAATATTACTGTGTCCCCGAATAGTCGGTGATATTTTGGCATCGTCATCGCTGCCGCATCCGCGACCACCGCTGCTGCGATTCCTTCATGTTAATACGATAACTGAGGAACAACTACGTGGATCATTTACAAATGTTATATCCACACAGACATAAGTGCGAGAAAGAATTGAACTGAGTTTGGGAAATATCTGTCGCATATTTCCGACACTAGGGGGAACTTTATCTTCAGAACCAGATTTTTGTAAGGGGCATTATAACTCAACCGTTTCTCCAATTTGACAAATTTGGTGAAAATGAAACGAGTCAGAGGTCTATCTTGTAAGGATCATATTTCACTAGGGAAATTTCACATTTCATTTGAGGAGTACAATTAGGGGGATTTCTTGTACAACGCAGGGGATTGGGGGCTTCTTTGGGTATATACTCTTGCTGTTGGAGACCACGGCGTAGGCCTCTTTTTATTTTGTGCGTGCAACCTGACTTCTGTCCCGCTGACATCATGCAGTTAAGAATGGGAACAGAGATAAAGGAAGTGAGACGAGGAACGAGGAACGCTGCATCGTGTTTGTAACAAAAAGCGAGAGAAAGGGGGGAGAGGAAGGCTCCCTGTTCAGGGAGGAAAATACAAAGAAGAGATGGCTGGGATAGAGGGAGGCAGAGACGGTGGTCCTGCTGCTGAGGGGGGATTTGTGGCGAAGCGGCAGGAATTAGGTTGGCCTTGGCCTCTCCGCATGAATTCTCCTTACGCACTCGCAGACCCACTCTGCCATGCTTTCCTTCCTCCGGGTCCCAGGGCTTCCCTCTCGCTCTCACATCCACGCTTACAGAGAAGCCAAATCAGTTCTTCGGGGGTTTAAAATACAGAAATACTGATAATGAGCCTAAGAAAACAAAAAGCCTCTTCGAACAGAACAGTAGAATATAATCTCTGTATAGAAACGAGGGATTTACTGTAGGGATGAAGGCTGACCAAGAGCAAGACCATCAAAATCAAAAAAAAAAAAATTCCCCCACGTGTCCCTTTGCCTCAATCCCTGTCCACCCTTCCCCCCTCCCGTTCCTCCATCTCAATCCTCCATCATCCTCCTCCTCCTGCCCCATCCCCGGAGCCCTGACCCCCCCTCCCGTCCTCCCCGCTCCTCTTCCTCCTCCTCCTGACCTCTTTCCTTCTGCCTGGCTGTACCTCCCTCCACATCTCCCTTCTTTACCTCCCCGCCCATCCCTCCCTGTCTCCATGCAGCGGTTTGGGCTCCACCCCTCCCTCCCCTCACCGACGGCGTGACACAGTCGATTCCATCCTCAGCCCTCTTGCTCATTCTATGCATCCCTCTCAGGCAATCCTTCCTCTTTTTTTTTCCTGCACTGTTGACTCATTCAAATCATTACCTTCCTCCTGTCGTCCACGCATCTTATTTCTACTCCTCTCTACCAGTCCCCCTGCTCCACCTCAGGTTCTCCACCATCTTTATGTGATGGTGGAGATGGGAAAATTCTAGAAGGTATGAATGCAAATCAG
Organism: Lophius americanus; assembly: GCA_037951165.1. Lineage (NCBI taxonomy): Eukaryota > Metazoa > Chordata > Actinopteri > Lophiiformes > Lophiidae > Lophius > Lophius americanus. Next base: position 1,900,856 of record JBBDHG010000086.1, on the reverse strand, counting down.
CAATATAGTCATTCTCTCCATCTTGGTGTGAGGAGGAGAGCTTCTGTTGGGCTCCTGGACCGGGAGCCTCTTCATCAACCATGGAACACACAGGTGGACAGGCATCCATCCTGCCCGCCTGACAGTCGGAGACCCCCACTCTGTATGTTCCATCATCACTTATTTAGTGGTCTGGTTAGAGATAGAGAGAAAAAAGGATGTTTGGTGATAAATACCGGAGTATTTAACATTGGGTAACATTTCTTCAGTCTTTTTTAATTAACCTCTTAATGCCCTGCTCAGCTGTTTGGACGAGAACGTTTTGAAAACACTATTATTATTTTTTAGAAATGTGTGCCACTTAACTGAACCTGTTGGAGCAATCTCCACTGCTTGGTGCGGGTACGTTCATGCTTAAGAAATAAAATCCACTTTATGCATCAGAAAAGACTGAAAAAATTCAAGACGTTTTTGTCTCTGTTGAAAATGTCAAAAAGAGAGACTTTTTGCGGGGGGTATATTAAATGTGAGGAGTCACTACACACAATTATGTGTCCTGATACAACCAACAACATGCTTAACCAAACCATTGAGTTGTCACTCTATGATAAAGGTAGAAGCCATGAGCTAATCTATTTAAAATTGCCTGTTACCTTTAAATCCAAAATTACAAGCAAATCTTTACAACAATCCGACCATCATCTCCGCTGTCTTCACCAGGAAGAAAAACTCTTTATCACCATCTAGTGTAGTGGAAAACTTAAGTCTGTCATATTTATATATTATTGAAACCTCATCTGTGCCACTAATAACCCAATAACTCAAAAATGTGCCTAACACTAGGGGGAGCTATATCTCTAAAAGTTTTCAGGCCATAATTTCTTAACCATTGGAGCAGTTTAGCCCAAATTTTGGTGCGGATGAATCGACCCGAGCAGATTTATCTGCCCCCCCCCCCCCCCCCCCCCCCCCACACACACACACACACACACACACACACACACACACACACACACACAACAAACTCCCCCCCACCCCTAAAGTGTTGGAAACTTGGACTTAGAGAGCGATGATGATGGTGGGAGGAGCCTGATGACTCCGATAGAGCTCATAGATGAGGGGGGGAGGGGCCTCGGTCATAATGGCTGTCTTGTTGTCTGGCCTGCTGCAGACAGGTTAAATCAAATCAGCAGACACGGCTCCCTCTGACACGCTCCACCCAAACCGGGAACATTATTGTCCACAGCTGATCCTCTGTGACGACCCAGCCCGCATTTCATTCCAACACAAAAGCACGTCTGGTGGAGACAAATTTATTTGATTCACCCTCATCATGATCGCTGGAGGGAAGATTTATCTCAGGAAAGTTTGAAGTTGTCATAATTTCTCTCCACCAGCAGACAGTATGGAGATTATTTCCTCGTGTCTCCGTTGTCACCGACCCGCTGGCTCCAGCGAGAACAGAACCGTCCCCCAATTTCAATCCTGCTGGGAGGCAGTTACGCCTTCGTAGAGGAGATTTCACGTTGTTCTTCAGAATGAGTCATTATTTCCTCAGCGGAGAGCAGAGGGATCCGTGTGCAGCTCATATTTACACTCAGAGCGCCAGGGCGCCGTGGAAGACGCCGTAGTTTGTCAGTTGGGTGCAGATAAATTATTCCACAGGAGACACATTTTTGTCTTTCCTTTCCTTTTTCTTATAATTGTAGCTGTGATGATGTACTTGGCAGGAATTTTGGTGCGATTTTGTATGTTTGGTGAGAAAATTTGTCAATTCAACTTTAGATCCGACAAAATGTGTTCCTCAAAGCATATTAAGGACAAAAGTGTCTCCGTTTAAACCCCTACAAATGTACATTTTTGATCACATTGACATCAGAGACAAAACCTCATACATCAAATTTTGTTCGACTTCATTCTTGGCTCTAAATATATATTACATTTTTTTTTTAATTTTTCTACCTGAAGATGCAAGAAGATGCAAATAGATGCTGTCCTAAATCCTAAAATAAAATCTTTAAAATGAATTAGGCCTATGCTGTCGTACCTGAAAGCTCAGGGGTATTTCCCCGATACGTCCACAATCCCCTGCGTTATACTATATATACTTTTCGGGGGTTTAATTAATATGTGATGGTTACGATCAGGACTGACGGACATTAATGTCATGAAGCCAGCCAATACTATTCAATCAAATAACCAGATCTACAAACGTCTCTGGATCAGTTTTATTGCTAATCATTGACATTTTCCTCAATCACCCAAAACAATCCATCTTACTTTTAGCGTATGAAAATAACACTTTTTATCAGGGGTGTCAAACGTACGGTCCGCCGACCAAAAGGAGAGGAGAGAGAAGATGAATGAATCGCTGCTGGGTCTGAGGAAACCGCAGTCACTTGGTTTCGGTGAAGCAGCAGTAGAAGACAGCTACCTAATTGCTAACGAAATAGCATTAGCATCAAAGCCGTATTCCGACGGTGAGTTCGTTAAAACATGCGTGATGAAGGCTGCAGAGCTTGTGTGTCCCGAGAAGCGACGAGCATTTGCCAACGTCAGTCCGACGAGGAATACTATGGCAGAGAGGAGATCGGTAGAATATCGGTAGATTTAGACACTTGAAACACAAAGTCAAGTCATTTCTTGCATTTTCTGTTGCAATTGATGAGAGCGCTGACATTACAGACGTTGCTCAACCGGCCATATTTATACGTGGAGATGATGAGACATTGACCGTCACTGAGGAGTTCCTTGAGTTGCACCAGGAGGCATTGTGTTGCAAGTCGTTAAAAATGAATCACGTCATGGAGGTGGTTCTCCAAACTGTTAATTCTCTTCTCATCCGATCCCGAGGCCTGAATCATCGTCAGTCTGACTGCCTTCTCAGTGACAGTCACGTTACTCATACCCTGACATACCACACTGAAGTAAGATGGTAACGCAGAGGAGCTGTAGCGAGGCGTTTCTTTGATCTACGGGAGGAGATCAGACAATTCAAGGAGAAAAAAGGAAAACCAGTGATGGGATTACAATCTCAGGAGTGGCTGCAGGACCTTTCATTTCTGGTGGATATTAAGAGCACTTGAATATTCTGAACAAAAATGTCGCAAGGCCGCAAAAACGTTGTCACACAGTTTCCTGGCGGCGTACGTCCATTCAAGTTGAAGCTGACTTTGTGGGAGACACTGGACATGACACTTGATGTTGATGCACTAGTGCAGAGCAAAAGATGCCAAGATTCAGGAGCAAAAACAAAGAAGTCCTTTAAAATGCGATTGTATTTACAGAATACAGTTCTGTGAAAATGAGATCTTGATGTAGAAATAGTTAAAAAATGTGGAATTTAATGTAAGTCAACAGCTTCACAACAAAAGAGTTTGGCTTGGTGGAATCCTATTGTTCATGCAATGCCATACATTGTGAAGTGTAATACCATATTTTTTCAGTTCCAAATACCTTTGACTTAAAGTTATGTTTGTATTTGTGCAAAAACTTGTCTTAAGAAATCTGAGGTTGTTCATGATATGTTTTGTAAAAGGATATTTCACTAAATATGAAGATTTTCTAGTGTGCTTGTACTTTTTTGCATGAAAACAAAGGAAAAAAACACTTATGTTGAACCAAAACGGGTTCGATGCACCTGCTTTATATCATTAATTATTTTTATCATTTCGCCTCCCTGTTGCCTACGAGTCAAATGTGACTAGTTTTGCTGGAACTATCATAAAGATAAGATGCATGTTTTGATCCTACACACTTTGCAAAATGACATTTATGACAATTCCCTTCATAGAATTATGGATGTTTTATGTAAATGTTTATCATTGGTGGTCTTTCGGGGTCAGTTGTGCTTTTTCCAGTGGAAATAATATATGTTGATGTGCAATATGTCGTGAATAATTCTATCCTAGAACCCAAATTAGCGGATAGATCTGCTCATAGTGCTGAAACACAAGCGTAGGAGTTTCCCGTAGATGAAGTCTGTTGGACATAATTTGTCAGGAATGACGTCACACAGACCTCAGAGACAGTCCATGCTTTCGGATTCATAAACAGTCCAACCGAATCATGTGACGCATGTCTGACGGGCGGAAAATGCAAGTGGGTAAAATCAGCCGGAGTATCACGTAAACAAAGTGGGATTTAAAGGGTCAAAATGCTGAAAAGACATAAACATCTGATACTTGATGAGGAACACGTCACATTCTAAGGCAGTTTAAAGATGCAGACATTTGTGAGGTTGTGAGGGAAGATTCTGATGTGATGTGGCTGGACAAACATAAACAACATCAGCGTACGAGAAAAGAACAGTTAATATTTAAAATGCCAACACAAGCAGAAAGTTAGGAGACAGGCAGACTTCATGAAAGAAGGTCGCCATCTGCTGGACGTTCACCAGTAAACCATCCAATAAACACAGTACTGTGTCTGTGCATGTGTGTGCGTGTAGATGTGTGTATCTGTGTGTGAGTGCTTCTCTATGTGTGTGTGAGAGAGAGTCTCTATGTGTGCATGTGCGTGTGTGTGCATGTCTGTGAGTGTGTGTGTGTGTGTGTGTGTGTGTGTGTGTGTGTGTGTGTGTGTGTGTGTGTGTGTGTTATCTATGCTAGTGTGAGAGAGAGTCTCTATGTGTGCATGTGTGTGTGTGTGTGTGTGTGTGTGTGTGTGTGTGTGTGTGTGTCTGTCTGTGAGTGTGTGTGTTTATCTATGCTAGTGTGAGAAGAGAGTCTCTATGTGCGCATGTGTGTGTGCGTGTCTGTGAGTGTGTGTGTTGGTGCGAGAGAGTACATGTCTGCCTGAGTGTGTTTGTACGTGTGTTTGTGAGAGAGTTTACACGTGTGTGTGAGCTTGTTGTTTTTGTGTTTGTGAGAGAGTGTGTGTGTTAGTGTAAGAGAGTACATGTGTGCGTGAGTGTGGGTCTGTGTGTGTGTCCGTTCATGAGAGTGTGCGTGAGTGTGTGTGTGTCTCTGTCTATGTTTTAGTTTGAGAGAGACTCTGTATGTGTACCTGAGTGGGTGTGCATGAGAGAGTGTGTGTGTGTGTGTGTGCGTGCGTGCGTGTGTGTGTGTGTGTGTGTGTGTGTGTGTGTGTGTGTGTGTGTGTGTGTGTGTGTGTGTGTGAGTGAGTGTGAGACTGCAGTCATATGACAGCTGTGACGTCTATGATTCCCTAATCAGTTTCTAGAAGCACAAATGTGGGAGGAGCTACTATAATCGTGTCACAAGTTCTTCCTTCACCGAGCATGATGACACTTACATCATAAAAGAAATAACAGCATCACTTTAAACTTTTCTTCATTAGATTTACTCTCGCTCAGCGCTCATGTTTATGTTCTTTTGTTTTTACAGTAAATCCAAATACAAGCACCAGTAAAATCTGTTCAGGTTTTTACACTTATAGTTATTTTCTGTTTATTGATTAATGGTAATAGATCATATCCTCTACCGTTTTTTTAACTTGACTGTCTGTTTCTGTCGCACTAACTTACCGTCATTTTTATTTACAATTTTTATAGTTTGAATAAAACAATTTAACTATTTAGCAAAATTATACCTTAATGTCTATAGAAACATTATGTTTATGTTATATAACTGTGAAATACTGTTGATTTCAAGGTTTATAACAATTGGAGTTTATAGGAATCAATGCCAATTGTACTATACTGTATTTTTTTTCCGTGGCTTTTACCGTAATGTCTTGCAGATGGTTACTGTAGTTTTTGAGAGTTGAGCAGCCACAGCTGCTGGTATTCTACCGTTAATGATACAGTTGTTGTTTTTTTACATTATACATCCATGTCACACCAACGATTAGCGGATTAGCGGGGCGGTAGCGTCTGGTTTGATATGTAACGTTTCTTCTCTGTCTGGTTTCAGAGGATTCCTCCTCAGAGAGCGGCAGTGGAAACGGGCTGCCCGCCCTGACCCCTCCCTCCTCCGCTGTAACGGACGGCGCCATAGTCAGGGAATCTGAGGTCATCAACGGGAACGGACCCGCCCCACTGGACTTCAGCACGCCCACCTCCTCCTCATCATCTTCTGAGGACCAGCAGCCAATGAACCTGAGCGACCCGCCCCCTCAGCGCCTTCCCGTGTCCACTGCCCACCTGCCCGTCACCGTGTCGGCGGCAGCCGCCGCCCTGCTCGGCGCGCTGCATCCAAGCGCTCCCGAGGAGCTCCGCAGGAAGTACCCGCTGGCTGCTAAACCTCACTCGACCGTGCCAGTGCCACACCTCCACACGCATACCGCACACACTCCCAACACACACTCACAGTCCCACGCCGCAGAGCTGCGCCTGGACCGAGAAGGCAGGGACTACGGGGGCAAGGTGAGACCACGGGCCTCACACTCCCGTACGACACACACTTAGACACAAGCGAGGGGTTTCCATTGAGAATCTGTCAGGAAGGTGTTCATCTAAAATCCCTGATTCTAGTCCGCCTGCTCTGTGTATCACAATCATTTTAAAGACCCGGGTTCAAGTCCAGAACCTCAAACCTCTGAGACCCACATTCAGATTCAGCACAAAATCAGAACCTCAGCTGGGTGTAAATATGACTCAATCTGGATTTCTATACTCTATTACAGAGGGAGTGATGTCATGGTAGTGATGGGAATCTTGTGTATATTACCATAACATTATGACCACCTGCCTAAAATCGTTTAGGTCCATCAACTCTGTGATGTCAATGTGTTTTCTGACACCTGAACCTGTATGAACTTTTTGAGTTATTTGTGCCTAAGTACACACGTTGTGAAGATCTACAACGTCTATGACCCTGTCACCAGTAAACCATCTCATTGCAATTTCTCCCTCTACCTTAAGAGTGGATCTCTAAGGTTTCGTTCACACTGCCGGTCTTAATGGTCTATTCTGAGTTAGATTCGCACTTCACATTACTTTTAAAATGGGTCTTATATCAGACTCCAGCACGAGTTCAAGGCCTTTATGTATGCCATCAAAGTTAGTTTGAACGCTGTAGGTTATAATCATCATGTTATCATGTTAACATGTTATATCATGTTAAGCAGTGAAGGCAAGAAAATAGCGCAAAAAAAGTAAACAGGAAGTTAAAAGTGTCTCCCGCCGGCGCAGCGTTGTGTTTAATGATGATTGCATAACATAACATTTATCCTGCAGTGTGAACGTAGCCTAAATGAACCATATTACCAGATCATTTATGTAGAATGCCAGTAACAACCAAAGTCCCAGACCAGATCCCACCTTTGATTGACTGAAATGGTCCATTTCGATGAAATTGTCCTATATTTCGAGTTTTCCGTTACTTTTGTGGTGAGAAAAGTGGATCTCAAACTCAGATTTGAGGCTGTTTTCTTAAAAAACATTCTCTGATGAAGCCACTTTAAGCTCATTCTTAAATTAGGAATTTATAGTTTATTCCAACTGGTTCCCGTTTAAGCTCCGCCCACTTCTATTTGAAGACCCGCCCATTCCTCACACACATTCAGAGGCTGGGGTACTCACTCATGCCAACTATAGTTCAGGTTCATGGAAGAGCTCTGGAGACGTTTGAGTTTGATCGGACAGAGAATATAAACTCCCAGATACTCAGTTTATTGTGCAAAATGAAGGTGAATGGTGGAATTAGCACAAAACTGTCTTTAGGCTGACTTCCTGGTGTAACTCTGGCCAAGCGGACCAACAGTGGCTCCTCTGTGGGATCAGACAAAGGCGCCGGGCTCCACCCCCCACCAACATCAGTGAGCCTTTGAGCGTCGGGTCACCACACTGTCACAAATCGTCTCTCTGAGTGAGAAGAAAACGAAGATATTGATAAAAAGTAAAGTCAGAAGTAAAAGTTTGAAAGCCCAACTAGCAGCATTAATCCGTCTTCTCTCCTCCTTCCAGTCTTTCTCTTTCAGATAAACTCTTTTAACTCCATTTTCTCTTACGTACTAGAAATCTCTCATTTAAGGCATACGCGCCGCCCTTTTCAGCGTCTGAGTCTTTGTTAAAAGAAGCCGTTTGTAGAGAGAAATGAAATCCGAGAATAACAAAGATGAAGGAGGGATGGAGAGAGGTGACCAGATGTGTCTCCTTCCTCGCTGTCTTTGTCCAGAAATGAATAGCAGAAGTGATAAACAATAAACTCACCGGCCTTGGAAGGATTGCTTTACTGCCTGGTAGAGAGAAAGGCAGTAACACACACACGCACACACACACACACACACACACACACACACACACACACACACACACACTTTGTTAGGAGGCAACAAGCACTCTGTTTTTGCACCAGTCAGATCTCTGCAAAGTGCACTTCACCATCATCAAGGAGGTTACCGTCTGTCTCCGTCTGATCTTCAACTAATTTCACGGTTCCTCTCCTCGCCTCTTCCTTCCACCAAGTTTAGCTGAAATCAAACAAACAAAGATTTACTTTATAAAGCGACGCAAACAAAACAATGCGAGTAGTAACCCAAATAGAGCGGTAGATCAAGACAAAGAGAGGAGTAGAGTAACTTAAATGGAGCAGTAGAGCAATTAAATAGTACAAGAGTAAGGCTAATAAAATAAGTAGATAAATGCAAAATAGAGCGGTACATTAACACAAATAGAGGAGTACAGTAATTTAAATAGAGCAGTAAGGTAACACAAACAGAGCAGTAGAGTAACACAAATAGAGGAGTAGAATAACATAAATAGAGGAGTAGAATAACAAATAGAGCAGTAAAGTAACACAAACAGAGCAGTAGAGTAACACAAACAGAGCAGTAGAGTAACGCAAACAGAGCAGTAGAGTAACACAACTAGAGGAGTAGAGTAACAATAATAGAGCAATAGAGTAACGAATAGAACAAGTGGAGTAACACAACTAGAGCAAGGTGAATAGAACTAGCAGAGCAACATGAGGAGAGTAAATCAAATAGTGCGTCACAGTTAGAAAGCTGCAACCGATTGTGTAGAGCGGCGTGACGAGAATTATGATTCTCAAATCAACAAACTAACAAACATTTGTGAACACCTAGTAAAGCTGAAAGCGTTATTTTCTTTTCTGCAGACAGATATTACCCTCTATGTGTGTCTAGTTTGTCCAACATAAAACTTTCTGACGTTTTTAATGAGCGGCTCTTTGATCTGCTGAGACTGTTTCAGGTTTTATTACAGACATGTCCACCGGAACAAGTCTCCGCCTACGTCCATCAATCGTAAACAAAGACACATAAGCGTGGTTGAGGTGTTTGACCTCACACAGATGGGTTTGTGTGTTTAGTCTCCTCAGTACAGTTCAGGCGGCAGCTACGACAGCGTGAAGATGGACCTGAGCGCCGAGGACCTGTCCATGGGCCGTCAAGGCAGCCAGGTGGCTCCTGATGATGACGACGATGAACATGATGACCACGACGACAACGACAAGATCAACGACACAGAAGGCGTCGACCCCGAGAGACTAAAGGCCTTCAATGTAAGTCAGAGACGGCGCGTTAGGTCACATGACCAACCTACTCGGATTAATGTTAAGAAATACGCTCAAACAGGAAGTAGAGCTGTTTTTTCTACTAACCACCGACAAATGGACCTCATAAGGTTAGAAGAGTTACTATAATCGTATAGTTATAACCTCATTAGATTAATGATGTTAAGAGTTAAAGAAAAACATGGACCCGCCCCCTTTTTTATGGTATCCAATGGAATTCTTCTAACAGCAGTTTTGTGTTCCTGCAGATGTTCGTGCGTCTGTTTGTGGATGAGAACTTGGACCGGATGGTTCCCATATCCAAACAGCCCAAGGAGAAGATCCAGGCCATCATTGAGTCCTGCAGCAGACAGTTCCCAGAATTCCAGGAACGCGCACGCAAGCGCATCCGCACCTACCTCAAATCCTGCCGACGCATGAAGAAGAACGGCATGGAGGTACGGTACCTTTGGATCCGTTAACAGGTGTCTCTCTGGGTTCTTCTGTTAAAACATGGTCCCAACCGGCCACAGCTATGGTTCATAAAGTTTGAGTTAAATAGAAGGAAAGTTCATTCCAGGAAAAAGCTTATTTTCTCCAGAAATATTTCATAAATATTATTTAAACAGAGGAAAACAATAAATCTTCTGGCTGGAGAAGCTGAAGCCATGATTATGAAACTACTGAGGCTTTCTTGCTCACCTTCTTCACCTTCTTCTGGGATGCAGGTTCCGTTAGTTAGTAGTTATTTTTTATTTTAAATACATTACCGTACCAAAAGAAGGTTATAAAAAAAAAATGTAAATCCTGCATCTGCTGCTTCATCCAGTTGTGCACAAAAATGTAATGTCTTCTACGCCATCTGTCTCCCATCACGTTATATGAGGATCCCAACAGACGCCGGTAAAAACATGAACTCCCTGACATTAATACTGGCAGAAAATAGACAGAAGTCAGATCACAAAACCTCCATCAAGGCAGCTCAGTGTCCTGAGGGATAGTTTCCAACTCTCATCAGGAGATTCATCAACCAGGAAAAGCAACATTTAGAATTTGGAATCACATCAGAACCAGGAGTGAATTTTCAGTGAGCGATTTGAATTTAAACGTTTCGTAGATTTCTCCAGATCTGGATTATCGTCTCCAGATCCGATATGAGAGAGATTTTATTGTTATTGTTCCGACATTACCCTGTACAGTAATAGGACAAAAATGTAAAAAAAAAAGAAAAAAGTTTAAGTGTTAAAGAAAAACTCCTGGGTGATGGCGATCCAGATCAGCACTGATTCTACTCTACAAAATATTTCATTAAAACCCATTCATGACATAGTGAGCGGTCCTGATAACCAACTTACCGGGACCTTCAGCAGAGACCGTACCCCCACCATGGTACCACAGCTCCTTTAGAGTCAAACGACGACAAAAAGGTAACAACATCATTCTTTTTCTCAACTTCAATAAACTATTTTTCTTCAAATATACCAGAAAATGTCCTAATTTCTGCGCGATGAAGAAGATATTTGGCTTTTTTTTCAAACAAGAAGATAAAAAAATATCTTAAAAAAAAAACAACAAAACAACCTAAATCCAACATTTGATCCGGCACCTTATAGAATCACACTGTTTTATAATAAGATCATATATAAAGGTTAATGATATGTGTGGAAAACATATTAAATATATTATCACTGAAAGCATTTTGAAGTGTGGTGACTTTATTTTTGAGTTATCCTGCTGATCAATCACATCAAGCTGGTGGAAACATCCCAGTAAATTTTTCTATCCATTTAAGAGTCGCGTTATCACCTCAGCTCAACGTCAGAAAAACATTTCGATAGGCTGTGGCTCCTTCAGAGGAGATCTGACCGTCAGCATGTCATAACAGCATCAGCTGTCAAACAGTCAACAAACTCAATTACACTGGAACATTTCTAGGTCTCCACACTGCCTTGTTATCCTGTTGTTATGGGCTTTTTTCCGACGCGACTTGAATGCAGCATTAGGTGGTTCGGAGAAATAGCCGTCTGGGCTGAGCAGACGTGTCGGCGTGCGAGATAAAGAGCTCATACCTGCTCTCAGAAAGCTTTCAGACTGACAGCCATATAATTCCCCGCTCACTCTGCAGCCAATTTAGCTGTGACATTAACTCCGTCAGTCTGGATACATGTTCAGGGCCAACACAATTCCCATAATGCACTGGCAGCCTCTTCCTCTTTCGTAATCCAATCAACCTCTCTGGGAAGCAGAGGCGTCTTCTCCTTCCTGATGGTTCTATTTGTTGAGCAAATTGTTCTGTAGGATCTACAGATCCTACAGAAAATGAAGTCAGTGCTAATTTGTGTGCATGTCAGAACTGTTAGCGTGTCAGAACTGTTAGCGTGTCAGAACTGTTACCGTGTCAGAACTGTTACCGTGTCAGAACTGTTACCGTGTCAGAACTGTTACCGTGTCAGAACTGTTACCGTGTCAGAACTGTTACCGTGTCAGAACTGTTAGCGTGTCAGAACTGTTACCGTGTCAGAACTGTTACCGTGTCAGAACTGTTACCGTGTCAAAACTGTTAGCGTGTCAGAACTGTAGGCTTGTCAGAAATGTTAGCTTGTCAGAAATGTTAACTGTCAGAATTGTTGGCTTGTCAGAAATGTTAACTTGTCAGAATTGTTGGCTTGTCAGAACTCTTAGCGTTTTCCAACTGTTAGCGTTTCAGAACTCTTAGCTTGTCAGAATTATTGTCTTTTCAGAACTGTTAACATGTGCGAACTGTTAGCGTGTGAGAACTGTTAGCGTGTTAGAACTGTTAGCATGTTAGAACTCTTAGCGTTTTCGAACTGTTAGCATTTCAGAACTCTTGTCAGAACTGATAGCTTGTCAGTATTGTTGTCTTGTCAGATCTGTTAGCGTTTCAGATCTATTAACATGTCCAAACATTTAGTGTGTCAGAACTGCTATCGCGTCTGAATATTTTGGCTTGTCATTATTGTTGGTTTGTCAGAACTGTCAGCGTCTCAGAACTGTTAGCTTGTCAGAACTGTTAGCTTATTAGCAATTTGTTCAGAGAGCATGAAGAATTTAAAACTCACCCAGAAGATGATATAAACTTTCTTAGTTATGTTTAGAGTATGAGGCGGACCCTTTGACATTTGTTATGTGCTTTTAACCCTTAATAACCTTTGTTATATATTTAAACACTTAGAAAAAAGATTCTGTCCAAAAGAAATTAACCTACAAAAATGTAATAACTTTGAAAAATGACCTCAAAAAAAAAGACCTATCCAGACGATGGCTTAGATCCAGTATTATTTCAAAGATCCTACCATGAGAAACGTGATCATCTTTAGAAGAATACGTGAAAACATTCCATCGTACTAGGAAAAAGACAAAACAAACATTGTCATACCAAGACAATGAAAAATCCCCACAATCTTCATAAAAACAAAGAAACTATTTTGTTTTCATACCAAGGAAAATTTCCAAAAGAAAGGACCACCATCATCATACCAAGAATAAGAACAAACCCCAGTCATCTTCATAAAGAGAAATACCAAGAAACGGCATTAGCAGACCAAAGTAAAATGATTTATCTTTATCAAGATGAAGGAAAAGCTAGTCGTCGTACCAGGAAAAGAAAAAACAAACAACATAATATCAAAATAAAGACCAAAAAAACAGTCTGTATTTGTCATAGAAAGAAAACCAAAGAAGAGTTTTCATCAGACCGAACCAATCAGAGTTAGCGCACGGCGGGTCATGGCATCAACATAGTAGGATTCAGAAATTCCCCTTGGCTGAGGGGAATCCACTATGGGGAACTTCTTTGTAAACTAATGTTCCAAAGAGTCACGCACGTCAAACTAGTTTCTATTCCGTCTGTGACTAAAGTCATCCGAAGTTGCTTGATGAATGGTCAGCTGATTTGTTACATGCAGATCAGAGCGAAGAACAGTCAAAGATCCGAAGGTGTGATTGTCGCACCATCAGCAGGAGCCAGTGATTGAAACACTCTGCTGCCCCTAGTGGTGACCAAACAAGACTGTATTGGATTAGAAGAGAGAGTTCAGAGGAAGTTTCCATTCTCAGTAGAGGAGTTTTAAAACAGCCTTGTAGCTTTACATTGTCAAATATTCAATTAGAGAAGCAGGAGGAAGAATACATTTTTTGGGTCAAAGAGAAAAATCTGTCAGCTTCCTCTGAGGAGGAATAAATTCCTTCGTTCACAAAGGAAAAAAAAAAGTGATTTTCTCCATGTATTTTCTTTGCCATCAAAAATCATGCTGTGGATTTCTGTGACATGGAATGGTTCGGTTTGAATATATAATGAATTAATTATGATAATGGAATGCAGGAAAAAAAACAAGGGGGGGTGGGGGGGGGTAATACTTTTTCACAGCAGTGTAACTAAGTTTTTTCTGTTTACTCTAAATCCAGAAAACATGAAATAATGATCATCACCAATCTCTCTTGACTGAACGGTTGATCGAATCCCATAATATCTGCCGTCTGTCTGCAGACTCGTCCTACTCCGCCTCACCTCACCTCAGCCATGGCCGAGAACATCCTGGCTGCCGCCTGCGAGAACGAATCACGCAACGCCGCAAAGAGGATGCGCCTTGAAGTCTATCACGTAAGTTAACGCCTTAACATGCATTTAGTATGAAAAAAAAACATGATGTTCTCGTAATGAATTAATCTACATACGAGTTAAAAAGCTGTTTCAGACGGTTGAAGGAAACTTGTATTATATAAACGTATATGTATATATAATATATATATATATGTATATATATATATTATATTACATTAGGCGAGAGACACAATTTATTACAACCCTCTGAACATTTCAACCTCAACAACACGTCAAAAATAAAGCAAATAATCACCTTCAGTCAAATAAATCGGACCTGTCAGAGATCCGTCTTTCTAGTCATGGCACTGAAATCATTCAGATGCTCCTGCTTGTTTCATTCTTTAGTCCAACCAGTTTCCTGTGTGTTATTTTGAAAGAAATTTTAAAAAAAACGCTGGTTTCCTGTTTCCTCCTCCAGGATGAGCAGATCTCTCTGGACAAGCCGTCCAGCGGCGGAGGCGGTCTGAGGGAGCCGGCGTCCCTCGCTCACTCCGCCTATTCCCTGGCAGCATCGGCCTTTTCCTCCCAGGACGCACCGCTCTACATCAACGGAGCGGGTCTCAGCTACGCGTACCGCGGATACCCGGGCCTCGGCGCCGCCATGCAACACCCGGTGTCTCTGACCACCGGCGCGGCTGCACAGGGAAACGGTAAGGAGGAGACGGCGTCATGACAAGGATGAAGATTGATGAAGCGGTGGGATGAGGGAGGAAGTGAGATTGAGATGATTAATTCAAGGAGGAATGAGAGGAAGCGGTGAGAAGAGAAAGACCGGTTCATCTGAAATAAGGACAATCTGTGATTATTAGAGGAATTAAATCTCTGGAACCTCGTGGACCGCTGCTCCGTGTCACTCAGAGACGTCTCCGGTCTGATGATGTCACTGGAATATGTTCTGGTGTCTAATCACCGAGTTTATCAGATAAATCTACGAGACTCTGAAGAGCCTCATTTATAAACGCCGCGTGGGCACAAGAGTATTCGTACGGCGCTTTCTACGCAGTCTTTGAGATTTACAAAAAGCAAACTTGACGATTTGGTTGACACTCAGTCAAACCACAGGTTACCAATATGGGATTAACACGTGGGTCTTAAAGGTCGTCACTGTCCCCCCTCTGTCACTCCAGTCCTGAAAGCTTTTCAACTAAGAAAATGTAACGGGCCCACCTTGTGGCGCCGACTGTCCTTGTAGCGCAGAAGCTGATCGTGTGGCGAAAGCTTCGGTGAGTCAAACACTTCCTGATGCTCTCAGACCGTTAAGAGGCCTTTGTGACACCCTCCGTCCCTCCATCAAACGACACCCTTGTTATTATTTCTACTTTCTCCATAAGAACGAGAACTTAACACTGTGTGACTTTCATTTTTTAATCTACCTGTCTGCCTTCGCCGGGACTGATGTCATCAATCAGTAGTCATTAATATCAATTAGAGGCGGTGCATATTCTGTATAAGGGCACCCGAGGGCGAGGCATGAGTGGCACACATGCTGCGCCACACTTGGAGTAGGTTTTGATTTATCAAAGGATGTCGGACTTGGACCTGTTTTATCAATCAGTGCGAATTTGTGCGAAAATGGTGTATTTGTCGGTACGCCATCTTCTGACACAAATCCTACACACAGTTTTACATATGAGGCCCCAGGTGGGCAGAGTTCCTGGTTTTGGGAGCTGATAAATGCGTCTCTGCTGTTTGCAGATGATGTGATTCTGTTTTACTCTTTGATCCGTGTTCTTCAGCAGCAGTTGAGCGTTTTGCTGGATTGCTGCCTCCAGGGTTGGGGCGGAGTTGCTTCCTCAAGTCAAGGCGTTTAAGATTCTTGATGTCTTGTTTTGGATTTATGGAGAAAATGGACAACGGATGGCGAGATGGTTTGGTTGTTTTTTGAACAATACTTCCTAACCGTTGATCTGATTCAGTCCAGATTTGGTGCATGTGAATCAACTAAAGGAGATTCCTCTTGACTATATCATATTTTAGTCTAATAATTCATACTTTACTCACAGCTTTTTGCCAAAAAAAGACTTTGGACATAACTCAGCATTTAATTTGAGTTCAATCAGGTGGATTTCTTGTACAACGCACGGCATTGAGGACTTTTTCTGGGATAAACTCTTGCTGTCCGGGGCGACAGCGTAGGGCTGGTTCAAACGGTGATGACGCAAATTCTTACAGTCTATCAGTGCTGAGACTCTCCAAATGTCCACATCTGGACGTCAGGAGGACATGGAAGTGGAGGAAGCTGGTCTATGTCCAGCGCTAGATGATGTTACGACTTAGACTAATTTGACTTCAAACACAGAGCAGGAGTCGTAGGTAGCGGAATGAAATAGTGGAAAAACTTGTTCCTGTTCAAACGCGGGTTTGCGTTACTCATGCAAGAGACATTCGCGCAATCAAATTGACGTGAGTAGAGCGAGTAAAGCAGTGCGAAGTGCACACATGCACATTCGAAGTGAAGGTAGCATTAGAGATGGGGGGGAGGAGCTATGACATCCAGAGGGAGCTCCTTCATGTCTAACAGAGCGTGTTCAGGTGGTTTTGATCCGATCAGGATCCTCCAGGGCGCTTCCCCCATGGAGGTTTTACAGACAAATCCAACTAGGAGGAGACCCGGAGGTAGATCCAGAAGAAGAATTATGAATTTCTAGGAACAACTTGAGATCCCCGTGGCTGAGCTGGAGAGCGTTGCTGGGGAGAGGGATGTCTGGAATATCTCGCCTGGCCGGATGTTACAACAGATCAGACAAAAACAGATGGATGCTCTCGTCTCGTCTTAGTCGAGATGTCGGATGTTTACATCAGAAAATTATCATTCGTTACCGTAGCTACCAGAACTAAACAAAGTCTGGCGATGAGTTCAGAAAACTGAATATTGGTTAATATTTGATGATGATCTTCTGACTGACGGCTCCCCTTCTCCTCCTTCTTCTGCTCCTTCTTCTCCAGGACCGACAGACCTCAGCATGAAGTCTCTCTCCTCCGCCAATCTCACTAACTCCTCCTCCACCAACAGCCTGGGTGGGCGGGGCAGCGGTGGCGCCGGAGGGGGCGGTGCATCAACCCAGCTCAGCCAACCAGAGATCACGGCTGTGCGTCAGCTGATCGCCGGCTACCGGGAGTCGGCCGCCTTCCTGCTTCGCTCGGCGGACGAGCTGGAGAACCTGATCCTGCAGCAGAACTGACCTCACACACACACACACACACACACACACACACACACACACACATACACACACACCATTATGTCAGTTTTGTCTGATCCCCTTCCTGTGTTTCACCTCCCCGGTTTCGTCTCCTCTTCTGCCTTCTCTTGGGAAACCACTTTTTTATTTTTTGTCAAGAATGTGGGAGGAAGTGGCACCGATTCCACCCTGGAAAAACAATCCCCCTTCCACCTCCACCCATGGATTCTGGAATCTCTTCCTCTCCTCTCTGGAGGCACCTCACAATCAGCTGTGCACTCTGAGTGACGGAATAAGGAGGAGAGGAAGAGGAGGAGGAGGAGCCCGGAAGACGAGCGACTGCATCAATTTTTTCTCTGCTGCAGAAAAAAAGAAGGTCTTTCCTCCATGTGGGCGCAAAAGTGACGTTTTGGGGAACGGCGTTTTAACATCCTAACAGTTCTTCCCCGTATTGGTACTACTGACGCCGTTTGTGAAACGCGGAGTGTTTTTCATTTGATCGAAGATTTTGTTTTGGGGTTGTTGTTTTTTACCGACTGAAAGGAAGAAAGGCGGTTTGATTTGTCTTTAAGGAAAGCACCAAACCGCCCCGAGGGCCTGAGGGACCAAAACTGGAAAAGAAAAAAAAAGATTTAAAAAAGAAAAGTCTTTTTTTTTTTGTGCCCGCTTGTAAATACGCTCTCTGTGTCCTATAGCACTTTTCCCTCACCTGAACCCGTCCCCCCATCCTCTTCACCCCTTTTTATCCAGGGAGCAACTTGCTACTTATGCATTCAGGACGCCATGTTGACCACCAGGAAATACCTCAGATCAGACCTGCCAATCCTTCTCTCACACATGCAGAGACTCAGACTCCCAGCAGAGTTTACGTCTCCTCCACCCGAGGTCATCTTCGAGGGTTTTTTTTTTTTTTATGTGTCGGAATCAAACTGACCTGAAACGATGAAGCATTTCAAGAAGCGTTTTCTTTGGTCTGAGCTGGTCCGTTTGTGCGCTGCTGTAAATAATCATCTTGAACACTTGAGTTTCTCCTGGAGGTTTCTCCTGGAGGGGGGGAGGGAGCGGGCGTGTGTGCCGGGCGGAGGGTTTTTTTTCTCAAATGAAAAAGGGGGTTAAATGTTGATTTCAATTTTACCTCCTTTGAACTTCTACTTTTTTGCAAATGTTGATGCCAACAAAACCTCAGTATCTTTCTGTTCGACTGCGTTCACACGGAGGGTGACGCAAACGTTTTTGCGTGGTTAAGCTGTCCGAAATCTGCCTGATGTCGTGATGATAAGCTTCATTATCACTCTCATCGGTCACTTGAGTTGAAACTTTTCTACTGGAGCAGGAAAAATTGTCTGATATTGGGACCTGAATTTTTGTGTTATTCTCGTCGGTTAGGCAAATTGAACATTTTCAACTCTGCATGGTGTTGTGACATCAAAGTCCGACAGAAAAGTGTTTCACAGGACGAAAGTATGACAGAAGTTTGATCTAAAATAAATCGTTTTGACGACATAATCGTCTCGTTATCGGCTAAGTTCATTCATGCTGAATGAAAAGCAAATTTCTGACACCACTCTTTTATTTACGAAGGCAATATGAAGCTGCAAGTTGCCGTAAATTGTCCCTGAACATCGGAATCGACAAGATTAAAATGCAAATTTCACCAATTTGGAAGTTTTTTCCAAAGGATCGTACGACACTGATGTAAATTTCCCACTATTGTCATCATTCCTGCAAGTTTTTACATTTTCCACTTGGACGAGAAAAGTCCAAGACATTTTGACACAAATTCCATTTTATTTCCCGTCGGCCGTGCAATTTGCAAAAGTCTTTAAGTTGGCCGCGACATTTGCTTAACTCTGGCGAGAAATATGTTTCACACCGTGACGTGAATTTGGTTGCGACATTCGGTGGGAAAAACTTTGACCTTATTTGTTGAAAATGTTCAGTTTGTTGAAAAAATGTTCTTGATGCTTTGACGTGAATTTTGTGCTCAGTTGTGCAAGTTGAGAATCTTTGACTTGCGATGTTCATCACTTGGGTGTGATATTTGGCTACACTGTGATGCAAAAGCCTCTCAGCGTTGAGATTCTCTGGACTCTAGCTGACGATGTAGAAGAGAAGAGTTTAAACCTGAAATGATCTCGAGACGGTCTTTCAAAGAGTGTTTCTAAAATTTGCGTAGCGTTCAGTGTGAACGCAGGATGACGCCCCTCCCCCTCTTCTTCTTCTTCTTCTTCTTCTGCTCTGCATTGGACCTACTCTTCACCTCTTCTTTGTGGACCTAATCATCTTCCTCTCCTCCTCCCCATCCTGGTCCGGTCCAGGTCTGATGGGCGGAGGAGGACCGCTCTGTCTCACTGTGTTTCTCTGTCAGACTCTGAGGTGGCCATGTTGTTATTGTTATTATTATGATTATTACTATGAACTGTCATGTTGCTGCTGCTATGAAGACCGGACCTTCTGCCATAGACCTGAAACCTCAACAAAACCGGGCTTTAGCTCGCCGTAGTGCCCCGTCAGAACCTAACCAACCTCCTGCGACCACAACCGCAACCAAGCAAAAACAACGTAAAGGAATCAAACTCTGATCCGCTCTCCTCTCCTTTCTCCCCGATCGGTTGGTTGCTTTCCCGTTTTTTGCTTCAATGGGCTCGATTCACGCTTGTAACCGTATTTTCATCCTGCGGACAACAGGCGATGTATGTTCTGTTTTTTTCTAATTCATTTAATCCAGGTGGGTAGAGATGGCGCTGCTGTCGGCCATGTTGACGCTCTATGAAGGGAGATTTGTTCCCGCCCGCGTCCTCAACCAAGATAATGGTTGCGTTCAGACATTTTTATCCCACCCACTGTGGTTTGTCAGGTTTAAATGTGTTTATGGCAGCGGTGATTCAAAACGATCCCTGAGTGTAACTGCTTTAACGCCGGTGTGGAGAAAAACAAATGACAACGTTTGTTTGTTCATTTGTCTATTTGTAATATTTTATTTTATTTAATTGCTCGTTTAAGTTTAGGCTATCATACAGTGTAATCTCAACCGTCATCCTTGTTTTCAAAGAGGCTTATTTCACGCATTAGCTAGCATACGAGCTAGCTATTGTCGGGCTTCTAGAATTCACAAGAATAGCCAATAAAGTCGGACTTCCTCTCTTATGGGGATGGAATTAATTCTATATATTAATATTAATGTGATCGAACAGCTTATTAATTTTCGGATAAGCTACCGACAACATCAAGTTTTTGATTTACTATATCATTAGCCTTTCCTGGCGCCCCAGCTAGCTAATAGATGAAGTAAGCTTTTTTTGAAATGTGGATAGGATTAAACTCCGATCACTGCCCGCCTGTAGGAACTGTGAATCCTAAAGATCTTCCCAAAATGGGTCACACGTTGGGTTTCAAATTTGTCTTTGGTATTGAAGTTTCCCAACATTTCTGCTACATTGGACTTTAAATTGCAAGGTGGTGCTGTTCCCAAAATGTTTTATACGTATTTCACTGGGATACATTAATCGGCCGTGACATTGAAACAACCCGGCTTATTACGTGTCAAACGGTTCTACGATGTCACTGTGTGTTCTGACTCTGTTCACTCAGAACCAGCATCAACTTTAAGAGACGGGTTAATGAGATAATCAATGTAATTCTGACTTCACCTCTTTGTGGTTATAATGTTATGGCTGATCGGTGCAAGCTTAAATGTTCAATTGAACTACCAGAGGTTTCATTTTCATATTGGTGTTACGATTTACATTCAAACCCTCCCAGTTCAGCAGTGGAACCAATCAAAGCAGGGTCTGACGTGGCTTCCTGCCGACGAGAAAATTCAAACGCGTCTCTTGTCTTTGTGTTAGCTTCGCTGGAAACGGCTAATCTGGCGCCATCCACGGGTGAAATGATGCAGCTGCCAGCGGAGACTCCAGGACAAAGCTGTGTACAGTACATGAGTCTTCTGAGAGTTTTTATACTTTTGGAAGATTTTTATGACCTATTGCCAGAGCCAGTTAGCATAGCTTGATGCTAATCTAACTGCCAACTGCTAGCTCCACTTTGCTACTTCGCGTACAGACATGAGACTGGTGTCGGTTTTCTCACTGAACCCCTCGGAGAAGAAAAAAAAGTTTAAAGAAAAAAAATCAAAACTTGTTGCAGCGCCAAATTTTCTATTCGGATTTGTTCATTCCAGGGATTAGTCCGATCCACGTGGTTCCGGATTCGTCCATTTCAGGCAACGCCTGCAGCAGAGAAGAGAGATCAAAATGAACAGGACACGACTTCTTGCATCCTCCCAAGGCTTTGCTCTGTAGCTCCCACTCCGTTTCCGTCTCCTTACTTTTGCACGCTGAGCTTAGCAGCAGTAATCTGTGATTTGACCGGGGGGGGCGGCGGTCCCTGGAGGGGACCCCCCCCCCCGAAACCTGACTTGCACTGGAAAGCGCTGTGGCAAAGTGTGGTGTTTACTTTGCAATGCAGTTGATAATCATTGTTTGTCGTGGCGGTGGCGGTGTCACAGACAGGAAGTCGGGCTACAGAGCAGAGAAAGCCATTTTATGGGCATCATGGAGAAAACTCATGTGCAACACGTCAAATCAGTTTTGTTGAAAATGTAAAATAGTTCATTTATGGCCGATTAGGTGTGGAGTGGTGATTTTTTTAATTTTTTTATTTTTAATCACTAAATGAGAGAAATATGCAAAAAACAAAAAGTCACTGGACTAGAAGAGAAGTCGGGGCGGGGGATGTGGTCGGTGGCGGACGTGTTGGGGTCCAACAATGATCAAATGTTTTCAGTTAAATTAAAAGAGGAGAATCTTATTCAATCTTGAGGCCCACTGAGGTACAATCAAATTCCCCCCCTGACTTTTCCCTTATTTGACTTTCCTTTTCAAATGAATCATTGGAGGTGGACATTTTCCTGTTTGATCCACACGTAGCTCTCACATGTTGAGTTTGTTCTGATCCAGAACCCCTTTCCGACATCTGGATCGGATCTTCTATTCGATTATTTAGACATTTTCTGATTGGTGCTCTGTCTGACGGACACAAACCAACACCCACCCGCTTGATTTACCTTCAGCTGAGATGCCAAGTTGGATAAGAAGTTACTCCACCCTCGTTGTAAATAAAGTTTTGTTCGGCAAGATAATCTATTTATCAACTGTTTGCTATTCAAACAAGAACAGTTTTCACAGAAAATGCTCCTTTACTGACGACTGCAGTCTCTAAATGATTCAACCCTGAAGGTCGAGCCCCTCTAGTACTTTGTCGAAACCCTTTAGCTGCACTGTATTCCACTGGTAACACCCGGTTAAATCAACTATTTTGTTTTTACAGTGCACGACTAGACCCCCAAAAAATTCAAAGGAGAAATTTCCGCTTTTGTAAATTCTTCAAATCTCTTTCAAAATGCTGTATTTCATGGTTTTCAAAACCTACAACAGTTAAATGCACAACTATAACATTACGTTATTCCTGCAGCATTTTCCAAATGAATCGGGACATTTTACGCACTGTAAAAAAAGATAGTTGTTAGTGATTTCAAAAACAACTTTCACTGCCAACACAATTAAAATAAGCGATTTAGGCTTGAATTACTAAGTTAGACTTATTAATACCTCCACAAGTAACCAAATTTAATTTTTGGTTACTTGTGGAGGTATTTTCTTTAAGTTCATCAACAATTTTTTATAAATTTTCTTTTTTTTTTTACAGTGCATGATTAGACAAGCAAAAGACTAAAAAAAACGGAAAGTCCAACTTGGAAATTCTTCAAATCTCTTTCAAATTGTTTGACTTCCTGCTTAAATTTTGGAACCCAGCTGGAACCAGTCCACCAAGGCTGGGTTCCAGGACTGGAGGCTGGAACCCAGACTTGGTGGACTTTGAGGTCTGTTTGAGATCATTGTGCACTGAGGAAGAAAATCCTACCCAGCATCACAGAACCGCCGCCATGCTTCATTTTCTAGCTTCATCCTTCTACCTCCAGACTTACCGCTGATCCACAGACTCTGGTTTCAGATCTCCACAAAAGAACATCTGATCTGGATGGTTCTGGGCTACTGGAGCTCATTTTCTTATGATTTTTGGGTCAGCAGTGGGGAACATCTTGGAGTTGAAGCATGGATCCTAGTCCTTAAAAAACATTTTGGGACGGTACTGTTAAAATCTTTGAAGGTTAAATGTGTCTCTGCTGAGGGATGGTCTTCAGGAGGTTGAATCCTGCAGAGGCTGGAGTCAGGAAAACGTTTTGGTCTTTCCAAAACTGAGCTTCTTGAACAGAAATAATATCTTTTGCCACTAAGCGTCACGCGCTCTCTCTGAGGTTTGGTCGATTCAGATTCCTCCTCCATTAGCAGACGCTGTAAGCCTGAGTCTCCGGGTTCCTCCGGGTTCCTCCGGGTTCCTCCCATCGAATCTGCATCGATTTAAGAACGTCAGGTTCAGTCTCAGCTGAAGCTCGTTTCTCCTCGGACTATCAGACATCCTGTGAACTCTGAACTGCCAAAATGTTTTTTTTTCCAAATCCTTCACGGTTTCTAAATGTCACGGCTTTCTTCTCCTCGCTCATGGTGATTATCACAAAGTTCCACAACGCATCGTTTCACACAATGGAGTTCTCCAGCTTCAGCAAATGAACCTGAAAGCTGTTATCTCACTCCAGTTCTGATGAGGTTTGAGTTCAATCTCTTCAGTTCTAATTCTACAGGATCTAATTATAGTCCCGACCCCTCCTCCTCCTCCTCCTCCTCCTCCTCCTCCTCAACTAAAGGAAAGCATTTCTTCTCTGAAACAGCGTTTCATTACTCAGGCCTTCCTCTAAGGGCCACCTTCACATCATCATCAGGCTGACGTGACATTATTCCCTGTTTTTTCCCCCAAAGTGACACAAATCAGATTTTTCTTTGTGAACGCATAGATCCGATCTTTCCCACTCAGATTTGGGAGTCTTTGATCGATGTCGTAGATCTGTGGTCAAGTGGCGTGAACGCGGAGAGTAAGAGCAATGATGTCACACGTTCCCTACCAGCGGAGCCATTTCACTTTTAAGTCTATTCAAATCACTTTTCCAGGATTTAGTAAACTTAATAATATCGGAGTATTCTTACTTACAGAGGGTTTCTGTTTCTACGGTGTGGTCTCACATTGAACACAACACGGTGCATTTAAAAGAAAAGAAGTTTGTTGCATTGGACCGCAAAGATCACAACACTTTCAGAAAAATATTCTGGCTTAGATATAGAAATAGCCGCTTTGTTGTTCTTTGCCTTAACTGTAGTGTTAACTGTGTGAGTCCCTTCCCTCCTGCGACACAGCCAAGATGGTGACTTTTTTAAGGTGGTGGATGTCCATGACTCCACAACCGTTGAGCTGTTTTGAGTGAACGCCACCCAGATACGACACTTTGCCCTTATTCTAAAGTCAAACTGTCGAGGTTTTGTACAGAAGGTATGCCATTAATGAGAAATGGAATGGCTAAACCGCTTTATATTTATTACGTACAGTGGTGACGTGGCATGCATCAACCATTCATGTAATCACTGAGGAGCAAATTGAGATTCAATGTCTTGCTCTTGGACTTTTCAACATGAAGACTTCCAGGGTTGGGGATTGGACCACCAACCTTTACCATAAGTTGAACTCTGTTGAACTTGGCGGGGCTCCACCTGCTGGCCACCGTCTCCCAAACATTGTGTAGATGTTCTTCTGGGCATCCGTTGACTCTTTGGCCGCCAATTTAACAAATCTGCTAAGCCCCGCCCCCTCTGAGGGCGAGACGTGCTACAGCGGTTGGGCGTTTTGATCACGCCATCCGGGTTCTGATAGTTTGTTACATTTTGACACCTATACACTCAGACTGGTTTGTACAGGTACGTATGGAACCACAGGATTTAAAATAGAGCAGCTGTGACCGTGTGACGGAGCCGAGATAAAGATGTAATTATCATCGTGATCCCATTAGCATGACCAAAAGCGATCCCAACAGGAAATGGGAATTGAACCCAGAGGCGGATGATGATGGGAAGGTGTTCAAGGAAACAGAAGTGGTCGAGCGTATGAGGTTACAATCAAGATGTCTGCTTCCTTAGCAAGGGGGGAGGGGCTTTTCCGACAAACTCATTGGTTCTCCAGTGTTCCTGAGCCCAGGGCAGAACCACACCAGAAAGACGAAGAAAAATAAAAAAATAGGCAAATGACAATCTTAAGGATTAGGCGTAATTTGCTCACAGTTCCTCATTCCGTCTGTCGGGGACAGACTGGGACGGTATTAATCAGAAACTCCGCCTCCTCCTGTCTGTCAACGTCTCAAACACGGTTTCTACCCGATTTCTATATTTTACTATTACGATCGATGTTCCGATTCTTCTCAATATCATTCTTTTATAGATATATTTTGTTGTGCGAGTGAACCGGTCTTTTTTGGAGATTAAAAAAAAAAGATATTTTGTACAATATTCGAAAAAGCTTCACTCCGTATGCTTGTACTGCACATTCCAAACACGCCGTCTGACTCCGGACCCGACCGGCACCGCCCCCAAATATTCCAGCTATGCATTCGTTTATAAGGAATACGTGTTGACCTTGGCTGAACTCCTGTAGAAGTGCGTCCCCTTTGGAGAAAAAGCCTCTCTCTAAAGGTTGTATTTCCACTCCGAGGTCATGACCCCTCCTTCATCCACCGCTAAAACATAAAATCAGGAAGAGCTTTGAGGAAAGGTCTCAGACTTCACAAAGCGTCAGAGCAGAGCAGGCAAACTCAACCGTTCCGTCTCCAAGGGTCTGAGTAGAGAGGAAACGTTTCAACTAACGTTCATCCTGTGATTCTATAGAACGTCTGGAAGAGCTGCAGCTTCTGTGGAGATGTTGTCCTCCAGAGGAAAACGACCGAACCTCAAATGTCTAGTTTCGATCCCCGACCTCGAAAGGAGCAGGAAGATCTTTGATATGAAACAGAGGGGAATAAAAATGTTTATTAAATGTTATAATGCCAAGAGAGAATAGCCTAGTGTTCTGTTTTTCATTTATTTACTAATTTGAATATTTTATTTTCTTAAATTTCTTCTTGTTTTAGTCAAAAAAAAAAGTCTAATGTTTGGTTTTACCTTCATTTAAACGGTTGATTTAAAGACATCCCCTGTATTATATATGATTTGATTTGAAGGACATGAGGTCATTGAATCGGGACATTTATGCTTTTATTCTCGCTAATAATTAGTCAAGAAAACTGATGCCACTCACATGCTTCCAATCCAACTATTAAACTACAGCCAGTTAGCTTAGCATGAAGAGGTAAATCAAAATTCCTTTCTTTCCACCTCACATTAATACAAGTGTCAGACTCGCCTCTGCTACTACCTCCACCGATGTCTTAGCAATGGAACAACACAGATCCTCCATTACATCTTCATGAACTATCGATATCTAAACTTCAGCTAACTTTCACACGTCTCCCTGCTGGGCATGGCCGCCAAGTGAGCGCTACAGCTAGCATTAGCACTACTGTAGCCAGCAGTGCATCAAACGTTATCATGTCTACAGTCAGCAAGGCAGCTAAGAAAGCAGGGAAACTAGCGGTAGCACTAATACAACCAACACTGTCGCTAAGTCAACGTTGCAGCTAATGTGAGCACATATTCAGTAAGCACCGCAGCTAAGTCAGATCTGCTGTTTCTTAATCAAGACGCAACTAAAAACCTTTTTAGAAAGCTTCTTTCAGCTCTTTCGGCGACTTTCCCCTTTAAAGTTAATGCTGGTATTACAACCTATTTTATGTTTTACAATTAAAATGACATACTTGTTCCAGCAAAGACGATAAAGAACTAAAAATCTCAGTTAATAAACATTTCCCCCCTCATATAAACGACGATAATGAAATTTGAATGCAGCAGCTGTGACTGAGAGCGAACTGGAATCCTTTCTGTTATTAAAACCTTAGAGATCCAAACCCATCAGGTTTGTCGGGCGGTGATGTCGGCCGGGTCCCTGAAAACCGTCACACACTTCCTGGACCAATCTGCGCCGAGGAAAAACTCCACACTAACGTTTAAAAAAGAAAAAAGCAGATTAATGGCCCGTTTTTTTTTTACTTTTCTATCATGGCAGGGTGTCGAATAAAAAAAAAAAAAAAATTTTGTCCTGTTTTCTCTTTCTGTTCTTTTTTCTAAAATTCCTCCTCCCTCTCCGTCTCCACCTGGACTCTTTGATTGTCCGCCGCCGCTGGAGCTTTGTACCGTCAGTGAAACCCGTTTCCCCTCATGATTTGACTCAGTGGAAGTGTGATGTTTACATGTACAGATTTTTGCAATTTTTTTTTTTTCTTTTGGTCTCGTCTCTCTCACCCTTGTTTTTTGAGTTCCTCTCGCTGAGGGGAAATGGGACCGCGTCGAAATCACCCTTTCACACTTGACGCATTTTGAATTTTAGTCCCTTTCCTAAACCTGACTCCCTTTTTTTTTCTTTTTTTTTTTTTTTCAATCCCTGCGTCGTTAGCATGCAAAATGCTAGCTAGCAAGGAACGCTAACTTCTAGAAAAGTAGGCGAGGAAACGGTTGAAATTAAAAAGCGTCTCGTTTTGGAGAGGGGAGGGGCGTCGAGCTGCGTTGGTTAGCGTCCGAGGCGAGGCCGACCTTTGACTTCTTCTCGGAATCACAGTGGGGCCAAAGCGATCCTCAGCGAATGATAAGCCATGACGACCCCCGCGTGTCGGGTCTCTTAGTCTATTAGTATATTTAGCGAAACTTTAAACTGCAGACGAAAAAATTCAACCTCAGGAATTTAAAAAAACCACGAAGGACAAGACTTTTCTACGAGCGCGTCTCACTGAAGGCCCATTTCCCTCTCTTTGATACCACATAAATTATATCAAGAATTCTTTTTATATTTATTGTGTTTATTATTCTATCTAACAGTGGAGACCTCTCTTTTTTTTCCAGTACTTGTGGCTGAATATTTTTGATTCTTTAGAAAAGTGTTGAATATGTATGTGAAGCAACTTAAAACGACGGAGGAAAGAATTTAAAAAGGAAAAAGAAAGTGAGGGTTATTTTATTTTTTTTGTTGTTGACCACGTCAGAGCAGAAGGGGCGCGTCGGTTTAGCCGAAGAACATATCACTCTGGTCCATGACGAAGAAACCAATGATGGAAAAACCGAACTCTCTTTTGTGTGATGTCACTGCTGAAGCTGAAATGTTTCTGGACTTTTGAAAAATTGTGACCATTGAGGTTTTTTTTGTTTGTTTGTTTGTTTTCTCCCGAGCTGTACGTCACAAAGCTAAATATACTAATAAAACAGTGTGCTATCTATCTGCTGTGTTTTTCCCTTCTTCCTGCTAGAGAGAGAGAGAGAGAGAGAGAGAGAGAGAGATCCTGTGCTGCAAGGCTATATCCCCCAAAAGCCCATAATCCCTCCTTAAATTAAATGGGACTCATTAATAATCTCAAACGGTCCATTTTAACTCAACCTGTTTCTATGAAGTCAGCGGTCTGCTCTGAGATCAGATCCCATAGTGACTCAACGATGAAGATAAATACAGTTCGCTAGGTTTTTTTTAAGCTCAGTAATGAAACGAGACAGATTTCTCGTGTGGATTCGTAGGAGCTACATTCAGACACGATCTTCTTCTTTTTTTTTCTTCTTCTTTTTTTTTTTGCAGTAAAACTTAGATTTATATAAACGGTTTTCTTGTTTTGAAATTTTTCCATTTTGCGGAAATAAATGCATCATAAAGAATCCTCAAACGCAACAATTCAAAATAGAAATTCAAAATGATAAAAAAAAAAACTTTAAATGGACTGAAAAACACCAAAGAAGTAAAAACTGTCGAAACTTTGAAATCCTTAAATATTTCTCGTTAATATTTCTATTTGGTGCCACAAGGATTCTGTTAGTTCATAACAGGAAGTTTTATTTTATTTCATTGTGTAAAGATGTTAAGAGGATGATAAAAAAGTGATTGAACTTGAGGTTGAATCCTTGAATAGGTACGGTTGAGCTGAGGTATAAAAAAGGGTTGCAATCTGGATCTTCACCACTAGATGTCACTAATTTTTCCAGACTGCCCCTTTAAGTTCGCCATGAAGCCCCCGGACCACCGAGGGGAAACAGACCAGCAGGCAGCAGTTTGGAGCCTCTCAGATGGAACTTAAGCTCACGGAGTCCAGAACCTTTTCATGGACTCGCCGGTTAAGATTAGAGAAAAGCGTTCATGTGGGATTTGAACCTAATCCCTCCTGTTCCGACTCAGAGGAGCGCTGAGGCTGTCAATTAAAATGACGGTGTGTATCTGTTCAATAATTTAATTCTGAAAATAGAATAATTATTAATAGATTTACGGTAATTTACTGTTGTGGTGATAAAAATGTCCATAATGTTCTGTATGCAATGACAATCTGGAGCAGAACTGAAAAATGTGTTTCTTGAAGAAAGTCACATTTGTAGCTAGATGCTAACGATCCAGCCTCATTATAACAAATCATTATGAAGATTACTGTAAAAAAAGAAAGTAAGTTCGTAATCTCCATAGTAGATATCGTGAATTTCCCTTATCAAGAATAGATAAGGGAAGTAGATAAAGATAATTTAGAATTTAAAACATAAAATTTAATGGTAAATATCTAAACTTTTACTCAGTCTAATGGGAAATTACCGTAAAGTCACAAGTTATTACTGTAAAAAAAAAGCAGTAATATTCTATTAACACTATAAATTTTGCTGATATTTAAATTAAATTTTACCATTCAATAAGAATTTTTCTTAATCTCTACAGAAACAAAACATTAAAATAATGTACATAAAATAATGTCACAAATATACGGTAATATACTGTCACAAAGTTATTTTGTTTTAGGCTAATTATGTGCTAAAACTACAACATAATTAGAATGATGTACTTCATGAAGAAAGTCACACTTGTAAGTATGTACTTGAGTATTTCCTTTAAAGTAAAATACTGTATTACAATATATCGGATTACAGTATTTACGGTAAACAAAGACAAGTTTTCGAATGTCAAATTCCTGTTTCCAGAAAAACAGTTTATCATAACTTGTTAATCGTACTTTGCCATCATAGTTTTATAATGAAGTTCTGGCGACCACAGCTGCCAGTATTTCACGGTAAATCACAATATTTTTTTTTACAGTGCGTCTCCAGATGGCTGCGGGCGACTCTCTGACGGTTGAGACCTTCCCGGGGGATAACAGTAGATTCTATGTCATTACTGTCAACAAAGATCCTCCAGATTCCTCCTGGGCAAATATAGTTTCCTGAATAAAAGAGGTCATTTCCTCCAACAGCTGCTCGCCGTGGATTTTACCAAACGCTCAGGAGGAAACGCCGCTTTTCTTTCCGTCTTTAGATATAAGTTAAAGACAAAACCGGCGACGGACCAGAACGTTTCTTGAAATAAAAGGTCGTGTAAAAAAAAAATAATAATAGCAATTTAAAAACAAAGAACGAGTCATTAAATATAATCCAGGGAATCATAAAATGGAAATAAAACCATTGAACGATGACCGCCATAATAAACATGGATAATACACCCCATCAGCCATAACATTACAACCACTGACTGATGGACTCACATTGATTACCTGCTAGTGGGTGGGATATAAAAGACAGCGATGAACATTTAATCCTGGAGTCGATGTTGGCAGATTAGAACTTTGACCAGGGTCCAGTTTTGATGACCAGACGACTGGTTCAGAACATCTCCAGAACTGCAGGTTTCCTACCAGATTGTTCTAAGAGCTTCATTGTGAATCAATGTAGTGATTAACTCGTTCTTCCTCACACACCCATAATCGGGCTTCTACTTAGTTTTTTGGCAATTTGGTTGACGGCTGACACTAGATTTTAATATAAACATTGATTATGTCACAACCAAACCTCATGGTTTGCTACATATAGCTCCCCCTAGCAGAATTAAGTGGTTATTACAGCCAAAATCCCTCTAAAAGAAATGAGCTGAGGGTAGAAATATTAATGATTTCTGTGTTCAACCACAGGTTACTCACACGTAGTAACAGGAAGAATATCACTGACACTGAAAATAGATGATTTGAGGTCTCACCTGTCCATAGACGCCATGTTGATGCACACACACCTGATAGTTGTGGAGATATTGGAGCTTAATTTTAGGTCAATTAAAATAGCCATTGAGCGGCGCAGGTTTAAAGTTCACAGCATGTCATCGCGTACTGTAATTCTCTTCAGGATGTAATTGTTTTCTCACACTCCTTCATACATCCTTCATTACATCGCTCCCTGTTTGCTCTGGGATTTATTCTCCTGATCACGTTTAAAGCCCGCCCGGGAACTCAAGGCTACGTGGAGCAGAACTGTTAACTCCTTAGGATCCCAGCTCACGACCTTGGATCCTCAGGCGGCGCCCTCCTGGCAGCGCCAAAGTCCAGCTCACGTGCAAAGGTGAGCATGTGGCGCTGGATCTACCCACCTGTGGAGATAAGACTCGCTGAATCAGCAACTTTCTTTAAGTCACTTCCTTAAACACATTTTTACAAACTTGTTTTTATGTGACTTTGTTCTCTTTATTCTTTTATCCTCTCATTCAGGTGGTTCATTGTTTTATAGTGGTTCTGTGGAAGGCCGTCTTTTACTGCTTTATTATTTCACTTTATTGCTTTTATGTCTTCACTGTTTACTTTCCTCCCCGTCTGTTATTCTGTTTTTTTATTTTCCTTTTATGTCTATTCTGTCTTCTTTCATTGGTTTTACTCCCTGTTTGGTTTTAAGTTTATCGTATCTTTAGGATGCGGTCTCGTCTTTTTATTGATTTGATGTAGTCAAATGTATTTATATTTATTTACTGTTATTTTTGTTCTTCTTCTTGAATGTTTTTACTGTTATTTTAAATCTTTATAACTCTTATATTTATTTAGTCTTATTCTTGTGTTCTCTTTTTTGTTATTACCCTCTGAGTTTCCAGTATTTGTCTTGTTCGTCAAAAAGTTTTTCTGAAATGTTTGATGTAAATAAAGGAATAAATATTCTACAGTAACAACTTCTTACTGTGATTTTCAAAGTAACTATAACTGAAATGTCTGCCTTTTCAGTCTGGTGAAATAGTTTACTGTAATTTTCTCTGCGTACCCACAGAAGCTTATTGTTGGATTAAACCGGCTGTATTTTATTTTATTATTATTTTAAATTGTACAATGTTTGTTGAAATTACGATAAAGCAAACTATCGACTGGCACAAGTTAAAGACTGTAAAATTCAAAATAGTACATCGCTGTGGAAACTACAGTGAATTATTTCAAATAAAAAAACAGTACCTAACTTTGTTTTTTAAAGTAAGAATACGTGGAAAACACAGAATTTTACTGTAAAAATGGAAAAAATAAAAAACACGATAATGTAACAAGTAAGTCGTAAAAGTATCTTTCAATCTAAATCACATATATTTTGCTGGTTACTATATTTAAATTAACAATAAAAAACAACCAGGCTGAAGTGTAGTTTTATCTCTGCAGTGACAAGAATGTAAATTATGATCCATATTTGTGAAATAATCTCGATTTCAAGGTAAAATAAAAAGTCCGGGTTTATTAAAGTTCACTGGCATTTATGTACGGTCCTTGAACTGTAAAACAATTTATGTCATTTAGGGTAAAATACCGACACTGTAAACGTATTTCCCTCTCTAAATCGCAGATTTTTCTGATATGAAAACTTAAATAACAGAATTTATGTTAAAAAAAAAAAAGTAAAGTTTTTTTGAAATTTGTTGATTTCTGGGTTCAAACAAGTCTGAGTTTATTGTTGTTTACAACCAATACATGTAATGAAGTATACACATTATACCTTTTTAGTTTTTTACAGTTATAAATTAAATCTTATTATTATTATTATTATTATTATTACAACTTGCTTGTGATATTAATGTATTTTTCTTTTCATTTGACCAAAAAGTTTGTATTTTCTACGTGGTTCTGCTGCAGGACGAGTTCGCCAAACACAAGTGAGTCCAGAACCCGACCCTCAGATGCACCTGCTGTTCCTCCAGGGGGATGATTAAATCCTCTCAGTACCAACCCGATCTTTACTAATCCTGGTTCTGGGCAGAGGGAACCGGGACCGGATAATTCCCGGTGGTCGGGGTTTGACCCTATGATGTGTGTGAAAAGGTGTGAAAGGACCAGAACGGGTTTCTGGACCAGAACACTCGGACAAAGGATGTAATCAGACCCGATGTGACTTAGATTAGTTTGGCTTAAGATATTCAGAATTTAAACGTTAACCGATTATTTGGTTGTTCGATTATTCGACAACTGTTAGAGATTTAGAAAAAAAAATTCATACAATTTTGACTGTAAAATCTGTTTTACATGTTCTGACCAGAAAAATAACAGTTTTTTACTGTAATTCCCACAGAACTTTTTCTGGAGTGTAAACCATAAACGGGTTGAAAGTATCCTCCTTCTATCTTCTAGTGATAATTGACCCTGATATCTTACTAGTACGTAGTTACTGTATTTTTATTTTTTTACAGGGAATGTCTGAAAAAACACAGCAGCTGGAATCTTACTGTAAATCCTACAAGCTTCTTTTATTTTTTACAGTGCTGAGAGGTGGTGCAGTACGAGTTCAAACCGTGTGCGCGTGTTGTGGGTTCGGTTCGGGTGACTGTTTGGTGTGATGAACTTCTCCGGGGGGGACCAGAGCTGAGACCGGATCCAACATCCTCCCTCCTTCCTCTCCGGCAGTGTGAGAGAGCTTCTCTTCCTCTCTGACGTGAACACACCCTCCTCTCCCTCAGTGCGCAGGTGTGTGTGCGCAGCAGGAGGTGTGGACGGAGCGCCAAACCCAAACTTTCCACGCGTCCCCCTTTCCTCCGTGAACCGACGACCGCTGCAGACCACCTCCCGGTTCCCAGCCACCTGGACCCAGATGGATTAACGCATTCCCGAGAGCCATGCACACAGTACCGGGTCGCGCCGCCGATTCTTTGCAGGGAACCGATCCGACTTGGATGCGCTCCTTTCCCGTTTCCGCATTCCCGCAGCCGCCGTGCGCACTGCAGGCGTGGAGACCCGATCCATGATCTGGACAGAAAAAACCGGTTCCTCCGGCTGATCTACCCGCCGCTGCTTGCGGTGCATTATGTTTCCAGTGACAGGGAGGGAGGGAGACGTTTGGACCGAACGGCTGCTGGTTCCTAAAGGCCGTTTTCAGAGGACTGAGACCTGAGACGGGATCGATCCCGGACGAACCTTCATGACCCGGGATGGAGAACTGCTGTCGCTCATGTATGCCCTGTTTCAAGTGTTTGTGGAACTGCATCTGGCCCGACTTGCAGTACCCGAACCACAACCATGTCATCGCCAACCCGGCCGCGCAGCCATCCGAGATCCGGACCGTATCCGGGGACATACGCGTCCCGTCCCCCAAGAAGCGACCGGTCCAGCTTTACGCGGCGCTGTTCGACTTCGAGGCCCGCAGTGACGACGAACTGACGGTGAAGGAGGGAGACAAGCTGTCGGTGCTCGAGAAGCGGGGGAAGTACGTGCTGGCTAAGAAGCTGACCGGGTCTCTGGAGTCCGGTCTGATCCCGGCCAACTACGTGGCTCTGCTGCAGGACGAGTTCGCCAAACACAAGTGAGTCCAGAACCCGACCCTCAGGCGCACCTGCTGTTCCTCCAGGGGGATGATTAAATCCTCTCAGTACCAACCCGATCTTTACTAAACCTGGTTCTGAGCAGAGGGAACCGGGACCGGGTAAATCCCGGTGGCCGGGGTTTGACCCTATGATGTGTGAAAGGACCAGAACAGATTTCTGGACCAGAACTCTCGGACACAGGATGTGATCAGACCCGATGTGACTTACATTAGTTTCGCTTAAGATATTCAGAATTTAAACGTTAATCGATTATTTGGTTGTTCGATTATTCGAATAATAATAATAATTTTCTAACTAAAGTGGAAGGAAATGAACCGCTTCCAACCTTCTTGTGTCATTTTATTGATTAATTATTAAACTGTAAACTGTAGCTATTAAATATGGGACAGTCTGAGAAACAGTTTCTAATTGTACCAATAAACCAACACGATTAGCCAGAACATTATAACCAAGGACCAGTGAAAGTTAGATTTTGACTGCTTACACTGCAAAAAATGTAAATACACCCATATTCTTTTATTTATTTTTATTTTTGCATCCGCCTATTATCCCCTATTTTTAGTCGTTTTGCATATTTTGTATATTTTTAAAGCCACGCTCATTAGAGAAATAAACTCGATATTTAAATCTATACTTAGAACAAGTCCCTGTACCTCACTGACTCCTTACCTTCTGACTCCTCCTCCTCATCAAAACCCAGTGAGATGCTTTGAAGTCAGACAAGTGGACTTGGTGAGATTTTGAGGGTTTTTTTTCGGTAGACCTCCATTGCAGAGTAGCGGCTGTTAGCTGTGGTCCAAAGGTCGTGGTACACGTCGTGGTTTCCACCGAAGGACCTGCTGGTGAGGGCCGGTGATGAAGGAGGCCGTGAAGCTGAGGATGAAGGCTCAGTGTTTGGACTGGGTTGGCACAGGTGGCCCCTGAAGCAGCAGAGGGTCTTCTAGACTCTAGAAGACCCTCTAGAATCTAGAGGGTCTTCAGCTTTAGCACATAGAAAAAAGCTGTGTGTTGGAGGATTTAGGAGACGCTACTTTCTGTCGGACCGTTTGAGGAGCTTCTCCCTGGAGACTGGTCCATATCCTGGCCTCACTGAAGAAGTCGAGAAGCCTGAGATGGTGAAGGCATTTTGTATTATGGGGTGTTCTTCGGCGAATCAGTACATCTATTGGTACCAGAAGTCCGACTCTTCGAAAAGGGTGTCCAGAGGTTTTGCGGCAGTTACTGTTCAGCCTCTGCAGGAAAGTTTCAAAGTGGTCGAGACAAATCCAGGCACCAAACATCTCCCGGTACACCGACCTGCCAGAGCCATAGTTGGCCCGGTTCTGCACTGCATTCTGGGTATTGTAGTTTATTTGACTTTTGAATAAAAGGGAATAATCCGGGCGTTTTTCTTCCCTCATACTTTTAATGCTGCCTCAATTAATTGAAACCATTCTGGGCCTGAATAATTAATCATTCAAACAGGGTATCAATCTTTTTATTTATTTTCTATAGAAATTCCACCTGAACAGATTTTAAGGAGGGAAAAACAAGAAATTTTCAAAGCAATGTGGCCAAATATTTTAAATGTTTTTTTTGATTATTAGTTTCAAAAATCAATTAATATTATGATTTCAACTTGAATTTAAAAGAATTCCTCCCTCAGCCAACAAGATATCGGTTGTTCGTTTTGTGAATAAGTCATAAAACGGTAAAAGAGAGAACATTCAAGTCCAAATTTACATTTTCAAACAACTCACGCTGTCGAGGCGAGACTCTGAAAGCCAAAGATGTTCAACCTGCTAGTCTGAGAAAACTAATATCATCTGCATTTTAGGACGGGGGACCCTGAGAGTTTTTGCTAATGTTATGAAACATGAACGGTTATTAAGGTTCCTCCGGAGAGGTCGGTGATTTCGGCTCCCGTTATTAAAACTTCACGCTCTGCTGCTGCTCCTCGCGTCGCCGCCAGCGAGCAGCAGCAGCTGCAGGTCCTCCATTATTCATTCGGCGCTCGGAGAATCATCATGTTTCCGTTCCAGTTCTCGCTTCACCGTCCGTGTTCACGTCCGTGACCCGACACCGACTTCATGTGGCCCACTGTCCTTGAACGCGCCCCAGAAACGGGGGACGTGTTCCTCAGAATCGTAGAATCACTGCAGATGTTGGAGCTTGTTGGGCTGAATGATTAAATTATAAAATGATCGGTGTCTTCTGATGAACCTAGTCTACTTTTCTTAACTGCTATAAAAATGAAGAAATTCCTGAAAGATCTTCTACGTATATTATAGTACCTTCCAGAACTTTTGGACCCCCACGTCCATTTTTGGGTGCATCTCAGACTTAACTGTGTCGGGTTTTCACACTAAATTAAACATAAATTAACCCGATCCCACACAAAATGTAAGTTTTGATTCGCAATTTACAGTAACGTGGGAAAACGTTTGCAATTTTTCAGAAGCAGGAAGTTGTTTCTTTGGTCTCACCAGTAGCACACTGTGCCAAAATCAGAGGGAATTTCAGAAGGTGATTTAAATCCATCAGTCTGGGAAGGGTTCCACGAGGTTCTGGGACTCCACAGTGAGACACATTATCTCCACATGGACAAGACCTGGAACAATAGTGAACCTTCACAGAAGTGGACCGTCTTCCAAAATTCCTCCAAGATCCCGATGAAGGCTGATTCAGGAAGTCACAGAACGTCCAAAGAAAACATCAAAGGAGCTGAAGGTTGCTCTCACCTTGATAAAGGTCAGAGTCCATGGCTACGCTAGTCCAAAGACATTTGGCGAATATTGCATAATGGGAGAAAGGCGAGAGGTTGGCCACTGGTCGCTCCTGAGGACAGGGGTCCCGTTCCATCTGCTGTAAACCAAACACAGCATTCCACCAGAGGAACATCAGGCCTACGGTCAAACGTGGAAGAGGCGGTGGAATGTTGTGGAGATGATCTGCTGCTTCAGGGCCGGGACGACTCGCCATCACGGAGGCAAACATGAATTCTACTGGCTAGAAGAAAATTCTGATGCAGAATGTCGGGTCATCAGCCTGCGAGTCGAAGCTCATGCAGCGAGACGATTGTGTGCAAAAAGTTCAGATCAGCTGACGTATGACGGCAGGACAGACCGAAGACCAAAAATAGGATGTGATGTCACAAGACGTGGCAATGAAATCCTGGCATACCTTCTTTTGTGCGATCAATGGAGGAATTTGCGCTGGTGTGACTCCTTTCTACATTGTATTCGCTCTTTTCTCATCCGACCATCACCATTCGGTCCTTGTCAAAGTCACTCAGATCCTTAAGCTGGACCGTTTCTCATGCTTGGAACGTCAGCGTTAAGAGAAAATGTTCACTGCATCTAATAAATCCCACACGCTGACCGGTAACCACGGTAACAAGAAAATCTATGTTATTCTGATTTCACCAGGCAGTGGTTAGAATATTATGTTTTGCTGTTGACTTTATTTTAATGATATTCATTCAATGGTTTTATTTCCATCTTAAGTTTTGCTCGATTCTCTTTCATTCCTCTTTCTGCTATTATTCTGTTTACCGAGTTTTCTTCTATCCTCATCCCTTTCCTTCACTTATGATAAAAGATGGGGGAAAAACAACGCACGTGCATAAAAGTCATACGGAAATCCGAAATCTGGTGTAATTTTTCTCTAATTGACCTAATTAAGCAAATCTTAACACACAATAACTTGTTCCTACTTCTACTATGCGGACTTCATCTGTCGGTGGTTATAATGATATGGCTAAATGTGCGTCGGCGCCCCAGCACTAAAAATATACTCGAGGGAGATTTCAGATCAGGAGAAGTGAACACACCCGAATGTTCCCGCCTCAGTGAGGCTGACAGAACTTTGATGTTTTGGGTGAACTGCTCCTTTAAGAATAAGTTTTCTCTGCTTCTAAAAGTTATACGACGATAAGAAGTCTGCTAGTCGTTGAGTTTAGAGTGATGCTTCCTTCAGAATGCATATTCTTAACTGTGTCTCGGGTCTGTGATACAACCCTCCAGGTTTCTGCTGAGAGGTTGTGAGTGAAACCTGAAGCGGCGTTCAGAACCGACCCGCCCGTCCTCGTAATGTAAATACAGGCAGTTTCTGATATCTGAGCAAACAGCCATGACTCAGACGCACTCAAAGACGAGACGTCTCCACTCCGTCATTGGAACGTCTTAATAAATAAAAGTGTGGGATTTAAAGGGGTGGATTCTTCTGTCAGGTGATGAAGATGCTGTTTGCTGACCGGACCGGTTGTTTTGAATGTGATTGGGAGTTCCTGTGCGAGAACGAAACAGAACACAAGATTGAAATTATGATATTATTTAATGAGGAATAATGGTAATTACCAGTGTAACTATTCACCTGCTTTCCCCCTCACTATCTACACTGTAAAAAAAAATATATAAAATGAAATAATTTGTATAATTTACAGTAAAATACCGACTATCGTTACCCGAATTTTACCGTAAAAGATACAGTGACCATGTAGAACAAGTTACGGTTAAATACTGTAAACCTGTTTACAAGGACATTTCATAAAAAAAAAATGAAATTGCAATGAAAAATAAAACACAAAGAATTTTCCACCGCCGGCGGTAAAATTCCAAACGTTAGCAGGTGCATTGAATTACCCAAAATCAAGAAATGGGAATTTTACAGTGCAAATCCAATTTACCATAATGTCCTGATTATTTTATGGTGAAAAAAAAATATTTTTATAAATTTTTTCAAGTTGATGGATTTCATCTGTTTTTTTTTTTTTACTGTTCTGTAAAACTCAGATATCTTTGTGATATCTAGATATCGGCAAGAATTCTTTTTTTTTCTTTTCTGCTAATGGTTTCCCTCCATGCCGACAGCCTGACAGACATAAAAAGTCTTCACTCACGCGTTCATTCCTTTCATCTGACGCTCCTCCGTCACGATTGTGTGTTCCTTGTGTTCCATCCCTTCACCTTCTGTCTGTTCATCCATTCTACCTGAGATCTCTCTTATCGTCCCTCTCTCAGGTGGTACTATGGGAACATCAACCGGGTGAAAGCTGAGAAGCTGCTGATGGCTTCCCAAAACAAAGATGGCTCCTTCCTGGTTCGCATCAGCGAGAGTCACAGTGACGAGTACACCATCTCCAGTAAGTGGAGCGTTCGTCCTCCTCCTCCGTCCCTCAACTCCTGTGTAGAACTTCTCCTCCTCATTTAAGCCAGTTTTCACACCAACTTGTTAGCTGTAAAAAAAAAAAAAAAAAAAAATGATGGAGTGACTTTAACAAGGAGAACGTTGACCCTCTGTAAAATCATACTGTTCTCTGCAAATCTCATTTCTGAAGTACAAAGATTCTGCAGCCGCTCCAATGACCCCTCAGTCTTCTTTAATCTGACTGAGGATTGTGATTCTCGAGTTCACATCAAAATTTGAATTGTGCAATTAGAATCAAAGTCAATGCAAAGCTCAAAGATGTCGCAAAGTCACGACAAATGGTTTGACCCAATTGACACAAATTTGTTTTACTGATATTATTCTCACGGTCAAGTAAGAAATTCGCAGAAAACAGTGACGCGGAAGCGGTGACTGTCTTGAAGGACGTCGATGTGGGAGCGGAGGAAGGTCATCGGAGCCGTTGGTCTCTGCCCCCAGATGATGTTTGGAGCTCAGAGACACGCTGACGTCGCAAAAGCCAAAAAAAACAACAACCCCAAAGCATCAGCAGTCGATCAATGCTGCGCGGTTCTGTCTTGTAAGCTTTTTTACTAGCAGACAAACTTCTCCGGAGCTTTCAAACAAATCTTTACTGAATATTGTCCAAAAAGCCTGAACATGATGCCGGAGACCGACAGGAAGTGAAAAGTGTTTTTCTACACGTATAGTGGAAGCTCCCGGGTCGCGGCGTGATGAACGTCATATTAAATTCAGAGCTTTGGTTTTGTGTGAGGAGTGCATGCTCAGCTTAATGATCTCTGGTCCTGCCCAGGACCCTGAATAATGAATGACGTAACAGCGATGTTTACAGATGAATCCACGGAGACGTCGGTGTTGTCGTCTTCGTCGTCCTGCTGAACTGCTCTGCCTTCCCCTCACCCATCACTCCCCCAGCTCCACCCCCCTTCTGTCCTTCAAGGTCTCCGGCGACAGCCAACCTGAATCTCCCCCGCCTTCGATTTTTCTCTCTCTCTGCCTCCCCCCCCTCCCATCACCTCTGTTGGGGTCATCAGATTGGTGCTGGTTATTTTGGCCACGGATCAATAAATTCCTGTTTGGGCAATGTCTCCCTGGGTTGGTGGCGTCCACATGTCAGGGAAGGTGACGATGAGATTAAATGAAATGGACGAGATGGACCTCCGACACCTTCGGAGCTGAGAGCGCGAGGCATAACACGCTCTCAGCCCGCCATCTTTGGGAAGGGGTTAGATCCTGGCGGGGATGGCGAGCTCTGAAGCTTCAGAGCTTGAGTATGCAAAACTCTTCGTGTTTGCTTTGATGGCATGGCTTGCCTTCTGTTGTTTTTTCTTGTTCGAATGAACAAGTCTGATCCAATTTGTCAAAACGGTGGAAGCTAACAGTTTATTAGCTTACTAAAGGGTGTCGTAGTCATAACTGAGGGCTAGCTAACAGTTTGTTAGCTTACTAAAGGGTGTCGTAGTCATAACTGAGGGCTAGCTAACAGTTTGTTAGCTTACTAAAGGGTGTCGTAGTCATAACTGAGGGCTAGCTAACAGTTTGTTAGCTTACTGAAGGCTGACATAACCTGGACATAGGACAAGCTAACCGTTTATTTTCTAACTAATCCTTCTCATTGTCTAGTTTTGATTGAGGACTAGCCAATAGTTTGTTAGCCGACCAATCAGCGTCA
Organism: Lophius americanus; assembly: GCA_037951165.1. Taxonomy (NCBI): domain Eukaryota; kingdom Metazoa; phylum Chordata; class Actinopteri; order Lophiiformes; family Lophiidae; genus Lophius; species Lophius americanus. Next base: position 1,859,180 of record JBBDHG010000086.1, on the reverse strand, counting down.
TAACCTCGTGTTGACTGAGTAACTTACAGTTTGTTAGCTGACTAAAATGCGTCATCGCCTTGTGTTGACTGAGTAGCTAACCGTTTGCTGACTACAGTCGTCTTGTTTTTAGTGTCTTAGCAAACACCACCTTCTTGTTTTTGGAGGCGCGGCTCTCCGTGATGAAGGATGTAGGGGTTATAACCCTCCCTGGACCAGATCGTCTTTTTGAACTGCCTTCAGGGGGGCGTGGCCTTCTAGACCACGCCCTTTGAAGGATGCTGCCCCTGCATAGATACTCGGCCGTCTGAGTAATTCAGTCCTGACTGAATTCTCCCTGTTGTCTGTTAGCGGGCTAACCGTCTCGCATTCAGTCTCAGTGGTCTACGCTTGTAAGCCAGTTATCCTCATCAGATTAGGCTTTTATGAACGAGCCCCGCAGCCAATCGTCTAATAGACCTCACAAGATTAATGCGCTCTGTAACTTCATTGCCTCTGTTATCAACCCCTCCGGATCTCCCCTCACCCGCTCCTCTCTCCTCTCGCTGTGGCTTTGTCCCCCCTGTTCGTCCTCTGGCTTTTCTGTGTCTGCATCTTTTCCCTCTCGTCCCTCTATCGACTTCAGTCCTCCGCCCCTCCCCCCCCCTTTCTTCAAGGTCCTTTAGATCCCAGGGGAATAAATGCTGCAACTAGGCGTTCAATTTTTTTTCCCTGCGCTCTTCCTCCTGAAATATGCATCATCAGTGCGCTGCGTGTGCTCTGGAGGCGGAGCGTGAAGGCAGTCCTAGACAAAGCCTTCAGTAACGATGGTTTATGGCTCAATTACACACATTCCTGTCTGACTTACTGCCTCGCTCTCAATCATAAAACTACTCCATCTTCATCATCCTAAAGTGCTCTGACGATTTGTCTAATTAGATGCAATCCCTCCCTCCGTTTAGTGTTTTAGACGTTACGTTTACGCGTTTGGACGCTGCAGTCAGCCAAAGTTCTTTATTTAAAGCCAATATTTGTCGATTTCCCCAACGCATCTAGAGCAGGATTTCCGGTTTGCATTGTTTTGCAGAAGGAAAAAAATTATAACGGTAACGAGAAACTTTGGAAACTGGTACATCTTAGTTTTCCTCCCATGAGGCCTTTTGGATTCAGCGGGCAGTTGTAAGCCGTGAAAGTGGAGGCGTTCAATAGTTCACTTTCTGTCCAAAGTATAAAAAAAAACTATATGACAAATTTAATTACGCAATAGTGGCTTTTGACAAAGAGTGTAAATGTGAAAATAGTGGAAAATCACCTGCATTTCTACAATTCTCAGAATATTAGGCTTGTGTATAAAACATCCGCCACGATGCTGCCCAGTTCTAAACGACTTAAACCGGCACGACGCAAGGTCATTTTCCAGATCAATCGACAGGAAAGGCAGATATTTTAAAGGAGCGGTCCACATTTTCTTACAAAACCAGACCTTTTAAACCAAAGGACGATGGTTTCTCTTTTTAATGGAAGGGCAATGCATTAACCAACGTCCCAACCTTGTGACTAAAATAAATTGTGCTTTTGTCCAATGGTACTTAATCACTCGACTATAACATTAGTATTAGATATATTAGTTAGATAACAAATATTAATGCTACAGATCCTAAAGAAAACAACTTTTTCTTCAGGATCTTTATATAGTTCTTTCGTTAAAAGGGGAAAGTTTTCAAGTTCAAGGAGTCACATAATGCGGACCAGACTATCTTCAGACTGCTTTAGGGGTGGAAGTTTACACTCTCTGTTCTGTCAGGTTACCTTTTCTTTATCTTTTCGAGCTCCTTATCGTATAACAAGCATGAAACACTCAACCTTTACGCCGAAGAAAGAACGGTTGAAAGATGCCAATAAAGTTTCCCTGTTAATTACGTATTTGTGAATGAAAGAAAAACAAAATGAGAAAATGCTTAAAATTCCCTGTTTATCAAAAGGTTAGGATTAGGTTTATCTTATCTTATCTTATCCTTTTCAAGACGAAAGCGAGTCTGTATTCTCCAACATACATTTTTATGATGACGATGGCAAGAAGCCTACGCTGAGCTGGCAGTTGATGCGCAACAACGAGGCTGGACAGCAAAGGTCCGAACGGTTGAAGTAGACCGTAGAGGGTTCATCACCATATAAACATCAAGGCTACTCCAGGAGATGGGGGTCCGAGGGAAAGCTCGATGGCGGCCAGTCGAAGACCTCTCAAGGGTCGCTGAAAAGGGGATTCAAGGGCTGCGTATGACGAGGAAGACCTGGGAGTGAGTGGATTGGATCTAGGAGTTGAGCCCTAGGATTCACTGCTGAACCCTCCAGAGGGAGTTGTCATGGGCCTACCAGCAGAACCCCGACGTAGGTGGGGGGGCATACTGGATAACCCAGAGGATGTCATCACTCACTGGACCCTCCCACCGAGTTCTGGATGTTTTTTTGGATTGGTGTTTATTTCATCGTACATGATTGGACCCTGATTTGTTCTCCTCTCCTTCACAGCTCGGAGCGAGGGGAAGGTGTACCACTTCAGGATCCAGCGCTCCATCATCGGGGCGTACTTCGTGTCGGATAAGATTTCCTTCGCCACGCTGGGAGAGCTGATCTCCTACTACCAGAAGAACCAACGCAGCCTGGGGGTCCCGCTGGTGGAGCCCTGCGCCCAACAGGTGGGACACACACAGAATAAAACGTTACTTCTACTTCTGTTCTTGTGAAGACCCCCAGAGACCTGATGTTGATCACCTGAGCCCGACCTTAAAGCTGCTCTGACCCAATGTTTCATATTTAGAAAGGATATCTCGGCCTGTATGCTGAATGTCATACGTCTCACTACTTTGTTTTTTTATGAAACCTATCTTCAGTCTCGTGACACACAAACTTTCCCAGCTGTTAAAGTTTAAGAGACTACTCAGAGATCGTGTAGCAGTGCCGCCACAAAGACCCTTCAACGACGGCCATTTTTAGTTTGGATCAAAGAAAAATGTTAGAAAAATACGTATAAAAGATGGCTGAACGTGAAGAAAAGTGATGGTTTACCTTCAATGTTACAATGGCGGCATACGTGCAGGGTAAGGACCTCTGGGACATCATGCGTTCTTTCTAATTTGAAGACATTTTCATTGGATTTTCTTTTTTTCCTTATTTCAGTTAGCTGCTAACTGCTGCTAGCTGCTAGCATCTTATAAGACTTCTGGTTGTGAGCCACTCACGTCATACATCGTTTAAACTTCATACCAGTCCCGACACACTGGTGCATCTCATCATATCTCTTCCCTTCGCTACCGCCTCAGAAGGGGTGTTCCTCTTCCTCTTCCTCTTGCAACAGTAAGAGATTTTCATGGTACGCTAACTGTCCTCAGAAAACATCAAGGTGAATCACCGTTATTATTCGTATACTTTTATGGTGTTTTTAATGCTGCTGGTCTTAATGATAATGATGATATCCTGAAAAGTCGTGTTTATAATGGAATCATCATCGGTGTGTCTGCATTATTAACTCAGAAACTATTACATCCGTCATTTTCAAACGTTATACCCACATTAGTGCGAGGAAGAACTGGATTGATTTAGGGAAAGGTCTGTATTTTTGAGACTATAAAATGTCAGGCCTTAATTTATCAACCGTAGGTCCCACTAATTTGGTGCACGTGAATCCAATTGAGGAGATCTACCTTGTATATATATTATTTTAGTCATAAGGTTACTCATTAATAAACATAATATAATAATAAAAATAATAAAAAAATAATATAATAATCAAAATCCTCTTTTTCATACATATCTTCACAACTTCTGTTCCGATTTAATACAAATTTTCATATAATCCGCCTCAAGGAGATTTAACTTGTATTTGTCATATTTTATTGACAATGTTTATAATTCATTCACTAAAAGGTTTTTATTTGGCAAAAAACACAGTTTTTTGATCGTTATTTCCAAGCCATAACTTTGATTATGTCCAAATTTACTCCTATGAATCTACACAAGGGGCTCTTGCGTATGTGTGTGTGTATATATATAGGAATATATATATATATATATATATATATATATATATATATATATATATATATATATATATATATAAAATTTCACTGCAGTTCACATTTTAGTCACCAGGGGGAGGTTTAGGTGAAAAACGGTTTCTAATCTAAAGCTTCCAAACCATCAGTCCACCAGTGTCTTAATTTAGCACTTAAGAGATAAACATAATGACGTCTGTCTTGGTTTGTTTTACTGAGCTCAGAAAAACTATGTAGTGTGTGTATGTACATTATTGAGTCACTATGGGATGTGATCTTAGAGCAGACTGCTGACTTCAAAGAAATAGTTAGGTCGAGTTAATATAGACTGTTTTAGATTATTAATGACTCACATTTAATCTGAGGAATTCAATCGGGGGGATTGTTTGTACAACACAGGGGATTGGGGGCTGTTTGGGGATATACCCTTGCTGTCGGGGACGACAGCGAAGGACTAGTTAATGTATGAAAAGGGAATCTTACAAAAGTTAATGCACTCTTATCCCTTGCAGCTAGTTTTCTATCTTTACTGTGAATTATTATGCTTCAAAGATTATAAATGGAAATCCTCCTGTTCCTTTAGGGAGGGGCCATGCCATCGTCATGCCATCATCATTCTAGGCCAATCAGAGGCTGAAGGGGGCGGGTCATAGACTCAGCATAGTGAGGTTTAATAATATGCATTCAAGGGATCTTCAATAAATCCACTATCTTGTGCAAACTTGATGACTTCTTGCTACAAAATTTTTTTAGTGACGTCTGATAATAACTGCAGTTTATCCCTTTTACTATTTTTCACTTATATGTTGCTAACTCCTAGAGGAAGGACCTGACCTTCTGGCTGCTTCATGCACCTCATTAATTAGCCTTTGTTTGTTTTTTGCTGCTCAGCATGCAGCATCCGGCAGCTTCTTACGGTTTCCCTCTGAAGGATGGCGGCGTAAAGCCGGAGATCGTGAATCGAAACAGTGAAGTGATGGCCAGACAGTTAATCAATGAGATGAAATACACCGTAAAGCTGCAGATCAAACCTATTATTCCCTCCCTGTGAAAAACACACTGTATAAAAAAATATTGACTATGACGGTTTTGAACTAACATTTTCTAGAGGAAAGACAAACGTGTGTAAAAATGTTCTGGTCCACAGATGGATAGAAGTAGAGGAGCGCACGCAAGCCAGGGACATTATTTCTTTGTGCATGAATGAAAATGAAGTCGTGAATATTTATCATGCACACATGAGGGTTATTACCGCTTATGTAGTCTGACATCTTCATGCAGTCAGTACAAACACACGTGGACATGATTCTGATACCTGCAGAACGGGCTTTACAACTCAAACATCATAAACACATTTATAAGGCAGGAAAGTACTGGGAGACTTTCAAATGTTGCAGCAGTACAATAAACGCCCAAAGGAATTGAATATTTAAATAACTGAGAGCAGATTTAAGGCCTTGTGGATTTTTCATTTTATCTATTTGCCTTACAATGTTACAATGTTGTTTTTAAATGTAATCGTTGTTTTTGTTTGTGCCTGTACAGTAAAACTATCACTGTTAATAGAAGTAACTGATTTAGCAAAATTAGCACTGCTGCTAGCGATGAAGGACTTCACCGTTAAAAGACTGGGAACACCGAACAGATTTTAGTTCTGCCGCTACTTTCGCACGTCTTGTACATTATGGTTGCGACAGTATGAGAAAAATATTTTCGTCATGGCAGAGAGCATCTGATAGCTTCTGTCAGTGTCTCCGTTAAGCTGTGCGCTCTTCGTACTCTGTAGTGTGATTATTTTGCTCATGATCCAGCGAGAAGAGGGTTGTGGAATGGGTGTTCACGTTCGTCTTGTGTCACCCGTGCTTTTCTGAATTGAACCACAAACATCGGCTGGATGGAGCTGAGCCAGATGACTGACCGTGATGTGTTCAGGGACAGTTTGTGATTTCACACATTGGGCAAAGTAGAAATCGAAACACTGGGAACTAGTCAAATTGACTTGGTTAGAGGCCCTAATTTAGGCAAAAGTTTAAGTTGAAGGCTGAAGTCATTAGCGCCCAGCCCTACAACAAAACAAAAGATTTTAGCATTCTATAAATGCATTAAAACAAAGGAGATCAAGAACTTACTTAAAATAAGGTCAAAGTCATTCCAAGACTAATATTCTCTCAATCCTCTAAACAAGTCTTAATTTACCACCCCGACAGTTTTGCGTCCTTCTGTGTCTAAAATATTACCGACTGTTGGCCGTGCCGGAGAATCCTCTGTATTTAATGCTTATTACCATTTACACATGGCACATTAAACCTGCAAATGTTCATCCTCTCTCTTTTTATTGTCTGATGAGTCAGAGGTAGGCGAAATGATAAAACCCAATTTGCAACAAAGACTAATAAATCTGTCGGCGCGGCAGGATCTTAACGAGCGCCTTCTCTATGAATGATCTGAATCGGAGAGTGAATCATTTGGAGTATCCCGATATGCTTTGGGAATATTGCGTAACATTTAATAGATATAAAAAAAGTCAAGCGGTGTTTTTTTTTTCTTCTTTTCTTCCTCACATGGATAAGAAGTGTTTTAAGAACATAAAGTCATGATCAGAGGCCGCTTAGTGATTCCTCCCTCTTCTCTCTTCCCTTCCAGGGGAAGCTGTGAGACTGAGGCCACGGACACACTGAGGCAGAAACACACACACACACACACACACACACACAAATGAACACACATATCCTGCAGACTTAATAAACGCACACACCGAAGACGAGAAGCCAACGAAGTGGTGAAGAAAAAAAAAAACTGATGGATAATTTACGGCACACACTTTGTTCTCCTTTACATTTCAAATGATTTTTAAAAAAAATGTTTTCATTTGATTTTTGATTTGAATCTTTTATATGATTTTATATATAATGTTAACGTAACCTGTAAACGTCAGAATCAAATTTTTTCCTGTATGTAACTCTGATTGAGTGTATTTTTGCATTTCGTGACTGCTGAAGCTGATTCATGCTCCGAACATTTCTCGGAAAGAACCTTAATAAGGAAGGGCTTTACAAGAAAGGTCATTGTGTTTTCTACCTTTCTCGTAAGAAAACTACATAAGGAAAGTACTTTCATCCAGCAACCTTCCTCATAAGGTGCCTTATTAAGCACAGTTCTTGTGTCTCGCTACCTTCCTTGTATGGGACCTTAACCTTTGTATGGAAGGGCTTAATAAGGAAGGTTCTAGTATCTAGCCTTCTTCCTTGAAAGCAACTGTGTAATGAAGATTTTTGCATCTACCACATTTCAGCATAAGTAGACTTAATAAGGAAGTTGCTTGCGGTTAGCCACCTTACTTATAAGGTGAACCTTAATCAGGAAGGTGATGCATCTAGCCTGCTCACTTATAAGGAACCCTGATAAGGAAGTTGCTTGCATCTAGCCACCTTACCCATAAGCTAAGCCTTTATAAGGAAGGTGCTTGCATCCAGCCACCTTACCTATTGTCACAGCCCGGCTCAAGCGAAGGACAAATAGGAGAGTACAACATATGACTTTCAGCTAGTAGTTTATTTAACAATGTTATTTACCAAAGAAGATATGGATGAAGGATATCAATCAGTGATATCAGTAGTGTGTAGCGTTCTTGAGTGAGCGTTAAGTGAAGTGAAACGGATAAGCATATGAACTCAAACGGAGATCTAAACCCAAACAAACGAGGCCTCCATGCGCCCAGAAAGAAGGGCCTGCTGAATCCACCAGCTTCCATAACTGAGGAGCACCAGGCACCGGTGAAATCCCTTCCTGCTTCCCTCCTAATGAGGAGGGCAGCCCGAACAGGAAGTCAAGTAGGCTGCCGCATGCTTGCATCTAGCCAATTTACCTATGCAGAAGGTGTTTGCATCTAACTACAATCCTAGGTGACTGGGCTGGGTGATTTTTAGATGAAATGAGAATTGGATCATGTTGCACTTTGTTACACTCATAAGAAATAAAAGCGCCATGCACTGTTTTTGTGTAACACAAATAGACGTGCGTAGGCACGAAAGACTTAACTCCCAGCTCCTGCTCCCGCTTCTCAGCCTCTGAACCGATTGCTTAGCTCTTGTGGTTGTTAACGAATCAGATTCGAGACCAACCGGCACTTCTCAAGGTTCTCCAGTAGCTATAATGAGGCCGTAGCAGCGCATGTTAAAACAAACTACAGCTCCCACAATCCTCCATGCCACAGGCACACAATACATTTATGGCCAACCCCCTAAACGTACAGATCTGATTGAAACGCAATGCTGCAAGCATTTATAAGCTAATAAGGAAGGTGCTTGTATGTCGCCACTTTACTTATAAGAAACTTTAATAAGGGATGCTCTTTGTTATAAGAAACGTTGCTGCATATAATCGTCTTCCTTCGAGGGCTGTTTTTGTTTTTTTTGCATCTAACCCCATTCCTTTTAAGAAACCCAAAAAGGGAACTGCTTGGATCAGTTCCGCCTTAGATTATAAGAAAGAAGAAGCTCGTTCCGAGGAATCTTCCTTAAAAAGGATAGTGAAAAGAAGTTCCTTGCTCACAAGGAACCTCATAAAGAACACGTTCGCATCTTGCCATTTGTTTCTAGTCGCCTTCCTTATAAGGAATGTGCTTATTAAGAATGGACACAAAACAAGACCAGCAAATGAAGAAACTTGATCATCGAACTTTCTGACAGCTTGATTGAATTTGGTTAAAAGTTAAGCAGTTGAATTTCATGCGAGTCATTCATGATGTCATCATGTTCATCAAGCAAACATGGAATCATGTTTCCGCCACAGTAGATGTTGTTTTCACAGAATGAGTCACCAGATGGTGTAAAATCTATAAATACCCTGAAACCAGGTTATAAACCAGTTCATACCGGGTTAACTGGGAGGGTTTAAAATCATCGCTTCACGTTCATCCGGCGTTACTGGGCTCAAACGGTTTTATGGGTTCAGGCTCCAACAGCCCAGAATAAACCTAAGCCCGTATTTAAATTCTAACTCCCCAGCAAAACCTCATTAAAATGCTTTCAATCTTTTTTCTTTTTTTTTCTTTTTTTTTTTACTGACTTGGCAGCAAATTCGATTCTCAGGATTTATGAAGCCAGGAGTCGTTAGTTGTTAGAAACCGATGGAGCGCGCCGGTGTGGAGGAGGTTCGGGTTGGTCTCTCGGGTCAGGTGATTCATGAACTTCCTGCTGACTGAGAGGAGGATGAATCTGTCACTCAAAGCTTTTATGTCACTTCTGTATACATAATTACAATTTCATCAAACGGGACTTCAGCTCCTCGTCGCCAAACTGTAAAACCTGCCAGATTTTTTTTATTATGGGATGGAATTTATTCTACTCCTCCTTCTGTACTTCTACTAATACGTCCTCCTTTCACCTCCTCCTTCAATTCCTGTTACTTCTTACCCCTCCTTCTCCTTCACGTCCTCCTTCTCATTTTACTGCTTCCCGACTCCCCTCCCTACTTCTCTCCTCCTTGTATTTATTTTCATCCTTCATATACCTCATTTTTATCCCCCACCTCCTCTTACTCCTGTGGCTCCTTCTCCTTGTTCTGCTCAACTTTCATTGTTTCACCTCCTTCTACCCCTTCATCCCTCTTCACCTCCTTATAATTCAACCCTTTTTCTTTAGTCTTCTACTATTCCACCCTATTCCTGCCTCCACTCCTCCTCCTCCGCCTCCTCCTCCTTCTTCCAATTTTTCTTCCATCCCTCCTCCTCCATCAGCTCAATATTTTGGACCCTCATCACTTTGAAGAAGAACATAGTTTGTTTCTCGGTCCTCGCCGCTAAACGCTACATTTTCTTTTCTCTTTTTAAAAAAAAAATCATTTTGTCTTATTTATTATACGATTGTTTATTTAATCACATTTCATCCAATCATTTCATGGACCCGTTTATTTCATGTCTGTCAAAGCTCCTGATCACTAGAAGGAAATGTTTTGTAGAAGCTGATTATTTTTTTACCGACAATAAATTTGTGCTCAAACGTCTTTGAATACGCGAGTCATTTATTATTAATTATTTATAACTGTGAACTGATTAATCGGTTAATTCATTCATTTTTGACGTAGTTCACTCAAAACAGCTGATCGCTTAGTTTTCCCATGTGTGACATCACAAAAAAAAAAAAAAAAAGAATGATAATGAGAAGAATCTTAGGTATTGAAAATATTTGAATTTGGAATGGTGGTGAATAAATAAACATTAAAAAGTAAATTTTCTATGTGGTTTTTTATTGTAGCAAATTCCTGCAAAATTTAAAAAAAAATAAAAAAATCACTTAGGGGTCAATTCTTCTAGTAGTTTCTGTCTGTCTTTGGCGTGAACTTGTCTGGACTCTCGTCTCCTTCTGGTCTCTGTGCAGCGGGAACTCTTCGACATGGAGCCGTGGGAGAGACCCCGAGAGGAGTTCAGGCTCCTCAGAAAGCTGGGAGAGGGACACTTTGGAGAGGTGTGGGAGGCTCAGTGGACCACCGAGAACAGGAAGGTGGCCATAAAGACTCTGAAACAAGGTAGGAATGAAGGGGGCGCTGTGAGGAGAACACGGGTTTGGACTAGAGGAAGGAGATTAAGTCTGGAAGAAGGAGGAGGTGTCAGAATGGGAGGAGCAAAGTCAAGCTAGATGAAGGTGGAAAAAGAGTTGACGGAGATGGGGGAGTAGCAGCAGGCAGACGAGGAGGAGAGGATTAGAGCTAGAAGGTTGAGGCGTAGTAGAAGTAGATATTGGACAAGTATAAGGAAATGTATGAGGAGGAGGAGCACTAGGAGCAGGAGGAGAACTAGAGGGAAAATATTCATACATAAAGGAGTAGGAGGAATAGATAAAACCAGAAGAAAAAGCTGGATGGAGATTGGGGAAGAGTTCAAGGAGGAGGTAAAACTGTTGGAATAGATTAAAACTAGGAGGAGCCAAAGTAGAGTGACTACAGGAGCAGATTAGAAGGAGGAGGAGGAGGCATAGTAGGAGGAGTAGAGTAAAAGCTAGAAGAAGGAGAACGAGTGGAATTAGATAATGGACAAGTAGAAAGAGTAGTACGAGATGGAGAAGATTAGGATTAGGAGGAGAAGACAGAGAAGGGGCGGACTTGAAGAGGGAGTAGAGTAAATCTAGAATGGAGGGCAGACTAGAAGGAGGAGATGAAAAGTGGAAGGAGGTAGAGGAGTCTTACTACGAGGAGTAGAGTAAAACCTATAAGGAGGAGGAAGAGGATAAGTATAAGAAGGAAGAGTAGTAGGAGGAGATGAAAACTAGTGTGGAGTGGAGGAGCAGGAGTTGGAGTAGAAGTAGATGTTGTACGAGTAGAAGGAGTAGAACGAAGAAGAGGGGGAGTAAGGGAATCAGAACTAGAAAGACAAGGTTAAGATTAGGAGGAGTAGGAGAAGGAGGGCTAGATGACTATTTGGACCGGAAGAAGGAGTAGAAGAATAATTAGAAGATGAGCTACACTGTTTAAAAAAAAAAAAAAAATCTATATAATTTACGGTTGCCAGATTTTTACCGTAAAAATGTGGTGACCTTGTTAAAGACATTACAGTAAATAACATATTAAATAACCAAAAAAAACATATAAGATGTAAACCGTTTTTAGGGTTATGTACTTGATTACATAAAATAACAGTAAATTACATTAATTTCAGACTTTTAACGATAAACCGACACTATTTCATGAATGTATACCGTATTTCTGGCATCTTCTGTTTTTTGAAATTATGGGATGCTGCTGTTAAATGGTTGAAGTTGGTAATTAATGTTTTTATGCCAGTAAAATCTGTTATAGAGACTAATACTTTTACAGTAATGACTTTTTTGTCACATTATGGCATTGTTCCTTTAATTTTACCAACAGTTTGTATTTTCACAGTAAAATTCTGTGTTTTCCACAAAAGAAAGTTATTTACTGTTTCTTCATTTATGAAAATTCACCTTATGTACTGCAGTGATACTGTTTTGAAATTTACTGTATTTTATTTTTGACATTCAAAAGTTTTTTTTCAGTATTCTATACTGACAATTCTTACAGATTGTTAAAAAAAAATTGTAATTTTATGTAAATAATTATGTAACTCTAAACAAGTTTACAAATCTGTTTTTCTAAATGGCAACTTACTGTCATTTCTTATACATGGTGGACCAATTTTTTACTGTAAAATTCTGGCAACCACAGCTGCCAGTATTTTTCTGCAAATTTTAAGGATTTCTTTTTTTTTACAGTGTATAAGAATAGATTAAAGGTACAATGATGGACGGGTAGAAGGAGTAGTAGGGGGAAGGGTGAGGTTTAAATCTAGGAGGAGTAGGAGGAAGAGGAGGACGATGCCACAAAACAAAAAAATTTCAGAACAAAGATTTCCCATCTCAGCTCCGTCAACTGCTGGTGATTTTCTTCTGACCCGACGAGGCAGGACTGGTGGTTCCACATTCTGAAGAATAACTGGACTGGGTCCTGTGAAAGGACAGGACGCGACCTAATACCATACTACAAGTCCTGTCGTCTCTCCACTGTCTCCCGGAAACGTTTTAAAATTTATTTTGTTACTTCATTGATCAAATTTTAAAGCCCGGCTGGGTTCGGCTCCCAACTCCGTAACAGAAACGCTGACCCGCGTACAAGCCAGCCCGCCGCCTCACGTCCTCAGGTAGAGTCCTTCCGGTTGTTCCAGGGTCTGCAGCGGCTTCTCGGCTTTGGAACCGACCTGAAAAGACAAGCCTCGCAGAACCAGATCAATTCTTAAAACTCACCTCTACAGACTCACTTTTATGGGATGCCGTCCTTATTACTGTCTTTCACGGACCTCTTCTGGTCTTTTCGTTCTTCCCTTAATCAAATCCCTGAAAGGTAGGGGATAATATGGAATGGTCATCGCCGCAGCCGTATATACGCATCCGCCGCCGTCGCTGCAGATCCTTCGAGTTAATGCATTGACTCAAAAAGGACTTCATGGATCATTTTCATACCCACAAGCCCACGGTTGTATACTTTTCACACTAAGGGGAGGTTTATCGCCAAAACTTTTCGGGCCATAATTTCTCAAACATTGGTTCAATTGGTGAATCTTAATTCACTCGACTTTTGTAAATATCATATTTTAGCCTAGTAGTTCATATTTCGTTCACTAGGTGGAGCTTTTTTTTATGAAAAACATTGTTTCCCGGACACAGCCTCCAAACCCTTGCTCAGGTTCAGTCCAAATGTGGTCCATATGAATCAACTCCGGGATATCTGTCTTGTTTATGTCCCGCTGTCCTCTACTAGTTCCACCTTTCCGTCCTGCGACGCCATTAATCAAGGTGCAGGACTGAGGGGTTCAGGAGGTCCTTCGGTCCTACGGCCATCAGACTGTAAAAGTCCTTGATCAATGGCGGCCTCTCTCCAGACAGACAGAACCACTCGATTTCACCTGTGACAACAAACGGTACTTTTTAATTTATTAAACTTATTTTAACTTATTTAACTTTAACTTATTTATTAATATGTGAGTAGCCGTTTTCCTGCATTATTGACTGTATGTGTTTGAGCTGCGGGAAAACTGAGTTCTACTGACAGATATAAAGTATCTATCCGTATAAATAGTATTAAACACTGTCTAAATTCACATTTAATTTGAGGTGTGCAATCAGCGGGATTGCTTGTACAACGCAGGGGATTGGGGGCTTTTCCTGGACATGCTGTTGCTGTCAGGGACGACAGCGTAGGCCTGGTTTTCTCTTGGCTTTCTACTCTACTACTTATATTTTATATGCCTCTGTCGGCATATTGTTTGACAGCCTTTGCTTTAAGCCCTTTTTTAAACCCTGTTTTTAAAGGAGCTCTAGAAACGGAGAATTATTTGCGTTGAAATGAGCCAGGTTCCGGGAATCTGATCAGGATTCTTCCATGTGGAAGCTTTTAAGGCGCGGCCAACTGGGAGGTGAACGAAAGGTAGACCCAGAACTCCCTGTGGGGCCTGTATATCACATCTGGCCTGGGAACGCCTCGGGATCCCCCAGGATGAGCTGGAGAGTGTTCCTGGGCAGAGGGATGTCTGGAAATCCCCTCTCAGCCTTCGGATAAGCATTTTTAGGGAGGTTCCCTCGTGTCAGCCAGATGATTATTGATTTTCTTTCTCCTGCAGAGGACACGAAGCAGGACGAGTTTGTGAAGGAGGTCCAGGCACTGAAGAGCCTCCATCATCCAAAGCTGATCCAGCTGCTGGCCATGTGCTCCAGAGGAGAGCCGGTCTACATCGTGACAGAACTCATGACTAAAGGAAGCCTCAAGTCCTACCTCAGCTGTGAGTGCTGGAGCACACCCACACAGAGACACACACACACACACACACACACACACACACACACACACACACACACACAACATACCTCTAATATTTGAAGAACACGGCATCCTGTCTGACGGTAAATCAGTTCCTCGTGTTCACTTCCTGTTTCTATCAGGAGGCTTCATGACAGATGAGGCTCATCTGTTGCTCAAATATTCAGACATGTTGAAAAGGAAGTTCCCCGTCTTGGAACTGAGAATTTGAGACGTTTTCTGGAAAGTCCCATAAAACATAGACTGATGTTTATACTGCCCCCCTTAAATCCAAAACAAACAGAATCAGAATCTTCATTTTAACAACAGGCTTTAATCGCGGGGAGTTTCTCCCACCACACCCAGAAAACTCCTCTTTGGTCTTCACCTTCTTCTTCTCCTGGCAGCCTCTTCTCCAGCATTCCTCTACCAGTAGATCCACTATCCCTCCTCTTCACGGGTCCACACCATCTCAATCTGTCCTCTCTGACTTTGTCTCCAAAACATCTAACCTGGACCGTCCCTCTGATGTCCTCCTTTCTAATCCTGTCCTTCCTCCTCACTCTCAGAGAACATCTGAACATCTTCATCTCTGCCTCCTGTCTTCTGGTCAGAACCTCCGTCTCTAAACCATCCAGCAGAGCAGCTCTCACCTCCATCTCGGAAACCTTTCCCTTCACTCCTGCTGCTACTCTTCTGTCCCAGATAACTCCTCACAATCTTCTCCACCCACTCCACCCTGGCTGCACTCGCTCCTTTTCCTCTTTTCCACACTCCCCTTTGCTCTGAACTGTTGACCCCAAGTACCTAAACTCCTGCGCCTTCTTCACCTCTCCTCCTTCATCCTCATCGATCAACCTGCATCCCTTTCCTTCACACACATGTATTCTGTCTTGCTGCAACTCACCTTCATTCCTCTTCTCTCCAGCACATACCTCCACCTCTCCAGGTTCTCCTCCAAAAATCCCTGCCCCACCATTGCCATCCCATAAGATAAAAGTTTAGCGGCAAGAACATGAACTTTTTTCATTCCACATGAGCACGACCGTGATCTGTCATTGACGGGTGACAAACCTCTGCTCTGAAGAAGCTCCATGATGTTCACCTCCTTGTGTCTCCAGCTGCTGAAGGCCAGGTGCTGACCTCAGCTCACCTGATCTACATGGGCAGCCAGGTCGCGGAGGGCATGGCCTACCTGGAGGACAGGAACATCGTCCACAGAGACCTGGCTGCCAGGAACATCCTGGTGGGAGAGGATCTGGTCTGCAAGGTGGCCGACTTCGGCCTGGCTCGGATTATAAAGGTAAGCGGAGCAGGAGCACACCGTGTGAAGAGTTGTGTTTGTTTGAAATATGTAGGAAGTGCTTTGTTGTTTCTTTGTAAACTCATTTATAATTCATATGTACTCTGCTGTGAAAAAGTATTGAACCCCCTACCTGATTTCTTCTATATTTCGTGGGCATCTCAGACTAAACTGTGTTTCATCTACGGGAAAAATACCAGCTTAAAATGTTACTTTTCTTTAATTGGACCTGTGTGAAAAAGTATTTGCCCCCCAAATCAAAAAATACCCCCAAAATCTATCAAACTGCATTAATAAGTGATTTCAGCTGGACCGGACTCGCCCACTACCAGCTCTGATGTCATATCACTTCAATAGACCGTCTACAGAAGCAGGAAGTCGGCTTCTAGGTCTCACCAGTAGCACTCTATAGCACCAAAATCAACAGAAATTCCACAATGCGATTGACATCCATCAGTTTCAGAAGGATTCCATAGATGGTTCTAAGGTTCCGGGACTCCACAGATCCACAGTGAGACACAATATCTACACATGGCGAAGACTTGGAACAAAAGTGAATCCAGGATGGGGGTCCATTACTTTTTCACATCAGAATTGAAGCTCACGTTTATTAATGTAGAGCTCCTTCCGTCCGTCTGCTCCAGCACTGAGCACAGAAGTATTTCATCACGACGACGACCAAAGACTTGCTGAGGCTGTGTGTGTTATTATCAAACATTAGTTCATGATTGTCTCATGACCTGACAGACAATAATATTGACTGTAAATACACAAGACTCTCCAGCAAGACCTTCGCTGAGCTGCATTTTACCTCACAAGGAAATATTGTGGTACCTAGAGAGCGCTGCTCTTGCTAAAACTTCAATTTGAGGGAGTTTCCAGACAGATGGATCAAAAAATCAAACATCATACAGTTAAAATAGATTTATCTACATGACAAAAAGAAAAGTTATGGTGACTCTATCACACATCCATCTACCTGGGGTCTGGTTGAGGTGCCAGCAGGCCAAGCAGTGTCAAGAGGATCCCCCGGGCCACATGAGTTAACTAATATCTCCAGTGGATTCCGGGTCTTCTCTAAGGGATCTCCTCCCGGCTGGACGTGCCTGAAAACACTTTTTGTGCCTATGTGGTCCGTCTCCCCAGCATCACCCTCCAGCTCATCCTGGATATGCTGAGGCATTCTCCGTTAATTTCGGGAGGATGCCTGGAAGAACCTGTTTCTGCCGACCCCTGGCACTGAACACTGGTCCTGATCACGCGGAAAGGGAATAAACTTTATTGTACATGAAATAAACACAATATATTCCCTCGTCCAGACAGCAAAAATATCAGTGTTTAACATTTTGAGTGGATTGTTTCTAAAAACAGTGTCGCTCATCAGAGATTTAGTTACGACTCACCCAGACAAGGAATGAAGGTTGGTAAGAGTTCCAAGGTCACCGTTAGCAAAGGGGAGTCCAGAGCAAGGCTGCTCGGCCAGTACCTTCCTGTAACCATTGTTCTCTGAGTGAAGAAACTCCTTGGGTTACATAGTCCTTACATCCTCGGGGGGCAGGTGGCAAAAAAACCCTGTACTTATGAAGTAAGTAGTGAAATGAGAAGGCACTCTAAATATAACGGTGCCTCAGCAAACAGTTTCCTGTCACATGACATTACATTTAACAATAATGTCCTGAATCCATATTGTTTTTTTACTTTATTGCCATTAACAAACATAAAGAGTCAATTAACATGAGATTGGTGAGAGTTATACGTACGGAACGGCGTCGCATTCACCTAATTATAAAAAAAATCGGACACATTATCCGACGCATACGAGAAAATATGACGTATAAATGTCCCAGCATCCCGGACTGAGACGGAAAATAAATAATTTTTCTCATAATACGACTGTTATGAGACGTTTATAAATGTCAGGATGTTGGTAAATTATGTATTTAAATACATTTCGCACACAGAATAACTCGAGCAAATTACCCATAAAACATCGCTACCTTCACTAAGGTGCTGAAAGGACAGAAACATTGACAGACGCCTGATAAACATTACAGTTACTCTGCTCACGGTTACGTTTGCATGAACCTGGATGTGTTCTGGTATCACCTCCAGGATAGCGTGTACATGGCCAGTCGAAACACAAAGATCCCGGTGAGGTGGACGGCGCCTGAAGCGGCGGTTCACCAGCGCTTCTCAGTCAAATCAGACGTCTGGTCGTTCGGGGTCCTGCTGTACGAGATGATGTCGCGTGGAAAGATGCCGTATGAAGGTAAAAGAGAAAATTCTTCTTTTGTTTCTGTCGCTGCTTTACATTAACGTTGTTTTTTTTTTAGTAAAGTCATGATGATTGATTTTCTCTTTGTTCTCTGTGATCAGAGGAGCTAAAGGTGAATCCATTCTCTACTCCAGTAGAATACACTTATTTCTGTACCCTAGATTCATGCATAGGGGAGGGTGAGCTGAGGTTTTTGATATAGAACTGCGTCACTGAATGGCACTAAATTTTGCACACGGCACCTTTTAAAAACAAAAAAAGAAGTTACTTCTGTTAAAAAAATTAAAAAAAATAGTACCTAACAAGCGGAAAGGAAGCACCACGAAAGTAAAAAGTGGCGAAAACCATTTTAACAAGTGTAAAAAAAAGTGAGTGTAGAAGTAAAATGTAATGTACCAATTAAAAAGTGAAAGGTACTACTGTGAAGGTGAAAGTAGTATAAAGGTAAAAAAAAAAAATGAAAGTATTAAAGCAAAATGTATGAAAGTTAAAAGTGTATAAAAGTGTAAAAGAAAAAGTAAAGAAATGGTATAAAGGTAGTATAAAATGTTACACGACGTTAGAAAGTAAAATGTATAAGCATTAAAGTTACTAAAAGTAGTAATGAAGTAAAATCGACTAGTGGAAAGTGTTAGTATATAAGTTGAAAAGTTTTTTAAGAAAAGGTAGTATATAATGTAAAAAACAAAAGTATAAAAGTTAAAGTGTTAAAGTAAAAAAAAAAAAAGAAGAGTAAAATCACAGGTAATAAAAAAAGTTACGTAAAAGTATGAAAAAAAGTTAAATGGACCAGTGGAAAGTAGTGGTATAAAAATAAAATAAAAAGTACTAGTTTAAAAGTGAACTCTACCAAAGTCAAAGTATAAAGAGTTTTCAGGTAAAGAGTTTCTCTGAGGAGGAGGAAGAGGAAAACTGTGTTCAAACTTCTGCTTCCATTTGTTTCTTAAAAAAAAAAAAGAATGGCGACGCGTTCCGCGGTTCCGTTTCCGGAGCTGAACCGGTTCAGTCTGACCTGCTCAAAGGATGAGACTGAAAGAACGTATTCAAACATTTGTTTTGATTTCTCCAACTCTTTTAGGAAAAAACAACAAGGAGGTGTTGGACCTGCTCTCGTCTGGGTTTCGTCTGCCGTTACCGACCCGCTGTCCACAGAATATCTTCCGCATCATGATGGACTGCTGGGCCGCCGAGCCCTCCAAGAGACCCTCCTTTCACGCCCTGCACAGCCAGCTGGACGGCATTTACGCCAGGATTTATTTCAAGACTATCGAGGTTTAAAAGGAAGAAGAAGAAGAAGGAACGGGCGATGAGGAGGAACGCGCTCCTCCCATTTCCCATAACGAGGTTCTTTTAAATCTGCCGCGGTGTGAAAGGACACAAGGGGCGCCGGAGTTAAACCGGAATGTTCAGAAGATGCTCCAAATGGAGTAAAACGTCATTACACTCCACTCAAATGAAGAAATAAACGACTGAGGAGACAGACGTGTGAAAACCCTGCAGCACGCTCAGATGCCCACTCTTTTTAACTTTATACCCTTTTTTTTATTATAAATAGTATTTTATTACTCGTCTGTGCCATGTCTGTGGATGCACACCGGTAAAATCACAGCACCGGACACGCTAAACAAACATCACACGTCTGCTGACTCAGCATAAATAGAGGTAACGTGCAATAATGAAGGGCTTGCGGGGTTGAAGCGGCGCTGGCGGCTAAAGAGACAGATTCCCTGATGTTTGAGACTTTCCACGTCACCAAAGCATGAAGATGTGACTTTCTGTGATTCACTGGTTTTACATGGAGTCAGAATTTCCTTTAGATAGCATATTCAATTGAACTTTATGTCCCATCATGCCCGGCGGTGGTTTTATTTTTAAGGGTACTGATCACAACAACCGATAACAACTTACACAAAATCTAAATCGAACCTTTAGAGGTGCAGTCTGTAAAATTAAAAGGGTAGACCTTTGGGGGGGGGGGGGAAATGGAATCTAGCGTTCAAAACTTTATTTATTGTTGGTGTTTAATCGGCTGAAGATAAAACCTGTTTTAGGGTTGAAGTGGCAGACGGACCATGACCAAATACTTTCCCTCCCAAACAACAACAGAGGACAAAGAGGGTGATAAACCAGGCTAACCCTGAAGACAAGGATATATCCATATATAGATATATATAAATATAAAGATATATCTATATATGTCCATATATGGATATATATAGATATATCTTTATATTTATATATGTGTCCAGTTGGACTCATCCTAACTATTCCTATGAAGTCAGCAATATGATCTAAGGTCCGAATCCATAACAGTTTTTTTAGCTTGTTAATAAAACCAGACAGTTTTCCTCCTGTCGATTCATATCAACTAAATTCAGACAGTCAAAATGTTTTTTTAGCAAAACAAACAAACAAAACTGAACTGTATGGACGTAATCGGAGGAGGGTTTGTCCCCCCCTCCCCCCAGCGCTCTCACATGTCCTCTTCTTAATTATAGTATTTACAGAAAATATCATTTATTTTGACACCATGGGGCCACCGTGGATTCATGCGTAGGGGAGGGTGAGTTAGGCATGAAATAGAACTGCATCACTGGATGGCACTTCATTTTGCACACTGCACCTTTTTAAAAAAAGAAAAGAAAAAGAAGTTAACATTTTTGTGAATATATGTTTACTCATCTGTTCTTCTCCTGCATGATTGGCTGAGCCGTGACACACCAGGGTCACTCTGGGGTCACTCTGGGGTCACTCTGTCCCCATTACGCAATGAGATGGACAAATTAGTTTATCTGCTGCTGGCCAGAATTTAAATGTCACACATTCTTTTTTTTTAGGGTGCACATCCCATAATAGTTTCCTTCACTAGCCCCAAGCATGGCTGAACACCATTATAGCGTCTTTCTCACCTGCAAGCATCGAGTATCTCCTTCAGCCGACCTTCTGCCAACGGAGTCTGAGGTTTTTGGGAGGATGTGTATAAGAAAGATTCACTGGATGCAATTTTGTGTACAAATTAGTTTTTACTCTCTTGTATTGAAATGTTGGAACTGAGTTTGCTCTTTAAAAACTACAGGGCAATAGAGCCAAGGTTTGAGGCTTAACTTAATAAAACTATCTCCTCTTTTCCACCAAAGAGAGCCAGGTGCTGGTTCTGGGCTGCTGCTCCAGCCAGTTGGTCAACTTGTTAACCAACAAAAACCAGTTTAGATATCCTCCAGAGAGACACTAGAGCCATGTCATCTCAACATGGATGCACTAGGGCCATGTCATTGTGTCTCAGAGGCACTAGAGTCACGTCATGTGATCTCTGAAGCACTAGAGTGATGTAATTACAACATTGAGGCCCTACAGTCTTTTCATTACATCTCAGAAGCACTAGAGCCCTGTAATTACAACATTGAGGCACTACAGTCACATCATGACATCTCAGAAGCACTAGAGCCCTATAATTACAACATTGAGGCACTACAGTCTTTTCATTACATCTAAGAAGCATTAGAGCCCTGTAATTACAACATTGAGGCACTACAGTCACATCATGACATCTCAGAAGCACTAGAGCCCTATAATTACAACATGGAGGCACTACAGTCACATGACATCTCAGAAGCATTAGCGCCCTGTAATTACAACCTTGAGGCACTAGAGTCACATCATGACACCTCAGAAGTACTAGAGCCCTATAATTACAACATTGAGGCACTAGAGTCACATCATGACATCTAAGAAGCATTAGAGCCCTGTTATTACAACATTGAGGCACTAGAGCACTAAAGAGATGTCTTTACATCTCAGATGCACTAGAGCAACATGCATATGACATGAAGGCACTAGAGTCCGATTGTAATGTCTCAGAAACGATAGACCGTGGCCTTTAAATCTCAGAGGCACTAGAGCCCTGTCATGGCAGTGAAGAGTCAAACATTTGGACAACAATAATGGTGAGGATAGAAGAGTTTGTCAGGAAGGACATTAGAAAGTAAAGGCAGAAGCGGAGCAGCGATGTTCTCTGAACTTTTCTGGAGGCCATTTAATACATCCTGAAAATTGGATGGAGATGTTTTTTTAAAGATTCATATATATTTCAGAAAAGGCCGCCACAATGTTTAAATTGATCACCTTAATCCCGCCCCCAGCCACCGACATAAAAGGTTCTTTTTTCAAGACTAAGAAGGTTTAGGTTCCACTCTGGTACCAGGTTTCCTGACCCACTCTTTAACTGTGGAACCAGCCCTGGACCTGCTTTGGTGGAAAAAGGATATTTCAGAGACTAGAGTGTCTATGTTTACACCCCAGACTCCACAAACTGTAAGATAGAAAGCAAATCTTTGTGCGCGGTGAATCAGCCATAGTCAGACGACTCCTCGGGATCGACGATGCAATGCAAATTAGGAACAATGCAAATTGTTTGCTTTCTGCATGACGGGGAAACGTTAGCCATAATCACAAAATCACTACAAGATGGAGTTTGATGTTTTAGGCCGAGTGCCACCGGTCAAAAATAAAGTATTTGAAGTTATCGTCTGGATCGTGTGTGTGTCTTTCTTCCCAGGACATCTATTGTGTGTCGCATTCTTTCCGTTCTGTAACCCAACGTGAATAATGTGGAATGTGACGTTTACTTACTTGATGTAGAGGAGGAGTGGGTTTGACCCAGAAAACCTCACAGAGGTTCTCCCTCCACTGACCGACAAAGGATATTTGTATCCTCCGTGATGACAGGATTTTGAAAAAGTATCGAGACCACTCACACTCTTTTTTAAGTCTATCTCATACTAAACTGTGTTTAAATACAAATGAATCTCTGGATGTTCCACCTTCAGCACCAACATCTTCAACCGGACCCTCCTGATGACTGGAGATCAGTCGCTGACATCACTGTGATGGAGTTTTGGCCCACAATTCTCTGCAGAACTGTTTTAGTGCGGACGCATTGGAAGGTTTGTGAGCATGAACTCATCGTTTCCGGGTCCCACCAGGTCCAGACTTTGACTAGGAATTACCCATGATTTTTGGAACAGTGTCTTTGGAACAGTGGAGCCGTGACCTCTGACCTCCATTGAGGTGTCTGTTTCTCACAATTGTAAAAGGAAATGAATAAAATGTTTCCCGACTTTCTCTGGATCCATTCTTACCCATTACATAAACAACGGGCTTCATCAAAACCGGTAAAGTAGTTTTTAGTTTTTCCTGGTAGCCGTCAGACAAAGAAACTACCACATGAAGAAAATACTTCCTCATTGGCACAGGAGGTAGAATTTAAAATAGATCACTGACTCACGTCTCTCGGCTGAGCTTCGGTGTTTTTACATGTTACATTTTTCATGATTAGTCATTATTGAGTAAAACCAACAGTATTTTTTGAAGATTGCATGATGATATAATGATGATGTGTCATTTTCTACTCAAAGCTTCCTGCTGATATGGTATTAATGGGGTGACAGAACAATTTTCAGTCCGGAGCTCTTTTCTACAGAGTCATCTCTGGATTATGTTTGACCCATTTCCTCCAAATTTTTTCAAACAACCTACTAAGTTGAAGAAATGCTTTTCTTTCTTTTTCTTTTTATTGTGGGTATGTCATTCAGGCAAGGTTTAACCTGGAATAACTCGTGAGCAGAACCAGATAAAGGGATATCCTAACCTTCAACAGAGGTTATGTTTCCACCAGTATCTGTTCGCAGGATTACACAAACACTAAAAGGCGGATTTCTGTAACACCCAGTGGAAGGCCGGGTCGCGGTCCAAGACACATCCATTACATTGTAGTTCTGATCCATTGTGTAGGCGTCCTTTTTGGGGCCCAAAAATCTCTGCGTGTTTGCGGTACAGGAGACCTTCTTCCACTGCTCTCCGGTCCACTTGTTCTCAAATGCTGATGATGCACAATTTCTTATTGAAAAATGTGACAGACTCTTTATTCTACGACCCAGTGGCAGCATGTATATAATCAAAAGAGTAAGGGGCCAAGGATGGAGCCCTTGGGGACACCACGGGTCAAAGTGGCCTCTGAGGAGGAGACTTTAATCATGTCATTGAGAAGGTATTGTTCCATAAGTAGGATTTCTTTTGGCATATTAAAGCATGGGAGAACTTACAGAATTATGTAAGATGATAAAAACCAAAGAAAAATGCTACTGAGGATCAAATTAAAACCGACTATTTTCAATGAAATCCAGAATTTCATTATGAAATTCTGATTTTTTTTTTTACTGTTTGAAAGTAAAAAAGTCAGTCAGACCAAACTATTATTTATTTTATGGTAAATTTATAATGTCTAAGATAATAAATTAATACACGTCCCAAAGAAATCGTTTTTTAATTTTTTTTTTGTGAGGAAATGAAAGGGTTAAAGGCGTTGAACCTGGGTCTGCGTCAGTTTTTCAAAATAAGGTGTTAGATCCAAGCTATACCAGATACACGATATGAAGTACTTTGTGTACCTTGGGAGTACTAGTGAGTTGAAATACCTTCAGCGGATAAAAACGATGCATCGATGTGGAATTCAACCATTTGTTTAAGCAGCTCATGGAACTTCTGATTGAAACACTTTTACTGTGTAGTTTTGGAGTAATCCTAACATGAAATACATTTTAAACATAATTTAAAAAAAATAATTTAAAAAACGCATCTCCCGCCATATATGATGTGGAATAAAAACTTTATTTTTGTGCATTAAAGTTATACTTTCTGAGGAGGTTTTAGGTACTTCGAGCACAATTAACATTGAGTTCATGTACTGCCCACCATCAGTTCCGAGCAGCAGTCTCCTTGGACCTGGTGTGGATTCGTGACGCCTCCTCTAGGCGGGGTTCCGCTCGTCTGTTAACAGCGTGGAAGAAGGAAGTAGCCGTCAGTCCTCGGAGAGCAGCAGACGCAGTCAGGAGGTCCGAAGCCCGCAGATCACTGCAGGCATTCCAAGGATTCCCGGCGCTCCATCCTCTCTACCTGTCGGACAGGTGTTTCCGGCTGTAGCAGCTGACGCGCCGCAGCCTGACGCACGGGGTTCGGCTCTGAGGGGCGGGGTGGTGGTCCATTCATGGTCACCTATGGAGGAGTGTCTGCGGAGAGCTTGTCCATGTCTGGAGGCGCTGTGGAAGAGGATTTTCATCGACAAGAAGGAGCAGGTAGAGGATGGAGGAAAGGACGCTGCTCCTCCGAAGGAAGTGGACCCTGTGGGCGGCGACACGGTTCTGGAGAGTCCGAGCACCGACTGGCCGAATAGGACAACCGACAGCGGGTCCATATACACCGCAATCTGGGCTTATGAGTCCCAGAACCAGGATGAACTGTCATTCGAGCAGGGGGATCTGTTCAGTGTGGTCAACCGGACCGGGGAATGGTGGTCCGCACGGAAGATCGACATGAACGGGCGCGTGCTCGATACCGGGATGGTACCGAGTAACTATCTGGCCCGGGCTGAATCCCTGGAATCACAGCCGTGAGTGTTGTGGGTTACTTCCTAAAGTACTTAGATGTTGAAAGTATTTCTCCTGTTGAGTGAAGAAGTCGCTGACACGAAGGTCCAGTAGAACCGGATCTGGTACCAGTCATGTTGGGCTTCACTTTTCTGGTTTTCAAGTTGAAGAATCTTTGAGTCAAACACGCTTAAGTTTCTGTAGGTCACAATGATCCTGATCAGAGGTGGACGGAAACATTTATGCAACTTCTTTTTTTTTTTTTATAATTGCGCTGAAAGAATACGTTTCAGAAAATACAAAAACCTGTAAAAAAAAAAAAAGATCTGCATCCAAAAAGCCTCACTTCAGTAAAAGTATTATCTGCAACAGGTACTTAGATCTCTATCGAAGTAAGAGGAAGAAGTGTGCGGAAAAGTGAGTCTTTACTCTTATAGAGGAGTCATATTCCTGCTACACTGTAAAAAATATGGGGATCTTGTTTTTAAGTTCAAAGCATATTTTTTAGCTTGGTATGGTTCTTAGTTCTTCCTCAGTAATTAAATTCTATATTTTTTCCTTTACATTTAAACGTAAATAACAGCAGAATCTGTCGTTTAGACAGAATTCTACTTTTATGGTAATGACTTACTTGTGAGATTAAGGGATTTATAAAGTAAAATATTGCCTTCTGAGATGCAGTGGAGTAAAAGTACAAGTTCAAGTACAAGTACAAGTTCAAGTACAAGTACAAGTTCAAGTACGTTAAACGGGTATTAAAGCACAGTACCAATGTAAATACACTACGCTATTAGTCACCATGGAGATAAAAATAGAATTAACTTAACCTTTAAATACATTTCTTTCAGTATAAAGAAACTATGTCTAATTTAATATACTCAGGTTGCGTCAATGTAATTTATCAGGGCTGATGCAACTCATTAAGTTGCGCCAATTTTATTAAGGTTGATTTAACGTTGATATTAGGATTGATTCAAGTTAATTTCCTTGGATTAGATTCAACATAATTTAATTAGGGTTGGTCCAACATAGTTTCCTAGAACGGGTCCAACTTCATTCAATCGAGTTGATCCAACTAAATTTGCGATAGCAGAATAAACTCACAGAATGGAGTTTGTCTAAGCTAAATACATTAAATTGGCCCAACAGATTAGCTTAGTTCTATGGGGGGGGGGTACAAAATGATTCAGAAAGAGTTTTTGAGTTCTCACCTTAAGTTCTGCGGCAGACGCGGTGATGACGATTCCATAATCTCCCCATTTCGAGAGATGTGAGGAATGTGGAACCGTTCAAACGAGCCAGAACAAGAAAATCAACCTTCAGAGCCAAGTTCCTCCACAGCAGCGCTGATGGAATCACCCTGCCTCCTTCAAGTGGAGGTTAACAGTCTGATATGAGGTGGAGAAGGTACAGGAGTTTAAATACTTGAGGTTAAGTGTTCAGAGGAATGTGGAGTTTGGAAAAGAGGAGAAGTGAGTGCAGGCAGGTTGGAGTGGGTGGAGGAGAGTGTCAGGACTTATCTGTGACAGATGAGTAGCAGAAGGAGTGAAAGGAAAGGTGTAGAAGGGGGACATGGGTCAGACGTTACTTTGACACGTACCACCTCACTGTAAAAACAAAACCAGATCATTTACAGTAAAACAACGACTTCTGGGGTGGCCAGAAATTTCACCATAAAAAATGTGTTGGTCATGTAGAAACAAGTATTATAGTAAACAACCATGAAACAACTGATATGCTATAAACTTCTTCACAGGGAAATAGGAATGACGGTAAATTTTAAATGATTGAGTTTGAGTTGAAAGCAGCAGTATTTCACTAATATACAGAGTAATTCTAACATCTCGATTCTACAGATATATGATATAGAAAAAAAGGTTGTTTTTGCTAAATGATTAAAAGGTTTTTACTGTAATTGTTGGTGTAAATAACAGCAACACCTGTAATTTAGACTGAATAATACTTTAACTGTAATTAGATGCTTTCGACATTATTGGGATTTTTCTGTAACTGTTCTAGTTATTTTTATCAAAAGTTTAGATTTTCAAAATATTCTCAGCATAAAAAAATTAAGCTAGTTACTTTTTCTTTACTTAGTATAATTCCCTGTATCTACTACCGTTTTTATTTTGTTCTATTCAATACATTATACAGTATATTATAACTTGCGTATAAGTCTGAATTAACTGTAATTAATGTCCTCGTTAATAGGTTTACATGGCAACCGTATCTCTAACGGTGAAATCCTAGCATCCAGCGCCGTCGCTATTTTACTGTGAATTAAATGGATTTTTTTTTTTTTTACAGTGTTCCTAAACAAAGCGTCTAATAGCTGTAAGCCCGTGTTTTTCAGAGTCATGCATTGTGTTGAAACCCGCCTCCCTCCACTGCCCTCGATTTGTTTATCTTCTCTCTTGTGTTCACAAAGTTCCCGTCACGATCCCTGACTTCATTTCTCTTTTTTCTCTGACACGTAGGTCTCCGGTTTAAAAATAACACGGACAAAATGTCAACAGGAGCTTTTTTTCATAATGTCAGCGTGTGAGTCGATGCGAACCGGGACCCGAACGCTACCTCCTCGCCACTTCTTCTTTTATTTCCCTCTGTTTAACACGTCCACAGAACTGGAAGCGTCGACCGCGTGTCGTTTTCTCACACAGAGGCTTCAGGCATCGCAGCTTCCAGAGAGAAACGGTTTTATTCCTACTTGTTTAAGTCCGATTGAAACTCTTCCGTCATTCATGATAGAACGGGTTCGCAGTGAGAACGGTTTACTTAAGATCTAGTTTAAAGTTCCTTCTCAGGAGTCACAAGGTGTATTTTGGAGCTGCCCCAGATATTTGTTTTCACAACGCAGCGAAAAATCAGAACCGATCTTCATCTTCAGTCAGTGAATGTGACGCGGTTCCGCTCTTTCTCACTCTTTGCTCCTGATGAGATGGTGGCTGGAGTCCTGTGGCATCTCCTCCCAGACCAGGATCAGGGGACCACTGAGCTCCTGGACAGTCTGTGGTTCTATTTGCTGGTTTTTGATGCACCGATACAGAAGGTCCCAGAAGTTCTCTTGTGGATTCTCAGGTCTGGAGAACATGAGGACCAGTCAACGGCATCAAAACCTTAATCATCCAGAACCTGCCTATACACTCTGGTCACATGAGGCCGGGCATCATCCTGGACCAGGAGGGACTCTGGGTCCACTGCACCAGAGTAAGGTCTGATATTGGGTCTGGGGACTTCATCCTGGTACATGACAGCAATTAGAGAACAGTTGTAGTAGTAACATGTGGAGGTCTGTGAGACCCTCCAAGGATCTGCTTCCCCAGACCATCACTGACCCACCACCAAACCGGTCCTGCTGGATGATGTTTAAGGCCGCCTAGCGTTTACCGCGGCGTCTCCAGACTCTTTCACGTTTGTTAATGGAGCTCAGTGGGAACCTGCTCTTCCTGTGAGGAGAACAGGGCACCAATGGTGAACCTGTCCATCCTGGTGTTCTATGGGGAACCTCAGGGCCCGCATGGAGTCTGATGCTGGGACTCAGGTCAGAACCGTCACACCAGTAGCTGCTGGAGGTCATCTCCTCACACCGAGGAGCAGATACCGGTCCTTCTGCTGGGTTGTTGCCCTTTTGTGGTCCTGTCCAGCTCTCCTAGTGTAACCTTTCTGGATGGGGTTGACCTGCTGTTGCCTCTCCTGTCCACCTGGTGGCGCTTTCATTTGAACCAAATAAGCTGAAAGTGGCTCACAATCACCTGAATCCTCCTGACTGGACGGGTCCAGATCCCAGAAGTGTAACTGAGTTGCAGTTTTACTCTGATTATCATATGTCCCCCGACTTTTTAAACTGTGTATTTAATATTTTGAGTCCTGATTTGCATAAATCTTTTTTTACCAACCTCTGTACACGTTGCTTAAAGTCATCGCAGGTTATCAGTTTCAATTTGAATTCTTGCATCCACTCCCTAATAATCACCTTCATCTCTGGCGTTCTATCTTGATCCAGGTGGTATTTCGGGACCATGAACCGCTTTCAGGCTCAAAGCGTCCTGCTGGGATCGGAGAATGACCAGGGATCATTCCTGATCCGCTACAGCGAGAAAAACAACGTGGGATACGTTCTTTCAGGTAAGACGAGAAGCCGGAACATTTGAAACTGTATATCTTTCGTCAAAACATAATATATACTGTGTATTTTATTAATTATATTATTATTATTGTTATTATTAATTCTTTTTTTAATTTATTGTGGGGGGGGGGGGGGGGGGGCAACAAGAAGGTTAATGTCTTTTAGCACAAACGTTTTTCACGCTTCCGTATCTAATATCGAGTTGATATTGCCAAAAACAACATTTTACACGATTAGATTGATGACGTTATAATTCTGCCTCGCCCAAAACCCGTTGTTCCTGAATAGACATTGAAGGCATCATGCAGTGTATCCCAATGCGATGTGCTGCTGACGGCTACGTTAGCAAGCTCTGATGCCCATGTCAGCAGAATCTTATTTGTTATTCACACTTAACCACCTTTAATCGTCATGAACAGCTCGAAGACACTAAAGATGTTTCACACGATAGTTCTGCTTTATTCGCCACATACACGGCTACTGACTCTCCCAACATCTAGTTCAGAACATCCACTTCAATCAGCGCAACCTAAGCTGAAATCTCACCAAGATATCGTTTGGGTCCATCACATGGGTTGCAAAGGTTCGCTTTAGTTGCTGCAAACACTGCCGGAAACTCTCGCCGTAATGCGATTCAAAGAATAAGTTTTATTCCCAACCAACACGGCTGAAAGCTCTCCCAACGTCTTTCTTCGGTATTTCCACTAAACGCAACGCGGTTCAAAACTCTTGTTTGAAATATCCGCTCTAGATGAAACCAAATGACTTGAAACTCCTCCTCTTTAAAGTTATTTTTTAATCGGCGTAAACATGGTTTTGAAACTCCAGTATATCAAAATGTCCACATTATTCACCAGGAACATGACAAAGAATTCTTCCAAGGTCGGGTTTCTACGCGTCCGCTCTAGAAACAACAAACGGTACTAGAAAAAACTCACCCAACTCTTGCTTAAATACTCCCTGTACCTGCTACAAACATGACTGAAGGCTGTCCAAACATATTTTTCAGATTATAGATAATAAATATGAGGCTACAATAATGAAATATTTGGCTACTTTAGCTAAGCGGGACCACTGGACCCGACTAAAAGCCGCCTTCCAGCGCCTCAAACGTCTAATAACTCCATGTTTAACAGTCACAAGTCCTTTCACTGATGCCCTTTCGGAGGGCAGCAAGCGTAACCGCACAAAATGTCAGTATTTATGTTTGCCAGCATCTCATGCCTGCCACTAATCTCCACCGTTTCAACATAACAGACGACGGTATAGCTTCCAAAATGAGGTACAGAAGCCTTTGGACGAGGATTTAAAAATATGTCCAACAGCTCCTCTGAAGGCTTATGAATCCAAAACTCCTCATCTCTAACTAGTCTTTTCTTTTTTCTTTTTGTTCTTCCAACTATGCAGATATTTCCTGTTATGTCCACAGAACATAGTTTTATTAGATAACCAATAAACGAAGGCTAATGTCGTGTAGTACAACCTGCTGTGAACCCCTCTACATTGCTACAGCTTATGTTCTTTTATTTCCTGGTACTGTTCTTTGAATTGTACTGATTATCTTGTTACCATGGTTACCTGTCAGAGGATGGCATATTTTAGGCTGCAAATGAACATTTTTTCATTAAGTTGATGGAATGGAAGCAGGAAAAACGGACAAGCATAAGGATCTAAGTGACTTTGACAAGTATCACAAAGTAATGGCTCAAAATATGCCAAACATTGGTTTTTTGACCTCAAAAAGGGATTGTGGCGGCAAAATACCACCCATTGCGTAAACCTAGTGTAGATAAGGTTCATAACTCTAATATTGTACTCACACTTACTCTGCTTTTGGACCATGATGACATTTAATAATAATAATAATTCAACAATCGAGTCTGACAGAAGGCTGTTAGATCGCGCTCAGGGAGAGAACAAACCCCTCGCCACGGCTGGGCTCATCCCACAAAGGCAAAGAATCCTCGAAGTGTCCCGGCAAACGGATTTTTCCTTCGACCGTCCCTCTAACTCTACAAGAAACTCATTCCAAGTCCATTCATAGCTCACTGAGTCATTCTGGTAGAACACAAACAGACAAACACACCCAATCTGGCATTAACGTTACCTCCTTGGCAGAGGCTTCAACAACTCGTGCTTCATTATCTTCGTAAGTCCTACCGTTCTCCTATTGTAAACTATCGAGATCATGTGGGCGATGACATCACAACAATGGAATTTAAGAGCTTGATAAACCGGAGCAGCCAGGCCACATCATCGGTTATTAACAAGGAAACAGTTTATCTAGAATGTAAGAACTGTTTAATTAGGATGTAAATGTAACGTTTATGTCAATAATCCCTCGCGTAAACAAACTATTCTGTACAACTGCTGTCAGGGTTTGACCAGGTAAGCCGTCAACTGTACTATTTACCTTTACATCCTTTTCGACTCAGAACTCATAAATTAGCTTGGTCAAATATGTTTATGTGTGAATCCACCAGTATTTGTCTCCCGGTGAGGAATGGACGAGTCTGAGAGGGAAAGATGGTGGGATCAATAATATCCCTTATAAAACACATAAAATCATGGAATTGTCATCAAGTTTATTCCAGATCCTTTAGTTTAACGTGATAACTCAAAAACTATGTCATGGATCATTTTCAGATCTTATACATATAAACCTCAGTGCGAGAAAAGAACTGGATTGATTTCTGGGAAAGGTCAGTTCTATATGTTTGCCACTAGGGGAAGCTTTAGCTCTAAGTTTATTGGCCATGATTCTCAGCTGTTGATTCCATTTAGTCCGACTTCATTAAATACCGATTGTCTCCAGGTGACCTCTCTCCTTTATGTCACATTTCAATAGAATAGCTCATACTTTTCAACGGATGGGCCTCTTTCTAACCACCTCGCCTTGTCTGTGAATCTTCCCTCAGTGAGGTCAAGCATACGGGTGAAGCACTTCAGAATCCTCCAAGACAATGCGAATGACTTTCACGTGGAGAGCAGCCAGCACTTCAGCTCGCTGATCGACCTGGTGGAGTACTACGGCATCAACAGCCTCAACAACACTGCCTCGCTGGGACGCACCTGCAAGAGGGTAGGACCCGTCCAGCCGGTTGTTTCTGGCTCTCTTCTTCTTCAGTCGTCTGTTCCTCCTTGTTCCGCTCATGTGAAAACAGGAAGTGTGTCCAGTCAGAGATGAATGTGCTTCCTTGTGCTCACCTGAAACTGGTTTGAGGGCTTCATGCAACGTAGATGCAGTTGTTGATGTAGTTAGCAGTGAGTGAATGAATGGGTAACGGGCCAATGATGGTACCCTGGGGGACACCACGGGCCAAAGGGCACCAAAGCCGTTAACCATGTTATTGAGAAAGTCCTGTTCCAGAAGTACGATTTTTTTTTAAATTTTTTTACATGTGAAGACTGACTAAACAGAATTATGTAACTCGATATAATCAAAAAATAAGTCTAATAAGAATCAAAGACAATATTTTTCCGACAATCCGTCATTTAATTGTATATCGATTGTATCGAAGATATTAAATGAATAAATTCCTTAAACAAAAGTAAAGTAAAATATGAAAAGTATATAAATTGCATTTGAGGACAATAAAGGGTTGAATTTATTTTGATGGAGAAAAAAAAGAAGCTCCCCAAAGTGAGTTAAATATGATGATTAAAGTAAAATAGAATAGATATCTTATATATATATATATATATAAAGTAAAATAGAATATATATACAAGATAGATCTCCTCGACTCGATTCATATGCAACATATTATGGCCTAAAAACGTTTGGAGATAAATCTCCCCCTAGTCTTGGAAATCTACAACAGACTTTTCCTAAAATCAATCCAGTTCTTTCTCACGGTAAGGTCTATGTAAATAGGAAATTTGGAAAGGATACATCAACGAGTTTTTGAGTTATCGCGGGTAACATGAAGGATCTGAAACAAAAATGTAATTTGTTTGAATGTCACATGACATATTTGTCATAAAATCACAAATGAACCAATTAAAAAATGATGTTCATGTAATAGTTCGAATGAATTTTGTGTTTTAAATACATCTCTTCTTCAGAACGATTGCAATTTCCTGAAAAAATTTTTAGGAAGTAGGGAGGCTCCGCCCCCCTTAAATGAGCGGTTATAATTGTGTCATCTATTTTTAAACCCAGTTTTAGTCCTCTAATAAACCACCTTACTAGTTTTTATCATAATTATCTTTATTCTGACCTTCATCTCAGAATTCTGACTTTATTTTTTAGAATTCCAACCTTACTGTCAGAATCCCAACTTTACTCTCCAAAGATTCCAACTTTATTTTCAGAATTATAGCTTTATTCTAAAAACGTTGACTTTAATCTCAAATTTTGGCATTGAGTTGGAATTTTAGCTTCATTCCAAAGATTCCGGCTCTACTCACATTATTTCGACTTTATTGTCCCGATTCCGACTTTATTGTCAAATTCTGTCTTTAGTTTTTTAGAATCCAGAATTTTTTTATTCAGAATTATATTTCAATAAGGCGGATAAAACATCAACGTTCCGACTAATCTCAATTCAAGGTTTAAAAAAAAAAGTCACGGAAAATTATGCTGTTCTCGCAACAAAGTCAGAACTCAGAAACTCTTCGTCTGAATACCTAATACAAAAACTTTAACAGATGTTTCCCAGCCTCTCGATGTCGCCTTGATCACATGATCGTGACTTTCTTCCTCATCATTCCTGTCTTTGCTTTTCTCCCGTTAGAGTAAACCCAGCACTCCACACCAGCATTCTTTCTCCGAGGATGAGTGGGAGCTCCCGAAAAACGATTTCGTCCTGGAGGAAGAGCTGGGTAGCGGCTACTTTTCCACGGTTCACAGGGGGCGCTGGAAAAACATGGTTAAAGTGGCCATCAAGATCCTAAAAAGCGGTATGTCGTGCAGAAAAAGATACATATATAGGTATATATATATATATATATATATATATATATTTAAAATATGTATGATAATGTTATTACGTGTAGAAACACGCTTCATAGAATCACGTCACGGCGGCGGCCGTTTCCCGGACCGCCCCTTCAGTCTACATGTAGCAGCGAAAACCTGCCGCCCGAGTGGGCGGCACAGGCTCCGCCCACTGCTCCTGAAAGAGGGGTCAAATGCAGAGGATAAATTTCATGTTGTACCGCGTGTGACGCCGATATTATCACCCATGAGCCTCTCTACCTGTGGAATATCCGCTCAGGTTTTTTCCCAGCATTCCACAACCACGACTCAGGTTTTTGTTGCGTCGTACAAAGATACAAAGATAAACTACGTGAGAGGAGCCCCCACTCTGAGTCTTCATATTATCGTTGGGTCCAATTTGTTAAATCAGGATTCTCTGCTTTTCTCATTTCCTTCTACCTCTTTGCTAAAATCGTTTTCTTTCCATCATCTCAGACTCAGAGTTGAACCACCGCGAATTCAACCACGAGGTTCAGATCCTGAAAAGTTTTCGCCATCGCCACCTCATCTCTCTGTTCGCCGTCTGCACGGCCTCCACTCCTTACTGGATCATCACGGAGCTGATGGAGAAGGGAAGCCTGCTGGAGTTCCTCAGGGGTAAACAAACAAACAAACAAACAACAAAAAGAAACCTGGTTCAGGTTTATAGGGATCTAAAGGTTCCGTTTTGATGGTTTGTCTTTCTGTTTATTTTTGTTTATTTTTTACTTTGAGGCTTTTCTGCGGTGGCCCAGAGTTAATTTACATTTTATAAAACAAAATTTCGGGAAAACCAAAATTACCGGAAGAGAAAAATTAACAAAACAAATATAGAAGATTTTTGAATCTATGACTAAACGAAAAAAACGATTTACATTTTATAAAACTACATTTCTAATTAAGAATTTGGGAAAACACAAATTACCTGAAAAGAAGACGTATAAATGCAAAGTAAATTAACATTTTATTAAAACCAAAATTCAGAATTAAAATTTTCGAAAACAAAATGACTGAAGGAATTTTTTTTTTTACATTTTTCTAAATGTATTCTCAGCAGTAACAGTTTAAAAAATTAAAAACAAAAGCTAAAATTAATTTACAACTTGTGCCACAATTTAACTGATGGTAAAACAAATTTACATTTTGTAAAACAGAATTTGAAGTGAGATGCGACACTTTTTACCAAATGCTAAACAGTTTCAAACTTTGTTTGTCCTTTATCGTCTATAAAAAAAACGTTTTACACTTTGTAAATTTGTAATTCTAATGTTTAACGTGTATTTTTGATACAATCTTCTGGCCCACCATACATTTCTTATACTTTCCAGTTTTTTGAGGGGGTTCTACTTCTCATTTGCTGGTTCCTTTCAGGTCCGGAGGGTCAGAATCAGGACATTCCATCATTGATTGACATGGGTGGCCAGGTGGCTGATGGGATGTCCTTCCTGGAGGAGAAGAACAGTATCCACAGAGATCTGGCGGCCCGAAACGTCCTGGTGGGGGTGGACTACATCTGTAAGGTGGCGGACTTTGGACTGGCTCGAGTGATCAAGGTAGGAAGGGGAAAACGGGTTCTTCTTCTTCTTCTTCTTCTTCTTTTTCGGAAGCGAACCAGCAGTTTTCAGGACAGAGATTTCCCCTACAGGAGCCGTTCTACATCACAGACGACAAGAAGATCCCCTACAAGTGGAGCGCTCCCGAGGCCATCACCCATGGGAAGTTCTCCAACAAGTCCGACGTCTGGTCGTTCGGGATCCTGCTCTATGAGATTGCCACGTATGGAGGCGTTCCGTACCCGGGTGGGTGGAATAGCATGGTTTCTGGATTAGATGTGTTACAAGTACAGATTATAAGGACTTTAACCTTTACCAGAGTACTCACGTAGCATTAGCATGATTAGCGCTCCATATTGGCAGTCATCCTTAAATTTAATGCCGGATTAGTCCAGTAGGTGTCCCCATCGCGCTCTGGGTCACCGGCCATGTATGTCGTTTGTATCTGCAGAGCCGTTTGGGCCTGTTTAGGATTTCTCACGACGGTTATGGAATCGTGCGTCTAATGTGTTGAATACCGTTAACGTAGAGGAATAAACCTCATCAACAGTCAACAGATAGAAGTTTGACTCAGTTGCTTTCCTAGATGTTTGTAAGCGTTACTACGGCGAAGGTGTCGATCATTAGCCGGTCCATGCAAACCCTCAACCACTTTAAAATTCAAATTAGCTGCAACAAACGGCCTTTTCTGCTAAACTTGGGCGCCAACTGGTTCACGCGTCAACCTCGTTAAACCACTTTGGTAGGTTCTTAACCACTGCAAAGAAGGAACGCCCAACAAGACCTGCAGTTCTGGAGACCCTCTGACCTGGTGGTCTCGACAACACCATTTAACTCTTGTCAAAGTCCCTCAGATCTTAAGGCTTTACAACAATTTCCCTGCTTGAAACATCAACTTCAGGACAGTATATCCACTTCCTGCCCGATATATCCCGCCCCCTGACGGGTGCCATAGTAACGAGAGAATCGATGTGATTCTAATCACCTGTCAGTGGTTTCTAATGCATTGGGGTACCCTGAACAGTATTTAACTCGTTCCATGACTGGACAGAAAACCGATGTTGTAGCAACTGAAGAACTTATGTACTGTACTGTATTATATCTGATCAATGTATGGTTCTGCTACAGGATCCAATCCGTCCATCAGAACAGTTTCAATGTTACTGTTCAAAAAAAGAGTCTGAAAAGCCTTTCTTAGCCTTTTTCCATCATCCACGCCAAGATTTAATATACTGTTTAAAAAAGGTGTGTAGAAATTACGTACCACAATGTAACAAGTAGGTCACTACCGTAAAATGATAGATTTTTCTGGTATTAAAACTTAAATAACCAACTTTAACCATTTAGCAAGACCATAACATTTACATTATATCTTATTTTTATCGTAATTTCTTTTACATTGTCACTGTATTTTTTTTATAGGAACATTCTTGCGAAAATAGCCGGCAGTAATTTTTAGCCTAAATTATACAGATTTTTATATCAGGTAGTTTTCATTCAGGCAAAACTAAAACTGTCATTCTACAATTACAGAGTTAGAGGAACCTTTAAAAAACGATCCATGACGCAGCTCTAGTCATAAATGATGTGAATCGTTGGGCGCCCGACAGGAGAAAAAGTAAAATAACTCACCTGTCACTCAAATCATTTATAGGTCAAGGGTGAATATTAAATAATGACCCGGATCATTTTAAATACATATGTCAAATAGAAAAAAAACCTCAACACATACTTTCTTCTTTTGTTGTCAGACTGTTATCAGATCTTTAAAAAGGAATTCGTGACATGGGCTTAATCTTTAGAGGAACGGATATTAATCACATCTCCTCTTCATCCCTCGCCTTCCTCAGCCTGGAACACCCAGGAAGTTCACGAGCAGGTCACCAAAGGTTACAGGATGCCAGCTCCGCCCAAATGTCCCAACAAGCTCTACCAAATCATGACCAAATGTTGGAGTACCGACCCAGCCGACAGGCCGGACTTCAAGTCCCTCAAGCTGCAGCTGGACAGCAGCTCCTACGAGCTGGAGTGAGCCGCCATCTTTCTGCAGTACCGGCAAACCGCCGCAAGGGGCCGCAGAGAGTCTGTCACGAGGTTTCAGGATGAAAACCTGAGAAAAAACTGATTTAAGCATCAAGAAAGACTTTTCAGTTTCGTGTGCAAAGATCTGGACATTTTTCTTCTGTGCGTGGAGACCTTGTTGATTGTTTTCATGAGGCTTTAGAGCTGAAACTTAAAAAAATGAAGGAATTTGTATAATCAATTTATTAGTTTCACTCTTTTTTTTTAAAGAACAACAACAATAATGCCAATATACTAGCTTGTTGAAATATAACAATTTGCACATTATTTAAGTCTTCTGACGGTAAACTGAAGATGTCTTTTGACAGAAAATATGACTCCATAATGAAGATGATAGCTCTGATTTTTTTCTTTTATTTAAGCTGAATGGAAATTTAGATTTTATATAGTTAACCTGAAAGGTTTTTTTTAAACGATACCAAAAAAAGATGAGCCTAAACCCTAAAACCTACCAAACTGCATTAAGAACTGGTTCCAGACATGATCAGTACTGGTCCTGTACAATCTTCAGAGGCAGGAGGTGGGCAGACATGCCAAAATCAACGGAGATACCATCAGTCAGGGAAGGGTTCCAAAGCTGTTCCTAAGGTTCTGCGACTCAATAGTTAATTTTTGTGGCCCAGTTCAATGAGATCTGATGAATTCTTTTGATGGCAAGTTGTTAAAAAAAGAAAAAGAAAAGAAGAACCCCATAGGTCACCACTCTCTGACCCCTCCCTGACAGTGAGACAACTTCCTTTTGGTTAGTGCTCACTGAAGAGGATACAGAAAATCTAAGATTGGCAACTAATTGCCCGAAATCATTATAATTATCTGTTTCTTGGCCAAAAAGTGAATTTTGTAGAGCACATTCTTACACCGGGATCTCACCTGTCAGCCGCCTGCAGTATTTGTGTTTGTCCAGATGGGGGCAGCACAGTCACATTATCAGAGGATCTATATCCTCTCTGGGCTGCAACTTTTTACTCCACTAAATTTGGACATTGTAACCGATGGTATTGCTTAAATTCCTATCCTTCCTATGACTCATTAGTTTCTTTGAAACTCCAACGACGAAGACAGTGACGCACGCTCTGGTAACATCTGACGAGACCTTATGAAATCAGCTTGTGAAGGTCTTGAATGTGACCCACATTTGAACCTTTCAGCCAGCGTGTACAGGAGACTGTTTTATATAACGTGAAAATGAGGTTTTAAGTCTATGAATAATGTTGAAATTGTTTTTAAATAACTTTTACGTGTGTATGAACATGTACGTTTTGGTGAGGAAAGAAGATTTGGTTATAAATAACTCTTATCTCTTTGTATGTGTGAGTACGTTTTCTCCTCTTGGGTCAATAAAACAGTTTGACCCCTACTTTCTCTATGTCAGCCAGTTGGTCAACTTCAAAACAGCCACATCGGCATTAAAGTACTGGACCTCAACCTTCAGGGAAAAAAAAAAAAAAAAAGTTTGATGTAACTGAAATCATAGAATGAATTTAAATTCCGAGAGAGAAAAGTTTTCATGGCTGTAAAAATGATCCGTTGAAATTACAGCAAAAACACTGTCAAATTCAAAAAATCTCACCATAGTAGATTTATTGAATTCATCTTAAATAAAGAAAAAATACATCATGTGGTTATCTTACGCTCAGAATATGTGGAAAACAGAGTTTTACTGAGAAAATGCAGACTTTTGGTCAAATTGATGGAAAAACACAATAATGGCACAAGCAGGTCATTATCGTAAAATTCACCGTAATTATTTTAACCATTTAGCAAGAACTTACCGTTGATTGTACAGCAACAAAAGGAGACAATATATGAGGTGTATTTGTGAAATAATGTTGATTTAATAGTTAAAAAATTGTATTTTAAATGTAATTTAATTTTTTTAACTATGCAGCCAAACAGGTTGAGGTTATAATCTGTTTTTTCCAGGTAATTTACCGTTACCGATGTAACAACATAAATATGTTTAGCACTTTGAGATTTGATCCAAATGTAAAGTTATAACTTAATGTATTATTGTTATTATTATTATATACTGCTGCCTTCTTTATATACTTTATATTTACTTACCAAAACTAAATTACATTAAAATGTTCAAATTTCCAGTTACTCATAAATATATTCACAATAATAAAATAAAGTAAAACCTTTACACTCTTAAATTAAGATTGTTTTTGTAAATGGCCTTCATCCCCCCAAAGGTAGACAGACTTCTGCCTCAGTGGGTATCATGAAGGTACAGCTGCCTCACAGCAAGAAGACCACATCCAGAAACCTCCTCTTTGGTCTTCCTCTTCTTCTCCTGCCTGCAGCTCCATCTCCAGCATCCTTCTACCAGAAGATCCACTATCCCTCCTCTTCACTGCTCCAAACCATCTCAGTCTGTCCTCTCTGACTTTGTCTCTAGACGTCTAACCTGGACTGTCCCTCTGATGTCCTCCTTTCTAATCTGTCCTTCCTCCTCACTCTCAGAGAACATCTGAACATCTTCATCTCTGCCTCCTGTCTTCTGGTCAGAACCAGCGTCTCTAAACCATCCAGCAGAGCAGCTCTCACCTCCATCTTCGAAACCTTCCCCTTCACTCCTGCTGCTACTCTTCTGTCACAGATAACTCCTGACACTCTACTCCACCTTTTCCTTTCCTCTCCAGCGCAAACCTCCACTTCTCCAGCTTCTCCTCCACCTGCTCTCTGCACTCACTACACATCACAATGTCATCCAGCAACCTCATAGTCCAGGGAGACTCCTGTCTGAACTCATCCGTCAGCCTGTCCGTCAACATAGCAAACAAGAAGGGGCTCAGAGCGGATCCTTGTTGCAGTCCCACCTCCAACTGTAACCTATCTTGTGGATTACCATCAAAAGAGACTCATCTTTCAATGGTCAAAGTAGTCAGTCACATGTTCAACCGTACCACCAAGTTTCACCAAAAACCATTTGGTGTTTTTGTGTAAACCTGCTAACTGACCGAAAAAAACAAGAACCGACTTTCTTACGCGTAAGAATCTCTAGTGATTTATAACTTCCACTATAGAGGACCCAAAGTAAATGAGTTTTAAAACGTGATGTTCTTCCACTAAAGCTAAATATTAACAGTGCAGGGGGCGTGGCTCATTTTGTCACACTTTTAAAAAAACTATTAAAAAAAACTTGCACAGGTGTTTAAACTATATTTGAAAGATAAATCATGAATTTGTTCATCATAATGAACTCTCTGTCCTTCTGCTGGATGTTTCAGAAGGTACACATGTACCATCTTACACATGTGCTGCTGAAACCACATGTGGGTTGGAGCCCACAAGTTCCAGAGACTCTAAGTCTTTGGGGTGAACTGGGTCAACGCCACGACAGACGGTTCATGAAACTGTATACGTGTGAGAGTGTGAGGGCGAGTGTTCTGGTGAGCTACCTCACTCCATGCCCTCCTGTCCTGCAGAGTCACGCCGCCCAGTTAACCCAGTTCAGAAAAGAGAACATTCAGAAGCAGTGATGCCCTCGGACTGGAGCCAGTGGGACCCGGTGACCTCAGTAGCAGAAATAATGCTCTGATTCATCTGGACTGGAGAGCAGCACATGATGGATTAAATCTCCCTTTGCTCCAATCCCCCCGATGTTCTAAGAATCACATGGTGGAAAGAAATCCCTCCTGTAAGAGAGCCTTAACAATGACGTATGCGCCGTAGTTTTAACCCTCTCGGGTCTGAGATCATGCGAGCATGACCCCTGACCCTGAACCTAACGTGGAAGGTTTCAGGGTTCAGTATTAGGGTTAAGACTAGGATGTAAGGGGTTTTAACCGGGTCGTCCTACACAGGTCTTCTTATTCTGATTGTGGCGAGTCCAACAATGATTGTTTATTGTGTCGAAAATGCCAGTTTATCAGTAAAATCAAACTTGTGCTACTTCAAACTGTCCTTACAAAAGTGGCCAGTAGGTGGTGCCAGATCTGCGTTTTAGTCAACAGGGACCAGAAAACCCCCCAATGGCTTTACAAGTCTCTTTGTTACCTAACAAAGAACAAGAACAACATCATAAGCCAGTGGAACCAGTGATGAAGGGAATGAACTGGGATGAACCTGGACTCCAACTTCTATTCCCAGCAGCTGAGGGTTTTTTTCTCCATGTAGCAAATGTTTTTATTTTTATTTTCAGCTGTTATCGTCTTTGGTCTCCGAGTATGCAGTGTTTGCCGGTTTCAATAAAACAATGGGCCACGGCGACTCTTGACAATAAATAAATAAGTAAATAATTATATACATTTATAACAGTTTGTGCATTTAAAATATGAAGCGGTTAAATTGATAATAATTGTTGAATCGGGTTAAAGGGGTTAATATAGCGCATGTTAGAAAACAACTGAATAAGTAGGTAAAATCATGAGGATTTTTATTTCAAGTTGTCATTTTTTACAGTAATTTCTATGTTTGGACAGAATCTCTGTTTGTGAGTCCAAACTTTCCGCCCGCAGTGAACATGTTTGAGTTTGCTGATTGCTGCTCACTGAAAAACTCAAAAATCCAAGACCCAGAATTTCTCTGATTCCATACTTTAATGATTTTATTCTTGGATCCTGAGTAAGGTTCAGGTATGAAAGAAATCTCTGCATGAGATTCTGTTTAAAAACCACAGACGTTCAAACCGAAGAACACCACATCCTGAGTGGAGGTTAAAATAAAAGCCAAAGCTGAGTGCTGGTCGGATATCGGACGCGATCCACTTTCTATTTTCAGTCCTCTCTGGTTTGAACGCTGCAATGCTTCCTGCTTTAACAAAGAAAACAGAAACCATGGCTTCACTGTAAACAAAGACATTTCAGGAAATTAAAATATAATAATCTGGCCGAGCATGTTTTGCAATCTATCGGTTACCAGATATGAATAAAACGTCTGTGAAATTATTTTTAAGTTAAGCCTGACCTGAACGACATCCCAAAAATAAAACTTAAAATATCTCCACAGCTGATTTATTTCCGTATATAAAAAGGGTTCTGAAATCTTTATTCTGCTGTAACATCATAAAACTAAAACAATCAGTGAATATGCGCAGAGACTCTTTGAATAACTGCTGCATCATATTTGATGGAAAAACCACAAACTTCATGTTATTCTACACAGTTTTCACCAGTTGGATAGACAATGGACTCAAAATGTAACAAAAAATAGGATTTTGAGCACAAGAGAGGGATTTGGGCTGCAAAATACCACCTGTGTCCACTAGGGGGAGGTTTATGCATATACTACAACCTTTGGCTCTGACAAAAGTGGGTTTTTTTATTAGAAAAAAATAGCATTGTGCACAGTTGAAAAAAAATTATAGGCCTGACGATGAGAAGAACAAGGTATATGATAAAAAATGTATATTTTAGTATTGAGGTTAAAATACTACAATGATTTAAAATAAGTCTTTCTTAAATAAAAGAGTTTTCATTGAACACAACTTTCTTTAACGTTGTCACGCTCGTCTCATATTAAGACCCTCAACCGTGCTTTAGCTGGATTTAAAAAGACATTATTCTTTTAAGAATAAGGAGTATAAAATCCTGCAAGAACCCCCAACCAAACTCTATTTCATCTCTACTCATGCATTCACTCACAGTAATGTGATTGAATATTTCTGTTGGGCTGTCGCCATCATGGGCTCAGTTTTGATACGTAAACCATTGATTTATGTATCTTTATTTTTTTCCGACATGTCATAAGCGGATCGGACCGAAACACCAAACTCACTGAGCTTTGACCATAAACTCACTACAGCCTTGATCTGCCTTCAAAAATAAACGCGCAAGTATTCTAGCAGGAGCCTCCGACAGGCTCCTCCTCCTCAGCCTCCTCACCTTTGTGCAGAGTGACCTTTGCACAGACTAAACTTCAGCGAGGAGGAAAAACACGCTGAGATGTTTTGTGGGCGTCCCAGACTTTTGCAGCAGTTGTTTTTGTCTTCAGAACCAGAACGGCACAGGAAGTTCACTTCCTGGTTTGAATAAACATGTTGCAACAGAATGAATCACAAAAATGTTTTTAAAAAAAATAATAATAACAAGACGTTGCAGCAATTCTATTAGTTGTAGAAATGTTGGGAGGAGGCGACATTATCCTGTGTTTTCATGCATGTGAATGACTTTGAGGAGGGCTTTCCATTTCTACTGATTCCCCCTATCCGGTCACTAATTCTTGGAATGCATTCATTTACAAATCTTCCGCCACTGTTGCGCACGATCTGCTCCACTCATGTTTGTGGAAAACACTTCTACTGAACTCTTAAAGGTGCAGTGTGTAAAATGTAGTGCCATCTTGTGGTGAAGTTCCATATTGCATCTTGTATCCGACCTCAGCTCACCTCTCCCTCTCCAAAAATCTATGGCGGCGTTCAAGTGTCAGAATGATGTCATCATCAGATCCCAGATCAGATTTATGGAAAGTCATGTGTCTTTCTGGAAATTTGTCAGGACAAAGTCGAGACTAGGCCTAATTATTCTGCATTAACCTCCTAACATTTGGTGCGTATGACTGGACTCCAGGAGATTATTCCTCTTATAGTTCATATTTTATTTTAATAGATCATTTTATAATGTAAAAGGTCTCATTTTACTGTAAAAGATCATAATTGACTCTCATAGATAATATTTTACTCTAATAGATCCTATTTTACTCTAATAGATCCTATTTTACTCCAATATATCCTATTTTACTCTAATAGATCCTATTTTACTCCAATAGATAATATCTTACTCTAATAGATCATATTTTTCTTC
Organism: Lophius americanus; assembly: GCA_037951165.1. NCBI lineage: Eukaryota > Metazoa > Chordata > Actinopteri > Lophiiformes > Lophiidae > Lophius > Lophius americanus. The sequence goes on along the minus strand of JBBDHG010000086.1, from coordinate 1,814,400 downwards.
TATAAAAACACTTTTTTTTGGAGTTCAGTTCAGGGTTTGCTTGTACAAAAAAGGGGATCGGGGGCTTTTCGGTTAGAAAGCCTAGTTTACTCTAAGCTCCACAAATGAAGGAACATAGAACTTTATTGTTTCATCGACGCCACATTAACAGAAACCCGGACTTTGAAAAGACGATGGCAGAAACATGCCTGCAGGGTCAGGGGTCAGGGTTTCGCGCAGTTACGAGGTGAGATGATTGGATTATATTTAGGGCTTCTCTCCGGCAGCTTTTGCAGCGTAACAGAGATTTAGGAGGTGGTGTGAAGGAGGAGGGAAGGGAGGGATGAGACGGAGGAGAGGTTCGATGCCTCCTTAGCAAATCGACTTTCAGGTAGGCGTGTTTGTGTCTGCAGGGGAACACTTACTCCCGTTTGTTCATCCATGCATCCAACCTTCTCTCTGTGTTTCTTCCCAGCTCCAGACTCTGACGTCTTATCCTACACTCATCCGCTCTTCTTCTGCACCTCTGCCGCTGTGAAACTCCCCAAAAATCCATTAGATCTTTAAAGTCTTTGTTCCCTCCAAACATCCAGTAAAGGTAGGAACTTTTTCATCTTTAACTTCTCAGTTTTAACAGTGATTTTAAAATATTTGCCATTTATGTCAATTTTTTTTTTCATTCATGCCCTTTTCCCCGGAAGAAAATGTATTAAATGTGAAAGATAAAGAATCAAATTAGATTTTCATAGTGATTATTATTCTCTTACAAGCATGAAATGACACATTTAAGGGTGTCTGTTGTGGTACACGCCCCTTTTATTCCGGGGTCTAATCATATGTCCCTGTAAAAATAGACACCGAACAACAAGCTGAAATAGTATAATGTAAAAATAACAACGTTTAACTTCTGTGGGAGCAAAGGTGCGCATATTATAGTGTTGGATTTAATATTAATGCTGATGGCTTAAACTTTGCCCTGCAGCTTTATAGACGATGTATCCTTCTTGGACCGCTTCCAGGGCTGGACTTGGCTTCCAAGTTTGTTTTGCACTTCGTTTCCACCGTGTAGATAATATAAATAATTAATGACCATAAAAAGTGGGAAGCACAGATGTTGTAAACGTGACAACTGAATGTTTTAATGAGAAACTGCTGCATATTAGTTTGTGTAAAAGTCTAAAGCTGGAATGATTCAGTCTCATTCAGTCTGTGTCGGTTATGTTGGGGACAAGTTATCTGTAGCTGCAGGCTAGCGAGCTTAGCTACAAGCTGAATAACAAATATGAATCCTTTGGATAATCATGTGACAGGAAGTGTAAGGGAGAAGTTTAACTATATTTTACTTAATGTTACCGGTACTTCAAATATATTCTATCATACAGCAGACATGTTAGGGTAACTGTTTTAGATGTGCTATCGTTCGCTGTAGACGCTGCAAACTTGTTAACGTTAGCTGTAGCTTTTGGAGATGTGCTTACGTTCACTGTAGACGCTGCAAACTTGTTAACGTTAGCTGTAGCTTTTGGAGATGTGCTTACGTTCACTGTAGACGCTGCAAACTTGTTAACGTTAGCTGTAGCTTTTGGAGATGTGCTATCGTTCGCTGTAGACGCTGCAAACTTGTTAACGTTAGCTGTAGCTTTTGGATATGTGCTTACGTTCACTGTAGACGCTGCAAACTTGTTAACGTTAGCTGTAGTTTTTGGAGATGTGCTTACATTCACTGTAGACGCTGCAAACTTGTTAATGTTAGCTGTAGCTTTTGGAGATGTGCTATCGTTCGCTGTAGACGCTGCAAACTTGTTAACGTTAGCTGTAGCTTTTGGAGACGTGCTATCGTTCGCTGTAGACGCTGCAAACTTGTTAACGTTAGCTGTAGGTTTTGGAGATGTGCTATCGTTCACTGTAGACGCTGCAAACTTGTTAACGTTAGCTGTAGCTTTTGGAGACGTGCCAACGTTAGATGTTGCCGCTGAAGATGTGTAAAGATTAGCTGTAGCTGCTGCAAACATGCCAGTATTGGCTGCAGCTGCTGGAGACCCTATGACTTTAGCTCTAGCCGCTGCAGACGTGTAAACGTTAGCTGTAGCTGCTGTAGATGTGCTAATGTTAGCTGTAGCGGCTTTAAACATGCTAACATTAGCTCTGGCTGCTGCAGTCGTGATGACTTTAGCTGTAGCTGCTGTAGACCTGCTAACTTTAGCTGTAGTTGCTGCGGACGTCCTAACATTAACAATAGCTGCTGCAGACGCTCTAACGTTAGCTTTAATTGTTACAGACATACCGGCATTAACTGTAACTGCTAGGGACGTGCTAACATTAGCTGTAGTTGCTACCAGGTACTAACATTAGCTGTAGCTGCTGCAGACGTACTGACGTTAACTGCAATTGCTGCGAATGTTCAATCATTAGCTTTAACTGCTGCACACATGTTAACGTTAGCTGCAGCTTCTGTAGACATGTTAGCGTTAGCTGTAGCTTCTGTAGACATGTTAACGTTAGCTGTAGCTCCTGTAAACTTGCTGACGTTAGCTGAAGCTGATGCAAACATGCTAACACTAGCTGCAGTTGCTTCAGACTTGATAACCTTTGCTGTAGCTGCTGCAGACGTGCTAATGTCAGCTGTAACTTCTGTAGACACGCTAACGTTAGCTGTAGTTGATCCAAGCGTGCTGATATCAGCTCATTATATGATTACCACGGTTTCCTGAGCACATTGATGAGATTTCTGTGACTGAGTAAAAACCTGTGAGTGTTTTTCAATTTTTTGTTTGTTTTGTGGTTTAATGCGGCTGTTTAGCGGCTTTCGTTGCTAACGTGGGTGAAAACTGAGGCTTTACTGCCATGTGATCACTGCTTCAATTATCTCCCGTCACATGCGTGCTAGTTTACGGGGATCGGCCCTCTTGATGCTGCACATTATAAAGAAATGAATCTCCATGTGTGCACATATTTATTTTCTGTTAAGTGGTTTATTGTTGAACTTGTTAAGTCATACCACAGAGCGTGAGCCTTTAATAAAGAAGACGACGATGAAGAAGTTGCTGTGGGCAGACTGTTTTGTGTATTTTGAGTATTTTGAACGGACCCCACCACAACTTTACCACTAATGATAATAACATTATATTTGACGCACTGCTCCTTTAAATAACGGGACACTGAACCATCCACTTGAAACCTGGACTTTGTTTTGCATAATCAATTTCTGTTGCCCAACGTAGCAAACTGCTAACAATGCACTTGATTACACATCATTTCGAAGTGGACACTCCCTTGGGTGATGCTAAGTTTGCAACTTAAACAACAGGTGCATGCTGGGAGAGAAAATGTCTCGCTGGGCGGACACCAGCGGAGATGTTTATGCTGCAGTATTTTGTGCAAGGCGGAAGATAGAACCCTAAAAGGACTTTATCCTGTAAGATCCTCGGGACCAGAGGCTGTTTAATGTCCTAGGGAGCCCATACACTGACGAGCCATAACATTATAACCACCTGCCCAATATTGCGTTGGTCCCTCTTTTCCTGCGTGACTAGTTCTGAGTGAGTGTGTGCATGTTTGTGTGTGCGTGTGTGTGTGTGCGTGTGTGTGTGTGTGTGTGTGTGTGTGTGCGTGTGTGTGTATGTGTGTGTGTGTGTGTGTAATTTAATCTCACAAACTGTCCTGACTCTCATGCAAATGCAGCTCTGCAACATTTGGAATGTAGATTATAGTTTGATTTGGTTTGGGACAATGTCACCTTTGTTTCCAGTCTGAATCTGGGCCAGCACTGGAATCCACTGGGGCTCTTATGGCTCCAACTGACTGCAGCTGCTGCGCTTGAACAAACGTCCGTGCTGCGACCTCCTCCACCTTACCAGCAGAGAGTTTGACACTGAGGCTTCCCCTTTACTGCTCTGAGTATGAGGAACCCAATGTAAAGAGAGAACATTTGAAATGTGCAAACACTTGTTCCAGTCAGACCAAAGCCCGTCAGTAAATGTCAGCCATGCTGAGGTTGATTCTGCAGCAGAGCAGCTGCTGAAACCTTCCTGAGAGTGTGGGCTGAGATGTTTGGTGCCATCCGGCAAAAGATGATGAGGTGTTTTTCTTGACGCGCTGCCTTCTAAGGTCCTGCAGCTCTGCAGTCGGCTGAGGAGGGAAACATCTCCTCAGGAGCCGACGTCAGGATTAATAGTGACTTCAAACTTCCACCGCCTGCAGGCTGGGTGGCTGTCTAGGCTGGACTTGAAAAACACAGCGTCCGTCCACCGGCGCAGCTTTGAGCTCATTTGTCCTCCGTTTCGAGATTATGTGGCGCACTGGGTTGTTTTATAATTATTCTATTCCTACAAAGCGACCAGCGACTCTGATAACCTTGAAGAGCGAACAACGTAGCTGTCAGCGGCACATTGCGTTGAGATACACTGCATGATGCGTTCAATGTCTATTCAGTAATACATGTGTCCGAGTGTAATCTTGTAAAAAGTACGATTTGGTGAGAAACTTGAATAAAAGTTGCTATTTGAGAGACGTCACCCTTCTGGGTACCTCTTGAAGATTTCTGAAGGGACAAGAAGAGGAACTAGCCAGAACTTTGAGCTTGACTGAATTCGTGAATCCTACTATGACAACGCCGTGACCCGCCCTCACCTCCGACTGGTTCCATGTCACGATGGCATTCAAACTTCCTCAAACTTCATCCTCCCGCCGTGCCAAACAGAAGCAGGGAGGAGTGGGCCAGCAAAGATTCCACACCATCTTCTGGAGACACCTCGGAATCTAATCGCCTGCTGTCCTCACCAGGGCCCAAACAATAATAATAATAATAATAATAATAATAAAATAAACAACAGCCATCAATCACATGACCTCACTAACTTCTGTTGTTGGGGGTTAAAAACATGTCGGCCCCCCCCCCCCCACTGGAGTCTAGATCAGCAGAGTCATTCCAGCTGAAGGGAGAACCTCCACTTAAGTCTGCGTGACCTTTGACCTACATCCCCCCGGGAATGTAGGTCACAGCAGAGCTAAAACGAGACTCTGCGTATCCGAGAGGTAAAAATGGCCGCTGACCTATTGACGAGGAAGATGTTGCTCCACTCTGGTGAAAATGGAAGCTGAACCTACGCCGCCTGTGAAAGCCAGAAGTGCAGCGTCATTCCCCTCAGAAGGAACCTGTTGAAACCGGACGGCTGCTTCATTTCCTGCACCGTTCAGGCAGAAATCGGACCATTGACGCAGTTTTTTTCTTCTAAAGAGAGAGAGGAGTGGAGGATGAAGGTGAGGACCTGTTTGTTCATCGATGCTGAGTCATAACGCGGGTTTAGGTCCTTCTTTAAATCCGTCTCCTTCCTACCATCCTACCTTCTGTCTTTCATTCTTCCTAACTTACTTCCTTTTGCATTTCCTTTTTCCTGCCTTAATTCCAAATTCCCTTCTTCCTTATATCTTGTATTTCCCTCCTTCCTCCTTCCTCCTTCCTCCTTCCTCCTCAATGTTTCCAACTCCTTCTTTGTCTCCTTTCTTCTTCTGTCTTTCTTTCCACAATCCCTTCTTCCCACCTTAACTCTGTTCCTTCCTTCCTTCCTTCCTTCCTTCCTTCCTTCCTTCCTTCCTTCCTTCCTTCCTTCCTTCCTTCCTTCCTTCTTTCCTTCCTTCCTTCCTTCCTTCCTACCTTCCTTCCTTCCTACCTTCCTTCCTTCCTTCCTTCCTTTCTTCCTTCCTTCCTTCTTTCCTTCCTTCCTTCCTTCCTTCCTGTCTTCCTTCCTTTCTTCCTTCCTTCCTTCCTTCTTTCCTTCCTTCCTTCCTTCCTTCCTTCCTTCCTTCCTTCCTTCCTTCCTTCCTTCCTTCCTTCCTTCCATCCTTCCTTTCTTGTTTTTTTCCATCTCTGATTACATTTCAGTCGCCTTCATCCATTCTTCTCTTTCCCATCTCTGTTTTTTTTACTTCATAACGTCATTCTTGACTTTTTTCAAACTTTTCATTCCTTCTTTTTGTGTTCTTTCCACATTCCATTTTTTTCTCTTCTGTTTTCTAATGTTCTCGGTTTTTCCTCCGTCTTGTCTCTGTCCTGCTCAGGCCGTGTTCCCGTCTGAATACGGACAGAACCGTAAAAAATATTTTGTTCCGTCTTGGAACTGGAGCGGAGCCACATGGCTTCAGAACTGTGAGGGAAGAAAAAGGAGAATTGCTCATAACAGGAAGGAGAAACTTCAGTGGGCAGCTGCGACCTTTCCCCTACATCCAGCTGACCGACCCGTTTTACACGACCAGAGTTTAGTCTGACAGCAGAGACTCGAGCGCCTTTTTAGTAAATTCAAATTCTGTGTATTCTGTCAAACATTATTCATGATGACTCATAAGTTGAAATGTCAACTTTTCCAGAGTGGTCCGAATGGATGGGCGGAGCTACATTATTACATTGTATATCTTCTTTAGATGTTGAGATCTTCAGAACAAACAGGATCTCCGGACTAACTGATGAACCGCAGTGCACTGAACCGCATCAACATTCTGTTTACAGACGACACTCCAGGATTAATGGGAGTGGTTGTTGTGTTTCATACCGTTCTCACCTCAGAGAGCAGCTGGCGGCGCTGATAGCCGGGCGAGAGATGATGAAACACTCAGACTCTTCGTTCCTGCTCACACACCCTCTTAACGTCAGTTACTGTGAAAAACATTTTCCTGTTTTCTGTGTGTAACTCAGTAATTCAGCTAAATCTAAATCACATGTGTGACCTAAATTCCTAGATGTCCACTATCAGAACTATCAGAACCAAACCCTCCTGATGACTGGAGATCATTCTCTGACATCACTGTGATCTTTTCAGGTCCCAACACAACATCACATCGGGGTTCCGGTCCAGACTTTGACGAGACCACACCAGAACTGTTAGGCGTTTTTGTCTTGCTTTCATGAAACGGTTGAGCTTGAACTTCAACTCGAAGAGTGATGACCTGACATTCTCCTTCAAAATGATCTGGTCCTATAGCAGCAGATCATCTCCACCACATTCCTGCGCCACCTCCATGTTGGACCATAGGTCTGATTTTCTTCTAGTGGAACTCTGTGTTTGGTTCACGCCAGATGGAATTTTCACTGAAGCTCTGAGGGTCATCAAGGAGTGATGTGGGTAAATTCAGACCAACATTGATGTTCTTCTGGGTCTAGTAGTGGCTCTCTCTTCACCACTTCTCCCAGTGTCCTTGGAATAGTGGAGCCATGACCTCTGACCTTCATTGCGGTGAGAGAGGCCTGCAGTTCCTTGAGTGTTTTCTTTGGATCTTCTTTGACTAAAGCGGTCCTCACCGGGTTCTGAGAGGAATTTTGGAAAGTAGTCGTTTCCTGTAAAGGTTCACTGTTGTTCCAAGTCTTCTCTACATGTAGATAATGTGTTCCACTGTGGATCTGTGGAGTCCCAGAACCTTAGTAACAGCTTTGGAACCCTTACCAGACTGATGGATCTCACCTCATGTTCTGGAATGTCTCTTGATTTTGTCATAGTATGCTTCTGGTGAGACCTAGGATCCAACTTCCTGCTTCTGAAGATGCTCTATTGAGATGATGATGTGACTGAACAGGGCTGGTAGTGGTCCGGTCTGCGTGGTTCTAGTCCAGCTGGAACCAGTTATTGATTTAGTTTTGTATTTTCACTTTTTTAACACAGACCCAGTTGGTTTAGAGAACCTTTAGGGAACAATAGATCAAATAATTTAGTGTTAACATGTTTTATATAAATTTTCTTTCAAGTTTAGTTTGAGACACACAAAAATTGAAAACACCAGGAGGGGATCACTTCCTTTTTCAATGTACCATACTTGTGGAACAAAGACCCCAGTTGGGCCTCTAAACCACATTCAGGTCATCATAGTAACGGAGAGAACTCCATTACCCATAACCCAACGTGGTGTGCAGCTGCATCGAGATAGAAAACAACAACTGTCTTTTCAGCTCATCACAGTTGAGTTCAAGAACGAGGACATCATCAAAAGTTGTGTTCACAACATCAAAACAGGACCATGATCCCCCCGGACCATAAACTCATCTTATCTCTAAAAATAAATGGCCAATAACCTCGGCAGAGGCTCCGCTCTCAGATTTCAACACTAAAGCAAATATTTTTCAGCGAATCTGTGTCCCGAAAAAGCAACTTTTATCTAAAGTCATCAGGGTTGTGCTGATATCCAGGGCAGAACCGTGAGCCTGTGCCGAACAGAACGGATAACGTTAGGCAGTTAAAGCATATAAAGAGAGAACCTGCTGAGCAAGCAGTTCTATACGGCGCATCATCAAAGACTGGTGCAATCACTTAAGCCCTGTCATGTTTTATGTTCGTCAGAATTCCGTTTCTGCATCATCTCCTTCGTCTGTTCTACACCACCGAGTTGGCAGCAGAAAGAATAACGCAAAAACAAGAAAAACATGCCGTTAAAGGTGCAGTGTGTAAAATTTAGGGATATCTCTTTGAATAAATGGAAGGTAATATTCATAACTGTGTAGCTGTTAAAACTATTTAATTTCATTTTAAATTTTATGCCCCCTAGACCCCTGTGCAAAGAAGAACTGGGTTGATTCTGGGAAAGGGCAGTTGCATATATCCACCACTAGGGAGAACTTTATCTACAAACGTTTCATAATTATACCTAAAAACTGCATGATGTTTTATTTTAATTTTTTTGCCTAAAATAAAAGAAGGTTCCAGGTTCGACTCCACTCTCTGAGGAGTTTTGCAATTTACATTTTCCCCCATGTTACCGTGGGATTTCTCTGGGTGTTTCGATTTCCTCCTTGAATTCAAAGGCTACAAAGGTGAAATAAGGACACAAGTTTTCCCGTAGATGTGATGAACTTGCATCCCACTGTCAGCTTTGATAGGCTCCAGTCCGGGATGATGATTGAATACACTAGTCTCCACGTTTAAGATTCATTTCAAAATTCTTTATCCTGTAACATCTTTAAATCATGTGAAAAAAACTATAATTACAATTTCAAGAAATTAGGATTACAAGGAAGTAGCTGGAGATCATAGTCCCCCCTAGTGGACATATGTGGTATTATGCAGCAAAAATCCCTCTCTGGCATTGAAGTCATAATTTTGTCACATTTTTGGTCCGTTGTCTATCAAGCTGGTCCAAATGGAGAATCTTCCTGGTCCTATGATACAAGAACTGTACAATAACATATTTAACATATTCAGTATCAGTTATTGAAGAGTTTCTGAGCAAATTCACCGATTGTTTTGTTTCATGGTGTTTCTGTGATGGAAGGGTGTTAGAGCCTTTTATGATCTACGGAAATATATCAGGTAATGATATAAATATTGGTATATTTTGTGTTTAATCCAATATAAGCATAACACAATATGCTTAGACGGGGTTTTTCTTAATACAGGAGGTGACTGCCAGCAACTCGTCAAAGGTTCCTCTTCTCTTTCTCAGCGTAGAACCGGCCATGACCGAGTTAAGAATTCGCACAGTAAGCTATTTTCAGCTGTCTCAATTTACTGTCTTCTCTTCCGTTGTGAAATACGCTGCCAGCAGATTTTCCAGTGTCAGCCGTCGGTTCTATGCTGCGAACACCGCCCTTTATGTTAAAGTGCTAAAGGTTACTACGGGTTCACCTGTGCTGAGATACAGTTTGATAGAAGCACCTTGTTGTGAACGCTCTGCCAGAGGTTGTCAGGTTCAGTGACGCCAAATCACACAAAGTATCCGGTTGTAAAATGATAAAAACGCAGTATCGTTTATTTGAATTGCACAGTCGTCGCGGTGAAGTTCCAGCCTGTGACAATTATGACACCTCAGCTCATCCCACCCTATCGAAGATCCTACAGCGGTCTTCACGCCCTCACGTCAAAGTGAAGTTCAGTCTGGACGACTGCATCATTGAGTAGATAAATAGACAGACAGTGAAAAAGAAATCAGGATACTTAGATAACAGATCTTCAGAGAAGACGAGTAAAAACCAGGAAGCCCAAAAAACCAAAAGTTCAAGTTTAGCACTTTGAGATTTGGTCCAAACGTGAAGTTCATTATAAATTAAATGTAATATTATTATTATTATTATTATTAAAGACCTTTTAAAGTGTTACTTATAATCACAAGGCAGGACGGCCACATGATGTGAGAATGCCGGCACCCTGGAGGAGGAGAGAGGGCGGAGCCTATATTCATTCCATGACCCTGAATGGCAGCTAGGTCCTTGCCGTCGGTGGGCGGGACCATGAAGCTCTTCCTGAACATTTCTAAGATGACCAGGAACTGTGACATGGCGACGTCACTGAGGAAATGCATCTCGCGATGGGGCACGGGCGGACGGCACGACTTCTACATATTTACCTCATAACTGTTTCTCGAGTCTGGTCTTCATGCTTTCTTTGATGAACTGATTTCAACAGAAGCAAAAAGAAGGGAAATCAGAAGAGCAAATGCCGCTGCCCACCTCCTGGCTCAATTTTTGAAGAATCAGTTGAGTGTTATAAAATATTCATCTGGATCTGCATGAATATTTAGTACCATCTTTCTGGGCCCTTGTCCCATATTTCCACGAGGTTTGTTGATATCTGTCCTGAAATTTTCCCTTACCCTGCTAAGAAATGAACCAACCATGAATCTCCGTGGTGGAGGTTATTCAGCATCTCCGCACCAAAGTTTAAAGGTTTAATCTTCCTTAGTCTTGTTTTAGTCGTATATAACGCTGGTTCTTTGTCAAACAGGAAGATATGCTGTGGTCGGTCGGAGTTTATGGTTTTTTAGCTTTGACTTCTGATGAGTTGTTGTTTCGGTGAATTGAATTTGGCCGGTGGCGATGAGGATGAAAAGCCTTTGAAGGTGACATACACAGAGTGTCTAAAAATAGCTGCGCTATCGTTCCAGGTGATAGGTTGAACAAACTGTTCCTGGGGTTTTTGGAACAATCGTTTCCTGTCTTTAGTCTGCTATCAGTTTGGACCTTCAGGCCGGTTCAGTATTTACTTTTCCTGCAAATTTCCCTTTCGCTGACTCTGATTCTTTAAACTCTGTGTTTCCTTTATCCTTTGCACTATTTACCGCTATTTCACCTGCCTTATATTTTCTGGGTCGTCAGAAATTTGTGCTACAGTAACTCTTCTGCGGGACCGGACAAAACCGGCTACCCTTCAATATCAAATGCATCATTGAGCCTCAGTCACCCATGACCCTGTCGCAGGTTTTACCAGTTGTTCTTCTTTAGGCCACTTTTGTAGGTATTAACCACGACAGACTGAGAACAGCCACAATATGCTTCTTGTCAAAGGCCTTAAAATCCATATTTGTTTCCTACCTCCATCGACTTCAGAACAAAATGCTGACTCACAGATAATCCCACCCACTGACCGATACTCGGTCACAGATGAAGGACAGATAATCTATGTGATATAATTGAAAACAGTGGGGAAAAAAAGGTGCAGCATTCAAATATTTTACATTAGAATAAAAAACGTAGCACCAAAGACAGAAAAAAATCTAAATAATTTTTAGAAATAAAGTTTACAGAAACATAGATTTTGACATTTAACTTTTGTGTTATATGCATCAGAAATTCTTTAGATGGGACTGTCCAACTAAGAAATTAATGTGTGAAACAATTTGTGAACGTAGATTATCAGCAATAATTCTGATAATTGAGTTTCCTGTCAAAACGTCTTCAGATAGTCCAGTGACGGCAGGCTAACAATGTGAGGATATGATAAGTATCGCAATACCAGGTTTACGATTCAAAATATTGTGAAATTTCTCGGCTGTTAGCGAAATGAGAAGTGACCTATGTACTCTTTCACTGTACATGTCGAAGCTTAGGAAACAAAAGTCCTTGACCAGGTTTTTGCGACAATAGGGCTTGACTTGTTTTCGGAAACAAAATACTAAGCTAAGTTTAGGCAGCAAAGGTGTGTACTGGTGGTCTCGGTTTAGACACTAAAAGTTCTTCCCTATGTTAGCTAATGAAAGTACTTAACTATTAGACCATTATTGAGAAAGGTTTAGCCAACAAAAGCGCTGGGGTAGTTTTAAACCAACAAAAGTATTGGACTAGATTTAACTAGTAAAGGTAGCCTACTGGGGTTTTAGCCAACAAAAGTATTGGACTAGATTTAACTAGCAAAGGTAGACTACTGGGGTTTTAACCATCAAAAGTATTGGACTAGATTTAACTAGTAAAGGTAGCCTACTGGGGTTTTAACCATCAAAAGTATTTGTTTAGATTTAACTAGCAAAGGTAGCCTACTGGGGTTTTAACCATCAAAAGTATTGGACTAGATTTAACTAGCAAAGGTAGCCTACTGGGGTTTTAACCAACAATAGATCTGGGGTAGTTATAGCCAACAAAATGTTTATTGCTAGCTTTAGCCAACAAAGAACTTGCATAAATGTATTATTATTATTATTATATGTAGAAGCCATAACGGTACTAGTCTAATTTGATCAATAAAGGAAATTTTTTGGGTATAGCAAGTAAAATACTCAAATGCGTTTAGGCAGTAAAAGTACTTGAGTAACTAAGAGTGAGGACAACAACATTTTGTTAAAAACTTGTTGGAAGTTACAGTTAGGTGTTAAATGTCTTAAATTGTTTGTTCCAGTTGAATCGTGGGATACGGCAATGACACTTTTTAGACTATACTGTTATATAACGTGATTGACATCAAACTGTGTAATAATGAGTTCTAACATCTCTCTCACTGGTTCTCCCTTAAGGTCAGCGACACCTTCAGGACATGACCAGCGTCAACTCTCCCGCCTGTCTGCTAGCCCGCAACCGCTTCTACAGAAGTAAAATCACACGCCCGCGCACACACACACACACACACACACACACACACACACACAGACACACAGAGACATATTCTGTTAACTTTTTCAGTCGTGACTTTAACTTATGAGCCGACAGGAAGGTAAATATTTGCAAATATTTGAGTCGGAACCAGTTTTGTGCCTGAAAGTTCTAGAAGGTTCAACGTAGGGAACTGAGTCCGTGATGTATTTAGGTCCTATGTCGTTAAGCGCTTTGTAAACTAGTCACATTGTTTTGAGAAATATTCTTTGTGACACCGGTAGCCGACGCAGAGATGTCAAAACTGGTGGGATTTATTCAAACTCCTGGGCCTTTGTTCAGACTCCAGCAATAAGAATTCTGGATGAGCTGTGAATGTCTGAGGGCCTTTTTGGGTGGCGGCCTGTGAAAAGACTGTCACAGTAATCTAATCAACACACACACAGTACAGTATCAATCAGGGGGGGGGGGGGGGCAATACTTATTCACAGTCTCAGTCGGGAGGGGGGAGTTCCAATACTTATTCACAGCACTGTACAGTATAAAAGGTTAAGGGGAATGTTTTGCTCATGTGTGGTTAAACAAGCCAAGCAAATATTCTCCAGCACGGATCAGATCGGATCAGAACACACACATGAAACCTGAGACGGGCTTTATCTCCCACCAGGTGCCCATACGCCGAATCAGCACTATTAAGATAAGATCTGATGCGTCTCCCTGCACGTGACTCCACCTCCCAGAAAACACAAACTCAAAAACAAGCCTTGGAATGTTGGAAATTTAATGATCGGGTCCAGCTTTAAGAAATATTCACCTGCAGAATAAATAATGACGTTTTGGAGCTTATTGAGTGTTTCTGTGCCTCTTTCTCAGACCTGTCCCCCAATCCGGAGCAGATGAAGCCCATACTCAGCTGCCAGAAGAACCGACACAAGCAGAGACAGGTCACCCTCTGCGTCACCATGACAACGCCTGCTGGTAAATGATCATTCACACCGACGTTGGTGTCCTGGTTTGTGGTTGGTGTTCAATCCCAAAAGGTGGTGCGTGGACTTGAGGTAAAAGTTCTGTGCTGACCAGACAAGTTGGGGGAATCCATCTCACTTTGGACACTTTCATGACGCAGCAGGAAGAATTCTGCTCCAATCTGTTCTTTCGAAGTTGGCAGCAAAACTATTTCTTGAGGTATGCTTGCATTCGGTTCCATTCCATTTCCTTTCACTTTATCTGGTTGGGGTTGCAGCGGCAGCAGGCCCAGCAGGTATATTCTACACATTCCTCCACCCAGCAATGCTCTCCAGTTTCTCTGTCCTCTCATAAGCTGGAGAGCAGAGGAGAGAGCATCTGGCCCGGGGCACGATGATATATTAAATGCCTCCAGTGAGTTCTGGTTCCATCTTTGGGTCTCCTCTCAGCTGGATGTGCCTGGAAAACCTCCACAGGTGGGCGTCCTGATCAGACGGCTGAAACCTCCCCAACTGGTTCCTTTTGATGCAAAGGAGTAGCGGCTCTGAATATGTCCAACTCCTCCACCTTATCTCTAAGTCCGAGTCCAGATCGCTTCAAGGAAATCTCACACCAGACGTTTGTACCCATTAGGTTAGCTGGCTAGAATTAGGCTGTTTGACCCAGAACCAAACCAGCTAGCATTAGATATATAGCATAATGTTGTGGCACCCGAACCCTGAGGACTTACAGGTTTCTTGTCCTGGACGTCCAGGATCTGGGTTCTAACGTAGACAATAAAAAGGTTTTTGCTGTCAGGCTGAAGGTAAGAAGAATGTGTTCTGACAAGCTGCTTCTCCACTTTCACCAAAGCCTGGTCTCAATTTTCCGTTTTGCTTTCCAGCGTTCCCTTTTTCTTTTTTTTTTACCAGGGGCATCTTTAAGAGTATTTCTTGAACTGGTAATGTAGGTAAGTAAACATGTCCAGCGTCCAAAGAGGGGAGAGGAGTCATGTCAGAAATCCACAGGTGCCTGGATCGCACTGGGTCGGTGTCAGCTGGTCAGAACTAAATAAAGCTGTCGTGAAGTCCAGAGCATTTTTTTTACCAGAACACAGGAGATAAAACCAGGCCCTGAAGAGTTATCGAGGTTGTTTTTCTCTTAAAATACATTTATTTCTTGACTCCCATGTGTTTCTCTCTCCTCTCTGGCTTCCCAGGTGGCATCGGAACCAAGCAATTATGGGTCAGCATCGTCCTTGGCTCCTCCTCTTTTCTTCACATCTCCACCTCCAAACCAACCAGACCTGCTGACCGGGGCTTCAAGTAGGATCAAATGAAGCGCACCTCGTTGGTTCATAGACTTAAGGAAGTTAGGGTTTCCTAACTTCGTCATTCCTCCCGGCAGCTAATGGTTTGATGGCCCGGTCCGAACAGATAACCGCCAGAATCACCTGGAGTTTCATCTCCCGGCCTGAAACATGTTATCGCCAAAAGAAACCAAAGTTTTCACGTGATTTATCCAAAGACATATTTTATTTTTGAATCCCTTTCAGCTCTTGGATCGTATGATTTAGTGCCAGTATTAGGAAGAATGTGCAGCTGCTGAATATTAATAAAGTACATGTGATTCACACGTAAGGTCCTCATGTCCGACCTCTACCAAAGGTGACGTCTCCTCAAAGGTTCAGCATATAGGAGTGACGGGGGTCCCTCCGAATTAATGGAATATAATATTCCTAATTGTGTTTTTTTTTAGTGTTTTATTCGCTGAAACAAAGAATCGTTGGTATTTGTTGCAACCCGGTACCTCAATCCTACACACACAATTCAGTTATGATAATAATAATGATAATAACTTACGTTTATGTTTAAAGCACTTACAAGAGACCAAAGGACGCTTTACATGGTTTGGCACAAAGAATCATGATAATAAATAATAAAGAGAAGAGATAAAAAAAATAATAGAGGCGGTGGATTGGTGGGGGGGGGGGGGTGACGGAGTTGGCTGAGGTTAAGGGTGGTGTTTGACAGACAGACGGACAGGGTAACCTTGTATGACCCCTTTAGCGGGGGCTTTAAAAACTGTGTCACCATGTTGTAACAGCAGGATTGCATGAAAAGAGGAAGGTGACCTAAGAGCCGGAGCATCTGGAGAAACTGTTTGTACTCTGCACACCTTGCTCAACTACTGCTCGATAAAACCCGCCATGTGGAACCAATCAATTAATCATTAATGCTGGAACCAGGGAGTCAGAGGATGAGCAGACGTTGAGCAACAAGCCTATCAGAGGAGCGGGAAATCAGCCCGAAGACCCTCGGACGACCAACTGACCTGGAAAAAGTGCAGAGTAGACGGACGAGTGGCCACTCGGCTCTTCAAATGAGCCACAGAACAAACGTCCATTGTTTGTCTTTCCTCTGTTCCATAGAGACGGGCCGAGGGGACGGAGGGCCTGAATGGAGGCCCGGCAGTGCTTACGCAAACCCATTTTACAGTCAGATGGGAAAATCCTCACGTCAGGATTTGTGCCGCTCCACAGTCAGCAGGGAGATTCTTCTCCGGCCGTCGGGAGGACGCGTAGCGTTCTGCACCGTCATCACTCCGACCTTCCATGAGTCTGGGACAGAAGGGTAACGAGGTTATCCGGCTCGCCGGGATAACGTCTCAGCGCAGGGGTCGTGTGTGAACCAGTTCAACATCCATGAAACAGACGCAGACACAAAACATAAAAGATGTGTTTGTTTTTTTAAATCAATGGCCGGAACTTCATTTATGAAGCATATTTCGGCGACAGGGCGATCCGAAAGTGCTTCACGCAAGCAATCAGGACCAAACATTTGGACCAAGTGCAAGAAAACAATATCAAAATAGTTAAAATAGTTAGAAAAAAAAAACATTATGAAGATTGAAAAATTTAAAACAAGCTTAAAAAAATGAATGAAATAAAAGGTGTAATAGAAGAAAAAAAACCTTCTAAGCCCTTTTGACATGATTTAGTTTTTTCTTAAATAGTACTGTATAGAAAAACACATAAATAAGAGAGATTTAATAAAAAGGCTGTGGTAAATAAGAACGTTTTAAGATTTGACTTAAAATAACTGAGTTGGCTCAGTGAGAGTTTGTGCCAAAATATTTGGTGGATAAAAACCGAACGCTGCTTCTCCATGTTTGGTTCTGACTCCGGAATACGGAGCAGATCTGGTCCAGGTGTCCTGAGAGGTGGGGATGGTTCCGAGCATCCAGAGCTAACTTTAGCTTATGCTACACCCTAACAATGTTTGAGAGCGGTGAAGTGTGCAGTAGGAGGTGGACGTGGGACCGCACCAAGGATTGGCTCTGAGCCCCCTCTTGTTTGTCGTGGTGATGGACAAGCGGACGGAGGAGGTCAGGCAGGAGTCTCAGAGGAGAGGTCCAGAGGACAGGGGAAGACGGAAACGGACGATCCGCTGTGGCGACCCCTGAAAGGATCAGCCGGAAGAAGAGGAGGATACACAATTTTATAAAAAAAGTAAAGAGTAAATGAAGCTACGGCAACGTTTCAGTCAGAAAGACTATCTCTATATTACTATCTCTATATATTATGACTATATTAAATATATTAAAAATACAGGCTTGTCAAAAAAACAAGATTAAATCATTTTTGTGCCCGGTGAGGCGTTCAGGCACCACAAAAAAATGTAGGACTTTTTCAGAAGCTTTTCGGTGCGTGTGCATGAATGTTTTTTTTTCATTTAGACAAACTGCCGGTATCAGTTTTGCGTACGTGACAGCGTGTCAGTGGTTATAAATACCCAGAGTTCACAGCAGCAGCAGTGATCAGATGTGACGGGCGACTCTTTCAGTCAGTATTTACTCTGGACCTGGAACAGCTCGGTATAAAATCAGGGAACCGCTCCCTACCAAACTCACACCGACTTGTCATTGCGGGACATTAACACACAGCTACACACTCGTCGCTAGGACATGGAAAAACTTTAGAGTTTCAAGAGGAAACCACAGAAAGATGAACTCACTTCCTGTTTGAGGCCAGAAAACATCTGCTGCTATAAAGAGGTTATAAAGTATAGTGATTTTCCGATTTCGTGGAAAATCAATTTAACATCAGGCTTGATACAAACTATTTATGTTCATGATTTTTAACCCTTAAAAAAATTTTATTTACAAGATGCCAGATTATAAAAGAAAAATAGTGTTTTCTTTTTTTACATTTTATATCGTATTGGATGTTTGTTTTAAATTGTATTGTAAATAACTTCAGCCCTTATTTTTTTAAATTAGGATATCAAGCCTTTAAAACTATTTGCGTAAGGCACTTTTTGAAATAAAAAAAAAAAAAAAAGTGTTTTTGTATTTAACAATTAGCAACATTAAATTGTGGATTTTTTTGAATTTGTTTAATATTAGTCCTGAAACTGAATAAAATTACTTTTTACTAATTTAAGGCTCTAAGTGAAAATCAGTCCTGATTATAACTATCAAATTTTTAAAAAATACATATTTTCTTTAAGGATAAGATTTAAGTGTATTTAACCGTTGTACCAAAAGATGGAAATTTGACCCTTCAAGTAGAAACATATTAACTTATTTTAGTTTTAATGGGTTTCAAGCCTTACTTTTGTTTCACAAACAAAATCAGTCTCGATTAGAATAATCAAAATTAATAGGATATTTTGGATAATGTTTATGTTTCTGTGTGGCAAACAATCCAACACCATACCTTCACAGAAAAACATAAACATTTCTTCTCTGACAGTGTGATGAAGAACTGCCAATGTGATGAAGAACTGCCGTATAAATGGGATTCAATGGGGAAATTTTTATTCCTCATACAGAGAATTAGTGACATTATCAAATGAAAATAAATTCCCTACAAAATATTTTTTCCTAAATTGATGCAAATACTGAAGCTAAGCGCTCCATCCCAGCCATAATCCAAAAAAAGAAAAAATAGATTGAAAGTGAAAAGAGAAAAATGTCCCTGGTGATGCATGAAAGTCGCCATCCTTCCAAACGCTGCATGTAGTGAAAAAAAAAAGAAAAGAGACGTGAACAAAGAAAAAGTGGCTGCATAAGTTGAATTTTATTGCATGAGCAATCACAGGGTGACACGTTTCAGGACAAAAAGGGGACGTGAAAGCGGCATATTATTATAAACACAGTAAAAATGTGTAAAAAAAAAAAGAGGAAAAAATAAGAGCTTATCAGTTCAATCGTCATCAAATACTTTTTTCTGCATATTTCATTCGTAATTTGTTGGTTGTCAATGGAAAAAACAACAACAACAAAGTTATAAAACAAAACAAGGCAGCCTAAACCACGACACGTAACAATATGAAATAAAAACTACTAATAATAGTAATAATAATAATAATACTAATAATAGTAATAATAATAATAATAATAATAATAATAATAATAATAATAAGGTTAGAGACGGGACATCCTCCCGTCACCTAGCGTTGGTCATTGGTTGGAATGCCTCCCCCTCCTCGTCCTCGTCTTCCTCCCCCTCCCCCCCCCTCCCCCAGCGGTGTGGCATCGATCAAGGTGAGGCTGCAGGATCAGGAGGTGGTGGGACTTCCTGCTTCGCTGCTCTCACTCACTTGGCGTTGCATCACCATCTCCCTGGCAACGCAGGTGATCTTGCCATTGGTCACCGTGCCAGAGACCCCCAACCTGAGAGAGAGACGGCGACAAGGTGGAATTATTGACACCGTATGCATGGCGACAGTTTTTTTTTTTTTACGTAAATCCTTTAAAAGAAAAAAAAGAAAAAAAGGAGAGCTCTTACTTCTGCTGCGCCTCCTCCGTCACCGGGCTCATCCCCGGCTGCTTTCCAAAGAAGAAACTGGACCACCAGTGGCCAGAATCCTGCTTGGGGAGTCCTGTGGGGGCAGACAGAGAAATGTGGGTTATTATAATTGTCTGTAGAGAAGGTGCCACACCCGTTCAGTGATGAGGGAATGTGGCGGCGTCTGGCTTTAGAAACGCGTTTCATTCGAGTAGCTACACCCTGAGGTCATGTGACGGAAACCCGACACCATCAGGAGGATACGGTAAGACAGCTGGGTGGAGAAATCTAGATCAACCTATAAATAAACATGTTCTACAGTAGGAGAGTGAAGCCCTTCTTTTCCCTGTAGTGGCTGAAAATGACATCACTAAAAATCAGGTTTTAACATCCTGTCCAAACCAAGAGGACCCAGCCTCACATCTCATCCCTTTGAACTCCTTAATGCCAGATAAAACATTTCAACAAATGTTCTTACATCTTTCTGGGCCATTATGATTGGATTTGCAAAATAAAATTCACAATTTAGATATTTAGGGGGTAGGTTTCATTGAGTTTGTAAACTGAAACGGATCTGGATCCAAATTAAAAATCCTACTCCAGATTATAAAGTCGAGCTGAAATGGCGGCTGCGTTTTTGACTTTTGTCGCCTGGATGAAACAAGTCACCGCACGTCCCAGAGGTAATGTTGGGTTTAATGTTCAAGTTATTATTGTGACGTTATACTTCAGTGAGGACAGCGTGTTCGGCCTGAAAAAAAAAAAAAACTCGCCTGATTGGTTTTACGGACTGACTCAGCAGCTGTCTCACTGATCCAGAGATTAGAGCAGACAGACAGACATGACACCCACACGGCCAGGGGGCAGACCCTGATTCAGCTTTGTCATCATCTTTAGAAACGGTCCCTCAAAGTGTGAACAGGACGTGGGCGATACATTTATAATAAATCCTTCTTTTTTTTTTTATTTAAATGACCTCTTTGTGCCGGCGATCTGCCCCACGACAAAACTGCGACCTCAAATCCTCTGCCAGCATCGCGTCCGTCTGGCCGTGACAAAGACGCTCCTCTGCTCCGCCTCTATTTCTTCACACTTGGAAAAAAACAACGCCGCTCCCTGGTTCTCATATTGTTTCCATTATCAGATGAGATTCCCATGTGTTGATAAAACTGATCTCGGTCACGCAGAGTAAACACAGCCGCCTTTTGTGACCAACTAATGATATACAAACACCTGACGGTAGGTTTGTCCGCCCACATCCCCTCTAGACCAAACTCAGGAAGGGGCCCGGGCCTACAAGACTATTCATTTATTAATAATAGATCAGTAGGTGAAAGTAGTGGAGCTTCTAAAAAAAAAAACAGAATAAAACCTCACACCTGCGTACAAATCATTTACCAACATATTTGCGTTTGTTGCCACTCTTGTCCGGTCACGGCTATGAGGGCGCGTTCACAACGAGCACGTTCGTGTAAAACGTGGTTTGAGACCCTTTCTAACCCCGACATGTTGAGAGCCTTACACACCTGGGTGGTGAGGGATGACCTCCCCGCTGTACTCCGAACTGCCACAAGAGCTGCTGCTTGATGTAGAGCCGATGCGCCCTGCAGGAGGGGAGAGGGAGAAGAAGAGGACGTTAACCAAGAACACCGAGAAGGAAAATGTGAAACAAGAAGAGGGCTGGTGAAGGTTTCGGGAGAACATGATGCTCTTTTGAGATTTACTGGTTTCCCTAGAATGAGTGGAAACTAAAAAAAAATCCTTGTTCCTGTTCTTGCATGAACACAGCTGTCAGAGCTCTCAGGGCCGTGTGTAGGGAACAAAGAGGGTGGTCCCACATGTGGTCCTCAACTTTCAATTTCACTCTGGTGTGAAGCAGCACATTTTTCCACTACATTTTATAGCAGTACTGATGAGCACATTTACTCTTGAGCAAAGCCCGGCGTCACGTTTCTCTGAATTAAAAGCGTGTGAAAGGACTCGGTCCAGTGAATCCAGCTGAAGAGCAATAAGTCACCGGACAGGGGCGGGGCATGGGTTCGTGCACCAGCGTGCGATTAAGGGAGAGACTCACTTCGGTAGTAGTCAGTGGTCGCCACGAGAGAACCGCCCGCTGGAATGGCTGCCATTCTTCGGTTGCTGGTCGCTGTGCTGGATGGATACCTGGACGGATCAGACAAGGATTAGAACCAAACCAGAAAGACGAAGATTTTTTTAGTTTTAAACGCCAAGACACGAGTGCAAAACCCAAGTTTGACTCTTTCAATTGTCCTTACTTTTATAGTAAATGTTCGTATTTACAATCAGACTTTGATGCTACACCCTTCATTAGACCAATTGTGCAGGTTTTAACCGCTGCAGACCCGGAAAACCCAACAAGCCCTTAGGTTCTGGAGACGCTCTAACAAAGACACTTAAACATTACTTTTAAATCCTTGTCAAAATCTCAACACAGCTTTGTTAGCTTTTCCTGCTTCCAATGCATCACACACACACACACACACACACACACACACACACACACACGATAATTAGGGCATTCTCTTCTATCCCACGTCCATTCTGACTTCACAAACATTGGTTATATTGTTATGGCCGTTCCATGTGTGGCATAGATGATTTTATTGACAAAGTAAACGACACTGCATGACATGTGCATATATATATACGGTTTAGATCCTCAGTAAATACAATTATAACAGCATAATAGTTTGCATTTTTTTTTTTCAAAATCAAATGCTTGATATGGCTTACATTATTAATATACGATTACAGCGTGTCCCTTGTATCAATCTATGCGGGAATAACATCCCTGGTTCTTTGCAGCGTTGCAGAAAATCCTCACCTCATTCTAGAAACTTAATGTATAAATAAATCCTAGATATTTCATGCACATCAACTGGCAACGAAAATGCCCCAAAAATGCACGATTTATAAAAGCAGAAATACTTTTAATTTATTACAAGCTGCAGATTTGACCACAGTGACGTCACAGCGTGTTTTGAAAGACTGTTGTTTACACAAGAGTCTGCACCAAACCGACATCTTGTGATTGAGGGGATTTAAAATACAAGGCTGGACGCTGTAATATAACGAGAATTGGTGCTTTGAATGGAGCAAACTACACGACTAGACCTCTTATTGCGTTGTAATGAAGGTGTTTAACTGCACTAATTACCAAAAGACAAATTAACTATCAGTAGTGATGTTATTTTGTCTCCAGTTAGCACCAAAATGAAATATGTAAATTTACGTTAACGAAACAGAATTTGAATGACATCCTTCAAACTATTAAATTCCGCTTAAAAAGAAAAACTAACACAACTAGAAACGCATTTTCCTGAGCTATGACAAGACAAAGACACCGAGCTGAACAGATAGCACACACCGTTAGCGGACGACCACCAAATTGCTGGCCACCATCTTTACCCCCTTCCCCCTCACCTTTTATCGATGCAGATGTTCTTTAGCACCCGATTCAACTCAGTCGGCGAGGCTGGGGGAGTAAACGCTAGGCGACGGGGCCCATTGGAAAATAAATTCTGGGTAAGTGTGACCCTCCAAAGTCTGCGAGTTACAACAATTCGTCCTCCTTAACTCTGAGGGCTGCGCTAACTTATATATACTCAGGATTACGGCGTGGGCGGGGCTACAATATGACAGGCATCGCGTTTCTCCATTTAGACACAGGCTGGCGTTGTTTCATTTTAGTAGGCGGGGCTAAAGGATGCTCCTCCCTTTAAAAAGGCTGTTGCTGTTTCACATTCGTGGGCGGGGCTAAAACGATAACAAAGAAGTAATGTCGTGTTCATATTCCAGAAGAATCAACACATGAAAGATATTACTTTCTTACATCTTATTAAAGATATGTATTTTTTCAATTAAAAAATGTTCCGAAGCAGATATTACTTTTAATCACACATAGTTGAATATCTTTATATTAATATATAGTTTAATATAGTCAAGATTTATTATATGGTTTAATATTGATTATATTTAACATATAGTTTAATACAGTTTATCTATATGTAGTTTCATATATTTTATGAACCTGAATCGGCTCCCCGGTCCTTACCCCACTTTTTTTTCCTTTTTTATTACAGTACTCGAGTAAATGTTATCAGTTACTGTCCAAAACTATCAAACTTTAACATTCACTAACAGAATGTGAATCAATGAACATCCTACATGAGAGTAAAATACCATTTTATTGTACCATGGGTACTTCACATGTATTTGTATCATAATACTTTGAAACTTTTAACCCTTTGATACATTGACAAAATGTGTAGCACATTTTCTCTCTTTCTTTTTTATCTCAACCTTTCAACCTGTGTCTTCCTCTAAAAATTTCTCCCCATATATCTGACTTTATATTTCTATAAAGTCAATAATAAAGTCAAATTTCCAGCAGTTTTTGTGAAACTGACGGACACTGTTTGAAAAAGGGAAAAAAAGATGAAGAAAAAAACAATCCCCCATACTTCATTCCTTTATCACTCCGATAATACCACACGCTGCGCCCCCTGGTGTTCAAAGCATGTAGTTACAAATAAATGGATGGATAGATTTTTATTTTTTTATTTATTCATTTCCTTTTTTAGTCACCTTTAGAATTTCTGTCTGTTGGAGCTGCTGTAACGACAAAATTTCCCCTTTGGGGATTAATAACGTATCTATCTATCCATCTATCCATCTATGCATCCATCGATCTATCTATCTATCTATCTATTTATCTATCTATCTATCTATCTATCTATCTATCCATTTTAAGTAGATTCTCATTCTCATTCATTATATATATATATATATATATATATATATATATATATATATATATATATATATATATATATATATATATATATATAAGTATATATAAAACCATTTTTAGTGCCCCTGCGTTGAGTGTTCGTCGTGATGAGTCTGTTTTGAAAATAGTGTTTCATCTTCATCATCATCATCATCATCATCGTGGAGAACGGTTTATTGACTAAGAATCGAATCCAAGCAAATACTTTTTAAAGGTTCAACTTTTGAGTTCAGATGTCGAAACAGCTAAAAAGAAATCCAAAAAAAAGAACTTACGTTGTCGGCAGGATTCGAACCTGCGCGGGGAGACCCCAATGGATTTCTAGTCCATCGCCTTAACCACTCGGCCACGACAACTGATGCTATACGCAACGGCGCGTGCGTTTAAATCATAACGTTTCCATATAAACGCCATGACAGCATAACGAGGGGGAGGGGCTTGTGCTGTCTAATATGAGTATCGTATTCTTTCATTTTGAATAAATAAATATTTTATATGGTAAACTATACCATAAATACAAGAAATACATAAATGTTATTCCTAAACATAGACAATTAAGTCAGGCGTATTCTTAACGCTTTGTTTCAGTACACTCTAAAAAAAAATATATATAAAAATTACTGTACAAAAAAGGAGAAAAAGAAAGTAAAATGCAACAGTAAGAGACAATTTAATTAAAAACAGTAACTTTATTTTTTTTAGGGACAGAATAGGTTGCAAAACGAATTTTACAGTGCAAAAACAAACTTGAAATAACAGGAAACTAAACAATGTCACAATCAAGTCATTAATGTAAAAGAATTATCCTGTTTTTCATTAGTAGTCATATTATCATGTCTTATACTGTCAGCATAAAGAGGTCTCTTCATTTTCCTGGTATTTCATCGTAATGCATAAATTGCTCTGTGATATTTGACCCAGTCTTGTATTTAATATTATATATTGTATTGTACTAAATGTTGTATTACATTATATTGGATTATATTACGCTAACCTAAATCCTATTAAATTTAATCAGGTATTATATTGTATTACTTGGTAGGGATATATATATTGTACTATATAGTAAAGGATAATCCTAACTATAACTGTACTTCTAGTTCCGGTCCCAATCCCGGATAAATGGGGAGGGTTTTGTCAGGAAGGGGAGGAGCTTAAACAACAATAATAATAATAATAATAATAGTATAGTATCTTATTGTATTACATCATAATTGGGACAGTATATGTACAGTATGGTGTAGCAGAATGTGTTGAGTTATATCGTAGAACATAGTGTTGTGTATATTACACTATATCTTTGGTCAAGAACATATATTGTATTATATAATTTAATTCAATATTATATTTTTGACATTTGAACTCTAACATGACATAAGAATCGTAATGCAACGTGATATTTAAAATATAATGCATGCATTTAATTGTAACAATCTTTTACTTGGCCTATATATTTATTTTGCTCATATTGTAAAAGATTACAAACGTAAAATAAAAACAAAATCCCAGTAAGGTTTTAACTCATTTTATTTCATTTTTTTTTAAATTCTCTTTCTGAGATGAAAACTCTAAAATGTTTTTTTTTTACTTCAATCACCACTAACGTAGCTGAAAAATATCTCGAATTCACCTTAAGAGTGATTTGGGTAAAATAAGGGGATAATTAATCTGAATACAGCATTGTTATTTTGCATTAGTCACATTTAATTAACAGTCTACAATTTAGACTAAAGCATCGGTATGTGAATCAATCCTCCATTTCTTCTGCAGGCCTTAAGCCATAAATATTGTTTTGGATTTACGTGAATTATATAAAACATATAAGAATGTTATATCAGCACCTCTGATTTTATATCTGATGTGATTTTAGGCTTTCTATATGCAATTTGAACATTTAAGTACACGTCTATTTACAGATATATGTAAATTGTTGTATATCATTGACCTGTTCTCACACTATAACCTTACAACTTAATTTTTTAACACCCATTGTGAAGCACTTTGTATTAATTAGTAGAAAAGTGTCCTACTATAATTATAAGTTCAGTGAAGTGACAATGTCGTTTACGCTCCGGAAAACCTCAGAGATGCTGTTTCCATGGAAACGGCAAGAAACAAAGGTTGTACATAGTTGCATTTATCAAAAATTAGGTGATGTGTGTGTGTGTGTGTAAAGGCTGGTGAAACTCGTTTGTAACTTACAAGATAAACGTCCCTCCGGATCACGTCTATACGGTAACGACAAAAAAGAAAAGTTGCATTTAGATCCAAAAATAACAAATAAAAACTTTGTTTGTAATTCTAAGTTTTAAGTCTGGATACAGGTGGAGAAATAAAGAAACATCACTTCCTCATTTAAAGGAATGCTTTATTGATATCCAAAACATATACAACAAAAATCAAAAGAAGTGTTTTTAATTCATTCACCATAATCGTCCGTATGTAATCCCTTTTATTCGTCAGCCCGTCCCAGAACCTACACAACGCTCTACATACTCCGAGCGTCCTCTGAGGACCGGCTCGTGACTTCTCATTGGCACCAAAAACAAAAACAAAAAAATTGACATTATTCACGTCATCGGTCACCCAGCTCTGAACGAGTGACGGCGACGCGGCTTAGAAAGTCCATCTCAACTAGTCATTTCACAAGAACGAGTGCGATGTTTGACCGGTTCCCGTGATTCTGACCTGAACCGCCTCCAGATGAACCTTCCTTTTTTTTTTTTTTTAACCTTTCTCATCCTGACTGATTTTTTGTAACATATTTAAAATGTTGGCAACTCATTTTCAACCAATGGCAAATTATTTGTACAAGTCCACCGCTGCAGAAGAAAACAATCCACCTAACAGGAATATATTAATTAACTACCAATACAAACAATAGACGAGGAGACACATCGGTCCTCAAACACCTGCTGTTTGGGTTTCGTCTGACCCTCAGCTCTTACTTTATTCTGCTCTTTTGTCGGTCTCAAAGCAAACAGAGACATTTGACTACTCAGCGCTGGCAACGGCAATATTTGGACAAGAGCAACAATGTGTTGGGAGAGTTTTTGGCAACGTTGCAGCAATTTTGGAAGGAGTCCCATGAGTTGGCCTGAAGTCACGTCCAGAGAAATTAAAAGGATGCACCTGTGCTTCCAGATTACCGTTTGGCCTTTTGTGTGTGTGTGTGTGTGTGTGTGTGAGAGATGGGGGACTTTTTTGTGTTAACAGGAGTGCTTTGGTGACGGCGGTGAGTTTTCAGTTATTGTGACTAAATATTTAAACCCAACTGTCCTTCCTTCAATCAATCAATCCCATGTGTACAATAAAAAACAAACAAACACAGAACAGAAGATTAAGGGAAATAAAATCTTTTCTACCAGCTAAATTCTAGGGTGAACCGAGGCGAGTGAGTAAGGCCGAGAGAGAAGCGTTGACATTCACCGGGTAGTTTACACAGCTAAGCATAGTCTGCAGGAAGTGAGCAGCGGTCGTCATTCCAGGCTGAGAAGGAGAATAAAGAAACCGTGGGAGAGGTTTCAAGACTAGTAGAGAACAAATCTGGGTCCAGTTTGTGACATAGAACCGGTTCTACTGGGTTCCTCCTGGTCTTGCTTTGAATCAGCCGACGGACCCGCTGTGTTTAAACCTTTAGCCTCCACGGTCTGGAGCAATATATTTATACATAGATATTTTATACATATTGATAAAAGTTATGTAAAAACTTTATGCAAAGCAGTGTAAAATAGTTTTAATACAAAATGGTTTAAGGATTTGTTTTGTTTCCTTTACATCCTGGGTTGTATTGAGGCCGAGACCCAGGCCGTCTTTGTGTGGTTGCTAACTGAGATGAGATATGCACATGCATGCAGCAGTAGTGGATCAAACTAGGGTGAGATGTGGCCCCTGGCCCCCCCCCTCCCTCCGTCTAACTGCCGACCTCTAACCTTTGAGTGTGACTCACAGCGCAGAGCCGTGAAGCAGAAGTTGGGGACGTGATGATTTTAGTACACAATAGCAGATCTAGCAGGTTTAGGTAGAAACTCCTCCACCCTGCAGATGTCCTGAGTCGGAACCCAAAAGAAGGACCTGAAATCTTATAATGCCGTTAGTCGTCTTCCCTATGGTCTGCAGTAACAACCACTGGTTTAAAATGGTGTCTGAGGAGACCAGAGTCACCCTCTCTGGACTAACGAAGGGGCTGAGGAGGTTGAGATGAAAGAAAGTCACCAAATTATTCAGGTTTGAACATTAAAAAAAACAAACTTTTTTTCCCCCTCAGCGGCGAGGCAGACGAGGGTGAAGCTCGTTCCACCTCAAACCCACCAGTCCTTCACCCCCGGCCGTCAGGAGTCTGCAGACCTTTAGGATGTAGTGAGAGGTGGCGAGCTGTTGAGATGGGCGGTTTTCAGAACATCAGGGCTGACTCTGCGATGCGTGGCGTTAACAGAACAGTCTCAGGTCGTGAGGAAGGTGGCAGCCAGAAGGAGGAGGAGTAGGAAGCTGTTCAGAAAGGCGGGTTCTCCTGAGTGGGGGTGGTCTCTGTGGGGGAGCTTACGGCTTCCCCGTTCCCTTTGGCGCCGACGACCTTGTACTGAAAGAAGAACACAAAGGACAGAGTGCTGTCGATCTTCATCGTTCATTAACTGACTCCACTTCTAACATTTACCGTTTACAGATAGGAAACACTCTTCTTCATCAGAATCCCCGACCCAGTTACATTTGATTGATGGAACCGTGTTAGAAAGAGTTGGGTCCAGTCGATATGGACCGTTTGAGGTCTTTAATACGTCGCATGTCATTTGAGGAGTTCAATCAGGAGGATTACTTGAACAACGCAGGGGTTTGGGGGCTTTTCAGGAATATCGCTTTGCAGTCGGGGACGGCAAAAATAAAAAACTCTTCGGATATATATACATTTTTCTTTGTCTACACGCATTTTAAATAAGCTAATAGGTCGCAACTATTTCTGCAGATCCGGTTCCTGCATGATGACCGATAAGTTTGCATCAACTCTGATAACAAGGAAATATTCTCGTGGTTTTAGGGAACGTTAAAGTGCAGCAACAAGCTGGGAACAAAAACACTTCAATAAAAACCCTGATTATCTTCCGAACACATCGGCGTCACTGCGTCCGTCAGGATCATTCCTCCCTGCTCACCTTCAGGTTCCCCATTTTGTCCTCAAATGACTTGAAGGTTGTGGAGTTCCTGCAGGACAGACGCAGGATGTTACGTTCACAGGATTACAGGCGGTGATACCAGGGTTAAATCAAAAGACGGGTCAACTAAAACTAGTGCCAGCAAATATCTTCACACCATAAAAACAATTGAAAATACAAAATTATCTCTTATTCTGAAAAGGCCTTATTATGTCATGATTTTAATTCAATACCCTACTGCTATAAACTAGAGATTTATAACAGTTAAAGTGCAGAATAGGATTCAAACGTGTCATAAAATGTCTCATAATCTCAGTGACAGTGAAATAAATCAAGAATGTAAACAGAAGGTCCATTTGGACATGAATAAACAAATAAATCTGAACATAAGTAACAAAGAAAAACCTAAAGTCAAGACTAAACGGGTCCGACATGCACAAGAAATAATGAATACATTTATTTTCATGCTGCAACAGACGGGTAAAAACTTATTACATATTTATAAATATGAAAACGTGCTTAAACATCTGGATCGAAGGTTAAATGTTAAGACTGGCTTTGGCCATCAAATAGAAACTAATTCCCTGATATCCACTCAAAGGTCTTATAAATATGAGGAGATCGGCGCCGTCCGGGAGGAGGCAGCAGCAGGGACTCAGGTGTGTTAGGCAGACAGGTGAACAGAAGCAGCAGTGATGCAGAAACAAGAGTCGGCAGCTGAGAGTGTTACTTTACCTCATGGCGGGCATACTTATCGAGTGGCGAATGGAATAGTTGCTACTTTGTAAGCGTTAAAGAGAGGAGACACAAGTGTACGAGTTACAAAGCCAGCAAGCCGAGACACACCCACACGATTATAACACAGCAGAAACAGTTTTGATGAAGATGATGATGATTATGATGTCGCTATTATCATTTTCATCACATGGGCTTTACACAGGAAAACATTTTACTCTACAAAGGGATTTTTCCTGTCGACCTAAAACTGTCAGGAATGTTGGAACACTTCATTTTATGGGTTCAGGCGTTTCTTTACCTCCACCAAAGGGTTCATTGGGAGTTTTCGACAGAATCACGCAAAATCTGCTCGGCCAATTCTCACTAAATTTGATGAAGGGATGGATCACAGGCCGGAGAAGAACTCTATAAATGTTGGTGTCGGTTCAGATAAAAGAAGGGAGTTTGGAAGTATTTGCCCAAACTATGCAAAACCCACTTTAGTATATTCCATCAAACTGCCAGGCTCCAACAACTGGGGCGAGACGCTGGGGTCGACCTAGAACTCGCCGGATGGACTATACGGTACATCTCATCTGGCCTGGGAACACTTCAGAGTCCCTCAGGATGAGCTGGAGAGTGTTGCTGGGAGGACAGAAAACTGGAATCCCCTTTTTAGCCTGCTTCCACCGCAAATGGACCCCAGATAAGAGGAAATAAATAGATTTCCTATAATTAACAGTAAAGGAATCTGGAGTCACGACACAGGGTTTATGAACCAACACGTATGTTTCTTCATAGTCTGCAGTATTCAAGGATTTCAGGACCTGAAGAAAGGCTGTTGTCCCGTAAACAAGAGGCCAAACCGCCGCCGAGGTTTACCGCTTTCACGTGAAGCCTGTTGTTGGGTAAACAGCCAATAAGGTTATCAAACTACAAGCTTAATCACATATTCCGTCGCCCTGGTTGGTTGTTTCGTTTACTCAATGGCGTCTAAGGGCATTTTGTAATCCGCCCATTAAAAAACGCACTTCAGAAACCGTGAATGAACCTGGAGCCTCAGGCAGACTCGCCACTTCTTCACACTTCACTATCCGGGCACATAAGTGTTTAAGTAGTTTTTCCTGGAGATAATCAAGATAATAGCAAAACAACAATGAAGAACAACCATAAAATGAAGTGTTACCACATTCTGAAAAGACACTCTTCCTGGAATCACCAATGATGTGATAATGAGGCCAAAACGCTCAAAATGAGCGACAGGATTGGATTCAATTATTTCACAGAATTATATCGTATTAAAAGTAAGAGTTTAGCATGCTAAGCATCTCAGGGCCATCGCTGGGGATAAACACATTCAGGCAAACTGCTCATGAAATAATAGAGGATGCAGGGATTGTTTAGTTTTTAAATGTTGGCACTTAGGGCAAAGTAAGTATGATTATTAAAAGCAAACATGTCAAAGCTTAACCTCAATGATGAGTTTATTTTTCTGTGGGATAAATCACGTGGCTGCGTGACTTCACTCCGGGACATGTTAGTCTTACCTAAAGGAATTAGAGAAAGGTAGAGCTCTGCAGGCCAAACCCAGGCAGCGATTAAAACAAGAGGGGAGGGGGGAGAGAGAGAGCGTGAGCCACAAAAAGCAGCATCAGGACAGAAACACAAAGCAGAGGCTGTCGACGGACATGGCGCACAGGGGATGAAGAGGAACATCAGCAGCAGCAGGGGTGGAAAGCACAAGTTAGAAAACAAAGCAGGGGTGTGTTTGCTGTGTAAGTGAAGAAACCGGTAAGACTGATGAAGAGGTAAAGGACTCTGTCCCCGACCAAAGGCCGGACAGTTCATGATTCAGGGTGGTGAGCTGACAGAACTTGGTACATGTATCGCTGGAATCAGCATTCTAGAAACAGAAATACACGAGTCTTTCAAAAACGAGGAGGAGTTAATGAGACTATGAACTTAAAAGGGAGGCTCCTCTCCATTATAAGCCAGTCCCAGATAAAACCTGTTTCCTTCTGGCACGCAATGGAGGGCACTATTTGAGAAGTAACGTTCATTTAAACAAACTTCATATTGTTGGTTCAAACCAGACACCAAGCAATTTAGATACAGGGATTGAAGTGGCAGAGACCTTAGAGGTAAGTAAGGCGAGGAGCTCGGAGTGAAGCCGCCACTCCTACGTGTCAAAAGGAGCCAGTTGAGGAGGTTCAGGTATCTGATTAGGATGCCTCCTAGGCGCCTCCTTTTAGAAGTTCTTCAGGTTCATCCAAAGGGGAGGAAACCCGAGTAAGAACAACGCAGCATGTGTCACAGTTTGGTGCTGTGTGAGAGGGTTAGGGTTCAGCTCAACAGCCCAGGTCCAGTCCTCCTCAACAATCCTGGTACCAGGTATGTGGAATTAAGGTCCCTCTCTATTGACGGCAAAAATCCACAATTCACTTTAAGCAACACCACCTGCACTGAAAGCTGCATCTAGCAGCAAAATACAGACGGCCGCAATATTATTCCTGCAACGGTTTCAATATTGCGCGGTGGAAAACATGCAGCATGCACGGATGGACACTGCAGGCACGAACAAGAAAAAAGAAAAGAAAATAGTGAAATATAATTCTAGAGGGAAAAAATGTAAAAAGAAAAAAAAGGCCACTGAACACATCCACAGTTTTCAGGACATGCATAACGCTTCATCACTTCCTCACAGAAACAGTTACAGGTTGTTTGAGACAACAAGACGCAATGAGGTGAGATAAGTTAGAGGTTAGTAAATCTTCATAAAGGCTATTCGTTTAACGAAGAGGAGGTTTTTTTCTCACCCGTCAATCACACCGGAAATGTTGTTTGTCACTGAGAGACGTCTTTGTGTGAGGCCTGTCACAATTATAACATTAACTTCTATACCGGTACGTAAATCAACACCGTCGTACATTTTTATCTAATCCCAGCGATATGTTTATCTTATCATACGGATTTTAATCTCTGACAAATCTAAATCTAATCAACCAAATCTCTCTCTCCTAAATCAAATCTCAATCTTCCCTTTGCTTAACTCTAATCATACTTGTCCTCATCTCATGGCACATATCGTCCAGATATTGTACAAATCTTACCGCCTGACAAAATCAGTTATTGTAACAGGCCGCGTGTTGTTTGTAATGTTTGTAATGTTTGTAATGTTTCGCTCGTAAGACGGCGAATTTCACAAAGCATCCAAACAGTTTGAGCCCAAATGTAATGAAGTGTGATTCAGGGGTGACGTGTTTTTTCTACCTAGCAGGGATGGTAAAACTTCTTCAAACCATACACAGTTTATTTAACATTCTTTGTTTTCATGTTACTCAAATTGAAATTCATTTAAACAATTTTTTTACTTCCAAAAATCCCAAATGGAGCAGATAAGATGTACGTTTTATAAATAAAACGTGGAGTTGAAGCAGCCCTTCAGGTAGTAAAAGAACCTGTTCAGGTGATAATGTACGGGTTTGTTAGAGTCAGAGTTAAAGTTAGAGGACGGCTAAGAAGACGATCACAGGTCGTTCAGGTCTACGAGACAAAAAGAGCAGTGGACGTCGTCTAGGCAACCAAGTTTGACCTCCAACTCATAATTAGTATGTTTTGGATTCAATCATGTTTAGGGTGAGGACTTTATATGAACATTCAGGTGCATTTATATATTAACTCAGGGCTCATTGATGCGTTACAACACTATGGCCGATCTGTGTCCATGGTCCAGCGAACTGGAAGTGACCTCAGTCACTGTTTTGCAGAACATCACTGGTAATGGAAGAATGTCACAAAATGCATCCTTCACTTTACCAGTGCAATTATTTCATCTCTCAAAATGGCCGAAGCTGAAGACGCAGCTGTTCTAGCGGCTATGATCAGAAACAAGGTGTTTATGACGGATCTTGTTTGTATTGCAGTAACCCGGTTAGCATAAAACCGACACTGTCGTATGATAGCCGAGGTTTTTTTCTGTTCTAACAACGTCCATTCTGCTCATTTGTACTTGTAGCCGAACCAGAGTGTCTCTGCTGCATCGCACCTCATGTCGCCAATTTTCCTGGTGATGGCCGTGCCCATTGTGGAGAGAGCTGCAGTGGTCTTCTGCCCTGCTTGGGTAAGGGTCTCCTGAGTCTTCTTGTACCTACAGAGAAGAGGAGAGAACGACGGAAGGATTGAGGGAAAGGTGGGAATAGGAGCATGAAAAGAGAACGAGGAAAAGAAAAGAGGGACAGTTTGGAGTAGAATGGAAAGAAGGTGTGGAATCCAGTACAAGCAGGACCGAGAGAGAACAGATTGGGATGGGGAGGAAAAGGGGAAAAGGATGTTACAGAGGAAGATTGATCATGAACACGAAGCTAACAGTGTTTTGAGATGCTGCTCCCTCTCACAAAGCATTTTCTGTTTGGTTTGGAAAGCATGAACTTTTGAGCTCTGCCAAACTTGAAGTTGGCAGCTTTCAGTAAAACACAAATACAGAGAAATCCTCCCTATTAATGGCAGATAGGATTTAACAAGTCTGACTGCAGCCAGAGGTGTGGGATGGGTGGCTGTATATCTGGGAATGAAGGAAAGCATCACAAGAAGAACCATCATAAAGATGCTGATGCTAATGAAAGTAAACATTATAGTTTAAATATATGACCTCACCTCTTCCCAGTTTCTCATAGCAAGAAAGCAACAATTGCAGAGTTCCAAGATTTTAAATCCCCTTAAACTTATACAAAGCTGCTAAAACCCACCGGTCAGGTTCTAATCTTGTTGTTTTGTAGGGTAAAAAAATCAAATTAGGAAATTTAAATTTGGATTAAGCAGCTCCAAGCACAGATCATATGAACAGATCAAACTCAGGGTCAAGACTGGGCGTTTATGGCTGTGTGTGATCAATGTGTAGGAGTGTGTTACAGGCGTCAGAGGCATCACCCATAAGTCTGTGCTGCCTACATGATTAACACGCAGACATGAGAGTAGTATCCTCATCCTCACCTCATAATGAAAGACAGAATGCTTAAAAGTATTTATAAAAATGGTGAACTCTTCCCTTAGGAGCGAAAATTAATATTATTTTGAGTATTATTATAGAAGTTATTATGATAACTACAAACGGCAATCTTTCTACCAGTCGAGCAAGAGCTCCGCCCACATTCAGGTGGGATCTGCTCGAAGTTTCTGCCTGTTAAAAGGTCAGTTTTTTGCCACCGTCACAAAGTGAATGTGCAAACATTCAACAATATTAGTATTGTTGAATGTCTACAGTATAAAGAGTTTAATCTAGACCTGCTCTTTATGGAAAGTCCCTCGAAGTAACTTTTGTTCTGATTGGTTTCCATACAAGTATCACCGTTATCGTTACAAAATCTTCTGATTGTTGTTGGCTAAAATAATCACAATTACTTTCACCAGCAGGATGAAGCAGAAATGGCATTTCCAGAGTTGATGTTTGACTGATTCTGTAATAGTTTGAGAATTGGATGAGCCTCTGATGCCACTGACCAGATTTGAGGAGACTAGCAGGGCCAAAAATGGCTTCTTCATTAATCATGAATTATTTGTAAGATAAAGAATCATCGGTTAAAATGTCATGATGTCGAGACATCCCTATGAACGAGGAACAGGTGTGGTTAAAGGTGTACACACAAACACACACACACACAGAGGAACTGAGTAAACACTTTTGTCGATAAGCAGTCAATCAACACGGCTGACCCGCGTGACTATAGAGCAACATTTGCTGAAATTTGTAGTACATTTTAAAAAGAAACAGGACGATGCTTTTGTCTCAACAATATAAACATATCTACCTCCAACACTTTTATCTCTGACCTTTAATCTTTACCCATCTGATATTCTCACATCAATATCCTGAAACACCTTCATCTAAAATCATTTTTACTTTTAACTGCCATTTGAAATGACATTTCGCTGTGGTGGCGGAGGGTGAAGAGGACGCGACACGTCGGTCGGCGATTCTCGTGTTAACTGCTTGTTTGGCACTCTTTGGACTTTAGGTGCAGTGTAGAAATATTAAGTGGCACAAGATTTTTACTACAGATTTTTATAGAATAATTTTTTTATTAAATGTTTTTTTGGGCTTGTTCATATTGTGAAATAAATAAAGTTTTTATGTTTGGAAAACAAAAGATTCCCTACGTATCATAATGGCTGTAATCAGAGCTCCAGCACTAGATGTCACTAGATTTTACTCAATGTATCTTCAAAATATTGGTCTTATTGAATGTTCACAAAAAAAAAAAGAAATAAATAATTAACAGGTGCAAGAAATCTTCTTTTTTTCTTTCATTTCTTTCCGATAACCAAGGGA
Organism: Lophius americanus; assembly: GCA_037951165.1. Taxonomy (NCBI): domain Eukaryota; kingdom Metazoa; phylum Chordata; class Actinopteri; order Lophiiformes; family Lophiidae; genus Lophius; species Lophius americanus. Next base: position 1,777,908 of record JBBDHG010000086.1, on the reverse strand, counting down.
AAAAATAATTATAATAATAATAATACATTTAAATAACCCAGGGGCGGTTCCAGAGGGGGGATAAAATGTCGGCGGTTCTCTTTAGAATGGAAGCAGAAACACGTTCCCTAAATTCAACAGCCACAAACGCTAATCTACGACAACACAACAATAGCAAAAAGGACAAAAGGAGGAGGAGTCTCCCAAACCTTCAAGAAACCAAACAAAGCAAGAACACCAAAGAGAAAAATGTAAAAAAAACAAAACTCACACTTCAGACTGGGAAATGTCATCCAAAGTGGCAGATGCAGACAGATATCTGCAGACACAACAGCAGCATAATGACACAGGGGAAGAGACATCTTCATTCATCAGCATTTGACTTACAGATGCATACAGTTCTCATTTGTAGCTTCTGCACTGTTAAAGAAAACATTTTTAAGGCTCTCTAAAACATTTAAACTGATCTGTGTGTTTGACGTAAACAAGTTAACATCAGTAATATGGAGAATTTATAATTCCTAGGATTTTTAAATACAGCAAGAATACATGATTTTTAATACAAACATGGTTTCAATTTATGAACACTATTCAAAATGAACAACATAGGTAGAGTCCTTTATTTCTTAACTGCCCATTTTATAATCATCTATGATGTAATCCTATGCAGGATTTCAGTAACAGTTTGTAAGCTTAATAATCGGCTTCCTCTGCATTGTTGGAAAACAGAGCAAACCTTTCAGCTCCAGCTTCCCTTCATCACTGCTGCAGCAACAGCGATTCTTCCCCATCAGTCTAGAATTGGAGGAAGTGAATAACTTCCATGAAGTCACATAACACCGGGTGAACGCTCTAGTCATAACAGAAGTTCAAGCCCTGACCCTCCTCTGATGAAGACCACACATTACCTCCAGTGTTTAATCTCATTTTAGCACCGACCATCTAAATCTCATGGTTCCCAACCTAAGGATCCCGACCCCTATGAGAGGTCATCTTATAAATCCAACCAACTATTACTATGATGGCTCATCCGTAGCAGGGTCACGGCGGGGGTGTGACACCCTGTGCAGGTCGCCAATCCGAAATAAGCAACATTTAGTTGCAGAGTTCTGTTCTGTTGGTTGCTAACCAGTTGGGTTCACAGAGGCAGTCAAACAGTATGGTACAATAAAAAAGAGCAAACACTTCCAACAACATATTTCGGTTCGGTCACTCTGTGCCAGCATACGTGAAACAGTATCATCACTCACAAAGACGAGGTCATTCAAAAACCTGAATACAACTATGAGGCATGGAATAGGAATAAAAAAGTATCACAATTACTTAATGGCTCTTATTATGTAATCAGCTTTTGAATGTAGCTAAAGGTTGTTTTAGGCACATGCCAACCAACAATAATCATGTCTGTAACCTGAACTTTCTGATGAACCTCTACCATTCAGATAAAAAAAGCTAACCTCCAGCATTTCCTTGTGAAAATGTTTATTTAAGACTTTTCCTGTACGTTATTACTGTATACAACTGTACCTTGTAGCTGATGCCAAGAGTCCGTCTCCGACATCTTTCATGAATATCTGAACTTATTCTTATTCTGCTCAGGTTTCCATTTCTTCCACCGTGTATTTGATACTTGCAGTGACTTCTCGTATTCTCGTGCCGCTGAAACACTGGCATTTCCCCCGTGGGATAAAAGCAGTCACGCTACTCCTTTTTGATTTATTATATTTCAGATAGAGTTGTCAAAACAACTAATATTACTACGTTTTTTTCAACAAATTTACAATAGAAAAATGCTAATTAATGGCGCTGTGTGATGTTACGTCCACAGTAGCTTAAACACGAAAGTCGCAGATGAATTACTGAAGTGGGTCATTGGTTCTCTTGTTTCTCCTGATAGCTGGAATCCATCGTTTCAGGATTTCATACCAAGCAACAGCAAATGTGCAGTTGTGTCAATGTGAAAGTACTCAAAAACTTTCCGGAACTTCACGCTTCACTTCTCTGTAGAGCTCTGGTAGAGCGTGTCAGAATCGCATAACTGAGCTCCGCTTTCTCGAGCAGATGAAAATATGCTGCCTGGTCCAAACTCTTTGCACAGAAAGTAGGTGACGGACTGTGTCGTTTTCTTAGCTCGCTCACAATGAAGACAGTTTTATCAAGCTAATGTGTCCGGTGTTATTTGGCTTTACTGAGATCCTAGTTTAGCTCTAGCTTTTCTGTCATGAGGATTTGTGAACCCTCATGGTGGTTTTACTTTCTTCCACTCTTCTCACTGTTATTTTCATCTCACTTGTCCCGTCGTTTTGAAGTTGTTACGATAGATTCTTGCGTTATTTTGAATGCCAATGGTACTCTTTATTTTAAATCCACTATGGCACCATCTAGAGGATTGGAACAGCATTTGGTGCTTTTTTTTCTTCTTTAAAAAAAAAAAAAACTTTAAAATCAATGTAGTACTAACACCTTCATTCATATTTTTAACATATATAATTAAATATTGATACTGGGCAACCATGTGACAATATAGTATTTCTAAAGCAAAATATAACGATATCATGCTGTATTGAGTCTCCCCCACCCCTAATCATCAGGTCCAGGCCTTCATCTACTTCTCCGTCATAAATAATTGTCCACCTAGTTCTTTGTTTGGATCAGCTATGTGCTCCACATAACCTCTTATCAGAAGCAGAAAATTCTCAAACATTCCTTTCCTTTGATTTGATCCTACTGTGCCTGTGTGTGTGTGTGTGTGTGTCTGTGTGGGCATGTGTACACGCACACGTACGTAGGTGAGCAATACAAACCCAGACTTGTTCTGGTGATGGTGGCAAACACATGACTGTAAAGACCAACAGTCAACACAAAGCAGATGAGCGGACATGTCAGCCTTATGTCGGTGTGTGAAAGTCAAACACACGCCTCAGCAGGACCGGTTCACCTGTTGGTGTGTGAATGTGTGTGTACGTTGAATGTCAAGAACAGCCTCACCCTGTCGGGATTGACTAGATCCGAGAGAACTTGCCAAGCCAGTTCATTCCAGAAGCAGCCAAGTGGAAAATTCCTTCAGCTCCTGACTTTGTGGCAGAAGCTCACAGGAGACGGCAGAAAAGCAACTGATTTAATGTTTTTCTTGCTGACTGGGTTCTGCAGGCGGTGATACAGAGGCATGTTAAAGATCTCAACCTCTGTGTAGTTTGCATCTATCCTCCACTGACAGTGGTGATCAAGAAACCTGAAACCCAGTGCACTCAGTGTCTGAACGTCCCACGCAAAAACTGGATCTTGAACTAGATCAGCACAAACACAGCTTACGACATCATCCTTCACAACAAGGACTTGTCCCATAAATAAAATCCTATTACGCCTTTTTATGGACATGACATTAAAATGCGCTTTGCACTGTCTGAGTGTAACACAGACATGTACGGGAACCAAAGGGTTAAGTCCCGCGGATCTACTGTGCCCTAGCGCGTGGCATGGTTGCATAGTTATGTCCAAGCCCGACCGAGTCCGGGAGAATACTGACTGAGTCGGCCTGGACCCGGCAGACTTTCTGTGTCATGGCCGAAGTTAACGTGTCTCAGACGCACTTAACATCTGCTGAAGCACTGAGTTGTTACGCTGTCACAGTTGTTGTTACCATGATTAGGTCTTGTCTGTTTACCCTGATAACTCCAGTCGGCAGAGTTAACGACTGTAGGAGGTCTGTTTTTGGCCGCATTCCTGTTGCTGGCGTTTAAACCCATCAAACACAAACTTTACACGCCGTCATCAGCAGTTATAAATATACTGAAACTGGAGTCTGACCACATAGGAACTACTTTTGTCCGTTCCTCTCTCCAAAGAGCCTAATGGGCTTCCTTCTTTTATTGATGGAACGCAGTACTTGTGTTTCAAAAGTGGTATGTGTAGTTTGAACTGTTTTAACTCATAGTTTTAAGTAGAGATACAGCCATAGCAATTTCTTGGCCGATAAAAATTTTGGCCTCTGAGAACCAAGTTAGTTAGTGGGAGATGCATAAGCTGTGTGTGCAAAGTAAACAAACTGTTTATTCAAGAATGTTTAAAATAGAGCCAGTTATGGAGTTTTAATTTTTAGGGGTTTTTTTTTAATCAAAAAGGTTGCAGCATTGTCATGTTTAACAGTTCATTTGTCTTGTCTGCAATGCGCCCATCATGACCAATACTGTCAATACGCTGGCGACGACTCAATGAGCTCGTTAAGGCAGCTGGTTCTGAGCTGGGAGTGAATCCGACTCCAAGGTATAAGTGTCAGAGAAGACACTGGGAAACTACACATGACGTAGCTTTTTCAACATCATGTCCATTACTATTTCTAATCTGCAATGTTAACGGTTATTATTACTTCATGTATTTTGGACTCTAAACTTCCTATCTTATTTTCTCATTACCAGCGCGTAGGTTTCTGGGATCTGACTTCCTACATATTAACAGTCAATTTGGGAGCTACTACCTAAACAAACAGAATTTAAAAAAATATTTTATTAAAAAATATTCTATTAACTAGTTTAGGGGCGTTATTTTCTTGTCAAACAAGATACATAACCTTCAAATGACCTGACTGTATGACAAGAAAGCTTTTTATTCTGAAATATGAAATCTGCGATTCTTTTCCTTAGAGCGGAATCAGACAGTAGTGTCAGTTTTCCGTGTAGCTACAAGAGATGAAAGCAGATTGGATTTATTAGACAGTTTAAAATACAGAAGACCGTTGACTTGGAGAGGAAGCAGAGAGGACAATATGCGTCATCTCATTTGGATGGAGGAAGAGGGGACAACCCGACCTATCTGAGAATAAAAAAATGGGCAGATAACGCTAAGAAGGGGTCCTTGGAGACAAACAAGTGATGAGAAAGAATTATAAGGCTTTAAATAAAAAGAGAATGATAAACTTATTAATAGTCCTACAGTTGCCAGGCTACTGGCGCACAGTACGGGAGAGACTAGGCCACTTCCTCGTTGACTGTTGTGCCATTATGACAATCTGTTTCCGTATTTACCAGGCAGCCATTCATTGTTTGAGGTGTGTGGGTGATGTGATGGTTAGGTTCAGGCGCAGCGCGGTACAAAACATTGTGCTTTATAGTTGTCCGGATTTAGATGAAGCCTTGAGGCAAATGATTGGCCTTATTCGAGGAATCGTTTCAGTCCTAGTGAACAAACACAGATTCATGCTGCAGTTGTTAGAAAATCAGATCCCATTTCAGTGTTACAAGTCTAGCCACACATGCAAAAGAGTCTGGACAGAGGTTATGATCGTGAATCTGTGGAAGAAGCTCCTTCAGAGACAGAATAGCTCTTAAGTAAAAAGACTCCAGCAAATCCTTCATTCATAAAATGTGGCTTAGGTAAAACACATTCACACGTTCTTCCAAGCAGGCACAGATTGAAATACTGTCTGTTTAAATTTGAGTGTCCTCAAACATGGTTAGAAGGTGAGAACGGAGAGAGATGGTGAGTTGGAGCGTGAGAGAGCAAACATGACCCAGACATCATCACTATTGAGCGAGCAGCAAACAGAACATTGACTCACAACTCCAAATTGGGTACTTTCTCATTCCACTGGCCCAGTTTCTCAGAGGTTCTCACATAGCTAGAAACAGAGAACATGAAGGAGTCAAGGCACGGTGCATTCAACAGGAGGAACCACAGAGTCTCTTCACTATGGTTAAGATACAACGGATCAAACAGGGACTCAATCATAGAAATAATATAACTTTCAACGACCACATGGAGAGCAAACATTCAGCTTTTCAGCAAAATCCTCTGCTCTCTTCCTCTGACTTCCTGGACCATCTTATGTCTTCCAGCAACAACCGCCGTTATGATTATCCAACTGTAGCAGAAGCATCTATTATGTAATGTTGCCTTGCCTTTCGTTAAATGCCCAGTGCTGTAATTACTTTGGAACCAAATTCAAGATACGCAACATTTTTAATAGGATGTGAAACGAAAAGTATTTTTGACAAAATAACAACTTTCATTTTCGTGTGAAGGTGAGAGCGGAGACTAGAGGGTGGGAGAGCGACGCCACTTTAAAGGTAACAAAACTGTGGGGGCGAGGTTTAAAGCTGTGCAATGCCACCAGATAAAGGGTTGCATCAACTAATGAGGAAGACCATTTTGTTTCCATGAAGACGTGGCCAACATTGTAGGCTCTTGCCGACAAGCTCCGCCCATTAACATAATGAATGTTTTTCTACAGCGATGCGCCCAACGCCACAGAAAACAAAGTAGTCTCAAATAGGGCTGCAGTATGGATAATTTCAGTAATCGAGTATTCTATCGTTTATTCTGGCAATTAATAATAGTAATAGTAAAGTCAATCTGCATGGGTAGAGCCGTCGTCCCACAACCGGGTGATCAGGGTCCAAGCCCAGCCCCTGACACAATATGCTAATTATAGTTTAATGTTATTTCTGTTAGGTTATTATTGTCTTGTCTGAGCCTGTTTGATGAATACATACGCGTTGGACGTCTGTACATCCTGCCAGCTCTTGCTGAGATTCTGCCGCAACTCATTGAGCGTGCTGAGGCCAAGTTTCCTCTTCAGCTCTGCGGCATGTCTCTCTTTGGCGGACAGGACTTGACGCAGGGTGTTGATCTCCTCCTCCACCTACAAAAACAACAACAGCACTAAATTTAAAAAAAAAAAACACACACACTCTTCTGGGTCACGCTGGCAAAGATCTTTACTTCCAACTCTCCACAACAACAACCTCGGGCCTTTTTCATAACAGAAATGTTGACTTGTAGCAGGAGAAGGTTTTTTCCATTGCTTAGCTTCATTGAACATTTCAGTTCGGCTGCAAGCAATTAATGAATCCTGGAACCAGACCGAAGGAAATACAATGCAGCCATGATTTTTTTTTTTACTTTCTTTATCTTTACAACCAGGCTTTTACTGATAGTGTGTACAATAAGGTCTGATTACGGGTGCTCATTATACAATTTGATCATTCTTTTACTTCAAGAAAATACATTTTTTTGTAGAGGGAATCACAGCGGCTGACCAAAGTAATTCTAAATTCATCGATTTATAAAAAGTACTGTCAAACTTAATTAAAACAAATGTACGAGACTCAAAATTGTGTAACGTTGTATTTCCTTCATTAACCATGAACTTTGTAAAATGTAGGGGTGTCTCCTTAAATATGTGGAACATTCATAACTATTATAAAACCTACCCAGCTGCAAATGTTAATTCCTAACTGATGTTAGTAGTGTAAAATCAGCTTAAAAATAGAACTGATTTTTAACATCAGCTTGGACTGTGCCCTTTTATATTTACAGAGGGAGTAGGTCCTGTTCTGCTGCCATGCATGCACAGTAGCCCAGAACAGAACAAACTCTGGCTCTAGAGAGGACTTTTCATGTTTAGTGGAGGAAGAATCATGAAGAGACGTTTTGCCACTAAAAGCTAATGAAGAAGATGAGGAATAAGTATTTGCTGCATAAATAATGTTGTCAAGTTGAAGTCTCTTCATCAAACTGGGCAAACAATCTATGATTGAATGTGTTTTTCACCTGTAGCAGTATAATTTATTATCTCACAGTAGGGGATTTTCCATGGGCCCCATAAATCTCAAACTTCAGGATCACCAGATCGGCAATTGTGCTTATAGGTTAAATCAGACTGTGGTGTTCATCATCATCATCAATAATTTCACTTTGGTGAATTTGTGTTTGACTGAGAAATAGTCAAACACACTAAAAGTCAGACTTTGTAAGACCAGCTTTGGTCTATATGAAACATGGAATACATTAAAATATAATCCACGCAATCTTGATATTTATGAAGCTGTGACCAGTGAATGAAAAGAATCACTGGTAGTTTTTAAATTGTTGAGTCAACTTTATTTATAAAGTATCTAATCACAACCAATGTAATCTAAAGGCACTTTTGAAAAAAAAAAGAGCAGATCTAGACTGAACTCTTCATTCTGCAGAGGCCCAATAATTCAACATGACAAAGGACACGGAGACAAGGGTGAAAAAAAAAACCTATAGTTGGGCAGTTCCCAACTCAGGGTGGGCGGAGCTCTGCCTTGAAAATTGGTTTGAGAAGGAGAGAGAGAGAGAAAGAGAGAGTGGGAGTGGCTGTCAGAGAAAATGAGAGAGGATATGTGAGCGAGAGTGAGAAAAGGGAAAAGAGAAAGAGTTGAGAGAGAGATACAGAGAAAGGAGAAAAAAGAAAGATTATGAACAGCGAAGGAGAGACTTAGAGAGAGAGACCGGACAAGAGAGAGAGTGAGTCAAAGATGGGGGTGTAGCAGGGAAGGAACAATGACATGTCTGTTACGGTGACATCCACTATAATAACAGCATGACTTTTTTTTAGTAGTGGTGTTATAAAAATATGGGAATTGCATAAAAACCTATGAAGGAACCGGGGCTCAATTATGATTTGTTTTATTTACCCAACCCACCATGATCTTTTTCAGGAACGAGCAACGTTTTCTTCCTAAGTATAAGCTATCAACCAATTTTAGGAGTTCTGGGCGTTACCTTGATGAGCTCGCTGCGGAGCTCCTCAGCCTCTTCCTCCGTCAGGCCGGGTGGAAGAGGATTGGCTGCATTCCCCACTGCTCCCTCCACCAGCACGTCAGACAGGCTTTCTGAATTATCCGCAACCAGACCCTTGTTAGGGGAGTTCAGGTTGATATCTGGAAAGACAGGAGAGAAGCAGAGGGGGAAATGTTCATGAGAGCCAGGATGAGTCAGCAGATGATTAATCGATGTTTTAAAAACCATGAGTGGTTCACTCGGATGTTCACTCTGTCTGTATATCCATTTCACGCATACACAAACGGAGAGCATGAACAGGATGGTGGTGGCAGCAGGAGATAGCCGGCAGGAAGAATAAGAGGCCATTAGCCGAGTCAGGAGCTGAATTGCACTCTCGGGAGTGTATCATGAAAGCATTTCAAATGCACAAACAACAAACAAAAAGAGGAAGAAAAACTTAAAAGAACAAAACAATGTATTAGTCTACTTTAATTTATCCAGAGGTTGGCCGCAGCAGGGCCGAACTATTAATCCGATTTTAATCTCAATCTCAGCTTCAGACAATTGAATGATCATAACTGAGTGATACCAACCTTAAAACAGCTCCACTCATAGAACGCTCGACTGCAATGCAAATAAACCACTGCCTGACCAATCAGGACCGCCCGATCCACTGCCTGACCGATCAGGACCGCCCGATCCACTACCTGACCAATCAGGACCGCCCGATCCACTGCCTGACCGATCAGGACCGCCCGATCCACTACCTGACCAATCAGGACCGCCCGATCCACTACCTGACCAATCAGGACCGCCCGATCCACTACCTGACCGATCAGGACCGCCCGATCCACTACCTGACCGATCAGGACCGCCCGATCCACTACCTGACCGATCGGGACCGCCCGATCCACTACCTGACCAATCAGGACCGCACGATCCACTACCTGACCGATCGGGACCGCCCGATCCACTACCTGACCGATCGGGACCGCCCGATCCACTACCTGACCAATCAGGACCGCACGATCCACTACCTGACCGATCAGGACCGCCCGATCCACTACCTGACCAATCAGGACCGCACGATCCACTACCTGACCAATCAGGACCGCCCGATCCACTACTTGACAAATTAAGTCTCTGTGCAGCATTAGCTAATATAAAACAAAAAGGGGTCCAAAACGAGAATTGGCTCCATTATCTGCTTGACCTTCAGCCAGAGGTCATAGCAAAAAGCTTGAGGGGTGGGGTGAAGTGTACAGGGTCATTGTTTTGGACGTCAGAGTTAATGATGGACAATTCAAATCACGTTGGTCTGTAATGCATTCACCATGTAAGAGATTTTGCTTTTTACAACTGGTTGTACTAGTTAGTTGTGTTGCTGTTTGGCACAGACACAACTCTTAAGCTCTCTCTAAATATGAATCGGTTATCAAAAATGCTTCCTAACACCGGATGATGACTCACTTTTCACCTTCTGCTCCTCCAGCCATCTTTATTCGTTATTGAAACTCATCTGGACTGCTGGTTTAGAGAACAAGTGAAATACTTTGCAGGGGGTCGTTGAAGAGGCAGAGCATCTAATGCAAATACCACAGAGATCAAGGGATGCTAATTTAATAGTGGGCGATTGAGATTAAATAGATATTAAATTAACTGTGCAGCCCCCATACTGAAGATTACTCATTCTATAGAGTAATCTTAAGAATAAATCATACAGATGAGAGTTGTGTCTGTGCCGCAAAGCAACACAACTACTTCCAGTTGCGAACATGCCACATTCTACTGTTTCATGTGATGAATGCATGAAACACAAAAACTACAATGAATCGTCAGCCATCAACTCGGCCGTCCATAACAGCGACCCGGTACGACAGGTCAACGCGAGCTGATACCACATTCTAATGGACCAAATACATGCGTCCAAGAAACCCTGTCAGTGACGAAGGCTTTAAGAAAATGGTGAACAACTGGAACATTTCTGTGCGCTGTGTGCCACGTATGGAGGGGGGAGTAAAGAGTGATCTCACAGCACAGCAGATTAATTTGCTACAACCTGCGACCTGAGGTCAAGCATAGCCGTATATAAGTTTAAATAATCATGGTTAATGAACACTTCCTCTGTCAGAACTATTACAGCATGGAGTTTATCATTCAACTGAGGATGCCATCATAAACCTGGCAACGGTGGGAGCGTGGCACAGCCTGAGCGGACGCCACGACAGAAGAAAAATGCTTCTGCTGGAGAGAGGGGCTAAAAATAGACTAAATGCAGCGACAGCCCAAAATCTTAAGAGTATTTATCAAGTGGGTGAGCCCACTAAGGACATGAAACCCACACAAACACACCTCCTTCCACACGAGAGTTTCTGCAGGTTTCAACAAGTTCTATTTAAGACATTTGAAGACCTTTTTCAGACTATTATAAATTATATATAAGACCATTTGAGCAATTATAAACATATCGGGATGTCCCTTACTTGCAAAGTAAATTAATTTACTGACAGAATTGTGTATATGCAATGGTGTGTTTGTAAATTTTAAAAAGCTAATGCTGAAACGCAACCATAGCATTTTAATGAGCATGGCTGAAGTAGCATTACCTCGAGATACTTAAGACCTATCTGATCATTTTTAGGACCTTGTACATAGTACCTCTAAATATACTATTCCTTTGAAGGCTGAAGGCCGAAAATCCATTTTATGAAATTTTAAGAGCCTGTTAGTAGTGGAGGGCCGTGAACCACATTCTCATTTACGACTTATTTTAGGATCTTATAGACATCCAGGCATGAAACCGCTTCTGAATGCAACACTGAGCCATTATCAATTTATACAGGACTGCCTGCACAGCAGCTCGCAAAACACATCGGACTACAGTAGGAAGAGACAACAGCGTGGCACTAGACCAATATTAAGCTTCTTCTCAGGGACAATATCCGCAATCCACTGCTCAGTCCTCAAGGTAAATTGATTCCAAAGCAGCAGCAGCATCAGCAAGAGATAAAACAAAAAGGACAGTTGAGACAAATATGACAAGATCAAAACAAATATGTGAAATAAAGAAAACAGTACATCAGCATTCCACTCTGTTAGTGATGTCAGGTTCTCAGGCCTTGCTGCTTCCAATCGAAAGGTCATAATTCACTCTATTGTTTTAGCCGTCCTACTAGTCCGTAAATACTGAGTCATGTAGGCCACCGCAGACACACCCTTTATTAACTTGCATAACCTGGCCCCTGCGGAGCATCCTGGTCTATTTCCTGGTGATATAAGTGCAGACATTTAACTCTGGATCTCTCCCTGTATGAAACCTGGACGTCTGAAAAAAGAAATGGCTCAATAAACGTACCTTCATCAGGTTCTATCGAATCATCCATCTAATTTTATCACACAGGTGTGATTAAAAAAGGTTCAAAGTAATGCAATGCCTTTCAATTATGTGGATTCCACGTAAATGAAATAATTCAGATTAATGTGGTTTGCTTTACTAGAATAATTAACATTTTGTATATCCTCAACAAGCCCCTATCCTCTGCATTGTGTAGAAAATTAATTAATCAAAATGTGACATTAATAATCTCAAACAGTCTATATTGACTCATCCTAACTATTTCCATGAAGTCAACAAACGAGTTGCTCTAATAGGAGTGGTGCGATCGAAAAAACAAAAATAATCCAAACAGATATTTAGAACCACTAACCGACGTGATCTTGTCCATGTCGCGTAGCCAAACGCGGCCAGTACGCAAATAGGGGAGAGCTCAAACATAGGGCGAACTGAGCAACTTGTTCTAAAGAAAAATGCGGTGTCCGTCGTTAGGGCACATTTTGGCGAGTCACATGACCGGAGGCTGGCTAGCTGGCTGCTACATTCTTTCTGTGTTTGTGTGTATGACACAAATCATAAAGTCTACATGTTTTATTATATGTTGATGTTGTTTATGCCTTGTGTTTTTTATTCTTCTTTTCTGTGCTGAAGTCGTTGTTAACCACTTCGCTACATGCGCTGAAAGGTGGTATAAATGCCCCCCTTGTAAGTGAAATATGAACATATACAATAAAATACGACAAATATAAATTAGATCTCTTTCTGGCAGTTCATATGAGTTACATTTGGGTGAAATCGGGCCAACGGTTTGGATGTTATGTTTGAAAACCAGTGTTTTTAATTAGTGTAGTAGTGAGCAAAATATGAGCGATTAAGAGAATAAAAACCAAGAAACAGTTTTTGAGTTGCATCAGCGGTAAAGGAAAATTCGATAATATCCTTTTTGTGGATACAACAATGATTAAATGAGACCATACGTACTTTATGTAAAGTCTTGTATTAATGTTATGAGTTTACTTTATTCATATTGACTCAACATGATGGGGAGACTTAACATTTAAATTGAATAGGCTTAAGATTTGTATGCCATTCAAATTGTCTGTTTTGATGCCTAAAACATCTAATTACATTTCAAGTGTACGTCTTTATCAGTGGGTCAAATTTAATGAAATCTTCTTTTCCATCATGTTGATACACGAAACATTCACGACGACTGCAATAAGGAAAGGTGAAGCCTTTATACTCTTTTTTTTTTTTCTTTGCAGGATTTAGTTTTTACTGTATTACATGCAAGAATGCGTCAGTTAGCCAAAACTCCAGCTCTCAGTCAGGTTTCACAGCTTTGATGAGGAAACAGTAACAGCAGGATTTTATCAGGTCAAACACGGCCAAGCTCAGGTCAATCTGAAGACAGACACTCAACCAGTCCCTAAAAATGTGGCTTCCTGAGGAAACCTGGTGCAACAAGACACATCCATCACAGCCACACATTATTACCAGCTGCAGGATGCAGAACAGGAAGTCTCATATGGAAATTTGTAGCCATACTGACCTGGAATCAAACATTGCTACATAACAAGAGCTTTTTATCTTTAGTTTTTTTATCTTATTTATATCTTTTGTTTAAGGTTTCTGTCAAACGCCACTCACCAAACTGAAATTAAATATCTTGTACAGTAAATACATCGACGATTGTAATCTATCAACAATCTGAGGGGAGGATACAGCTTTCAATTACCATTTGTCCCTGTTTTTCCATACAGTTCGGACTGATTATAGTGAACAATAATTTATTAATTTCGTGAAACGTTGAACAGGGCATACGGAAATTTGAATTTAAGATGCAAGCGTTAAAATACCTTGAATTTTCATTTGCAGAAATTGCCACGGGACTACAGCCGCAGCGTCGTAACTCACTTTGGCTCTAGTGGTGGCTGGCAGAAGGTCACTAACAAGGAGGATAGTGGCTAAGCATGAGTGACAAACAGTGGTCCGAATATGTGGTGAAAAACCTTTTACACCAAATATATATTATAATATATTAGAATTGTATGGAAATAAAAATGTTTTTAAAAAATAAAGGTAAACATGGACTGCCTGGTTTATATAATGATTCAGCGTTATCCAATGGTGTCTCCCCGAGGTCAGCTGGAGATGGAACAGATCTGTCAATAGGTGATGGTAAAAAGCCTGAGAATGAAGTCAAACATTGATGTTATCCTTCAACAACAAGTAAACAACTCTTGTTTTTCGATCCCCAATGACGTCCGGTTAATATTAACCACATTGATTTGTGGTTTGTGGTTAGGGAAACTTCCAACACCAACAATAAATGTCGCTAACGTTAGTCCTTTTGTTGATAAACATTTATCTCACTGCATTTGGGAAATTATGTTGCCGTGTATGACTGATTTCATATCAGATCAAACGGTTTTTGGAAGCTGGAGACTTCAGTAACACGATCCTCCTTCCTGTTCACTGAGAACGGGCCCCTCTGCTGCTCACGACGGCTCTTTTTCTAACATTACTGAACATCAAACTAGTAAAAAAACGAGCCGGAAATGAAGTCGATATACTAACTATTTACACCTAGATTGATTGACTTACGATTTTAGATTTGGCAAAAACGCGTCAACTATGCCCTGAGAGCTAGCTTACACATGAGCTAAGCTAACAATTAACGTTACCTTGACTAGCGGGGTCCATGACGTCGCTTCAACAGAGCAGAAACTCCTTCTTTCTTTTAAGTCAAACTAGTTGAAAGTTAAATATGGAGACCTAATAAGTCTGGCGTGGTTTCCAGATATCCTGCGGGGCTCAGTCACTGATCCCAGTGGGTGAAAGTCGTCGACAGGCACAGCCAGGAACCCAAAACAGCCCCAACAGCCAGCTCAGCTTAATGTAGTCTGTGAAGTGTACGGTAATGACACAGCTGCATCCGGTGAGGCGTTTCAAAATAAACTCAAACTATTACTGATCCGGAATGATTCCGCAATAACGGTAAATTACTGTAGCGTTTCAGACTATTGACACAAAACCAGAGGTGGGGAAATGTAGAAAAAGTATGTTTTATAAAATATTTTATCAAGATGTCAGGAAAAGGTGCAACTTCTCATTTCTGGCCATAACATTGTAACCACTGACATATGCAGTGGATCACATTGACTAACAGCTGGACAACAAACTGAACTGGTCATACATTGACTACCTCAACAGGATGGGACAGAGCACTTCACAGACCTTCACCTTTCAAACGCTGCTGAAAACTTCTGCAGCTGTTTTACTGATCAGTAGTAGACAGTGGGGAGGCAGAAAGCAGAAAGAGGCTCAAAGGATTTGCTCTTAACATCTTGGTACCAGATACCAACTCACGCCTTCAGAGATCTACCGGAGTCCAAGCGTCCACGGGTCAGAGCTGTTTTGGTGGCGAAAGGGGAATCTGCACATTATGTGGGAGGTCATGGCTGCTATGTCAGTATTTCTAAGCTACTGTTTTGGTCGGTAGGCTCAAGATAATGTGTTTTCGAGCTTTATTTTGAAGTCTATTTCCTCCAAACAGGAAGTTAAGTCTATCACCGCTAACAGGTGTGTATTTTATTCTGTTTCCGGCGTGTTGAAATGACGTCAGAGACAGCTGTTTTGGATATATTTTTGTGTCATTTGTCTATCAGTGTACGGAATTTAAGTATTTTACATTTTAAAACATCACGCATACAAACACACGCACTCCTTGTGGGTGAAATCAAATTTATTAAATCTATAAATATATCAAACAAAAAAAAAAAAATCATAAACAGCTTTACAAAAATAATCAAAGTGCTCCTACAAATTTGCTTTAAAACTAAACAAACAAAACCTCACGTTTTCAGAAATGAACCAAAATCAAAATACAACACCCAAAAATCAAGAGCAGAAGAACAAAATGACTTCCACCTTTAAAAAAAACAATATTACTACGGCTCTTGTACCAACAACAAGAGTTCTCTCCCCATTTCTAATATCATATATACAAGCAGCACCTCATATCATCAGGCTGTTCCACAACTCTTATTTATGGGGATGTAACCAAACAGTAGATTTTTACATCTAAATAATTTAAATATTGTCTTTAAATATGACCTTAACTTTTTATTAGCAGAACTATAATCATTATTTGATAGATTTTGTCTAATATTGAGAGATTTTCCTTTATATCCCGCAGCCACACCAACGGTAAAAGACAGCAACGCCACAAAAATGACCCTCTCAACAAATCATTTGTCCACATTTTCCATTGATCTTGATATTATAAGTTCCATGAAAGTCAAAGTTATCCTGTTCAGTCAATGTGAAATAAATTAGATTAATGTAAACCTTTTCATACGCGTTTATGAAAAACACGTATATCTAAATATGTTTTAATTCACCATTTGCTATTTATATTATATTTATTATACTACATTATATTTTATATTTACTATTGAATGACTTCATTTACATTGAATCAACACGGCAGAAAAACAAAATGTAAACCTTGTACTTCTGTGGTAAGATTGGCCGAAGATGATTTTAGATTACTATTACAGCTCAATATTTTCTGTACACCGTAAAACTCAACATTCAACCACTGCTAATACTAACGCTGCTTCTTCCCCTGGAAAAAAAAACCAAAGAACTTGATGGGAAGGGCATAACTTTCTCTCTAAAACAAACAGCAGGAGAAAAACATCTCAGAGGGAAAGATCCACAGATCCAGAGAACGTCTAATCTTGTTTCCTCCGCGTGCTAAAGTCGAGCTAACGTGTTTAAACCCGGATGAAAATCTAGGTGTAAAACAGAAACAGCTTCTTTTTTTTTTGCAGGTGCGTCTCTCTTTCCTCTACTTCTTCTTGTGGAGCGGGTTGAGCCAGGAGAAGCAGAAACTGGGTCGGTGAGGAGCCTCAGCGATGGAGATAGAGTTGGAGGTGGAGGTGGAGGTGGAGGTGGAGAGGGGAGGAGAAGGACTCCCCGGCTTAGTGTCCGTCTAGGGCAAAGAGGACAGCAGTCAGTTTTACACCGAGTCTAGATCCAGGTGGAAACGCCATCACTGATGGGTTCAGTGTGACGACGGCGTTTCTCACTCTGGCCTTCACTGAAAGATCTTTGTCTACGTGTGACGTCATCATCTTCTGGAGACGCCTCAAAATCTTATATATTCTCAACCATCCATCTGGACCACCTTTCACACAACCTCACTGGAATCCACTCAAAACTTCTTCAGATAGATAGATCAATAAATAGAGACCTATCGATAAATAGAGAGACAGAGAGATAGATTAAAAAATAGAGATAGATCAATAGATAGAAAAATTAATAAAGAGATAGATAGATAGATAGATAGATAGATAGATAGATAGATAGATAGATAGATAGATAGATAGATAGATAGATAGATAGATAGGCAAATTGAGAGATTGAAAGGTTGATAAATAGAGAGAGCGAGAGTGAGAAAGAGAGAGAGAGAGAGAGACTTTCTTTGACTTTCGACACAACTTTATTTAGTGACCAGTGAATTCAAACAGTGCCAAGACAGCCGGTGCGTTTATGTCGATTATCTCAGCTGGCAGTCCCTCAAGCGAAAAACAGTCTGTAAAATGTCCAGTAAGTCCTGTCCTGGATGTTCTGCAGGTGTAGGAAAAAGTCAGTGTCCAGCTCTGAACTCGCAGTCGTCCTGTACTTAAGTGTAAATTCCAGGAATTTGTACTTGATTAGATTATTTCTATTATGCTACTTCATTCTTCGACTCCTCCTCTTCTCGGAGATAAATCTGCTACTCTTTGCTCCTCTACATTTGTCTGACCGCCGTAGTTGCTCGTTACTTATCAGATTACCTTTCTGCATACCGATGTGTCTCACTCATGAACTGCATGACCTCAACCTTTAACATCTACTGCAGTAAACCGGGCCAGCGCTTTGATGCAGCAGTAATAGTAATGGAAGAATACTGAAAGGGAACAATGAGTATTTTCACCTTAATACTTTTAGTGCATTTTGCAAACGACGCTTGTATACTTTAACGTGAGTAAAGTTTTGATTTTAGGTCTTTTACACGTAGGATTAGAATGTCACTTCCTGTGTTTACTCTGAGGCACCGGAGGACTCCCAATAATTGTGAATGGAATAAAAACCAAACAATGAGAATTGTACGTAAATATAAATATTAATTATACAATTATTTAAATCAAATCAGGTTTCTCAGGAAAAAATTACTACCTAGTTTCCAACAGGTGGCGATATTACGGTAATTGCATACTGACATGAAGTTACTTGTGTGAGTAATGCAAAACCATGAATATACGTCTTCTTCCGGGGACATTATGTTTATTTCCACTACTTCACTCTGTTATCAACCACAACTGAAGAAAACACAACTTCTTCAGTTGTGTTTGTATTTGTTGTGAAGTCACAGATATGTCCGAAAAACCAATCGGCAACAAGCTCCGGTTACTTCTGCATAAGCGATCTACGCGATTGATTCATAGGAACCCAATTTAAACTGAACCGGATCAACGGTTGAGAAATTACAGTCTGAGAATAATCAGAGACGAAACTCCCCCTAGAGTTGGAAATATATTACCGACCTTTCCCAAAATCAATCCGGTACTTCCTCACACTACGATCTATGGAATGTAAAGTTTGAAAAGGATTGATTTTGTGTTCTGCCCAGGAAACAGTGTTTTCCATTAAAACAAAAATATAGAAGCTCCCCTCAGTGAGTAAAATATGAAATACAAAAGTAAAGTATGATATTTACAAGATAGAACTCCTTGAGTCGATTCAAATGCACCACATTTGGACTAAGTTGGAAAAAGGATTAGAAAGTTATGTCAGGAAAACTGTATTTTTCTAAAAAAAAATTTAAAAAAGCGCAGCCTAGGGATTAAAATATGAACTAATAAAGTGAAATATCATATACAAGATAGACCTCCTCCAGTCGATCAAGTGTTGTAGTGTCGGAAATGTACAACCCACCTTTGCCCAAATCAATCCAGTTCTTCCTCGCACTAAGGTCTATGTGGGTACCAAATTAGAAAATGATCCATGAATTGTTTTTGGAGTTATCGCACTGTTACGATGGATGTACGGCGGACGCGATTCCGATTCCATAATAGACACAGACTTTTAGGGGATATTTTAATAATTTGTTTTTGTATTTGTTAATAATTTCTATTTTGATTATACGTTAATCACAGATTTCCTCAAAGCTCAGTGCTTGGAAGGATATAATTCCCCCAAGATTTACTCGCTGTAGATAATGCTATCAGGAAAGAATCCCTAAACTTTTACCCTTATGCAGATGACACACAATTATACTCACCAATAAAACCTGGTGAAACTAATCCCTTAATTAAACTGACAGATTTGGAAAACCTGAAAAGAGGTAGTTCTTTCTGGTCACTCTCCTTTCCCTTCCTGTGTCTGAGAGGTGGAATCTGACATAAAAAGTCAAAATAAGTGATGGTTTTCTTTCATTATTATCAATAATTACTTTGAGGTAGTACTAGTAGGAGTAATGGACCTTTATGAAAAGCAGTAAGAATGGTAGGGAAGAGACACACTGCTGTACAGTCTCTCTTTATTTCAAAATAAAATCCCCTTTCCAGCACTTCCTGGTGGAGGCAGCAGGTGCGTGGATACCTGAGCTGTGTAGCAGTGAGGGTGGGGCGTCCCCTGCTGGTGTTACGTGCATATGAAGCGGCCGACGTAAGCCCAAACCCTCTGCAGGATGACCAGGAAGGCCAGCAGGTAGAAGAGCATAGTGAGAGCCTGGAGGAAGATGAAGGGATGGAGAGAGAGAGAGAGAAGTGGAGGAAGGACACGACAAAACACATAAAGGAGGGAGAGGGTGGCGGATGAGATAAACAGACGAGAAAAAGTGGTCAGAGGGAGGAGATGAGACGGAGAGGAGGAGGGTGGAGATGACGCGACATCGAGAAGAGCGTGCCGTGGAGAAGGAGGCAGGAAGGAAAGAGGACTGGACTCCAGAGGTGGACGGTAAAAAACTTAATTTACCCAATCACTGAAACAAACTGCACAACACATTTGGAATAGATGTGAAGAATAGAAAATGATGGATAGGTGCCAATAGAAAATACAGAATTCATTAATTATTAATATTAAAATTGAATTTCTGTTTTTCGAATCATTGTTCTTTTCCTTCTATGACTCCTTGTTTTTCTTTGTAAATAAACACATTTGTCATTGATGATTTATTAGTGAGTTTGTTTTGTGGCTCTGTCTGAAAACTATTGACCGATGACTCCAGTTTTCTAGCTTCAATTTTAATTATTAATAACATTTTTGTATTTTTTTTTTTTTACCATTTTCCAAATCCAGTCAAGACTCCCTGAATGCTTTGGGAGTAAAAGTGAAGCCTGCAGCTCCTGAGGGGGCAGATGACTCCTTTGACTCCTACTTCTCAGATTTAGGCTGAAGCATACTTTATCTTCCTTCCTCCCTCCCTCCTGTCCTCCCTTCATTTTCAAACGTGACAACAGAACAAAGTGATGAAGCCGAAGATCAGCAAATTGATAACAGAAAAAGAAGAAGTTGATGAAGATGAGCCACATCAGCAGGTCGGTGAGGAGCCTGGAGATGATGGTCAGACTGGACCACACTGACCTGCAGGGAGTCAGATGGAGGTTCTATCTCTTCACTTTCAGCAGTTTCCACTTCGTCCTTTAAGTCTTCAGGCTCTCCGTCCTCTTCCTCACCCTTTGAGTCTCCACCCGTCAAGCTATCCGTTCTCTCCGTGCCCTCCAACAGGTCCTTCCTCTGCACTTTGCTGCTTTCATCAGACCCGACGTCTCCGTTTTCCAGCCTTTCCTTCATCACCGCAGCTTCATCACCATCCAAACTTCTTTCCTCCAGCTCTGATGCCCATTTCAGATCTAAGTAATCTTCATCACGTTCCTCTAATCTGCCATCATGGAGCTCAAACTTGTCGGAACTACATCTCTCCTCTAGTGTCGGTCGCATGGATGATGGATGAACTTCTCCAAGATCTCGACTGCCCTCAACCGACGCTTCAACCTCAGCTCTTGGAAAACACACCCAGCCCAGCATGTCCTCCTCCTCTTCCTCTTCCTCCCCTGTTGTCTCAGTTTGGGGTTGAGGTTGGTTTTCTGGGTTCTGTGGAGGTCGCTGAGATGTGTTCTTGTTCTCAGCATCAGGAGGTTGTTGTGGTGATATTTGGGTCAGAGACTTGATTTGGACTGGTAGGGAGTCTCCAGTGGGGTGAGGTGATCTCACCCTCTGTTCTGGATCATAGAACTTTGGCACTCTGGGCCAACATTTGGGTTTGTACCAGCTGGGGTAAAGCATAGCATCTTCCTCCTTCTTCACTTCCTTTTCTTCTTCTTCTTCTTCCTCACCCTGAGCGCCATGTTGTGCCTCTGTCTCCCTCTGTGCCGGCGCCTCCCCCCCTCCAGACTGACGTTAGAAGGAAAACAGTTTAAATCCATCTGAAAGCATCAAATATTCTCCAAAGCTTAGAATCTGCTCTCTGATCATTTATTATCCTTCTTCAAGTTTAGGATAAACTCTCGGAAATCTGAAAATGTACTTTCCCTTTAAAGGAACAGTTCACCCAAATATTAAAACTCAGTCATTGTCTACTCATCCTCATGCTGACAGGTGACGTTTCTTCAGGTGGGTTCACACCTAACTTACTTTGTCTGGACTTTCTGGCTTTTACACTGTGATCTGGACCAAGTCTAAAATCTTTTCTGGCCAAGGTCCGAATCAAGAAGCACAGAATTTGGTCTGTCTTGAAGAAACTTCACTCAAATCTTCCTTAAATGTCTGTGAAATATGTTTTAAGGGGGTCAAACTAACTATCCTTTAGTTTCAGGGGTGATTTGGGGAGAAGTTCTAGGATCAACCCTGGATGAAGGTTTGAAGGCTACAGTGAAAGTTGCAGCTTAAAAACAACATTTTAAAACCAGTTTATGATTCCAGATGTGTGCCGGAGACTGGGATTACAGTGTAGAACTGAATGGAGTCACTTTAAAGCTTTAAGTTGTTTTTTAAACTCTTCTTTGGCTTGTCAGGAGAATGTTCTCCCGTGAAGCTCCAGAAATGTTCTATTGATCAAGAAACCTCCTTCGTCTGTCCATCAGCATCGGGCTGAGTAGTGACTAGATTTTAATCTTTGGGTGAACTGTTCATTTACGAGTGTTGTTAACATAGCTGAGGTTTCCCACCAGGTGTGATACGGTACCTGTTGTGTGCTCATCTCCTCCTCTTCCTCCTCACAGATGTTTTCTTCTTTGACCAGAATGGGAGCCACCTCCACCTCCTCTTCCTCCTCCTCTTCCTCTTCCTCCATCTTGCTCTTCTGAGACGATTCTCCTTCCGTTAAAGCGTCACCCTCTCCCAGCAGTCCTGCTCCCTCGAGCTCCACAGAGTCCCTCACCAGAGCTGGTTCTGGTTGAACTGAGGTTTTTGTTGGTTCAGCTGTCTGTACTGGTTCTACTGGTGTTGATATCTGTACTGGGATTGGCTCTTGAACTGGTTCTACATCCAGGTCCAGGTCCTGTGGTGAGCTTTCCTCATGCTGTTCTGGTTCTATACTCTGGACAGAGGCCTCTTTGGGTTCTTCTGGCTCTTGTTCCACAACTGGTTCTTCAGGAACATCTTCCACAACTTCAGAGAGATTAAAAAAAACATGTTTGCGTTTAAAGTGTATTCTCACGCTAAAATGTGACGTTTTACTGTAACTAGTCTGAGGTTTAAAATCTTTAGTTTATTTTACTTGAAGTGGGAAGATGAATATGCACTGTAAAAAACAACAACTGTCTCTTCTTACCTTTGAGGAAGTCAATGCCTCTCAGAGCCGTTTCCTGTCTGCAGAAGTCATATGTGTAGTGACCCAAAGTCTCACAGCCCGGTTTCAGTGTCTCAGCAGGACAGGAACCGGTCGATGCGATGACTCTGAGGAGACATGGATGAAAGAATCAACAAACTGCTTCAGAGAAAAACCATATCCTAAGAACACTTTCGATCAGAGCACGTCTCCATACTCACTTTTTGATCAGCTCTTGCGAAGTCTGAAGGCAGGATGAGAATGAGAAAGAAAAATAAAATCATTTGAGAGTCATTACAACCTCATCACAAACAAATGAACAAACTAAGAACCATCTGCTTCTTTCTGATGGACCACTTCAAGTCTAATAGTGTCTTATAGACACTCTAGACTAAGAATTACAATATACACAGATCGGCCATAACATTACAACCCCTTACAGGTAAAGCTAGAATAACATTGATTATCTTGTTACCAGTAGCTGAACGTTGTGTCATGAAATGGACAAGCGTAAAAAATCTGAGAGACTTTGACCAGCGCCAAATTGTGAAAGACAGATGATTGGGTCAGAGTGTCACCAGAACTCCGGGTCATGTTGGGTGTTTCTGGACGACAGCTAGGGAATCAGCGACAGGGCTGTTTTGACTGAGGTAATATGTATTAAAATTATTATATTTGTTATTGATCATAGTTGTTGTGATGTCAGCTCTCTCTCTCCGCCCCTCACCAGTGCACACTAGCCAAGTAATTAGTTTCAAGGGCTTTCTCCCTGGGTGAGCAGGGGATACAAGATCCTTGGGGATGATTGGAGGATGTGTTTGCCTGTATGGGTCCGTCAAACCTTTCTCTCTGCCTCCAACATCATTTTCAGGATTAAATATTTACTTGCTGTCTAATATATCCCATTCACTAACAGGTAACCATGGTAACTAGATAAGCAATGTTATTCATATTTTATCTGTCAATGGTCATAATGTTATGGCTGACACTTTCAAATTAAAATATCATTACGGTGGTTATGATTCAGATATTATACATAAAAGTAAGAGATTTCAAATGTGTTCATCGTTTGTAATTCATCTCACTCAATTCATGGAATGAATTCAAATTGGGAAGAAAATAGTAAAGAACAATTATAAAATTAGATGAGTAATTAGAATACTTACATTCAATGTTTTAGTCTCTGCTATGTTTGTGAGTGACTATTTTTGTAGTTCATCAAAACAAATAAAACACACCTGGACAAAGGCGGCCATGTCCTCCTCCTCCATGCTGCTCCCTGCCGTCTCCAGCAGCTTGCTGTTAGCCTCCACGCTGTCACCATAACAACGCACCATCACCTGGATGTGGCCCGTCTTCTCCTCCTGCTCAGAGCTGATTTTCAGTGTCATCGCCTTCAATAAAATAATAATAACATTTAGAGTACAACTATGAGTAGTCCTGCTTCGATTATTATTGCCGTTATGTATTAGCGTATATCAACTTTGCATATAGTGCTGCACGATATACAGTATTGCCATTCTGGCTGTATGTCAGCATGTGTACTTGATCTGTACTTGAGTGTATTTGCATGAATGAAAGCTGTCGGTTTAGCAATCAGTTAGACATAAATACCTAAATTATTCTAATAGAAACTGGCTCATTTGAAATAACTGTGTCTCCAAATGCAGTCACGGTAACCATGCTGACAGCGCCTGATACCACCCACTGAGGCTCAGAGTCAGCGGAAAGCAGAGATTAGCCTCCAAATAAATGAGGCTCTAGAGAATACCATTCTTAAAATGATCTCACGGTGAGTATCACAAGAAGTTCCAGAATAAGTGAATATATAAGAAATTAGGCTTCTCTGTCGTATCCAATGGGACCATATGGGACAGGCTCCTCTGGTTTATTGAAGGCAAAACTATTAGTTTGTTTTCTTCGATATTATGATTAACAGTGGCAGAACAAATTTTCCTGCACGATGGACGCCAAGGGATAATTGTAGAATTGGATGCAATTTATTAAAAATATTAATACCATATTTTTCCAGCTTCTGTCCACTCTAATGATGATATCACCCACACCATTTCTTGAGGGATTTAATGACGTCTAACCTCTGATTGTGTAAAAGATATGAATGATGAAGAAAAAGTTTAATCATCTATTGAAAGCTCAAGGTTTTGTGAATATTCTAAAGTTGGAATGAGGATTCTGGCTTTAAGTATGAATGCACAATGAATGAAGTAGGACATTTGGTAAACAGCAAATGTCACCTCTCCAACAGGTGTTACTTAGCATTGCAGACCAGGAATAACGATCAAGACTTGAAGTTCTGGAGATGTTCTGACCCATATTGCAAAATGGTCCTTATCAAAGGTGCCCAGGCCTTTTTTGCTTGACCATTGTGACTGCTTCAATGTTAACTTGCTGTCTGTACCTATCAGTGGTTATAATGTAATGCCTGATCAGAGTGCAGTGTTTGAATATCTGACCTTCTGTCTTTCCTCCAGGATGGAAAATACATGGTTGAACGCGTCACACACACTCTGCTTCTGAGTCTTAGAGTTCTCCTGCAGAGGCAGAATGAGTCCATTATTCTTTTATATCATTCCTGTCTGTCAGCCCAAAGCTGATTGGAAACACTCGCAACATACACGACATAAATCCATAAATACAAGCTCATTAAGTTATAGCTTCATCACTAACTAATGGGCTAAAGAGGATGTTCTTTATTTAACAATTGTTTTTGGTTCTCTGAGTATTTCCAGGTACAGGCTAGTTTACGATAGTATTCCTTATCAAGGTTTTTTCATAACTTGCTTTGAAAAAACCTTTCAAACATCGTAAGAACTGTGGGGCACCTCAATGTTTCTGCAGGCCTCCTCCAACTCATTGATCAAAGTCTGGATTTTGTCGTTGACGGCCACCAGAGACTGGACCTCCCCACTCAGCTCATCCTGTGGAGCAACAATAAATGAACTTGTGATCAATAACTGCATGGAAGTTTGTCTTAAAAATTGTTCTTTACTTGAGAGTCAAGATTTAATCATAAAGAAAAAAGGTTATTCAATACTTAAATTACCAGCCTGAAAATGTATTCACCAATCCTCCCGAACTAAATATCTAGATTAGTTAATCCTCATCAGTCTCTGACATCACAGAGTGGAATTTTTGCCCACTCGTCTGTGCAGAGCCGCTTTAGTGCAGCCACGTTGGGGTGTTTGTAAATAAACTGATCTTTCCAGGTCCCACCACAACATTTCAGTGCGGTTCAGGTCCATACTTTGACTAAGAGCCATTCAGTAGTAGTCGTTCTAGTAATAACAGTAGTGCTAGTAGTAGCAGTAGTTCTAGTAGTAATCGCTCTAGTATTAGCAGTAGTTTTAGTAGTAGCAGTAGTTCTAGTAGTAGTAGTAGTAGTAGTAGTAGTAGTAGTTCTACCTTCTTCTGCTGGTAGACGTCCGTCAGAGGAGCCACCTTACAGGACTGATGAGCACCGAACACTTTACAGAGGGAACAGGTGGGAACTTGACAGGTGAGACAGTAGATGTTCACCTTCTCACCCTCATGATCTGAACAGGTAACATGAGCGGGAGGTGGGGGAGGAGGGAGGGGGCTTGAGAGAGAGGAGAAACTTCAGGATCTTCTAAAGGAAAATTCAACATCCCTTGAACTCAGCTGGCCTCACCTTGTGTTATTACTGCTGTTGTTGAGCTCCTGCTTGTAGACGTCAATGATGTTCTCCACCAGCAGGTTTCGCTGCAGACCGTAGACACCGTGGCGATCCAGCACCACCTCATGCCTGCAGGATGGACAGCGGAAACGGCCACTGTTCACCATCATGGTGGTACGAGCCTGAAACAAGGAGGGCTTGAAAGATGGAAATATTTATGTAACCTTCAGCATCTGTTCAAGACTTCAGGACCTCCCGTCAACACGTAACAGTTGGAGTTTGTTGTCATACAACACAGTTGCATGCTGGGATTTCAATAATAAGCAACAGTTCTAATATCAGTCAGGGTCACTGCTAAGGAATGTGTAGAATCTTGGAAATTACTCCCTCAGTGAGGAGCTGATTCAGGACGGATAACTGGGTAGACTGGAGAGTCCCGTGTTCCCCGTCCATCCCTCCACAAAATGTAGGTCCTCTCCCTCGCCTGCCACCTGGGTAGCAACCAATAGGACGGCAGATGCAAGGGGACAGAAACAGAAGTCCTACGCTGTCAACACCAAGAGCAAGTGTAAATCCCTGGAAGTCCCCAATGCCTTGCCTTTTACAAGCAATCCCCCTGATTGAACTCCTCAGATTATGTGTGAGTCATTAATAATCTCAAACAGTCCGTATTGACTCAATCTAACTATTTCTATGAATTCAGAAAGAAGATCAGATCCCATAATGACTCGATAATGAAGATAAATATACTAGGTTACAATGTTTTCTGAGTCGAGTTACAAAACAAGATAGAGTTCTTTGCTTAAATTCATGAGCCAAATATAGACACAATTGGACACATTGTTTAGAAAATTGAGTTTAGGGCCAAAAAGCCCCCCAGAGAAGGGAAATTTGGACTAACTCTGACCAACAGTTTGGTGATTATGTCTGAAAAACAGTGTTTTCCGGTAAAAGAAACTGAGTAAAATATGAATTATTATCGTATACTATGATATTTACAAGATTGGTTTCCTTAAATTGATTTATATATACCAAATCTGGACACAATCAGACCAACGGTTGAGAAATTAGGTGCGGAAACTGTGAATTCGGGGGGAGGTCACAGAAGAAACGCTGTTCCCTCACATTGTAATAGGTAAGTTGAGGTAGTTTGGGTAGGGGCGGGGTCTCCTGGGCTAACTCTAGAAGCTACTGAAGGGATTATATATCTCATCTAGCCCTAAAATCTCAAGATCCAACCCCAGAGAGCTGGAAGGAAAAATGGATGGATGGCTGATTTGGTTTTTGAGACTTCCTGGTTACAAACCAACCAACCAAAACAACAACAAACCAAGCCATCTAACCAACCAACCAATAGGCCAATATGCTAAATTACAAAACATCCAACATAAAAAACAACCAATCGACAAAACAACCATCTGAAACCATCCAATGAAACAACAAACCAACCACCTAAAAATATAACTCCCTCACATATGATATAATTTCACAGTGCAAAAAAAATCTCTCGATTTTTGACAGAGGAAACCTCTGCCAAGCAATGCCCATGACTCTTGGCTTGATGATATTTCTCATGTAGCCTTCCAGTGACAGAAACGTCATCATCATGCCAAGACAATCAGACACAGGGTACGGCTAGTCATGTTGTCGCAATCTAAAAAATACTGGATCCATACTGTCTTCTGGATAAACCTGAAATCAAATCACCTCTTCCTCCCCAGCTCCATTTACAGGAGCGTAAATTTGGATCTATATCAACATAAGAGATCGCAGGAGAAAAGAGAACAGAAGTACAAACTGATTAGAGGGTAGAGAGATGCAGTTAGACGGACAGATGAGTGAAGAACTGGACAGATGACCAGAGAGAAGGTGAGAGGTTGGAGGGTTGAAGCGTCCTGAAATAGTCGCCGTTAATAATCTTCAGCTGCTCCTGGGCCCGACGGAGGGATCAGAGCGAGGAGCTCATTTGAAACTTGTTTCAGGTCCACTTGGTTTCATTCAACGTGAGGTTTTGGTGAGATTGAAATTTTTTTATGAGTCTGTTTCAGAAAGGTCAAGACCTGAGTTTCAAATTGAGGGAGGGGCCTATAAGGTTTCCACCTCATGTAGCACACACGTGAACATCACACATCAACACACATGCACGGTGTGTTTGTGCATATGAGGTTTGGAAATACAGGAAGCAGTAAAATTAAAGGTACCAGAGGTTATGAGGAAAGCGGTACCATTAGAACTGGAGATGCGATACCATTAGAACTGGAGATGCACCACAAAAAAAAACCCCACCACTTTTATGAGGTGGTCTGTGGTTTTAACTGGTAATATTCAGATGAGAGGCTCCTTGATGCATGAATTTTATCTTTGTATAACTTTGCAAAAGTCAAACTTTGGCCGTTGGCTGTATTAGTTTTTAAAGCCTTCCTTTTTCAGACCAAGGCTGGGCAACTCAAATTGGGAAATCAACATTTTAGAACCTCCAACTGACGCAATTTTACTCATGTCAGTCTTTCTGATTAACCTAACATTAACCTGAACCTTATCTCATCTTCAGGTCAACTTGAACCATACCTTACTCTAACGTTACCCTTAACTTTATCTCACTATAAAGTTAACCTTAAATATTACCTTACCCTAATGTTAAACACCACTTTGATGGAGCCTAATGTTAACCTCAACCTCATCTTAGCTCAATATTTACAGAAAACTTCTTTTACGATAACATTACTAAACCAAACTATATCAGACCCAAACATAAACTAGAGCCAAGTATAACTGTCACATTAACCTGAACCTTGTCTTACCCTAATGTTAACCTGAACCTTAAATTACCGTATCATTAACCTGAGCATTATGTTATCCTCATGTTAACAAAAATCTTATCTTACCATAACACTAACCTGAACCTTTATCTTACCATAACGTTAACCTGGACATTATGTTATCCTAATGTTAACCCAAACCTTATCTTACCATAACACTAACCTGAACCTTCATCTTACCATAACGTTAACCTTGGCCTTATGTTATCATAATGTTAATGTGAACCTTTTCTTACACTAATGTTAAGCTAAACCTTAATTCACCCTAATATTAATGTGAACCTTCTTCAAACTCCCTAAAATCTCATGATCTACATTATGAGGACCTGCATTTTAACCTAATAACAAAGGCGAGTCCTGGCTAGTGGCTGTGTGAACGTAGGTCCCCATAACGTAGACAATATCAGTACAAGAACAATAACACTAAATGTAGGTCATGGAAGGTGACTTTGTGGAAACGAGCAAACCAGCTAAACATCCACACATCCCATTTTAGACACGGTTAATCCACTTTACACCCACACACAAACACACACACACACACATACAAACACAAAGGATGTAGGCTTTGTATAAAGTATGTGTGTGTGCGTTCCTAATTAAGCAGTAACATTTTTTCCGAGGTGTGTGTGCAAACATATCTAGAAACATGTGACTCCAGGACGGCTCTATTTTGGTGCACATGGGCACATTTTCCAAAATAATGTCTTCATTTTCACTGATTGCACCTGAAATTTTGCAGTTCTGATAAAAAAAAAAATCAAATAAACCCGGTATGCAGACATCTGTTTTACACTGAGTGAGTATTATTAATATATTATCTTGATTTTATTATTTCATCTCAATCTTCAATAAACAAAAGGCAAAACATGACAAAAGGTAATCTTTTATACAGTATTATTGGGAACAATCGAATGAAAATACCTGGTAGAGGTCGTTGGCACACTTCCTGCAGAGGTTGTGCTGGCAGGGCAGGATGACCACAGGTTTGTTGAAGAGCTCCAGACAGATGGGACAGATCAGCTGTTTCTCCAGCATCGCCATGGCTGCCTCACTCTCCGTTCCCCCGCTACCCTGCAGGCACATCAACTCAGCCGGCAGAGACATGGCCGCTTCGCCAACTTTCACCTCCTCCTGTGGACACCAGAATTTCATCGATGAGTTTCTGTGGAGCAAGTCCAAGTTTGCACCAGAGCCTTTTCAGACCAACGACTAAACTTTGACGGTAATAAATGCTCAATTACAATTTTTTCAACACTTTCTCTCAGTGTCTTCCCGAATCTGATGAGCCACACAATGAACATCTGGGAAAGATTGGTGGAAGCTGGGATAAGAAAAGAGGTGATCAGTTATGAGCAGCGGTATGGATCCATGCCAGGAAAGATCACAACAGATGAGATGTTTGCTCTGAGAGTGCTGATGGAGAAGGGTCGTCTGGAGTGAAGGAAGTACGTTAGAGTTGTACAGGATATGTATGAGAGCAGTTTGACAGCGGTGAGGTGTGCAGTAGGAGTGACGGATGGATTCATGGTGGAGGTGGGACTGCAAGGATTGGCTCTGAGCCCCTTCTAGTTTGCTGTGGTGATGGACAGGCTGACAGATGAGGTCAGGCTGACAGATGAGGTCAGGCTGGAGTCTCACTGGACTATGATGTTGGTGGATGAGATTATGATCTGTAGTGAGAGGAAGGAGCAGGTGGAGGAAATCCTGCAGTGGTGGAGGTATATGCTGGAGAGAGGAGGAATGAAGGTGAGTCGCAGTAAGACAGAATACATGTGTGTGAATGAAAGGGAGGCAAGTATAACGGTGAGGATGCAAGGATTAGAGGTGAAGAAGAGGAAGGAGTTTAAGTACTTTGAGAAAAAACGGTGAGGAAGCGAGGGCAGGCAGGGGTGGGTGGAGAAAAGCGTCAGGAGTAATCTGTGACAAAATAGTCGCTACAGGAGTGAAGGGAAAGGTTTCCAAGATGGTGGTGAGAGCAGCTCTGCTGGATGGTTTAGAGACAGCGGCAGAGCTGAAGGTGGCAGAGTTGAAGATGTTCAGATGTTCTCTGGGAGTGAGGAGGATGGACAGGAGAGGGACAGCCCAGCTTAGACGTCTTTGAGACAAAGTAAGAGGACAGATTGAGATGGTTTGGACCCGTGAAGAGGAGAGATAGTGGATCTACTGGTAGAAGGATGCTGGAGATGGAGCTGCTAGGCAGGAGGAAAAGGGGAAGACCCAAGAGGTCTGGATTTGGTGAGAGAGGACATGCAGTTGGTTGGTGTGACAGAGGAAGATGCAGAGGACAGGGCATGATTGAAACAGATGGCCCACACTGGAAATCCGAAAAGGGAACAGCCCAAAGAAGGATGTCTTATCTAATAATTGAAGTTTTAGGCAGACTATTCCATAAAACAACCTCCTGTTTCGTGGCAAAGCAGAAGAAGCTTCATATGCAGCAAAGCAACATATTTTGATGTTCTTTGTGATGGAATAGGAAGTCCATGGACGTATGTGAAATATGGGACAGATCAGAGCATGAAAATGGAAATGTAATTTCCTGTTTGACGATGAAACACCAACATTCACCACGGCGCCTTCTAAACTGTTTGAATAAACATAGAATATCTATTAATGATAAATATTAAAGCGTTTTTGGCTTTTCTCAGTGTGGTCAACGGGTTAACATCAATATCAAACAGAAAAGTACTAAATGTCCTATTGGCATGAAGACTGACTGAATTCTAATAAAGTTGCCTTCAGGTCTGGACCCTTATCCAATATATGAAGTTTTGGGCAGACGGGACCATTAATGTTGAAGTTAAAATCAACCTTCTGTTTCAGAGATAAACTTCAAAATCTAACCACCGTCACCTTTTCACAAAATTAAATTGAACTATGTTCAAAACCTCTTTAATTTATTCCTTTTCCACAAAGGGCGCTGATCTCATGACCTCCTCCGGCTCTTGTTGACGAAGGTAACAAACGGGACAACAGTGGGAAAAACAGCTGAAACCGTCTGATTACTCACCTTCCTCTCCATCTTCTGATGGTGGGTGTTGGAGAGTCTGGTGGCAGAGGTGGTAGTTAGATTTCCTCCTCTTGTATCTGAACCGTTTGCTCAACTCAACAGTCAGTCATAGAATCATTTTAATTCAATGTTTCAGACACTGTTGCCCAAGAGCGGAGATCCTGATCCTCAGAGCAAACAACCAAATCTCTTCAGAACAACTTTGTTCAATGTATTATTGATTTTGCTGGATATTTTCAGGATAGTTTTGAGCAAACTAGAATCAGGATTTCATTCGATGCTGGGTCATATTTACGCGGGGCAGCTGACTGCACAGGCCAAAAAAAGTCAGCGGCGTCTGCCTCAGATCCGGAAATACCCAACTCACCCCGACACTTTGAACATGAGCTTGCAAGTTTCAACGGAGCTCAAACACGAGCTTGTCTTCCGGTTAACTTTAAACGTTCGATGTCTTTTTTATATCCTCTGAATTCTGAGAACAGAAAAAACAGTCAGTCCAGGAAAAGCCGCGTCACATCAGCGAAGGGAAAGGAGGCCTCTTCCATGTTGCTGGTTCGACACATCGCCCTTCTTCTTCAGCTGTGTTTTGTTTGTTCGCAGCTTCATCACCATCCACAGAAATGTCTCTGTGAGAGAGGACACATGGGGGGCTGATCTGTGCTGGGGACGGGGGTCAGGTTTCAGCCCAGTGCCTCTCAAATGAACCCACACACACACACACACACACACACTCCATATCAGGCCTGGGTTGGTATGTGGACGGATTAAGACCCTGCCAGGCGTTGCTCTTTCTACTGTTACACGCTGGCTGTCCTCTTAAAGGTGCCAACTGAAGCGTTTCAATAGGCACTGAGAAGTCTATGAACCTCCATAAGTTCCTGTCACCACATACCATTTATCCCAGCAGAACCAGTTCACGACATCTCCAGGACTGTGAAAAAGTACTGGAATTCCTTCTGTTACTTTTCCATTTTTGACCAGACTAATCTGTCAGATCTACAAACTAAATTTGACATAAAACAACCTGAGTAAAAGCTAAATACAACTTTTAAATGGTAATTGTATTGATTGAACCAACACAGTTCTCTGAAACAAACTGGGTCTGTGTGACAAAGTCTCAGCCCCCTGAAAAACAAAATCCTAAAAACTACCAAACAACAATAAGAACTGGTTACAGCTGGATTAGACCCACCGAGACCGGATCTCTACCGGCACCGTTTAACCACATCATCACGTCAATAGACCATCTTCAGAAGCAGGAAGTTGGCTCCCAGGTCTCACCAGTATTAAAAAAAACAACAGAAATTCTAGATGGTGATTGAAATCAATCTGTCTGGGAAGGGTTCCAAAGATGTTTTCTAAGGTTCTGGGAATCCACAGATCCACCTTGAGACACTTTATCTACATATGGAGGAGACTTGGAACAACAGTGAAGTTTCACAGAAGTGGACCACCTTCCAAAACCCTTCCAAGAGCAAGACGGAGGCTCATTCAGGCCAAAGTTCCAAAGAAAAACATCAAATGAACTACAGGCATCTCTCACCTCAATAAGGGTCAGAGGTCATGGCTCAACTGGCCATAAGACATGGGTAATAATGTCACTTTGGGAGAGCAGTGAGTAGAAAGCCACTGCTTATCCAGAATAACATTAATGCTGGTCTGTATTTACCCACAACACACCTTGATGACCATCAGAGCTTTTGGAAGAATCTTCTCTGGACTGATGAGTGGAGAGTCGAACCGTTTGAAGACAGGGGTCCCGTTCCATGTGGTGTGAACCGAACACAGCATTCCACCAGAAGAACATCTGACCTACGGTCATACATGGAGGTGGCAGTGGAATGGTGTGGAGATGCTTTGCTGCTTCAGGACCAGGACGACTCGTCGTCATTAAGGGAACTCCAATTCTCCTCTCAACGAGAACATTTTGAAGGAGAATGTCAGGTCATCGGTCTTTGAGTTGAAGCTCATGAAGAAAAACAATGACCCCGAGCAAAGGATTAAGTCCACCTCTGAACATCTCTGGTCAAATCTGGACATGAACCCTTTTGAGATGCTGGGGTGTGACGTGATAAAATCAGTTCAACACAAAACCTCCACATGGCTGCAATAAATCAGTTCTACAAAGAAGAGTGGGCCCAAGACTGATCTCCAGTTATCTGGAGTGTTTGGTTGCAGATGTTGCTGCTAAAGGAGGAACAACTGGATCGTATGATCGGGGGGGGAAATACTTTCTCACACTAGAAGTGTTTTGCCTCATTAAATAAAAAGTATTCAGTCAGGTCGTAGTATATTGAGTTTGAAGACCCGACAGAGTTTTGTCTGAGATCCAAACATGCACCGTAGATTTTAACAGGGTAGTCATCTCGGTTTTCTTGTTTCCATATAAAAGCTTCATTGGGACTCTGGAGATATAAATTATTTCATAATTTTATGTTATCATTTAGGATTCTTAGCTCAAGCCTTCAAACCTTCCAATCCAATGGAATTTTATCTGATGAAAATAATAATAGGACTCATTTAACCCTCATAAAATGCACCGGGGTGTTCCACAGGGTCACAGTGTTGGACTTCTCCTTTTTTACTTTTGGGGTTCTGTCAACACAGACATGACATCATACAGTATTTATGATGATTACTACATGAAAGTAATCCGGGTGGTTATAAATAACAACAATGCCACTTTTACATCAAATAAAACTCACGCGAGGGAGTAAACGCTGAAGCAACAGAAACATTTATTTTACAACAGTACATCAGATTTAACGACACGTCTGCCCGACAGACGCAGACGTGTCGGGTTCATGCTAAGAACAGAAACATCTCTACGCGTTGTGCCTCTGCGTGTTTATACAGCAGGTCTGCCGTTGTGCCACTTCATAGTCAAACATGGTTCACATCTAAAATTCTATACATCATCTTGACATACTAGCTAGACTTTAATCGATTATTAAAAACATAAGAAAATAAATAAAACAATGCTTCAATATTATTATCATCTGGTCGCTATATTCACACTTACATCAGTTAATGTTATTCTTTATGTCGTTAGAGGGGAAGCGTCTCGACTCCGTTCGCTCGGACGTTCTAAGTTTGGTCGATAGTGTGAAAACGGGGAAAAGGAAGGAGGTTTAGCGTTTCACTGGTCACTAGAGCAGAAAATCTAGAGGTTCGACAGGGTTGTAAAAATGTTTCTCTTTTTTTTTAAACATATTCCGATGATCCCATTGTGTATAAGTTTAAAGGTGCAGTGTGTAAAATGAAACTAACCCTAACCCTTGTTGAACAAATATAATATAACATGCATAACTATGTTTTTATTTTATTTTATACCCTTGAATCGCCAGAAGGGGGAACGTCCTCGTCAGTCAAGGCAGAGACGTTCTGCAGCCACGTTTGTACAGAAGCCTAGAAGGCTCAAACTGAACACTGGCTCTACAGAAGGGATTTCAGGTTTTAGCGTTGAAGTGGCAGAAAAACAATGAATAAGTTCAACGATCCGGGTCGTCGCGTTTCCCTCATTTGCAGTGACGTCTAACTCTGACTTCCTTTTTTTTTGTTTTTTGCTTAATCAGTATGTTACTGCGGTGTTTCAAATTTGGGTTCTCCCAATTCTTCTCACAACACTTAATAGTTATCCAACAACTTATTCACCGTATTCTTCCTCGTTGGTTTTTAGAGGCGAAGGTGTTACTTCCATCAACGCTGCCACAATTCCCAACAAATATTATTTGTTTTCTCCTACTTATAACTATACAGCTACAGTTATACAGAATAAATAACTGTATACAATTTCTCATTTTGACACTTGAAGGCCACCGTAGACTCTTTGATAGTGAGGGGTGGGCAGTGGTGTAACCTGGAACTCTACTGCTACATGCCACAATACTTTACACACTGCACCATTAAAATGATGTGTGACTCTCGTGAGCTCTTCCTGTCGCCTCCAATAGAAGTAATTGAATAATATGCTTTTCAAAAAAAAAACTTGCAAATTCTTTTAACGCCTCTAAATTTAGTGACGTGGAGTCATGGAAGAGATCTATTCAGCTCATTATTGCACTTTCTAATGATATGTATAAGTACATTATGAACAAATTGAGGAATCAAAGATTAAACAGCAAATAAATTAACCTGTTAGGTTCAGTGTGAGTGTGTTTTTTTTTCTTTTTTTTCTTCTTTTTGTTTTTTACAAAAATCAAATAATTGACACAAACAACCACAACGTTCTTGTGTTTTCTACAGGAGCGGAGCTACTGGTGAGCATCATATCAAGAGAAGCTACATAAGAGAAAGGGACATTCTGGAAAAATAATACCCAAAATAATAAGTGTGTAAACTGGTCTTCGGTCGCTTGAAGAGAAGTTTACACACTTATTATTTCTGACGCATGATCTACAGAACAGCTAAAAAAAAAAAAACTTTGGATCTCGACATCCTCCCTTCATGAACAACATAAATAAGAGAAATCAGTTTTCTACGTAAAAATAACTCAACTGTGAGAGAAAACATGGATGTAAAATCTAAAAATACACGACACGTACAGCGCATTTACTTCATCACAAAACAAACTCAAGACTAAAAACAAACAAACAAACAAAAAAGTGTTCAACCAGTGTGTGAGTGTTAATGGACTCATAATGTCTCTACTCTACGGATAACACTGACGTGGCTCCTGCAGCACGCACGCCGCTCTCCACGAGCGGCGGGGAGAGTGTGAAGAAAAGGGAGGAAGAAGAGGGGGAGGCGTTTCTGTGATACGGTCATGTCGATGCGATAATGTGAGTAATTACTGTTACTACTGAGAAACTGGAGCAGTGAGATGCGTTCACTGCAGATCAGAGCTCTTCTCCTCTGAATCGACTATCGGTGGACAGAAGGGGGCGCTGTGTGCTTTACAGATGAAGATTGTGATTTACAATAACTTGTACACTTGTTTTTTTAGAAGTTAGAAGATGTTCTGTGAAGACGCAGCGGAAAAATCTCCCTGTCCCTGTAAATGGAACGACTGTCGGCGGGGGTTGCCAAGTTATATTCGTCGTATAAGACGATAAAGCTTCTTGAAAAGCTTAATTTTAACCAGCAATACTACATTTTTATGAAAATTGTGACGTCACTGCCCCACCTCACGCATGGATGCTACGATGGCAGCCACATAGCATCGCTACTTATTCCATTGTGCGAGTAACACAAACCCACCCTTCTCCCCCGGGGGATATCATCAACCATTACCGATGTAAAAACAACTGCTGCTTTGCGTTCTTTGTGAAGTCGAAGATACGTCCTAAAACAAGTCGACAACAGTCTCCGGACAGCCCGATTAGATTCCTGCCACTTCCCCATCAAAGTTCTACTGAAGTCTGGACATGTGGTTTAGAGAATCTCGCCGGTGATCGCCTTTTGTGTCAAGTCACAGAGATTTCGGAGGCGAATGGCAAGACGCTGAAAATTAGCATTTACTCATAGCTTTTCATGGACTTTGCATGTCAACGCATGAACCGCATCTCACCTGTGTGTGTCTAAGAACAGAAACAGCTTTGTTCACACAGTGCTGTCACTTAAAGAATAACTATTGTGATTTTTTTCCTTCCTCCTTCTCTTCTCCCTCCACAGAAAAATTCAAATATAAAAAACGTAAACCTAGCGTTGAGCTCGGGCTGACTGAGTGAAGTAGTACGGAGCCTCTGCTGGTGTGTTTATTGTATCGATATGTGTGCTTAATTATTTGAAAGGAAATGACCGGATGACCTGACGACGCAGGTGTCGAGTGTGTGGGTGTGTCTAGTATGCGTCGGTCCTGTAGCCTTGGTGGGCATCAGCTTTGAGCTGGGTGGATTCGGTGGCGGAGGACGGCTGCATCATGATGGGCTCCACGACATCTGGAGAAAATACACACAAACAAATACACACGCGAGAGTCAGTGTCAACCAAAAGACAATCCAGACACAAGCTTTATGTTAGTGACTAGAACTGCATGTTC
Source organism: Lophius americanus (assembly GCA_037951165.1). Taxonomy (NCBI): domain Eukaryota; kingdom Metazoa; phylum Chordata; class Actinopteri; order Lophiiformes; family Lophiidae; genus Lophius; species Lophius americanus. The sequence continues at coordinate 1,739,774 of JBBDHG010000086.1, read as the reverse complement.
AACAAGAAATAGCAGCACCAGAACCGAATAATAAAGCTAATAATTAAAAATAATGCTGTTCTGTCCCATGACCCAGCCCTCCACAAAGTCTTTGTAGTTTTAGCACGATTTGGGAAAAATTTGTAAAATGAGCAGCGATGTTCTCGACAGGCCCATCATCAGGCATCCACCCAGTTTCTGCAATTTTTTTTTTAATGTGCACAATGCTTTATTTTAGAATAAACATTGAGTTTTGTCACAGCAAAGGTTGTAGTTTGGGCTTTTAGCTCCACCTAAAGAACATAGGTTGCATATTGCAGCCACAATCTCTCTCTGAGGTAAAAAATCCCCCCCCCCCCTTTTTTCTTTTGGTCCATCAAACTGTGCCACAAAAAGTGTGCAGAATAACATGAACTTTCTGTTATTTCTATCAAATTTGATGCAGTAGTTATCATAGAGTGGACTGCTTCTATTTTCTGATGCTACTATTTTCACGTTCTTCCGTTTCAAGAATGAAAACAAAAACCGGAGTAACATCTAATGTTGGCTCGTACTCACCTCTCTCATCAGCCGTCATCTGGGCCTCCAGGTCCTCTGGGGAGACGTAGAAATCGGGCTCCTGGTCCATGGGCGGCCGTGGTTTACATTTACCGCAGCAGCAGTTACAGCAGCAGCACAGACAACAGCAGCAGTAGCAGCCTGTGGACAGGCAGCAGAAGACGAACAAGGCCTGAGGAGGAAGAGGAGAGAGGAGTTAAACAGTGAACAACCGACCAGATGAAGAAGGTCAACCTCCCTCGTATTCCTTAATCATGTCTCCACATACGTTACTTTCATCTGACAAGGTGATTTCACCATGATTCATCTCTCCTGACAAGCATCAGAGAAAACTGGTGAGGTCGGGTCGCTCCTGATGTTTGGTACAGATTATTCTCTCCGCCGAGGAAGGAGCTTATGTTTTCACTCCTGTCATTTTGACTGTTTGTCTGTCTGTTTGCTTTTTTTCATTGCAGAAAAACTTATTACAGAAAAACTTTCGGACAGATGTTCATGGAATCTAACACAGAGGTAGGTTTTGCCATATCTTACAATTGATTAAATGATGGTGGCGTTACGCCTCTTTGTAGTATTTAAAATAAAATAAGATACAAGCAATGAGCCACTTGTTGTTGTGACATCACAATGTGGCGAGGCGCTCTCTTGAAACTGTGTCCATTATTGATGCCTGTGTTCCTTTGATGGCCCGAACTAGGTTCTGGCACTGGGGCGGAGGTTTGCGCTTTGCGAGTGCTTCTTTTCTAGTCTTTAAGTGTTTGGTGTTTACTGACCCACTTTGGCACATATGTGATCTGCTCAATGACGAACAGAGCCGCTAAAATACTTTTCAAACTGTTTGATTTTCAGGAATAAAAATATGTATGATTATGTCTGAACGTTTTGAGTGAGGTTTTTAGTCGCTGCCAAGCGACAGTGAACATTTTAGCCATTCATGCTAACCTTAACCGGCATACTTCTATGGACAGATATTAATCCAACTTTCTGATCTCTAGTTCTCGCTAAAAGGCAGAGAGCCTGTGTTATCAACGTCTCCCAACCTTTTCCTCATCCACACTCCTCATCTTCTACCTTATTGGTTTCATGCTGTAAAGTAGGCTAAATGCTACAGCAACATTATCTGGCAACTTGTTTACAGCTGCATGTTGAGATCACATGAGGCGCCGCATTCACTGCTCCTCCGTGAACAAGAATCTCTATGGAATTCTGCAGCGAATGATGTCCTGTTACTTTTGAGTCATGTAGAGCGAGCGTGTTTGAGATTGGAGTGAAGATGATCCGTGGGGATTCTCGTTATGTGTGCGACAAAGTCTGATTTCACACTGCTCAGGATTTTAGACCTCTTGTAGTTTCAGGTCGGCCGAATAAACTTCCCCTGATTTGCCATCAGTTTGGCGGGAGTGACTAAACTTTCACTCGTGTTTGTATACTTTGGAAAAGCCGGATTCAACCGCGCCTGTTTGGCTCAACTGCTGTTCGCCAACATCCTGCTATAAATTGTCTTAAAATTACAAGTGAATGTTTGTCCACAGGAGAACACTTGAGTTCACTGAGTACAGTAATACAGAACAAAGTCATGTGAGCGACAGGTTCTCGGCTCGTTCCCCTGAGTTAGTCCTACCTTCGCCCACCAGCTGGACAGAACAAAGTAGGTGTTGACGTTCTCCTCTCCAAACTGCTCTGCCACGTAGAGCCCCAGCGAGCCGTATTTGTCGTAGATGTTTTTCTTTGTCCCGTCGCTCAGGATGGAGTGGGCATTATTGATTTCCTTGAATTTGTCTGCAGCCTCTGGGTTGTCCGGGTTCTTGTCTGGGTGAAACTTCAGAGCCAGTTTCCTGTAAAAAAGAAACGAGGGCGAGAGAGAGAGAGAGTGGGTGTGATAGACGTAAGGTATATTTGTTTGACGTCTGTGATATTCCCACTCTAACATGTCAAAATGTCTTTCATTGGGCCAAAATGTTTTATTTATCACAACTAAATATTAACGATTAATGTCTTACCCACCAGAAAGGAAAGCAGCGAATCTAAGGTAAAACTTAGAAAAAGTGGAACTGAAGAATGATTTGTCAGGATCAATATTCATGAACAGACATTTGTGTGACAGCTTTGATTAACCTGAAGATTCTTCATCCCCTTCAGATTCAGTGAAGACCATGTATCTCTACCGATCTATCATCTATCGATTCATCACATCGGTAGTATTCTATTTCTAAGGCTGTTTAACGCCCTTCTTGGTTTAGCAGGAAAATCATCATGAAGGTTTGTTTTTCTGGCCTCATGAAATGCTGCAGCTTTAACTGGATCTGACAGTATCTAAGAGGGTATGATGCATTGCTGTGGATTTAACTATAACATAAAGAAGCTAAAAGAAACATCTACAGCAGTTATGTACTGTACAGCTATGGAAGCAGAGATAAGTCAGTGTGCTTAATCTTTATTTTTTTTAATGCTGTTATCTGCAGTTAACATAAGTCCAATTATGTGAGATACCAAAGTTGTAATAAGAAAGCAATCAAAGAAGAAATCAAAAGGTAATTTCCGTTTATACGTCACATGTTTATATTTGAAGGTATCCCAGTTTATCTGCAGGATAAATCAATTTATTCACTGAACTGTCTAAATTTCAGATTATTAAATTCTAAGCTATTTAAGACCAAGTGGAAACAGTGTTTTAATGAAAATTATTATCGCAGTGCTACAGACCACTTTATTCTAAAATAAGCATTTTTCAATTCAGTGAGAGGAATATCTAGTTAGCACAGTCACCAGCTGGGTTCATGTTCATTCAGTCTCACTGATTTGGCCCATTAAATAAATGCAATCTTTATTCTCCGGCTCTCTCTTGTGGTTAAAAACAGCAACATTTCACAGGGTCGCTTACAGTGATAAACACAATCGTACACTGTACAAAATATATTTAAATTCTTGTACTGCACTCCCTAGCTGTACAGGGAAAAAAACCTAATAACAGAATGGAACATGTTCACAATAGATAGTGAAAACAGGAAGTACAGATACAAATGTATAAATTAACTTATGATCCTGTTCAGGTTCAAAGGTGGTTCGGAACTTATCCCAGCTGTCATTGTGCGAGTTGTGGGGTACACTTTGGATTAGTCACCAGTTCATGAAAGGGCTGAGACAATGGGGATAGACAATCCATCACACTCACATTCTCACTAACAGGGATTTTGAGACACTAATTCACGTATAGTGCATGTCTCTGGACTGTGGGAGGAAGCAGGAGAATTTGGAGGTAGGACCCCCACACAAACAGGAAGAAAAGGAAACCCAGTCTCCCTGGTAGAATCAAACCCCAGGACCTTTTTCCTGTGATGTTTCCTGTACACATGACAACAAAGAACTCTGACCTTTGAATTCTGAAACTTGAAAAATGTAAAAGAAATATGTAAATGTCCAAAGAAGACAGATGCGATCGTTACTGGAAAACCTATACCCTGATGTGGCTAGACCACAATAACCTCAATCAAAGGTGAATGTCTCCCCTTTGAAAAATAAGTCTTCACAAAGCTAAGGAAATTAATTTAAAAAAATCCTGAATCCATCCCTTTGTCTGATTGAAACAAAAATAGGATTTCACTATATCGTTAAGTGTATGATTGTATGCAATCGATCAAATGATACATCTACTTGTACAGTCCTTCTAACAAACCAACCGATGAACAAACAGAGACAGGGTTGTGAAACTAATCTTGTTGATGGCACTATTAATAATCTTCTGTGTAATTTTATAATCTGAACATACCTGTAACATTTCTTGATGTCCTCTGTTGTGGCGTTCTTGTCGACTCCGAGGATGACGTACAGCGATTCTCCTGACGTGGAGAGAGTTCTCTGTCTTTGATGTTCCATGGCTTGTCTCTCTCTCTCTCTCTCTCTCTCTCTCTTGTTCCTTCGGTTACTCGCTCCCACGCTCAGTCACGCACCCACCTGTCAATTAAAATATGTCAATGAGTCAAAGATTCAAGTCAAATCAAGTTGCTTCCAGTTATAATTATTTTGTTATCCAGTATGACTCTCCTCCCCCTTGCACAGATTATTTAACCCCTTCTGCTCATCGGTTATTCTAAATTCAGTCTTGCCTGAATTACATACCCAAACACAAAAAACGGCCCAAGCATCATTATATTACAGCAACACAGAATTGGCTGTGACATCGGCATTTTCTTTTAAATTAAAATCTAGCACAGCAACATGATTGCAAAAACTAGGTAGAAGCCTGTTTATGGGCCTTTTGGGAAGAAGATGTTTTTTTACTATCCCGTCAACATAATGCTGCTGTAATATTCTAAAGTCCTTCTTGGTTTGTAAAACCTCCCTACTTCTGATAGAAAATCAGTCTATCCTGACTTATACTGAGGATTAAATGGAAGCAGAATCAGGCTTTAGACGTTTTTCACAGAGACAAAGGATGAGGAAAGACAAGCAGCTTTAGTGTCGCGTTTTTACAAGAGATTTCATACGAGTAGCTTCATTAAAAGTAGTATCTTACACCTAGATAAAAAACACATATGAATCCTTGCCCACCTTTTATACAAGCTGCAGGTTTCCAGCATATGGTGACTAATGCCTATGTGGGTCGTAACGTTGCGGGATTTAAGGGTGTGGAGGAAGGGAAAGGAATAACTGCGTTAAACTCAGGTAACCTCGTTTGGTGTCTCACAGTCAGGCTGGCAGGTGGAGGCGTAGACACCTGAGAGTCCTGAATGGACCTAACCTTTCTGCTCGAGCCACGGCTGACAACATGCCGACTGCTGCTACATGAATGAGTGGACAGAGAGTCATCTACTAAAAGGAGGTGAGAGATTTTTAAGATAGGTCGACTGACAGGAAGATTTCTATTATGATTATTATTTAGAACACAGCAGAAACAAACTCATTCATTCGTCGAATAATTTTTAAACAAATACAACTCAACCATAGTTGCAAATCCCCCAAAAGATTGCAAAATCAGGCTATAGAAACTACAGAGAAACAGAAATGACAGGTAAACAGAAACTACATGGAAACAAACTGTAGGGAAGCTGAAATAAAAGATGAACTGAACGGCAATGAAAACTACAGCTAAGTCGAAACTATACGGAACTGGGTGGCAAAAAAACTACACAGAATAAAACTACTAGGAAACGGAAACTACAGAGAAACTGGAAATAGAGGAACAAAATGGAAAATGAAACTACAGAGAATCTATAGTGGAACTGAATGGCAATAGAAACTGCCAGAAAGCTGAAACTTTAGAGAAACAGTGGTAGTAGTAATAAAAACCACAGCGAAAAAACTACAGAGAAATAAAAATGCAGGTGGTTAGCTCAGCTCTTTAAGATATCAAAAGGACAAATGGTAAATTTAATTTAATTTACTTTAATAAGAAGATAAAACATTCTTCAAAATATCCAAATAAATCTTTGCAGGAATTATATTCCCTAGATGTCAGTGTAGTTGTCATTAGGTTGTCACGATAAATTACGTTGTTATTGAATTGTAATTGGTCGGCATATCTGTCACTCTGGTTCAACTGCTGTGATTTGCCAAAGGTGCGACAACAGATCTGACAGCATATTGACTTATCACCTCCCTGCATCCACACATTAGAGTACAGTTTCACCTGACTGTTACTGACCCATGAGGGGGCATTCATCCGTGCCCCAGCGATTATCAGCATTTAAAGGTTGGACTAGTGTGTTTACAAGAGGTGTGTGTGGGACATAATCCCATACTACCACCACAGTAAGCCCACACTGAAGACTGCCCACCTGAACTGGCAACCAATTAGATTTACTCTTACTGAATGAGCTGTGAGCCATTCACGGAGAGAAACAGACTGGAAGAATTACTGACTGTAATAAGCATATGGTTTGAGTTTTAGAGAGTTACTGTGTGAATGAGTGTGTTTATGTGCCCCAATATTAGAATCTGACTTCTTTCCTGAAACGGTTTCATTGAATTTGAAACGCTTAAGTACAGCAAAAGTCTGCTTCAAGTTCACTAACCCAAGGTGGCTCTATTTTATTCAGAGATAAACTGAAATATAATCAAAACATGTATTTATAAATATAATCAATTTAAAACCTTTAAAAAGTATAATTTTGCTCATGTTAGGTGGATTTGTTTAATACTATCCTCAGTGCGTTCTCTAATGAACAGTCTCGCGTCCGGTCATCTGCTCTGCACTGTCTGACCGATGTTATTCTGTGCATTAACAGCAACAAGGCTGACACGACTGCAAACCTCTGGCTTTAGTGAAGCTGACAGTGAACAAATACAGCAGAAAAACACTCCCAGCGCCCAAAGGTAGCACTGTACATTTATTTAATTACTTGCAAAATAATGATACTGCTGAGAGTGAAGAGCGCAAGGCTAACAAACATTAAAACAACTTAGTGCTTTTAGGCTACAGAACCCCATTATTTAGCATTTACAAACGTCACAGAATATTAAAATGATTCAAGAGGGTCAAATAAATTAAAGACTCCATTACATATTACATCCATAATTAATGAATATAATGGGTTTAAACGGCCTCGGCCCGTTGTCCTGAAGGTCCAAGCCGTTTTGTACTATACAAAAAGTTCATAGATACAGAGGGAGAGAGGCTATTCAGGGCCTTAAAAATAATCGGTAGTGTCTTAAAATCTATCTGAGAAAAACCGGGAACAAAGATGCTAAAACAGTGAAGTTACACCTGAGTATGGGTCTGGGTATCGTTTTCACAATGTTGTTGTCTGAACGCACAACTTTTGGTTGATGTGCAAATACGTTGTTAGTCTTGTCTACAAGTTGCATGGTAGAAAACCCAGATAATTATCCCTTCTCTTCATCCAGTTGTTTCTCCCTACCATCCATCTAGTGTCACCTTTTGATCCATCCAACTCCCTAAATCACTTTCTCATAATGCGTTTCCTTTCCGTCCCCTCTTCATCAGCCACATTGTCACCCTCCCTCTAATTGCTTCCAATTCCCTACATTACTTCCTCTCTCCAAACGTCATCTTTCCTCTAGAGTTCTCCTCTTCTCCTTTCCCTCATCATTTCACCCAATTTGGCCCCATTTATGAGGCATTAGTTATGCATGACCATTATTCATAATTTAAATCCTCTGCTTCATGAATTTCCACACTCATTTTTCAGAATACTGACAAACCTTTTAAGTCAAGCATGCTGCTCATATAAGCAAGCACGGCAATTTTCAAAATTACGTAGTTATTTGCTATCAGGAAAACAGTGTAGTTTGTTAGCCATTTGAAGTCTCTCCAGCTCTTTGGTCATGACTTCAATGAGTTACGAAGCAAAATTAGTTAACCCACATTCTACGTTTATTTGGAAATTATACTATAATGTAACTCTGCTGTTTGCAGTAAAATATCACAGGACAGTGTAAAAGCCCGGTGCAGCAGTTTTTTTCCAATTTTATAACAAATGCTGGTTTTACTAACGACTGGGGTTTCTAAATGATTCAATGTTTTGAATATAATCCCTCACCAGAGAGACATTGAAAGTAAGATGTTGTTAAAACTCCACGCATACATACTTTCGCAGGACGGTCAAAGTTTTTTTTTCCTGGTAAGTCCTAACTTTACATCAGGGTTCCATGCCTGAACTCTAAGACATTCACCAAAGCTGACCCAAAATCATAACATAAGTCCCTCAAAATGGCTCAGAACCATCCGGATCAGATACAGAAGTTCTGGAAACCAAAGTGGAACTTTTGGGATCTATGGATCAGTGGTACCTACGGTGAAGAATGGCGGTGGTTAACAGATGCTCTGGGACCGCAATGCTGCCAAGTCGAGTTTGTTGTTTATTACCGCTGACAAAATATTAAGACCCGAAACAAGAGACTTCAACTCCAGAGGAAATATATCCAGTGCATCCAGAAAGTTTACACAGCGTTTCACTTTTTCCACATTTTGTTATGTTGCAGACTCATTCCAAAATGGGTTAAATTAATTTTTCCCCTCAAAATTCTACACACAGTACCCCATAATGACAAAGCGAAAAAAAGGTTTGTTTGAACTTTTTGCAAATTTATTAAAAATTAAAGAACGAAAATATAACTTGTACATAAATATTCACAGCCTTTGCCATGACAAGTCCATCTGTGGTAAATTCAGTTGATTGGACATGATTTGGAAAGGCACACGGCTGTCTACATAAGGTCCCACAGTTGACTTACAGTTGGTGCATGTCAGCACAAACCAAGACAGGAAGTCCAAGGAATTGTCTGTAGACCTCCGAGACAGGATTGTATCATGGCACTGATCGTGGTAAGGGTACAGAAAAAGTTCTGCAGCATTGAAGGTCCCAATGAGCACAGTTACCTCCATCATCCGTAAATGGAATAAGTTTGGAACTACCAGGACTCTTCCTAGAGCTGGCCGCCTGGCCAAACGGAGCGATCGGGGGAGCAGGGCTTTAGTCAGGGAGGTGAACAAGAACCCGATTGTCACTCTGACAGAGCTCCAGCGTTTCTCAGTGGAGATTGGAGAACCCTCGGTAAGGACAACCATCTCTGCGGCACTCCAGCTGCAGCACTCCACTAATCCGGCCTGTATGGTAGAGTGGCCAGACAGAAGCCACTTCTCAGTAGAAGGTACATGACAGCTCGCCTGGAGTTTGCCAAAAGGCTCCTGAAGGACTCTCAGACCGTGAGATACAAAATTATCCGGTCTGATGAAACAAAGATTGAACTATTTGGCCTGAATGCCAAGCGTCATTTCTGGAGGAAACCAGTCACCGCTCATCACCTGGCCAATACCCTACAGTGAAGCATGGTGATGGCAGCATCATGCTTTGGGGATGTTTTTCAGATGCAGGTCTCTGGGAGACTAGTCAGGATCGAGGGAAAGATGAATGCAGCAATGAATACAGAGACATCCTTGATGAAAACTTGATCTAGAGCGCTCTGGACCTCAGACTGGGGCGAAGGTTCATCTTCAACAGGAGAATGACCCTAAGCACACAGCCAAGAAGACAAAGATGCACAGCCATTTCTGGCTGCACAGCGACGCTCCCCATCCAACCTGATTGAGCTGGAGAGGTCCTGCAAAGAAGAATGGGAGAAACTGCCCAAAAATAGGTGTGCAAACCTTGTAGCATCATACTCAAAACGACTTGAGGCTGTAATTGATGCCAAAGCTGCTTCAACAAAGTATTGAGCAAAGCCTTTGAATACTTATGTACAGGTTATATTTTCGTTCTTTGTTTTTTAATAAATTTGCAAAAATTTCAAACAAACTTTTTTTGCTTTGTCGTTATGGGGTATAGTGTGTAGAATTTTGAGGGGGGAAATGAATTTAATCCATTTTTCAAAAACATACCAACATAACAAAATGTGGAAAAAGTGAAGCTCTGTGAATACTTTCCAGGTGCACTGTAAATATCTCCCCCATTACCCGTTAGAAACATTTTCATTTTGTGTAATTAGTACTCTGTTAAGTTGTTGCAGGGACATAAGCCTATTCCTGCAGACTTTGGTGAAGAGGCAGGTTACAACCTGGACAAGTCTCTAGTTGATGACACAAACAGTATTATCTCCCACATCATATTCACCATGGCGTTGGACTTTAAGAGGAACCGTCGTACCTGGAAAGAACCCACGCAAAACTGGAGAGAACATGTAACTCCAAACAGAAAGGTTCCAAGGACAGAGTTGAATTTTAACCTGGAACCATCTTACTGCGAGGCAAACCACTGCGCCACAATGTTACCCATGTCAAGTGGACTTAAGAAAAACACTAAATACAACACAGTCATACATCAATCAAGCATTACATTAACACCAGTAACTGGATGTAATATTGTGGCTGATGGCTGAACATCAATAGTGTCTAAACAATACCGAGGTTTTCTATTGAGCTGAGATATAACCAATAAATATCACAATATTACACTGTAGGTAAGGATTGATTTAAGATACATTAATCAGGCATAACATTAAAACCAGTCACTGCATTGAATGTTGTGGCCGATTGGTTTCCCCTAAATATATTACAAAATGTTACTTGCAGTTACTACTCCTGTGTATGTTGTAATCAACTGTTTAAACGATGATTTGTTTATTACAAAACAGCAGTTTGCAGTCTATTTCCCGAACGTCATTACTCTAAAGTGGTCTTCTGGGAATCTGTTCTCACCTTCTGTTATTAATGTGGGTCTCCTGTTGGAGTAAAACCACTTTAGCAAACACCAGAGTGAGTCTATTGTTTGCTCATAAGCTTGCTGGTCACAAAAGTGCAGGGAGCGAGAATGGACAGACAAGCACACGCTAAAGTCATCAGTAGCTATTACTAAAAATTAATACTACAATTACTAAAAAGATAATAATCAAATATCAAACTTAAGGTTTCCACTATTAAATTGCTTTTTAATATTTATTCAATTTTAATCACTCATTACTTTTGACACTTCATAATCTAAGCAAAAGTAAAAAGATATGAACTTAGAAGAGCCGGTACTGAAGAGACATAAACAGTAAAAGCACAATTCACACATGTCTATAACTTGACTGTTAACAAATTCACTGATGCGCTAAGGAGAAATTAAAATTGTGTCTGTGAGAACGTAATGTTTTTATGTGATATTAAATGGAACACCTAAGGATCAAGAACTGACGATCTGTTGTCAGTTGAAAATTTATGGCCCAAAACCATTGGAAATAAAGCTCCCTCAAGGGTTGGAAATACACAACTGACAATCAATCCAGTTCTTCCTCGCACTAAGGTCTATGTGGGTATAAAATGTGAAAAGGATCTATGAAGTAATTTTTTTTTATTAAATAAAATTCAACTGAATGAATAATATATTGTTTTAAATATTCCCCGTACAGATGAACTAATTTGTCACTCCAGATCAGAAGATTGACCATTAAAGAAAACAGTCATTCGTTTGGAGCTTTAACCAAAATACGAGTCTCAATTGGAAAAAAGACAAGACGCAAAAGACAGATAGTGATTTTCTATTGTCAGAGTGTGTGGCTCAGAAATAAATATCAAGTTACACGCACATACACAAAGCTATTGCTGTATACCTGCCAGAAAATGAGCAGGTGCAGTTTCCAATAAATATATATTTATTTGCGGCAGCCAACTTCAATACAGGCATTGCTTGCCATCTATAAATTTTTCTATTTTTGGAACGTGCGTTCCCTCCCCTCTCAACTTCAGAGAAGCACATCATGATTCCAACAAACGAAACTTGGGCTGGCGGCATAGGTGTAATTAAGTTTAAAGTTAAAATAAAATGAGGGAATGCTCTCCGATAGAAGTGTGTTTTAAGAAGTGACTTGCTGACTGTCTCTCCTTGGTCAGATTATTACAGAGCTGTGTGACCCCGACTGCAGATGCTCTGTCCATCTAAGTCCTCATGGGGCCCCTTGAACAGACGAAAGACCTCAGCCCGAGGACCTCAAGGTCCAAGCTGAAGCATAACGTACTAAAAGTTCTTGCGCACAATGAAATTCTCTAAGGTTTGAAAGTGACTACAAATGTGAAATGAATTAAGTTTAAGAACCTTCAGGGGTTTCTCGATTTGCTTTTGTGCAATTTTGGTGATTTTTACATTTTGCATTACAGTCGAATTGGACCGACAGACAAGGGTGACCCTCGCTTCAACCTACTCCCTGAGAGTGGGTCTTAAACCTCATGTGTCACCTTGTTTTTTTATATATTTTTTGTAAAAGTGCTAGACGATCGATCAGCGCCTGGGCTCACTCAGCAGATAAAGTACCGGTTACACAAATGCACCGTAGATGCACACCAACAATGAGCTACCATGGCTCCAAACATCTCGCAAGTAAACCAGAAAACACAAAGCTACAAAACACTGGTAAGGACACGATAAGCTGTGGAGGAAAACCCAAAAAATGTTTTACACAACTTACTTAACCAGACACTTCAAATGTTATCCCCCCGAAGAACAAAGTACGTTTGAAGAAGCTAACATTAACAGAGCAGCTAAAGCTAGCACAGAGCAGTATCTGATCCAGTTATTCTATCTTAAATGTCTCGTTTAGTAGAGGCATAAAAACTATTTTTGTAAATTTTTGTAAATAAACTTTAACATATTGTAGACCTACCTAATTAGTACACATATGACTGTAGATAATACCTAAAAGTATTATTGACTTTTTAAGGCCTGAAGTTCTAATGATCAAATTTAACCCAACTGGAACAGTGGTTATAAATGCCGAGTGTGAACATCCAGATTTGGAGCTGATCAGGGTGCTTCCCTTTGGAGTTTTTTCCAGGTACAGCCATTTAGGAGCAGATCCCGGGATAGACCAAGAATTTATCGATTGGATTATCTAATCTGGCCTGGGAACGCCTCAGGACCCTTCAGGATGAGCTTGAGAGTGATGCTAGGGAGAGGGACATCTGGAATATCGTTTTTATCCTGCTTCAATCTCAACCAGACACCGAAGAAGAGGAAGAAAATTGGTGGATGGATGGATGGACCTGGTGATCAGTTCCATCAAGACGCATAATAAAAGTTCCTAACAGGGCCTGAGGTTCAACTGGGCAAGTCAGGATATCTGACTAGTTTGCAGATCGGTGCCTTGTTCAACAACAGTTAACTCAATTAGTACGTGTGTGACAGCAGAAGTACCAAGAATTAGATTCTAATCTCAACTGAAAAGGTTCCACGGACAAACTGTCAAAAGTTTAGTGAGAAAACCATCACATTACATCTCCGTCTATTTTCACTGTATGGAATTACCTGGTAGACAGAGGGGGAGACCACTGGGTCAGGGTGAGAGACTTGGACTGACCTAAAAACACAAGGGATGGACTCGGGTTGAGAAAGAGAAGTATCGAGGAAAGGAAACTGAAGGTGAATATTTAACAGTCCAATGTGACACTAAATCACAGGACTGCCATCCTGTCTAGAGGCAGGCTCATTAAAACTCATGACCCAAAACTGTCAGCAGAAATTCAAGAGGAAGCAGTATTTTTTTCTGCTGGTTAAAAAGTCACTAAATTCCCTGTGGGATACAAAACAAAATGACATCAAATGTAACTAGTTCCTGTTCACACGCATCGACTTTCAGAAATGTCACACTTAATTGTCACTTACAACAGCTAGCTAGTACAAACTCTACTGTTTCTAGCAGTGAACTACTGTCCAAACACCAAAATAAACCAAAACTATTTGCTATTATGCTTTGTAATAAATTTATCAAAACGTATCGCATTTAAAAATAACACCATTATTATAATCATTAAATTGAACTGGATTTTGGAATGTGACTGAATCACTAAGAATTATTACATATTTTATTTATCATACATTCAACACTTTCTAACTGGTCAATCCCAGCCATAAAAACAAAACAAAAACATGAAAAAATAGTTGAGGGAAAGAAAACTCTCTGAGGCACAGACAGAATCTGTTTGGCGACACTAGCATCAGAGTGCCTGATGACCGTCTTCAGTGTGGTTAATGTATTCAACTGAAGTTTCCACTCACAGTGACGTTTGGAGTCGCATCAAATACAACCAATACAAAGCAGCTGCTGTGTTTACTTTGGTCATGGTTAATAATAGAGAGAAATAGAGGAAAAAACATTTCGCTCCCTAGGCTTGCATTACTCACATGAGTTAGTTAAAAAGAGCAGCCCCCAGAACACGTTTCATCAAGTATGAAATCTGGTACACGTTTTTCATATCAAGATCTGCCAAACATTCTCCTGATGCTATGATGAAAACCTAACACGAAGTCAGTCATTCTGAATTAAATGTCAAATTATCTGCCATTTTTTTGGCGTTTACAGGCGTTGTAGGTGAACTTCTTCCTCCTAGTCTTCCAACCTGATCAATTTGGTGATTGACATGTTAAGACCAGAAGCACTAAAAGTTATTAAAAGCTTGGGTTTTTGATGAAACAACAGGACATCTAGGTTGGCGATAATGGATGTCTCGCCATACAACACAATATTGTCATAATTCCATCATCCTGTCTGCCCCAAACTTCACATGTTGGCAAAGAGTCCTGCGCGTTACTGGAAGTAACCCCAGAACAAACGTTGCTCAATGTATCATAGTCCAATGCAACAAAATTGATTAAAAAAAAAAATTAAGTAGGGAATTAAGATCTTTTGATGTTCATTTTATCCACAATCCATAATGAATCAAATGATATTCCGCGGTTCAGTTCAGTTGTCTTTTTTATTCAAATTTCAGAAACTGAGTATGAGTCCTGACAGACAATCTTTGTTAGGACAGAAACATCAGGTCCTAAATAACAGAGAACCGAAGTAAGAACATCTGCTGTGGAGGATAATTTTAGTTTTTTCAAGGGTCACAGCAGAGGCCCTGTGTCTCATACCTAATTTAAGATGCTTAAGTTTAGAATGAGCAAAATAAACTGGTCCAGAATCTAAAATACAATTAAAAAGTCCTGATGAAACATATATAACACATAATAAGTTCCCATATTGTAAGAAATTAAAATCTTTGCATTTGAACTACTGGACAAAATAAAACATCGGAAGCGATTGTTTTGGGCTCTTGGATCATTTTACAGACTCAATAGTGATTACATGTTAATAGAAGACATAGCTTTTATAACACATGAGCAGTGAACTGAATAACATTCGTTCCCTGTGGCTCTGCAGCGGTGCTGATTATCTCTCCCTCTGACCCACTACTGGATCTCTTATCAGGGTGTAACCCGATTTGGTGGGACTGGCATTTGTGTGAGTCAATGATGGCGGCTCGTACCAGACTTCGTGCTGTTGACACACATAAAGTAGCCAAGTCAGAAAAATAAAAGGATTTGGGTCAAATGTTTCCTGGACATGCACGATGAAATAAGGCTGAGTCAGATGTTATATTTTAAAGAGATAGCATTTCAGGGAGGGTCACTCTGAAAGGTTGATGCAATTTATGCATCATTTAAGAATTCAGTGACTGAAATGATGCATGTAAACAGACGATAAATGTCTGTGGGGTGAAGGGCTGACCTACAGCGCCTGTTAATGTACTTCTCTCTCTGCCTTTGTTGCTGTACATGAACATCATTTTCTTGAAAGGCTCGGAAATAAACTGTTCGGCAGATCCATCGGGTCATTGTTGTATATATATCCTTTTTAGGGGTTTATCACTATATACAATTTTTGAAAGTGTCTTGATACAATAATTAGACCCATTAGTGACTTTCGGTAGTTGGCAAATTGTCTTTGTGAAACTAAATGGATGACTTTGTGAATAATGCTTATTTCTATGTACAATTATTTAATTTTTACCTGTAAAAATGGCTTTCGTAACCCGACATGTTTATCTGATGATTAGTTGTCCAATGAACAAATAAGATCAAGAATTTCATGGTCATCTGAATATTTTATTCCACCAATGTGGTTAAAGTATAAACACAGTGTAATAATACAAACGGATCGTGTGATAAAGAGGAAGTATTTATTAACACTGCTAATTTCATATTAAGCCTAATTCTGAAGCCTTTACTAAGAGTCAATCACCTGGATGGACCTGGTTGTTATATTACTATTAGTGGTTGCAGAAATATAAGTCATAGTGGTAGTATTATGCACTTTTACATTGAGGTCTGCCGTGGTTACAAATTGAGGGATTCCCTTTATTTCTGGGATATTTTTTTTGTGTTCAAATCTTGCCAATACTGTTTTGCAAATTGTTTCAAAAATACATATCCCACCTTTGCTGACTGCATATTTTGGTGTATAATTTGCAAATCCACTGTCAAAGCGGCAAGACTAAAAACATGTTAAAATATTTTATTGCTGCACCCATCAGTACGCTGACTGAGCCATGTAGTGTGTGATATCACTAAATTCATGATAAACCAATTTTTTGGTCATCTTGATATAGGAATGAATGGACATTGTAGTTTCAATTGACCTGAGTAACTGGCAAAGTATTTTTTGGCTCTATTTTAGATTTCTGTTTTTACTCTGTGTTTTCTGACGTGTCATCCTTTTCCATCTTACCCAGTCCTCTGTCACACCAACCAGCCGAATGTCCTCTTTCCCCACATGCTGCAATTTGAACATCTTCCAGCTCTGCCACCTCCAGCTCTGCCTACTGTCTTTTGGTCCTGGCCAATGTCTCTAAACCATCCAGCAGAGTTGCTCTCACCACCATCTTGGAAACCATTACCTTCACTCCTGCTGCTCTTGCAATCACTTCTGTCACAGATAACTCCTGACACACTTTTCCATCTACTCTTCCCTGCCTGCACTAGCTTCTTTCCCTCTTTTCCACAGTCCCCGTTGCTCTGAACAGCTGACACCAAGTACTTAAACCCCTGCACCTTCTCCACCGGTACACCTTGTGTCCTCCCCGTTCCACCTGCCTCCCTTTCGGTCACACATATGTATTCTGTATTGCTGCGACTGACCATCATTCTTCTTCTCTACATGGCATACATCCTCCTCTCCACATTTTTTCCACCTCTATTCCACACTCCCTGTTGTTCTGAACAGATGCATTCTGCTTGTATCAATCAAAATTTACTGATGATTTCCATCTAGCGTTCAATATCCAACATCCTGCTAACAGTCAATGTAATTGTGTTTGTTGTTTGACCATTACAGCAGTTAACAACTGGGTTTATTGGACTTACTCGTGTTTTTCTTAAACTTATTAAAGTAAAATTGCTGCAGGAATTGACAATACAAGAATTGCACGAGTGTTTTTTCTCAAAATAATATTTTTTGAAATACCATGTACCCCCCTACAGTACACCAGCGATAAAGAACTGGGAGCATACCAAGAACTCAGGGAACGCCATGGGATGAGCTGGATTATGTTGCTGAAGAGAGGGTTCTCTGAACACCCTTGTTGGCCTAATGCCACTTTGATCCAACTCTAGATGATATAAAAAAAAATTGGAATAATGCAACCACTACATATTATTGACTGACAGAGTTGATAATGGACTGACTAAAAAGATAACTATATAACGGTACATACACGCAATTTTTTGTG
Organism: Lophius americanus; assembly: GCA_037951165.1. Taxonomy (NCBI): domain Eukaryota; kingdom Metazoa; phylum Chordata; class Actinopteri; order Lophiiformes; family Lophiidae; genus Lophius; species Lophius americanus. Next base: position 1,722,262 of record JBBDHG010000086.1, on the reverse strand, counting down.
TATCTAGTCTCACAGCTTATACAGTATTTAAGCAAATTATACATCAAAATGTGCTTCTTGACTGAGACTACTCTACAATCAATAAAAATTCAGAAGGAGCTTCCTCATAAATTGCAAAAAACAAAACAACTCGGGAGAAATAACAGAATTTCACAAGATCAATCTGTAGCTGTAGCATTGTGGAAGTTCTCGATGCAAAAACGCAATCCTCGCAGAGATGTCAAAGTATATGTCAAGCATCAAAGCAACCATGTTAAGTGTCACAAAGAAATAATTAATACGAGAGAGGAAGTTGCTATAGCTCCCATCTATATGGTCCAGTCCGACTCAATCTTCAAATGTGTTTCTACTTCTATTGTACTTACTTCAATACTGCAAATACTATAACCAGGGCCAGTTTTAGCCAGCTATATTAGGATGGGCTTGTAGAAATAATAACTGGGCAACTTGGAGGGCAGATAAACCAAAGCTTAGAAAATTGGACTAGTAGTTTAAAAGCCAAATCCAGTGAGAAGTTGTCCCCATAGCTAATATTTACAAAAAAGAAAGAAAGATTTATTCAAAATCAAACTGAAACGTGACAAAGAAAAACTTTGAAAGCAGAATGACTTCCATCCATCCATAAAACTTCCATCCATATTTTAACATTCAACTCCATAAAATTAATTTTCATTGTAAGCTAAACTTTCAAATAAAAGTGAAACCTAATCCATTAAGCCTTCTAAATAAAATAAATAATAAAACTACAAAGCAAACAACTTTCACCAAAAGGTGCCTGTGAAATCTCTGTCCAGCATTCTTTTTTTTACGGATGACATCAGATTAGTGTTGGGTGTGGGCCTTCAGCACAATACTCCTGCTGTTAAGCTGCATTCAAATAACTTCACTGTTAAACTACGATAGAGGCTGTTGTGAGACTACCTACCTCAAATTCAAATGTACAATATTTTATAATAATTAATTTGTTTAAACGAGGCTTAACAACTTTGAGGGACATACATTTTGAATAATTGCTGTTCATAATTTGAAGAAACGAGTTCATCCTCACGTCTTTAACTAACACTAGCTGAATGACACAGGGTACCCTGGACGAGTCACTAGACATAGGACCAACACATAGATGAACGATACGGACAATGAATGACATGATCATGTACGACACAGCTGTCTTTCAGTTCCATTAAAAAAAAAAAGTGCATTATAAATTAAATGTATTATTATTATTATCATTAGAACATCTTTTTCCTCTGACATGGCGGTCAGTGCTGAGCCCAGGTTCATGCAGTGAAATAGCCCAGGTCCTTGCAGTGAAACAGTCCAGGTCCATGCAGTAATATAGTTGAGGCACATAGAGTAACACTGTCCAGGCTCAGAAAGTGAAAAAGTCTAGGTTCTTTATTGTGCCTCAATTTCACCATCAGTAACACATTAACATTTCCTTTTCTGATAAATCATTTACCAAAGATGGTCGATCAGAGCCAATAAAAACGTTTACACCAATTTTTTTTTAGGCCATAAAAATAGATTCACTTTCCTTAAAAAAACACATTCGGTTTTGCTAGTAATAGAATTAATTTACAACACATCTATAGATGCTTTAACAGTGTGTATAATGTTGACATGCTAAATGCGTTTGCAGGGGATGTCGCACCTGTCGCGGCAATATTTCCACAGACAGGCTGGATCAGAAACACATTAGCGCCTCACTTGGCTTAGCCTCACAGACTACAAATCCGGATTTATGTTTGGACGTCTTTACTTTTTCTCTCAAGACTGACTCGACCAGTCATGTTATGACCATAATGACCCATATTAGGTATCGGACTGTTGGGCCAACTGTTCGTCACAAGCCTAGGAACTCGAATATACCGGTTGGCAAGAGAATCAAAATGCGTTAAAGCGGATAATCTGCATGAAAGCTACACACACAGCATCCATGTTCGTTAGCCTGTACTGAAATAAACCAGCTAGCTCTTAGCATGCTAACTAATCCAAAAGCAGTAAAGCTGACTAATGTTAGCCAACGAGCTAAATCTGGATTTTTTTTTACCTTTTGTTTCCAAATCCCGAGCAGTTTGTATTCTGTTTTTCTTCACCTGGCTCGCTTGTTTCCTTTTTTATTACACTCGCATCCCGATTGAGTTTTGCTCTCCGCCCTTAAACCTCTCAATCGGTCACTGCGTTAAAGGCTAGCAAAGCGCGAGCTGTCAATCTGATCCCAATGGCTCCTACGCGCGGATAGGGTGCGCGCACGAGACGAACCGGAAGTTGAGCCGGAAGTCAGTTTGGTCAAAGCTACGAAAAAGAACTGCAAGTGCAACTTCAGGTATTTAAACAAAATTCTTCAAATGAACTTCAGTTGTATACAAGCTTTCTCGAATTTATTTGTAAATGTGTTTATTATTAATGAATTAGTCAGACTTTAGCTAGCAGTTAGAGCAAAAGTAAGACTTTGGCTTTCTTCACTCGTCCGTTTAGCTAAGTCACGGGCTAACATTAGCAATTACTCATGTCGGTGCAGCTAAATTGTTAGCTTCTTGATGAAGAGTCTTTATGACAAAGAGAGCTAAGAGTCTGGACGGTTTTTGGCGAGCAACATCAAACTAAAGTTCAAAATCTATATTGGACGACTAATGTAAGAATGTCAATAGTTTTGTCTTGCTCAGGAAGTCCACGTCAGTTGTTTTACAGGTTTGAGTTTCCTTTCTTCTTATGTGGAAATCCACTCTACTTTAAAATTAGTTTAAAATAATCAGTCTTGGACTATCATTAAGAAAATGTACTCAAGTATTGCACTTCAGTTCGAAATTGAGTTACTTGTAAGTTTTTTGATGTCTTTATGCTGCTGCGGTTGTTCAGACCAACGTCTGCTTTATTTGAAAGCCCATTTAATTAAAGCAGAGTTGACCAAAAGGTTGCAGAGTCAATTAATAATAATATATCTTAGTCGCACAATATAAATACAAAGCTTACAATACAGACCACAAGAATCAAGTGTAGAAATCCCATTCTTGGCTAAAAGCCAAGGAATGAAGATTTAAAAGCGGGTAGTGGGGGTGTTGACCTACTATAGGCATGTCGTTCCACAGCTTCTGGCCTGCAACAGAAAATCTTGGACACCAGTTCTGTGCAGGTTTGTTTTAAAGATTACAAGAAGCCTGCTCGTCAGGGATGGGTCAAATGCAGAGAAATCCTTTAAATATGTGAACTGTGCCGTTTTTTGATTTCTACATGGTCTGATGAATCTGACACCTTTTTAATTTCCTTTCAGGGGTCAGACTGGTCTACAAACCAATCTAAAGATGTCGTCAGGTGCTCTCTTCCCAAGTTTGGTGAGCGGCTCTAGAGGAAGTTCAAGCAAATACCTAGTGGAGTTCCGTGCTGGTAAAATGACCTTGAAGGGGAACATAGTGACACCAGACAAACGCAAGGGCAGTGTGTACATCCAGCAGTCAGATGACTCCCTGATTCACTTCTGCTGGAAGGATAGGACAACTGGGAATGTTGATGACGTGAGTGAACTAATAACTTAAATATTTTACATGTATGTTTGTTTTTTTCCACGTGGTTGTATCAAAGCTCGTTGTCATGTTTAATAGATTGATTTGGCCCCTCTAGATGGATAGATACTTTATTGAGGCCCTTCTAGATGGATTTATTCTCTATTGTGGCCCTTCTAGATGGCTTGATACTTTATTGTGGCCCTTCTAGATGGATTTATTCTTTAGTGTGGCCCTTCTAGATGGAGAGATACTTTATTGTGGCCCTTCTAGATGGAGAGATACTTTATTGTGGCCCTTTTTAGATGGAGAGATACTTTGATTACCACAAGGGAAATTAAATTGTTACATCAGCTCCATAAACATTAGAAAAGATCCATTGGTGGGGAAAGCATGACAAATTATAAATACTCAATGATACACTTACATACTTTTAATAACAGTTATTATATACATATGTTTATAGGTTTTGAATCTGTTGTTCAATTTCCAACAAATCTCAAGCTTTGGTCTGAGAATAGGCCCTGGCTAAATAAAGTAATATTTGTAGTGTTTGAAATGAAACTTGCAGGAACACTGCTTTAAAAAGCAGCAAATAAGTTGAGATTTAGCAGATTTTCCTTTTTAAACGACAAATAAGTGTATTTTAAAGTAAATAAACCAAACGGAAGAAGAGCACTTGTCACATCCATTTCATGACAGCAATACACAAGGCACTAATGAATAAATTAAAAGTTATGCACAGCGTTTATTTGTGGTTTCCGACTAAATCTTGCTTTTACGTTGTTTTATTTGAGGTCTGCAGCTGAGTAAAATTTAGGAGTTACATGTGAAGGCCTTCCGCTAAGAAGATCCCCAACTAGGCTGACATATCCATCAGATGGAGTTAGACCAGATGTCGTTACTCAATGCAATAAAAAACTATCATTCCTGAATGTTGATGTTGAAATAATCCTCACAGACTTTAATAGCTGCTCTGATGAAACTCAGTGTGACAGAAGTTGTTAGTATCCTCACATGTATCTTCAATTCTAAAAAGACAACTGAAAATATTTGTAGTTGCAGCAAGCCTGCAATAACATTTAAAAAAATATCATCACAGTTTATAATTTTTTTTTTGTCTAGTAATCCGAGCAATGCTGCCACATAAAATCATTATTTACAATCCACAAATCAAGCAAACTGACTATGTTATATGACAGATATTTGCTGTCTTAGTTTTTCCTTCTGATAATCTGTTGACGATCTGGTGTGGCAGAGCAGCTTAGATGATTTTCCTCTCTTGAATATCTTAATTAGTTGTTTTCCCTCTTCCAGGACTTGATAATTTTTCCCGATGACTGTGAATTCAAGAAGGTGAATCAGTGCACCACTGGACGTGTCTACGTGCTGAAGTTCAAGGCCGGATCAAAGAGACTCTTCTTCTGGATGCAGGTGAGAGGAAGATGTCAAACCTTTCAGCTGTAGAACTATGTACACGTGTTTGGAGTCTTTTCTGATGCCGGTTGAGCCCTTGGAAACAAACAAAGAGTGACTCCTATTAAGAACTCAAGCAGAACATTTTAATCTTTAAGGCAAACGACAAATCAAACATTAAACTTATTCAATGTATGTTTAGTGAGTGTACTTGAAAATTCTCTGAATGTTTCTAACTCTGTGGTTGGATTCTTCATTGTCTTAGTCTTTTGGCCAGATCCCACCAGCGGGTGGTCTGTTTCTATTCATAGTTTCCGTCTGAAACCTATTGACTATGGTATTTGTTAACCCGAGCCCCAACAGATCTATTTTGGAAATCTGTTTTATGTTTTCCGCATATTGATTTGGCATAAGTTTTACGCTGGATGCCATTCCTGATGCAACTCTCCCCATTGAGCTGGAAGTATATTTGTATGCGACCCCTTTGTGAATGGGTTACCTTTGTGGGAGGATTACTTTAGTTATTTTGAATCAAATCAGACATTCAATAAGCAGAAAGTGGATGGATTGATAATAACATGGTTGTAAAGTTGGTTATATTTGGACGATTGTTTTTATTTCCGGGCGACTCTTGATTAATGTGTTGCTGTTGTTTGTGTTACCATATAGGAGAGACAGTTACGTTGTTCTGTTGAGGATTTAGCTCTAATTTCACTTAACTCTCGCTTGCCCTATTTTCATCAGGAGCCAAAGACTGACAAGGATGAAGAGTACTGTCGAAAGGTAAACGAGTACCTTAACAACCCCCCCATTCCTGGAGCACCAGGGAGCGGAGGCGGTAGCGGCCACGAACTCTCTGCTCTTGGGGGAGAGGGGGGTCTGCAAAACCTGCTAGGCAACATGAGCCACAACCAGCTAATGCAGCTGATTGGACCAACAGGACTTGGAGGACTGGGTGAGCAATTTTTCACATGTATTACCCCTGACCCAAAATTTATTATACTGTGGCGGCCCATCAAGGTATAATTTGTCCCGCCACATTCTAAAAATGTACTAGAAATATTGTCAAACATCATCATTAGAGATGGTTAACGATGTGTATTTGTATTTGCTCCTTCAACCTCGCTTCACCTCGAGTCAATAAGCCCCTCCCCCCTGCTTTACACGCGTACAATTTCCAGTCTCTCATAACATACTGCTGGAGACCGCATCCGAACCGAGGTATAGTAAGATGGCCATCCGTCTGGTTTATAGGCTGGACAGTCCAGATCTGAAACGCTGTGGCCGTCCACCGGTTCTCTGCTAATTAAATCCTCCTCTTTAGATTATGAAGTGCACTGGGGTTATTTTATTTTTATTTAATTCCGAAAAAAGCGACTAGCAACACTGCTCATGCTAAAGTGTGAACGATAAATAAAAACAAACAAATGTTAACTGTTGACAGCGCATGCAGAGCTCGCTAACGTAGCATAGTAGTATTTTCGCCCCTGTCCACGATATCCACCCTAGTATATTTTTTTGATGTCTCAAATGTATACCCTATTCTGGTCAATTGTGAATATTCTCTCTCCCTCTTAATTTCGTTCTCAAAGTGCACCAGATTGATGCATTTAACTGGAAAAAGGTACAAACGTTTTTTCCAAAATGTCCAATGTTCAACCCAGTTTCTCAAAAAACCTAACCCTTCAGCTAATGGTGGGATTTTCTAAAAATATTATTTTCCCCAAACCAGTTTTGATGTTACTTGAAGTCCATATATCCAAAACCCACAACGTTTTTCTCATGGCCAAACCCTGATCTGGTGTCTTTTGCTATGTAGAATATTTGTTTTGGCCTCATCTGATGATTCCTTGTTTTAAATTAAAATAGAAGTGGACGTTGCTGCATGAACTCATGTACAGCCAATCACTGTGTGCTTACCGCTCGACCAATTGCAGTAAACTGAGGTACCTCAAAGTTGTTCTTGTCCAAGGAGAGGACTTGTTCTGAAATAGGAGCGAGAAAAGTTTCTCAAAGCAATGCTATTTCAGTAAATTAAAATGAAAAGTCCAATCACGTCGTAACGATTTAATGGTTACTCTGGACCATTTTAAGTCTTAGCCAGGTACAATCTCGCCGCCGCACTTCTGTAGAGTTTGTTGTTTCATGTCCGGATTTACCCAGTGGTTAATGTTTATTTATAAAATATAAGTTAGAATTCCTTTTTTTTAATAATCAACTATGCCTTAAGGAATGAATGCTTTTTAATTCAACTGTTCTGTACTGTAAAAAGAATTTAAGCTAAGCTCCAGTACTACTTCATGTAAGATGCAGGGATGAGTTTGGACCCTTTCTGATTTGTTTACATTTGTCTAAGGAGGTCTGGGAGCTCTAGCCGGACCAGGACTCGCCAACTTGCTGGGCAGCGGAGGAGCAGCCACCAGCAGCTCCTCATCCAGGTGAGCAACTGCTCCAACTCCACCATCATTACAGATGTAGAAGTATACTTTATGTAAAAATCTATTCTTATCTTGTCTTTACCTCTGTCCCTCTTCCTCCTCAGCTCTCGTAGCCAATCAGCTGCAGCCACTCCTTCTTCAGGTGCAGCACCGAGACTGAGCTCCTCTCAGGCCTCCACCACCCCTGTGACTCCTGCTGCCTCAGCTGTCTCCCCCACTACTGTGGCTCCCTCCACACCAGGTAGGGGACGTACAGTACCGCCATAACATGTCGACCCACCATTCAAGAACAACCATTTTATAGTAGCAGCAGAGTGGTGTTGTGGTTTGTACTCAAATCCACCTGGGGTCTGTCTGTGTGGAGTTTGCCTGACTGAAGTACTGACTGAAGTACTGACTGAAGTACTGACTGAAGTACTGACTGAAGTACTGACTGAAGCACTGACTGGAGCACTGACTGGAGCACTGACTGGAGCACTGACTGGAGCACTGACTGGAGCACTGACTGGAGCACTGACTGAAGTACTGACTGGAGCACTGACTGAATCATAAAAAGTTTGTGTAAATCACAAGTTATAACCTAGATGCCAAAACAGCAGTGGTGAACATAAATAGAGATCCACTAGTTTAAGCCATCTTAAAATCTCTACATGCCTTTCTCTTGGTATTCACTTAAAAGTGATACATCCTTCTGTAGATATAAATGTGGATACTTCTTGTGTGTCATTTGTAGCCTTGGCTCAGACCCCGGTGGTTCCAGCCTCGGTCGGAAGCCCTGGCTCCCACCAGCCCATCCAGCTCAGTGACCTTCAGAGCATCCTCGCCACCATGAATGTCCCAGCTTCTGCAGCTGCTCCGGGAGCAGCAGGTGAGCGACTGCTTCAGATAAATGAGAGGAACTGTAGTAGATCTAAGAGTCTTCTATTACATGTGGCTAAGAGGACTCTTCCTGTTTTCCAGTGGACCTAGCTAGTGTTTGCACCCCAGAGATGATGGCTCCCATCCTGACCAACGCTGAGGTCCAACAGAGGCTCCTGCCCTTCCTCCCCAGTGGAGAAATTTTACCGCAGAATGCTGAGGAGATCCAGAACACCCTCAACTCCCCTCAGTTCCAGCAGGTAGGAATGTTAGAGGGACACAAATCAGCTCTACCGCGTAGAGAAACACAGATGGAACAGCATCTTAAGCCGAAGAGAAAATCTAAACGAAACTGTGGTTATTTTTATTTTACAAACGGAAGAAATAAGATGGTAGCTGCTGTTATTCATACTTGTGAAGAAGGTCTTCCATCTGAAAATCAGAAGAAGAGCAAGAGAGAAAACTGGTCCCGTCTGCTTTCTGCAAGATCATTTAAAATTGGAACATTTTGCTGCTGCTCCTTTGGGTCTGCCTGAATCACAAATGTATGTCTATTTTAAGATCGGTGGAGGTCATGGTTGTGGAGTAAAATTGGTGTAAGAGGGAGCAAATCAAAAAAACAAAATTTTTATGAAACCGTAACAATGATGTCATAAAAACAATTCTAGATATTAAACTGCCCTTTTAGACATTTAAAATCCTATATGATGTGAGCAATCTGAAACTATCACATCATAAAGATTTTTGAACGCTTGTTCATAGTTTTTTTTCCTAGATTTTTCAAGTAAGTAATGAGAAAAGTTTATAAATTACTTTCAATAGATTTGGCACACTTTCGTTGATTCATCACATTCACATTTAAATCTACGATCTTTATTAGCAAAAATCCCTGTAACGGTGCAGCTCTGCTAGCATGTTGAAGAAACACAAGGAGGAACAATAATCTCATTAGCTACAGAATGAAGAACCACACTTAAGTGTCGCCACCACCTGCTGTGCAGTTTAGTCAAAGTAATAAACTGCAAAGTACTATTTTGCATTTCCTTTAATCAAATGATATATATAAAAAAGGAACAACACTCTTTTCCGGTTGTAGTTTTCCTTTTTTTTTTTAAATTACCTCGCACGTAGATTCTATCTTGTCCAAAAAAAACAGTCTATAATCTTGCAGGCAGCAGCGTTTCCTTTAACAAAGCTTGTCTCCCTGTTAATAAACATAATAAACAATAACATACTGGGAAGAAAAATGTGTGAATTGTATGAGTAGATGAAGGTGAAAGCAGAAAGAGACCCAAGTAAACAAAGGTCAATCTGGAAATAATGTTGCCTACAGGAGGGTAGAGATGTGTGAAATCTCAGATTGTGGAGGAAACATAGAACCAGTTTCATGTTAAGACTCATTTTCTATGGTTATGAACAGTTTCCAAGGGTTCCCTCCCAAAACAACTTTGATGGAAGTCAATTCTTTTTTGTATATGGTAAAATCAGAGCAAATATAATGTCTCGGTAATTTCTATATAGAGCAGATCTAGGCCGTACTACTCAAGGATCACTGAAAATATAGTAGGACTGTCATACAGCACAGTTTTAATCAGTAGATATGTTCAATTACTGACGCTTGATGTTCGGATGTACTCGTCTCTCCCCCAGTCCATGAGTATGTTCAGCAGTGCCTTGGCCTCCGGGCAGCTCGGCCCCCTCCTGAGCCAGTTTGGTCTGCCAGCAGAAGCTGTGGACGCCGCGAACCGAGGAGGTAAGAGATAAACTCAACCTTCTTATAACAGAAATAACACCCTGAGGGACTCGAGTAAAGAAATGATGGTAATATGCTATTCTGAAAATATTCTATATTTCTCTATATTAAAGTTAATCCAATTTCAAATCTAGTCGGCACTACTTTTCAAACTGCATTTTATGTCTATATATACTTTTCTCTGGTTCTTGTGCAGCTGTTGTAGCTAATGGTACCAGCGTCAATAAGGAATAACAGCTATGTCATGTGGAGGTTATGTCAGTGTTATGTCTAGGGAGACATAGACATTTATTATGCTGCTGTATTTTGAATATTTTTTATTCCCTTAGTTTATTCAAAAGTATATAAATTAAGTAAAATAAGAATACATTTTGTTTTTTTCTCTGATTAAACTTGGCCAATTGGATTGCGTTCGGCCCTCGATTTGGAGTCGGTTTTTTAATTTTGGACCCTTCCGCGATCGAGTCTGACCCCCGCTTGAGTTCGGACCTTTCTCGCCGGCGCTCCATGTTTCTTCTGCCGTTTATTAATGTTTCCGTGTTTGTTGTGCGTCTGTAGACGTGGAGGCGTTCGCCAGAGCCATGCAAGGCAGTAAAGGAGACTCCAAAGAGAAGAAGGACGATGACGAGGACATGAGTCTGGATTAGAGCTGACGCCGCCAACGCCTCCACTGAGTCGTCATTAAATCTTCATTTTTCTTTTCACTTCTTTTTCTCACCCTTCTTCGTCTCACGCTCGGCTGGCGCTCAAATGCTCAGCAGACGTGTCGAGATCTGAGCCTTAATCACTTGCAGACTTTCAGGGGGTGCTTCATAATAAAGTCACAGAAAACACCGAAGTGTAATTTGTATGAAAAAACTTTATTTAGAAATACATTTGCGACACATGGGGGCTGGGAGTGAGGGGGGCGAGAGTTTATTCTTCAGTGAGATATTTTTAATACATACACGTTTGGTTCATGTTTAAATACGAGGCTCATACGTCAGTGTACCGACTCAGTAGGTATTCTCTGCTAGAAATGCACAATAAACATTATTTACTCGAATTTATCTCAGATTCAGTGGGGGGAGGGGGAGAACAAAAAATTTGTGGCCAAATTTGTTAAGGAAAAGGACTTTATGTCATTCTTATTTAAAAATCTATATACAAGTTTTTATTATGAATCAGTGCATCTCTGTGCCGTCACTGCTGTAGCACCAAAACAAACCGGAAGATATAAAATATACAATTTTCTGAAAATAGAAAATAAATATTATATATATTTAAATTAGCTACAGTAACATGACACCCACCACCAGGAATTTGTAGTCGGGGAATGTGAGGATAAGACTGTGTGTGTCTACATGTGGGGGCAGCCCTGTGTCCCCACAGCTCCGTGAACCGCCTGGGGTCTGGACAAGATGGCGGGCCTGTCGTTGACCATCACCTGGCGGATGCAGCCTTGGTAAGCAGGCAGTCCAGCAGGTAGACCAGGAGCTGTGACGCCATCTGGTGGACAGACGGAGAGAAAGAGAGAGGGAGGGGGGGGCATTATGATCAAGGACTTCACTTTGGGTTCATTCTTCAGATGAACTAGATCAGAGTTCCCCTCAGCCGCAAAAATGATCTGGTCCGTCGTCTTCCTCTTTAAAAAAGAAATCACACGTACAAATAAAATCAGCTTCATTCGTAAAGAGTTTAATCAGTTAAGGGATGCGGATGACGACATTCCTTTTAGAGTGTGAAAATATCGGCGTAGCGTATTTTCCAGCCAATGTTCCCTTCTCATAAGCAGAAATCTCAGACCTCCACCGCATTTATACAGAACCGGGTTCTCACACCTTCAATAATGTACAACGTTTTCAGCCACGTAGTCCACGGTCGTAAAAAATATCTTTATAATGTTCTGCCATCAACGCCACACCGCTACTAGAATAATGACAATTATTCCTGTGAGTTGTATGTATATAGTGCTAAATCACCAAAAATGTTATCTCAAGGCACTTCCCAAAAAAAGCAGATCTAGACCGGACTCTTCATTCTATCGGTGTCGGGAGAGGTTCTGACCCTTTCAGAGTCAGATTTACAAACACGGTTTGGTAAAAGAAGAAGGTTCAGTTTAAAAATGAAAAATGGTAAAATAAAGTTTATCATTACTCCTCTTACATTATTTGTTTTCAAAATCTTTTCAATTATATATAAAAAAGAAATTATTCAGAAATATATATACAAAATTAGTGGTTAATTTTTTTTTAATTAAATCTAATCGATTTTACTGGAGTGGCTAGAATATAGAATCTTATCATTTTTGCAGTCGGAGCAAAACGTTAAAAGTAACTACTAACTAAGTACTGTTCACTTATGTAGTGAACTTTTTGTATCGGAGTAGAAGAAGAGAAACAGCAGACCAAGAATGAACCCGTGGGCTCAGCGCGCCCCCTTCAGTGCGGCAGAGTTACTGCGGCCTCACCTGCTTTTTCACAAAGGTTTTATGTCAGATCAGCAAGATTAAATATGTTATACACATACGTGAAATCGACCTATCCTATGGAAAGTCAGGATGTATAATAAAAGCGTCTACAAACATTACATTGTTGACAAACGGCGAGAAAGCAAAAGGCATGACCCAGTTTGTGAGGGACGGCGCAATCTCTCCGTCCGCTTACTGCAGGTCTCTGATGGAGACCCAACAATTCCCCCATGAAGAACAACGTGGAGACAGTGAAGTGAAAAAAAATGGAAACACGATGGACTCACCAGGAACCCCGCCGAGGTAAACGGCCTCTTTGGATCCTGCGGTGCGGCTCTGTTTGGGTCCGACGCCGGTCTCGCTGGCTGCGTCAACATGAAGCTGCAGGACGTTGTTCTTCTTCACCACTAGAGACGCACACATGGTATGACCTCATTATCATCAACTTTACGACACAGAGACGGCGTCCAGGGACGGCGTCGACTCACCTGAGATTGAGTGCCAGCGTCCGTTACATAGCGGCTCCTCCGGGGTGAAGGAGACGGAGAATTCTCCTTTGCCGCTGTTTATCGTTACAGCCACCTACAAACACACACATCACTCCCAAGGTTTGTTCTTTTTCTTCAAGGGGTTAAAGATTTTCAGCTGAGTCCTAAGTTCGTGATGCGGTCTCACCTCTCCCTGTCTGAGGACCAAACTGAGATGTTTCCCCGGTGACGTCCCAGCATGCAACAGCAGCCCGGAGTCTGAGATAGGCCGAACATCTAGATGGATTTCCAGATCCTGGCCCAGAGCTAGAGAATCATCTGCAGGGAAGAAGAAAAAAACTTCAGTCAGGAATCGCTCAAGCGGAGCAAAAACCCAGAAGAAGAGCGAGGATGACTACCTATGACGATGTGTCCTCCCTGTCCGGAGAAGTACGCTCCTGGCTGGAGGGGATTCTGGAAGCAGGGAACCGTCCCCTGGCTGTGGGCGGGGCTTCCTGCAGGGACTTCGTTCAGCGTCAGATCTCTGACACAACCGACAAAACCACTGGAACCCGGAACCTGAAGATTGGGAGAGAACAGACGGCTTCATTAGAGACACACACAATTTGTAAATACTGTATATCTTAAAAAGAAAAGTCAGTAGACAGGATTGTGGATGCGGTCATGAAAAAACATCCCTCCAACGAGGAAGTTTTGTTCTCAGGAATCCTCCTTTGTTTGGAGGAAAACTACAAAAATGTTCCTTTTCTTCAACATATTCAAATCAAACTTTTCTTATTGCGATATTCCAAGCACCCATAAATTACAAAATGATTTGTCGAGCAACGACAAATCATCGTGGATACATGTTTTTTATTTTTTTGAACTAAACTTAGCCTAAATCTAATGTTGTAATGCTATCGGGTGAATTTGCATAACCTCGGTGTCTGCGGAAAGATAAGAGCTAAAAATTAAATATTTTATTTTTTAAGTGTCTGTATTATTGTACCTGTTTCTACGTTAGAATCCTGTGATTAAACACAAACAATATTAATATTTATATCCTTGCCTGATTTCTATATTAGATTAAAAAAAACCTCTAAGATCATTATATTACAGTAACACAATGAAACAAAAACGATGGATTTCCCATTAAAAAGTTCTGGTTATTCTACACAGTTATTGTGGGACAGGACCAGGTGGACTCCCCAGTTGGATAGATATGGGCCGAAAATGTGCCGAAAATGTGCTTTTGACCCCGGACAGGGATTTTGACTGCAAAATACCACCTGCGTCCACTAGAGGGAGTGACATGCACGTTACAACCTTTGTCTCAGATGAAAATCAATGTTGTGTTAAAATCTAGCTTTGTGCACTGGAACAAATACAAAAACAAGGAAGAAGCCCGATTATGGGCCTGTCAAGAAGAGAAGGTTAAAGATTTTTGTATCGCCTGGGATTCTGGATGTTCATACGTTTTAGCACCGCGGTTAGAATCACCGCAGCCCGGGTCATTTCTTCTTAGATAGACGATAGAAACGGCTGGAGAGGGAAATGCGGATATTTTACCGTCTGAGAGGGCGGGACTCCTCCGACATACAGAGGCCCGCTGAGACGAGTCCGGTCTCCTCCGGGGATTTTCTTCGACTGGGCGCCGATCCCGTCCACGATCAGATTGATCTTCTCTCCGTCACGCTTTATAAACACCTAAAGTGACGTGTGTGAAAGATCAAACCATTTATAGAATTTGAATCATGAGATGATGAGAGAAACCGGCCAAAACACCGACTTCCTGGGTCATCCGGAACCTCACCGTGTGCCACTGGTCGTCGTTGTACTTCTTGCGGCTGCGCAGGCTGACCTTCCTCTTTCCGCCGTCCAGCAGGAGCAGCAGGTGTCCGTCGGTTACGCTGAGCGACATCACGGCTCTGCCGTGATGCCCACCGGCGGCGTGGAGCACCGAACCATCAGAGGAGTTGATCCTCACCGCCAAGGAGATGTGAGGCCTGCAGAGAAACATTTCAGTAAAGATGGGAGTTTTAACGGGACCACAGAAGAACTACAAAACAAGTTCTCGGGACATTTCCTGAGTAATTTAAAGTCTCCTTTTAGCTCTGGGCTGGACTCCGCCACCTCAAGCTTTCCTAAAGGATGTATTATGTGAGTTAATTTTTGCTGACAGGCTAACATCAGAGTGGGCGTCTCCTACATGCTAACATCAGAGTTAGCTTCCCCAACCAGCTAAAGAAGGAGTTAGCTTTTCTGAAGGCTTATATAGGAGTTAGCTTTTCTATCAGGCTAACATTAGAGTGGCTACTATAAGGTTGTTTGGATCGTGTAGTGCCACAAGCTAACAACAGCCTTTTGATGCAGCTGGAAACAATGCTCATGTTAGCACTGATACTGAACCAAATGGCTAAAGTGCCACAAAACTAAAACAACCATCCAAAGTAGGCTAAAGCGCCACATAAAGCTGCAGAGCCTTTGTTCTGTTCGAGTTCTGTTTTATCCACATTGGATTGGTGATACGAGCTTAAAACTGGTTTAATTTCATGTAAAGCGAGTGAAGCAGCATTTGTCAGGCAGCATCATGTGGTTGGTTAGCCAAACCCCCGCAGTAGCTGCTAGAGGCTAGCAAAACCAAGAGGCCAAATAAATGCTAGTTTATGCCATTTGTGTTTTGTTATTTGTTTTAAACAAGGTTTCACATATAATTCTGCCTCCTGCCACTGATGTAACCGATTCTTGTCGGGTCTTGGTCTCACTCTGGAGCCAGTTTTCTTTGCCACAAGCCAATTTTTTGGCTGCAAAAACCTAAATAACCGGCTCCAAAGAAGGCGATGGCTCAAAACCAGCCCTGGAACTGCCCTGGTTTGAAAGGGTATCAGTTCTATAAATAATTCTAGCACAGTGTTTGACTTCAGATGAAGCCGTTGCGATTGTTTATTTAACCTAATTTCCATTCTGTTAATAACTCCTTTGAATTCTTCCGTGAGTAAATAACAAAAACCAAACAGTAACATGGAAGAAACTCAAATCAAAGAATAATCTGGCAGCACAAAAAACTTTGACTTCGTTTTTCGTTTCATTTACAGTTTTGTGTGACACTCACATGGAGCTGAGCGAGCTGGGCAGCGAGTCGAATCTCTGGTAGCTGTGCGTAGAGTCGCCGAAGTGTGTCGCTCCGGTCTCCTGGTCCGACAGTTCCGCCTGACACGACTCCCTGGTGTTACGACTGCGAGACCCCGACGGCTTCTTGTGCTTCCCCTGATAGATAAAGAGAAGATTTGTTACAGAGTTCAGAGGACCATTTCCTGTTTGGGTTGGAGGATCTTTGGTGATGGTACCTTGGGTTTGTTGTTTGGTTTGGGCTGAGCGGCGATGATCTGCTGAGGCTTTTTGGCCGCGGGACAATCCAGAGGAACGTTCATGTTTTCTCTAGCTTTAAGCAGATTCAAAACCATCTGAGGACTCGTTTCCCTGGAGACAAGAGGGCAAATTATAAAACGTCTATACATCAACTCTGGAAACTCTTCCCGATCAACCCATCAGACAAAATCCCCACGTCCTGAACTCTGTAGGTTCTGAACGTTCTTAAATTATTGTTTACCTGTTATCCACAACAGTTATTTTTGATGTGGTCTCACATTGTTGGGAGAGGCTACTTATTTTTGCTTTTCTTCTGGTTATCTTTGGCGTTTGTTTTTCAACACTCCATTACTGGTGTTTAGATTTTATTTCAGGCTAACATCAACGTTAGCTGATCTAAAGGCTTATATTGGTGTTAGCTTTGCATACAGGCTGACATTAGAGCCAGCTCCACCAACAAGCTAACGTCAGAGTTAGCTATTCTAAAGGCTTAAATTGGAGTTAGCTTTGATAGCAGGCTAACGTTAGAGTTAGCTTCCCCCACAGGCTAATATCAGAGTTTGCTTTTGTAAGAGACTAATATTGGAATGCTTTTCGAACAGCCAAACATGAAGGTAAGATTCTCCAAAAGGCTAACGCCCGTATAAGCGTCTCCAATGTTTACAGTTTGAGGACCTATAGCTATATCTATCTATCTATATCTATCTTTAGGCTATCTTTTTTGGCTAAAGATACAACTTTTCCTTCTGATGTTTATTTCCACACATTTAGTTCCATGCTTCTCCATCTGGACGTTGACGCTATCAGACAAACCTAAGTCAATTACGTTGAGAATGCGGCTGACGATACAGTGGTATAATCTTAAGGGCATAAGAATGGAGTTTGAATCTTAAATAACATGAATGCAACCCTCGGTTTGACAGATTTTAGTGATCCGTGTCGATCCTCCCGCCCTCACCTCCTGATGAAGACATTGCTGATGCATCCAGTGAGATTGGTGAGGCCTTGGTTGGGCATTCCTCCAAGGAAGGTGCTTTTCACTGTAGCGGTTAGCGTTCTGGTGTCCAGTCGGATACCCTCCTTGGCTTTCTCCGGCATGTCGTCCATGTAGACACGCATCCTGGCAGGTGAGCTCAGAGTCAGCACACATTTTCTTTAAACGCCAACAAGGTATGTTGAAAACTTTGCGTGTTGACATTACCCGTTGATGTTGTTATAGATGGAGACGTAGTGGCTGTTGTCATCGTTGTAGGTCTTCTGCGTCTTGATCTCACTGTTGCCCGCTCTCACCACAACGTGTCCCTCATGCAAAAACACCTGACACACTCCGTCCTGTGCAGAGAGGAAGGGAAAAAAAACATCAGGGGAAGCACTTTAGATGGAAACAACGAAGGAAGAGTTGTGAGGCTCGTCAGACCTGGTCGTGGTGGTAGAACATGAGTCCCTCCTTCTGCTCCGTTCGGAAGCTGAAGCTGGCGTAGAAGTTGTTCCTGAGGCTGGGAATGTTGTTCAGAGAAAAGTCCAGGTAGCTCTGACCAGAGAAATGAGCCTCACGAGCCACCTGCATGAACACGCACACATCAAAAGGATAAACTCCACACATTTGGAGATGTTTGACTTTGGTCCGACTCGATTCTATTGGTTTTAATATTTCCATGTAGAAAAAACGGGCTATTTGCGCAGATGAGCTGAGGTCCAATATAGGTAGCTTCTAAGTATCTAGAGCTCCAACACTAGATGCCACTAAAATGTACATAATGGACCTTTAAGTGGTTCTTCTCTGACATGACAATCTATCAAGTTTTGTGTATAATCCGCTGAGAGACAAACTAAACTGAACAAATGCAAGAGTTCTCCTACCAGTAGGTCGCTGTCGCAGCCAAAACTGACTCCGGAGCTCGTCATCCTCTTCAGGTCGATGTGAGAGTTCATGGCCTTGACGTTCCTGAAGCAGCCCTTCAGAGAGCCCTGCTTAGGAAAGAAAACCTTCAACCTGAAACGAGAGAGACGCGACCAATCACCTTGATCCTTTGACACCCGCATGAACGCTAAAACCCTTTAAACGGCACATTAACAAAATCTTTACCACGCCAGTGTTTTTGCACCTCAATGACCTCATGATTATTTCTTCACTTTAACATGTTTCATCATCATATCGAATCCTAAAACATGCCAGATCAGGGTCAGGGACCACGCTGGCGTACCCTCAGACTCCAAAAGATATATTGATGCGATTTCTCATTTCAGATTTCCACTGCGTCATATGTCCTATTTGCTTATTTACAACCAGAACTTCTGAAAAACAATCAATCAATCAACCAACCATCCAAAAAACAGACCAACCAACCAACCAACCATCATCCATCCATCCATTCATTCATTCCCATCCATCCATCTATCCATTTATTCCCACCCATCCATTCTTCCATCCATCCATTCTTCCATCTATCCATCTATCCATCCATTCTTCCATCCATGCATCCATCCAT
Organism: Lophius americanus; assembly: GCA_037951165.1. Lineage (NCBI taxonomy): Eukaryota > Metazoa > Chordata > Actinopteri > Lophiiformes > Lophiidae > Lophius > Lophius americanus. Next base: position 1,703,523 of record JBBDHG010000086.1, on the reverse strand, counting down.
CCATCCATTCTTCCATCCATCCATTCTTCCATCCATCCATCTATCCATCAATCCATTCTTCCATCCATCCATCCATCTATCCATTCATTCCCATCCATCCATCTATCCATTCTTCCATCCATCCATCCATCCATCCATCCATTCTTCCATCCATCCATCCATCCATCCATTCTTCCATCCATCCATCTATCCATCCATTCTTCCATCCATCCATCCATCCATTCATCCATCTATCCATTCATTCCCATCCATCCATCTATCCATTCTTCCATCCATCCATCTATCCATTTATTCCCATCCATTCTTCCATCCATCTATCCATCCATCCATTCTTCTATCCATCCATCCATCCATCCATCCATCCATTCTTCCATCCATCCATCCATCCATCAGTCTGTCAGTCAACCAATCAATCATTCCATCATTTCACTCTGGAGCACAATACTCTAATACTCACTTTGCCGGCATCTGCTGCTCTGGAACTCCTCCCAGGTAGTACTTCCTGCTGAAGGGGGGGATGGTCTCTGCGAATTGGTGGGTGTAAAGGCCGTTGCGGTTGTTCCTCACCACGACACGGTTGGGGATTGAACGCATGATGATGATCTCCAGCTGGGCAGTTTTCAAGAACATCAAATTAGAAAAACTTGGGGCTCGACGTTTATAATCCATTATTTAAGAAAAGCTATTGCTGATGATGCTTAAAAAAAATATGATGCTCTCTTTTTTCCTTATTTTACACCAGGTAGCCACAAAAAGATTTGTAATCGTTCAAATGGGATATTATGCGTACAGAAAAGTTTACTGTATCACTGTATACAAGGGTTTCCACGGTAACTAGTCAGTGATTCGGCAAAGATACGTCCAAAATGATACACATTAATGGTATTTTAAATTTACAGTGAATGATTGATTTTGGACGTACAGACTATGCAAACGGTTGTATAGAATTTAGGATGCTTAGAGATCTCTGACTTACAACTTTGGGCTCGGCGTCGCTGATCTTCAGGAAATCGGATGACGGCTCTTTTGGCTCGAGCTCCACCAGATCACCGGTGAAATCGTAGAAAACCTTCAACCTGCCCTGGAGCACCGCCATACACAGGAACTTATTCTGCTGGAGGACAGAGGCGTGACGTGAACAAGGGGAAAACACCACAGAAGGAAACTTCAAACCAGTCAGTGGAGTAATAATGAATACTACAATAAAGGTAATTATTTTGTAAGGGATTACTCAAATATATTTGCTGTTAAAAAGAACTCTGACGAGAACCGTGAAATAAATTTGTACTGCAAATATTGGTCAGGAATAGTGAGATGCGTTTATACGTTCGTATGAAACAGTGAGCCGATATGAAGAGACCAATGTGTGAGTGAACGAGGTCTTTACCCCGTCCTGCAGAAGGAGCAGAACTCCGTTGTGCGACAGCAGTTTGACTTCCTGTTCAAAGCGCTGCATGCGAGCCGTTTCGTCATCGAAGGATATCTCGGCGAAACCTGTGCCGTCGAAATAAGCCGCATCATTCACCCAGGCCTGAGTCAGCACCGGCTTGGACCTTTTTGGAGAATCATTGGACCATTATGAAGAAAAATATTCTATGGATTCCGACAGGAAGTCAGAAAAAGTATTCTGAGACAAGAAAGAGACTTAGAGAGTAACTAAGAAAGATTTCCAGTGCTGACCTTCCGCATGGTTTCTCCTTGGTGGTGTTGAGATTGAAAATCTTTTCAAAGTTGTACAGACTCAGAACTTCCTCATTGAGGGTGTCCAACTCGATGCAGCCTTTGAAGTTCTGTAGAGCCAGCGGGGGAGGCGGCTAAAGGAGAAAACAGAGATAAAGGACTTACTGAAGGAGTTTTTTCTTCAAATTATGTTCTGAAACCTTTCACAGATGTTCTAGAGAATCCTAAATGTTGTGATCCACAGAGAGGAAGGATTAAAATGCGGACCATATCAGCACAGCTAAAATAAACTTATCTGATAGACTAATCAATGGAGGGGAATAATAATTCCATTCAATTTGTTTGACTCCACATTTTAAACCTGCAATTTCTAGAAATCAGTTTGCTATAGTTTCCCTGCCAATAATAATTATTTTGGTTTTTGGTAAGGTCTTGTGTAAAAGGTATCTCTTACGTTTGTTCCCCTCCAATAGTCAGAATCATACTGAATTATTTTAGCATTAAGTTATTCAGGTTTTATTTTATTTTACAAACATAAGCCTGCAAATTATGTATCAGAGACCTCTACTAGCTGGAAAAAAAAAGTAATAATAGATATATATAAATGTAGTTATAATATCCTTCCCCTAGTTTTAAAAAATCCTAAGATTTTCCCGTTGTGGTATCCCGTTGGGTTGGGACCGGCACCAAGAGCAAACCCAGTGGCTGGAGCATTTACGGATCCTAGTGCCTACTTCCTTGCCAAGGTTCATCATTGTGTGTATTAAAGGGTCAAAAACAAATGGAAATCTCACAAGTAATGCAAGGAAAACTTTGCAAACTATATGATTTCCATGTTATGGCCTTATAAACAATTAAAATGCATATTGTTAATTTTTTTTCAATTAGTTTATGGCTATTGAGAGGAGCGGTTATCTGCTGACTCGGCAAAAAGCTCAGCCTTTACAGAATGGAACATATCCTCGGTCCTTCCTTCCGATGTGGAAATGAATAGGCTAAAAAGGACATGGAAGCTGGTCTAGGGTCAAATGTGGTGTCTATCCAAGGTTTGCTCACTTTCACATAAGCTGAAAAATGCACTTAAACCAGTGTTAGCATGAACTTGGATTCGCCTTCACCGGCCCCAAATCCAAAGTTCTGTCTTCCTAAATATTTTAGACTCTCTGGTTGCGGAATACACCAAATTTGCAGAAGTGAAGTTTTCTATTTGGCCTTTTGTAGCTTTTTGGAAGCTACGGCAATAATTCCATCCATCAGAAAAGGTGAATGATATTTTAGAAACACATATTATTCATGATTTAAGGTTCCCCTTCATGACTGAGCCCAAAACACACCTACAGCTTTACAGGTACTTACTTTGAAAGTGCTTGGATATCCTCCAACATAGAAGACAGTGTCATCAGTCAAGAGGTTTAGCAGCCCCTGATCACCGTTGGCCTCCACATAGGCTTTGGTAACTCTTTGGTCTCCTTCAGAGGCTCCTGAAGACATGGACATTTGACCATACTGGAGGATCCTGCATTCAGACGGACAAAAAAAGATACAGTCTATATACAGATCAGACACATGCAGGATAAAAACACCATTTTATTGGGTTTTACCTCTCCAGTACTACGCTGTTGAAGTTTCCTTTAGCGTTGACGTTTTCAGACATGAGCACCTCAGCAGTTTTTCCTCCAATGTTAAAGTACCAACGCAGTCTCTTCCCATCCAACACCATGCCCAGAAACTCTTTACTTGCCTACAAAAAAATTTTGATGAAATTACCAAAACAAGCTTTTGTATTCTGCCGACAACTCAGGTGACCTCTGCCATAACATTATCACAGAATAAATGGCTCACTCATGTCTTCGTAATGCTAACCTACCTAACTAGTGACCCCATGCCTAACCCCCAAATTCATTAAATTCTAAAAATACTTTTAGAAATTGACTAAATTGACTAAAATAAGTAAAAAACTATATATTCTGCCGACAACGCATGCAGTCCCTACGCCCAGTCATTTGCAATCGAGTCATTACATATTGTTTTGATCATCATAGAAATGAATTGATAGACCAAAAGCACAACTTGATCTTCAGCGTCTATAATGTCATAAAGAAATCTGTGAAAAAGCTCCTGCGTTGCCGTGCCGATACTTACATCTTTGCTGCCAAGGTAGAAGACAAATTGTCTGGTGCCATCGTCCTGCCGTCTGGCTCGTGCCGCTTCAGGCAGAGTGATGTAGAACTTCAGTGAGGTATAGGCAGCCAGGTCAGCCAGGTTATGAGGAGTACGCACCTGAATGCCGGACTCCCCGTTGAATTTCACTGGGACGCCCACCTGGACGGAGGAAAGAGAGAAATGTTAGCGGCAGCAGGAAGAGACCCTACTCTTGTTTTTTCTTTGATCGTGTGAATGCGTCTGCACCTTGCTGGCAGCGTTGCGGGCCTGCTGTATGAGCTGCCGGATGCGGCTGATGTTCTCAGAGATGTTTGGCATCTGTGTGGATTGATTCTGAAGTTTGTCCAGCTTCTTCATGAGCATAGGGATAGTCTCTCCAAGACTGTGCACTAGAGACAGACGGGGTTACAGCGCTTGTATGTAACGGCAGATTTAATTTATTGTGATTGTGATGTTTGCTATTATAAACATTTGTTACCTCCGCCGGAGATCAGTTTGTCTGACCGTAAGCAGGATTACATAAATACGACTTAAGTATAAGTATGGTGTAAAAACAGGTGGTGTTCACTGGAGGCAACCATGGTGCTCTGCTATGTTTATCCAGTCGTCTAGTAAGGATAAATTGAACATCGGCTCTAGAGAAGAATTTTTCGCATTTTTAGGTCGAAGTAGCAGAAAGATGAAGAGAAGATTCACATCTAAAAACAAAATCTTTTCGGCATGACTTGCTCTGGATCAGCTTGTAAAAGTTTAGGAAAGTTTTTAGGATTTTATGAATATTAGCGGGAGTGTTGCACCTTTGACTGGGAGAAGCCAATTGCATTGATATTGGCTTTTTTTAAATTTATATTTTATTAGTTTTATTAGAACATAAGAAAAAATGAAGATAAACAAAACCACTTGATCATTTCTTAGATAGAAAAACTGAAAGTTTTGATAATCTTTCGTATTTTTGAAGACATTCTAGATGGATTGAGTGCAAATAAAAAAAAAAAGCTTTAAAAAAATCACATGACCAAAATAAGACTAGTAAGTATTTGTGTATGAGGTTGTTTCTGAGTTCCTACCAGTCTTGTTGGCCTCCATCAGGGCATTGTTGATGTCCTCGTTGGTGGCGTTTGCATCCCCGTACTTCTGCTGCCATTGGTCCAGCTGCTCCTTGATGGGCCGTAGGGCGTCGTTGACTTGTGTGACCGTGGCGTTGGCCAGGTCGGCTGCTTGCTTTGCCTCCTCGATCTCCTGAGTCACATCTAAAATGTTGTAAACCAGAGCATATAATCTTGAATTGTGATGTAGCAGCAGGAGCCACGTAAGGTCCTAATAAAAGATGCATTAATTAGCAGAAATTCATGCATAATAAATTCATTTTTGTCTTACTAAAGTATAGATTTGGGGGTTTTTTTAGGGTGGGTGGGGCAATATGTTTCTGTGGTGTGTTTGTCTCAGTGCTGGATTGACGCTCCTTAGGGATGGGGCGGGGTCTAACAATCTTAACATTGTGAATTTGTGTGTTTCAACGTACTTGTGGTGAAGTTGAGGTTGTTCTTAATCATCTCCAGGACCTTCATCATGTCAGCCTGTTTGGTTTTGGCATCATCAAGTCGTCTCTTAGCGTCTTCCAGCTGCGGCTTCAGGTCTGAGCAGTGGAAAACAAAACAGTGAAACATCCAAACCGGAGAAGCCGCCAAGATTTTACCTGATTCATTTCATCACATCCGCTCCGTAGGCAGAAATCAGTCAGTCAATAAAACTTTATTTAGAGAGATCCTTTCTAACAGTTTGTGCTGCAGGTCAAAATCCTGAGTAAGAGGCTGATGAAGCAAAATAATTTAAAATAAATTTAGACCAATGAGATTGCTTTAAATCACATTTAGAAGAAAGAAAATTGGTTTGTTAAGATGATTAATAATTAAAGACACACAAAATTATGATATACTACCACAGCTATCATTGTTATTAATCATAATAGTAATAATAAAAGAATACCACAAAATAAAAGAAATAACCAATGAATTTATAAATGACAGAATTTAATAACTGAAATCATTCAGTAAAAAAATGTTTGTCGTTTTTAAAGGCAAAATGAAGGTGTTTTTTTTTTTTTACCGTCGTTGAGTTGATCGTTCAACTTTTCAACCTCGTCCTTCATCTCCAAACTGTGGTTCCTCAGAGAATTAGCGAACTGACCCAGATCCTGGTCCTTTATGTACTAAACACACACAAATACAACGAGCCGGACAGGAACATGAATAATAACATATAAAACAGATTTATTGTCTTTGTTGCATCAATTTTCCTACATTCTGCTAATGATCTGATGAACACACTGGAGTCATATTTAACCAATATCTAACTGGTTAGCACCACTGTGAAAAACTATTGGACCCTCTCCTGATTTCTTTTATTACTTAGTATCTCATATTAAACTGTGTCGGGCCTTCAAACCAAATGTAACAGAAAACATCTGCGTAAACACAACACGTAGTTTCACTTTGTGAATGCATGTTTGCCGTCAGTGGCAGAAGGACAAATGTGTATCCTTCACCTCCAGAGCGACCTGAGCAGCCTTGTCGGCCATCTTGGCGGCCTCCTCTGCCTCCCTGATGCTGTTGATGATCTTGTTGTAGGCCTGAGTTACATCCACAAATCCCTGCCCCTTGGTTTCGTCAACCAACCTGCATCACAACAGAGGAAACACACACAACACAATTGATGAAATGATGATACTCCTGACGGAGCCTCTCGCACCAGATGTTAAAAAACCCGACAGTTAGCTGGTCTCTTACTTTGTCAGGTTCTTGGCTAAAGCCTCCAGCAGCGCAGCGTGTCTCTCTGCCTCCTCCACCAGAGGAATTTTGGAGTCGACCCGAGAAAAGTCCTGCACTTTCTTTGCCAGTGGCGTCCTGCCGCCGTCCAACTGGGCCGCCAACCGCTCGTAATCCTGAGAAACATGTATTGGTGAGATTTTCTGCCGATGGTACAAACTTCAGGTCTTCAAACCCGTGTGTTTGAGTTTGTTCTCACCTCCTTGGAGTCGTGCAGCATGGACAGCACATCGTTGACCTGAGCGACATCATCCTCTGCCATCTGTAGCTGCTCGTTCACCTCCTTCTGCTTCAGCAGCAGGTCCTCTATCTTCCTCTGAGGGAGAGACAGATACTATCAGGATGATCTTTGTCCCCGCTCTCCTCTCCTCACCTGTCCTGGTTGGTTCTCCAGCTCACCTTGTTGTCCTCCAGGTTTTTCTCGTTGATGTTGTTGATCTCCGCGGCTCTCGCCGTGTTGTTCACGGCTTCATTCAGCGCGTCTCTCAGGTCCATCATCTGGGAGTGGTAACGGGTCAGACGGTCTCTGATGGCTTTGATCAAGTCGTTGTTTTCTTCCTGACGACCTGCCAGCTGCTTGTTCACCCGGTCCAACACTAGAGGACCAGACAGAGAAGAGAGGGAGGATGTGATCACATGACAGCATGTTTGGACTCCAAGTTATTACCTCCCATAGACAGTTATGTCTATGACAGTTATGTCTATGACAGTTGAGTCTGGGACAGTTATGTCTAGGACAGTTATGTCTATGACAGTTAAGTCTAGGACAGTTAAGTCTAGGACGGTTATGTCCAACACAGTTATGTCTAGGACGGTTATGTCTAGGACAGTTATGTCTATGACGGTTATGTCTAGGACAGTTATGTCTAGGACAGTTGAGTCTGGGACAGTTATGTCTAGGACAGTTATGTCTAGGACAGTTATGTCTAGGACAGTTATGTCTAGGACAGTTGAGTCTGGGACAGTTATGTCTAGGACAGTTGAGTCTGGGACAGTTATGTCTAGGACAGTTATGTCTAGGACAGTTATGTCTATGACGGTTATGTCTACGACAGTTATGTCTAGGACAGTTGAGTCTGGGACAGTTATGTCTAGGACAGTTATGTCTAGGACAGTTATGTCTAGGACAGTTATGTCTAGGACAGTTGAGTCTGGGACAGTTATGTCTAGGACAGTTATGTCTAGGACAGTTATGTCTAGGACAGTTATGTCTAGGACAGTTATGTCTAGGACAGTTGAGTCTGGGACAGTTATGTCTAGGACAGTTATTTCTAGGACAGTTATGTCTATGACAGTTAAGTCTAGGACAGTTAAGTCTAGGACGGTTATGTCTATGATGTTATGTCTAGGACAGTTATGTTTAGGACAGTTATGTCTATGACGGTTATGTCTAGGACGGTTATGTCTAGGACAGTTATGTCTATGACAGTTATGTCAACGACGGTTATGTCTATGACGGTTATGTCTATGACGGTTATGTCTATGACACTTATGTCTTTGACGGTTATGTCTTTGACGGTTATGTCTATGACAGTTATGTCTATGACAGTTATGTCTAGGACAGTTATGTCTATGACAGTTATGTCTTTGACGGTTATGTCTTTGACGGTTATGTCTATGACAGTTATGTCTATCACAGTTATGTCTATGACGGTTATGTCTATGACGGTTATGTCTATGGGAATGTTGTTTTTGTTGTTGTTTTTGTCGTTGTTTTGTTGTTTTTTCCCCCATCAGTTTCTTTAACATGAACCCTGAATGCAGCCCTTCTAATGTCGCTCGTGTCTCGTTGATACTCAGATTAGGGCTTAATTTGATTTAGACTAAGCCTCACAAATTGGTTGTGAGTTGGAAGCGAAAGAGAATTTCTGGAGTGAGTTGGATGAAGTGATGGAGAGTATTCCCAAGGGTGAGAGAGGAGAGAGGAGTGGTTGGAGCCGACTTCGATGGTCATGTTGGTGAAAGGAACAGAGGAGATGAGGAGGTGATGGGCAGGTTTAATGTTTAGGACAGGAACGTGGAAGGACAGACGGTGGTGGATATTGTGAAAAGAATGGAAATGCTGTGGGGAACAAGTATCTCAAGAAGAGGGAGGAGCTCAGGTGACATATAAGCTGCCTGGAAGTCTCTGGATGTGGTAAGAGAGGACATACAGTTGGTTGGTGTGACAGAGGGAGATGCAGAGGTTGAACAGTTGATTAGCTAAATAAAACAAATGAATAATATCAATGAATACAATTAATAATCAATTTAAAAGTAATACAAATGAATCAATTACAAATTTATTTAATTGAGCAATATATCTTTGCTGAGAACTTTTTGTCCAAAACACGTTCAGGAAATAATTATTATTCATATTTATAGTCAAGGTATTTTTCCATCTGTTGCGTTCAAGTCAATGTCATAAATATGGGAATATTTCCACGCTATAGTTGTGTGGCGTGTCTGTGGTGTTACAGGTAATGATGATTTGGTTACAGTGGTGCCAGTCAGTGGTCGGGATTTATGAGGCAGCAAGTGAACTTTCTGAGGATGAAATTCATCCGAAGGAATCTATTAAAATGATTTAATCATGTATACTTATTGGGAGTTTAGTTTTGAGTGAATAATCTCACATTTCTCTGCCTCCATCTTCTCCTTGCCGGCCAGTTTCTTTTGTCCCACACAGCTCCGGTGCCTCATCTCCCGCAGCATGGCCTCCACCTCCCTCATCTTCTTCTCCCTCTCGCCGATGTCATGCACTCCTGTGTCGTTCACAGAGGACTGATTGGCCTTCAGCAGGACGTCTAAAGAAAAATGGATTTAAAGTTAAAGCTGGAAATGATTACAATTCGCAATTGATTGTGTGTCGAGAGAGAGAGAAAAAAGTCTACAAAAGTCAGAAAACTGGAGGTCATATTGTCAACATGATCTCACTACGAGCATCCCAAGAAGCTGCTGAACAAATTACTATATAATTTGACTAGATTAAGTTTTAACCGTCAACTTTGCCGCACATTTAAAATTGGGAACTTTTGCTTTTACTTAGAATTGTCTCTCATTTACAATGAGAACTTATGGGGTTTGTTGGTCCTTCTTGTGCTCCAGGACTTCTGGAGCAAAAACAATGAGTCCATTGGCCTCCAAAGTAGCAAACATAGAGGCAACACAATTCTTTCTACATTTCTAAGTAAGGATGTTTGATATGGAGTGAAGATTGTGGGATTGAGAGCAAAATAATCGAGATAATTTTGACAATATTTACAAATTTTGACAAATCCTGACAATTTCTGAAACATTCAAGATTTCCAACTTCAAGTTGTGTCAACGTGATGAATAATATGCAGGATGTTTAATTATCCTCACAAAGTTCAAGGTTTTGTGAATTGTTTTTTAAGTTTGAATGGAATTTCTAGCACAATGTATGAATGTGTAGGAAAACCCTGAAAATCTGTGAAAATATGGGATATTTGGAAATATTTTTTTAAATTAATATAAGAGCAAATGTCAGAATCTGGATCTCTGTTTCTTTAATGAAAAACAGCACACTGAAATTTTCTCTCCTCATCTGACAAATTATGTCATTTTAAAAGGAGACATTGAGACAAAACTGACTCTCTATTTTTTAATTCTTCATTCTTAATTTATGCATATAATATGATACACTAAAACAAGTCTTTAAGACTTCTATGATTGTTGAAATATATGTAAAATTCATTGTGTTTAAATTGAAATAATTATTTTGATTATCATTATTGTCCAGAACCGTCCTACCTTTTATCTCCTTAGTGATGTTTTTGATGAAAGACAGCAGGTCTTGCGCCCTCTGGTGTGTTTTGGTGGTACTGTTGTCCAGATCACCCACCCGCTCAGTCATCGCGATTGTCTGGAAAACAAACACCTCTCTCAGTTCCACATGAAAACAGACTTATTCATGATCCTTTTATTGTTTTTGTCAACAGCAAAGGCTTTAAAAGAGCGAGAGTCAGAGCAGAACAAGTGATGGTGCCACAAGAGTAAAATTCCCACGGAGTCCCTGAAGCTCCTTGAGAAAATGTTTTCTTTAATCTTTTATCTCTTGCGCACGAGATAAAAACTTTTATATACAAGATAAATTCAGTTTCAGCATTGCAAAGGCAGGAATGGTCTTTGAAATCCACTAGTGTAAGCCGGTTGTCCTTCAGTATGCGCAGTCAATGATTCCTGCTGATGACGATCCCATATCTACAAACAAAAGCCTGATAGAATATGATTCTATATATGATTCTAATATAAAGCACTGCTTATGTTTCCTGCTGCTACATAGTGTATTTTCAATGCTCTTAATTTTGATTGATCAAAGCGTAAGTTAGGTCGGCCTTGTGTATGTCTTCTGACCGGATGAAACGTACGCTCACTCCTTCTCGCTGTGTGTTTCTTATAGCAATTGTAAGAAATTTCAAAGTAAAAACGTTGTGAGCCCCGGTGAGTCCATCATTATCATTGTATGGTGGCTTTGTTCATCAAGAGACGCTTATCTTTAACTTTTTTTGCACTTTTGGATAGATTTTTAAACGTTTTTCACATAAAAAAAACATTTTTTTCTAGAAATTCGATCGGAACAGGAAACGGGAAAGACAGAAAATTTGAGGATGAAAATAAAGAAAGGTTTACATCATCATCTAATCTTCTTCGTCTGCAATATTGGATGTTGATTCAGTGACAGTTCACGTTTAATGAAGTCACTGCAGTGTCCTCTTTGTCACGGAAAATAGTTCTTACATGTTTGTCACCGTTTTCTAATGCAAAGAGACATTTTTGTCTTTTCATTTTTTTTTTAGATAACTATCTGTGGCTCGAGTTTTGGACTGGTTATGCCTTTTGGAGGCAGTTTCATCATTTCACCCTCAGATCCTATTGTATGTCAATAATAATTCACTCTGCTAAAAAGAAAAAAGTTACTCATAGGAATGCTCAAGACACAAATGTCCCCATTGAAACCCAGTAAAACTGAAATCTTTTAACACACTGGCATCAGAAGAAAACAATAATGCTTTCCACAATGATTCATGTTCTCATTCCATGATCTTATCTTCAGTTTCGTTTGCTTTTTGTTATTTTTAATCTTATAATACATCGAAATTATTGCTACTTCTAATCAAAGGGCAAGAACAGGAGCCTCATGTGAATTAGGTAACGTTGGAAAGTTTTGAAAGGCTGAAAATAAATGATAATTTGATAGCTATGGAAGGAATGCTGTTTGTTAAAAGCATTAAAATTGTATAATAATATTTATATATAATATTGTATGGCAGTTTGGCAGGAAGAGCATCTGAGTATAACCTGACAAAGTGAAGCTCAAGTGTTCATTCTGTAATTGTAAATAGTTCAGGAAGGTGTGGGCGCCGTGGATGACCTCACCTTATCCTGCAGGTCCTCAATGTCTTCATTGATGTTCAGGATTTCGGCGTCCAGCAAGTCGGCGCGGCTCCTGCTGTCATCGAGCGTCCTGTTGTAGTCCTCTATGACACGCTGGAATCAAGGGAACAAGAGTTTATCGTTGCTTTAGCCACATCCAACCTCTGTGAGTGTGTGAGTCTGTGTGTGTGTGTGTGTGTGTGTGTGAGTGTGTGTGTGTGTGTGTGTGTGTGAACTCACAGTGATGTTCTCCACAGACTTGTTAAGGTTGTGCAGCTGAGCCCACACCATGGAGCTGGCGTTGAGGCTGCTGAGCTGACTGGCCACTGTGTTGAAATCGTCGTCCATTTTCTCCAGATCTTCCAACAGGACGATGACGCAGCTGTCACACACTGCAACCACACACACACATGCACACACACCGTTAATATAACTGTTCTGGTCATGTTGGGAGTTAACTGCCCTGTTTTTCCAGTGTGTGTTTCTCTTACCCTCACAGTGCATTCCGATCTGGTCCTCCACAGGGACGCTGTAGTTCTCTGAGCAGGTGTCGCACTGTTTTCCTGTCATGCCGTCAGAACAGTGGCATTCTCCTGTGCGGGGGTTACAGTCACCTCCTCTGCAGTCACACTCTGATGGGGAGGGGAGAGGATTCAGGTTATATAAGGGAATAAGAACTGGTTTTAGATGGACTCAAGCCGCCGAGACCTGATCAATACCAGCCCCTGTTCAACCACATCATCGCTTCAACAGACCAACTCCTGAAGCAGGAAGTCGGCTCTCAGATATCTCCTGTAGCACTCTATGCCAAAATCAACAGAAATTCCAGAAGAACAACAGACTTATGGTTAAACAAAGAGGTGGAAGTGGGAAGTTGTCGAGAAGCTTTGCAAATTCTGGACCAGGATTACTCGTCATCATGGAGGTAAACTTGAATACTTAACTCCAGCAGAAAATTATGAAGTAGAATGTCAGGTCATCATTCAATGAGTTGAAGCTCAGGCAGAAAGATAAAGATTCCAAGGAGAAGCTTAAGTTCTGGACTGACACGGTTAAATTCTGGGCCTGAACCTCACTGAGATACTGTGGTGGGACATGAGGAGATCAGTTCGTGCTCACAAACCCCCCAATGAAGCTGCACTAAAGGAGTTTTGCAGAGATAAAAGGCCAAAATTCCACCACAGTGATGTCAGAAACTGATATTCAGTCATCAGAAGGTTTTGGTTGCAGTCATTTTTGCTTTATTTAATAAAATGATCGTAAACTTGTATCTTGTGAAGTCATGTATAGATGTCATTCACTCACCCTTGCATCCGTTGGGTCCGTAGTCCCAGAATCCTGGAGCACACTGTTTGCACGTCGGCCCGTTGACTCCTGGCTGACAGGCGCACTGACCGCTCCGAGGATCACATGGCTGAGCGAGAGCTGCGGAGCCTTTACAGTCGCACTGACGGCAGCCAGAACACGAGTCAAAGCCGTACGCACCATCCTGAAAACCCCCACAACATCAGATGTTAGAGGCACGAGGTAAAGGTGAAGGTATGAATTTGTGATGTATAACCATTAACTATTTAGAGAAGACGCTCTCACCACACAGCGCTCACAGCGAGGTCCCGTGACCCCTGCCTTACAGCGACACTGTCCGGTGTGAGGGTCACATGACTCCGTTCCACATGGAGAGCAGTCACATTCTGTGTTGGAGGAAACATACAAACATTTTCAGGGTTGCTGATGAACACATGAATGTCTCCAGTGACCTTCAGCGGAGCCACACTCACTGGTGCAGTTTTTGGCCGTTATGGCGTCGCCGTAGTAACCAGGGGCACAGGTGTCGCAGTGCAGCCCGGCCGTGTTGTGCATGCAGCTGAGACACTGGCCGGTCAGCGGGTGACAGTCGGTGAACAGCATGTTGGAGTCCGTGTTACCATTGCAGTGGCAAGGCTGGCACTTACTCCCCAAGACCATGGGGTTACCGTAGTAACCGGGGGCACACCTGTGTTAAATGCAGCAGAAAATAGGGTTCATCTTGAGCAAAGACTAGCGCGCCACATTCTGTTAATTTTAATAATAGCAATACATTTAAAATATTAAAAAATATCATCGTCAACTCATCAACTTCAGTATTGAGTCATGTGATCCCATTTGAAGAGATGACATCGTCAAACCTTTAGATTATTCATTGTAGATTATGGCATATTATCCGGATCATCTTTTATGATCGGAGAAATATATATTGCCAAAGTCACATCTCAAAAAACAAGTTCCATTTGGAAAACTGTTGTTTTGATTGTATTATTCTGTTAAATCTTTATTTACTATAATAATGAATTATGGTTGAATTATATACTCATCAGAACCTATATATATATATATATATATATATATATATATATATATATATATATATATATATATATATATATATATATATATCTAGGTTAATAATATATAATATAATATAATATAATATAATATAATATAATATAATAAAGAAGATATTCAATTATAATAATATATAATAATAATAATAAATAATGACAAGGATAATAATTTAACAACATAATTTACTCTTACAATCAAGAAACTAAAAATGATATATCAATTCCTATTATAATGATTATATGATATTATTATGAATAGGAATAATTTATTATAATTATTAAACAATAATATAATGTTATTATGATCACTATTGATAAAGAGGATTGAAATTAATATTATTTTACTAGACACTGGATAAAACTTTTACCATTTTTAATAAAAGTAATAATTTAAAAAAAATGTGTTTATTCTTGTGTTTTCACACAAAACCAGAAGAAACCAGGATGGGGGTCCAGTGTAATACACTGCTTAAAAGAATGAAGGGAAAAACAAAAGATTCTGGTATTGAAGGTGGTGGCAGTGAAACCATTTCTCTCTCCTCATCCTTCCGGATTGTCTCTTTTTATTTATAGTTTTGTATATTTCTGCTTTCTTTGCCTCTACTGGTAAAATGATGTGGTACCTACAGCACATTCATGTGGACCAGCAAGTCCAACTGCTCCAAGAAGGGTCGTCCATACTTAGCAAGAAAGTTTGCTCTGTCCTCCAAAACAGTCTAGGAGCATGGAGTAGATACCAGGAGTAGGGCCATTACACCAGGAGACAAATAATAATAATAATAATAATAATACATTTAATTTATAATGCACTTTACATTTGGATCAAATCTCAAAGTGCTAAATCAGCTGCAGGACCGGTACCAGACCAGACAGGTGACCTTCACCAGCTACTGGTGAGATTGTTCTGACCAAACGGTCAGCATCAGAGTCCATGAGGGTGGTATGAGGGCCCAACGTATTCTTTTAGGACCGGTGTCCCAATCCTGCTGCATGTTACTGCAGCTGCAATTGTGTTCAACAGGGAACACAAAAAAGGGCAGGTTCTCCATTTGTGCCCTGTTCTCTACACAGATGAGAGAAGGTTCTCTCTGAACGCATTTGACAGACTTGAACGAGTCTGGAGATGTCTGGAGCTGCCCTGACTGCCATTACGTACCAGGATGAAATCCTAACACCCACTGTCAGACTTTACACTGGTGCAGCGGACACTGAGTTTCTCCTGGTACTGGACAAAACCCAGCCTCATGCCGTCAGAATCTAGGTTAATAATATATAATATAATATAATATAATATAATATAATATAATATAATAAAGAAGATATTCAATTATAATAATATATAATAATAATAATAAATAATGACAAGGATAATAATTTAACAACATAATTTACTCTTACAATCAAGAAACTAAAAATGATATATCAATTCCTATTATAATGATTATATGATATTATTATGAATAGGAATAATTTATTATAATTATTAAACAATAATATAATGTTATTATGATCACTATTGATAAAGAGGATTGAAATTAATATTATTTTACTAGACACTGGATAAAACTTTTACCATTTTTAATAAAAGTAATAATTTAAAAAAAATGTGTTTATTCTTGTGTTTTCACACAAAACCAGAAGAAACCAGGATGGGGGTCCAGTGTAAATTAATAATGTTTTTATCACAGGTCTTTTACTCTGAGGAATATTTCATCAGTAGTTCTACTGCAGTGGTGGTTCTGGATATTTGTCACACTACACACTAGTTGAATTATTTCCATTATTGTTACCAACAAACACAGACATTGTGTTATTTACCTTTCACAGTTCGTTCCAGAATACCCCGGCAAACACAAACACTGCATCCTGTCGCCTCTCTGCACACAACCCTCCGCAAAACTACAGACAGAAACATGCAGTCAGTTATTAAACTACACTCTCAGTAAAAAACCAAAGAGGTGGGAGGGCTGGACTGACTTGTTGGACGGGACCCTCAGCGGGCAGGGACAGCTGGAGCAGGACACCGCCTGTCCGTCCAGACTGTTGTTTCCCAGGAAGCCCCCCTGGCATGTCTCGCAGTGGTCTCCCGCCGTGTTGTGCTGACAGCTCTGAAGGTCAGAGAGGAGAAACAAACGGATCCATGAACAACGGCGGAGAGGAACGGCATCGAGACAGAGAGTCAGGTCAAGATACTCACCAGGCAGATTCCAGATCCGTCCAGGCACAGGTCCGAGTGTCCGTTACAGTTACAGGGAACACATTTACCCAGGAAGAGGCCAATGGTGTCTCTGTAGTAGCCCGGAGCACATTTCTAGAAGAGAACCGAGTTATTATCAATAAAATGAGGAGAAAATATATTTCATTTTAGTTCCGTTCATGAAACAACAGGAAAAGCGACAGGATCTGCTGCAGGTCCCTCACCTCACAGGAGTCTCCAAGGTAGTTGGCGGGACACATGCATATCTCCACGTTGTTGGCATGGCGACCGTTGGGCAGGGTTGCGGCGCCCTCCAGCACGGCTCCGCGGAGTGACACGGAGTGGGCCGACTGGGAGTGAAGAGCTCGGATCTGCAGGGACTCCAGAGCAACCAGGACCATCATCAGCTCCTCACGAGACACTGTGTTCCCGGTCTGGGCGTGACGGAAGCTTCCCTGTGAGGAGGGGGGGTTTAAATCGGACACGTCCGTCCTGGTGGGTTTTGTTTTAACTACAGCAGGACATCTTACCTCGACCATGTGAACGATTCCCAGATGAGGCTCCTCGGGTGAGGAGTACTCTCTCTCCATGAACACCAGCGTCATCTGGTTACCCTGCAGGACAATGACAGGAAGTACGCGGGTCATGGCGGGCAAAAAGGTTTATTTTCGTGTGCAAACAGGTTTTTAGCTAATACACTGCTTAAAAGAATGAAGGGAAAAACAAAAGATTCTGGTATTGAAGGTGGTGGCAGTGAAACCATTTCTCTCTCCTCATCCTTCCGGATTGTCTCTTTTTATTTATAGTTTTGTATATTTCTGCTTTCTTTGCCTCTACTGGTAAAATGATGTGGTACCTACAGCACATTCATGTGGACCAGCAAGTCCAACTGCTCCAAGAAGGGTCGTCCATACTTAGCAAGAAAGTTTGCTCTGTCCTCCAAAACAGTCTAGGAGCATGGAGTAGATACCAGGAGTAGGGCCATTACACCAGGAGACAAATAATAATAATAATAATAATAATACATTTAATTTATAATGCACTTTACATTTGGATCAAATCTCAAAGTGCTAAATCAGCTGCAGGACCGGTACCAGACCAGACAGGTGACCTTCACCAGCTACTGGTGAGATTGTTCTGACCAAACGGTCAGCATCAGAGTCCATGAGGGTGGTATGAGGGCCCAACGTATTCTTTTAGGACCGGTGTCCCAATCCTGCTGCATGTTACTGCAGCTGCAATTGTGTTCAACAGGGAACACAAAAAAGGGCAGGTTCTCCATTTGTGCCCTGTTCTCTACACAGATGAGAGAAGGTTCTCTCTGAACGCATTTGACAGACTTGAACGAGTCTGGAGATGTCTGGAGCTGCCCTGACTGCCATTACGTACCAGGATGAAATCCTAACACCCACTGTCAGACTTTACACTGGTGCAGCGGACACTGAGTTTCTCCTGGTACTGGACAAAACCCAGCCTCATGCCGTCAGAATGGGTGCAGTTCCTGGATGATGAAGTTTTTGATGCCATTCACTTCTCCTCACGTTCTCCAGACCTGAATCCACCTGAGAACCTCTGGGACATTATGTATCGTGATCAGATACCACCAAGTAGAACCACGGACTGTTGAACCACGGACCAAGTAGAACCACGGACTGTTCAGGAGCTCACCGATGGCCTGATCCAGGTCTTGGAGGAGATCCCCCAGGACACCATCCTCTGTCTCATCAGGAGAACATCCAGACGTGTCATTGCAGACAGGCACTTGGAGGCCAAACGCATCCACACACGATGAGTTGTTCATAGTGTGAACACAATTTGGACCAGAACCTGTGATTCATTTTTCCCTTCGACTTTGGGTCTGATTTAAAAATCCAGATACTTTGTACAATTCTTACATAATTTATTGAAATTGATGAAATACACAATGTACACACTTTAAAATGTAATATTTCATTAAGCGTCCTGTTAACTCTTTCAGCAGTGTGTCAGCTAAAATCAGTCAACACAGCTAAATCTGGATCATTCTAGTTATCGTAGCCAACGTTAACTGATCTGAGCTCACAATAATGTAAGTTAGTTAATTTCACCTGCGACTAAAATGTCAAAAAATTTCCTCTTGTCCAAAAAACGAAACACAAAAAAACTATTACTTTAATTAACGAAAACTGACTGAAAACTGGGATGATCTTGATAAAAACAATAATGAGGTCACATGACACTGGACTTAGAAATACCTCTGGTATACTGTACACTGTCTTGGTTTAAAAGAGGTGGTCTTCTTGTTTCCTACCTTGAGAACGATATCTGGCCTGGAAGCTTCAGAAGGCAGAGACAAAACATCTCCTCTCATGGTCTGAGTGTGGAGGCGATACCTCAGATAACCTCCATAGGAGGAGACCTGCAGATAGAAGGTTGTTTTAGGAATTGTCAACAAAGAAAAAGTTACAGTTAAAAAGAGATGAGGAGTAATGAGGCAGAGAGAGGAGGAAGACTAGAAGGACAGATGCTAGAACTTTAATCTCGCTCTAATGCAACTTAATCCACATGTGGATGGTTTACATTACAGGGACTGCTCCTGAGCTTTATCCTCACAGATTCATTGTTGTTGTTTCTATGGTAACTGAGCAGGTTTGGACAAAGCTGACATGCGAAGCTGCTTCCTGGAGCGTGACTGGACTCAAATTCAACCATCAGCCTGCAGACAGATGCTGGCTCAATCCCATGTGGAGTGTCATCATAGACCAAACACTGATCTGAATCTAAATGCCTCGTCTGAGTCGCTGGATCCTGATGTGGGACTTGTCAAACCGTCCATCCGTTTGATTCAAATCGCGTTTGTGTTGTGTCATGCTTTTGTGCTTTGCCCAAATTTGCTTCCTTCATTACATTATATTTCTTCTATATTTGATGGTGTCTTTTTTGGGACACCCTTCCCCCGAGTTTCATAGTTATCCATCTTCTACAGTGGTTTACGAGTAGTAGATGTTTAAGTCTGGCCAATCTCGCAATCTCGGGAAATGACAAATCCCAGCCACATCTCCCCAAACTTTGGACTCAAACCCCATTTACATGACCCTATTTTAGCTAAGAACTTGGGAATTGTTTTCTTTGGGCTTTTACAAAGTCCTGCATTCAGATGACAATGTGAAAATAATCCTTGCACACACAGATTCTGAAAAACAACTGAATAAGATGCAGTTTATATGCCGGGCCACTAGTTGGTGGTGTAACTCTTCAAAATCAACACGACAGAAGAAGACCATCCAGGAATTGTAGATTATCTTCACAACAATGGTCCATCGCTATTACAGTTAGGAGTCTTAGAAAAATAGGAATGTTATTAAACTAAACTAATAAACCATGTGTTTCCATGGAACCACAAAAATTCAAATGAATATAAAAATAAAAGACACCCAAAGGTTGAACTCCTTATCCTAGAATTCATCTGAAATGTTCTGTGAAGATTAAATGCAGTTCATATATGATCGGGAAAAGATGTCCAGCCTTGATACTCAATCTGGATCAGGCAGCAGATTCTAGAAATTTGTTTCTATAACAGTTTTTATCAGTTACACACACAAATAATTTCAATTCTTCTTTTCTAACCTTGTCCCCCAGGTAATTCTTTGGTGCATGCCAGTGGAGATCCTGATAGACATCTGGAACATCGCTGAGGTCAGCCTCTACGAGATCCTGACCAGGATACAGTATGACCACCACTTCCTGTTTGTCTGCACCGAGCAGCACCCAGCCATCCATGTTCATGATCTACAGGAGAGGGAGGAGGAAGAAAGAGGCCAGACTGATTGAAACAATTTCGTATTCAAATAAAATTAGATGGATTTTAGCAAATTAGCCAGTATTGACTTTAGAATAAATACTATAAATGAGTAAATATAAAACTAAAAATTCCCCAAATAAACCTGTGCTTCACATTGGACTTGAGCACATACAGATTAATAAAAAAAATAAATATTAAACTTTCTTTAGTTTGCAGTGGACACCTGTATTTAATAAAAATCACACTCACTGATAGAGCCTCAAGGAACTCTACCTTAATCTACGTTGCGACCATGGAAACGGAGCAAACAGAAAGCAAGCTAAAGATGACATTTGTTGTGTAGAGCGTTTTCTAAGCAAACATTAGTCATAGAAATAATTTTGGTCTTCTCGGCCAGTAAAGACAAACCTCAGTGCGTCTCTTGTTGGAGCTGCGACAACGATCGGTGGCTCCAAAGCAGAAGCAACTGGTGCAACCCTTCGGGTTGGTTGGGTCCAGGTGGAATGTACCAACTCTGCACTGATCGCAGCGGGAACCCTGGACATTTTCCTGCAGGAGGGCGAGCAGCGGGTTAGTAAACATTGTGTATATTTTTTTCTATCCTTCTGAGGCCCAAGACCTGACATACCACTCAGGGTGGACCCCATTAGGCTTCTGCCAGTCGTGAGTCCTCAGAATGTAATAAAAACCCAAAGAGATGTGTGGGTGTATGTGTGTGTGCGTGTGTGTGTGTGTGTGTATGTGTGTCTGTGTGCCTCACCTTGCAGAGACACTGTCCCGTGAAAGAGTCGCACACTTCCTCTTCAGTTCCGGCCTCATTGCAGTCGCAAGGTCTGCAGTTAGGGTAACCATAGAAACCGGGGGCGCATCGGTCACACTGACGGCCGACAATGTTGTTCTTACATCTGGAAAAAAAGTTTGATTGATTAGTTTGAATTTCTCAGCAATTTTTAATTTCGTTATCTTCCAGTTCGGTTAAATAATCTAACATTAACTCTAATAGTTGAAATCAGCTAAGATTAGCTATGACAGCTGAAATTAGCTACTGCAGATGAAATTAATCAACATTTCATAATTAAAGTTAGCTAATGGTAACTTTGAAAGCAGAAATTAGCTGACGGTAGCTTTGACAGCTCAAATGAGCTAATATTAGCCATGACAGTTAAAATTAGTCATTGGTTTGTTGTAATGAAATTCTTGAACTTGCTTATGCAGGTGAAATAAGCTAAGGTAAGCTGCAGTTACATAGCATAAGCTATGATTCCTAAATTCGCTAATGTAAGCTTTGAGAGCTGAAATTAGTTAATGCTAGCTATGGGCCCTGAAATTAGATAACAATAGTTATGATAGCTGACAAATTAGCTTAAATTAGCTAAAACTAATTATTTTCTTTACCAGATCAGACAGTGAGACAAGCTTAAGCCATGATTGTTCCTGCAGTCTTTACCCCTAAACCTGGGTCAGACCACCAATAAG
Organism: Lophius americanus; assembly: GCA_037951165.1. Taxonomy (NCBI): domain Eukaryota; kingdom Metazoa; phylum Chordata; class Actinopteri; order Lophiiformes; family Lophiidae; genus Lophius; species Lophius americanus. Next base: position 1,681,644 of record JBBDHG010000086.1, on the reverse strand, counting down.
ACCATCAGAACCATTGTGGGACTGAACCGTTGCCCTGTCCAGACACACTTTAATAATTTGGTTCCTTACGCTCGTGCTAAGGCTTAGCCTCATCGGCAGAGAAGAGAGTACAAGCCAACATTAACATGATGGTTAATCTTACTGACACTATTCTCTGCTAAACTATATTTCATTATTACAGTAAATTGAACACAAATCACTTCCAACTATTCATCCCAAATGATTAATCATAAATATTGTTGAAGAGACTAGAAGAAACTAACATCTGGCTGCAGGCTCGAGTCATGGTGTGTGTGTGTGTGTGTGTCTGTGTGTGTGTGGTAATGCCAGGTGAAGGGATATGAAGTGTTGATACCCTCCAGGCAGTAAAATACTTCCATCTTTACGTCCTCGTCATGTCTGTACAAATCCGACACATTCCTCTGCGTGTGTGTTCATAATGGATGAATGATGGTGATTTAAGATAGTTTGAATGCTTTCATTCTTACAGGTAAGAGAAAACCGAAGGGTTTAAGAGACATTTATGATTCGGTTGTCAGGCCTGAAGTTGTTTTACGGTGATAAAACGGTCACATCTGACTTTTAGCACTGGCTTATGTCATTTTTATATTTAGGTCAACTATGGAGCTAACTAGCCACCAGGTGATTAGCTTAGCTTAGCCTACTTAAAGTGAGACAAATGCGCTCACCAGCACCTCTAGTGGTCGCTGATGAATGCTCTGCTGTCTTTTTGTGTGTAGCCTATTTTGATGAGAATCCAGAAGGCAATGCATCTTGGGATTGGATGGCCTTCGTGTCAGTCTTCAGGAGTTTCTTTCTCCATCTTTAAAATTGAGTTTCTATTGGACTTCCTATGAGGAAATGCAGAGGTGAGGAATAAAGAGCTTCTCTCTGTTGCACAGATGTTATCATGTGAGGTACTCCACACAGTTCACAAAGTGTCACACCTGGGCACAGGCCGCAATATGATTTGGATTTTGTCCCCTGCCGACCAACTACATAGTCATGTAGAAGCAAGGTAGCTTAGTGGGTTTAAAAAATAAAAAAATAAAAAAATATGTATATATATGTATATATAGGTATACATTCATATGAATATATATATTCCAGCCATGCTTTACATACCAACTTAATTTGCCGGTCTGCAAGAATACTATTAATATGAAAACACTGTGTACTATAGGAAAGGCTAAAAACCCCTGGTATAGCAGTTATTTTGGTTTACTTCTTCTTCTTCCCTTTTGGTGTTACCACTGCTGGTCATATTTTTCCATCTTAGCTTGTCCTCTGCATTTTTCTGTATCATCGTCCACGTGCTCAAAAACTACAATTGTACCCTTATTGGCCAATTTACTGAGTTTTTTTTTTTGTTGCTATTTCTCGGGTTTCATTCAAATTTTTCTACAATTTCTTTTTTACAGATTTTTGAATGAGGATTTTCAAAGTAAATCTTACAGGTGAGCATCTGATCAGGTTGAAATGTATAGGAAGGGCGGCAGAAAAAAAGGAAGAAAAAAATTCGGGACAAGGACATTGTGAATTCTTTTGTTGGCGGTCTTCTGGAGATCTATGGTTTTTTAACCCTCCTGCTTCCACAAAACAAGACAAGAACCAGCAGGTAGAGCTGGGAAAACAACCCAAAGAGAGTCGGAGCCAAGCTAACGTCAGGAGAACAAGAAGGCTTGAATAACGGCAGTTTTACGTGGTTCCAGCTGGAGTCTAAAACACTCAACGCATCCAGATTTATGACTTCAGAGAATAAAGAAAACAATCAGCAATCACTGTTTCCTGAGGTTAAGCATACCTGCACTGTCCGCTGACCGTATCACAGCTGCCTTCAGTGGCGGTGACTCCAGGCCGGGAGCAGTTGCAGACCTCACACCCGACCACTGGGTGGCAGCCAAACGTCTGGGGCTCACACTGGGTGCACTCCGGCAGGACAGTCCTCGGAGGGCAGATACAGTCACCGCTCACCGGTTCACACAGCCTGGTCCCACAGTTACAGGCTGGAGACAGAAAGACAGGAAATAGTTAATAATCGGTCAAACTGAACTAAAATGATGCATGCAGTCACATTTTTTTTTTCCAATCGATGAATGATGAATAATGAAATCATGAGATGTGAACTTTTGGGTGTTCAGAAATCTGCCTAAGGATTCCCCTCAGTGGGTGAGTGATGGCTGCACAGTATCGGACAATTAACGGCAGCAGGGGGCGGCGAGGCAAGGGTGGGGGGTTGCCACATAGCCACCCTCACCTTCCGACTTTTCCATGCCAACCCCGAGCCGGCTGCATTTTACTGCAGCGGGGATTCTGCAGCACTGGGACACCTTTGCCTGCTGTGTGGAATCCACTGGGTGGTGTGAACCTCACCGCTTTACTTTTCAAAGGTTTTAATATTCACACACTTTTCACAAGACGCAACAGTTATCCAGCAGCAACCTATCTTCATCATCTTCTTCTTCATTGGATATAAGAGGCCAAGCGTTTGTTCATTATCTCCCTGCCACCACAACCTAAAAAGGTGAAAAATCCTCTCTTGAGCGACTTTACCGTTTGTCCACTCTAGGCTACTGCATAAACTTGGCAGTTCTTCATAACAGCGTTGGTAAATTAAGCCCCGCCCCTCTGTAGATTTATTCAGAGAGGCTTTACACTCTGCAGCTGTAAGGATCATTAGAGTGTCACCATAGCAGCAGACGTCTGCTCTCTACAGTTTTGTGGGTGGGTGGGGCCGACGCTAAACTCACGTCTGCAGTTGGGAAATCCCCAGAATCCCGTAGCGCACATGGAGCAATCTCGACCAATCACGTTCGGCCTGCAGTGGCACTGCCCGCCGAAGGGCTCGCATGTGTCGCTCTGGGCTCCGACCTCATGGCAGGCGCAGGGCATGGCGCCATTGTTGAAGAAGGCGGAGAGGGACACGGCCGAGCCGAGGCAGAACGAGGAGGCAGTTGTCGGACTGCGGGGAGGAAGAGGAGAGAGGAAGTCATTCACAGTTCAGTGTAAACTCTTCAGAGACCAGTTCATGTTCGGCTGATGCCGCCCCTACTGACTTGATGTAGAAGCTGTTTTGGCCGCAGTTGCTGATGAAGTCGTAGGATTTATCCAGAGGTTGTTCGTTCAGGTAGCTGGAGCTGTAGCTCGCCTCGGGAACAACCAGGACATAATCCTGCAGACGGACGGAGAAGTGGACAGGAGAGGATAAAGGAATTACAACTTTATATAAAACTAGGCCTACGCGTTTGTCCCCAACAGCGAGGGGAAAATCCCCCAAAAGGCCCTCAATCCCCTGCTTTTGTCAAAGCAATCTCCCTGATTGAAGTCCTCTCTACGTTTTTTGTGAAAAAAGAGCTTCCCTTTGTGATTGAAAAATGAACTATTGGGTATAAATATGATATAAAGAAGATAGATCTCCTCAACTTGACTTCTTGGTTCAAAATTTGCACATTGCAGACCAACGGTTGAGAAATTATGGCCTGAAAACTGTGATTTTAGAGATTAAGCTCCCCCTTGTGGTGCAAGATATAGAATCTACTTATCCCAAAATCAATGCAGTTCTTCCTCGCACTAAGGTCTATCCGGGTATAAAATTTGAAAACGATCCATGTCATGTTTCTTCCGTTGTAGCGTTAGCTCAATGGAGATGCAACGGATGCATCGACGATGTTTCCATTAAATCAACGACTTTTCTTAAGATCTAAATGATATATAATACAATTTTCTTTAAAGTGAAAGTGGTTAGTGCCGCTTTCAGAAGTGACAATGCAACCCCCCGGAGCAACCAGAGCATCAGAGAGGAGAATATCTACACCATCTAGCTTTTACCTACTGTTTACTATCGAAGCTTACACGGATTAGCCATAACATTAAAACCACCTGCCTGGTAGCGTGTAAGTCCACCTCTTTGCTTCCAAAAAAGTTATGTGATGTTCTATCAGAACCAGCATCAACATTTCCAGAACTCCCCATACGTATCAATGACCCTTGGGATCATTAACCCACTTTGGAAGGATTGTAACCACTGGAGATCGGTCCGTGGTTTTAATGTTATGGCTGCTTGGTCTATTTTGTAATCCCTGTAGCTGCAGCATAGAATGAAAAGTTTTTTTATAGTGTTATTGGCTTATTTTGCTCATTTTGACACAGAAATAGTTTTAAAGAGTCTAAAAACGTAAAACAATTGTCGCCTCTTGAATCATTGCTCCTCAAATAAATGCACTAACTGAAAATGAGCAGATTGCCATTGAGGAGAGGAGAGGAGCATCGTTTCGGCCGATGGAACGAGAGAACTCACCAGCCACAGCGTTTTGTCGGTAGGTATCTGGACCGTGAGGAAGACCTCGTGATCCGTCACATCCAGAATGATCTGGTTCTCAGAGACCAGGACGTTGCGACAGCCGTACGCGTGGGGACAGAAAGAGGCGTTGGCGTGACCTGATGCACCAAGAAAGAAATAATTTATTTTTGTTTCCCTGCTTTTCAGAATAAACTGTCCGTCGTCACTGCTCGCTCTTACCCTGCCAGATCCGACCGGCGTTGATGTAGACCTGCACGGGATAGGTGGGGTGATGAGGCTGGTGATAGTGGAGCACGAAGACGTAGCGGCCCAGAGCGTGGACACGGGTCGAGTACACAGCTGCATTCTGGGTAAGAGAGAAACACGGTTCAGTATGGGCTCTCCTCTTCATGATGTATCCATGTTACGTCAAAACACCTCAGGAAATGTTGGAGTGCGTTTTTTTCACTCCAGATTGTAGTTTTCCCTCATCGGCTAAAACATCTGTTTCCCTCTAACCATAAACCTTTGCGTGATGCATCACCGGCAGCTGAGTCAGAGTTTTATCTAAACTCCCAATAAAATAAAATTAAAAAAAGGGATTTTACAAGAGGACAGAGAGTTCTGTTTCTGTTTCTGGGTTTTCTTCTATGAACCAGAACTTATCATGCTTCATATCCTGATGCAGAGTTTAATCTAGGACAAAGCAATAAACTCGACTTTAGAGTATTATCTATGTAGGGAAACTTAATTGATGATAGTAATATTAGTAATTATACGTTTACAGAATGTATTTGTAAAGTTAGCAATATAAAGTATAGTTTAGTATTTATACTCTAAATGACAGTACTTATAGAAAATAGTATATTAAAGAATTGATATAGTAGCAGTTATTAGTAATTAGTAATAGTAGTAATTATACGTTTATTAGTAATGATAGCGATAAAAAGTAAAGTATTAGTAATCAGTAATAGTAGTTACAGTTAGATTAATAGAGTGCAGAATTTTTACGCCGCAATTCCAGAAAAAAGGCCCATATATGGAGTCAAAATCCGGCCAAGACCATATTTATTTTAAATTACTTTCTTTTAATTTATTTTATTTTGTTTAAGCTTAGTTTACTTGCATTTATTTATTTACTTATTTTTACTTACGTTTTTTATTATTATGATTTAATTTAACCTAATTCAATACATTTTTATTTTTTTCACTTGAATTTTTGAATTATTAATTTAATTTAATTTAATAAGAAGTAATTGAATTGAATTGAATATTATTTTATTTAATTTTACAACAGGGCTCAACAATTAATTGCCAGCATGAAAAATGTAATCAGGCATAAATAGCCTCACTCTTTTACAAAGTTATTGTTATTTGGACTTTAATAAATGAGTGAAAACTCATTTATCTATTTATTTATTCATGATTTATTCATTCATTCAATGTGAAGAAGAGTTATTGGTAGTTTTACATATTTTATAAAATCTCTTTGCTGCAGAGTCACGGAGAAAAAGATGATTTTCTCTGTAACTCTGTGATTTTTCTCTGGAAACATGGATTTAAATATAATATAAACTTGAGAATAATAAGAAAATCTGATTAAAATACATAAGATGATAGAAAAATGATAACTGAAGTAAAATAAGAAGGAGAACAAAACATTCGATAATACATAATAATAACGATAGTTGGATTTAGATAATCTACAGATGAAAATGGTGCATAGATCCAATATCATGACTCCATCGGTACCTGCAGCGAGTCCAGCCGGACGTGTTCGCTGTTATCTGCTCCGTACGGAGGTCTCTCTCCTCCCATCCACGCCGGCTCGTCTCTCTGGGAGGATGGAGGCGGCGTTGCAGCCGGCGAGGCCTGGACGGGCTCCTGGGTGGAGGAGCTCTGGCCCTCCTTCACCACCAGGGAGTCCGAGGGGGTTTGGAAGCGCGAGGGGACGCAGGAGGAGCTGGTGGCGGAGGACGGCGTAAGGAGGTGTGAACGGTTATAAAGGAACGTTTGAGGCGGAATCAGGTATGACTCCTTTTTACCTGTCAGGTGAGAACTGTCCATGAGAGCCGATGCAGTGGACTTTAGGTTCTACGAGCTCCATGGTGAACCGGTCTTTAGGCACCAGGTAGACTTTGTGCTGAAGACGAAGAAGAAATTTAAGTTGATTACGGATATACTAAGCCTATTTTTGCTTGACCTTGAATTTTTTGTTATAATGTTACTAACTGACAATTTTCTCATTTATAGTCATTTATGTCCTTTAATCCGGAAAAAAAACATCTTCAAACCAGGTTTCAAATGAAAATATTCTCTCTTTCATGCTCTAAAACCTAGAATCAGAGAATATCTCCATCATGTGACCAATTCAGTCCGGGTCAGTCATGTTGATTCTCACCAGGAAGAAGCTGGCTCGGTCAGACGTGAACTGGATCTCGGCGTCGGCGGGGAGAGAGAAGATGGCCACTCTGTTCTGCTGATCGATGGCGACGACGCGACACAGGAAGCTACACACACAAACACACACACATGCGCGTTTTATTAAGGGGTGTTGAAAACCTTAATAAACACAGACAGTGACAGCGACCCGTGAACCAGCTGAGTCCACATACACCACAAACATTTCACTGAGACAACCCAGAATCCTCTCAGACACACACACACACACACACGCACACACACACAAACACACACACACACCTGTCGGCAGCTCATCATCTACGCTTCATCTCCACATGTCTGACCAGTTCTCTCCTGACCCACCAACCCGATCCCACAAAAAACGCTACTGGTTTAACTCCCAACAGAGATTAGAGGAAAAGTATCAATCACTCTTTAGTTCCAGAATAAAAGTGTTTAATTCAGAATATAAGGGTTAAAAAAAAAAAAGTTAAATGACCTCAAACAGAACATTTTTATCCCACATTTTTTTCTTCCTACCTGTATTTGCAGTGCAGCAGTGTGACGCTGTACTCATGGGTTCGCGTCCCGGGCATGTTGACGGCCACCGACAGAGTTTGTGGCAACTCCTCCTCCGAGGAATATTCAACGACCAGAACATAATCGCCTGCTGACGGCAGACGCCCTCGCAGCTCCACGCTGATCTGAAGCAGAGAAAGAAAAACAGTCATTAAAAACTGTTCTGACCAAATGGATCTCATGTTGGAGGATTTTGGCTACAGGAAAAGAGGGAAGAAAATCTGAATTCTAATTTAATTCTGACTTTATAGTCAGCATTTTACAAAGAAACTCTGAAAACTGAAAACAAAACCCCCAGAATATTTTTCTGATATCAAAATCAATTTTTTTTACAAATAGTGTGACTGTGACTTTTTTTTCCTACATTCCAACTTTATTTTCAGAATTCTCCTATTTTTAAAGAAATCTAAAAATTCTGAAGATTAATTCAAAATAGAACTTTGAACAAAAAGTCAAAATGATTGAATTTGGAGTTTGAAGTCAGAAATTTGAGTTTTTTTCAACTCAGAGTTCTAAATTTATCAGAATCGTAAATTCTGATATGAAAACCAGAATTTAAAAAAATAAAATCATGTGGCGCCAATGTTTCCATACAGAATGTCTGGTGATAAAAATTGTCGTTGTCATGGTGTCGCTTACATCGTAGCCGCTGCAGACCGCCATGTCGGGATGGCGCGGGGTGACCCTTTCGGTTGGGCAGGGGCGCGGCAGATGGTTGTCGTTGACGCAGCTGGCGTCGTTGCCGGAGATGGATGGGAAGCCGTCTAAAGACAGATACCTGTGGAGCAGACAGCTGGACACACAGACAGAGAAAGAGAACGTCAGAGACGGACGAGTCAAGATGAAGAAGAATAGGACGTAAAATCATTTTTTTATCTCTTCTTTTTTATTCAGAGAGATACTCTTCAATTCTTTACACTGCAGCTTTAAATCTAGCTTCTTTTTCTTCTTTTGTTTTGGTCCAGTTTTAAGGCCTATTCCAGCCTTTCAGTGATTTCTATGCCTCTTTAAAGACTTCTTGATCCAGCCAGATTTATTTTGGATCAGAACCAGATTATTATAATTCTATTTAGGGGATTTTAAGAGCGTTTTGTTTCTGGTGTGTCTGTTTTTTGCAGTGTATGTACTTGTGGCTGGCGTCGGCAGCAGAGCTGTAGCTGCAGGGCTCGGTGACTCTGATCTGCAGGATGGGAGCTTCATAGTAGGAGCTGGGCAGAAGGACCAGGTAGTCCTGAAAGTAGGAAAAAAACAACGTTACTGGGAAAACGATGAATAAATTCAACTAGGCAAACCATTATTTTTAACAGTAAAATCATAATCCTAGTGTACATTAACCAGGGTTGATGGGTAATGTGACTGAATCTGTTCAAAATATGATCCGGTAACGGCATGTACATGCTAAAGGGTAAGGGGCCTAAGATAGAGCCTTGGGGGATGCCACAGGTCAAAGTGGTTATTTTGGGGGCATTTAATAGCTTTTGATGACTTACTAAACAGAATTATTTCACTTGACTCAACTACAAAAGTCTAATAAATGTGAAATAGTTTCCTAAATACTAGCTTAACCATAGCGGTGTAGACATTTCACATTATAATAATAAAGGGGGTAACCTTGAGCTAATCCAATTAAAACTGACTATTTTCCTGTTGAAAAGGATTCTTGATCAAACAAATTTCTCATTTTATGCTAAATACAGATTGTCTACGATATTCCATTGATAAATTCAATAAAAATTACGAAGAAATAATCTTTACATATATTTACTTTCTTGGTGAGGACATTAAAGGGTTAAGAATACAAAAGTGGTCCTAATATGGAACCAGGTGGAACCCCTTTAGACACAGAGAGGAAGCTAGAGGAATGTATAACATGTGGGTGACATGTGGGGGGTGTAGGAGACCACCCACATGGAAACTCAATTCATCCACCTTTGGTCAAACACCTTCATCTGATCATCATCCTCCTAAAACCAGACTTTTTTCCCCGGTTCTGTTCTAACGTCGGCCTGCTGGAGGTGGGAGACGAAAATCGGATATGCGGTGTACGAGTTTCTCACCAGCAGGATCCCCTCAGCTTCTATGACCACCGTCCAGGTTCCGGGGTTCAGGACAAACGGCTCCACAAAGTTGTTCTGGGGAACGTTGACGAACGTCGGCTCCACGCTGGGAGCAAAGACGATCTGTTTGGACTGTTCTGAACCTGGAAAAGCCAAAAACAGACACCTTAGGTATCGAAACGGAAACCCCGAGAGAGTTTAGTGGAAATATCACACCCGTAAACACTCTGTTCAGATATGAAGCTCTCTCCTGTGATTGGTGGACCTACCTCTTTTGTTGACCTGATAGGCTGTTATTTTACCGTTGGAGGTGGCGCCATCAGAGTTTACATATCTGAGGATGAAGCGAGTCAGATAGACGTCTGCCTCGTTCACATAAACCTGAAGCTTCACTGCCGTCTACGGGGTCCGAGGGTACGGGGAGGAGGGGGGGAGGAAGAGGAAGGAGAAGGATGGAGGGTAGAAGAAATGAATGCTCATTCTTTAAATCCCTCAACTCTGATCTGATCTGTGGCCCTGAAGGCGAGAGAAGACGCCGCCACCATCGGCCGCTCGCAACCACCAACCACCAAACGGAAGCTCACCATAAGACGGTGGCATGGAGGACAGGAAGCAGGAGGAGAGAGCAGATTTCCACCGAAGGAGAGAATAAATGTGTTCTAAAAGGAAGTCAGGAGGAGGGACAGAACTCACAGTTACCACAGAAGTAGTTCCAGGCGTCTTCTGTGACCCACATGCGGCCCACAACATCCGAATCCCCCCAGTTTACGTATCGAAGCACCACGTGGAAGAGGTCAGGAGCGTTGATTGACACCGTCACCAACACTTTGGACTGCCAGGAAACCAACGAGCGAAGGGACCGGGAAAAAAGGGAGGGACGATGGGGAGGCGGTGAATGGAGAGAGGATGAAGAGGAGGAGGAAGAGGAGGAGGTTTTAAGAAACATGAGAGGCCGTGAAACCATCACCACCAGAAGCCAAGCAGCGACAGTTAAAACCCCGAATACAACCCATAATATTTCTCTTTGTAGTTTCACTTTTCAGCACCTCCTCAGGCGTTCACCGCAGAAACGCGTTTCCCACATTCCTCGATCATTAACAAACTAAAGTTGAATAAGAGGTTGAACCTCTCTGGAGGTGAATGTGCTGAGAAGTTCTTACACTTCAGAGAAACGTTCCTTTTAATTATGGAGATTAGGGGCGTATCTCATGCAGGAAGAGGAATAACGGGCCACAGTCACAAAAGTCTTTCATGAATTTACATTTCATCTATAAAAACATCACAACACAAAACACAGAGAGAAACACTTTTACTGGATTAGAAAACAAATGTGTGGGTTTAGGCCGGGACTAGTTTGACGGTTTATTACGGCATAAAATGTGATGGTTGTCATCCGGTGAGCAATTCTGTATTACTGAAACAGCCGAAAATCATGAACTACAGAAAAAACTGAAACTACATTGAAGCTATGACTTCAAAGAACCTACAGCGAAACTTACAGATAATCAGAAAACAATAGAAAACACAGGATATAGAAACTACAGCTTTTGAAACTACAAATAAACAGAAACTAATGAGAGAAAAAATGAAACTATAGAAAAACTGAAATTTCCTAGAATCCGAAAACTACAGAGAAAGTGATACTTCAGGGTAGAAAAACTATAAAGGAACTGAAACTAGTTACTGATGCTACAAAGAAACCCAAAGTAACGAGAAATTGAAACTAACAAGAAACAGAAACTAAAGAAAATAAAAAACTACTACCGTTTTTGAAACTAAAAGAAACGGACTCTAATGAGAAACTGAAACTACAGAGAATCAGAAACTGAAGGGAAACGGAGGCTTCAGAGCAAGAGAAATGATCTAGGAACTGAAACTGAAACTACAGAGTTATAACTGTAGTTATAACTTGATACTAAAGAAAAGACAGAAACTATGAAGTTTTATGATTTACCTTACAGGATATCTATCGTCTGTATGACAAAACCGATACACTGACGAAACGGCTGTGGGTTTATCATTAGTCTGTAGGTCTATTAGTGATACTGTCACAACACTAGTCCGTGTTTAAGAAGTGCTAAAGGTCACAGGTGAGGGGGGGAGGGTCCTACCTGGATGGGGGACATCTGAGCATAACCTCTCCAGCTGAAGTCTTGGAACTCAAGATGGCTGTAACCAAACCTCACCGCCCGGCCGTCCAGCATGGTTCCCTCCTCGATCTCAAACTTGAGATGGTGGAGGTCTGGGAAGTAGTGGTCTGCACGAGGTCTGCAGGCACATTAAGAACCATTCAGAAGGTGACAGATAATAAAAAGTTGCATTCTTCTTCCATACCACACTTATTTAAGGAAAACTAAATATATAGACGGAGTAATTTCTTTCAGCACGTTAACACCAATCAGCCACAACATTAAAACCAGTGTTCAGTTTAAGTGCCGTAGCTGGTTGGTGCCTCAACTCTTGTCTACTCGCAGTTTTACGTACATTTTATAAGTAGTATCACGTGGCATTACTTTTGCTCTGAATGCAGTATTATGGGGTGCTTTAATATTCTACTATATCATTTCATACTGTACAGTTTTGTATTGTATCATTTTGGAAAATATCGCTTTATAATATCATATTAATATGAAGTGGAAGGAGGATGAAAGTACAATTGGACAAATATAATTCTTCTTAAATCCCTTATTATTTAAGTGTGGAAGAAAATTGTCAAGTAGTAGCAGATTTCAGTGAAGGCGAGTGGAACTATGGGAAATGTAGTCTCTTTTTTTTGTCGTTAACTACCAATGCAACTATTCGGAATGATTAATCCGAATCTAAAAATGACCACTGTTATTTCGTTGTGCAATTAAACCAAATCCCTATAAATCACTGTAATTATTTCATAATAACATACGTAGATTCAGAAAATGCGAAATGCCGTCATACTCACAGGTTACACTTTGGTCCCTCCACGTTCGGTCTGCAGCGACAGCGGCCGTTCCTCTCTCCACACGCCTGACCGGCTGAGCCTCCGACGTCACACTGGCAGCCTGAAGACGCCACAACGCCACACGTAAAGGTCAATGCTGGAGTCAGACATAAGAAAATGACATCAAACATGGCTGATCCTGATGACGACTCACCCTGACAGCCGAAGTAGTTCTGCTCCTGCAGGTTGTAGTAGCCATCTTTGCAGGTGGAGCAGGTTCCACTGCAGGCGTTTGGCTTACAGTGGCACTGACCCGTTTCCTGTCAGGAGAAGGAAGGAGATTCGTACTGGTCAGATAAAATTACGAGGTAAAGAATGGAAAGAAAGGATCCACAATTCCATTCAGTATCATCGAGTCTAATTTAACTGTGTCACCAGAGGATGTCATTTTTAAAATCTTTAAAAAAAATTTTTACAGTGTGTTTATTTCTCTTAAAATGCTGCAGGAATTGGGAAAAAAAGTCAAAATCATCCTTGGATAATAAACAAATATATAAACTGTATTATAGATTCTTGTTATGCAAAACTGTGAAAAAAAATGTAAAAAGTTTGACAGATATGAACAATTTATAGATGGAATTTCCCATTTTTTTGCTTTTAGAACATAATTTAAAATTGTAAAAATAAAAATAAATGTTGACGAACCTAAAAAAATTACCTCAGCAAGTAAAGTAAGTTAAATCTAAACATTCAATTAAGTTGTAAATACTTATTTTAATGAAACAATACCAGTTGAAGTCCTTTTTTTTTCTATTTTTATCGACAATTCTGTTTTTAGAGTGTCCGAGACAGATGTTATTGAGCTATTATAAAGAAAAATTAAGTTGATCTAAATTTAAATCTGCAACAGAGGGACCACGTTTGAGTGTAAACAAAGACTGGACATTTATATCGGAGGAATTGTAACACTTTAATTTTTTGTTCACCTGTGCACACTCTGCAACTCTGCTGGTAGTTCCTGCGATGTCGCATTCACAGTCTGCAGGAGAATGAAAACACACACAGAGTGATTAATCTGTGAGCGCCGGTGCGACGTCTGTGGTTAAACACACAGGAGGTGATGAGTTCAGTTGTGTTTGGAGTGAATCTCACTGGAGCATCCGTCAGGAGTGTCAGGCGAGAGGTTCCAGAACAGAGGTTTACAGCCGTCACAGGCCCGGCCCTCCACATGGAGACGACACTCACACTGGCCCTGAGAGGAGGAGAAAATAAACTCATAAATCTGCTGAACCACTGCTGGATGATAGATGATAAATATTCAAATGTGCAGAGTTTACTTTCAGGATAAACAGCAATGAAACAAAAACTGTTGCACTTCATATTCGAGCTGATGTCATTATAATAACTACGACTTATAATCCGCTGATATAAATCTAAAATATAAATCTGTGTGATGATGAAGTTGGGTACATGTCGGCTCTTAATATTTTACATTTGAAATTCGCACCTGAAATCTAATAGGTGCCTTACAGGAAAAAAAAAAAAAAAAAAAAATTGTTTTTTTTAAATTTATTTATCTATTCTATATATTTATGTTCATTTTTTATTTTTTCAAAATTCAAATATATCTGAATGTGTTGTTTTTCTTACCCATTTTTTATTACAAGTAGGAGATACAAGATGTATGCAGGTCAGCAAATATTGGAAAAATTGAAGCAGGTGCAAACAAACAAACAAACAAACAAACAAACAAACAAAAAGGCAGACATTTACCGGTGGTGGCTTCATCACATGGTGAACAGAGCCGACAGGATGGCAGGTTCCGGCTTCGAAGACAAAATCATTTATAAATGTTAATAAAGCCTCTTGATTTGAACGTAAAAAAATTGGCCATTCAAGGCATTGCAGTGATCAACAAGCGTGGCCCCCTGGTGGGCCATCAAGGTACTGTAGGCGGGCCACCATCATTTCAAATTAACATAATATTTAGAATTTAAAATCGTGAGATAACGATGAAAACCGCACCGTGAGATCTTAATTATATGTTGTCTTCATAAATCTGAGCTGTTTTTAAACTTGTTGCGATGATTGTCTTTCACTTCATAGTTTTTATAGTTCTCTATTCAATTTTTCATATTATTCGCATATAGAGCAATTTCATTTTGATCTATTTTCAATTCATTGCACATGTTTGTGGAGCTCAGATCCCCTTTTTGTTTTCATTTTATTTGCTATTATTTATATCATCTAATTGTATTGCAAAATTTGCAAATTTCTTAAGTTGACTTCAATCAGGGGTTTGCCTGTACAACACAGGGGATTGGGGACTTTTCGGGGATATACCCTTACTGTGAGGTTTGGGCTAACTATGATTGTATGTAACAAAGAAAGGTTTCTTCTTCTTCTTCTTCTTCTTCTTCTTCTTCTTCGAAAATGTTGTGAATTTAAGGCTAGCGATTTGGGTAGCCCTCTTTTTTTTTTTTTTTGCCAGCACTGCTCTTCATCCTCATCAACTTCCTCATCTTCTCCTGTGTGTGCGTCTGCTGTGGATGACACCTCTCTCACCTTCACTTCCTGTCTGTTCTTACCTTGGCAGTTGGGGAAGCCGTAGGAGCCGTGAGCACAGCTGTCGCACCTCAGTCCCGCCAAGTTGGGCAGACAGACGCACTGTCCCGTCACGTGATCGCAGCTGCTGTATCGGGATCCCAGCGGAGAACACTGACAGGCTGCGACACATCAATAAAATACGATAAGTCCATTAGATTTGTTCGCCCGAATTGCTTTCCAAACACTTCAGGGTCGGGTGTTTCCAATATTCGGACCGTGCACAGGTGAAGTAACCAGGAGTAATCAGATTCCTCCACTTCTCAACTGACTCACCTGTGCAGCTTGGGTAACCATAGTAACCGGGAGCACATTGGTCACATGACGCTCCGCTGTAGTTGGGCTGGCAGTGGCAGTGACCTGACGTGGTGCAGCTGGTGTCCAGTGAGGTGCGGGGATCACAGGTGCACTCTGGGTAAACAGTTAGAGTAAAAACACTGATTGATATTATAATTCTCTCAGTACCCCTTTGAAGTACCGGGTTTGGTACCTGTTCCTACTAGTAGCAGTGTGGCACCAACAATCTGTTTATTTGTCATATTACAAACAGGAAGTCTGCAAGTATTTGCTGGAGCTATTTCAGGTTTAAGTAATTTAAGTACTTTATACATTCAGTTAAAAAAGTACAAATTCAACTTTTCATCAGATGAACCCATTGTAACTTTTTCCAGACAATCCAAGATGTTTTTTTTTCACGTCTTTTCTTTGGCTTAAAAAATAGGAGAATCTTCTCAATCCATCATGAAATGCGGAATCAACACATCCAAAAATGCGGAATCAACACATCTGGACGATACGAAGCTTTCTGTGAGAAGTCTTGACATTTCAATTACGTGTTATTTTACATACATCTAAACCATTTTGAATTATGTGTCATACTACTTTTGGTTAATAGTTTTCATAGTTCTCTCTATTTGGGATTGGAATCTGAAAAGTAACTAGTAACTTGAGCTCTCAGACAAATGTAGTTGAGTAGAAAGTATAAATTACGATAAATACAATATAATACAATACATATACGTCTGTAGAGTACTTGAGTAAATCTACTTAGATAATACCACCACCGCTTGATTACTACCATTTAATGCTACTTTATACTCTTACTCCACTACTCATAGCTGTAGTTACTTTTTAGAGAACAATTTTTCATACCCTCCATTCACGGGGAAATTATATAATCTCCAGATGTATTGATTACTAAACAATGAGTACTTTTACTTTGATATGTTAAGTATGTTTTTCTGGAGATTACTTTTACTGAATATACAACTTTTACTCGTAATGGAGTATTTTCATCGTCTGATAGAAGTATTTTCACTCAAGTAACGGATCGGAAAACCACCGCTTGGAATTTCCTACAGACATTCCGGGGATTCAAACCAGCGACCCTCCCGCCGCACCTGTCCCGTATGATGTAATCTAAATACCTTCCAGGTGTATTATCGGAGCTCCATTCCTGCAGCTGGCTTTATTTTTCACGGAAATGTTGAAACCTCAATAAAGCATCATTAAACTTTATGAGGCAATAGAACACTTCATAAGGCGACGCGTTAAGTCGAGTGTTACCATGTGTGTGCGTGTGTGTGTGTGTGGGTGTGTGTGTGTGTGTGTGTGTACCTTGACAGTTGGGGTAGGAGTGGAATCCAGATCTGCACTGTTCACATCGGGGACCCTGAAACTCTGGTTTGCACATACAGCGACCAGAAGGGTCACAGACCTCAGGCTGAGAGCCGACCGAGCTGCAGCCACACACTGGAGAGACGGACAGAACGGACGATCTTAGATCTGTTTGTATTTCTATTATTGTTTTTATCCACCAATGAAAAATCAGGGAAATTACGGAATCAGCATCGCCAGCGCCGCGCCTGCCGCCGCATATTCTTCTAGTTAAAGCAATAACTCAAAAACTATTAAATGGATCGTTTTCCACCCACTTAGATCTCAGTGTGAGGAAGAAATGGATTAACTTTGGGAAAGGTCAGTTTTATATTTCCGACACTAGGGGGAGCTTTATCTCTAAAAGATTTTGGGCCATAATTTCTCACTCGTTAGTCCGATTTAGTCCATATTGGGTCTATATGAATCGACTCGAGGAGATCTATCTACTGTATACGTTGTGTTTACCTCTTATATTACATATTTTAATCACCAGGTTGAGCTTTTACATAAAAACACTGTATTACTTAGCCGTTAACCATTGGCATGATTTGGTAAACATTTTGGAACATGATCCGACTCATATTGTATTTCTCTCAATAATGGCAGCTTTTTTTCAACAAACACTGTTTTCCGGACATCCCTTCACATTTAAATTGACGAGTTCAATCAGGGGGGCTTGCTTTTCGAACGAAGGGGATAGGGGGGCTTTTCAGGGACAGCCCCCTGCAGCTGTGGACGACAGCAGGGGGCTAGGGAGACAGGAGTGGTCACAGGTGACTCACGTTGACAGAGCGGGTAGTTGAAGTAGCCCGGTGCACACTGGTCACACTCGTATCCCTGGAAACCAGTCCGACAGACGCCAAAACCGGTCACCAAGTCACATGACCCGTCCAGACAGCCGGGACCTGCACACTGACAGGCTGCAGACACACACAGACAGAGTTAGGTACGAAAATCCCAGGATCCCCCCCCGCTACACGGTGAATGACCCCCCAGGACAGGTGATGTCAGACTTGAAGGTTTTGTAAAATGAATTGTAGCTGGGGTTCTGGGTTCATTTCATTTGGAGGGGACTGTGTTGGTGGTTTTTGTTTACCTGTCTCACCAAATGAAAATTTCCAGCCTAAAACTAACACAGCTTAGTCTGTTTGTTCAGGAGTGTGTGTGTGGGTGTGTGTGTGTGTGTAGCAGCCCCTGGGTGGTAAATCAACATAGAGTACAAACATAAATAAAGTGTCTGCGGTCCTGACTCTGTTTGTCTTCCAGTATTTGGGTAGAGAAGAACAGCTGGTCCATGAAATCCTTAAACTCAGTTCTAAAAGTCTGGATGTGTTAAAAACTGAGATCAGCTCATAAACCAAATGTTATTCAGAGACATAAACATTTAAAGACAATAACTGCAGCTTTGAAAGAGGTTTACGCCGAACAGGATCCTGAAGTCTAAATGTTAATTTTATTTCAACAACACATTTACAACAAGCTCAGTTGATCAAAGTGATGGACAGACATTCAAAGAACAGGAACAGCAGCGTTCTTTGGGCGAAGCATTTTAAAGTTCATCATCACTTCCTGACGTTTATTTAATGATATAAGAGTCAAAAAATCATAGTCAATATTGAGATTTGATGAAATGTTCAACCCCATCATCGAGACATACGATGATGTCACCTGGTTGTCGCGTATATTTGGGGATACTTCTGACCTTTAGAGACCAAAGGATCAGTTAATGAAGGGAGTAATCACTGATAATAATAATGTCTATATAACCTCTCTCTCACCTTGACAGTTGAGTCCATGGTGACCTGGAGCGCAGGTGTCGCAGTGGTCACCAGTGAATCCTGGTTTGCAGACGCAGGTCCGCGTTCGTGGATCCGGCCTGCAGGAGTTGTCCACCGTTCCGGCTGCACTGCACTCACAGTCTGCAGGGAGAGAGAGGGACAAAGGTTTGTTTACCGTAAGTAGGGTGATGATGGTTAACGAACCATCATGTGAATAAATTCTATTTATCACAAACGAGTAACAGTAACAAAAACATTTTTTTTTTTTTTTTTAATCTCATTCCAGTGATTTTCCCAAAACTCCCCGCAAACACGTGAGCAAACATCTGCAGGTGACTGAAGTCAGAGACTCACTGATGATCTCGCCGGCTGGTTTGGCCTCGCCGTTGTTGTTGTTGTTGGTGGGGTAGGTGGGGATCGCTGTTGGACAGAGGCAGAATGTGACTGACTGTCTTTGGACGTGGAATCTCTCTTTTCTGCGTCGTGAGGCGTTTACGTTAACGTAACTCACGGTAACACTTGGGGAAGTTGATGAAGCCGCTGGCGCACGAGTCGCATTTGTTTCCGGTGTAGTTTGGTTTGCAGAAACAGCGTCCGGTCAGATCCTCACAGGTGCCGTCCGTGAACTCTGACTGACAGTCGCAGCCTGCAGAGTTGGCGAGGGACGAAGAAGAAGAAGAAGAAGAAGGAGAAGGAGGAGGAGGAGGAGGAGGAGGAGGAGGAGAAAGATGTTTAAATGATGGATATATTACACATTATAATTTAATCATGCGACAGGCGGCCGTCACTCACGGGAGCAGGCCAGCGGGGACTCGAGGGGATGGTCAGGTGACCTGTAGTAGGTTGGGATGCATCGCTCGCAGTTGACCCCAGTGGTGTGATGCTGAGGGGGAGGAGTTAACTCAGTTAGTATTATCTGGGTGGAGGGTTGCAGTAAGTCGATAAAGTCGATTGAGCTTTGGTTACCTGACAGTTGAGGCAGACTCCTCCTCCTCTGAAATGTTTGTGGACGTCCAGACTCCCTTTCTTCTGATTGACCTCGGGGTCGTAGTAACAGTCGAAAGAGTGGCGGTGACAGTTACACGCTGGAACACAAACAACAACAGATGACAACAATCCACCAAGGACTCCCCAAAGGTTTTCTCTGTTCTTATTCATGGACAGAATCTCGAGGCGCAGTCGATGTGAGGAGAAGGTCCAGTTCGAAGTGCTTAGAAACGCATTTCTGCTGTTTGCAGATGATGTTGTCCCGTGTGCTTCGTCAGTCCATGATCTCCTGCAGCACCCAAGCGGTTTATAGCTGAGTGTGAGGCACCGCCAAAGGTGAGGACATGGTTCTCTGGCAGAAAACGGTGGACTGTCCTCTTGGGATTGGGGGGGGAGTTGTTCCCTCTATCAAACTGTCTGTCAATCCATCCATGTACTTTTATAATGCCGGCAGTTTTAATGTTACGGCTGATCGGTGTATACAGTCATATTCAGTCAACTTTCATAAGAAAAGGGACTCCTTTCCTAGAGCTCATACTTTATAACTAATTTTACATTTTGGTTTTAGTTTATTTATTCATATTCGATGCTTCACTTCTTCGGCTCATCTGAAGTCCCTTCAGGTCGGGTGGTTGTGGTTCTGAGACCTCCGACAGGTGTCCTCTGAAGGGCGGGAAACTTTCCGCTGACGATCAGAGTCAGGAGAGTTTCCAGGTAGATAATCCTGTAATTAGCTTGAATCCTCATTTCCTGCTGTGATGAAAGTCAGTCATCAGAGAGCAGACACAGGAAGCTCTGCCTTTATTGGTGAATCATTAACGGGTTGGGTCACTGTCTGGTGAACGCTGAGGGATCAAAGAGTCTCACACTTTTTGAAGATTGAGGGCAATCTTTTTTTTTACTGTGAAAACCCCACAAAATAAAATCATATTTTATGATTATATATAATTATTCCTTGTATTTGTTACTTCCAGGCGGGAACTGTCACCCGGCTCTACCAGTAAATTTCTCCAGTCTCTCCTGCTGAACCAGAACCAGTACAAGAGAACGTAATTCTCCCATAGTTGCTTCTCTTCATTGGTTCCAAGCAAAATCTAAGATAAACTCAAAATCGTTCTGCTCACGTACAAAGAATTTGACGTTCAAGCACCAACGTGTCTTTGATGAGTTCATAGTTCCCCATCAGCCGACCAGAACATCATGTTTTCATTTATTCTAGCCGCTAGTGTTGCTCACTTTCTCAACCCAACCAGTCAGTGTCTGCTGAAGGTTTCTGCCTCTTAATAATCGTATTATTCGTCTCCACTGTTTTGCATGTTCTTGCTCATGTGGGAAAGAGTTTGTCTAGACCTTCTCTTCTCGGAGAGGTTCTTTAGGTAGTGTTTGTTGTGATTTAGTGATATGGAAGTAAATTGGCTTGGCCTCCTAAATAATCGTCAAGAATAAACTACGTGAGACATCGAAAGAATCAAGGTACTTTCAAGGCTTTTCAGAACCAGCAAGGTACAACAAGAAAAACAACAATACGTCGTTATAAAATGATTTTAAAAAAAGTAAAATCTGTTTATTATCCTGATTTGGAACCAGTTCCAGTTCCAGTTGGGCCGGGAAAAAAATAGTTTCTTAGTGGAACCAAAGCGTCACTGATCTGAAATACACTTAATCCCTTAGATTAGGAGTGAAGCGGGATTGTCATTTTATTCTTCTCAGTCTTTTGACATCTCCCTTTTGGGGCTTCCAATCGTTGGTCGGTACACTTCTGTCTAACATTGACCAGGAGGGATTGTCATAACAAAACAAAACTTTGGGACCACCATTTTTTAAGACACTTGAGCTACTGAGGGTTTCATCTACTTGAAGAAGAGTTTATCTTCAATATGAGCTTCAATACGGACTTGCAATCGAAGCAGTATTGGTCATGGACTTATGGACTTTCCTCCACTGATTCTTCTTATGAGGCCACTTTTGGACCAAATACAGTGCCATACGTTTGCAATGGAGTGTCAAACAGATAAACAAACTAAAGAACCTAAAAAAGTTGGACAAGGACCAAGTAGGACCTACATCAAAGGACAAAAGTTGGCCAGGCGGCGCCCACGTCCTTGACTCAATCCTTGGCAACAGACCGGCATCTCCTGAACTCATCAACAGCAACGCTGGAGACGACGGTCGATGACAAACCAATTCAAAGTCTAACAGACCTTGGCAGGTTTTGTTTCCGCAGGTTTCATCTTGTTTATATTAGTAGCCGTGCTAGCTTGGGTAATGTTAGCCAACAAACGGCTAGCTTGCTGGCTAGCATTAACTAATATTACCACATTTAAAAGATTTCTGTGCGTGGTTCTGTAATGGATCCTTGGGTTATTGGACTACATAGGAACATGGTGGTCCAAACTTGACTTTAGCGTTGTTGATGTACACATCGTACGTTCTTAATCTCAGGTAATAAAGATAACCACGTGCTTGAGATGCATGAAAACCCAGGCCGGTCGCTGGTCCTCATAACGACTCGGTGATACCCTGATAGAAGGGTTTTGGTCTTATCTGACCCTCAGCGCCTGAGAGGTGCCGGCTGAATAAACCAGCGCTCCTTTATCCTCCAGTTCCTGATAGTGCTGAGTGTTTTTCTTCGACCTGAGCCACATTTCAGTTCCGTTTCTTGAAACAAACCCAAGAGACAACATCTAAAAAAGACCATTAGAGATAAACTGAGCAGACCGCCACAAAGACGGTTTGTTCAGGATGTATATCTTAATGTGTAGCTTTTGGAAGCTGCTGTTTTATTTCTCTAACTTTGTCGACGTTCTATTTATCTGATTTATATTTGCCTGCATCTCTTTCTCCCTGAAGATTCCTTCATATCACGTTGGCCCTTGTCGACCTTTTGTCAGTGTGACACTCGTTAAATATAACCGCAGCTTTGATAGCAGATATTTAAATATAACCGGAGCTTTGATGACAATGAGGGCATCAATAAAGCCGTTCTGTGAAGATGAGTGGGCCCAATTCCACAATTTAATTTAACTAACATGTCCATTCAACCTCATGAAATTAAGACCAACTAAATCTGTTGAACCAACATGTTCAGGAAAACACAGTTTACACTGTGTGTGTGTGTGTGTGTGTGTGTGTGTGTGTGTGTGTGTGTGTGTGTGTGTGTGTGTGTGTGTGTGTGTGTGAGTGTGTGTGTGTGTTTGTGTGTGTGTGTGTGCGTGTGTGTGTGTGTGTGTCAGTGCACATTGTCGGGCCGTACTTACGTTCACACTCATTAGCGCTGTAGGTCGTGGCTGGTTTCCAGGGTAACTGGTTGTATCCGGGGCAACACTGGTCACAAGACACGCCACAGGTGTTGTGCTGACAGTCACACTGTAGTCTGAAAACAACAAGAGCAGAGGGTTTTTAATCAAACCAAACATTTAAAAATACACAAAGAAGAAGTTGAGATTCATCTCCGAGTTCAGCTACGACTTTTCTCAAGAGCTCCCACTCCCGCTGAGCAGCTGTATCCTCAAACAGAAAGGACGAAAGAGAGAGAGGGATAAAGTCAAAAGTGAAACAGATTCCAACAATGAAGGAGTTAAACTTTCTCCTCGCTGGATGCCGGCTGACTGTTTCAACCAGACTTTAATAGGATTAGTCTGCAGACCTGTGGCCAAAACACAGCAGGAGGGAGGAGGAACGCTGCTGATGCTGTGCTCCCGTCCGCCCGAGTCTTCTCGAAGAGAAACAAACACACCGGATGGGAGTCACAGATGGAGGGAGAGGAGACGCTCCCGGTTTTCTCCTGCCCATGAAAATGAGAAACTAGCAAGTCGTTTACTGTAATTGTCTGAATGTCCATCAGAGATCAGGAGTGTCATAGCCGTAGTAGCGAAAGTCCTCTGTTTCTCATTTTTTACGCCCCACTTAACGTCCGGGTTGTGAGGTCATGATACTTAACATTGATGAGTGCGTTCCCATAAGTAATAAAAGCATAACATTCTACTTCAGTTTTACTTCGGTTTGACACCGGCAGAAATTGTCTTTACGGCTGCTGTTTGATCGTCGTGTGAATCTCGCCGTAAGTTAACGACCGTTTTTCCAGTGGTGGATAACAGTTTTCTCCCACAAGTGTAAAACACGTAGATTGCTTTGGCTTTGGCTATTGCGCGTGTTAAAGTCATCATTAGATTATTTCCGGTGCTTCGCTTGACTTCTGGATTGTGTTTGCAGTGTCGCCAAGGAAGTTTGTTTCACTTTCTTGTTTTCCTCGTTTAAACGCTGAGATAATAATCTCGTTATCATGAGAAAGGGACGAAAGTTATGTCCACAGAACCGTGTTTCTCATCAAGAAAGCTCCCCCTAGTGAGTAAAACATTAACTATTAGAGTAAAACAGGGTGTATATCAGGAGGGATCTCTTTGACTCGAGTCGTTTGCACCAAATTTTGGACTAAACGGCAAAAACTGTTGAGAAATTATGGTGTTAAAAAACTTTCATCCAGTTCTTCCTCTCACTAAGGTCTTTGTGGGTATAAAATTTGAAAAATAATCCACAAAAAAGTTTAACGTTAACACAGAGTATCAAGCTACCCCCGAATTCTCGGGGATGTAAATACTAAGAGGTCAAAAATCACATTGTGCATTAAAAAACAATAACAAACAAGAAATAAAAAACGGTTCTACAGCTGTTTATGAATTTCTGTCTGGAGGCCGTCCTGCTGTCGGACGGGTGTTTCTGCGCTGTGATCTTCGCTGACAACATTTCTTCACCCTTCAGTTTCACACTGATGAAACCTCCAAGCTGACTCCTGCATCCTCTCAGCTCTCTCCTGCATCCTTCTCTCCTTTCCTCCCCGGTGACTCCCTCTGCCCATTCGTTTCAGGAAGTGACTTTCAATGGAGGGTTTCCACCCAAACTTACTACTTCCTGGTTTTTGACGGTTAGCTGTGAACGGGCAGCTTCCTGACTCAAGAGGAGGGAATTTGGTCATTCCTGAAATGCAATTAAACCTTTTCAGGTGATGGGAAATCCAGAATCAGAAAACCAGAACATACACTTAGTCCCTTCCAGAACCCTTGAAAAAAAAGTAAGTAAACACAAAGAAATGTCTTAATTTTCTCTACTTAGGATCTTTAATTCAGAATATTCACAAAAATCCAACCTGTAACTAAAGTAATACAATTTAACAAACATTACATACTCAATATAAAATAAATATTTTTCTCTGAAACTTGTTTGCCACAATTATTGACACCCCTAAAATATCCTGTAATTAAAGATAACTGAAGCATATCTCCAGGCCTTTTTTTTTTTCATATTCTGAGGTTTATCTGCTTTGTTGTGATGTGCAAAATGATCTCCTATTTACTGGGGTATAAATATGAGGTGACACAGACGTAGTTCTCTTCTGTGTTTTTCTCAACAGGAAAGACACAGGAATGATATGCAGAGAAAAGTTGTGGAGCTAAAAAAATCTGGAAAGAAGAAGAAAAGAAAATATCTCAACAGTTCACAAAATAAAGGTTTCTCTACGACAATCCCAGTCACCGGACCTAAACCCAACAGAACATCTGTGGGATGTGCTGCAGAGGAGAGTCCAAAAAGCGTGGCTCTCAGAACCTGAAGGAGTTTGAGAGTTTCTGTATGGAGGAATGATCTCAGATCTTCTCCAGGGTCTGACTACTTCCTGATTGACTGTATCGTATGTGGACCACCCCTGTTCAGTTTGAATGTGTCAAAGCAATAATGGCTGAAAAAAAAGAAAAAAGAAAAGGAGTTGGGGATGAAGGATAGGTGTTTAATAAGTTTAGGTTCACAGGGTGGAGAAACAGTCCATCAGAACAGAGTCTGTGTTTTGTTTCCGATCGATTCCACCAGCAGGGCGACGCATTCAGACACCTGCAGCCTCTGAGCCTCAACACAGATCCAGTCTGCAGACCTGCTGTCGTCTGCCACACACCTGCTGCATAAAACAAACTTAAACAAAGTCCGGCATTGATGTATGCGCTCAGATCAGATCTGCATTCCTTCGCTCTGACACACACACACACACACACACACACACACGCACACACACCAGACCCAGTATCTCCAAACGCCGGGTGAGGTCAGAAGGGATTCGTTTGTATTCCTCGTTCGGTTTTTTCCCATCGATGAAAAAAAAACTGCTCGCACGGAAAAGAGGGCACTTATATGGGAATCATGAGACTCCAGGGAATATTTTGCTACGAATATAAAACACATTGAGGAGCCCTGCGGTTTTCCTCCAGGCTGTTTTAGAATCTATAAATATCCATCGCTATATCAATCTGTGACTGTTTAAATAACAGTTAGGATGCAGCGGTTATATTTGAGGACTACTTTAAACAGTTTAAAGAAGGATTCACGTGTCACTGATTGCTTTTTCCATAATCATCATTAACATGCGAAATAACCCGATGAGTCGTTCCTTGAGGCTCAGACGTTCTCTTTCACTGTTTATCTTACTCTTTCTATTCTCTAAGAGCCTTTGGAGGAATTTGTGAATCACTAGAGAGGAATGATATCCAGAGCTCTAAGCGCCAAAAAACCAGGTGGAATAAGGAAATCCCATATGGCCTGTTGAAACTAGTGGCTTCTAATTATCTCCTTCGAGGTAGCAGTTATCCTGTTAGCAGGATTACTCCAGAAGTTATCAACACATTCCAGACTTACAAACAGTTCATTCCATTTGAGCGGTGATTCAGATCATCATCAAGGACGGTGACATCATGATGTCCCCACAAGGTTTAGAACTTTCTTCCTCTTATCTGAGATCCAACCCCAGATAAGAGGAAGAAAGTGGAGGTAAAGTTCTGCTTGAAAGGTCAGAACACGCATCTCGGCCTACATTATATTAGACAGTTGGTTTTAATGTTACGGCTGATCGTTTAATACCCCCTTTGGCATGGACTAAAAAAGCATCACAGTTTCCAAGAACCCAAAGTGACGTCTTCAAATTGCATCTTATATCCAACCAGCAGTCCGAAACCCTTTTTTTTCTTCTTCATCCAATCAGGATCAGAAATAATAGAAACCAGCAGATAAGACTTTGATTATCAGTAAACTCTAACCCATCAATGAATCCACCAATACTCCTAGCCTTCCCCAATTTCTTGGGAAATCTATCAGATCTTTGCACTCAATCAAATCCCAGCAGCAATCAGCACCAGATCTGGACTAAAAAATGTTGTGTACTACGTTTTTGTGTCAGGGAGGGCGTCGACCTCAAATATTCAAGAACTCAGACGTGTCTCCACTTTAACGGAATTATGTTCTATTCTCACAGAGGGATTAGAGAGAGAAAATTAAACTTCCCCGATGTTTCCTTCCTCTTTATGCTCCGTTATAATCTGCACACTTTACCCACACCCAAAGGAAACTTCTCCAAACAACACACACACACACACACACACACACACACACACACACACACACACACACACACACACACACACACACACACACACACACACAGCGGCGATGCTGATGATTAACCCAGATGTAGCCTCACCTCTCTGAGCTCTGATCCGGGACTGGAGGTGATGCAGAGCAAAGTGAAACCAAATGGAGCAGAACAGAACAAACTAGGACTCTGCAGCCAGCTGGCAACGATATAACAACCTCTGCTCACACGCCTCCTTAGACAGAAACGTGCTTCAATAGATCGATTTCACCTGCTGCTCTTTAGGTGGGAACGTTTATGAGATTTTTCTCTTCATGTCTGGCGAAGATTTATTGCGACCGTGTCGGAGCCGCCGACCCACGGGTTGGTCGAATTATAACCTCTGTCAATCAATATAAATGTCTTTAAGTGTAAAATTACACCACTTATGTTAATCTAAAGTTGCAGCTGTGACAAAATCAGCCATAACATTACAACCACTTTACACAATACAATAAGATTGATTATTTTCGTTCCCATGGCACCTGTGGGTGGGACTTAAGGCAGCAGGGGAACATTTTTGCGGCGGGGTTCATGTTGGAAGCAGGAAAAATGGCGGATTGTGAAGATGTGAAGACTTTGTCAAGGGCTAAATTGCGATGAATAGATGACCTCCAGAACTGCAGTTCTTTTTGCATGTTTCTGGTCTATAGTAGTGACCTGGCAAAGTCGTCTAAGGAAAGACCGCTGGTGAAAAAGTGACGGGGGCATGGACGCCGTAGGAGGTGTCCTCCGATGCCACAGAAGAGCTGCTGTAGCACAGATAGTTGACACAGCAGCTGTCAGAATATGCAACAACGTCCCAGAACTATTTGCTGGTAACAAAGGGGACCTTCACAATATTAGGCAGGTGGTCTTAATGTTATGGTTCAATTAAGTACCCTAGTTTTAAAACGATTTAGTCCCCCAGTGCTGAACAGTCCAGAAGGTCCTCTTTTAGAAGGCTTTGAAAAAGTATTTGACCCCCTCCTAACTTAATTTCTTTATTGATCTATCTCAAGCTAAAGTACGTCCACTCCCACGTAAGCTCTGATTGGCCGGTGAGGAGGTATCGTCACGATAAATAACTGTGACTCTGACTCCGCTGTGGCCTCACAAAGTAGTTTCATTAATTTGGGATGTGTTTCTAATTCCCCGGCTCGTCTTCAGATGGGGAGGGTCCGGATAAGAGGGGGCGCAACGCCCCTCAAAATCTCTACAGTATCCACACAAACCCTCAAAGTGCTGAAGGAAATGAAAAAGAATCCTGCGATCCTCAACCGGATGTAAAGAAACACGTAGGGATTTATCTCTGGGCTCGACCCGCCTTCTACTGCCGTCAGCTTCAGAACACCCCACACACACGCGAGAGGAGGTGCACCAATGCGTGTGAAAGCATGCAAACGTCTTCTTGCATTAACTATCAAGGCTTTCCAGAATATCACGCACCCCCATTAAAACAAACCAGGAGTACATCCGACTGCTCTGAAGCCACAGATCAGAACCCGGAGCCCCACATCCTGTCAGAAGCACACAGAACATGAGGCTATGTTTCACGTGAACACAGTTCTGCTTCAGCGTAAACACGCCCCTCACAGATCCTCTGAGGTGGCTCTGGTCAGTGTCCTGAGATAAAGACTCCAAACAGATGTGACTCTTGGAGAATTATTGCCAACCCTCTGAACAGACCAAGCTACCCTTGAGACTGCGGGTCAATGTGTTTTGCGTAAACAAAGAATAGTTCTGCTGCAGATTGAGACTGATCTGTCACTTAAGGAATAACTCTGCTGTGAGGAACGTCAAGGCTGGTCCAGATTGTTGCAATAAAATCAGCAGAATCAGTGGATCGGATGTAAATCTGTGAGACTACAGCGACGCATCTGCACATTGCGGAATGGCAATATCTTTATTTGCAATATCATACATATAAAGAATGAATAATAATAATCATTTGGAGAATCTGATGAGGATCAGTTAGAGAATATATTCAAGTTTGTGTCCGTTTTAAGTTCCCGTGTGTTTGTCCGCGAAATCCAAGGCACACTCTTCAATTTGAAAAAATAAAAAATTCAGCTATCTTCAGCTCATGCTGGGGATCCTGAGGTGTTCCCGGGTCAGATAAGATATATATATATATAGGAGTTCTGGGTTTACCCCGGGTCTCCGGCATAGGGAGGCGTCCTGGTGGCTAAATAGGCCGCAAAAAAATACTGACTGACCGACGCGTTTCTGCCCCACGGTGCAGCAGTGAGGTGTGCAGTAGGAGTGATGGATGGGTTCAGAATGGCGTTGGGACTGCATCAGTGATCAGCTTTGGGCCCCTTCTTGTTTGATATGGTGATGGACCGGCTGGCAGATGAGTTTAGACAGGAGTCTCCGTGGACTATGATGTTGGTGGATGACATTGTGATCTCTAGTGAGAACAGGGAGCAGGTGGAAGCTCTACTGGATGGTTTAGAGTGAGGAGGATGGACAGGATTAGAAAGGAGGACATCACAGGGACAACCCAGTTTAGACGTCTTGGAGACAAAGACCTAGATGCCAGATTGAGATGGTTTGGACCCGTGAAGAGGAGGGATAGTGGATCTACTGGTAGAAAAATGCTGGAGATGGAACCGCCAGGCAGGAGAAGAAGGGGAAGACCAAAGAGGAGGTTTCTGGATGTGGTGAAAGAGGACATGCAGTTCGGTGGCGTGACAGAGGAAGATGACGAGGAAACAAATGATCAGCTGTCGCGAGCCCCAAAGGGAATAGCCAAAAGAAGAAGATTTGAAGATGAAACAGTTTTATGTGTCAGTCCTCCCTGCTTGCTGGAACGAGGGGCGGACAATAAAAAAAAACAGAATGGAATGTGTCCGAATGTTTTTTTACAAACATTAAATTATTTTAATCTGACCCTTTAGACATTTTTTATCTTCAAAAAAATTCAACCTCTACCATAAATGAAAACCAGAGTAACATATTTTTACATCATCCATGTTGTCTTACATCCCATCGCTCAGATCTCCCTAAAATAAAATGGACCCATTCTTTTTCGCCAATCAAATCACTTTTAACCCAAAACATATTCTCCAGAATGTCGGGGTCACCGAACAAACGCCTCCCTTCAGCGGCATATTCTCTCCCGCTGTACATCAAAGTGACATACCGCTGATCTGCACCACCGCTCCCCCTCGTCCACCCCCCACCCGCCTCCCCTGTAATCCCACATTTTCTCCCAAATTCCAAAATCCCTCATGTGCAGCAACATGGAAAGAGCGACATCGCCGTATTTACAAGAGACTGTCTGAGGATGCCTCCGACAAGTCTGCACAAGTGTGTAGGAGAGAATTGGTGATGTACATTAAAGGAGAGTGTGTGAGTGGGTGAGTGGAGGGAGAAAACAGTTGTTTATAGGCAGATGTGTGATCCTGTCTGTAAATCAGGGCTTTGACAATAATGACGGCTTACAGAGGAGCTCAACAGCCAGCAGGTGGTTGCACACATGTACATCTCCAAACTTATTATTAAATTTATCACACGCCGCCTACTTCCACATCTCGGCAAAACAGATATGCTTATCTGGAAATTTATACACAAGCGCTGTCTTGTTCTTCTTCCTCCTCCTCCTCCTCCTCCTCCTCTCCAGCACCAGGTGTTTCAGTCCCTTAAAACTGCATTTTCAGGATAAAACAACTTCACATCATCTTCCTCAATCACCACCTACCTCTGAGGAACCTGTGTTTACTATAATGGGTCAGGAAGAATCCTGGAGTCAAAACGTTTTAAAGAATCTAATTTAACGTAACCGACCTTCATTCCTCTCCTGTCTCCAGCACATACCTCCACCTCTCCAGGATTTTCTCCACCTGCTCCCTGCTCGTACTAAAGATCACTATGTCATCCACCAGCATCATATTCCACGGAGACTCCTGTCTGACTTCATCTGTCAGCCTGTCCATCACCACAGCAAACAAGAAGGGGCCAGGAGCCGATCCTTGATGCAGTCCCACCGGCACCTTGAACCCATCCATCGCTCCTACATATTTTCAGAGACCTCAACATTAAGGCTGCACGATATTACTCTGCACTTTAATTATTTATAATGTTTTATTTTATAATATTAAAGAATACTTCCCGGAGTTTCATGAATACTGGTAAAAAAAAAATCACATATACTGCAATTATGACGTTGATGAGTGAAGTGAAGACGGGAGTCCAACAAGGCTGTGAGGTGTCAGCACTTCTCTTCAACCTTGCCGATTAAATGATGCCTTGAACAATTGACGTTCCAGCTAGAGGCATATGATGGACCCCCCTTCTCAACATGGGAGGACCTCCTCATCGCTGATGAAATGGAAACTATCCTCTTGAGAAGGCGATGGAGATAGATTGGACATGTTTTAAGAAAGGAACCTGCCAACATCATAAGAATAGACCTTTGACTATTATTCGTCCCATTCTTTGTTTACACAAAGAAGAGAGACAGACAGGACGTCCAAAGAAAACCTGGCGTCCAATAGTGGACACAGAGGACAGGAGACATTTGTATCTGCCCTACATGCTGACGGGTCGATCAACCTCTTTCGACACAGTCTCCATAAATTGCATCAACTTCCCCGTTATTCCGTCCATCTGTCCCATATGAACGTGATGGAGGAGTGATGGGGCATCTGAGTTGTTGGCACCACAGGCAGTAACAGAGGTGAATCAGACATCTATGTCAACGTGAGCTGGAAAGGCAGGATGGGACTAGCGGTCAGAGGCTAATTTCCATTTGTATGATTGGTTTCCCGAAGAATCAAATCTGAAAACAGTAAGACTTCCTGTGAGTTTGTGCTTCTTCATGTCCTTGTTTTTGTTTTTGCTGGTTGAGAAGTTAACCGCAGCATCTGTGCAGGTATGCTATCCTGATGAAGACTGACATCGTTTGCTCAGATTGAAACCACAGAAGAAAATACAGTAAGTGCATTGCTTCAGATCAGACTCAGAGCTCTGGGCTGTGGATGTTCCTGGTGGTGTCGATTGATTGGAAATATGTGTGTGTGTGTGTGTGTCTGTGTGTGTCTGTGTTTGTGTGTGTCTGTGTGTGTCTGTGTTTGTGTACACTTTGTGGTTGTTTGTGCATTGCAGAAGGTAGACGGTCTTATTCAACGCAGTGACGTAAGTCATTTTTAATCAGGCTGTGGTTCACAAAATATCCTCCCTGCTCACTCATCAGCACCCACACACACACACACTCATGCACACACACGTACTCAAACACACACATGCACCCACTAGTCTAGTTTCACATGTGATGTGACAAGTATTGGACCCCCCAGAAAACTAAAGTCCCAAGGTTTACGAAACTGCATTAAACCAGACTCACCCAGACCAGATCAGCACCAGCCGTGGTCGATGACATCACCAATTCAATAGACCATGTTCAGAAGCAAAATCAACAGTAATTCCAGAAGAGAATGGAAATCCATCCGTCTGGGATGGGCTCCAAAGTTAATTCTAAGGCTTATGTCTGAACCCAACGCATTAGCGCATTTGCGGTTTTGGCATATTTATGCAAAATTTGAGTGAGTAAAGCAGCGCAAAGATCAGGCCTCCACAGATCCACAGTGAGTCCCATGATCTAATAATGGAACAATACTGATTCTTCACAGAAGTGGACCACTTTCCAAAAAACTCCTACAAGAGCAAGAGCTGTGATATACTTCAATTAGTATACTACCAATGAGTACAATATACAGATACTGTGTATACTTACAAGCACAGCGCATACTATGTATATAGTGTAAATAGCTTTAATTGCTCTTTGCAGATGACACAAACCTTTCCATGGCAAATAGAGAATAACCAGTTCTCATCAGAGATCCAAATCACGACTGTCTCAATTATTTAACATGATTTCCTACAAACAAATTATCACTACATGCAAAAAAAATAAATACATTTTTTCTATTATTATTTGCATGTCAGCAAGTCATTCTTACTTGTAGGGGTCGTTGGGGTCCTCTGCGTTGCAGGCTTCAGCGTGTCCATTACAAACGCAGCGTCCTCCGATACTGATGTCCTTAATGCTGTAGTAATACTGCAAAAAAAATTACACATACAATATAAATCAACAACATGTCGTCGTGAATTAAGGAGTAAGTTTGCGTGATTGAATTATTCACTGGCCAAAAATTGATGCATGAACATTCATGCTAGTTCTGAGGGATCAGCGTAATTTCTATCAATGACATCACGGACCTACACAATATTATATTAGATATATACATATAATACTACTAACACGGACAATAATCCCAAAGAGTATTTATTTACATATACAGGGATAGTTATAATAGGTATAAGGTTATTTAAAAAAAAAGAAAAGAAGTATATAGGTATAAATAAAAATTGGTGAATTGCACAGCCACTCGGAGACTCACACAGGAAATACTGTGACATCATCATCGTCATCGTCCGGTAATTAACTATAATTATTAAGAAACTTCTCATGACTTTCGATGATATTGAGACTGAATTTCTCTCTTTGGATGAACTGTTCCTTCAAAAGAACATTTGAAAAAATTCCAGAATGAAAGTTTTTTTGAGAGGGGGGGGATGTCGGCATTATTCTAAACCCACCCTGCGGGTGACGGTGGGGTCACGCAGCGCCTTGCCCATCAGGTGTCCCAGCAGGGTGTTGGTTCTCAGGAAGCGGAGCCTGATGTTGGTGGCCTTGGTGAACTCCCTCAGAACCGGCGAGTAGGAGAAGTTCATCGCCCCGGGCCGACCGTTCACCAAGGACACCACAACCTGGAAAAGAGGACGGAGGCGTTATCAGACCACATGCGAGTTTGGAAATATAAAACAACAGAGCCTCTGGGAAAATCCTGCAAACATCAGAGAATGAACCAAATCAATGATAAAGTTGAGACAGCTGCAGACTTCACTCCTCTCCTTCTGTAGGGGAATTCTTCCTAAGCTGACCTGGAGCACTAACGCATAAGGAAATGTTACTGGGAAACGAACGCTCGTTCTGATGAGGTCAGTCCGGTTCACCCGCAGAAATCAACTCGAACGGGCCGTGGACAGCTTCTGGTTCTGGAGTGATTGCTTCTCGTGAGCAGAGATGGTGGGCTTTAAGCCCCTTCTCCTTTGGGAAAGGGTTAGATCCAGGTGTGGAGGGGGCGCTCTGAAGAGTAAGGCCAATGCCGCCAGCCTCCTTCCTTCTGCGGCTGCCGGGAAGGAGGACGAGCCGAGATGAATCCTCCGGGCTGCCGGAGGATTTCAACAAACCTTAAAAAAAACATATACAAACTCACCTCTCCGTTCTCCAGCGGGACGATACGCGAGTATTCAGTGGTGCAGATGACATCATCGTCATGGCTGATCCTCTCAATGGTCCTCTGTCCAAAACGCTCGATACAGTCTCGCTTTGAGGCTACAGGACAGAGAGAGAGAGAGAGAGAGAGAGAGAGAGAGAGAGAGAGAGAGAGAGAGAGAGGCTTCTAATCAGTTTTTCTACAAACATCAGGTGAGCATCTCGTCCTGTTGCGGCGTCCTAATGAGAAGCCTCCGTCTGATAATTAGAGGAGGGTCTCCACAGCTGAATCTTCACGGCAGCAATCATCAGCCTCCAACGACTGTGTTTACATTCATCGCAGCGTTTAGGCTTTAAGTATCATGGTCACAAATATCCCTAACTAGAAAGGAAATCTAATTTACAGGCATGTGAAATAAAAACAACTGAAAATGGTAAAAGGGGTCTTTTATTAACAAACTCGTCTGAAGAGAAGTCTTATATCTGGAATATCTGGTTACTATCCTGACCATTAGCAGACGGATGTTCCCACTCTAACTTAACCACGGTAACCACGGTGGTTTAACCTTTAAGCTTCAAGTTTTACGTAAACTAATGCTGCTGGAATATTCGAATTACAAAATGACCTACAACAAAGGTATGTTTTTAACTTGGTCTGTGTTTGTTAGCAAGATTACGGATATATTAAAGGACGGATTTGTATGAAATTTTACCCATAAGCAGGTTTTGGCGTATCCCGCCGATGATTACATTCTGGTGATGTGATGTCATGACCTCACAGCACGACCATTACGAGATATGGCACGTTCGGAGTTTTGTTTTGCAATAACTCATTAAAGATTGGATAAATTTGCATGGAAGTTTACCCAGAGGAGGCTTTAATTATATCACCGAGATTATTACATTTTAGGTAAATTACCACGTCCTGCTTGATGGAGGTTGGCGCTGTCTGAGCGCTGATACATGAAGGGAATAAATTATGATTGTTTTGAGTATCTTTGAAAAGCGCTCTACAAATAAAATACATGAAGTTTATTTCAACATTTACTATCTGGTTACCATAGCGACCTGTCAGTGGGTGGGATAAACCAGGCAGGAAGTGAACATTTTGTCCTGAAGTTGAAACTGTTGGAACTGTAAATTTCCTGCTATAAGTTTTGGGGTCATGGGTTAACTTGCTTGTGACATATTTTCCTTTAATTTCACCAAAGTTTTAATTTTTCAAGATTGGGTTTTGTTTACATATTATGAGATTTAAAAACTTCATTTAAACACAGTATCTTCATTTATGATAATTCACTGTATCTACTTTTGTTTCAATGTTGTTTCACTGACATTTTTTACCGCAAAAATTGTAGAAGTTTTAAGGAAGTGAAGACCCCCAATGATTTATTGGCCACGTTTAGTTTATGCGCATTGTGTAATTATAGATAATATACGGTTGCCAACAGGATTATTGGGACCACTAGGACATTTTGTAATTAAAAGGTACCTGAAGTATATTTCCAGGCCTATTTTATATTTTTTGCTTCACCTGCTGTCATCCACACACAAGCTAAACCTCCCACAGTTGGACTAACACCACTTGGACTTTTAATAGAACAAGGTCAGAGGTCAGATGGGACCGAAGTAAAGGTTTTAAGCAGGAAACATCAACAATGGTTCATGCGTAGCAAGCGAGAAAGCCATCTAGAAAAGCCTTTCATACCCACTGTGAAGTCTGGTGGTGAATCTCTTATGCTATTTGGCTTTTTTTCTTCGAGAGGCCCTGGACATGTAGTTCAAGTACTTGTAAAAGGTGCCACACATTCTAGAGGGCAGTATATAGTTCATTCTCTATATTTTGGCATACAAGGCAGTTGAGGTTTGTTTTCCAGCAGTTTTTATACGTTTTAAAACAAGTCCTCTTCAGTTGGTTAACAGAACTTGTTCGATGCCGTTTTTCTCCGAATTCTGCAGAAAAGTAAGGAACCAAGAAACTACACCTGCTTTTGCAGGGCCATGGGGATAAATCACCAAACTTTCATTTTTAGCAGTACGATTCTTTCAAAAATGAATTGATAGGAGAAATGAAGCAGCTTTGATGAAGTGACTTTAAACCCGGTCATTTTATGGAACACTGTGTCTCTGAAACACACCGTCGGACCCAAACCCCTCCATCTCCTGTTGGAGGAGAACGTCAAGCTGCAACCTGTTGGGAAATCATGCCTGGAATTCCCCTGCAGCCCACCTTGACTGAGAGCTGCCACGGCCAATCAGCTGGCAGCTCAATGATGTAATGACCCCCTCCCATCCCCCTTCCCCAATCAGCCGCCTGCCTCCGGGGTCCCTGTTTAATTTAGAGATTAGAGGGAGAATTAAGGCGCAACCTGAGAGAGGTTAGGAAAGCATGAAGTGATGCTGATGGAATCTGACTCTCTTTGGTCCGGTTAACATCTGGACTCACACACATACAGTATATATATATGTGTGTGTGGGTAGGTGTTTGTGTGTTTGTGTGTTTGTGTGTGTCTGCTCACAGGCAAAGTACTGCCAGGGTTGGTAGGTCTGCCCAAAGTCTATGGATCTCTCCAGAACCCAGAGGTCAGGACGGGGGGAGTTTGCAAACTTGATCAGGACGTACGCCACGTGGAAGAGCTGCAGAGACACAGAGAAGAAAAAATGTTACTTTATTATGAAGATGATTCACTTTCTTTGACTTCTTTCTGAACATTTTTGGTGCGTAGTGACATAAAGGAGCGACACAAGACAAAAACTTAAAATATTATTATTAATATTATTTGACTCATTTTATTCAATGTTCTGTAGCAAGTAAGAACATTACCCAAAGAAAAATGTAAATTTATAGTTAGAAGAAGGACAGAATAGACAGAATAAATGGAAATAATGTGGAATGACAGAAATAAGAGAATAAAAAATTAATATTATATTATTAATTATTAATATTATTAATTAAATGAAAAAATTGAATTATGAAAAGGTAAGATAGAAAGATACAGAGAATAAAGGATAGGAAAGTACAAGATAATGAAACAAAAGTAAGGATGTAAAGAACCAAATGTATGGGAAATAATCAGAAAGCAACTGATGGATGAAGAAATGAATGGAAAAGAAAGACGGGAAGTTGACAATAGGGTAAAAAAGTGAAAATACATGAAATGGAAAACAGGAAGTGAAATGAATTGAATAAGTGGAAAGGAAATGCATGAAAAAGAAAGCATGAAAAAAAATGAAAGGAACAAACTGATAATAAAAGATGGAATGTCAAACAGAAGGAAGGGAGTAACGTGTAGAGAGGATCGGAAAATAAAAGGAAAGCAAAGGATGGAAAGGCAAAAGCGTGGGAAAGGACAGAAAGTAACAGAAAGAACCGAAAAATTAGAGATTCGAAAAAAAAACTATAGAAAAAGTACAGAAATGAAAAGGAAAAGAAGAACGAAAGGGTAGAAAGGATTGAACATTGAAAGAAGAAAATATAATAAGATCGAACAGAAAAAGAAATAGAAATAAAAGGAACCAAGGAAGGAAAGGGGGAACAGGATGGAAGCAGAAAGGAAACAAGAATGGAAATAAAAGGAAAGGAAAAGATAAAAGAAAGGATAAAAAAGTTAAATAGACAAGAAACATTTTTGACATATGGGCCCTCATTGGGAAAAAAGAAAAGCTACCAGCGGTGGACCTGAACAGCTGAAGTGTGAGACGTCAGACAGTCTGATCCGTGTCGTCTCAAACGCTACAAGTGATTATCAAAGATCCGATTGCTGTTACTAATGATCTCCAGATGCTCCCCCATCACGGTGTCATCCCTCATTCATTTCCTGGAGCCGGTTAAACGCCGATGACAACCTGCTCTCGCGGCTGAAGAGACGGGTTCGGCTTCAGACTGTTTTGTCTGTCAGAGATTGAGATCGCTCCCCGGTTACAACGGATCAAACTGGAATAACACGATGTCGCTCCTGCAGTCACGTCCATCCTTTGGACATCTTGGAGTCTGATGATGAGGAACTTTTATTTCGCCCCTCATTTCCTCCCATATCTTTTTATATGTTACTGTTATCCCTCGCATGCAAAACTGTAAGTAATCTCCATCGTAGGGGAATGAAACCCACCTAAGATGAAAAGTTCAAATGAGCCTAAAAATGTAAAAAAAAATGTTTTTGGCCCTGAGGAAGAAAAATCATTGAACTCTATCCAGTAAATTTTGAGATGTGGAAGTAGAAAGATTCCCTGCTACGTCCATTTAATTGAAGACAATTCTTATAAATGTATTGTTTTGTTTTTTTGCAATCTGTTTTACAGTGACAACTATTTCCAGATGTCAAATCTTGGACGGGAGATTTAGTGGTGAGTTTCAACCTGCAGACCACCTATTTGACATGACAGCACTGATGGAACAATCGTTGTCAACATTTGGATCAGAGGCAGGAAGCAGTGAAACGTGAGATAATTTAGTTTGTTGGATTTTAAATTAGGTCTGAATCACTTTAGATGTACATACGGTTACAGTTAAGATAATTAACCATTAGAAGTCATTCATTCATTCATTTAGTTCCTCTTATCCAGGGCAGAAGGCTGAGAAGGCTATTAAAGACATCAAACTTCTCAGCAACACTCTCCAGCTGAGGGATCCAGAGGTGTTCCCATGGGCCGGAGGAGATAGATAGTACATCAAGCGAGTTCTGGGTCTACCCATTGGTCTCCTCCCCGTTGGACCTGCCAGGAGACCCTCCAAAGGTAGCCATCCTGGAGGCATCATGATCAGATGCCTGAACCACCTCAACTGGCTCCACAACCATGGCAGCTCAACAATGTCCAAAGCTTTAGGATCTCGTCACCTGACGGATAAAATGGTATTCAATGAGCCTCAATGTTTCTACCACCTCAAAGGACGTAGAACCCCCCCCCCCCACCACCAGTTTGTTAGAACAAGGGAATCCTCTCGGATGACACACGAAACATCTTCAACTTTAAAAAGAAGTCCAGTTGCTTCGAATTAGATTTTCGAGTTAAGAAGTTCGTCATAATGTCGTTGGACTTGCATGACCTGAAAAAGAAAGTATGAAAGTTGAGCAATGACTCGACTTTATTTGCTTGATTGTCCCTGCCGTGACTTGAGACAACCACTTGTCTGACTCTGGCTCTGTTTGCGGTGCAATAGTTGTGAAAAGCATTCCAGAGAAATCAAGCTGCTAGTCAAAGTACTGTTGACAAAAACAATAGCACTGAGACAACGAGGACCTCAGCCTGACTGGCTGACGTCCAACCTCACCACAAAGGTTCCTGGAAGTTAGTTCACTAGTTTTGGCCTGGTCCCACCAACAAACTGGCACCCATGAAAACATAAATTGCCTGCAACACAAAAAACAAATGAAGCCTGAAACATGAAAACATGTCCCGCGCTGTTTGATGAGTGGGGTCCGACCTGTGAGCTCCGGACTTCCTCCTCCTGACAGGCGGCTCAGTCAGAGCTGATGACAACACACACACAACGACCTGTATGAACCCGCACTCCTCCGTCAGTGTGATGAATGACGGGGAGGAAGGATGGAGGGATTGAGGAGGACAGGGACATGCCGTCTTCCATCTGTTGACAGAAGAGTTCATCCATCCATCTCCAACCGTCCCGAACTTCAAACCCCCAAAGAAACGGACAACCGGAATCTCTGCCAGTATTACATTACTGTCAAAGAGTAATTAGAGTACTTCCCAGCTCTGAGACACAGAGAACAACATCTACAGTGGACAAAGAGATAGTCTTTCATACTGACAGAGGATTGTCCAGGAATGAAATCTTAAGATGTACGCTGATATGTGTGCGAGAAAGAGATCCAAGGGACAGGAAACCGAGAGCAAGGCCTCGACGCGTCCCTCAGGGGCCGAAGATATTGAAGGAAAAATCCAGAAGCATTCCTTCGATTCCGACGTTTGACCCGTTCGTGGAGCGTGCTGAAGTTCAGAGAGGATCCTTTGAACCAAAAAGTGAAAACACACGACTGAACATGCTGAGGAATCAGGTGGTATGCTCTGATGACGACGTCTGTTAGACGGGAGACTTCTAGGGAAGAAGTCATTTCTCAAGGAGTCCAAGGTTGGACACGAAGAGACACAAACGGGAAGTAGAAGACTAAACTTTTAGTTCCTGGTTGGGAAGGTCATCACCAGTAGTCAAAGGAGAAAATTCTAATTCAACTTTCAAAGAGTATCCAGATTTATTTTGCGGAGAGTGATGACAGATGCAAGTTTATGAACTTTCGTGGCGAGTTCATGCGAAGTTACGCGACCTCTTGCGTCCTTGTAGCGTCTCTAATGTCCGTCTTTCTGATGAATGACCAGACACTTTCTCGCCCCTTTCACATTGCCTTTTCTTGACAGGCCTGAGGCGTCATTATTACGCCCCTCCTTTCTGTAAAAACACTTTGGAGGGGGGGGGGGGGGGGGGGGCAGTTGTTACAGCGGAGGTAGTAATAGATATGGAACGGACAAAGAGGAAATTCAAGATGGAATGGCAGAACAGGATTCAGACATTTTTTAATCATAGATTATGTGGGAGGTCACACCTATAAGACGTAAAACAAGCTACTAGCAGTTAGCGTCTGTGTTTTTATTATACATATTTACTAAATGCTAACGAATAATAAATACTCAGAGCGGGCCAAAATGGATTGAATAAACTTTTGTTGCAGATCCAGATTTTTGTCTTCCTTTATTATTACTTGATATTGTTCCGGATTTAAATGGTCCGCTGTCAGTAACTATGGTTACTGAGGAAACAAGTTCAACTAACGCTTCAACAAATAAAGATATCTTTGCTATCAAAGCATTTGGCCTTTTCTTTTTCTTTTTTATAACTATTTAAACAAACAAACAGGGATTCAGAATCATTTCATCCAAATTAGACCCAACTTCAAGATGAGTCTGAAACAACAACCACAAGCAAAATTAAATCCCAGCACTCCATCAGTCCGTCCCCAGCCCTCGGTGGGAGACAGTCTCCCATACACACACACTCACACACACACACATACACACACACACACACACACACACACACACACACACACACACACACACACACACACACACACACACACACACAGCCAACAAAGCCTTTTGCTGACGCTTTTTTCTCCAACACACACACCTCCGCAGGATTTATGGATTAGTGGCCGCCTCCCAGGTCAGCCTCCCTGAATTGCCTGTCGATCCCATCAATCAGACTGATGTTACCGTGGCAACAGACCGCCAGCAACAGGTCAAAGAAGTGGGGACTCACAAGAGAAACAATGCGATACTAAAAGAAATGTGGGGGAAGGGAAACAGAAACAAAAGTCTCCTAATTAAAGTTATGACTTGAAGTAGTTTCCGTCTTCACAACTCAGCCCCGACTGAAAAGACGGAGCCACTGTGTCTGGTACTCAAAGTAACGTAGACAGTCATCGAGAGACAAACGCGTTACTTCATCACGTGACCCCACATACGTACATGAAGACCTGCCACCACTTTTGGTGGCAGAACAAGTCCAGGGTGTCGAAGAGGAGGAGGAGGATGGATGGAAGGAGAGATTCGTTCAGTCTGGGGTTTTTTTTGTCTGTTCAAAAACCGGTTGCTTAAGATGACGCAAATATTTGTTACTCTAGAAACAATTACCACTGACGTCAAAGCAAATCTTTGTATGCAGGCTGAAGCTAGCATAGGCTAACATTAGCTTTAGCTCGGTGTTGATGAGAGTCGAAACATGGTAGGTAGTTACCTTTCTTCTCTGACGCTATTGCCGTCCATAGCGGTCAAAACGGGTGGCTGAAGGCGCAAAAGCAGTCCTGCCACCATTGTTGTTATTGGTCTCAGAGCTAGCGTTGATTAGAAAGCCGAGTTGTATCCAAGACGTAAGCTGTGATGCCTCCCGCCGGTGGAAAACCTCAACCTAAACCAAACTTAAGAGTTAGCTCAGGCACCAGCCTGGAACTAGCTCCGGGTTCTTTTTGGTGGGATTGGGTCATGGGCGGTAAAGCAGATTAAAAAATAAGTACATAAGTAGAGTCCTGTTATCGAAACTACCGCCGTGTGAGCAGGGATGGTCCACATCTTACCGCTAACGAGGTTGTGTCCGCTTTATTTCCTGACAATGTTTGTCTTCCATGCTCAAACTATTTGACCATTTACTCTGGAACCGGGCCTAGAAATAGGAGTTTTAGGAGATTCATGACATTTGATCGAGTGATTGACATCAACGCTGCAAGATTTCTGGATGACGTCATGGAAGAGGAGGGGTCAAAGAACGAACCATGGATGGAATATATGACTTTTTTTCAACAGCTCTAGTTGAATATCTCATCGTATTCACGGCGGCGCCGGGCCGTAGAGCACCTGCTATAAATGACCTTCTGGGACACATACTTTTTGCTCGCTCCTGCGTGAAAATCATGAAGCGAACATGAGGAAAAGATAGAATGCAAATTTTAAACATGAAACCATGTTGAAGATACAGACATAAATCATATGCGTGTATAAATCTAAGGAATGTAGGTGTGTGTGATTGTGTGTGTGTGTGTGTCTGGCCCATGACTGGTTTAATAATTGTACACATTCCTTGGCGGCTCCCGGTGCCTCAGGTAACCATGGCGATAAGACGGGAGACACAAAACAAAAGGGCAGAGGGAAGGATGGAGGGATGAAGGAGAGCGATGAAGGAGAGCGATAAGAGAGCGGACCACTCCACTTTGAACGTCAGCTGATGTCAGAGTCAGAACTTTCATCATGACTGGATCGTGTTGAGTTAATCTGCAAAAACTATATGGCTCTTTCATCAAAAAAATGTCACAAATTTGATCATTTTTAACTTCTTAAATGGAAATATTTGCTGGTTTTCTTCTTCTTCTATGACAGTAAACAGAACGTATTTAATATTTGGCCATGGGTTGGTGAACAAAGCAGTAAAATCTCTAGTGAAATATCAAAAATAGTTAGCTGTCCGTAGCCTTCATGAACTAGTACTGATTCAAAGCACAGATTTACTACGTCACCCGAACGCATCGTATAAAAATAAACTGACTAGATGGACCATTGGGACTCTAAAACATTTCTCAGTTTCCCAGCGATTCCACATGAAGATAAGATCCAAACCGCTGGAATTTCACTTCTGGATCACCATCAAAATCTCATCAGATGTTCTTTGGCTCAATCGTGAGGCGGTCCCAGAGGGAGGATTGGACTCATCTAGATGGAATCAAAGAGCGAGCTTATTCTGACGGTATTATGAGAGCTGACGTTAAGCTAATAATAAGAGTAATTCGTACATCTTTAGAGTTCCAAACA
Source organism: Lophius americanus (assembly GCA_037951165.1). Lineage (NCBI taxonomy): Eukaryota > Metazoa > Chordata > Actinopteri > Lophiiformes > Lophiidae > Lophius > Lophius americanus. Next base: position 1,638,364 of record JBBDHG010000086.1, on the reverse strand, counting down.
TGGATCTGAAATCTACTTTTCAAGACATTTTCTATCAGAGTCAAGAATATTATAAATACTCTTGGCTTCAGTTTGAAGATGTTTCACTTCATTTAACATTTCACATTTAATTTGAGGAGTTCAACTGTCTATGGAAGCCTAATTCTGCCATTGTAATAAAAAAATGTTGATTGTGCAGATTATTAATATATATTTGTTTTTTTTTTCAAAAAAGTAATAACCTAATTACCTAGTATGAAAGCCCCCCCAAAGAGTGACTGTGTTTCAGAACGATGTATGATGATGATAAATGATATTACAAGACAAATGTCCTTTGGTAGATTCATATGAGAAAATCTGGATATAGCTGGAAAAGTGAAGTACTTGTCGAAAAATCGTACTTGTCCTTTTTTTTTGAAGTACTTGTCTTTTTTTTTTTTTTTACAAAAAAACCCTCCTTGCGAGTTAAAATACGACAAATATAAGTTAGATCTCTTTAAGACGGTTGATGTGAGGTACATTTCATTACAATTAGACCAAGGTTTGAGAAATCACGGCCTGAAAACTTTTGGATATAAAGCTGCCGCTATGTGGCGTAAGTATGCAACTGATCTTACCCAAATTTATCCAGTTCTTCCTCACACTCAAGTTTATGGTGGAATGAAATTTGAAATAGTTTCTGAGTTATCACGTTAAAGTAAAAAGGATCGGACGGGATGACAATGAGTTTGATTTTGGATAAGGCTGGAGTGATTTTGGGCCTCGGGGGATGAATGAACTCTACTGAGAGGCATTCGTGTTTTTCTTACGGAAGGCCGTTTCTGCCGGAGAAATAAGGAAATGAAATAAAATAAAAATGAATTATTCCGTTAGAGATAAAAGAAAATATTTGTGGGTGAGCACTAAAATACAATTCAGTGTATTCTGGCACGAGGCGCACCCTCCCTCCCTGGTATCGTTAGAATCCCTTCAGTAGTTTCTGCATAATCCTGCAGACAAACCACAAACAACGACGAGTGAAATGATCAAAATCCACCTTGTTTAAAAAGGTAAACCCAATAAATATTCAATTCACACATTTTCCTCGATCAAGTAACACTGAATGGAACTGGAGTGGATCCAGAGCTGAAACTTCTTGGATGAAAGGCTCATTAGCTCCCGGCTCACACGCTGATACAGTGACACCGCTGACCCGCTGTGACATCACACGGCGCCGAAAGATGTTCTGGTGTGTGTAGAGGTGGAGAGTAAGAGAGAGAGAGAAAAAGAAGGCGAGCCAGGTTGATAAAAGAAAGGACTGAGGAAGTGGAGTCGGAGAATGAGCCGCAGCTGCATCTGTCAGTATATGGAGCTCTTTAAAGGATCATTCCGTAGATTCCAGTGATTATGTTGATAAAGCGTGACATTATGGGTCATATCTTCATACTTTGATGATCTGCTTGAGATGGAATCTGGAAAAGGCTGCACGTCCTCATGGGTGACGAGCAGAGCGACTGATTATTCTCATCTCTAGTTAGTTTTTCGCTTATCTGCCGGATCCGTCAGAGTATTTGTGAAACACTCTTTCATTTTGTCTGGACTGCTCCTGTTATTATCGGTTAGTCAGTGTGTAATCTGTCTGCGCACACACATCCAGTGGTGCCAGGCTGAGGAGCAGCTGCTGTGATCACACACACCCACACCCAGGAGAAGAAAGACGCGATAAGTCGATTTGCTTCTCGTACAGTGTATCGGTGTATCAGGTCGGCTGGCAACTGCTGCGTGTGTTTGTGTGTGAGTGTGAGGGAACCAAGGTCATTCCTCACATTCCAAGTCAGTCTCACCATCTCGCTTTCCTAATCTTCCCTCAACATGAATTCATCCATGCCGCCCTTTCAATCTCTCCAGAGATGGAAAGTCTCAAATTGTTGCTCAAAAAATCCCCCAGATTGGTCGGACTTCTGTTTCAGCTTCGCATCCCAATCGTTTTAGATTCAACCCACATGGATCGACGTGACAAATGAAAACGGTGTTTTTGTTAAAAAGCTCCTCCTGGGACATGTTTGTCAGGTAAATATGAAAAATGACAATAAATATAAAATACTTACAAGACAGATCTCCTTGAGTCAAATAATAATAATAATACATTTAATTTATAACAAATTTTACATTTGGATCAAATCTAAAAGCGCTCAATTATGCGCTTATTATTATTTACTATCATTATTAATATTTGTCGACTCATATTCACGAAAAATTTGGACTAAATCGGACCAACGGTTCAGAAATTGTAGCCCGAAAACGTTTGGAGATAAAGCTCCCCCTGGCGTTGGGAATATGCAATTAACCTTTCACAAATTCACTCCAGTTCTTCCTCGCACCACGGTCCAGGGGGGTGTAGCATTTGAAAATGATTCATGAAATTGTTTTTGAGTTATCAGGCTAACATGGATCAGCGTCAGCGGTGATGACACCTGCTCATAGTATGTCTTAATACATCCCTTGTTGAGAGCTCTGGCTTTGATGTCTGTCTGTGCCCCAGCACATACTTTTATGTGTTTGCCAGCCTTACTGACTTTGATGTATTTGCCATCATTGTTGGCTTTGATCTCCTGTCATCACCTTTGGCTTTGATTACTTTGCCATCAATGCTTGCTTTCATTTCATGGTCATCAGTACTGGCTTTGATGTCTTTCCTATCAGTGCAAGTTATGATGTCTTTGCCATCATCTCTGTCTTTGGTATCTTTGTAATCAGTAGTGACTTTGATGTCTTTTTCTCCAGTTCAACTGGAACTTTGCTCTGTATGTTTTTTTTAATTACTTTTATACTTACAAAATCTCGGTGACCTTTGGAACCAGTTCCTCATAGACGTAGATTGTTCTCGACATTTACAGAGATGACTGATCCGATGTTGTGGCTCGACTGTGTTCAAAACTGAAAACTGAGAGCGTCCTGTGGCGAGGGAGGCGTCTATAGGGAAAATTCAAAAAATGCTTGTTCATTTTACACTTGGAGAAATATAACCCCGCCGAAGGAAATTACTTTCTATTGCTGCCTGGAGGGCGTTTACGCCGTGGCTTCAGGTCTCTGCAGGGGTTTGGAAATATCCGTCTACTCTTCACTCCAGAATTCCAGCACGGAATTCCTCGGCAAGATTCCTGACGGAGGACATGAGCAGCTCCTCTTGGATTTCAGTGTGAACATTTTCTGGCAGTTTAAGGTTTCACCGTTTCAAACAAGACGCCTCTTTAAACAGTGTCTCGCTGAATTTTGGTGGACTGAAAATGATCCAGCGTCTGGTTGAATCACAGAGGAGTTATTTATCCTCCGACACAACTGAGACGCTCACAGTGGCGTCCAGTTACGGAGTTAAGGAAGGAGTTTTAGGGAAACCCGAAAACACTAAGTAGTGCGTAAAAGGTGCTTCTCAAAAAAGTACAAAGAATTTAAAATAGTTGGTGTCAACCAGTGGGTTAGTTGTGACGCAACTACGCAAGTGATTAATGGATTGGACCTCGACAGTACCTTTTTGTTCTGCTGGACAGTCACCACAGTCTATAGAAGGCGGTGGCAGACGCCACCACTCACTCTTACACCAATTCAACATCCGCGGGGTTTCCCCATCTCACTGAATGTGACATGTAGCCTTCAGGGACCGGGAGTCGATCCCTTGACCCTCCAATGACGGAACACTCAATATATAATTTGTGCTACAGTAGCTTTACTTTAAACACGTGCTAGCCATAGCTCACGTTGGACATCGTTGAACCCAGAGTATGAGTACTGTACCCGTCACCGGCTCAACATTTGTGCTTATTTAGACCACTTTCGGTGAACTGTAAAAAAAATAAATATATATATATATATATATATATATATATATATATATATATATATATATATATATATATATATATATATATATATATATATATAATTTATTGTAAAGTATCGGCAGACGTGGTTGACCAGAATTTTGACGTTAAAAAAAAGTGGTGTCCATGTTTTCAAGCATTATGATACATTTCCATGAAAGATGTTTACGAGAACAATATACTGTAAAAATGTATTTACAGTATATCACTGTAGTAGTTTCAGTGAAATATCTTTAATTAAGAAACAGTAAGGTAAATAATATTAAGGAATTCATCAACTTCTCCTGGCTTAGATAAACTCAACAAACATTTAAGAGAGATAAGCTTGGTCTGAAGTGAGGTTGTACTGCCCCAGGCTAAGTATGGGGTTATCTAACATCTTAAGCTGCAAATGTCACGTTTAGCCCCCCCCTGGCTAACTGACCTGTTAGCCTCATGCAAGCTTCTTTAACCCTTTCATGTCCCACTCAACTGTTTGTTGGGGCTCATATTGAGTAACTATTTCTTATGCAGAAATGTTAAGTGGCAGCAAGCATATGCAAAAGAGTAAGGGGGCAAGGATGGAGCCCTGAGGGACACCGCAGGTCAAAGTGGCCACCAAGTAGGAGATTGTAGCTATGGAGAAATTCCTTTTCAATTAGAAGGATTTTCTTTGTGTGTGATATACTACAGGTTGTGAGGACTTACTAAATGTAATTATTTAACTTGATACAACAACAAAAAAAAGTTAAAAAGGGTTTTCTAAAAGCTCGCTTTACCAAAGGTTAAAATGGACTATCTTCCATAAAATACAAAGTTTCATCATGAAATAATGGAAGTCTGAGTTTTACTGACTGTTTAAAATCATGCCGAACCAAACAATTTGTCATTTTATGCTAAATTTACAGTGTCTAACAAATTTAGATTTCTAAGATGTTGCATTCTTGCGTTTTCCCACCAGACTGTGGAGGATCTCACCTGGAATTATCCACAGGTCTGTTAATGAAAGAATGAGTGAAACCCAACCAACACTTTTCAGTCCAGGTAATAACAGCCTGCATGTGCCCAATAAGCACCTCCATAATCCAAGTACACTGTTCTCCAGCTGGCACCTCACCGCCTACAGGCTGAAGATGTGCAGAAACAACCTGCACCACCTTCTAACACTTCTAACACCTATGCATCCATCCAGCCGGTCCGTGCATGTTCAGCCAGTGATCTGAGAAATGTAAAGATTACACACTGTCTGTCATTATCCTTCCATCTTCATGCCGGCTCTCACAGGGTTAAAAGCCTCTGCACGTACCCGTACGAACCATCTCTGACATGTCGGGGCAGGACAAAAAAAAAGAAAAGAAGCCGGGTTAAGACTTGGTGATAGGCTGCCTTCCAAGGATGACAAAGTCGGAAATATTGACTTCCCGCTGGAAAAAAGAACAAAACAAACCAAAAGAATGGCTTGGCCCTTAATGATGGAATTAATAGCTGGAGCTGAGGGAGATTTCAGCCTGTGTCCAGCTGTTTTATTCATGGAAGGATTCTGGTTAGATGGGAAAAACGTTCAGAGGCAGAAATCGCCGAGGCTTTTGAGAATTCACTCTTTGAATGGGTTTTTGTCTCAATGTGTGGAAACAAGTCAAAATGACAAGAAGACCTTTTTTATTGTCGTCCCCGACAGCAAGGGTGTATCCCGAAAAGTGCAAGTAAATGTTAAGTTATTGTTATTATTCAGTATTCCAGGTAATTACGCTATTAAAAACATAAATCTCCTTGAGTCGATTCATTTTCATCCAGTTTGGACCAATTCGGACCAATGGTTGAGAAATTAAGGCCAAAAACGTTTTGAGATAAAGCCGGCGTAAAACCTATGCTTAATCATTATGAGGCACATGCAACTGATTTCCAATCCGGATCGGTCAGGCCCTTGGTAGGCAAAAGATCACCATTGGCATTGTTAACCAGATAGAGGACATGCAGTTGGTTGGTATGACAGGCTAATTCCCAAAATATTAATGGTACTCAAGGATAGTGGAGGATGTGTACATAATATTTTGTGAAAAGCTATTGACCAGTTTTGACCAGCTCACAAACATTCACCTTCCTCCCATCTACTCTCCATTGTGGACAACTTGCATATCTTTCAGACTTCCTGGCTTCGGAAACTGAAGAGGAAGAGTAAAAAGCGTGAAAGCGAAGGAAAAGAGGGTGAGAGCTAAAGGGGGATGACAACGGTTGAGATAACGGGCGAAGGAAAAGCAGAAGATAAGAGGAGACAGACGAGGACAGAGATAAGAAAGATGACTCCAGTCTTGGAAAGACTGACAGGGGCGTCTTCTCAGGGGACACTTATCTGGACAGAGGAGGAAGGGAGGAAGGGGAGGGTGAGAACAAGACAGGGGGGAAAGGTAGGATGAAGAGTCAATTCCATATATTTCACTATCCAGCAACCAAATGCGTCCAAAAACTGGATCTGCCACGGACTCTCAGTGGGGATCGGGTTCTAACTTTGAACATCTCCACAACATTCCACTGCCACCTCCTGTTTAACCGCAGGTCTAATGTTCTTCTGGTGGAATGCTGTGTTTGGTTCACACCAGATGGAAGTAGACCCCTCTCTTCAAACAGTTGAGGCCGCCCAAACATATTGTGTGTAGGTTCATACGGCATTAATGTTCTCGCCTGATCTCTGACTTTTATTGAGGTGAGAGACGCCGTCAGCCTCTAAGAGGTTTTTAGAAAGCGGTCCACTTCTGTGAAGGTTCTTCCAAGTCTTCTCCATGTGTAGAAAATGTGTCCCAATGTGGATCTGTGAAGTCCCTGAACCTCAGGAACAGCTCTGGAGCCCTTCTCAGACTGGTTAAATTTTTAGCACTTTCTGGAATTTCTTTTGATTTTGGCATAGTGTGCTACTGGTGGGACCTAGGAACCAACTGCCTGTTGACTGTGGTTCAACATCTGTACACAGTTTAGTGATAGATACAAACAAAAGTAGAAGAAACAAGGAAGAGGTTGAAAACCTTTTTCATGTCATTGCTTCAAGTGGGACAAATCGGAATTTTCGCAATCTGACAACATGAGAAGTGCATTTTAAGAAAACTCAATGCTACCTGAGAACATTTTCAGAGTAGAGGGGGTAGAGTAGAGTAGAGAGCGACGCGATTGAGGAGTAGCAAAGCGGGGAATAGTAGCGGCGTGGAAGAGGAGGGGCGGGAGGTGAAAGCGATAGAAGAGGCCAGGAGAAACACTTTATCTTCTGGGTTCTTCTACAGATTGCTTCCTTGTTCCACAACTCTGTCCGACAGCTCAACAACCCCCCAGGGTGTGGAAACTCCTGCACACCATGTTCTGCTATCTGCGTGAGATTTCGTCCCTGAGAGCGAGGATGCCTTTCAAAGGCCAGAACATTTTGTCCAGTCCTTTACGCAAAGTCAAATTCCTCAAACACTAACGTGGCCAATAAAACCTGATTTAGAATCTCCACAAAAGTTCGTTCGAGGCTTTATTTTTCATTTCTGACTAGAATGGCACTCATTCCTCCACCAAGGCCGAACAATCCGACAAACACTCCTACCACCCAACACCCAAATAAAAGTTGATTTTTATTGATTTTCTTAAGCACTTTTTCTTTTCCATATAATAATAATAATAATAATACATTTAATTTATAATGATTTTAATGGATGTGCATAAAATTTGTGGGTTTTGTTTTACCAGTACACTGTTTGCTGCCTGTTTTGAGTTGTTTTTCTGTTTGTTATAACCAGCTATGAGGTCACAAGGGAAATAAAAATAAAATCTGAGACACATCCCAATCATCCTTCAGACTATCCTTCTCGGCTGTGGAGTCTAAAAAACGTTGTTCTTCAGTTATACTCCGGAAACTTGACGGATGGATGAAAGGATGGAACCCTTCCCTATATCCCCCCCCCCTCTCTCTGGGGGATAATAAAGATATAATGGTGCAACACCAGTCATTTCTGGAACTTGTCTTAAATCATTCTCATGACCCTCATTCTGACCTCACCTCGACTCAAGATCCTGCAAAGTAGACCATCGGTTTCTCATTGGTGTCATAAAGTTGCAGAAGGAGCACAGGAGTACGATGATGCCAACAGTTGCCTTAAGGCTAAGGTAAAAAACAACAACAACAACAACTGGTAAGCATGTGTTGTGTCAATGAGGATCTTCAAGTTAAACACAAACGTGCACAAGTGTTTGTGATTACTAGAACTTTTCTGGTGGATTGCAGGTGTGGGACTGAAGGATTTTGGATCTAAAAGAGGTGAAAAACAGGATTTAGACATTCCAGGAAGACTTAGCACCTCCCTCTCTTCGATACAACCGTTTGTAGGGAATCTTCACCCCTGAAAGGCAAAGTTCAAAATCAATGACCATGTGACCCTCCAGAAGGCTCTGGATCAGTGAGCGTGTCCAGTCAAATCCTAACAAGCTTATTCGACATATTAGACAAGAACCAGATGGAGCAGCGCATTGGAACAACCGTAGAGAGATGAGTCTTGAAAGCCTCGCGCTACTGCGACCAACTGACTAGAGTTACGTGATACACCTGCTTCAGAACTTGAGCAAAGAAGATTTTTCAAAATCTGTCAAAGTGATAAGATTAGAATGACAGAGTTCAGGAGTTTCCAAACTCCTTCAAAGAAAACATTAGCTGACTTGTTGCAGCCTGGCGGACTGAAGCCAGCGTGAGATTCACCTGATGCTGAAAATCTTCCAAATGGCTCCCAACCAAAGGACTGAAAAAAAAAAAAACAGAGAAAGAAACAGTCCTAGAAAGGGAGGATGGATTAGGAATAGGAAGGGAGGTTTCCTCTACTGTGACCTTGACTATCTCCATGTTTCTGGTTGACTCCTACTTTCTGTCTTCTCTCCATCTGTTCCATTTCTAAAGCAGATTCCATAATTAGTGAGAAAATGGGAGGGTAAGGAGGAGTGATAAGGAAGAAGAGGGTGAGTAAAGGTTGTGCATATAAAGAAGAGAGATTTAGTCTTAGACCTGTGTCAAATGTCCTTGTTAGGTTTTGTCATATTTACTCTCATTATCCTGTTTTGGGGATTTTGGTTGAAAAGGTCTGGTAGGTTTTGATTGTTTCTTCTCCAATAACTCTAATTATTGGATCAAACTGTGGGACTCTGAGTTCCAGCAATTAATAATAACAATAATAGTAATTGATCCTTTATTGATCACATACAGTCATAGACAGTACAATATTATAAAATAATTTCTCAGCATTTCTCCCATCCTTGCTCAAGGACCCTACGTCATGTAGACTAACTGGGACTGGAACCAGCTACCTTCCAATCTTCCGATTGTGAGATGGTCGCTCAATTTACCGAGCTACGTCTTATTCTGAGGGAAACTTCGGAGGAACCAGCTATTAGCCGAACGAGTGATATAAAATATACAAGGCAGATCTCAGATTCATGTGAGCCGAATTTCACATAATCGGACTTGGAGTTGGGAAGTATTGGTGAAAAAACAGAAAAGCCCCCCTAATGAATGACATATGAACAATTACAGAAAAGTTTTGGAGATAAAACTCCCGCTAACGGCAGGAATATACAACCAGCATTTCCTAATATCAATCCAGTTCTTCCTCACACTAAGATCTATCGGGGTATAGATCTTAGTTAAGTCTTCTGAGTTATCGCAATAACATGAAGGACGCGGAGATGACGACGCCATCATTTCCCAGACTTTTCCGAAATATTATAATAATAGATATCATATTTTAAAAAGGTAAAAAATATTATCCAATACCTAAATCAGCAGCATGAAAAAGTATAAACTTCCCTGAATTGACTTTTTAGTTGCTCCACCTACAGCAGCAACAACTGCAACCAAACACTCCTGTTAACTAATCAGTCTCTGACGCCGCTGTGGTGGAATATTGGCCCGCTCTTTCTTTGCAGAACTGCTTTTGTGCAGTGGACCCAGCAACTGATGACCTGACATTCTCCTCCAGAGTAGAGTTCATGTCTCCATCGATTACGTGGAGTCATCCTGGGCCTGAAGAGGCGAAACATCACACATCTATATCGCTCCTATTTGCCCAATATATTTAGACCCGTCCAATAACATTAAAAGCTGAAAACCATCCTTTATCCTAAAACAGAAATATTCTTCCTCGGTTTTCGATCCATTGAGATGAAAGCCGGTCACGGCGCCTGAGGCTCATGACAAGAACTACCAGTGGATGTCTATTAGAGGAAAAGACATTTTCTTTGGTGCAGATGGTGTCCATCATGCAGACGGCCCGCCACACATCAACGTTCTTTACCACGTCAAAAATTCCCAGTATGTAAGGCTGACTGCTAATGGTGACTGGGAGCGCTGAAGCATCCCAGCTGTTGGCTTTAATGGAACAAACCCCAGTTGCCGCTGCTCTCATCTCGTTTCCTCCACCCGTTAATAAACACCTCCTCTCTGTCTGTCGGCTCAAAATGTCTTTTCTCTCTCCGCGTGCTTCGACGGCGGTTATTCACAGGGTCATGGGTTCAGCTGAACGAGACTCGCTCATGGGTCAAAACTCCAAGTTGGACAGAACTTTGACAAGGAACAAGTGTAGAGAGACCGCCCCCTAAACCGCCCCCCCCCTCCATGTCTTTGTTCTCAGCGTGATGAGGTTTTAAATGAACTCTGCAGAAAGTCAGTCACAGAGGCCGAACTCTACGCTTCATTAAGGCGCTGCGTTTGGCTAGCTGAGCTGGAAAGAAACACCAAAGAGCACACACACACACACACACACACACACACACACACCCACCTTCAGTCGGTTCTAGCTGATTACTTAGTCCGACTCCTCATGTTTCTTAATAGACACCTGTGGGATATTTTACACAGGGCTGCACACACACACACACATGGATCCGAATTGCATCGTCATAACCACTTTCTTTTTGTGTGTGTGTGTGTGTGTGTGTGTGTGTGTGTGTGTGTGTGTGTGTGTGTGTGTGTGTGTGTGTGTGTGTGATTATTATTTTGCCGGTGAAAGCTAAAGTTGCAAATGTTGTCTTCTTTGTATGTGTAGCAGGAACTCATTTTATCCTGGAAAATAGGCTCCGGCCTCCACGACCCTGAACTGGATTCCTGGTTAGGGATGAAAGAAGTCAGCGCACTAACTTGTATCTAGCCGTCTTCCTTATAAGGAGGCCAGGGCCTTGATGTCAAACATCCAGAGATTTTTCCTCAACCGTCACGTCAGTGGTATTAGGGTGGAAAAGATCTCGATATCAAGAGATTTAGCCTCGACATCTGTGTCTTACAGCTGATAAGAAATGTTTGGCAACTGTCAATAAAAGACCCAATGAGGAGAAGCAGAACGCCACAAGATACCGGCAAGGAAAACAAAATCACAGCTGTCTAATTGCCTTATTTTATTTAACCCATTGGGTGACTTGTGTCAAAGCAGGTTTGTGGTTTACTCTTTCCTACCAATCCCTCTGAACCAAAAGTGTCGTTTTAGAAACCCGGTTTATCTCCTCCTGACTCTCGTTTCAAATGAAGTGGCCGAGGATGAACTATAGAATTCCCCCTAATTATCTTCTCTTCTGGTTTTGTTTCTTCTTCTTCTAGGGATGCATCCAACTCTTGGCGCTACGGTATAGTGTAAGTCGTGTACGGTTATCGTCCCTCTGCTACATGAAGATCTATTCAAAGGTCAAACAGGATGACTATCCCCTTGGATACTCGGGTCACAGTAACTACTCCGACCACTTCACTAACCTCACCTGTCACACATGATCAGTCTCAGTTATCTGCTTCATGTTCTCTGATATCAATTAATATCTGATGTCCTCATTCAGGTTGCCACATCCGACCAATCCTGGGGACCCACCTTCATGAAGCCTATCAACAACAGCCGCGATCTTTTAACAACGATTGTCACTATTCATCTACGATGCCTTGAATTGAAACAATAAAACATTTTAAAATCACTCAAATATTATCAGTGAACTACATTATAGGCTGGGTTGTGAGTCGGTTTTTGATTTAAAGGGCGTTAAACGGTGTCCGAACCCGAAGGAACAATATTAGAGAGGAACAAAGGTCAAAGTTGCTTCAAAACAACTCCGGAACAGTTTGGACTGATGGATCCTGATCAACCCACTTATATACTTCAAATAATAAGTGAAGCCATTCTTAATGAGGGGAATTACAATACAAACCTCATATTAGATCAATTACGTACATAATCAACTGACTTTAGTTCCTCTTTCAATCTGAAGACTTATTTTTCAATCTTGTTCAACATCTACTTTGTTCCACTAGTTCAATTAGCTTGAAATAAACTAACTTCAAACAGACTTAAACTATCGGACAGCTTTGTGTGCTACCAGTCCCTGAATACACACAGCAGGGTTACCCTCCACTGACTGGGTCAACCCCCACAGCACACACACACTCACACACACACACACACACAAACACACACACACACACACACACACACACACACACCTTCCACGCCCATTCACTGTTTTATGACTTAACTATGGGAAAACACTCCCTTCTGTTTGCTGCCCCCCCCTCCTTCTCTCCACACCTCTGTTTGTACGAGGGGGAAGACATTCCTGCAGCCACACAACTGTACGGCCGCATTCACATTGTCGACAGCGGTGGCACAAATACCTGGAATAATCCAAATATGCACACTTCGAATATCTGATTTACTTGGAACGGCTTAACTTCTTACGACACAACATAACGTCCGGCCCAGACTGCGACAGATTAAAGCCAGAACCGGCCTGTGCTGCCAGGAGTTGGAACACCCAAGTGTCCTCTGTTGCTTGCCACCCGTACTGATTGGACCCAAACTGAATGCCTATGCCCGCAGGCGATGATCCCATAGTGGGGGTGGCTCCATGGAGCCTCTTCTATCTGAACCTTCATGAGAACTCCTCAACAAGCATCCCTCCCGGGTCTGATTCCTGAAGGGTGCCTAGATCTCCCTACTCTGGGCATGGGGGTCACGATTCTCTGAAGCATTAATAGGGCTCTTCAAATCGCTCTTGGTCCGAACCTTACCTGAGACCAATAACCTTGGTAGACCTTAGCAGGGGCTAACACCGGCTCTCAGGATCACAGAAGCACTAAAAATGCCGACCGTATTAAGGTGTCTTAGGTAGGTGCACCCCCCTACCTAAAAGAACTAGTCACCCCACTGACCTCAACACCATCCCTCCGTTCTACCCACTCATACCGCTTCCTCCTTCCCCGGACTAAGCTCAGTACCATGGGTGATCGGGCCTTCTGTTCTGCTGCCCCTCATCTGTGGAATGCCCTCCCTGACCGTCTGAGGGCTCCACAGTCGACTGAGACATTTAAAAAAAGGACTTAAAACTTTTCTTTTCAGCAGAACCTATAACTGTAATTAACATTGCTGCTTTTTGGTCATATTTTTATTCTATATATAATATATATAATTATTATTATATTTTTTATTGATACATTTATCTGCTTTCCCTTGTAGGACTTTGAGATTTGATCCAAATGTAAAGTGAGTTATAAATTAAATGTATTATTACTATTAATATTATCCCCACAATGCGGTATGCCAACTTGTTCCTTAATGGTGATTGGTCCAGGATATCTGGTAGTGTGAAACGTTTCATGAGACGGATCCTGATCCGGCGGCCCTGATTAATAGCATAGATTTTGGATATAAGGGATTTAGAGTCGGAGTTAATCTGTCACAACTTTCTTATGAAGACCAGAACCACCTACGAGAGAGGCCTACGGGGTTGATAAGCTTCAGTCAACATATTAGCCTCTAATGCTAACATTAGCTAGCCTACTACTGTTGACAGTCCTCGCTAAGGACTGGACAACTTGTCCTGATTATATCCTTGACTATTTTGTCATTTAGCCTCCTTTATTCTTCTGTTTTAATTTTTATGTCCAAACCCATCTAAGACTCTGCAGGGTTCTTGTTAGCTGCTCTGTGAAGCACTATTGCATTCCTAATTCATCTGCAACGATGTGTAGGTAGGTGGTTGGTGTCAAAGCCTTGTGCAACCATGTCTCTGTCTCTGGTTACAGTTGTTCCTCCTCAGACTTCTTTCATAGGTACCTATGACTGCAGCCTGGCAACACCCAAGTTTCTCCAGAAGCAGGATTAGTCCAGAAAGTTCTTTACTGCTTGCTTTACGGTTATTCTGAAGTTCAGCATGAACACCATTAAGCCTCCACTTGTGTTCGTCCTTAGAAATGTATTGTGAGGTGAACTTGGTGACCTACGCTTCCTCTGTGTTCCCTTTCTTTCCTCTCCTGCTCCTCCGTTTCACCCAACGCAAAGAAAAGAGGAGAAACTCAAACAACCTCCTGGAGTTGACCTGGTTTAAACCAATATTTGCTGTCACATTAAAAGGGCAAACCTGCCTCTTTGTCCCCCTCCTCACACTCTGGTGCCTTTCTGTCCCGTTTCTTCACATTTCTACCAATCTCCCTGTGTGTGTGTGTCTGCCTTTATTTTTTCATTATCCACAGATAACGCTGATAAGTGAAATATCAGGAAAGATTACAGACAGTACGGGAATGGTTTTTTTATGATGAACTAAATTCCTGTAGCTTCAAAGAAAGAACTATTAGTATACCGATATTCAAACTAGGCCCACGCTGTCGTTCCCAATGGCAAGGGCATATCCCTGAAATCCCCCTATTCCACTGCATTGTACAACCAATGCCCCTTGATTGACTTCCTCAAATTAAACTTGAAGTTATGGCCGAAAAACTTTTTATCAACAAAAATAAAAAGCTCCACCTAGTGAGTAAAATATATATTTACCATAGTTTGAAAGATTTTGTAGATAAATCTCCCTCTATATAAATATGCAACTGACATTTCCCCAAAATCAATCCAATTCTTCCTTACACCAAGGTCTATGTGAGTATTAAATTTGAAAATAATCCATGCGATCGTTTTTGAGTTATCGCGTTAATACGAAGGATCTGCGGCGGGAATGAAGATTCCATAATAGACCTATTTTCTAGGATATAATAAATGAACAAGAATAAACGCAGTACAACTGCTGACGTTTGGATCAGTGCATCAAAGACAGTCTAAGATGCCAACAAGAAAAAAAAGCTATAGGTTTGATCAGTTTTGAAATAGGACCCAAAATGTCTCCCTGGTTTTAAGGTTCTGTTTCTCTTCAAACTGATAAGCTGTCAAATCCAAACCTAACGAGGTTTAAATTTGATGTTGTAAAAGCCGGTCGGCGGAGGTTTAACAGTAAACACAGTGTCAGAGTTAAATCCAGGCCGTCTGAATCCAGTTCTTCTATCGTAGTAAATGAGCTCATTGTGTGATAGCGGGCAGATATCAATATGAGCCTATTCTTAGTCTGGTTTGGCAGAGCAGGAAGTGAGTTGCTCAAAGTCTCTGGTGTCCTTAAAGGACATCCAGTTTGGCACAGAGACAGTTTTTTTTTTGCCTGGGTTCTTTCTGGAGAGGAAGAACCCGGGCCGCAAAAAGCAGCAGCTGGACATCTTTACGATACCGTTTGATACAGATATCTTAGAATGTGATATATATGCTGAACTTTCTAAAGGCCTTAAAGATGAAGAGCCTTCAATGCTAACTTTCATGTAGTCTTAAATCCTACTGGCAAAGCTTAGTATTAATAAAACCCAGTATTTGAATGGGGATATTGATGCTGAAGGAGTTTTCTGTCTTATATAAAAATATATTAATTACCTGTTTATTTACCTTTGCAAAAAACATTTTCGCACTGATTACACATTTTCACACAGGAGCTACTCCCCGTGACTCAAGATAAAATCTCAGAAGTCCTTGATGCCTTTTTTTTGGCGGTTTGATCGCAATTTTGATCACGTTTTGGTGGCATTTTGATTCGACTTTAATTAAATTTTGATCGAGTATCAACCACATTCTACATTTGATTTTGGTTCATTCACAGACCTTTATGCACGTACTATTGACTTCTGTCTTTGCACCCTTGTAACTTGCGTGGAAACAAGTGACGATGCTTGTAAAGCGTTTGGAAATGAGAATTAAGTGCATAAGTTGAAGTTGGTGCATGTGGACTCAATCAATTTCTGTAGCGTGCTTCAGTCGGATTGTTTTATAGTCAGTCTGCCATAATAAATAGTGAAATACTCAATAGTCAAATAGTTAAGCAGGTAATTGTTTTTATGTTATAAAAGGTTATTAGTTGGTACTTGATTTTCAGGCGTTAATCTTTTTTTCATTTTCACTCTTGGTACCAACAGGTAGGTAGTTTGTGGTCTGGTTTATAATCTGAAACTGGTTTCATTTCATGCAAACTCACTGAACTGGCTTTTAAGTGGCCTTTTGTAGGTATAGGAAGTTAGCAGAATGAGGCTAATTAGTGGGGGCCCTGGGAGAGCTGATTAGCCTAGGGTGGAGCTATAGAGTGGAGCTTCTTTATGTTTTGTTGTGATGTACAAGAGATGAAAGTTGCGCACTGGGGAAAAAAACAAACAAGTCGGAACTCTGATCAGTTAGAGTTCAAGCCATTATACGCCTTGTGCACTTCCTGCATCTGTTTAAAGAACCTCCAGAAACCCTTAAGTTCCAAACAAGGATTTTATTGTGAAACAATTGCAGGAACATCCTGTGGAAAATCTTACTGACTTGCAAGGTTCCCATTATGGATGCTGCTGCCAAATTCTTTCAGGCTGCACCAGGCCGGAGTCTTTATTCATCATTTTGAAATTAAGCTTGAGATGAAGAGAAGCTACTTTATGTGTCACGTCTCAGTGGTCCTGATGGATTGTGGTGACATAACACTCCCATTTATGGGCTCAAATGGAGCGACTACTGTGTGCAACAATTCATGGAAAAATATACCAGTCTAGTCTGGTGTTTGTCGTCAGTTTGGAAGATTTTTACCCCCATCCAACCAAACAAAACCTGGACCGATGTTAGATTATGGTATATCTAATTTTGGGCTTTGTTGTTGACATATTCATACGTTCATACAAAACCTATCCAAACCTCTCCGTCTGGAATTTAAAAAAAGGGAATGTTTTAGTGAAGGGCCTTTTGCTCTTATATTGCTTCACCCTTCTGGAATTTACGAAAAGCTCCACTAGACCTTGGTAAATTCAAACATCCTTTGAATTCAAAAATATTATCCCCCAGACGAGTCAACGTGCATGTTCTGCTTGTCTTCACAAGATCATGTGTCAACTCCTACAGGAGGATACTGAGACTAAATAAAGATCCGCAGATGAAGACGAAGCCCAGATGTGTGGTTTCTCTTAAGGGACTGATTCAACAATCTAATCTCCTTTTTTAATGAATTCTCCCATTGAATTCCACTTCCTCCGTCTACATAGGAAGATCTTACAAACTTCATTAACAACCAACGGTTTCTTCCACGTTGTTTCTTTGCAGCATTACTGAATGGACCGAAAATCTCTCATTGACACAACAAAAACATTGCAAGACAATAAGATTTTGTCGAAATGGTTTTTCGGGGCGGCTCTGCTTGGAGGAGAGAACCAACATGGTCCAACAAGATTCCAGGGTCGCTAATTCAAATTATGCTCCCTCCTATCGTCTTTAATGAATGTCCTCATTAGTATTTGAATATCTATTATCTGTCTAGAAAAGATGTGGCCAAATTAAAATAATTAGCCAACAATGTTGAGAAAAAACCAGAACTCTCAAAAAAGCCACGCCTGTAGCCATCAGGAATAATAGATATTCCAAAAAGTTTTAGGTGAGGCTTTCAAACTCCAAGTTTATGTCCAATTTACATTCCAAAATCCAAACATATACACCGTAAATTGATCTAAATCGGTATCTTCATAATAAACTCATGAGAAACTTTCTTTTTTTAAATTTACCTATAAACCCTATAGATAAATTCTGGTTTCATCTTTGTTCTAAGATCATGATGAAACATAACAGTTTTGTTCGACCAACTGCCCAAAAAGCCAAAGATTTTAAGATTTATGATTAAAAAAAAAAGTTCAAAGCAGCAGGATGTTAAATACTGAAAAGCCTGACAATGACCTTCGACCCGTGACGGATCAACAGACATCATGGCGGACGAGGAAGTGACACGTTGGACAAAACACACAAATACGAACACACGCACGCACACACAGTTGCACCAAAACCAAACCACTGAAGGCCATCAAGAGTGGGAGGCGCCCTCTGTTAATCACTTCCTGTGCTTTGATATTCACACACACACACACACACACACTTGACATTTCTATCAAAGATGGAGTATGAATGGTTCCTCTTCTATCATTCTCCCCATCCTTTCCTCCTCCTCCTCCTCTTGTTCCATCTATGATCACCCTCTCATTCATTCATTCGCTCTTTCCTACCAGTTTTATTCTCTCAAAACTCAATTTAGACCAATTTACATTTACATTTTCTTCTGAGATTTTCCTAAGCACCGTCCCATCAAATGCCAGGAAAAAAGTGCTTCAGAATCTCATTTCAACAAAGCCTAGTACAGGAAAGATACGATGAAGTTTAATTTTGGCTACAAGATCTTTAATCATTGATTATCACCAAACCAAACTGTCAGACTTTCAGCTCCAGCTATCTTGAGGGGAAACTTCCGTGGATCCAGATTCCAGATAGTTCCTGGGGTCTTTAGCCCTATACTCAGGTCAGACCACCGATTAGACCATCATGACGTTGTTGACGTCACCCAGAGTGGAATAAGCTGATATTAGCTGTGAGAGTTGAAATAAGTTAACCAAGTCTATAACAAAACAACAATTAGCTATCATTAGCTTTTTTAATTGACATTAGCTAATCTTATCTATGTCGACTCACATTAGCTATTGTTAGCTATGAAGAACACATTAGCTAAGTTGTGCTGTGTTGACTGACATAGTTAATCAATTAATTAAATCTATGTCAACTGACATAGGTTGTATTAACAACTGAGGTTAGCTATGACAGCCCAAATTAGTTAACATTAGCTAATAACTGAAATTAACTATGTGTTTCTATGTTAATTGACACTTACTACTCTTATCTATTAACTGACATTGGCTAATGTTAGCTATGACATAAAACACTAGCTAAATTTGGCTATGTTAACTGACAGTTAATTTTGTCTATGGCAACTGATATTAGCAAACTAGCTCATAGTAGCTAACATAATCTATATTAATTGACATTAGCTGATCTTATCTATCTCAGCTGACATAATCTAATGTTGGCTATGAAGAACACATTAGCTAAGTTAAGCTATGTTGACTGACATAGTTATTTAATTATTGTAACCTATGTCAGCTAACAGGTTGAATTTACAACTAATGATAATAATAATAATAATAATAATAATACATTTCATTTATAACGCACTTTACATTTGGCCCAAATCTCAAAGTGCTAAAATGTTACCTATGCCAACCCATTGTAGCTAACTTAAGCTATATTTATTGACATTAGCTGACCATATCTATGTCAACAAACATTTGCGCACATTTGCTAGGACAGCCCACCATTAGCGAACATTAGCTTTTCTCAGCCCATAGTAGCTAACATAAGCTATATTAATTGACATTGCCCGATCTTATCTAAGTCAAAAACATTTGTTAATACTAGCTATGAAAGCACACGTTACATAACTCAAGCTAGGATAGCTGAAGGTTGCCGATTTCAACTAAAAGGGCTGGAAAAAAAGGTAGTTTCAGGAACCAGCTACAGGATGATTCATCGGCTTTTACTTTTATGGGCCCCTCACCGGAATTCCCTCTGGTTTTGCCATTCCAATAAATACATCCTAAGACAAATGCTCATGCTCCACCCCGGCATCAGTAGGTCAAGTCTAAGTACTTCACTACTCATAGCAAAGTCAAAGCAGATACAAAATTGTGTTTCCAAAGCGCATTTTTGTCAAAACCCTACACAGTCAGTCTGATTAATTGTGTGTTGTCCGATTCGGACAAATTCCAGCCATCGTGCCAGGACCCATCCGAGTGCAAAGAATGAAAAAAAAAAAAAAAAAACCTGTTATAAATGCGTCATTAAACCAAACTGAAGTCAAAAATGGGATTTCGCTCACCTGCCAACATCAACACACTCTCATATCGGCTATAACAACATACAGAAGCAGGCAGCGGGGGCACAACCTCTTTAATATCAGACATCTATTTATGACAACCAGCCCCCGTTTCAGCCTCCACTCATCCATCATCCCTCCTTCATTACGGTTTATGTATGACATCAACTTTATCCCCTTTGCCTCAATCCCTCTCTCTTCACTCAAAGTTGAATCACTCCTATTAAGGTCAAATCTCTCTCTCTCTCTCTCTCTCTCTCTCTCTCACTCTCCCTCCATCTTTCTATCCCCCCTCTCTTTGCTCATTTTCCTGCTCAGTACACATAATGAATGACTGAAAAATGTGGACTGTGTGTCAGCGTTTGTCTGTTTGTGCCAGGGGACAGTGTTTCAGAGGCAGCGTTTAACCGTGAGTTGGACGGACAGAAAGAGAGGAGAGTGCAGTTCGATGAGTGCACCATGGCAGAAATAGAGAGTCACTAAAGACAAAAAAGCAGAGAGTGTCACTCAAAATCATGACCAAGAAGCTTTAGACCAAAGACAAAATGGAGAAAGACGTAACAGAAAGAAAGAACCTAAAAACAAAATGTCTGGGGACCAAACCGAGTTATTCAAGATGCTCGTCACTCAGACAACTTTCCAGCTCCTCCTCAGGAATCTCAAGGTATTCCTAGTCTTGATAAGACATGTTGTCCATCCAGGGAGTTCTGAGTGTTCCCTCGAAATCCCCTACAAGTTGCGCTTCTGCAGAGAACCTCCAAAGGCAAGCAACCAGATGCCAAAACCACGCATCTGACTCCTTTTCGACACAAAGGAGAATGGATCTACTCAGTGCTCCTCGCCTTATCTCTAAGGCTGGGCACACTCTGTAACAACTCCTACTCTACCGATAAATCATCTGCCATGTAAAGCCAAAAATTAAAACTTGAGAGCTGACACCGTCTGGCCCGTGGAACCTTTCAGCCTGTTGCTGCTAAAACAACTGCCAATTAATATTTCTATGAAAGCTCAGAGGAAGGACGGAGTTTGTCTGCCAGCAACATGCTAACAAGACAGAAACAAGTTGCCTTGATCATCCTTTGTATTGGAACCTCTGAAAAAAATAGGTGCCAGTGTATGTGGACTCTTAGGTAGCTAGCATGAAATGGACAGTAAGGCTGGTCCATTTAGCAGAGTGAACTGAAGGTATGCTAGCTATATTCAGCTGTACAGTGTTAACTTGATAGCTAACGCTGCTCTGACTGCTCAGAAACTTTCTTCCTGGCCGTTTAGTTGCTTCCCACTTCATGATTACTCATTATTTATTCGCCACACGGCGTGTCGTCATGGCACGGTGACAAAAACTGCAATGACCGCAGAGAAAAGGAAATTCATCTGATCGTCCAATAGTCGTCCGGGAGCTTCCGATCGGTCCTCGCTATCTGCTGTACGTTGCAAGACAGACAAGGGCCAAATTCGGCCGAAGTTGGTCCAACAATCATGCAGCTCATATCAGGTCCAACTATGGGCCCTGATTGTACAGAGTATGTCCAGCTTCAGGCTGAACACAGCCAACCTTTGAAGGAAGCTCATTTCGGCCGCTTGTGATCGATGCAGTCTCATTCTTTCCATCGCTACCCAGAACTCCTGATCCTAACTGATACGCTCCGTGTAATCGGACAATTTTTTAAAGAAAGAAAGGAGAACAGACCGGATAGCTTCAGATGAGGAACGGCTTCGGTGAGCCTAATTTTTAGGTATCATTAACAGCTATCGGTTATTGCTTGCTGAAGATGTTTGCCGGTGTTGTCGTGTGAATGAGGTCCAGATTCAGTAAATGTTTTTTTTATGCCAGAAAAAGCAGTAGAATCCTGCTTATATTTGATGGCATTGTTATTTTTGTTGTTGGTTTAATGATGATGTTGAGCCTCTTTTTGAATATGTGCGTAATTGCGGTACTATAGCATGAAGGCCAAGGTAGAAAACCTGCCGCCCGCCACTGCTTAAAACACTTCTCCTGAGGCAGAAACTCACCCTCAACCGGTAAGATTTCTGGAAAACGGGCATAAAATTGCACAAAATTAAGAGTGCAGATGCAGCCTTGAGTTTTCCAGATTCTATACTTCAGATTTAACCTTATCTCCATCATGACTGTCTCAGTATTCCGTTCTGTAGAAAAGACTTTTTGAGTCTTTGGCCAGAGTGAGAGGCAAAGACGGAGAGACTGATTACGAAATGAGGGAAACACAGCAAAGCTTTCTTTGAAGAGCGAGACTAAATGTAGTACAGTAGACCACACACACACACACACACACACACACACACACACACACACAAACACACTCACTGATTAATAATGCCTGTGGAATCCCTCGTAAATCTGAGAATTGGCAGAGACGACACCCTGATCATAATCAGAGAACCACACACACATCCGTGTTCAACACTTCCACAGACGTGATCTTGGATTTCCTCTGCTCACCTAAAGCCAGGTAAACCGGATGGTTCCAATAAGCCTCCTGAATAATGCTGGTTCCTAAAATGGTAAAGGTCATAACCTTCTACCCATAAGCCCTTGGGGACATTTGCCACAGCTGATCAGTTGGACGTAAATGACGGGACTGTGATTGGCGTTCTGTCCGCTGGAGACACATTGGTTGGTCCCAGCATTGGTAAGACTAATGCTGGGTTCCCCATCAGGCTAACACTAATGCTACATTCTCCACCAAGCTAACACAAATGCTAGGTTCTCCTTTGGGTCAACACAAATGCAGCGTTCTCCATCAGGCTAACAGTGATGCTAGTTTTTCCAACAGACTAAGACGAAT
Organism: Lophius americanus; assembly: GCA_037951165.1. NCBI lineage: Eukaryota > Metazoa > Chordata > Actinopteri > Lophiiformes > Lophiidae > Lophius > Lophius americanus. The sequence continues at coordinate 1,615,692 of JBBDHG010000086.1, read as the reverse complement.
AGTACGTTCTCCATCAAGCTAACACAAATGCTAGTTCCTCCAGTAAGCTAACACTAGGTGGGTTAAAACGGGACACTTTTTTCCTATCCAAACTAATTCTTTCTGAATTAGGCGCCTTTTTCTGAATCTATCGAGAATTAGGCTGTCCATGTAAACCCACCTACTGATGCTAGTTTCTCCATCAGGCTAGTAGTTTTTAAGTTATATTATTTCAGTGTTTGTTTTGTTTTCCGACTTCAGTGTCTTCTTCTTACAACAGCATCGCTGTCATCGGGTAGCAGATCTTCTGAATGTAGCAGGTGATCATCCTATTCTAGGATTCTTCAGAAAAGTCTTTTGTATTCTGCAAAACCTTAGTTTCTATCCTGGATAAGCTCTTTGCCTGGATCAATTTAATAAAAATGTCAAACACGAGAGGATTGACAAGTCTAGTCTTCCGAGGCAATTTATGTAATATTAAACTTCAAGTTGCATCAAACTAAATATTTTTTTAGAGTTGAACCTCTTTGAACCTGTTTGGTTCGGAGCCCAGCGTGTCAGACTCTCTAGACATTTCCGTAACATAACCCTCCTCCTCCCTGCAGTTCAGAGCTGACGGGCACTTTAAAGCTAGCTGTGACGTTCAAACCACATCAATGGCAGGAAGCTTTCAATCGGAGTAATTGGCACCGCGCTCGCTGTTACGCATGGCAAACAATGGAGCTACCTCAGAGCTGCATGTGAGTGTGTTTATCCGCAAAGGCGTCTCTCCTTCTGTTTGTCCTGTAAGGAAGCCTGCCAACGCACAAGGATATCAGGGACTCGTGATGGTGATAAACATTTTAATCTTTAATCTCCGCCCAGTTCCATCTTCGAGAGTCTGTGGATTTAAAAAAACGTACAACTTCTTTGGGGCAGATCCAGATAAAGGCACAAATCCAGGAATGACAGTTTCCTAAGACATTTTCTGGACTTATGTTTGAGAAATGATTCAACAATCCATTTATTATGTCGGGGTTGGTTGCTCAGTTGGTAGAGTGGTCACCCAATTATCGATGGTTTGATCCCCGGCCGCTGCAGACTACATGATGGAGTGTCCTTGAGCAAGATACTGAACCCTAAGGTAATAATAATTATTAGCATTTCGGTTTTTTTATTAAGTTTTTAAGTTTTTACGTTATTTATATTCAACAGTCAACATTTTTAGTACTTTCTTTTTTTTTTATTCGTGCCATATTCTAGATTAATGCCATGTGCAATTTTCCTTACCATATTAAACCATATCACGTGAAATTATACCTCGCCAGGAATAAGGAGACCGGGGCACCCTTCTGGAGTGAGCCGACTGCTGGCGTGGTTGACTGGCTTCAGGTAGAGCGTGTGAAGCGATATGAAACTAGTGTCACCTTGGTATGAAACTAGTGTCACCTTGATTTTCAACGGAGCATTAAGAATACTTGCATTTCAAACTCCCTCTGGAGCATCAATAGATTTCTTATGGAAAAATCCAGAGATCGCCCGTCTGACTAAAAGATGAAGCGAAACTCTCTCTTCCATCTTTTAATACATTTAAATAAATGCTTGCTAAAATTAGACTATCTCAATATCTCCTGCATGTGTCAATTTCTTTTGGGAACAAGAAGAATTTTTATGCGAAACGGTTGGTGCAATTAATCATCTTATGCAGTGGAATAAATCTACAAGTGAATGCAGCGCTGCAGGGCTTAAGGTTCTGGCGGTGTGATGACAGGAAGACTTGTTTGTTTTACAGGAGGAAGGAGGATGATGGAAAAGAGAAGACCTCACCTGAACAACATGCAGGCAAACACTGAGACACATTCCCCACTGAAGCCCATATTGTGCTCTAATAATAGGCTGCCGAAACAAACATCCCCCCGTTTCTTTCCCCTGTCATCTCCTGTCCTCCTCTTTCCATGTCCTCACCCTGCTTCATCTCCACTTTCTTCTCCTCCCACAACCTTCTTCCTGTTCTCCATAGCACAGTCCTCCACCGTCTTCACCTCCACCTCCTTCACCTCCACCTTCTCTCCCTTGGTGTTTTGTTTCACCCTTCTTCCCTACATGTCATCTATAAGTGGTTCCAAATCCCCCCCTTCCCCCACCTTTACCTGTCACTGCAGAATCCTTCCACTACCTGACTCACCTGAGGAATGAAGATGCTCTCACTGACATTACATCACGCTTCAATCACACAGCGAGGAAGCAGTGAGCTGTCTTCAACCGCTTATGACCTCACCGAATGAATCACGTTCTCCCTACATGTCATCAGCTACCTGTCATCGCTATTCCTCTTTATTCCCGCCTTTAGCCAGATTGGTGCCCTCAGCAGTGCTGGTCTCCACAGAACTACTGCAGCACAAATAGATGAAAATATTTATGCTGGTTCTGATAGAAAGGCGTCAGAACACGGTGACATTATGTCTTATAATGCTGGATCGCCTCATAACGGTCATAGCAGCCCTGCTGACCCCTGTTCATTTCTGACAGCTCCTATATTGGGCACCTCAGCATCGGAACCGGATCACGAACAAGTGGAAGAAGGCGGTCAAGTTTGATGGATCATGCGGACAGTGCATCCAATACCTAGGAAAAGGTTTGCACTGGCTGCATCTACTATTCATGCAGGAACCACCTATCTGTTGTACGCCCCCCCCCCCCTTCATGGAAATGATATTCCCAAACAGCAGTGGCCCCTGAGGCTCCCTGACACACCACAGAAATGCTTCAGGGAACAGCGTGAGGACTACAACAACCAGTTCAAGGTGTTGACTTGGCCTCCAAATTCCTGAGATCTAAATCCAGTCCAGCATCTTGGGGATGTGCTGGACCAGGAGTCTGATCCAGTCTGATTAACTTGCAACTTACTGGTCTTAAGGGATTTGCCGCAAAATTCTGATGCCAAATACCAAAGCATACCTTCATAGGTCTGCAGGAGTCCAAGCCGCGAAGAGGTCAGAGGGGTTTTGGCAGCAAACGAGAGACCTAGACAATATTAGTCATGGCTGATCGGTGTGTCTACTGTAAGTATGGAAAATGATGGCTGAGATTGTATCTGAAACACTGAAGGCTGTGACGGAAATGAACGCAGTGGAGAGGAGTAATCAACGATACCCCTTCATGGAAACGGCATTCCCTAATGGGAGTCGCCTCAGGAGGGGAAGACGATGTGATAGGAGTGGTCCATAAAGTTTAGGTGTTATCTGTTAACGATATGAAGAATGGGGCAGATATAGACAAACAGAAGGAGGAGGTGTGTGTGAACTCCTGATTCAAAAGTCAAACACCTCCAAACAGATGGCAGACAGACAATAAAGGAGAGGAATTCGAGGACAGGGAGCGGAGATTAAGCAAACAATGGCCAGACGAAGCTGTGCGTGTAAAGGTCGTTTGTACGAAGGGGAAACATTCTTTGGAAATATTGCACTCTGCAGAGAGACTGTCTTAAGGCTCCTCTTAAATGTGTTTAATAAAACTGGTGCAGGCTGTGCTCGGTACACCTGCTGCAGGAACGCTGATACAGACTGTACCGAGTTCATTTATTGCCAACTGCATTCCACACTCTGAGAATATCATCTGTTTTATTTATCTAAAAAATCAACAGTGTGCACATTTTAGGAGTGTCGTGACCTTGCATTCACCTGACAGGACCTCAGGGCAGAGTAGGTACCGGTTTCAGTGTAGACCATGGTGCAAAGTTTGATGATTATCATACAATAAAGTTGACCCTTTTTTATGCAAAGTCAGTGTGAAATTATTTTTTTGGTGGGTTTGTTTTAAAGCCATGCATAAGGAGTAGGGGGCGGCACCTGTGAAGCACTCGGGGGGGGGTAAATTGGGTTAAAGGGACTTGCTTGAAGACCCCACGACATCATACTGTATGGGAAGTCCGGGAAGTTAACCACAGATCTTCCAATGGGGAGACGACAGCTCTACCTTATGGGCTAAAGCCGCACAAGTAAAGCAACTTCTTTGGTGTCCTTCCCTTTTTATGGGGCACCACAACAGACCGCCTAAAGCCGCCCAAAACAACCATTGTTAATACTGCTATATTATTCCTTGACTGCCTGTCAGAATCTAACACAACTGCATCAACTGCATCAACTGCATCAGCGAAAATGAAAGGAGAGACCAAGACTAACAACTGGATTTACATGGATTCATATATTCCTGTTAAAATGGAAATATATCAAACGTTATATCAGAAAGACTATCTTCTTATATACTCAGACTCAATTACCTGCTTGATTCATTACTATCAGCTGCACCCATTCAGGTAGCTTCAACCGACCAATCACTGTGCCTCACCTTTGTGCTAAGCCCATCACCATCAGCTGCTGACTTAGGACTCTCTCTCCCTTCATCAAGTTCTTTCATGCTGCTGCTTCTGCCTCAGCAGAGTCATCGGCCACCTCTACCAGTGTCCAGACTCCAGTCCAGTCCAGTGTTCATTTTGGTGCAGAGAGGTAGTATGAACCTTTTCATTAACAGATGAAAATAAAAGTTGTACAATGTAACCGATAGAACAGATTATTTCTTGGCCGCATTCTTTCGCTTTATGCCTGCCGTTTTTTTAAGGTAAATTCAAGATGGCGGTTTACAATACCATAGCAGAGAGAACGATTTCAATCCAACTAATAGTGTTTAACAATATGAGGTGCCAGAATGATCTCAAAGTAAAGAAGTGGTGAAACAAGTCCAAGGAAAAGGGAATTAAGCCATTGAAGTCCAAAGTGTTTACCCAACAGAAAAATACCAGAAAACTATACAGATACCACTGAGAGTTGAGTCAGAATGACATTAATTGTATTGTTACCATGGCAGCTGTCAGTGGGTTGGACATATTAGGCAGGAAGTGAACATTTTGTGCTGAAGTTGCCGTTGGAAGCAGAAGAAATGACCAAGCGAGCGGATCTGACAGACTTTGACCAGGGCCAAATTGTGATGGCAGAGTTATGGGTTTCTGTGGGGAGAGTAGGCTATCCAGTTTTGTCTGATCCCAGACAAGCTACGGAAAAAGTTCATGCTGGTTCTGATAAAAAAAAAAAAAAAAAGGTGTCAGAAACAACAAACGACAAATGCAAATTAGGCAGGTGGTTTCCAAGTTATGGCTGATGGGTATGTGTATACGTGTATTTATATATATATATATATATATATATGGAGACAGAGAAAGAGAGAAAAGAGAAGGAGAGTCGGGGTAATATAACAAGCCCTCCCCTCTGCAGGTTGAAACAGGTTAACTGACATTCCAATCTCTCCCTCCTCTCTTTCATCCAGGCAGCAATGAGGGAGAGTGTGTGTCTGTGTGTGTGTGTGTGTGTGTGTGTGTGTGTGTGTGTGTGTGTGTGTGTGTGTGTGTGTGTGTGTGTGTGTGTGTGAGTGTGTGTGTGTGGTTGTCTGTGTGTGTGAGTTGTGGGGTCTGAGCCCTGTCACTGACAAATACACACACACACACACACACACACTCTCATAAACCCTCGCTTTAGCCCACCTACATTCCATCCAGACAAAAATGCAACCTGGTAACTAGAGACCCTCGCCCTCCTTCCCGCCCTCTCTCTACTCCCCCCCCCCCCCCTCCTCCTTTAAGCTGTCTTCTGAGGGTTGATGCCACCCAGAAAACATTGTGATGCGATTCAGATAGTAAACATTATAAGCAGATAAAGCATCCCGGAGCAACATCAAATAAAAGTTTGAATTAATGCGTAGCTGAAACCAACCAGCTTTCTACCAAATATCTTTATGTCACTTGTACCCGATGGTTGATCGAGCCGTTTAATCTGGCCCCTTGACTCTACCTGGTACTGCTGTTCTTCCTCTTCTTCTTCTTTCGGTTGTTACCTTTAGGGTTCGCCACAGCGGATCGTTTGTTTCCATCTTGCCCTGTCCACAGCAAATGTCTCATACATCTTTAGATGCCAACATAAAGCTTCAACAACCTCATCCTCTGTTTCTAGATCCTACCGTCCTTTTGTCATATGAGCGTCTTACAGCTGGAGAATCTCAAAGCTGATGGGTTTTTTGCATGCTGCATCATTTCCTGCCCATTTTTCTAACACATATTTTCCTATCGCCCTGTCCAAATTTGGATCCACATAGCTGGATCAATAGGGGGCTGGAACTTATGCCAGCTGTCACTGAGCGGTAGGTCGGGTACACACTGGAAAGATGACTCCTTCAACTGGCCCAGAGTTCAAAGGACAACCATTCCTAATCAAATTCATACCTACAGGCAAAAACACGAGTGCACCTGTGATGTATGCTTCAGGACTTCCACATGAAACCCAGCTGTGTGGCAACATTGCTAACCACTATGCCTCAGTGTTTCCCAAACGACATTCATTCAGCTCCACAACCTTCATCGTTCCTTTATTACTGCCAAATGTAAACAGCCTTATAGAATCTTACAAGCCCTTTTTTGAAATCTACAACGAGAGAGAGTAAGAAAGGAGGGAGGAAAGTAAAGAGTGAGGAGAAAAAGGGATTGAAGGGGGGGAAACAGAAATTAAACGCCCTGGTTAAAAAACACACTTGTGACGGACAAAAGTACACAAGCACACAGTGAATGTCTCAGCACCGATGAATGAGGAGGGCACTTGAGCAGAAGAGGCTGGCACAAAAGAGTGGCATTCAGAAACATAAAAGGTTGCTCAAGAGCGATGTTTGAATCGGGGAACGGTCGACCTGGAGCACAGAGAGAGACAGAAAGGGATTTCTGTAGGGAGTGCACAGAGATGGATGGATGGATGGATGGATGGATGGATGGATGGATGGATAGATGGATGGATGGATGGATGGATGTTAAGGAGACAATGTAAAGTAGGTAAGTAAACTAAGTTAGGTAGGTTGGTAGTAATGGTAGGGAAGTAGGTACAGTAGGTAGATCAGTTAGGGCAGTAATATTGGTAGGGAAGTACGGTAGGTGGGGAATTAAGGTTGGTAGGAAAGGTAGGATAGTAAGGTTGGTAGGAAAGGTAGGGAAGTACGCTAGATAGGGAAGTAAGGGGAGTAAGGTTAATAGGGAAGTTGGTGAAGGGCAGTAGGTAGATAACATAGGGAAGTAAGGTAGGGAGGTAAGCTAGCGTTTATCAGTTGTTTATCAGATTGGGATGTAAGGTTTACTATCGGTTTCTTTAAAGCTGAATTTCATCAATATTCAATTCCACAGTGGGATTGGTCGATTCCGATTCCGTCCCAAATGGATTTGATCGGACCTCTGCATGAAGGATCAGTCGGTCATCCAAGCTTAAACCCAATGGAAACTCTCAAAATTGCTCAAAGATTAGCATTCTGACCATTTGTTAATTACACCACCGGACATTTCCTCGTTTTATAACCTACTTTCCAAACGGAACAGAGCAGATATTGATGGAACATCCACAATCCTCTCTGAAGATACTCAAAAAGAAGAGTGAAGGAGAAGAGACTATGATCTTTAATGAGCCGTACCTGTCCCAGATTCAGGGTGACGTTCACCTCGTTGAACTCCGTGCTTCGGGACAGAGGTGGGCTCTGCCACCATCGCTCGGTCCCGTCGATGGCGTTGGTGATGGGATGGGCGCGGTCGCTTTCACCCTGGCTGCAGATGTCACAGTACTGGCCCTGAGAAGATGAAGACGGTTCAATCATTAGTGGAGAGTTTCAAATGCTTCAAGGAATCACTGTGTTCTTATGAGCCTGTATACCATAATATGATTATCAGAATGATCAGAGTATAGATACCTCTTAGATACCTTGTGTTTAAAACAATACAAAATCTCCAATTTCTTAGAATTCAACGCTGTTCAACTAAACTCACTAGATGTACTTTTGCAAATCTCAAAGTACCAGGAATTTGATCTTCAACTCTTTGGGCTACTTCCTTTCGTAGTCCTAAAGAAGATACTTATCTGATGGCTTCCAAACAGTCAGATCCGCGTTTTGTAGTTTTTCCACCACCGACCACGTTCACATCTCTGTTAAATCATTCTACACCAACTGCCAATAATGGTGGACTTGTGCTGCGTTCACACTGAACGTTTTTTTGTGAGGTATGACTACATACAAGGTCAATGCAAAGCTGTGAGTAGATGGAGTAGCAGTAGAGAAATAGCGCCGGTTGGCGGTAATGACCGATGTAGATTGGTGCTACCCTCATCATTTCACTCATTGGCTGGAGCTGAAATCCATCTAGAAGAAGAAGAAGTTTGCTTGATTCTGTGACCAGAATCTCTATCTGCCTATCACCAGACTGTTGCTTTAAGGTTAAGCAAAATAATAGGAAAATTGAGCTTCCAGATCTATTGGCATCGGCCTCATAGATGAACCACAAACAATGATGGATATGATTAGTTGAGGCAAAATGATCAGATTTGAGAAAAGTCAGAGTTGTGGTTTTTCTATTCCGGTTCTAAGGTAGACCTTCATACGTATGTGGACTAGACACATCGCCGCTACATCGTTATTATATTCCCAAAAAGTCTGGCATATAATGCCATCTCCATCGACGCGTCCACCGTATATCTTTCACGGTAACACGATAGCTCAGAAACTTTTTATGCCGCATTTTCAAATTTTATACCCAACAAAACCAAATTTGGATGATTGGAGCGACGATGACCGGAAGACTGAAGGTTACAAAACTACCAAATTTAAAACTCCTGTTTTGCCTTCTTGCCCACAGCTTGAAAAGGGGACAGAACTGGGTCAGAATGTGAACACAATCCTGGACACATGATGTTTGTGGGTTACACAAACAGGTTAATGTGGGATTTGACCCTCCAGTCTTTAAGACTAACGTCTTTAAGTACTCAAAACAGCAGCACAATGTTTCCGAGTGACGGTAAACTTTTTTGTTTGTCCCTGAAGCTACCTGGCTCGGGTTTCTGGTTCTCCTGCAGAGAAGTGAGTCCACTCGGGTTACTGTGGCAGTGGGGCTCCAGCTCGTATTGTACTTCTGTGTACTTGAATTAGTTTAAGACTCCTGTGTGCCAAAAAATGCTCTGATTTGTGGGCATGTTGTGAATGAAACTAGAAAATGACTACGGCCGCCATGACTGGTAAAACTGCCAAAGTGATGATCTTAACATTATAACCACCAACAACTCTGTAATGTCACCGTGTGTTCTGACAGCTGTCTATCAGAACATCAGAACTTTTTTGCCTTCGTTGTCATTTGTCTGATTCGCTCCAGTTGACATTTTTATGACTACAGGAATGATCCAAGGTGACAGTAGAGTGTGGAGAGCAACGTATTCTTACATCAATCATCAATCCAGGACAATATGGTAACCATGGTAACGAGATAATCAATGCATCCTGACTGGCTATATTATTGCGGCTGGTCAGCGTAAAGTCGTTGAGACGAGATCTTCCCTCTGTGAAAATCAGTAATAAAACTACGCTTACGTGGCTTACAAAGGTAAAACCCAAAAAAGCCCCCACTCCCCTGTGTATTACAAGCAATCTAACGTCAAAATATTGTGAAGATATGTCCAAAAAACAGTGTTTTCACGAAAAAAGCCCCTCCTATTATGTCAAATATGAACTATTACAGTGAGATATTACATATACGTGATTAAACTCCTTGAGTTGATTCATATACAAAAATTTGGACTAGGTTGCTAAGTTGGACCATTGGTTGAGAAAATAGTCCCAAAAACTGTTTTTTGGAGATAAATCTCTCCCTAGTGTCAGAAATGTTAAACTGAAGTTTCCCAAAATCAACTCACTTCTTCCACACAATAAGGACTAAGTGGATAGAAAATTTGAAAATGCTCCCTGAAATAGTTTTTGAGTTATAGCTCTAACATGAAGAATCTGCAACGGACACGTTCCTCAACATGCCCGACTTTTTTGGGTATATAACAAAACCGAAATAGACTAAAGAGAATTAATTTTCCTCGTTTTCTTTGAATGTAACGTCAAATCACACATTTAGAGACGCGTTGCGATACGGAAATGAGTGTTTATATTATATTATATAGTGATTGTTACCTCTGAATCATTGTTTTTATTGTATTTAATAAATCACTCCAACTATAAACTCATCAAACCTTCCTCGCCGTACTACTACACACCTCATACACTATACTTTAAGATTGAAGGGTTTTTCCAGCCATCAGAGCAGGAGTTCATTTCCATTCGTCTGTCTGCCATATATTTACACAACAATAAAACCGCAGAGATGTTTCTGCAGGATAAACAATCGTCTCTGCGGCGAGTTCCTGCAGCGGGAGTGGAAATAAAACGTCTGCGGTTAAATTAGGAGGTGTAGGTTGGGTAAATATTTGCCAATACAATGGGACACGCCTAAATGATTGGTGCTGAAGCGAAGGTGGACGTGTCCACTTGAAACGGCTCCTCCGCCTCTTTGGTTTCTAAAGCCTCCTGATTCTGAGCTAATCCGGGTCGGTTGTCTGACAATTTAACCCAATCACTGCTGGCTACGGAGGCGTTCGCATAAACTAAACAAGCAGGGACCTGAACAAAAGGCCGGGTTAGGAGATGTTATCACTGCAGGTCTATGAGGTCAGAGGTCCTCCTCCACCCCCCTTCTTCTTCTGTCTCCTATCTCTGCTGCTTCAGATAGCGGCTGCATCAAGTGGAAACCCTGAGTCCATGTTTGAGGTGTTTTACAGCTTACACTCCAAATGAAACAATGACCTCAGCCTATGGATTAATACTGGTTATATTCCAGTAACGGCGACGATCACGACCTCAAGAACTTCCTGCTTTGTGTTTGTTACTGTTTGGTCCCAAGCCAGGATTAAAACCATAACGGAATAGAAATGCCCCACATAGCAACGGCCCATAACCTTATCTAAAGAACAACGGCACCATGGAAGCGGTCGAACGTTTTCTTGGTGGCGTTCTGTCAGAGCGGGTCCGGAGCGGTGATGGATGAGTAAAGGAGGCGGCTTCCGGTTGATTATAAGGATGAATCCCAAAACAGCAAAAGTGGATCAGAACCACTGGTGAAGGTCACTGACCATGGAGGAGGACCCGCGTTAAAGTTCTCTGACTATGAAGATAGACCACTGGGGAAGGTCTACTGACTGATGAGGAAGACCACAGGGGAAGATCTCTGACTGATGAAGAAGACCACAGGGGAAGATCTCTGACTGATGAGGAGGACCACTGATGAAGGTCTCTGACCACGGAGAAAAACCAAAGGTGAAAGTCTCTGACCACGAGATAGACCACTGGTGAAGGTGTCTGACAGTGAAGGTAGACCACTGGTGAAGGTAGACCACTGATGAAGGTAGACCACTGGTGAAGGTAGACCACTGGTGAAGGTACTGGTGAAGGTGTCTGACAGTGAAGGTAGACCACCGGTGAAGGTAGACCACTGGTGAAGGTGTCTGACAGTGAAGGTAGACCACTGGTGAAGGTAGACCACTGGTGAAGGTGTCTGACAGTGAAGGTAGACCACTGGTGAAGGTAGACCACTGGTGAAGGTATCTGACAGTGAAGGTAGACCACTGGTGAAGGTAGACCACTGGTGAAAGTAGACCACTGGTGAATGTATCTGACAGTGAAGGTAGACCACTGGTTAAGGTAGACCACTGGTGAAGGTAGACCACTGATGAAGGTATCTGACAGTGAAGGTAGACCACCGGTGAAGGTAGACCACTGGTGAAGGTGTCTGACAGTGAAGGTAGACCACTGGTGAAGGTAGACCACTGGTGAAGGTATCTGACAGTGAAGGTAGACCACTGGTGAAGGTAGACCACTGATGAAGGTATCTGACAGTGAAGGTAGACCACTGGTGAAGGTAGACCACTGGTGAAGGTAGACCACTGATGAAGGTATCTGACAGTGAAGGTAGACCACTGGTGAAGGTAGACCACTGGTGAAGGTATCTGACAGTGAAGGTAGACCACTGGTGAAGGTAGACCACTGGTGAAGGTATCTGACAGTGAAGGTAGACCACTGGTGAAGGTATCTGACAGTGAAGGTAGACCACTGATGAAGGTATCTGACAGTGAAAGTAGACCACTGGTGAAGGTATCTGACAGTGAAGGTAGACCACTGGTGAAGGTAGACCACTGGTGAAGGTAGACCACTGATGAAGGTATCTGACAGTGAAGGTAGACCACTGGTGAAGGTAGACCACTGGTGAAGGTAGACCACTGGTGAAGGTATCTGACAGATCATATTAGATCACGACTCAAAGAGCTGAAAAAAATCTCCTTGGTAAATGAAGAAAAGTATTCATGTAAACAGAATTTATTATTCTCTCCCAGTTGGGTCAAGGATTTAAAGGACGAATTCCGACTCAGGTATGCCAGATCCTCAGAGAAGGGGGGTGGGGGTGTTTGGGGTGGAGAGATGTCTCCGGCTCCATTCTGTGGTCCTGCCTGCTGACAAACTCTCTTTCACACCAGTTCTTTCTCCTTTGTCACCTCTTTTTTTTTTACAGGCGAGAGAGAAGGCCACCTGGAAGTCAGCATGAGGAGAACATTCCCTCCGCTCTTCCGTTCAGTCGTCTCTCCTTCCCTCCGCCGTCAGGTGAATAACAAAAACTCTCTGAGGAAAGAATCCATGTCCTCAGGGCAGAGAGTTACTGAGTCCACATATGTCAGATTTGTAATCTGTCATTGCTCTCTCTCTTTCTCTTTCTCTCTGTCTTTCTCTCTATGTCTCTCTCTCTGTGTGACTGTCTCTCTGTCGGTTTCTCTCTGTTTCGCTCTCTCTGTCTCTCTCTCCGTCTCTCTCTCTCTGTATCTCTGTCTCTGTCTCTCTCTCCATCTTTTTCTGTCTCTCTCTGAGTGTCTCTCTCTTTCTGTCTCTCTCTCCGTCTCTGTCTCTCTCTCTCCGTCTCTGTCTCTCCGTCTCTCTCTCTTTCTCTCAGTCTCTCTCTCTCTCTCCGTCTCTCTCTCTCTCTCTCTCCGTCTCTCTCTCTCCGTCTCTCTCTGTCGCTCTCCGTCTCTGTCGCTCTCTGTCGCTCTCTGTCTCTCTCTCTCCGTCTCTCTCTCTCCATCTCTCTCCCTCTCTCTTCGTCCCTCTCTCTCCGTTTCTCTCTCTCTCTCTCTCTCTCTCTCTCTCTCTTTCTCTCTGTCTCCCTCTCTCTCTCTCTCTCTCTCTCTACATCAGTATTTCACGATCATTTCCCAGAGGTGAAGCTGCTGAGTTTATAATTTCTGCGTAGCTCTACCGATTTCTCTCCACATGCGTGTTTCTACCCGTTAGATCATTACGTCTTCAAACACCCGGCGACGTTTTTAAAAGTTCTGCCCTCACAGACCGTAGACTTAAGCTTTGAGGCCTACAGGAGTAAAGTGAGGAAGACAGAATTCCTTCCTTTCAGAAATGTTCTGTGCTGCCTTCTTTCACAGAACAGGATGCTGAGGAGTTCCTACATGCGTTTATTACCAGCAGGTCGGACGACTTTAATGCCCCGTTCACCGGTTGAAGGCTGACTGCGAGACTTCGGTTAGTTCATAATTCTGCACCCAGACTTTCAACGAAGACCGTTACGGCTTCCTGTTACTTTTAAGATTGATTTAAAGGTTCTTTCACTCACTTACAAAGCTCTTAATGATATAGAACCGTCATACATCTCAGGCCTTTTAATCCTTTATTAACCAACAAGAGTCCTTAGATCTTTAACTGTTCCTAAACCCACACCAGAGGGGGAAACCTTTTTAGCTACGATGCTCTGAGACCGCGGAACATTAGAGCGCCAGCTCTGTTGACAAGTTTAAAACTCAACTAAAGACCTACTTGTTAACGCAGGCATTTAGTTAATGCGCTATATTTCTAGCCCATTCGGTCATTACCCCGGACTAAGCTCAGAACCATGGGTGATCTGGCCTTCTGTTCTGCTGCCCCTCGTCTGTGGAATGCCCTCCCGGACCATCTGAGGGCTCCACAGACGACATTTAAAAATGACTTAAAACTTTCCTTTTTAGCAGAACCTATAACCTTAATTAATATTGTTGCTTTTTGGTCAGGCTTTTATATAGTTATTATTTTATTTTTTATTTTACACACTAGGGGGAGCTTCTTTTTTTTTGGCAAAAAACAATGTTTCCAGTCATACCCCAAAAACTGTTTAAAGTTTCATTTTCAAACTTTATACCCTCATAGAATTCAGTGCGAGGAAGAACTGGATTGATTTTGGAGAAGGTCAATCCTACATTTCTGACAATAGAGGGAGCTTTACCTCTAAAAGTTTGGGATTTTCTCGACCATATTTCTTACTTAGTCCAAATCTGGTGCATATGAATCAACTCAAGGAGATTAGATCCTGTTTATATTATATTGTAATCTCATAGTTAATATTATTTACTTAAAATACTGCGGACATGACGTCACATTTAACTTAAGGAGTTCATTCAGGGGGATCGATTGTACAACAAAGGGGATTGGCAACTTTTCTGGGATGTTTCCTGGCTGTCGGCGACGGCAGAACGGGTCTAGAAGTTAATCCTAAAGCGTTCCAAAAATATTCTTAATTGTATAAAACAGGCTGCGTTTCCTCAATTTACTGTGATGGAATGTGAAATATAACAAATAGGCTTTTAAAGGCATGACAGGCTGTTGCGTCACAGCTTCCCTTAAATTTCTGCTGATGAGTTTAAAAACACAACTGAGGCAAGTTTGCAGCACTTTCCACTCATTGTTATTCATGATTCAGACTTTATGTGACAGCATGTCACAAAACGCCAAAAAGTCTCCGAAAATAAGGCAAGGCCAATAATATTTACAATACGCAACCCTGCTAATTAGCAACGCCACTGTGAGGTCTCACTCTCACACACGCACACACACATACACACACACAAACGCGCGCCCACACACACACACACACACACACACACACACACACACACACATCCTCCTCCTGCTGTTTTTAATTAATAAAAACACTCTAGCGTCTTGCTGTCAAATCAAAACAGGATTAACCTCAAGACAACACTGTGTGTTTTCCGGCTTTCTGTGTGTGTCTGTGTGTGTGTGTGTGTGTGCGTGTGTCTGTGTGTGTGTGTGTGTGTGTCAGTGTGTGTGTGCATCATAGTTCAACAAGCTAAACCTCTTAGGCTGAACACATAGCCACCATTCCTTGAGCTAATGAGCAGATTCTTGGAGATTTCCCAAACTAATTACTCGGCAACATTTCCACTTAAACCAAACGTCGGCGAGCGCGTCGATCGGAGAGAGAAATTCCCCCTAATCCCCCGGGTTGGAGGAGCTGAAGAGGGTCAAATGTGGAGTAAACTCTGCTGCACAATTCAACCACAGAGTCAACTTTGAGTTAATTATCAAATACATCTTTATTAATTTATATTTGTCCTCCAATTTATCTTCCCGTCTTTCCCAGGTGTCCCTCAGGGCCCCTTTCTCTCAGTCCTCGCACTCTACAAAGACTTCCTGCCGTTCCTCCTCTCCCTCTCTCAGCACCTTTACCTTTATCTCTTCCCACCACAGGTTAGAAACTACTTATTAACGCGCAGATTTCTCAGAGGAACCTCGGAGCGGATAAAGTGATTGGACGCCACGGGTCAGTCGCCGGGAGGAATGTTGGGAACAGGTGGGAGAGGGAGGCGAAGGCAATAAGCCAGCATGCTGTCGCCCAGAGGGTTCCTTTAATGGTTAACCCGCGAGGCTGCAGTAATCCCTCCCAGTGTGTGTTAACTAGTGATACCTGCAGGCTTCCTCTCAAACACAGAACGTCCTCAGATCGTGGTCTTCACAAACTCATCATCCCGTTAAAAACTCATCCGTCGGCAGATTTACGTGCGGCCGGCGTTTACAAACGCAGCCGTGCGTGAAATAGTGACTGAGCAGAGGCGCTGGAGGAGGTGACCTCCTCTATTCTAACCTCCTCTGTTTGACTCCCCGCTCGGACTGCAGGGGAGGAAGGAGGTCTTCGTCTTGAGTTGAGGTCAAGATTGGTCAAATATTAGAGCTGTGCTGCTCTCTTTCTCTCTACCACCACTCTTTTGGAAAGTTTTTTTTTCTTCTTATACGTCTAAACTCAACATTTCATAAAGATTTAGGAGCAAATAAAAATGAGCGAGATGAAGATGGACACATTTTAAATGCAAACAAGTGTTAAAGTAATGAAACAGAGACATTGTAACTCTAATATTATGCAACACACTGGATAGGCATGTTTATAAAATACAATGTATTAATAAATGTATTAATAAATACTAAAACTTATAGTTTATCGTGCATCATGTGACGTGAAATGAAGTTTTAATGAGGAAGTTGAATATTGAGTAAGACGAGTAAAAATCTATATTAATTGTAATTTTCCTCATTTTACCGAATGTTTATACAATTTTCCAGATAGAATATTTCAGCTTTACAGTTATTTTCAAAACACTTGTGTACTTATTTGCATTTATTCTCTATATATGATACAGTTTATGTAACAATATTCAACTCCACTTGTATATAATGGTACTTTTTAAAATTTCTTTGAAACTGGCAATAAAAAGCAATAAAAAGCGCATATAGTGTTTAATTTTGTTTACAGTAAACACATTGTTTAACTGTTAGTTTATTTATTCAGTCGTTTTCCTGTGCACGTCTCCAATATGTCATTTATTAATTTACTGTTTAAGTTTGAATATTAAAGTGTAAATTATCACCAGACTTCTCTGGGATAAAAACAAAGTAGTTTAAAAAACATTTCAGTAAATGACACAAAAACAACAAATTAAACTGAAGTTGGTTGTGTCCGATTAACTAAAACTGTTTATATTTAGCAACGCTGCCCCCTATGTTTTCAGGTGGTACTGCTCTGTTTCGTTCGTCTTGTCCGAATAAACTCTCAATCAAATCGGTCTCTCCTAAAACACGGGTAAATGCGTTTTTACTCCTCGGCGTTGAGTTTGAATAGAAACACTGCCATCTGCTGGCCTGGCCAGCATACAGCAGCTTTTTAAAAATTGTTATGAGCTTTAAAATCGTATGAATGTGGAAACTTTTTGTTATTTTTTTTGGAAATGTTGTCGTGTTATGTTGTCGTACCCCAGCTGACCCTTTTGGGCTGGTGGTAGAAACCTGGGGTACTTGTTGGGGAATAACCTGCAAAGTTCTGCGCAGAAAAGCTGGGCGGATGTGGATTTTGAACCCAGTACTCCTGGGAGGGTCCCTCAAACCAAATTCTGCTTATAGAACCTGAGCGGGCTTCACATAGAACACAAACATGGTTCTGGAATAATAAAATAGCTTTTCTGAAAACTCAGTTACATTCTTGCATCATGAATCCCTTTACTGTTATAACCTTATAAATATTATAGAAGTGTTATAACAACTATAAAGTCACTACACAGCCCCACAAGTGAATCCCCCCATGTCATAGTTTTCATAGTTCAAAATTATTTTTATCGAGTTATTTTATTTTACTGTACTTTTTACTTTATTTGTTACACGCCTGAACTTCTCATTACACAAATATTTTAACTACTAAAACTACTAATAATAATAATGAAAATAATTGGTAGTCGCAGGAACATAAATCTATTCTTATTAATTCAAATAATAATAATTATTGATTCCGGTCGTGGCAGCTGTAGTTGCCAGATTTTTGCCGTTAAAAATATGGTGGCGATGAAACATTACGGTAAATTTCCGTGAAATAAGAAAATATGTATAATGCCAATTATTTTTAAGGTTATTAAATTATTTAATCAACAAACATATACTGTATTTAAAGCATCCTGTTACTGTAAAAACAACTATATGCTCTTTCTAAATAGTTGAAAGTTTTACTGTACATTTAAATATACAGTAAAATATGTTATTTTACTGGAATACTACTTTACAGTAATTACTTGCTTGTGACATTATGGTACGTTTCTCTTTTACTAAAGGTTTGTATTTTGTTTTATTCTGTCTTTAAGATAATTCCCCAAATCTACCACGATGACTTCACGGTAGCCAATTGACAGTTTTCTACCGTAATTTACCAGGAGACACGGAGATTCTTACAAATGATCTACTTTTTTATGGTGATTTACCGTAATGTCTTGTACAAGGTCACCATATTTTTTACTGGGACATTCTGGCATCCATAGCTACCGGTATTTTACCGTAAATTATATATAACTTTATTTGTTTTCCGTGCACAACTATTAATACAAAAACTAATTTAGTTATTGTTGCAAGTACAATACTAGATATATTTGTATTTTGACTTCTACTTAGATTAACTAATGTTCATTTATCAAACTGCACAAAACAGATACTTTAATTTAATCATTAGACAAACACGATCAACTTCCCATTTACAAATAATATTGGGCATAAAACTATAAATACAGATAACATTGGGAATAAAACAATAATTACAGATAATATTGGGAATAAAACTAGTATTATAGATTATATTGGGAATAGAACTAGGATTATAGATAATATTGGGAATAAAACTAGGATGATAGATAATATTGGGAATAGAACTATAATTACAGATAATATTGGGAATAAAACTAGGATTATTATATTGGGAATACAAATATAATTAACCCAGATTATACGATAGGTAGTATTTTAAGCTTCATAATACAGTTTCAAAGTTCACCAACATCTCCGGAGTCCGGTCCAGCTCACCTGGATGGTCTGGCTCGGGTCTCCGGACACCGGGCCTCCGACCAGCTTGCAGTACAGGTCCTGCACGTTCCTGCCGGTCTCCTCCTCCCCGCAGGTGGCGGAGGCGGTGATCTTGGTGCCCTCCGCCAGGTTGAAGTAGGGCGGGTGCAGGCTGTACCCGTTCACCCCGGTGCTCGGCAGCTCCTGCGCGGCGCCGCTCCAGCCGCTCAGCAGCACCAGCGGCAGCAGCAGCAGCGACGCCCGCGTCAGGGAGCGCTCGGCCCGGGGGAGCGCAGCGGCGAGCGGCGGTCCGGACTCCACCATCTCCTCCACCTGTCGGCTGGATCCGGTCGGAGAGTTGAAGGTTGAAGGCGGCAGCGGAGGACAGATGGGGTGGGGGGGGGGTTCAATGTCTCCGGGAGAAGACCATCCGGAGGAGAAAAGACGAAGAGGAGAAGCAAAGTGCGGGACAGAGAGAAGAAGGAGAGATTGGAGACTTTCTGCCCTCAGTGTGCGCGTGTGCGTGTCCGCGTCGCTCCACCAGGCACCTATCCCAACTCAATCTGCGCTCACCCTCCTCCTCCTCCCTCTCCTCCTCCTCCTCCTCCTCCTCCTCCCCCCTCCTCTGTGTTAGCCCGTCCCCGCTGGTTAGAGGAGGCCCAGCTTCTACCAGCTCCACTCTAAATGAATAGTTACATCACTGATGGCTTCACTTTAAAGGAAAGTTACACCGATTTTACTCTATTGATTTTTTTACAGTAAGTACTCCTCTTCCTTTTATCCTCCTCTTCCTCCTCCTCTGACCTCATTCCTCCCCGATTTTCTGCCTCCTCCACCACTTTCAATCCTACTTCCCCCCTTTTTTCCCCTTCGTCTTTTATTATGATCCCCTCCAATGCTAAAAAATAATATAATAACCTTTAATTTACAGAAGAAGTATAATACATTTGAATACGTATTCATGATCGGAGGATTCCGGGCTCAGGGCCTATGGGGTCTCAATACCTATCAGCCATAACATTATGACCACCGACAGGTGGGAACAACAAAGAAGAGGCAGAGAGGGCGGATGTTTCTAAAAACAAACTCAAGACTTATATTTCTAGTCAGGCTATAAGCTAAAATCTATTTATTTACTTTTACAAGTTTGTTTCCATTGTATATCCTTTTTTTTAAAGTTCCTGATTTACTCCACTGTCTGGTTCATTATTGCGGAGTATGTGGGGAATTTAAAAAAAAATAGTTTTTATAGTGTAAAGCACTCCTCGTTACTTTTTATGCATGAATAGGTGCTATACTAATAAAATTTGACCAATTTAGCCGTACCGACGAAAGAAAGTTACCGAAA
The DNA here is from genome assembly GCA_037951165.1 of Lophius americanus. Classification (NCBI taxonomy): domain Eukaryota; kingdom Metazoa; phylum Chordata; class Actinopteri; order Lophiiformes; family Lophiidae; genus Lophius; species Lophius americanus. The sequence goes on along the minus strand of JBBDHG010000086.1, from coordinate 1,595,813 downwards.
ACTTACCGAATACTAAACGTTCAACTAGTAATAGTACTACTTGTACTACTAGTACCTCTAGTTCAGAATGTTCCGCGGGGAAATCTTCATCTTTCATCAGCGTGAGTGATCGTGTGAACGTTTGAACACTTTGAGAAGTCGGTCAGATCAGAGCGGCGCCGCATAAGTAGAAGCAGCAACTTTCTTTATCAAACTTTAAATAAACTGTCATTTATTGACATAACCGTGACGGATATCAAGTAGTAAATTCATAAAAAATACACTAACGAGTTCTATGTTTATTTTGTTGGAACAGGCTGTAATTCTTAACGCCTAAAGACACACCTTTATTCGGAGTATTCTGCAGAAATAGCCGCCTCCAGTTAATTAGTGTGAATTTGTTTGGAGCAGTTTTACAGTGAAGTGTAAAATGGAGTGAAACCCAAAAGCTTAAGGAGGTTTATTCCCTGTGGATTACCCCCACAGTGTGGCGGAACAACAAATGGGGCAAATCAAACAAGGTCCACAAACAAACAGAAACTTACGGCCGCATACACACACACACACACACACACACACACGCACACACTCACACACAAACACACACACTCAACAACGCTAGCTTAAGTGAGTAAAATATGAACTATAACAGTGAAATAATATATATATACCAGATATATATCCTTGCTTTGAGTCATATGAACCATTTTTTACCTAATTGGACTCATTGTTGGGAAATAAAAGCTGAAAAAACAGTTAGAAAGTGAAATATGAACATTTAGAGTAAAAAAACAAACAACAAATAGGAAGGAGATCCCCTTGAGGCGGTTGATGTGAGGTCATTAAACATACGAAGATCATCTATGAAACGAGACACTTTGATTTATGATCTGTTTTCATTTGAACAGGTTTTATGGTTGGGAGTGAAAAACTGAGGATATTAAACCTTCCGATTAATCACTTAAATTCAATTAAATCGGGACAAATGGAGGTTTATGAGGAGGAGGTTTTGCGGAGATAGTTCCCAGATTTGTTCTGGAAGTCCTGGTGGATCCTTTGGGATCCTTTAAAGATGTCCACTGATGTCAATGCTTTGGCGTCCTTGCGCTGGGATTACCTGATTCTTGGTGGAACCCAACTCATCCTGTAAGAGCTGCGGGATTCCAGCACCACAGGAATCAACCCAGTCAATGATCCACCGCCGTGCTTCGCTGAAGGTTGGATGTGCTTCTCAGCATCTGCTTCATTCTTCCTTCTTCAGACACACCGCTGATCCAGGCTGATACGGGATCTAAAAGTTCCAGTGTAGTTTCACGGCCCAACAGACCAGCATCCAAAAAAAAAAATGTCTGAGTCTTATCTAGATTATTTTGTGCTACTGGAGGGACTTTTCTCGTGATTATGAGTCAGCAGTGATATAACCTCACGGTGCCAGGGTTTCATAACACCCACAGAGTGTTGTCCTCCTCTTTCTGCTGCCGTTGATCAGTCTGGGGCTTAGAGAACGTCTTGGAGTCTCTGAAGCGCTGGTGTTTATGTAGAGAAACACACACTTCTACAAAGACTTTCTAGTCTGAATCCACCGAGAAACCCTTTTCTTTCCTCTGAGTAAGTTGCTTCTTTTTCTGGATGTCCTTCCCTTCTTCTACAGTTTGTCCGCGTGAATGATTGTTGTTGAGCTGATTTGTTACTCGGGGTAAGAAAGATGACACTTCCTTATTCAGATGTCCTTTTTAATTGTTTGGTATCTATTTCATCCTCCAGCGGGGAATTGGCTGAACACCAAGAATGGATCAAAACAGGAGGAGGGTCCTGGTCCTGGTGTCTTCCGCTGCATGGTCATCAAAACCAGAAGTAGGCCCTTATAGAAGGCCCCCATTACAGAACAATAAGACAAATACAAGTTAGACCTCCTTGAGGCGGTTCATACGAGGTCAATTTGGAGGAAATCCCACCAAGGGTTAGGAAGTTATGTCCGAAACACAATGTTTTTTGTAAAGAAGTCCCACTTAGTGAGCAGAATATGAAGTCAAATATGACAAACACAAGACAGATCTCCTCATTGATGGTTAAGAAATGATGAGATAAAGCTCCCCTAGTGGCGGAAATATGCAACCGACCTTTCACAAGATGAGTCAAGTTCTCACTCACACTGAGATCTCTGAGGGTACTAAAGTAGAAAAAAATCTGCGAAGCACTTTTTGAGTCGTCACATTATCGAGAAGGATCTGCGGCGGACGCGGCGGCGATGACGGATCCGTGAGACTTCTCAGGAATATAAGGAGTGAGGGTTCAGCTAAAGGTCTGAGTGTGCAGAACTCGTGTTCAGGTAAATGTTTGGTCCACATGATAAGCCAAAGGACTCTGGCAGTCTGGTTAAACACTTCTAGGGATCACCTGAGTAGCTGTGTGTGTGTGAGTGTGTGTGCGTGTGTGTGTGTGTGCGTGCGTGTGTGTGTGTGTGTGTGTTCTCATGGACTCTGAACTGCCACCATCTAATCACGCTGAAGGAACCACTTAGAAGATGAAAGCCTTTCTCTGTCGCTCACACGCAGCTAACACCTGCTCAGGTGAGCCAAACTAATGTTTACAGGCCTTTTTAGTTTGAAAGGATGTTTATATCAGAGACAAATCCTCCGCCCTGGCCAACCTGGAGTCGCAACGCTAACATCCGTCGGTCTGGAAGGTGAGGAGTTGTTGCCATGTTTGTGCCGTCAACTGTGTTCAGAGTCCAGGAGCGTCACGCATCTACTTCCTCCGACGTCTGAGGAGCACATGCTGACATGTGGACCCGCCTCTCACACACACACACACACTCACACGCACACACACGCCCACACGCACACACACACACACACACTCACACACACACTCACACGCACACACACGCACACGCACACACACACACACACTCACACACACACTCACACGCACACACACGCACACGCACACACACACACACACTCACACACACACACACACACCCACTCACACGCACACACTCACACGCACACACACGCCCACACGCACACACACGGGCCGGGCGGGGGTGGGTGACCTCCTGCGGTTTAAAGGAGTCTGGAGGCAGTGTGTTAATGCTGCGGAGCTTCATTCACTGACACACTAGAACATTCCACAGACTGTTTATGGTCCGAGTGTCACGCCGGAGACACGTCCGTTGTGGAGGGTCCCCACTTTCACCGCCATCAGATTATTTCACGCAGTCGGCAAAAAAAATCTTTCCAACATTTTTCCAACATTCACTGGAAGGACTGAAATGAACAAAATCAGTCAGTTCCTTTTCTTCCAAATTTGAAACTAAAGAGAAACAGAAACTACAAACAAACTGTAACGACGGAGAACCTGAAACTACAGACAGACAGAAACCACGGATAGACCAAAACCAGAGACAAACTGAAACTTCAGAGAAACTGAAACTAGGGAGAAACTGAAACTATGGAGAGAAACTGACACTACAGACAGACTGAAACTACAGTGAAACAAACTATGGAGAAAATGACACTACAGACAGACTGAAACTACAGAGAGAATGAAACTTCAGAGAAACTGAAACTATGGAGAAAATGACACTACAGACAGACTGAAACTACAGACAGAGTGAAACTACAGTGAAACTAAAACTATGGAGAAAATGACACTACAGACAGACTGAAACTACAGAGAGAATGAAACTTCAGAGAAACTGAAACTATGGAGAAACTGAAACTATGGAGAAAATGACAGTACAAACAGACTGAAACTCCACTGAAACTGAAACTATGGAGAAACTGAAACTACAGACAGACTGAAACTACAGTGAAACTGAAACTATTGAGAAACTGAAACTATGGAGAAACTGACACTACAGACAGACTGAAACTACAGTGAAACTGAAACTATTGAGAAACGGAAACTATTGAGAAACTGACACTACAGACAGACTGAAACTACAGAGAGAATGAAACTATTGAGAAACTGACACTACAGACAGACTGAAACTACAGAGAGAATGAAAGCGCAGACAAACAAAAAACAGAGACCATCTGAAACTATAGAGAAAATGAAACTATACACGGACTGACTAAAGAAAATTTGGACATCCCAAAAAACCCCACTTTGTTTAACATTTTTCCAAGGTTCATAGGACGGAGGGACTAAAACGAACAAAGTCAATAACTTATTTTTCTTCCAAAACTGAAACTAAAGAGAAACTAAAAATATTGAAAAAAGTAAAATACAGAGAAATTGAAACTACAGACAAAGATATAATACAGAGAAGATAAAACTAAAGAGAAAATGAAACCACGGACAATTCATTCATCGGCTTTGAGAATATAAATGATAATGCAGATTGTACTAAAACAGATTGTACTTCAAAAAGTGACTGAAACAATTATTGGTTATCTTTGTTTATTATATCGCGTTACTGGGACCAACTGGGGGGACGGGTTCCGGAAATTGAGAATTTTATGCAAGTAGAGTTCATCATCAAATTAGCCACTAAAAAAACATCTTAAAAACTACAAACACCTCTAGACCTCCTCAAGTAAAGGAATCTGCTGGGCTGATGGTGCTGGAGAGGGAACCATGAACAAAAAGCAGAGAGGCGCAAAGAGAAGAACCAGAATCCTATCGCCTGTCAGCAGAAGTGAAAAGAAAACCCGGAAGAGAGAAAAACGTCTGAGGCGACGGAGACCAACGAGATGAGAGAAAGAAGGAGGCATAGTCGTTCACCTCACTAATCCTCTGTTTTTCTTCTTGAAAACTAGAACTAATCTACTTCCTGGTTTCCAAGCAGACCAAAAGAAGAAGAGAGGGGTCGGTCACTCGTTGCCCTGGCAACTGCTAACTACACCATTAATGAATCCCACTCACACCCCTTAACTTTCCACGCCTGTTAAGAGAACACTTCCGAAATAAAAACAACATTTTAAAAAGAAGAAGAAGAAGGATTCACGTCTTTTACTTAAAGGGACAGTACACCCAAAAATCAATCCATCCAATTTATGCAACCCAACAGGGTCACGGAGGGTCTGGAGCCTATCCCGGTTCACACTGGGAGAGACGCTCTGATTGGATCAGCCCAGCTATGTTCCGATCCCCAACTATGGTCATGAGTTGTGGGAAATGACCGAAAGAATGCGGTCAAGAATAGAAGCAGCTGAAACGAACTTCCGTCTGTGGTGGGGAACGCTCCCCTATTAAAACAAAACACATATCAGGTAGTGGTAGTCAATGCAGCGCCAGGTTTGGCTCCTCCCTCCAGCCACTCCTCCAATCATGTCCAAGTGTCCTCGAGCGAGATGCTGGACCCCGAGTGGATCCCAATGGCTCTTCCATCGGTGCGTGAATGATGGCGTGAACGGTTACCGCTCCTGATGATCAGGCGGCGCCTTGCATGGCAGCCTCTATCATCACTGTATGAAGGTTTGAGTGAATGGGTGAACGCCGACTCTCGTTGTGAAGCGATTCGAGTCGTCGAGTTAGACACTAGACTGGAAAAGCGCTATACAAGTAAAGTGCATTTGATCCTTGTGGGAATGGCGGCACAAATGTACCGCTCTGGCGCCGCGAGTTAGTCTTTCCTCCTGCTGGTTCACGTCACCTCACCCTCTCGCTAATACCAGACGCTTCTATCTGAGCCCATCTGTTTGTTTTGGCCTTCAGGTAAACTTTTCCTTGATCCTCTTATCGTCACCGGCGACACTCCGTCAGATGTACAAGCATCAGGCTTCCCTCTCCTGCAGCCAGACCTCCAGACGATAACAGTACGCAGAAAAAATACTGTATTCCTCGAATGCTTCGCCTTCCTGTGCGGATCAAACTTCTCCACACACACACACACACACACACACACACACACACACAAACAAACATGTCACACAGAGCGTTGAGGGCGGATGTGTTTGAAGGGCTGTGGGCCGGGGAGGGGATGTTTGGGGTTGATGGCGGACCCAGGCGTCTGTGTGTGAGAGGCAGGTACCGACATGTTCCCCCTCATGTGTCTCCTTCAACAAGCCACTTCAAACCACACCATCCTTCTGGGCCCCTTTCTCTCTTCTCTTCCTCACGCCACAGCCGCCCCAAAGACAGGATCAGGGCCTGATCGGTCGGGTCTGCAAGTCCAACAGACACCTCGGAGCAGAGGATGGGTTCTGTTGGCTGGCGGACAGCGGGCGACGAAGGGTTCTGCGGTGCCACCTGCAGCACAGACACTTGACAGAAGTATCGTCTCACATGTGGGGCGGAGAACTCGGTCCTTCGAAGGGCGCGGCCCAAACTGTGTTGGTACCAGCGAGTATAGATAGATGTTAAATTCAAACTTCAAAGCCTCATCGGGATGACATGAGTACCGACCCTGAAGCGGACCAGTCTACCTGCTTCCCTCCGTCTCTCTCTCCTTTCACGGACCTCGCCCACTTTGAAGTCTGCTGGCGTCTGAACGAGGACAAAAGAGACACAAAAGAGACGGGCTGCCCCAGGAGACGGACAAAAGGACGAGCGAGCGAGGTGGAGAGATAGACGAAGAGAGGAGAGGAAACGGGAGAGGTGGCGAAGAGTGGGGGATCGACGTCTGGCTCTACTTGCAGAGCCGGAGGACAAAACAGGAAGTGAACAGTCTCCTTGTTGCAGTTTAGCCTTTCTTTTTGGCTACAACGGTGTAGAAACGTAAACATGTGATAACAGGTTCCAGGGAGTAATCTTTTAAAAAAAACACTGTAAGCGTCATCGTGTAAACAGGCAAAACTGCATCTTATGAAAACTGTTAACGACAGGGACCCACTTCATGGCCCGCCGTTACGTTTAAGGCCAGAGAACAATGAACGGACAGAAAAATGTTTATAGTCTGAATTGTATTTTTCTTTGTTTTTGCTGCCGCCTAGTGGCAACTATCAAAACCTGCATTTTGAACGGAGGTGTTTGTAAATGCAGCCTCCTGTATATTAATCATCTGTTCCTACATGAACACTTAGTCTGATGTTTGCATTCACTCACGCATCTAATCATCATCTACGCAGCAGCAGTGGGACCACATGGAGGGTTAGCATGCTAGCTGCTACGCTAATTATAGGCGGTTGTGGGGACATGCTACATGTAGAGAGAAAAGTATAAAAATCATTTTATGTATTTTATAATAATAATTATAATGAAGAATTATAATTTATTGAATTGATTATTGTTATTTATTAAAAACAGTTTTTGTCAGGTACGTAATCGGGATAAAATAATATTTGCTGCAAAGTTCCGATGCAAGACTTTTATCAGGGAAACGATAACTGACTCACTTAAATAAAAGTGAGTCAGTTATCGCAGCAGAATCAGTTTATTTTTCTTAATTCCAAAAATGAGTTCTCTATACGGGACATTTTCATTAATCAGAATATCCGGGTCCAGGTGAACCACCGGCAGCCTTTGCTGACAGACACAGGTGGATCATTGCTGTCACGCACTAATCAGTGACATCACTTCCTGTTTATAATAAAAAAAGCCATGTTGAGACGAGTCAGTAACCAAAGCTCTTTAATAATCTCCTGCAGTTGGACGATCGTATCAGTTCAGGGGCCCAAACCTCTGAGAGCTGAAACAGTGTTCTCTGTTGTGTGTAAGGTATGCAGGGGGGCAGGGGGGTGGGGTGTGTGTGTGTGTGTGTGTGTGTGTGTGTGGTGGCTTTCTTTACCATCACGTTAAGATCATCGTGTTTGGCGAGCTGCGACTCGTCGTGGCGGAGAAACACCAGAGGAGTTTGGATTGTAACTCAGATCTGCTAAATACGACGCGTCACCAAGAAAACATCAACGTCTGTGTGGATTTTAAAGACACGGAAATAGACCGAGAATATAATTTAGAACTTTATACAAACAGTGTCTGCCTGAATTATTGGAACCGTTTGAATTTCTTATTTGAATTTTGTGATTTTCTTGCATCTATCGCCTCGGCCATCTTTTATGGAGTGGTCTGCTGGGGCAGCAGCATCTCAGCTGCTGACAGGAGGAAACTGGACAAACTGATCAGGAAGTCCAGTTCGGTCCTGGGATGTCCTCTTGACTCGGTGCAGGAGGTGGGAGACAGGAGAATGATGGCCAAGCTGTCATCTCTCCGGGACAACGTCTCCCACCCCATGCAGGAAACCATCTCAGCACTGGAGAGCTCCTTCAGCGACAGGCTCCTTCACCCCAAGTGTGTGAAGGAGCGATATCGCCGATCGTTCCTTCCTGCAGCAGTCAGACTCCACAACCAGCACTGTTAGCAACACACACACCTACACAACTACACACACACTTACACACACATCTACCTTTTAATTTATTTTAATTGCACACAACGTTTAATTTTAATTTAATTTATTTTAATTTATTTTTATTTTAATTGCACATAACACAATGTTATTCTTACTCTGTGTTATTCTTACTCTGTGTCATTCTTACTCTGTAACATGCTCTGCTGCTGTAATATTGCAATTTCCCCATTGTGGGACTAATAAAGGCTATCTATCTATCTATCTATCTATCATCTCATTTTACTTATTGTTTTAATGTTTAAAGAAAAAATGAGTAAAATGAGAAGCAAAAGAAAAAGATTTACATTCTTAACAAAGAAACAAATCTTTTTCTCTGAAACACGTGACACAATTATTACCCCCACTAAGAAATCCTGTGATTAAAAGGTACCTGAAGTTTATTTCCAGCCCTATTTTATATTTTTTAGCTTCACCTGTTTGAGTAGGAACTCTTAAGTGGTGGACAATGACTTCCTGTTTTACTGGGGTATAAATATGAGGTGACACGGGCTTCATTCTGTTTGAGCTTCTTCATAATGAGGAAGACCAGAGAACACAGGAATGACGTGTGAAGGAAAGTTCTAGAACTACACAAATCAGACAATGGGTAGAACGAAAATCTCTCAACAGTTCAAGATGTCACAATAATTAGTGGATCAATAATTAAGAAGTTTAAAGAGACTGCTGATGATAAAAAATCCGCCTGGAAGAGTAATGTGAAGAGGATGGTTTGACCGAAGACTCTCCAAAGATCACAGCTACAGAATTTTAGCTGAGTCAGCTGAGTCTCCACGGCCACCATCAGATGAAACTCACACCAACACCAGCTGTTTGGGAGGGTAGCTAGAAAAAAAGCTCTGCTGTCATCCTCACACAAGCTAAAGCTCCTACAGTTTGACAAATACCACAAGGACCCTCAATGGAGCAAGGTCAGAGGTCAGAAGAGACCGAAGTGGAGCTTTTTTTGGCAGCAAATGTCAAAGAGGGGTGTGGTATAAAAAGAAAAGATAGACATGGTGAAAATGCCCTCATACCCACTGTGAAGTCTGGTGGTGGATCTCTGATGTTGTGGGCCTGTTTTTCTTCCAGAGGCCTTGGACATTTTGTTAAAAGACATGGTTCCGTGGACTCCATCAAACACCAGCAGACACAGGATGAAAACCTAAAAAGCCTCTGCCCAGAACCTTAAAGTGGGCCTTGGTCTGACCTTCCAGCAGGACCATCCCAGTCACCTGACCCAAACCCCACGGAATATCTGTGGGATGCGCTGCATAGAAGGATCCACAAGCGTGGACCTCAGAACCTGAAGGGGTTGGACAGTTTCTGTGTGGTGGAATTGTCTCAGATCTTCTCAAACCTCATCAGAGGAGACTCAGGGCTCAGAACCTGAAGGGGTTGGAAGCATCTGTATGGTGGAATGGTCTCAGAACTTCTCAGACCTCATCAGAGGATCCTCAGGGCTTTAACTGTGGCAAAAGGGGGCGGAGCAAAACATTAAATGCAGGTTGCCAATACTTGTGGCGTACATATTTTACTAACTACCTTCTTCCTTTCAGGATAAGTCTGAGCATCTTTCTCTGTTTCGGTCTGACCGGTTTGTGGGTTCTGACCACATGACCCCGGATTTCTCACGCCGGTCGGGTTCAGAAAAGCTAATCATGTGTCCATAAACAGGAAGTGATTGATTCAAATGCTGAGCTGAAGAGCCTTCCCTCTGGAGTGTGTGTGGAGGGATGGTGCTGAGAAGGTGAGAGAGAGTCAACCCTTACCTGGTGTTGTCTGGAGGTCCTGCTTCAAGATCCAGAACCAGCTCTTTGATGCATCTCCAGTGTTTAGTTCCGCTCGACTCTTTAATTATTATTATCTCCGGAAAGTTGTGGCTATTATGGAATCATCATCATCATCATCGTCGTCGCCCATGTCCTGAGATATTTTAATAGTAATAATAACTTTATTTAGAAATCACCTTTCAAAACACAGTTGGGAAGTTCTGTTCAACACAAAATAACACAAATAAAGGCATGAAACAATGAAAAACAATTATAAGAATAAAACAGTAAACATAACAGGTGATATAAACACAAGAAAGATCAAAAAAAAGAAAAGAAAATTTGATCAAAAATAAATAGTTAGAAGGATCATTTTCAGACCGTCGTGTGAGGAAGAGCTGGATTGATTTGGGGAAAAGGTCAAATTGCATATTTCCATCACTAGGGGGAGCTTTATCTCCGAAAAATGTCGTGCCCTAATTTCAGATCTTCTTTGTCTGATATAGTCAGAATGTTTCGCCTCAAAGACGTGTCACTCATCACTAAAACAGTTCATATTTTACTCACTAGGGGGAGCTTTTTGCGGGAAACAGTTTCCCGCCCTTTTTAACTGACACATAAATAAGCCTCGTCATATTCTTGAGGTCAGAAAAACTACTTAAATGTTTTTAATCTTCATTTTTGAGGCACCACGGGATCCGATCCTAGAACGGACTGCTGACTTCTCAGAAATAATTAAGTTGGGTCAATGTGGACTGTTTGAGATGATGTCATACCTCCAACCAGACCTCCTGGGATGAAGAAAACGAGAGAGTGGAGGTGAGGAGGAGGAGGATGATGATGATTATGACTCACCTGTAGTGTGGGAACTCAGCAGTAAAGCGAGGTTAAAGACGCCCTGGAGTCGCTCTCACACCAGCAGACCGCCGCCTTCACGCTGTGTTTAGACCAAATGACCACCTTCTCCTCGCCACGCCTTCACCGCTCCTGTCATTCTCTCCCTGACCTCCGCCTCTTCTCCTCGCTCACTCTTTCAACGCCAGATGGTGCAGACCGTCGAAGGTTACACACCACGACCCGGCTCCCGGGTCAGTCGGTGTCGGTTCGGTCACAGCGGTGCCGAGGAGAGAAATAGACATTACGCAACATTTCACGCTGAAAAAAAAATCAATTTTATCTTCAAAATACAAATAAAAGAGAAATTAGGAAATTTGAAAATATTTTTACTCATTTTTAAGAGTCTCTTAGATTAAATTTATAGGGATGAAATGTTTTCATTTAATAAAGATAAAGTCATACAAAGCCATTCACCGATACTTTACTTTGTGACAAAACATTATTTTAGAATTGTATCCGAGTATTTCTACTTAATAATACACTAGTAAAAATGGAAGATTTATACTTTTTTTTTTTACAAGCAATAATAACAATTTTTCTTAAGTGAGACTTTGGATTCTCCACAACTACAATAATAATTATTACTGTCTTTATAACTTTACATTTACTATTAATCTAGAAGCTAAATTTGCTTTCAGCCATTAGCTTTTCTGAAATCATTGTACAGCAATCAGCCATTACATTATAACCAGTGGGCGATGAAGTCCGAATGACACCTATGGCACCTGTGGGTGGGTGGGATATGTGATCCCGTTGGAGACAGTAACAGAGGACACCTGTAAGAATCTGAGCCACTTTGACATGGGTTTGATATTGACGGCTGGAGGACTGGTTCAGAGCATCCCCAGAACCGCATGTCTGGTCGGGTGCTCCCGGCTACTGAAGTGGTTTAAGGAATGACAACATGTGATTAGGCGTCATGGTCACGGACCCCCGAGGGTCAATGATGCACGTGGGGAGTGAGGGCTAGCCAGTGTTGTCTGATCCCACAGAAGAGCTTCTGAAGCACAAAACTGCTTAAGACTTAAATGCTGGTTCTGACGGAAGGGCGTCAGAACACCCAGTGACATCACAGAGCTGGAAAAAGGGTCCTACACTATACAAAACGGGGTCTGTCTTCTGACCCGTTCGTATCTGATCTCTTCAACAGGTTGAAGAGATCAGAAACTGCAACAATTTCAAATTGGACAGTCCTGGCCTGACAAAGAGATTATCAGAGGGGATCTAACCTTGACCACCCAAAACCCACCAGAGCTGCTCTGCTGGACGGTTTAGAGAAGGTGTCTCTGACCAGAAGACAGGAGGCAGAGATGAAGATGTTCAGATGTTCTCTGGGAGTGAGGAGGAAGGACAGGATTAGAAAGGAGGACATCAGAGGGACAGTCCAGGTTAGACGTCCTGGAGACAAAGTCAGAGAGGACAGACTGAGATGGTTTGGACCCATGAAGAGGAGAGATAGTGGATCTACTGGTAGAAGGATGCTGGAGATGGAGATGCTGGTCAGGAGAAGAAGGGGAGGACCAAAGAGGAGGTTTCTGGATGTGGTGAGAGAGGATATGTTGGTGTGTGAGGAAGATGCAGAGGACAGGGCAAGATGGGGACAGATCTGCTGTGGAGACACCAGAATGGAATAACGTGAAGAATCCACGTGTAAAGTCCATGTTTTCACAACCAGCAGTGAAATCATCGGATAAAAGCTTATTGTACATTTTTCTAGATATAAATTACAGGACAAAAAATTGTGGGAAAATTTTTTGAAGGGTTTTTTAGGTTGACTTCATCACCTTTAAAATGCTGCCACCTGCTGGAAGAAACCCTCAGTGAGGAGAGAAGATCCTTCTGTACCTGCTGACTGATGAAGAAAAACTCTTCCTGCTACCTTTTCTCACTGATTGCTATTTTAATATTTTGCACAAATGGCCTTTTTGCAGCAAATAAATAGACTTAGGTGTGTATTTTTTAGTAGATACTCATAGAAAACACATAATAGTTTGACAGAATAAACTCAAATGAAATGAAAATAGTTTACATCTTACCAACGTTACAAAATAACGTAAAAGTATTTAGTGGTGTCTGACTAACCCCAGTGTCCCATTTAGAACTTTCTAATGATTATTATTATATTTTACTTTGACTTATGTTCAATCTTACAGCTGGAGAAACGAGTTTGTAATATCTTGTTCCTTCACACCGTTAGAAAAAAAAAAAACCCCACCAGGATTCTATAGACTAACCACGTGATCTTTCACGTGATCTTTTTCTGCTCCTACGACCCATTAGTACCACGATAAAGGGGCGGGACTAACAGAAGAAAACCCAAATCACTTTTAAATACGCCATTACAATTACTTTAAATGATTCAAATGTAATACTTGAAATTGAATCATTTTATTTGTAAAATAAATAAGCAATGTTCGTCTGTCTAACTACAATTTATTTTGCTCTTCAGTTTTAAAAGTTTTATTATACTCCTGATATTTTTCTTCCTTCACATTCTAGTCTTTCAATACATCAGTCTCTGAAGATTATTGATTTCTGACTACCACAACTCTGTAATGTTTATTTAAATCAACCAAAACTAGACTAACTAACTTTTTTGTGCTCTATTGATTCCTTTGTCTTAATTCATTGAGTTAAATGTTGAATTTAAATGAGATTCTATACGTGAGACTCGCACTGCTGAAAATCATGGATCACATTTTATTTCAAATACTTTCTTAACCTCCAGATCAATAAGACAGTTTCTTGCAGGTTTTGGATTTTACTGCTCTCACGTCCAACGATTATTAGTATGAAAACAAAGAAAACCAGAAATGTCCTCTGTTTCATTTCTCTACTGAATATTTTGGACCTTCCGTGATCCAGTGATGCATCGACTGTCAGGAAACTTTTCTCCCACATGTGTCAGTCAGAGGAATCAGAAAACAATGACATGGTGTTTTTTTCCCCATTTTTTATTTTTACAAATCTTCAATAAATCCACCGACGCGTTCAGAAGTTCCTGTGAAACAAGAGACAGAAGACAAATGTTAGTGTTACGTACGTAGGGAATTCCGATCAGTTGTATTTTTGTCCTGCGGTAGAAGTGATTCTCTACAGAAGTCGTTTCCTCAGCTTGATTTAAACCATCCTCTTAAACGTGCACAAGTCCAAAAACATCTGTTCCCCACACGGCGACACGTCACAGTAAGAAAAGCTCAGGTTCAATAAAATGAATGAAAACTTCTTGGGTTTGTGTGTGAGGGAGGCCGTCACGACCTCCTCACTGTTAAAGGGACCCCCGCACTTTTTAAACCATCACAGGTCAAACAGTTGTGAACAGATGTGGAGAGACTCGAAAGCTGCAGGTGCTGCGAGACTGAAGCTCAGGATGGACGCCCCGTTTCAGAGCCTCCCTTATATGTGGACCAAAAACCTGCTACAAACGATCCAACACAATGACCATCTTTCCCAGGATTCATTGCGCACAGGCAATTACTGAAATAATTTTTCCAACTAAAATGAGTTGAGCTGGTTTCATTGTTGTTTGGCTCAGACATTTAACACTAAAGCTGGTTTTCATCACTATTAGTTGTAATAGTTTTAAACATTTATTTCACCAGTAGGTGTAGACTAACCCTTTGAGGGAGATGTGGGAACATCAACAGGCATAAATAAAAACGCCCTGAGGGGCGGGTACTAGGAAAAGATGAGGTGATTAACTAAATGTGGAGGCGGATGCTAGATGAAGAATTCTTTTTCCTTTTTACAGCCTCTGTGAATCAATCTGCCGTCAGGATTATTTCCTAAAGTGTTGCAGCTCTTGACTCACAGAGTAGAACTGGGAAGCCAAACCAACCGCCATCACGAAAAATCACGAGCGGTATAAACGTTGGGGACGCATCATTGATCCCGGTGTGCAAATGAGACATTGTCATCAGTTCCAAACACGTCTGATTATTAAAGACGCCGCAACAAGTCGACTAAAACGCCTCATACTTCTGGCTAAACGAAAAAAATATTTGCTGGTTCCTAAACCCAGGATTTTCGAAAACAACTGGCGTAATAAAAACAGCATGAGGTCGAATCCCTCTCAAGAACGATAAAGAGAAATACTGGAACGATTTATTGTTGATCCTTATTCTTTCACGCTCCTCTACATGTTCCTCTACAAAAGTGAAGCAGTAGCAATCGAGATTCCAAACAAATTCTTACTTTGCAACAACGCTGTCGGTCTTCGCCAGCCTCAGGATGGAGTCATCAGACTCGCCCTGCAGGAGGAGAAGAAAAAAAAGTTTTAGAATTTTAAGGAAAAACCCAACGAGAAACATCAACCGTCGCACCACGGAAGACTTCTTAAGATACTGCAGTCACATCTTAAGACTTAAACATCATTCAGCTGGTAGTAAAATCATTAAAATACTGGCTTTATGGGTAAATAAATAATCATCAGCTGTTCGCCACAAACCACCAAGAAGAGTTTAAATAGCTCAACATTAGACAGGAGTCTTTTTCCAGATCCAAGATGAGAGGCCATTTGTTGATTCGACCAAAACACAGACGTTCACAGCTTCTTTCTAGAAACCTTTTGTCTAATTTGATGCATATCCAGACACCAGCGTCGAGGAATAATAGATTTTATTCACAGAGTGATTTTCATAAGATCTCAGGTCAATTTACAGGTAGAGAAAAAAAAAAAGCTGTCAGCATTCCTGAAGAATCTTAGCACATTCCTCAAAGACAAAAGCCTTCAGTTCTGTAAAAGTTCCTCCGTTAAATGTTACAACACAAACCCCTCTGCTCTGGGATTCAACTCTGGCGACTCTAGAAGGCAGCTGGATTTCTGGGGAAACCACGCCTTGTTGGACTCTGAGGTCGGCCTGAGTCCTTTCGGAATGTCCAATAACACCAAACCTTCATCTTCCTCACAGACAATGAGACTTTTTATTCTAGGATTTCCTGATCCTTGGTGGATTCTATCAAACTCTACACGCTGGTTATCAGTTACCCATGACGATAAAAAGCTCCAGAGCATCACTGAGTCGTAGGGTGTTCTTTGACGCATCGCTCTACTCCTCAATCCACGGAACCCAAAGGTTGCAGCCTGGTTTCATCCCTCCACAGAACACTATCTCAAACCCTCTATGTCTGACCTAGATGGTTCTGAGCTCCAGTAGAGACTCTTTTCGTGACTCTGGTTCAGCAGTGGCCTGGAGCCCTGATGTTAAGTTGGACTAAACGGTAAAAACTTTTTGAATCTCATCTTAAGTCAGTCTATGAAGAGTTTTGACAACATCTTGGTGTTAACATGTCTGATGTTCAGGAGCGTTTATTATTTAGAAGGTGAAGATATCTGTAAACATAGACGCTGATCGATGTAGACTAACTATCAGGTCAACGCTCGATTTCCATTAGTGACCTACAGTGTCTCTGAGAATAAATCAACACCTGATTCATTCTCAGACAACAGCTCAGACGTCAGTTCAGACTAACACTAACATCAAAGCACTTTAAATATAATAATAAATACATGACTTAAAAAAAAGTTTAACATCTAAATTACTATAGTGGTGATGTAAGATATTACATCATTCAAATTATTTTACCAGACAGGAGATCATGTATTTTTTTTATATTACATTTTTCATCAGCTCTTCATAGTTATATGGATACTTCCACACTGTTTCATGTTGGGCGTCTGATTTCAAATACAATTACAGGATTGCTTCATTTCAAACACTAAAATTAAACTTTTCGTGACGAAAAAACAAACAACTTTTAGACTTACCATCCTGCGGATGGCACCACAGATGGCGTAGGTCTTGAACTGACCATTGAAGCGACCAGTCACCTTGTCAACCTGCAGAGAGGACAGAGATCACAGACTTAGATCTACATTTCAACTAAATATCTGGTGCACATTACAAGATCATGGATGCTTTTTTAAAAACTTGGATTTCTCAAAGTGAAATATCCCCAAAAAAAACTCAAGACGGAAATGGGTTTCAAGTTACGAGTGCCTGTGTTTTAGCACATTTGAATTACTTGCCATCTTAATACTTATCCTTTCTGATCATTTGTACAGATACTTCTATTTCAGATATATGCATCATTAGACCCGTTTACACTGCTCGCGACAGATCCATCTTTGATGCACCTCACCACTCTGTATAAAAGGCACATTGGGGTGTAAACTCTGTTGTACTCTGCTCTGGTGGAACCAAAGGTCGTCATACACCATGTGTTGACTTCAAGCTACTGTTGGCTGAAGAGATGAACACCCAAGCACATCTTTGGACTGTTCCATTCAGGGCTCTCCACGACAACTCATTGGTTTCCATCATGCCGTCCTCTGAATGCCCATCACTCCAACCAACTGCATGTCCTCTCTCACCACATCCAGAAACCTCTCAGGTATCCCGATTTCTGCCGCCTGACAGCTTCACCTCCAGCATCTTTCTACCAATGGATCCACTACTCGATCCTTTCTGGTGTCTAATCTCTCTCTATCTAACGCAAATGAGCACAGTGATGCCTAAAGCACTGATAAAGGATTGCATGCCCTTCAAAGCAAACGCAGATATCAGCAGAATATTATACGTTTTTGTACCACCAGAGGAAATTCTGAAAGCTTGACTTCATAAGTCTCGGACTGACCGACAAAAGTTTAGCTAGTTTGGCAAAAAATCAATAGAGAAATACCGATAAGGGCACATATTTTCACGAAAGTTTAAATAACGTTTTCATTAAAATACTTTTTCCCAGAAAATAAATCTTTAATCCAGTTTGTATTGATATACATTGTATCTACAAACAATACTGGGAAATTAGCTAAATACTGCTTTTAAGCTTACTACGCTTCAAGTTAACTCAATTTTTCATTTTAATTAGTTCCCGAGATTGTTTGGTTTGTGTTGATGTTACAGAAGGGTTTTGGTCCAATACGGAGGATAACATGAGAAATATGGAACAAAATTAATATTCTTATTAAGTTTTGGAAATAAAATGATTGTGACGTGTTTTATTCGTCACGTAGACTTTAATTTAATTGAAATGACTGAAACATTCAAACTTCCTTTTTAATATAAGTCCCATCAGAATAAATAGAAATGTTCCTGTTACCTCAGCAATGTTGATCTGGATGGAGGCATGGTCCTTAGCTCCAATAATTCTGTTGCTAGCAGAGCTGAAAGTCACAAAAAAAAACATGTGTTGATCACAGGCATTCACATCTTAATTAACTTAATATAGTATCAAAAGTTTGAGACTGAGACACAATACAAACCAAGATCGACAGCTTTTGCGTCAATAAACCCGCACTAAACATACTTTATTCTTCAACTACTGAAAACCACTCACCATTTTCGTGGGACGTAAAGGTCCACAAATTCTCCAGCGTCGTTCTGCATGTTCGAAGGTTGTTGAGGTGGTCGCCTACAAACCTGAGAGGAAAAGATCACCATCAGCCAAAACCTAAGAAACGCACGTAAATTGGCGCTACAAAACTACAGTAACCACACTCAGATTATAACTTTCTACACGTTAACGTTTAAACAACCGTTTGTTCACTTTTCGTAAACTAATGCCCATAAATAGATAAAAGCAGGACATTTATTCACATAATGTAACTATTAGTTAGCATGTTGGCTAAGTCTACTAGCATGCAGAGCAGCCCATTGTAGCCGCGTGGGGCAACTCCAACGCTCAACAAACGACTGTTTTACGCGATATTTCTGCGATTAACTCGAAACAAACCAGATATAAAGCTACATAAAAACATTAACTTTGATAAAACGTGAAGTAATCGTATCTAGACGTGGACGAAGAACGAATATTTAAGGTTTTAAACTCGAGAACTCGACAGTCACTCACCGTATACGACTGATGGCCGACAGGAAAGGAAGAGACGTCAACCCGGAAGTAGAATTATCAGCCCAGAAAATTATCAGCGCCACCTGCTGGATGTTATTTAGAACTACATTAATCTGAGCGCGGCGAAACACGCTAATATATGCAAATGATTCAAGAATATGAAAGAATAGTAAAGTAGAAACAAACATCGACATAAGCCCTGTTAAGCCTGAACCATGAGAACATTTAGAACATTTTAATGAACATTTTAAGATGTATAATATCGTCTTTATTTGAACTTCTGATTAAAACATTTTTTTTTAATACCACTTGGCGCAAAGGAAGGTTTTCTCTTATATCACATTTGATAAGTCAGGTTTAAAAAAATAAAAAGAATCATAAACAAATAGAGAATGAACACAGAAAACACAACATTTATAAGCCGCTACACTCAAAACTCTTTCTATTTATATATATATATATATTATTGATAATAAAAATGGAAAAAATGTCTGTGAAGATTCTCGTATATTCTAAAATCCATGTGTATTGCTTCCAAATCACCTGGACTCCTGTTTCAGTTTGAAGACGTTTCACTTTTCATCCAAGCGGCTTCTTCAGATTCGAAGAATGTATGCAATGTATTTAATCTAACAATAGGTCAGTTCTAGTGAAAGTTTCCCAAAATCACTCCAGTTATTTCTCCCATTATCATCCATGTGTGTAAAAAATTTGAAAATGATCCTTGAAATAGTTTTTGCGTTATCAACACACAAGATCTGCAGCGGAAGTGGTGATACAGTTTCAATAATATCCTGACTTTTTCAGGGATAAACCTAAACTGTGTTTAGCGCTGTAGAAGGTTGCGGTTCTGTGAGATCATTACAGATGTTTATAGGAATCATCTACAGTTAGAACCAGAACTCTCTAAATAGTCAACTTTAGAAAAAGTTCAGCCTGGTTTCAACTTTATGATATTTTCCAGATAATACAAGACTGTATTATAAAAACTTTTACTTAGCTTTGTAAATTGTAGAATTATATCGTTATGTATGCATATATATATATATATAATCGTAAACATAATTAGGAAGACTAGATCCTTCATTTTATCGCTAACATTCAAAATCATCCCGTACATGAATTCACGGAATGTCACTGAATGGGAAGAATGAAAATATGTAATCTAAAAAGTAACTAATATCTCTCGCTGTCAGACAAATATAATGGAGTAGGAAGTATAAGATTTCACCAACATGTATTGGAGCTTAAGTATAAAGTTGCATGAAACGGAAATAATAAAGTAAAGTTAAATTTGGGGCTTTTTGCGGTAAAAGAGTAAATGTACTTATCTGTAGTTCACCACTGCTGGTTTACCGAATTTTTTTTGGTCAATATCTAATACTGAACTGTGTCGGATCTTCAAATAAAATTCAGCATAAAACAAAACACAAACACACAAAATCCACGTTTGTATCTTTTCTTTAATTTCCCATCTCTAATAACACCTGGGACTGCAGGGTCTGGAGAAAGAGGCAAGGAAATAAACTTTTCAAATGGGAACATTGAGGGTTTGAGACTTGGTGGTAGATGCAAAATCAAATTCGCCTGTGGTTTTAAATTTGTTAGTTTAAACAAGGGTTGGACGTTTGGACCAACAACATGCGGTTCCTGAAGGTTAGTGGATATTATGACAGAGAGGGGGCGTCTGTAGTTCGGTGGGTAGAGCATCTGTCTCCCCATAGGACGATTGGAAGGGTATCCGGTTCTGGTTCGAAACACCCTGAGCATCCGGCTCCCTGAGGGTGTTATAAATGAAATGTATTATTATTATTATTATTAAGGGCATCAAAGGGGAAACCCCCCGCTCCTTCAGGGAGGAGTCAAATGCAGAGAAATAATTTCCCTCTGTCTCATGTGACTGTAATGAAAAACCCATTAAACCTAAGTGACGGTTGAACTATTCTGTAGATCAACCTCCAGACGTCTAATTTTAGCGGACACTCTAAGATGGGATCGGATTTATCTCCATCAACTGATTTTCCGTGTAACCTGCATGTTTTTTTGGCAAATTTGACCTGGACTTGAGTATCGTGCTGGAGGCGTCTGTGGATCGCAGTCGTCCATTAATCAGAAGTGGTTGTTGGTTCAATACCTGATACCTAACTGGAGTCTACACGTAAGATGTCCTTGAGCAAGACACTGATCCCAAATTGCTCCTGGTGGATGTTCCGACTCCATTGCTGTAGGAAAGATTGCATGAACTATAGTCAGCCGTCTCCCCGTTGGCTCATGCTGTAAGGCACTTTGAGAGGTGGACCCCTACTAGAAAGGCGATGTACGGGTTTCAATTTTGTGTTGCTGTTAGTACTGACATAAAATACTATGAAACAAAACTCATCTTTATTTTCCTTCTTTTCTCCTTAGAGGAATAGAAAACCTACGTAGCAAAGAAGTCACCACTGATGCGAGTCTGTTCACAAACCAGGTGAAGATGATGGTGTGTGTTTGTGTTGGGGATCTGAACGGGACGCTTCCCTTTGGGGATTTTCCAGGTAGTGGATCCAGAACTCTTCGCAGGGATTACGTATCTCATCTGGACTGGGAATCTCCCGGGATAAGCCGTGGGGTGTTCCTGGGGAGAGGGTTGTCCCGCTGCCACCGTGACCCGATCCCCATACAAGCAGAAAAAAACCCCCATCTGGACCAAATGCTTACGATTGAGGGAAACTTGTTTTGGATGTCCAGGTGTGGCAGAGACCCTACAGCCGCCCAGAGGTTCTGGCGTAAATGCAGATCAAAGTCACAATAAACGACAAAGACAAATACCAAAAGGTGTGGAGTTATACCGATTTTAATGCCCTGTCAAGAACTCGGAGCACAAAACAGCAGGAGATACAGAAAAAGAGCGTAATATTATTATATGATACATGGCAGCAGTTTTCAGTTTTCACCTTTGTGTCACAGACCGGAAAACCGTTTTTATTTAAAAAGACAAAAACAAAAAGAACAAATTGCAGGAAGATAATCTTTGAAATGCATTTATCCATTGTGAGAAAAAGCTACAAAAAATAAACATGTTCCAATCATCTCGAGAACATATACAGAATTTATAATACAGATGCATTAGGATAGTTTTTCTCATCCAGCCCCCCCTGGCCCCCCCCTCAAAGTTTCTCCTGCAGCCGATGGTCACAAACAAACAAATATCAAGAACTGTACAGGGACGCGAGTCGTCACGGCTCCCCTGACGCCGGAACTTTCCCAGGAGAGCGCCGGCAAATCGCCAAATCATCATACAGCCCCAATCTGCAGGGTTTTTTTTTGGAAGCCATTTTTTTCGGAACCTACTCGGGACCCCAGCTGTGGAAACATCTGATTCTGATCAGATGTTTGCAGCAAACCAACTGCAGCAACCGCCGGCCCGCTTACGCACCTCAGTTTTTGTTGTTGCATTAGACATTACCTCAATATTATCACCTCCAAACGAAACCTGCGTCGGTTGTTTGGCTGGCTGGATAAAGTAAAAACTACTGCTTCTGATTTCCAGCCAACTTGGCGAACAAATGGAAAGTACCCACTAAATTTCGGTTCTGGTCCGAACAAATGTTTACATTTGTCCTTATTAAAAAAACAATCTGCTGAGCTGATCTCCAGGCAAACGGGTCAGGAAACAGACGTACAGGATTCTTAGGCTACGGCGGAGGTTTACACAAAAATGCATCCATTTTATCTTTGAGGACAGAATCTAAACTCTTAATCCGGACGCTACACGGCGATTCTACCGTTTGGACACAGTCGGATTGCAGATTGGGGCTGTCACAGACTCAAACTCTCTCCTGTCCCACCGTTTTCATGTGTGGGTGGGAGAACGTTTGATGTTGTATGTCAGAGGATCTGCGGGAACTAGTGTGTGCGGGTTTTTGTGTACAGCATAGTGTTTATGTGTATATCTGGAATGTAGATATTTAATTCTTCTTGACATCATTTGTTCCTCACGATCAATGTCGATTCAAATTCTCCACATCAAAACGGGCTTTACGATGTCCCGTTAAAGCGAAGTGAGACTTTGACCGCCAGTAGCTTAATAAAATAAAAGCAAGTGTCAGAACTAAGGAAATTCAATGTCAGTTGTCTTTTTAGGCAAAATACATTTATATTCTGTTTTTTAGGACTGTTTTGAACTACCTGGACATTTTGATGCATGTAAGTGTTGTGAAGTGTGTATTTGCACATGAGTGTACTGGAGAAGCTGCTGCTGCTGTTGGGTTTATCCTACAGGGGGAATCAAACATTCTGGGGGTCATCTCCACTGCTTTCTTCTCACCAGGAGTAAAGGTGAAGGTTGAGGGTGGATGGAACCTAAATAAGACACTTCATCATTCCGACACTGTTGCACAATTCCATTTCAGAGCCAAAGCGGACATATTGCGACCCTTCCGATGTTGTACCTCAGACGAGGAGGTTCATTTGTGGCCGGTTGCGGTTTGTTGTTCTGTCCAGAAAATTTCCCCAAAAGTTGCTGTGAGCAAATGGAGTGAGCTCCATTACAGATTTGTTTAGAAAAGGACAGTGTGCCACAGCGAGACAGAGGTGCGGCCACGAAAAGTGAGACTGCGAGGGAAACTGCTTTGATTTAAGCCACGTTTATTGTCTATTTAAGCTTTTGTGATTGGAAAAGTAGGTCCAGGTCGCAAAATGTCGCAACTAGCCACACATGTATACTGTTGAATCTCAATGTGCGTTGGTACAATCCTTCATGGGGGGGGGGGGGGGGGGGGGGGGGGGGGGGGGGGGGTTTACACACATTTCTGAGGAATGTTGGTTTCTGTTTAGCAGACAGAATATCGCCCCTTTTGGATTGTGTCATAACAATCGTTCCATTTTCCCTCCTTTTTTGTTTAGCAAGTTTTGGGTTTTTGTAAGAAATCTTAGAAAAATGTCAAAACTTTATCTGGATTTACGCCCCGGCATTTCATCCTTAGAACATCGTCTTTTTTTTAAATCTTTTTTTTTCTGTTGTTTTTTTTTATATTGTATCATGTTTTTACAAGTTGCCGTCTTTTTCGATACTTTTTTTTTATATGATATAAATATTATTTGGTCACAGGAGGTTATAACCACACTTGTGTTTTGCTTGTAAAACATAAAAACAGACAAAAGTTTTCAAAGTTTGAAAAATGTCAGCCGCCACTGCGTGGCGGCGTCTGACAGAAGTCACCGTTTACATACATCCACGGCACTGCGGTTGTCTCAGAGATACTCCTGTTCCTCAAAGTCTACAGGCAAGATCTGTTTTCCAGACATCTCAGGAAGGTTTGCGAGGGTCAACAGAGAGGTGAAAATGTGATTTTTGAGATTGAGAAGGGGCTTGTTCAGGCTCAGAGGGTCAACAGCTTCAAGCTGAGCAATTTATAAATATATGTCCTACAGTAAATCACGGTAAACGTTCCCCAGGTTTGGAACCACAGGGGAGATAATGTGGGAAAGACTGTCGGGATAGATCAGAGCAGAAAATGAGACTGAGTGACGTTTGAGACAACAGTATAAGAAAATGCTCGATACTGGTTTCAAACTAATACTGTGGCAAAAAGGGAAATACAAAAAGGAATAATTGTTGTTTTTTTCTTTTAAGATAAACAACCTGTACACAGTACTAGTAGAGAGAAAACCTTTCCTTTTTTTTTTTAAAGTTTTGGTACATTTAATAGTATAAAACGCAGGTTGATCTGATCTGAAAAAAAAAATAAATAATTTTCTTGCGTTTTCTAGTACCAAGAAAGACAAAATCTAAATTGATGATTACTCAGACGTTTGACGGCTAAGAACTACAGATAAGTAAAGCTGCAGAGGAACTCTTTCACCCACGATGCCACATTCTAAAGGCCTATCGACATCTACGGTCAAATGTACAGTTACACTGTAAACGCTTTTCAAACAGGCGTGCGATCCAAAAATCTACAGCATCAGTTTTTAGCTGCCGATACAAATTAGGTGCTCACGTTAGCTAAAAAGAACGCACTGCGGCAGATGTTCCAGTGAGATCAAACAAAGCAAACAAATAAATAAATTATCACGCGTAATCATACACTGGACTTACGGTACCTGAAGAGCCGCGTATTTACAAGCCAACTAGTGAGACCGTTTCTATGTTTAGTTTTTCTTTTTACAAATTTTTAAGTTTGAGGCATTTTGTTGGACCTTCTGCTGAAGTCAACTCAGCCGTCTACAAGTGATGTTAAAGGTCCTCAAACCAGCCAAATAACACGCTTCAACTCGCCACATTTTCACCTCTGTGTTACTGACCTGGGGCAAATTTGTGAATGTTAAAACAAAAACAGCAGGTTTTAACATCTGAGGAGGAGATGGTCGCGTCTGGAGCTGCATATAGTGGCTCCGCTGAGCCAGATGTTGAAGTTGATGTGCAGTCAGACATCCACCTGATTCTATGTCATCTGCTGGGAATATAAGAAAAGAGGAATCAGAAAAGGACGTTCCAGCAAACTGGTTCCTACAATTACGCCATTTTACCGATGATGCTGTGTTTTATGTTTTAAAATGTACGTAAGTCTGAGCATGAGAGAATGTCGGCCTGAATATATGTAAAATAACAAAACGGAACTTAACGTCTAAATACCAAGTATTCACGTTTCATTAACGCCACGTCAAAATTATTTCCCAAAATGTCGGAAAAACAAGGTTTTATAATTCTCCCAAATTGTAACTTTTTTTTTTTTTTACTTCTGACCAAGCCTGAGATGAGAAACTCGGCAAGCTTTGGCTTTTCATCAAAATCGCCACAAAGCTCGGGCGTCTCTGAAATAAACCTGCCGGAGAACAGGTTAGGTTCACAGGATAAGTTACCGGGGTAACTGACTCAGAGCTTCACTTATCCAGCTTTCTGGAACGGAAATCAATGAGTTTCCTTCATTTCAGGCTTAACCAACTCAGAGTTTTCAAAAAGCCACCTTCCTGAAATATCTGAGTGTTGACAAACAATTGCAGATGGCTAGAAAGTAATCAGAGGTTGGATTTGGTCATTTTTTTGAGAGTTAAGGACGAATATAAAAGCGGCAGAGAATATTTGTCTGCCGTTCTCTTAACAATATTAAAACCCTCGGATCTCAAATAAACCAATGGACCAAATCCAGTTCAAAGACACCCGGTCACCCTAACAGTTTAAATGTGGAACTGACCTCTGCACTCTGTCTCTGTATCTTGTTGACTGAGCAGAATGCTGGATCTTTGTCCATGGACCCGTTTCGTTCCGACTCGCGCTCCCTCTTTTCTGTGATACCTCTCGTGTGCAGGAGGATTCCTGGCGAGGAGAACAAACATCATTATCTGAATCACTTCTGAGACGTCGCCCTCTGGTGGCAGCATTTATACTAAAATACAAAAATATGCCTAGCAACTATACGTAATAAATAACTCTATACTATTAGAGTCCTTACCCTGGTGTTGAGGCACAGAAAACTCGTGGTAGAGTTTTCTGCTGGTGATGGTCTGGCTGGTGTCTCGGACGGAGTGGTACCCTGCAACCGACACATCAAACACACTATAAACATCACAGACGTGGCCTCACAGAATCATCATCATCAGCCCGGTTTGTCTCTACTGACATCTGTCTTTACGTTGCCCCTCTGTTTGGTATAAACCCTGCGGGAGACATAACGGGGGTCTGAAGCGGCTGTGTTGTACTTCATACCTGCTTTGAATATATTTATAGAAGTCTAGGAGCGGTGGAGGTCGGTCTGGCTGTGTGTCTGTCTGTGAAGACGACCAGAGACTACCAGGGCATTACAAATCCACTTGAAGACTGGTGAATTTTCAACTGTCACGTTCTTTGGGTGGTAGGCCTGACCTTTTTTTTCATGGGCTGACCCATGAAGGTCAGCCCATGAAGAAAATCTGTCATCCGGACTGAAATCGGATTCTCAAAAGCGGAATGCTCCTCCCTTGGCCTTCACAGGCTCCTGACTTCACGCCTAAACCATTGTCCCTTGGTCGACCTCAGAGACTTTTCGTAAGGATATGCTCGGTAACGCCCCCAACCGTTCTCCCACCCAACCCAGGCCGACCCGTAGAACACGGCAGCAGGGCCTCTCGGCCCCTAGACACAGGAGAGGGGTGGTCGCACATTCATGTCTGTTTTGCTTTCAAAACCCAAGCTCACAATTTAAAATTTGTTTCTGTGTCGCATCAACTGTTGCACGGCAACAACCCTTGAAAGTACAGAGTCGGGTACCAGACCCTACCCACCGTGATGTTGTTGGTGCTGTTGATGCTGTGGATGATGTTTTTGTGGTGGTGCTGGGAGCGACTGCAGTCGTTGATGTTGTCCAGCACTGCTTGGTCTGTTTTGTTCTTCAGCGTCAAAGCTGAGAAGGCTGCTGCCACTACCGTTAGCTGTTGCAACGGAATTCCCCGACACTCCAGACACTGAGAAGAACAACAACAAGGTAGGACTTACATTTCTGACTGAAGTCAACCGCAAGAAACATTGGTACATCTCTACTTATGTAAAACTGACATACAGTAGGAGTTGTTGTTGTTGTTGTTGGTCCCTGGCTGCTGTTCTCCGGGAGAATAGGCCATCATTCCCCCGTTCCCGTTTCCATTGGTGGACGGCACTGATGCCAGCAGGCCTGAGAGACACAAACACATTCTTCATTTTATCTGGAGAAAAAGGAACATTCGCCCAAAAAAGTCTCAAGTGCAGACGTTGGTTTCCCTCTGGTCATCAGACACATGTAGGCAGCTAGTTTGGTTTTCATCTTCAAAGCTCATTGAATGGACAGAAGATACTAAGATTGCACAGATGACTTGAAAATGTATTTTTTGAGCGTCGATTCCGTACCTAGTCCCCTGTATCGGCTAAGCTGCTGGTAGATCTGCTTCATCCTCTCGATGTTGAGCCGGCTTGCTTCGGCATGGTGCACCATGGGCTTCGGGTAATGGACGCCGATTATGCACTTGGCCGCCACCTGCACCGACTCCGGAGCGTTCCACGGGTCATAGATGTACTTAGCAGGGAAACCTCGGAGGACAGGTAAATATCGCCTGAAAGCAAAAGGAGACATTAGATTTGCCGGCTTGCGACAGAAGGATTACGGCGGTTTCAGAGTGAAATCGGGGACAGGAGTGATGATGAGACGCAAAACATTCTCCTTTTGAAACTCGTAAGAAAAAAACATCTTACAGTAGCAACGAAAGGGAAAATATTAGCTTGTTTTGACAACTAGCAATGTTAGTTGTATCAAAGCAAACATTATGACATTATGAGATTTGAGTGAAAGGTTTTAGTTTTGGTTGTTACAGCCTTTGTCTGTACTATAACTGATAAGGGCTTGCTGGTCTTCAGCACTTCATGCTTACAGGTATTATGGAAAATAGCTACTACAAAAGGAAAGCTACGAACAACCACAACACTGCACAGTATGTTTACAGTACATGAGAGTAGGTGTCCAGAGTCACTGTGGGCTTTGTACGATTCTGGCACTGCAGAGAGTTACCATAACAGTGCTCAAGGGCCAACTAGAGCTCAACACCGCGGTACCGAGAACCAGCGGCTGTGGTCCGGAACAACGTTTACAGAGAGTTGGCATGACAGCAGCCACGCCCAGCACAAAGAGTGTGATCTTCCAAGAGAACAACGAGATAGAGAAGTCAACAGCTCACAGTATTATTCCAAGCTTCTGACGTTGTTTCTTTTTCCTTGGAATGTCGTGGTTTCGCTCCACGTGACAATGTAAAGAGAGGCCACCTACCGGTGTGCTTGGTCCGACCTTACCGGGTCCGAGGAGGGGAGACGGACAGGAGAGAAGGAGTGGGGGGCAAGTGGAACTGTGGGAGGCGGCATGGTTCAGCGCTGAGAGGCAGATAGGAGTGGGGGCGGGGGAGAGGGGCGGGCCTTGTGGACATGCACACAATGGACAGCGATCCGCCTGCTGCGGAGACCGCCCCACTGCGGATTGGGTCGATGAGGCTAGGAGAGGTCTACTGTAACACGCGTTAGAAAGCACAGTGCATTGACTCCCCACACACCCTCACCCCTCCCCACCACCCAACCCTGACTAGAGCAGGTGTATAAGTGGAAAGGTTCTGCCATCGAGAGTTCAGGCTTCTTTAGTTCACTCGACTCAAGGAAGTATTTTATCTCTGATTTCCAAACTCAGCGGTTCGGCATCCTCAGTTAAGATAAAAGTGTCTACTTAAAGTCGTACTGAATGTTTTCAGTCGGTGACAAAAGCCTTCCATTATACCTCACAGCTCCAGGCCCCCATCCTCCCTCCAACCTTCCCCACCTTTTGTGGCTCTGGGCTTGATCTGAATCCACTTTCTCTGGCCTTGTGTGTTTATCTGGGTCAGTATTAACCAGCCACTTCTCCAGGTCCACCTCTAACAGCAAGGCTGCATTCACGTAAGCAGAGCACCACTGAATATTTCACAAAGGATCGGGATGAGGGGCTTTGTCCAGCGCCCGGACAATGAACAAGCTTGCGTAGCACAGCACTGGTAACGAGTAACGGCGCCACCTGTGCATCCCTGCCATGGCAGAGCTACAGCTGGTCCAACGCCTCTCCTCATCACCCTCTGGGGAATGCATCATAGTCCCCTACCTAACAAATGCAGACACAGCGTTTGCATGTACCTACCAAACGGTCAGAACCCCCTTTTGACGAAATGAGACGCTACAGAGTCACACACCTGCCCAGAGGGGACTGCCGGGGCACCAACAAAAACCCGCCCCTCTGGGGTTTGCACAGGTGAGTGAAAACAAGTGACCGCCAACTCAGGCCCAGACTTCCATCCAAGGCAGCTCCGGCCAACTTCCCGGCTGCAGCTATCCCACTCCTCGTACAATCTACGAGGAGTGGGATAGCTGAACTTTCCCCCCAAAACCCCCAAAAACCCATGAGCCTAAAGACAAAACAAAGAGGTAATTCCACAGAAAGAGAGGGAATACTCTACGCCTTCTAAGTGAAAATCATCCTGTGGCAGCGGACATCTAATCGGCATGCAAAGACCGCAGAAATGATTAAATACAGACATGCCGGATTCTAAAAACTAAAGTGCTGAAGTCTGAACAGGAAAGAAAATGAACTGATGGGCTCGAATGAAAAGAGGAGAGGAGGGAAGGGTGTTCCTCCATCATTGGCTTACCCAGAGATCTGGATGGGGGAGCCCCCCCTTTATCCCTCCATCTCTCCCTACACAGATGTAGAGTGTGTGTGTCTGGAGCTAACCCGGATGAGAAGTTTAACCGAAAATATCATCAAATTGAGGAGACTGATGTTTATGAGCTCCATATTGTCAGAATCGCTGACTGGCCAAGAAAATTGCAATTGGCAAACTTTTAATCATAAACGCATAGAGACTGGAGAATTATTAGCAGGAAAACAAAAATGGCTGCCGCCCTCAACTGTTGGACACGCACATTATTGTTTCCTCCTTCTCAGTACATGTGTGTGGTCCAGAGAGACAGAGGGAGGAGGGGCTCCATCCAGGTGTGGGGTCAGCAGCAGGCACCAATGTGACAATGCCAGGAAAGGTACCCACCTGATGAAGTCTCCGTTGGGGTCGGTGCGTCTGCCGAAGCCCACTGGGCAGTAGCAGTGGAAAAACTGCTGGAAAAAGGAGCTGCAGGAGAGCCACATCCAGCTGCCTGCATTCACGCTCCAGTCTGCATCGAGGAGCAGCTCCTCAAAGACCTTAGAGAGATTATCAAGATGTTGGTTTTCATGCGGAGGCCGTCATAAAGAGGCATTTTCAGAGGAGGAGTCCGACATCGACGGTCAGAAACATTCATGCAAAGTTTGGCACAAAGCTGTTTTTAAGAAGAGCTTAAAAAAAGCAAATGATCGACAAAGTAAATACGTCAATATTTATAGTTAAGGGTCTGATTTCATACTGAAACCACCACATAAGAGAAGCATCCTCACCTTCATCCCTTCTTCCCAGCTGATCCACAGGTCCCCCCTGGTGAGGAAACAGGCCACTGCGTGTCGAGCCAGGTGATGAATCCAGCCCTCCTGTCTGAGCTGAGTCATGATGGCGTCTATCCAGGGGAAACCCGTCTTTGCTTCGGCCCATTTGGCCAACGCCTCCAGATTCTTGTCCCAGGGGATGCGGACGCAGATGGGGTTGCCCTCCATCTTATCAAAGCGTGGGTTGTTGGTCGCAGCGGTGTAGAAGAACTCCCGCCATAATAACTGGCCATATAGAGAGAGTGGAGGGGAGCTGTTCTTCTTCACCTGCGTAAAAGCAAACACGGCATAAATAAAGACGACCCTTCATAAGACCCAAACATAAGCTGTCCTCCGATTGTTGTCAGACAGGATAGGAGTTGAGTAACATCTATTTTGTCTTGAAGGTGTTCAGGTGGTGATTTGAATTCTCAACCCTAGTTATGAACTCCTCTACAACTCTAAAAGCCACATCCTCAGCAAATTTAGCTTCTAGGTTCCCTGGAAGGGGAAGGAAGCGGCTGCATTAAGTGATTTCGTCCGTCCGTGACACTCTTTGACTTCCTTCCTGTATTTTCCACATACATAAAAGAGTAGAGTAGTAGCTGCTGAAAGTGAAGGAGCCGTGGGTTTACCTTTCGGTAGAGGTCTGTGAGTTTGAAGTAGAACAGGCGACAGGAGAGGCAGCCGAAGCGCAGGTAGGGGCTGAGGCCCGTTGGGCTGGCCAGCAGCGAGTTGGCATTCATTCTGGGACGCTCAAAGTTCGCTACCCAAGCCTGGAAAAAGGACAGACGAAGAGAAAGAAACACAAGGAGGTCAAAATGGTCCGAATTTAAAAAAATTACACAATATCGAAATAGAGGATGAACATCAGATCATCTTTCTGTGTTTAAAACCTGCATGAAGGATTTATTCACTTCACTTTCAACAGGAAACAGCAAAAATGACTTTATTAAGACATTTCTGTGCAGGTGTTAAGTATTCGAACAAGAGGTGTAGCACTTACTTTTCTCTCCAGGTGGCGCTCTATCCTCGTCAGCGCTTCTGTTTCTCCACCCGGCCACACAGCAGTAGGCAGACCCTCGATGTCAAAGCCTGAAAGCATCACATCACATCACAGGTTTAAAAACAGAAGTGCACTGCTTCTTCCGGAGGGAGGTACATATAAATGTAGGAGTCTACATATGAAGGACACCACCAATCAACACACACCAGAACATCTTAAGCCGACCTCTTTGAGTAGCTTCCCTTCGGAAAAGAGCTTAAAATAGCATAATTGTGAGACAGAGTCCAACCCAAGGTGAAATTCAAAATTTTTTGGTCATGATCCTGATCACCATCTCTCCCAAATATTTTTTAAAAAAGGATTCCTTTAACAATCGGACTATGTGGGGAATTCCAAGATTTTAGATTCTTGCTCCGTGGATTAAGCTCACAATAATGTTGTAATACTGAATGATACTTTTTTCGATAACTATGTATTATATATATTACTATTTACTGCCCGCTGTGACATTTTAACAACTTTTTGCACAATCAAGCAGCTGGAAGCCGTTAGTCAGCTTCCTCAAACAGGAAGAAAATACACGTCTAAAATCTGATTATATTCAAATAAATCCACATTTCGACCCACATTCAATGATACAGTCTGGTGAAACCGAATGGGCTTTTCGACGGTTCTTAATGGACTATCTTAGGCGACCCAGATAGTCCGTTCTGGACAGTGGGTGCAGGTGTGAGCAGCAGATGGCGGCAGCAGTGACGGACTATGAGCGGAGAAGTGAATGGCAACCAGACATCTTGACCGGCCGAGGCTAAGAGGTTTAACGCGGTAATTTTGGAAGCTTAAGTGGAATGGACCTCTCCAGAGAGAAACTCGCCATCTGCCACTTGCTGTTTTAGAGAGTTTAACACCTAAAATATCTCATTGAGCCGTAAAATAGTAGCAGGGATATAAGTGGCAGATTGCTGCAGTGCTTTGCCGTGCGATCGTATGAATGGAAACCAGACATCTGAGTAGAACCTCAATTAAGTTTGACCCGAGATGTACCTTCACAAGAAATGTAGGTCAAACTTAGGTCAGCTTCATCATCGAAGGGTTATTTCATATTTTTTTTCCTGATAGGTCAGATATAATAATGTATTTTTGAGGTTAGCATCATATAGGCAATGTTTAAAACGTTTGGGCAATTAAGTTTTCTGGTGATAAAACTTCAAATAGTGGAGGTTGTACTATATTTGAGGATTAGGTAATGTATCTGTGACTGTGTTTTCTACAGCATAGGGGATGTGCTGTATAAGTAGGGCGCTCGGTTTCTCACCTAGCTCCTCCAGGGATGGAACCCCATACTTGTCTCCATGGTCATCTGAGATGGGGGTCACGCATTTCCCCATCAGACTGTCAGACAGCGTCTCCACGGGCATCTCTGGAGGGTCCATTCGACTGATCAGGGTCTGGAAACGTTTGTATGTGAGAGGAGGCTGGCCGCCATTCAGCTCTATTATCCTGGAGAGCAGCAGAGGTGGAGGATGGTCAGATTTTGATATCATCTAATTCTTTTCTGCACAAAATATTGGAATACAATGCACCAAAAAGTGGATTCTAAAACAAAATGTAGTTAATCCACAAGGACGCTCAAACGTGGAAAGGTTTATGAGATTAAACTTAAACCAGTACGTCATGCATGTCTGGGTGTATTTTCCTCACTTGTCCAGGTCATAGAGGGTGTGTGATATCTTGACCATGACCTCCACCCCGGCCTCCATGGCCAGCTTCTTGATGGCGGCGTCTCTTTCCTTCCCGAAGGGCTCCGAGTCATACTCAAAGGTCAGCCGGGAGATCTTCCACTCCTGATGCAGAGAGAGAGAGAGAGAGAGAGAGACACAGACTTTATTCATAACGGCCCAACGGGAAATCCAGCCATCCACTCCGTTTCTCTGTGACCGTTTATCCTGGTCCTGTTCTTAGGAGGCTGGGAAAAGGCAGTTTCAAAACAGTTTGGGATCGTCTGAACACATGGAATTTGTTGTATGAGCTGTACGGAGACACTTCAGCTGTTCAGGAGAGTGCTACAGCGAAAGTTGCAGTTCGACTAAAAATGGGGTTCCTACTCCAGTCGACCACTCATAGCGCCCGTTCACCCTTTCATTCATACACTGGTCGTAGAGGCTACCATGCAAAAATCCTCCAGAACTCTGCTGCTCGCCTCCTCACCCACACTCGCTGCACAGAACCAGAAAACCCAGTTGAAACTGCCCCTCCTCACCCACAAAGCCCTCCATAACAACATCCCCTCCTCCAGCTTCAGACTCCTTCCTGCCGCCTCCATTAAAAATGGCCACTATGCCACAATAAGGATGTAATAAAACAGAAAGCTGCTGTGATTGGCTGACCTTAAATAGCCGTGGGAACACGTTGGCTGGTTGGCCCCTGATGACAAAAAGGCGAGAGTTGAGCTTCCGAAGGCTGGCGTCGAGATCCTCTAAACACTGGAGGAGAAACCTGAAGAGAGAGGAAGAAGGAGGTCAATCGTGCGGAATTTCACAATCAAGGGTTGTTCCGAAGCGTATTTGGCGGTAAGTGGACCAGAACAAACTTTGGACAAAAAAAAGGCCATTATCTTGCCATATATCAGGAGAACCGGTCAGTTCCCCTCACAGTCGGACACCTCTGAAGCTTTAAGGAGGGGCTTAATGCTTTCATAGTGCCCCAAACACAACAGTCAAAATGAAAAGGTGTTTATTTGAACACCTTTGAAGAATATGAAATAGAACAGTGTCAAGAGCTCCTGTTTTCTCATAGCAGATTACAAACATAGTCGACGGGTGGATGCAAAGTGTGTGCCGGGTGACACAACTGATGAACCGTGAACCCCGAAATAAGAAATTATTCTCTTTCTAGTGTTAAACTGCAATATCTAAATCTGTTTAAACTAGAAATGTGTGGCTTTATGAGAGATGACCCATAAAAAAAAAACAACACATACTGACATTTATGCAATAATGAATAGAGGATCATCTGGATTCACGTCTGCATGTCTGACCGGCCGGCAGCCATCTTTGTTCTACTCCACACATCAGAGGAGCGTTAGGATGATCTCTATGAGCAGCTTAGCCGTGAATGCTAATGCTAACAGAAACTTTCGATTTCAAGGAAACGGGATTATGAGGAGCTCCTGAGCGTTGAGTTATTTGTAGTTTAGTCTTACCGCTGTGTCAAATGTCCTTCTTAGTAGCTTTTGTGGGATCATAGGATTTCATTAACAGAACAGGACAGATTTTAGTGGATGGAAAGTCATCCGTTTTGGTCTTTTTTCTGAACTCAAACTATCCTAAAGGAAAATTAAAAGGGACCCAGCTGCCTCCATCTAGCACACTAACCACCTTTTGCTTCGCACACCTGAAAAAAAAAAACTCTCTAGCGCCATCTGATGGACTAGAAAAACTGTTGATTTCATCCTTCAAATACCAAAAACTTCAATTTCATACCATCGATTTATATCAAACATTGATACTTAGCAACCTTGTAATGATACAATATTGCCATGTGAAATACTGCAGAATTAGACTCTCATCTACCAAACAACTCACCACATAATTCGGCTGCTACTGTGTGCAGCCTTACGTGACAGGATAAACATGTATGTCCACATGCAATGATCCAAATCTTTGTGTGATCATGTGAATAAATCTATGAGTATCAGTGTGATCTCTCTCTCTCGCTCTCTCTCTCTCTCTCTCTCTATTTGTTTATGCTGGCTGGCTGCCTAGTCATGCATCATTCCTTATATACCTGCTCTGGCCTACATCTGTCAGAAGACACACACTCACTATGGACAGCACCACAACAGAACCAGTAAGCCCAGTAACCTCAACCCTCGTCACACACACACACACACACACACACACAAACAAGCTAGGGAAAATGATAGAGAAACTGTGCTGTTGAGAAAAAATGTCCTTTTCTGGAAGTGCGTATCATCTAAAGGGGTTTTTGTGCAGGGGACAAACCCAAATGGGATCCGTGAATGAATGGCTCCATATTCCTGTGTCATTCATGCATTCAGTCATTCATTCATTCATTGACGAAAGCAAGATTATTTAACTTGCTCAACAAACAGACGGATTCATTGTTTGTCCGGTTATCCTTTCTCCCGCGAGGCTTTTCAACAGGCGTCCGCTGGTGTGAAAGGCCACATGACAAAGCCTTGGCGCAAGTAGGTCACAATCACATAACCACTGAAGTTTACTGGCACACTGACCTACATCTGTTTCTCAGGCTTTTGTCATTTTCCGGAAGGATTTTAATCAAGTGATCATCTCTGGATCGATCTCTCTATCGAACCCTTGTCCGTTATATAAATATCACCATGGTGATGACAATCCCTGTGTATTGACCTGTTTGCTGTGCCATTAAA
Source organism: Lophius americanus (assembly GCA_037951165.1). Classification (NCBI taxonomy): domain Eukaryota; kingdom Metazoa; phylum Chordata; class Actinopteri; order Lophiiformes; family Lophiidae; genus Lophius; species Lophius americanus. The sequence goes on along the minus strand of JBBDHG010000086.1, from coordinate 1,559,674 downwards.
GTTGACATTTCACTAGAGGAAGAGGAGCTTTGCAGCAATTCAACATCGTACTTATGGAGTTGCCTGACAATAAGGAGGCATGATTGCATTCTTTACAAGATTTAGTTTCTGTATGCATAAGCCCCTCCTGCACACCCTTTTCTATGTGGTGCTGGTGCACCTTCAGTCCACTTAACCACAGTGGAGGCGTAATGGGCGGCGGGGGGGCTCTATCTTTAAGTATGATAACAGATGTATTCCAGAAAATGTGCATCAGAGGACAAAGATGCACCGGTAAGTGAGTTTGTACCCATGTGTGTAGACCATAACCTCCGTCATGGGTGAATGTGAACAAAGTGACACAAAAACCACATGGAAATGTGTCTAAAAATGTAAAAATAAATTTTTCTCCTGTCTCTTTCTTTTGCTATAAAGGGATTTAGGCGTGTTTTCTTTCGCTAATGTTTGTCCCTTTCTACTTTTCAAATCAAAAAATAAAGAAAATAAGCAAATGGAAGAAACCCCACACTTTTGGGACCCCTACCAAACATGACTGGAGATCCGCCGCCGCCTACAGACATTAAGGGCGTACTGATGAACAAGCGTAACCTTGGACGCCCCCTTTGGTGAGGGCATAATAACATTCCTGGATCTACACCAAGACACAAAAGGATTTTTGCCCCACAACAAAATACCTCCTCATCCATTCTAGTGACAGTTCCCGACTCGGTACCACACTTGAATGGGTTCAGCCCCGGCCCTATGCTCCATCCCTGCACTACACTACATTACAATCCTACCTGTGCAGTGTGTGATCCAGCTGTCAAACGAACCGACGCGGCAGGAAACACGACCTCCTTGTAAGAACAGATGTTTGATGTGGCAGTTCGGAATGAAGGAACAAAGGACGCTTCGGAACATTGAGGAACTGGGTCAGGAATGCACGGCGGCCGTGACGGGCGAAAAAAGGACTTGAGACCCGACTCGCAACATCGATATAATTTACAGGCATCTAAAGTCTGAGAATCGTCTGTTTAATAGAAGATCCTGTTTAAAGGAAACATGAGATCCAAATAGTGAGACATTTTCATTACTAATTAAATATAATCGACATCTAAAACCTGGATTTTTGTCGTCACACAGGTTGTTTTCTGTTACATTTAGTTTGAAGTTCAAATATGATTTAGTCTGAGATGCACATAAAAATATAACAAACCAGTTTCAGTTCTGGTTCTGGTGCCAAAGTGACCAAGTGTTACCCACTATTAGAAGATGGAATAGAAACTAGACTATTGTAATACAGCTAAAACACAATTATGTGATGCTTAAGTCCAAACATCATAAGTATAAAAGTTCCTTTGAGGTGGATTTTCTCGCTCGTATCGTGTCGCTGGGTGACATAATAACTTTAGAAGATGCTGTAGAGCTTTCAATTCTCGGACTCCTCACCCTAATCACATGTACCCCACCTTACAACAGACTGACAGGTGAAGTCAGAACAACATTAATCATCTCGTTACCTGTCGGTGGGTGGGATATATTGACATATATCAGGCAGCAAGTGAGCATGGGAAAGCGTGTGGGTCTGAGCAACTGTGACTGCAGTAGAATTGTAATCGCTGCACGACTGCAGCTCTGGTTGGGGGCTTCTGGTCTGCTGTGGTTTGTACCTTACAAAGTGGTCGAAGGACGGACAACAGGTGAACCTAACAGGTTTATGCAGGGTATTTTCACATTTTGAGAGTGTGGTATACAGGCTAAAATACCCGGAAGTCCTAAGGCCTATGCTGTCGGCCCCGACGGCAAGGATATATCCCTGAAATGCCCCTAACCGTCTGCACTGTACAAACAATCCCCTTCACTCAACTCCTCTAATTGTATGTGACTCATTAATAATCTCAAACAGTCCATGTCGAATCCAAATAACTTCTGTGGAGTCAGCGATATGCTCCAAGATCAGATCCCAGAGCGACTCAATAATGAAGACAAATACAGCTAACAGCTAACAGCTAACAGCTAACAGCTAACAGCTAACAGCTAACTAACAGCTAGTTTTTTCTCAGCACAGTAATAAAACACAGATTTACTTACATAGGATCTAAATTAAGACACGATTGGACTTATGGTTGGAGTTAACCGGACCAACAATTAGGAAGTTATGTTTTGAAAAACCTTGTTTTTTGTTAAAGAGCTCCCATTAGTGAGTAAAATATGAACTGTTAAATGAAGTTATTATGTACCCGAGCAGGGTATTATAAACCTAACCTCCTGGACTGGATTCATATGCACCACATTTGAGCTAAATTGGACCAACGCTTCAGAAATTGTGATCCAAAAACTGGGATTTTGGAGATAGAGCTTCCCTAAATGCAACTGACCTTTTCCCAATGTCAATCCTGTTCTCCCTCGCACTAAGTTCTGTGAGGGTAAACATTTTTAGATGATCAATGATATAGTTTTTTAGTTATGGCGTTAACACGAAGGATCTGCGGCAGACGCGGTGATGGCGATTCCTTCTAATGCTGGTTCTGACAAAGGGGGTGGCAGAACACACAGCCACATCTCTGAGCTTTTTCTTCAGGACAAAAGGGAGGACCTACGCCATACGCCAATAGGCAGGTGGTTCTATTGTTATGGCATTTGTTTACGCCCACAGATCCCCACCTGCTGTGACAGGCGTTGGGGTGTGATTCCTGCCTGGAAGCTCCCTATCTGTTTACAATTTTTAGCATCAAAATCCGCTGGAGATCACCGGGTGACTGACTTCCACATGGACTATTCATTTACGGGGAGCACAAATAGCACCTCGGAGGAAAAACAGGCCAGCGAGCATTGAATGTCGGCGGGACACCCACTCTCCTCCGCAGCAGGGCAGACATGACGCTTTTACAAAGAGCCTCAGCGCTCACGTGAACTCGCACGGATTTCCTCCACACATGGCCGCAGCTCCCGCATACTTTCTGAAACGCGTGGTCCCGGCGTGGGAGGAGGACTCGTAGAGGAGCCGCAAGACTTCCTGCAGACCGGCTTCTATTGCAGGTATTAAGAAGAGGAATTTCATGGAATGGGTGTAAATCAACTTAAATAAAACTCATCCACGGATCCCTGAGAGGTTTTTATGATGGACTCCCAGCATCTGGCTCCTTCTGAGTAGGAACAGAGTATGGGGGTCTCTGCACTAACTCCGCTCTTCTACCAACATTTTAAATCCAAATCCGACTTCAAAAGCAGAGAAATGCTGACAACATGTTGTGTGATGAAGCACTGCAGCTGAACTTCTGCCTCCTCACCGTCCCTCCACCCACCCGTCTATTTTAAACAGCCTGTTCAAAAACAGGACAGTATTAAAGTCTTTTTTCCCTTCTGTAGAAAATAAAGTTACAAAACCAAGTCATTTAAATGAATTAAAAAATAAAAACGCTGAGTAGCACCTTACATTTTTTTTTTTTTTTTTTTTTTACAAATTTGAACAGATTTTTGATTGATTTGATTTGATTCTTTAATCATATGGTATGAAAAAAACCCAAGAGTCTGAGAAATAGATTTAGAGAAGAGAAAATTGAGACATCCTATTAGGGGTCTCCGACCTTTTTTTTTCCTTTTCGCAACGCAGACCACTTTAATATTGATAGTTCGTTCAAACCATAATATTGATTGTGTGTCCTGACATCTTTCCATAAGGAATAGCATAACGTTGTTCAGCAATTAGTGCTAAAGTAGCTCCTCCTGTGGCATCAGACGACACAGGCTATATTCCACTGGTGGGCCCATCAGTGAGCCTACGGCCCCCCTCCACCGGTTCCACGGCTTCACTTTCTCAGGTCACTTTGTCAGATACTGACCGCTGCAGGTCGAGAACACCTCACAGGACATGCAGTTCTGCTAATGACCTTATTGTCCACCAATTTCAATTTGTTCCATGTCAGAGTCACGTCGATCTTCCCCATTGTACTTGTCTTCACCACATTAACCGTGAGGACAAAATGTTCACTCATTACCTAATCTAACCCCCCCCCCCCCCCCAGTGACAGGTGCCGTGATAACGAGGCTCATTACCTCGGCACCATTGTTGTTATAATGTGACGATAGATGGCTGTGTATAAACACAAACCATTGGTGCTTTATTGTAGCATTAAGCTACTAAGGGGAAGATTTGGACTGATTTTAATAATGATCAGTTGCATGCTTCCGTCAACAGGGGGCGCTGTAATGTCAATCCATGAAACGTTGACATTCACGTTTAACTCTGAGGTGTTCTATCAGAGGGATTGTTGGTAAAACACAGGGGATGGGGTCTTTGGCAGGGACACACCCTTGCGGTCGGGGACTACAGCGTAAGTCTTGAACTGCAGCAAGTTTAGTTTAATCCCTCTAAAACCAATCTCACTCTTCCCGTAGTTTTAAATATCTTCAGATATTGTTTGTCCACTACTGACATTCTGCTTCACTCTTATTACAACGGATGTGTCCTGGAACGACATGTCGATCTCCCTTGAAGAGGATGTCAAAAATATATATATTTAACACTTTTTCATTGAAATCTTGTGTGTTGGTCTTGAAGAGGCTGTAGGTGATTGTCAGATTTCTAATTTGGGCTAGAATATTCTGAAATGTGTGAATGACTGGTTCAGAGGCCACAGCGATGATTTCAGGTCACAGCAGGGTGTTAAGAAGGTTTTTTGAAAGACATTTGCGGATCTCCAGAGATTAGAAACGTTAGATAGGCTAAACCGGCGAGTAGATAATGAACACATTTTCTTTTTAGGGGGAATGGCTGCTTGAATAATTATAACATTTTGTTACCCACATGTTAGGAACCAAAACAAGAACAAAGTTAAGCCATTAAAGAAAAAAAAATCTTCTTACCTCCACCTGTTGACCCCGACATTGGAGGAACCTGCAAACCACGGGTCCAGGAAGTAAACGCAGCGCACCGTGCCTGCACCTTTCACCGCCTCTTGTAGCGCTGGGTTGTCATGGAGACGGAGTCCCTTCCGGAACCAGTGGATAGAGTTTGGGGCCATTTTAGTCTGAAAGTCAAAGGACAAACTGCTGAGTTGGTCTGAGCACAGAAGTGAAAAACAAAACCAAGGTTGATTGGTGGTGAAATCTTTCTTAAATTGAGCTGTAACAGAAAAAAATGCAACGCCCTCATCTCTTCCCCCCCCCCCTACTACTATGCTGATTTCAAAACAAAACAATTCCCGACAGGATAGATAAGAGAAGCATCAAAGTTGCGTCCGTTGCCAACAGTGTGGGACGTGCCGAGATTAATTCTCCTGCTCTGCAGTGCCAGTAGAAGCATTTTTAGTAGTTATGGCGGTTATAGAAATAAACCAGCAGGACGACAAACCCCCCACGAGGGTAAAGGGGAGAAAACAGATGGATATTTTCAAAAACTTGGATAACTGTATGCTGAATATGAAGTATTCTCAGTTACTGGCACAAGGAAAATGGATTATTCACAGAACTGTTTGTGCACAATAAGGAGTTCCTGTTTTGGTGTTAAAAGAAATAGCTCAATAAACAGAGACATTTTAAAAAGAAATGTTAAAGCAGATCCGAAAAACACTAATACACATTTTTATAAGGCAGTAGTTGTACATTTATTCCACTATTCTGCCTAGAATATCCCAAAATGTATGACCCCGTCTCTGTACTCAGGGATGTTTGTAACGGACTGAGATGGTCGTGATGGACTGACTAGTGGATCACTGACTTGATTGACCTTTGACCTCAGCGAGCACAGCCCAGATCAAAGTTTAATAATAGGCCAAAACCTGGGTATTAAACTATTGAACTATTAAAGTCTCTGTGCTGTCAGTCTCGCTGGCAGATATCAGGGATTTACCTGCCAGATCCAGCATGACTCTCACAGTAGGAGTTAACTTTTATCCCCCATATGAAAATGTTTTTTTTCTTTTCTGGCTATTTTTGAGTCAGGCTATTTTCTAGGTCACGATGACATGTTTTGGTGGAAGTCCCACTGATATCCTGAGATGAAACGGCTAGTCATTAGCCGGTCTGGCTCGCCGCGGGAGAATACTCTCGACCCATTTTGTCTCTTTACTGACCAAATGGAGGTGAGCTGAAAATGGTAACCATTTTTCTTTTCCTTCTGTTTAATGGTAATATTTACAGCTGATTACTAAAAGATACTTCCTGGCAGGGGATTACACGGACAACAACTGAGACCTAACAATAAACTAACTGGCTGTCCGTTGAGTCTTCGTGTGTGCTTTTTTCTTATTCTTAATAATAGGCAAGATCCTCCATTAGTCAAAACACACTAACGACTTAATACTCTTGAGTCAGGACGATCATGGCGCCCTCCATATGGATATGAGCGGTCATATCCTATTCATTTGAAGGAGTACCCCTTAATGCACCTCTAAATTCTACACACTGGACCATTTGATGGGTCATGAGATTTCTGTGAATGAATTGAATTAAAGATCTGGGGTTTAGACAGTAAATACATTTTTCTGCAACTCAAATTCTTTTTAAACGGCACCAATAATCACTAATAAAAGGCCTCCGACCATGAAAGAGAGAAAGATCATGACAAATGGATAAAAAGACAATTAAGTTATCAGGGAGTGTTCTTTCACTTCATGGTACAACTGGACAAAAGTCAGGGAGTGCAAAAAAAAATCCAATTATAACCACAGTCCTTGTTTTGTGTTGTTTTTTCTTCGGCCACTGAAGCACGCCTGTGATGTTCTGACACTTTTAATATCAGAATCAGAATTTACATTTTGAGCAATTCATGCACCGGTAGCCTTTGGGGTCTTGCCTTTTCTCCCTGCACCCATCAGTGAGCCTTGGGTGCCTTTGACCCTGTCTCCAGTTCTTTGATGTCCTTCCTAAGACTACTTTGGAAGATTCTAACCAAAGCAGACCAGCATCAACCAACAAGTCCTACAGTTCTGGAGATACTCTGATCAAGTCACCATCCACCATTTTTCCTGCTTCCAGCACAACAACTTCAGGATAAAATGTTCACCTTGTTGGCCACGGTAACGGGATAATAAATGTACAAGTAAATGAATAAATTCTCTCTTTACCATGAGCCGATAACCACTTTGGTGAATAAATGCCTCAGAGATTTAACGCTGCAGCTGTACTCTGCTGTATACACACACACTACATATATATATTACAGTTGGGCAATACTAGATGAAATGACAATCACATTTCTTTTTCAACTTTGTTGCCCTTATCAACAAAAAATATGAAAAAGCAGAAGAATCAGCAGAGGAAAGAATTCAGAATCAGTTTCATCAAACTGTATTTGGTTACAGATCTCTAGGAGTGTCACAGGAACATCTCGTAACATTTATTTACCGACAGCTAAAGCTATATACAGTTACACAGATGCACTAATAAATGTCATTTCCTTAAGTATTGTGTAAGCTCATTCAAAAGTGACCTGAATAACAACAGGTCTCCTCCACTGTAGAAGATGAACGTCCCCTGCAAAACGAGATCTTATTTTACTATCAGGGGTTCGTCCAGCCGTGATATAGACATGTATTTACTTAAAAGATGCAGGGGATCTGTTAAAAAGACAGATTGTTGGAGGGAATCCTAAGAAGTCACCTCACACTGATGGCAGCTGTGACTTCTACGTATGGAAATTAGGTCACACTATTTTCTCCATCTACAATCTACAAATAGACAATATTCACTATAAAACTGAATAACTGCACAAAGATGAAATGTAAACTTGTCAGAGTTGAAGTATAAACAGGTTTTCCAAGCAAAATCGACCACGAAGTTCAAGTCATAAGGTAACATAAAAACGGGGTCACCAGAGCAGAGCTTATGCAAGCGGCGCTGTTTATAAAAGTAAAGCGAGAAATAAACCCTTAAAGCTGCCCGAAAAGAGCCGTCTTACCTTGTGCTGGCTCTTCAAAGATTGTATTTTTGTCAAGCTCTAACAAAGAAGCATTTCTTCCCGTGGTTTTGGTGTGAGCTGGGTTCTGGTACCTGCAGTCTGTAAGATTCTCAAGTGTGCCTGTCCCCTTTTTGCTCCACTGTACTACTTTGTTTCATAAGAGTTGGACTCACTGCGCATGCTCGTGCAGCATTCGCGAGCATCGGTAAAGATCCAACTAAGCTCGGATGTCGAAAGCATTTCACCGTCAAAACAGTTAATAGTAGATTACAACAAAAAAAGAATGACCTATTATAAATTTAGTACTATTTTAATGGATTTACATATTAATGATAGTGTTTTTGTTTCGTACTTTTCGTTTGAATTCACAAGTTATAAGCTTTTTGTGTATAATTTCTACATGAAGCAGTATAAAAATAATTTGACTATCCAAATACATTGTAATTATTCGTTTGCATTAATATTCATGCACCCAAGATATTATAAGAGTTTCAATTTCATGTTAATAACGGTGCGTTATATAAATTACTACGACATATGAATGCAACACTATTCCTGTCAAACGTGAATGATGACGTAAACAAGTGCAAGGTTCCTATTGGTCGTTCTGACCTAATTTGCGAGATGCCAAGTCACGTTTAAGAAGCATGGAAAGGCGGAAGTTCTGTCACACTGCAACAGAGGCTGCAGCATATTCAGCTTGGAGTATGGAACAATATTTACAATAATAGTTATACTAATAAGGATAATAATAATAATAGTAGTCATTATAACAAGGACAAGAAGAACATAAGAATAATTTAGAATAGTTATATCCTTATAATTACATTAAAATAACCTTTTTTAATTTTCACGTTTTAATAATAAATAAATAGAAAAATAGCATGACGTTTATGGTGATAATTCTTTATTAGTAGCAGTAGTGTTCGGGTCTTTAAATATTTTCATTGAAATCTATTATCATTTCTGTCTCCCCTAGACAATTCTGTTTAAATTTTATATATGTAATTAAAAACCTTTAGCTTTAATAAAAAAAACAAAAAAAATTCTTAATTTTCTTTTTCTATTTTCTTTTTTTTAAAACTATGTTTTAATGTTCTTTAGCACTTTGTCGCACTGCCCCTGATTGTCTGTGCAAAGCACTTTGAATTGCCCTGTTGCTGGAATGTGCGGTATAAATAAAGTTGCCGGGCCTCTGTGTCTCAGGTATGTGGGATATTCAAACAAATGATTTTCTTTTTTTCAGTGAGGCAAAAAGTTTTATCCAATACCTAAATCACCAGTTGTGACCTTCATCCACCAGAGGGTGATTGTGACATGTAAACCCAATGGGTCTTCATCATTGTTCATTTCAGTCGTAATGACAGTTCAACGTAACCTGCGATACAACTCTTTGTGTGTGCGTTATTGTGAAAGGGTTAGGAGGAAATTCCAGAAGCACTCTATCTCCCCTGGGTGGGTGCTGACGTCTTATCTCAAGGTCTCAAAGTTATGCCTGCAAAATCATCAAATTCTTCAGTCTTTGGAGGTGTTGGTGTTTACGTCAGAGGGGAATGTTTTATTTCCCCTGCACAGTTATAACTCAAACTGTAAAAGAAATCTGTGAAACTTACGGTAAAATACCGGCAGCTGTGGTTGTCAGAATTTTACAGTTAAAAAATACGATCACTTTGTCACACAAGGCATTACGGTAAATTTACATTAAAAAAAACTCCAGATATAATATCAACCTGTTTAGATTATCATACTTAATCACATATAATAAAATGAAATAATAATAAATTGAAACCTTTTACTTAGACTGTAAAAATTGTCAGTAAGGAATACTGTAAAAAAAAATATAAGATCGATATATATAAGAAGAAATCTTAAAAAAAACTTTTTTAAGATTAAAATAATAATAATAAACAGGAAAAAATCTGTGTACCTGAGTGAAGAAACGGGTTTAGGTTCTTATGATTTAAACTTCAGCAAAAAGCATAACTCAAAAAAAGTTAAATCTTCCTTCGTGAAACTTCTTTGTTTCTAAGCTTAAAGCCAAATTCAATGTTAGAGACAAATACGGGGACAAACGTTGCCCCCTGCCATGATTCTCTACTCATTTCGGATGTTTTTGGAGAACTTCATGTTAACATTAATCCGATCCTGCAGAAATCATTGGGGGAAGAATTGAAACAAGCGAACAAATTCTGCACCACTGCCTTCCAATTTTCTCTTTTCTACTATGTTTCTCATCACAACTTCCTATTCCTATGATATAGTATGTTTTCATTTTTAGCCACCTTAAGAAAAATCTGTCTGTTGGAACCACTAAATTTCATCTTTGAATTTTCTTATTTTTGTTATGTTCAAAACTTTTGACTCTTCATTGCAATCTTGTGAATCTTTCAAAGTCAATGTTAAGAAGTGGCCTTTCATCATTTCAAACGTATGTCCTGTAGAGGAACTTTTGTTCTTTTTCTGGTTTTCGGTTCCCACGATAAAAAGTTTGACTCTTCTCTCACTACAGATCCCGAAGTCATCCACCAACATCAAAGTCCATGGAGACTCCTGTCTTACCTCATCTGTCAGCCTGCTATTACTTCAACAAACAAGAAGGGGCTCAGAGCAGATCCCTGGGGCAGTCCCACCTCCACCTGGAACCCAACCGTCACTCTTACAGCAAACATCAAGGCTGAAACACATTTTAAAATCAAATTAGACGTAAATTTAGGTGCAATTAAAGCAATTAAAATCAATGAACGTTTGAAAGTAACAAGAGCTGGAAGAAGCCATTTCTGTTTCTTCATTGAAATGCATTGCATGAGACCTCTACATGTCGAGACCTCTACATGTCGAGACCTCTACATGTCGAGACCTCTACATGTCGAGACCTCTACATGTCGAGACCTCTACATGTCGAGACCTCTACATGTCGAGACCTCTACATGTCGAGACCTCTACATGTCGAGACCTCTACATGTCGAGACCTCTACATGTCGAGACCTCTACATGTCGAGACCTCTACATGTCGAGACCTCTACATGTCGAGACCTCTACATGTCGAGACCTCTACATGTTGCCACTCACACAACATGGGAACCGATGGAGAAATCCAGTTTTAAATGATGATTCTGGTCGTTATAGACAAAGAAAGGATGTTAGCTGCCTCATTCTCCGCAAGGAAAATGTGTTTACAGATAATATAAACACCTAGGAAGCCAAAGGGAGATTTGAAAATGAGGATTCTATAAGAATTATTACATTTTTAGTGTTTTAAAAAAAAGGTTTACGAGGTGGAAACTCAAGAGCAGAATTTCAGGCACTGGAAGATTTTAATATGGCTAATTCTGATAAGTTCCCTTTTGTTATTTATCAAGGCAGTCGTTAAAAAACGTCAGCCGGAATCCGTGATGCAAGCGTCTGTGTGCTTACGCTAACGCAAGACGGTCAGTGGTGGAGGACAAAAACACCATAGGTCTTTCAGGGTCTCCTCGGAGGTGCTGACGTCTCGTCTCAAGGCCTTCTGGCGTTTTGACTTTACTGCTGCAAAAACAAAGGGCCGGTTTCTTCACACCTACAGGGAACCGAGTGGGAACAGTTCAGCATTAAAAAGTCCAAATCTCCCAGCCTCTGACAGATAAAAGTTTACATTCCCACCAACTCTATGGTAAATCATTTTTATTCTGTGTCTGAGACGTTTCAACGACATTATTATACCAGAATTCACGCCAAAGACTTAAAGACGGAATTCAAAAAATGTTCCAATTCTATTCAAATATTTATTTTTACACCTTAAATCTCTAAATCTGAGAATTCATTTGAACTTATGATTAAAAACCCGTGAGACCAACAAAGTCTGATTTATTTGACACAGTTCAACAGTTTTGAGTGAACTCCAAACTCCAAAAATTACATTTCTTAAATTACGACAAGATTGTGAAATTCATTTTTGCACCATTTAGTCAGCTGGACACTAATAATAATCCATGTTTGACAGATAATACTGGAACTACCAAACACAGTCATGTTTTTTTTTGTACATAGATCTGTAACTTTTCACACTTATAAAGTCATTTTAATCCGCAAAACTACGTTTGGAGTAAATCTTTAATTTATCTGGATTAAGTAAATTCAACAAATAATTTTTTGGGGATTTTGTCAATTTTTGGTGATGACGTCCTCCCTTCTCCTCCTCCGCCCGTACCGGTGTAATTAAATGTAGTCGGTAAAACTGAAGGGACAAAATTACCCAGATGACATCAAAAATATTAGATTTCCAGGTAGAGAATAAAAAAACTAACTCAATCTGCCAGAAGATGTTCAGAGGTTAGCCAGGCAGAACAGTTTTTACTGATGTAATTTACCCACAAATGGACGCCCCGATTAGGACCTGACCCATTGCAGTGGAAAACATTTTTTAAGGTTTAAAAAGGAAATATGTTTAAATTCAGAGTCACATTGTGAGAAAAAAAAAGGTTAAGTAAAGTAAAAGTAGTCTCTGACAGCAGGGGTTGAATTAAATTTGAAGTTATGTCCGAAAAGCAGTGTTTTTTGGGGAGTTGAGAAGCTCCCCCAGTGAGTAAAATACAAACTATCAGAGTAAAATATGACATGTAAATCTGGAGTCGAGTCGTATGCACCAAATTTGGACTAAATCGGACCGATGATAAAGGGTTTGCCATATAGTGGCGGAAATGTTCAAACATCTTTTCCCCAAATCAATCCAGTTCTTCCTCACTTTAAGGTCTACACGGATATAAAATCTTAAAATGAGCCATGAAATAATTTTTGAGTTCTTGCGTTAACTCGAAGGATCTGCAACAGCGATGATTATTCCATAATATCCCCGACTTTTTCGAGGACATAGAAATTAATATAGATGGCCTGTTTTCAGCGCTTTTCCCAACGTTGTTTTGAAAAGTGCGTGACAAATAGGGGAACTTTAATTTATAATAATGAAATGCTTGTTAACGAAATAAAAATGCTAGTTTTTTTATTTAGATAGATTTTGTGGGTTATATTATTGGCATTGGCATTATTTTTGATAAGTTGGCTTTCCCATCTTCATTTTTATAATTACTGTAGCTTAATATCGGGGCTCATTTCAACGTAAATATCTGAATTAAGTGTAGTTAATGTAGCTAATGAAATTTAAAAGTGTAACCAGCCCATCATTAAAGCGACTATAAGAACAAGACACGAAAAGGCTAAACCCGACCGAAGAAAATCTAGCTGAGCGAGCATTTTTTTACTGCAAGTTCAGCTTCACATTTATGCTAGTTAGGTAAGTTACAATGATGTGATTCTGTTGGCTTCATCGGTCCGTGACCTCCAGTGTGATCTGGATCGGTTCTCGGCTGAGTGTGAAGCGGCTGGTACGAGAGTCAGCGCCTCCAAATCGGAAGGGGAAAATGGACCAGGAGATGGACAGGTGAAGGTGGTTGTAAAGAAAGAGATGAGTCGTGGGGCAAAGCCCTCAATTTACCGGTCCATTTACGTTCCAACCTTCACCGATGGTCATGAGCTCTGGGCTAGAGACCGAAAGAATGAGGTTGAGGATACAAGCGGCAGAAATGAGCTTCTTCGTAGGGTGGCTGGGCTCAGGTTCAGAGAAGAGGTGAGTTCTGGGTCTCTCCCTGGCTCAGAAATCCAGAGGGAGTTCGTCTTACAGCCATACTCCTTTGCCTCAAAAGGAGCCATTTGAGTTGGTTCTGGCATCTGATCAGGACGCCTCCTTCTGGAGGTTTTTCAGGCACGTCCAACTGGGAGGAGACCCAGAACCCTCTGGAGGGAATATATATCTCGTCCGGACTGAGAAGCTCAGTAACCCCTGGGATGAGCCGGAGAGTGTTGCTGGGGAGAGGTAGGTCTGGAGATCCCTTCTTTGAGCGCCGCGACCCGACCCCGGATAAGCAGAAGAAACAACCTTCTTGTAACAGTCCTTCCCCCTACATTTCCCATGATGCTAAGATAGTTTATGTTATCGTGTGGTTCTAATGAAACGGCTTCTCAGTGTTAAAGTCATTAGGGCGAAGGTTCCAGGAAGTAAGCTCACCATGATGTACCGAGAAGCTCCTGTGACCCACTGAGGCGGCGCGAGTGAGAAAATAAAGTAAATTGAGAGTAAATAATGAGTGAGGCACGATGACGTGACGCCTGCAGTGACTAATGGCTGCTTTGACTCATCTATCCCCGGTCCTTCTGTCTGATTCAGCGCTCTTCTTCCGGGCCTGTGGAGGGCTGAGTCACCGCACAGAACTCTCGGCCCAGTCCGATTCACCGTAAGAACAGAAGTCCACACCAACAGAGGAGGAAGTACCCACATGGAAGATCAAACAAACACGGAGTCAAGCCCAAACAAAACCTTTCTTCGGTGACTCTGTGTAACCGATGAAGTTCTGATTTCCATTTTTTATTCATAAAGGTCAGAGGTCAGGGCTCCACTGCTCCAAAGACACTACAATGGCATCCTGAGAGAGTGGCGAGGAGAAAGCGACTTCTAACCTAGAAGGATATTAAGACCGGTCGGAATTTACCCACAACGCACCTCGACGACCCTCAGACCCTCAGAGACACGGACAGCAGGGGTATATCCCCGAAAAGTCTCCAATCTCCTGCGTTGTTCAAGAAATAATTTTGATTGATCTCGCCAAATGAAATATGACCTCTCCTGGTGACCTTTGACGACTCAAATAAACAATTTTCGTTACATGAAGTTTTGCATTTATTTCCAGCAGGAAGTGGGGAGACCTCTTCAAGGCCAAACAGACTTGTAGACTTGCTGGGACTCGAACCGGCTACAGCCTTCCACAGCTCCACCCACTGAGCTACAGCCACCCTGAATGAGTATCTACACAAACAGGTGGAGCTACAGGAGTTTATCACGATCGCAGGATCGACCAAATGAAAGGAGAACCAACTACAACACACCACAATCACAAATACTTTATTGATCCCCTCGGGGGGGAAATCGTTGGCTACAGATTGTCTTTAAAAAAAAAAACGGTAGAGTGGAAGAGAGAGAGAGTACGAATAAGAAATGTAGAACTCATGGATGTAACGTGAGTCTTAGTTACGGAGGGTGAGGCTTTGATGGACATAACGGCATTCATGTCATCACTTTATCAGTTTCATGACCAAACATAGAAACTCAAAGGTTCTGGAAACTTGAAATGTGCAGGAACTTAAACTGAAACCTCTCCTGTCCACAAACCAGAAACATCATGTTGACAGGATGTGCGAGCTTTTGACGTCTCCGAAACACATGTACATCCATGTGTCTTCATCTGACACTCAGTGATGCACACAAACACACACACACACACACACACACACACACACACACACACACACACACGCACACACAGCTGTCTCTACCTTGGGGAGGCCATGTGTCTGGCTGACTAAGAGTGGCGGAGGAGGCGGCGCCGCTCCGAACACGCTCCTCCACTCGTTTTCGCACCGAGAGGCCTTCCACTTAATGGCGGCGCCCACACCTTCCCTCTGCTCCTTCTGCTTCTTTTCAGGCCGCCCTGTCCTCCGTCTCCTCGCCGTCCGCCCGTGCCCTCTCACCCGTACATGACAGCAGTCTGCTGGTTGAAGCTGCAGCAGGAACCGATGCTTGTGAGGTCTACGTCACCTTGAACAGCTCATGTTCAACCGGTCCTCCTGCTGCTCCTCTGGCTGCTCCTCTGGCTGCTCCTCCTGCTGCTCCGGGGGTTGGGATGCCGCTGGAAATCTGAATCAGCCGTTTTTTACACCAAGGCTGTGACTTTGCACCAGGAGCAGCTAAGACTGTTTAAACTGAACTGAACTGAACAACGGTTTGTGTAGTAAAAACTCCAGTGTTTCCTTCCTGCGTCAATATCTGGACCATCCCAAACCCAAACCAATATCTGGTTTGGGTTTTTGGTTTCAATGTAAACACATGAAAATCCAAACCATCCAAAAAAATTGCTTTTACACTGTAATCGATGCAAACTAGGGTTCTGTTTGTCCCATAATGAGACTAAACACCTGTTTTTCACCAGGAAAAGGGGTAAGGGGGGTTTGACAATAGACTGGTGTTTAGAGGGGGGTTTATTTTTTAAATTTATTTCGTACTTCTTATCTTTTCTTTCTTGATTTATCTTCCTCTTTTTTTAATGTTAATAATATAAATGTGTAGATATTTCACCCTGACCAGGATCAGCGGTTGAATGAATGAATGTATCAAATTAATTATGATATATACCTGGTATTATGTTACATACCTGTAATATGGGGGGGGTCACACCTACAATCTTGTTCTTGATCAAATCTAACTAACACTCTAGATCTATGAGGTGTGTGAGACCTGATGGACATCCAATAAAGTTCTTTTACGCTGTATATAAACCAAACTATGCTAGTGTTTACTGGTGACGGTGGCCTGCTGCAACTTCTTGTAAAGGTCTGAATCATCCAAAACCATCGCTTTCACCCGGTGAACGAACTGAACCAGGGATCTTTATTATCCTCTTTTTATCTGAACAGAGTCCAACAGTTTAATTCCGACCTTGACCCGGGGGAAGTTTCAAACTAACTCAAACTTCATAGCCTGAAAGTCCAAAGCGAAGATGTAGGTGCGAGTCTTCTTTGTGAGTGTATCTCTGTCAAAAGCCTGCAGTAACTTCCTGTTATTAGCCTGAAACCATCCAAAAAAAAAAGTGCGTTCACACTGTACGCGGAGCGATCTCTAGTTCAGTTGGATCTGGACTCAGGCCACCTCTGACCCGTTGACCCAAGTCCGGCTGTTTGATCCTGACCTTGCAGGTTTCACACCTGCAGTTCTGTTCAGAGTCAAATGGAAAATTCCAAATGTATTGATCAGACCAGGCAGGAGTATTTCCTCATATTGAGTAAATTCCTATAATTGGTCCAAAAAAATCAGAAAAAATAAAAAAGTTTTGACACCGTAAATGAGACAAACTCTGGTTCCGTTTGATCTGGGTGATATTCCAGTGCCCGAAATTTAACAGAGAGCCATGAAAGCACATGGGGAGATTATATATTTATGAAGAACCGGATGTAGTAAAAAAACAAAAAATGGAGGGTCAACTGAAAAAAACGAACAAAATCATAAAACATCAGATTTATTTTTCTCAGAGTACGTGAGAAACAGATTTAGTACAAAAAGGTGGAAAACCTTGTTTTGAAAGAACCCTTCATGGTAGATTCTCATTGTTTGCTGAATTAAAGTAAATGTAGACTCTATATATGTATATATACAGTATATATACTGTTTCTATATAAACATATATACACAACAACAACTAAAAAACTCTGGGATTACAGCTGTTACAAGACTGGACCATTTTATTATTAAAAAAGTCCCACTAGCTAAGTTTGACCTCACACAGGACCAGCAAAGATCGGATCGGGTATCGGGTGGTTTTACTCCGTTAGCTTGAGTCCAAAACTTTCCTCTACTGGTTGATTTTCAAAAACACTTGACCAGAAAATTCCTGACTTGACGTCCTGGTTGGAGAGCTTTTAGGATTTACTTTGTGAGGAAGATTAGACAAAACACGTTACATCATCCATTCAGCATCTATAGGGCCCCGGTCCTGGTGTTCCCTCGGTCCTGGTCTATTATAGGATCACTCATTTTAGAACCTCAGTTGGTGGAAACTCAAACGATGAGCGATCCGGTGCTGATTGTGTTTGTTTGTCGCTGCGTTTGACGGCGTCAGCAGCAGCTTCCTTCTCCTCTGTCGTCCACCAGTTGAGGATTGACGATGCCTTGAGGTCCGGCAGGGAACGGGTCAATCCTAGACTGGACCGATAAAATCTCCTGCACCAACCTCCTGAAACACAATAGATAAAAACTGTTACCCCCGTAAAAAAGCTGCGTGTTTAAAATGTAGGGGTATGTGGCGAATGTGGCCGGAACCACAAGCTTTGGTTGACTGAACCTCCCTGCTTGGACTATGGACCAAATCGCTGCACCTTTTCTTCGCCCGAGGGTAGCGAGGAATCCCGGAGCCACCCATTTACCTCTCGACAATTTCCCGAGTCTGGTCTTCATGTTTTCCTTTCTTTGACTGTAAGGTTTCGTGCTCTGGGCTTTTCCTCCTGCTCGATGATAAGTTTGGGTTCTTTGCGTTTTAGAGTCAAATTTGTTTTTTTTTTTCTGGGGCACGTCTGTAATCAACATCAGAATTCAGAATAAATAAGAGGCTGATATAATTCATTTTACGTGTAACTTTTAACAGAACATATGGCTTAAGGAAAGTTTTAATACATCTAAAGGAATCTCATCCCTTGACAGGAAACTCGATGGAGTCGCAGACAGAGGCGTGATTTTCACACTTGATGGTTATTGGATTGGGGGAAGGATGAGATTTCAATCTGAAGCCCTTACAGCTGTGAGGGAATAGATTTTACACAGCGCGCCTTTAACTCCTATTCTTTAGCCAGACTGCCTAGTGACCTATGGAGCTCATCTCACTTACGTCATCGCCTCCCCAACGTTCTTGTTCTCTTTGACCGACGTAGACATCCATGTCACGAAGCCGTTGTCCTTACTGAAGGTGTTGATTCTGTCCGCCGACACGACCCTCTGGGGGAGGTCACACTGCAGCGGGAGAGAGAGAGCACGGGGGAGAGAGAGAGAAAGAGAGAGAGGTAGAGAGAGAGGTAGAGAGAGGTAGAGAGAGTGAGAGAGAGAGAGCGAGAGAGCGAGAGAGAAAGAGAGAGAGAGGTAGAGAGAGAGAGAGAGAAATAGAGAGAGAGAGTTAGAGAGAGAGAGAGAAAGAGACAGAGAGGTAGAGAGAGAGAGAAATAGAGAGAGAGAAGTAGAGAGAGAGAGAAAGAGACAGAGAGGTAGAGAGAGAGAGAGGTAGAGAGAGAGAGTTAGAGAGAGAGAGAGAAAGAGAGAGAGAGGGAGAGAGAGAGGGAGAGAGGGAGAGAGAGAGAGAGAGCGAGAGAGAGAGGTAGAGAGAGAGAGAGAGAGAGGTAGAGAGAGAGAGCAGGGAGAGGTAGAGAGAGAGAGTTAGAGAGAGAGAGAGAAAGAGAGAGAGAGGGAGAGAGAGAGGGAGAGAGGGAGAGAGAGAGAGAGAGAGCGAGAGAGAGAGGTAGAGAGAGAGAGAGAGAGAGAGAGAGAGAGAGAGAGAGAGGTAGAGAGAGAGAGCAGGGAGAGGTTTCATTTCAATATAAGATGTTAGTACCCCCAACATGGATGTTCTGTTTTCAACAGAGGTGGACTTTTAGTAGAATTACACAAAAAGCTTCTTGATGGTTGAAAATACAACAAAGACCAATATTGATATTTTGGAGTTGGTCTGGTCACAGCGGTAACAATTAAAAGGAAAGTCACAATTTTGGTAAAGTTTTGGTTGAAATATACCTTTATTTAATTCAAATTCTCTCTTTATTAGGCGTATACTACCTGATGGATTTGAAGAGACTTCGTAAAAAGGGCTGACAAGAAAGAATTTTCTAAAATATATAATTCAATATTTCATTCTATTATTCATAATAACTTAATGGATTTTGGTAAAACTTCTCAAAGGGTTTGGTACGTAACCTGTTGTCTTCTAGAGTGGATCGATGTATCGTGTAGCATCAGTACTCTGGTTTCACTTTCTGCAGCACTAATAAAGCAGGATTTTTAATCTTTTGATAAAACTCGATAAAGGGGTTTTGGCATGTCACAGGGGAACATTTGTTAAAGTCGAATGGATCCAGGCAAAGGGGCGGAGTCAGGCCTTTGGTTTCACTTTCTTTAAATTAAGCTAGGGCTTTTTTTTTTAATATATATATTTTGATCTTTCATCAGCTCCACCAAATGGACCCACCCACCTTGTTGGCCAGCAGGATGCATGGGATGGGGTCTCCGTTGGGCAGCATGGCCTTGTTGTCCAGATCCTGTTTCCAATGAGAGCAGTTGTGGAAGCTGGACAAGCTGGTGACGTCGAACATGACAACGCAACCCAACGCGCCTCTATAATAGATCCTGTTCATGGAAATGAAACGCTCCTGGCCTGGAGGGAGAACACGGGAGGAGTGAGTGACGCCTTTTGTTCCGGAATTCAGGAAATTCAGGAATGTTTTTGTTGAAAATTTTTTTTTTAATTCAGTAACCATGTACAAAACATTACGGTAAATTACCGTAAAAAATTTACGGTATTATTACACAAGTATATATGTTTAACTTGTTATCGCTGTAAAAGGAACGTTATCTTCTTGCTAATTCTTTTTTTTTTACTGTTAATTTCAATGTACATACCAGAAAAATCTGTAAATTAGACAGAAAATAAACCAACGACTTTCTTGTTACGTTAGATTATTTTCTTAGTTTGTATTGTCACGATTAAAGTCTTTGTTTTCCACATAAAGTTAAGTTATTACGTTCATTTGCAGTAGCCTCTTTAAACATAATTCACCTTTTTACCACAGGGATACACGGTTTTTATTTTTACGGTTTTTCACTGCCGCCATTTCACAGTTTTTTACTGTAATTTCAACAGGCAATTTCATTACAGTGTGGGAAGATTTCATTATGAGCATTATGGAGAACCTTTAATCGTCTCATGCAGCAGGCAGCTACAGATGTTCCATACCTGCAATGTCCCAAAGCTGCAGCCGAACTTTCTCGGTATCCGACCAGTGCAGGACTTTCACGGAAAAATCCACTGAGGAAAGAGAGAAACTCCACGTCAGAGACAGAGTGAGGCAAGAGAGTTGAAAGAGAAGTGAAGATGATAAATACACACTTCAGATAGAAAAACACAAAAGAGGAACAAAAAAAAAAATCAGAGAAAGCAGATTGAAATTTACCCACTAAAAAACAAAAAAATCTAAAAACGCAATGCCTGCTGGGAATCAGCGTCTGCTGCTTTATAACCACTGCTGCTGGTTGCTGGATTTCCTACAGCTACCCAACAGTTACCTTTTGTTAATTCGATCAGAAAGTAATCCTGGACGATTGTTTACTTATCTATAACCTGTCAGCAGCAACAACAACAACAAGCAGACACTCCTGATGGCTGGAGATCAGCCTCTGACGGGGTTCATGTCCAGACTCTGACCCGACCACTCCAGAACTTATATTCCATTCTCTTCGATCCATTCAGAGGAGAACCCGCTCTTGTGTTCGGGATCGTTGTCTCGCTTACAGACTGGTGACCTGACATTCTCCCTTCGACTTTTCTGCTCGAGAAGCAGAGTTCGTGTTTCCTTTAATGATTGCGAGTCATCGTGGTCCTGAAGCAGCAGATCCTCTCCACAACGTTCCACTGGTACCCTAATGTTTGACCGTAGGTCCGATGTTCTTCTAGTGGAATGCACCAGTTGGAACCGGACCCCTGCCTTCTAAAGGATGAACTTTCCTCTCATCAGCCCAGGAACAATTCTCCAAGAAGCTCATGAAGGCATCTCGTGACAAAACTTGCTTAGCAGGGGCTTTCTCCTCCACACTCTCCCATAATGCAACTTTACTACTCTTTGTTACAGTGGCGCCATGAACTCTGACCTTTATCGAGGTGAGAGGTCTGCGGTTCCTTGGATGTCTTATATGGATCTTCTGTGACTTCCTAATGAAACTTCACGGTGCTCTTGGAGGAATTAGGAAAGGTTCTCTTTGGTTCCAGGTCTTCTCCATGTGTAGATAATATGTCTCACTGTGGATCTGTGGGGTTCCAGAACCTTGGAAAGATCATCGGAACTCTTACCAGACTGATGGATCTCAGTCACCTTCTGTAATTTCCATTAATTCTGGCGTATTGTGAGACCTAGGAGCCAACTTCCTGCTTCTGAAGATGGTCCATTGACGTGAGGATGTGACTGAACAGGGCTGGTAGTGAACAGATCCGGTGGTTCTAGTCCAACAGTACCAGTTATAAATGCGGTTTTGTCAGTTTTACGGATTTGGATTCCAAGGGGGCGGAGCCTCTTTCACACAGACATGGTCATTGCCGTACTTACTGTATACGATACAACAAGAATATACCAGCATAAGACTTAAGAAGGTGAATTTCTCAACACACACAGAGAAAAAAAAACCCAACAGCCCTCCATTTATCTGAGAGTGTAAATATTTGTCAAACTGGAGGTGGTTATAAAACGCTGATACCAAACAAACCCACAGAACAGCGATAAGCTGCAGCAGACGTACCTCCCATCGTTATCTTGTACGTCTTGTTGAAGTGTCCACTGACGTAGCGATGAACAAAAGACGACTTCCCGACCTCGCCATCGCCAACGACCAGTATTTTCAGCACGCACTCCATGATCGTCATGTGCCGACACCTCAAGGTTCCAAAGAACAAACACTCCGCCGGAGCCCGTCTGTGCGTCTCAACGCGAGAACTGCCCTTCCTCAACCTCTTCAGCTCTTCACGTATCCACTTAAAACCTCAACTTCCTGGCTTCTTACACGACGCTCCGCATATCCTGACCTAGGAACGGGTTTGTCTGCCCAGCTCTCTGCGTGTGGGTCCGCACTGAAATCTAGTTTTGCTTTCTAAAAGGAAGTTCCCGACGCCATAAATAGCTTGGCATCATAAACCACACCTTCATGCAACAGAGAAGTAGGAAACTGAGGGTGGAAGAATCTCTGCAGGGCTCCCACTCCACTTTGAAATCTGAAATCTTCTGAAAGCCAAGTTAGAACTTCTGGGCCAGTAGATCTGGGTTTGTCATTCTGTTACTACTGGACCACACAGAATCAGGACGCAAAGGCGAGACTCCAGAACACAGGAAGTGGCGTAATAAAACTGAATAAAAGTAAACTTGAACCTTTTTCATCTTCTGATTTTGGTCGTTCCCTTTCAGGTCCTCACAACAGATCCATTGTTTCCATCTTGCCCTGTCTTCTGCATCAATCTCTGTCACAACAACCAACTGCATGTCCTCTCTCACCACATCCAGAAACCTCTTCTCTGGCCTTCTCCTTCTTCTCCTGCCTAGCAGCTTCATCTTCAGCCTCCTTCTACCAGTAGATCAACTATCTTCTCTTCACGGGTCAGAACCATCTTAGTCTGTCCTCTCTGACTTTGTCTCCAAGACATCTAACCTGGACTGTCCCTCTGATGTCCTCCTTTTTTGATCCTGTCCATCCTCCTCACTGTCAGAGACACCGTCTCTACTCCATCCAGCAGAGCTGCTCTCACCACCATCTTGGAAACCTTTCCCTTCACTCCTGCTGCTGCTGCTCTTCCGTCACAGATAACTCCTGACACTCTTCTCCACCAGCTATATATTTGTACATATTTTGTCCACCTCATTGTCATTTATTTTTTATAATCCCTTTACAGTTCCTTATTTATTTCCATTACTGCTTTTGTCTGTCTGCTATGACTCCATACACCAAAATCTTTTTTTTCTTACGGTTCTTTTGTTAATATTGATCCTTCTCCATGTGTGTTGAATCATGTTTTGGTCGGACCTGGATTTTAAAAAAACAACATAAGTAACGGAGGCAAAAGACGTTAATTAGGTGTGGGTGTAGAATCCCCCGCCAAGTCCATCACACCTGCTCGCCCTCCTCTCGTCTCTCCTGCCTCACCCGCCCACACTGACACATTTGACGGGGACCACCCATGGCGTCGACCAGCTGTGCTGCTGTTCCTGACTAATGACCAATCCTCTGCTGGGATGTTGTGATTTCATGTCGTCTGCATGTCTTGGTCCTCTTCACAGTCTGTGTATGAAAATATGAGGCCGGGTTTCTGTGTTTTTCTAAATATCAGCTCGTGAAAGCGTTAAAACTTCTTGCTCGGATGAGTGACGTACGGCGTCCACGGCGTCTCACTGGTTGCCGTGGTGAATATCAGAATCGGAGCTCAGTTGTTCTGGGAGCAGAAGGCCAAACTGCAAGCGTGGACCCCAGAAATTTCCTGTATGGAGGAATGCTCTAAAACGTCATCACACACTGGGAGAATCAGGGCTGGTTATGCGGCAAAAAGGGGGCGGAGCCACATATTAACTAAGGGGCAATAATTGCAATAATAGAAAAATATTGGTTATATCATAAATATGTAATGTTTCTTTCAATGATGTTACTTACGTAAAAAGATTTGATTTCTGTGAATATTTTGAATTCGAGATCATAGATGTAGACAATAATCTCATCTTGCTCATTTATTTTTTTAAAGGTTTCCAATAACTCCCTTTAAATCACCTGTACAGTCACAAAGTACAAAATACTTTTTTTTTTATCTGAAAGTGGGTCAATTTATTCCCAATAAATGTTATAATAGCATGCTTGAAATGGTTAGTGCATTAATATATTATTATTAGTTTACGTACAACAGAAAGTGTCCTGGAAAAATTAATTTTGAGCTTTACTGGAGTATATTTAAAAAAATAACAAGAAGACATGAACCTGTAGTGAACAGAAGAGACCAAGTGAAATGAACTCCAAGGCTGAGTGCAGATTATTTAAAATTCAAGAAAATTAAATCTGATGGTCAATATACAATATAGTCTGATTCTGAAATCAAGGCAGCAATAAAACCACAGTCGGGCTTTGCTGGAGGCGTGCGTCCTCTCTTTGGACCTTTACTGACCCCTAGTGGCTACTTCACAAACTGCAGCATCGTCTAGATTTTCTCCATGCATGAAATCAAGCCTGGACCTCGTGATCCTCTGAAAACAGAAAGCCATTAAATGAAATGGGTCCGAACCCACATGTATATATACTGAAGTGGAAGAACTGGATCATTGGGATCTCCCACTGAATTCTTGTGGTTCAGAATCATGTCGCTATAATTCAAAAACAAAAAAAAAACAGAAAGTTTTTTAGTACCTCTGTGATGTAACAACGTAGTTCTAGTTCCTCTGTGGCATAATGAAGTGGTTCGGGTGCCACTACCGCTGAATTTGATGTCTTTGAATTGTGGATTGATGTCTGCAAAGTCTCTGACATGGGTCTTTGATGTCTTTGATGTCCTTGGCATGTGACTGATGTCTTTGATGACTCTGCCATGTGACTTGATGGCTTTAATGTCTCTGCTATGAATCTTTAACGGTTTCTAATCATTCCTATTTTGAAACTGCTCTTTGTTCACAGTAGAGAAAAACCATAATCTTAATTATGATATTGTTTTTAAAGTTTATATGTAAATATTAATGTAACACTTTTAAAAATAAAAAAAACAATTTCATGGTTTCAGAGATCCATAATTAAATGAGTGAGGAGAGGTGATGAAAACATGCCATCGAACGCTAACGTTGGTTTCTTAACGTTTGTTTGGGTCCCCATTGGTTGTTACCGTTGTAACCGTGGTAACAACCTTTATTCCTGGGGTTCACACCTGAAACGAATGACACCAAAGTAATAATAAGAATAACTCTTTGTGAGATCAGTAGGCAGCTCCTATAAAAACACCACCAGGACAAGAAACCTTAAAGGGACAGACACCAAAAAGGACTGAACCTTTTACACAACACAATAGTTTGTTTGTGTGTCAGTTCAGCTCAATAACCTTATTTTCCAGTCTTTGACCCACAGAACTGGATCGCCAGGCATCGTTCAGTTTGGACTCGTCTGTGACTCCTTCAGGTTGTATTTGTCTGCTGCGTCTTATTCAAGTCAGTTTGGTTGATTCGACGTTTTCTTACATCCGTTAGTTTGAACCTATCGGTTCCAAAAAAAAGTGGCGCGATTCAGTGAGTTGTTTTTGTGTTCACGATAAACGAGTGAGCAGCGGCAAATTGTTGCAAGCGGGGGGATTCAAGAAATGTCTGTCATATCAGTGTGAATAGACCCGATCAGGTGCGACTTTGCTCAGATTATGTTCATGGTGCAACGAAAACTAAGCCTACGCTGTCATCCCTGGCTGCAAGGGTATATCTCAGAAAGGCCCACAAATTATTCACCAAGTTTGGACTAAATCAGACCAATGATTGTGAAATTATGGCCTGAAAACCTTTGGAGCTCCCCCTAGTGTCAGAAATCTGCAATTAACCTTTACCAAAAATCAATCCAGTTCTTCCTCGCACTAAGGTCTATGTGGGTATAAAATTTGAAAATGTATTTATTGGAGTGACAACATAATGGTTTTCAGAAATTAAGCTGTTTTTGGGACATGGCTCCTCCCACTTCAGGGTTTGATATATAGGCTAGTGCTAATGCTAACAAATAATGCAACCAAAGGTAGCAGCATTTTTCTGTTTCTGACGTATTGTGTGGCAATAAGAATAATAAAGTGAGGAAGACTCTCCGAACATCAGGACTGCATGGACAAAATAACTCTTTGACTATGTCCTTTCCCACAGGTCGACCACTCCTCATACAAACGCGACATATGACTGCCGGGTTTCACCTCCCACTCCTCCTCCTCTCTGCTGTCATCCTCCGTCTGCTGTTATCAGTAAAATGTGAGGATGAGGAGCTTGTCGACACCTGGGTCATTCATCACAGCACCGATTGCAGCGCCACCTGTGGGATTGGCATTAAAACGCAGACCCTGTGTTTACACAGAAAGGTTTCCATCGCAATCAACCCAACTGAGACCGACAGCAAAGGGGAGGTATCAGAGAGACGTCTTACACGGTGAATAAAATACAAGATGGAAAAATAACGATTATTATCTCTAATCACGAGGAACCGCTTCCTTTTCGAAGGCGCCTACCGACTGCTTTGACCGTCGGGTGAAGTGTCAGGCCTCGTGGCAGTGTGGACTCAGGACGACTACCATGTTTGCGGGCGAGAAAATGCAGATGGAGTGTCTGGGAGAAGTCATGAAGTCGGTAGCGATCTTCACCTCGAGGTAAAGGTGGAGGCGATGTGCTTTTGGTTGTGTTGGTTTGGAAGATACTGCCGTCTCATTCTGGACAGCAAAGGTTTCCTCGGAATTTGTGCTGGGTAAGCCTTCCTCCATGATGCGTTCATGTACGGTGGGTCACACCCAAGGTAGTCCCATCGATGTAGTGTGGAATCACTACATCATCGCGTTTCAGTGCAAAAAGAAATCTACCCTCCACCGGCACGCGCGGAAATTCAAACTGCGTTATGAAAATAAGCAGATGTTCTATCAGGGTTGGGCCGGGTGGGTCACCGGTAAAGGTTTGTAAAGGTCACCTGATGACCTTTGCATGGGCCGGTCCGCGCCCTGACAACACAGCGTGGTTTGGCCGCAATGAAGACAGGCCCTCCGGTCCGTCCTGAACCAGTAATGGGCCTGTAATGGCTGCTAATGACCCGACAGTTCCCTTTGCGAGGTTAGCATCTTCCCACCCAACAGTAAACCCCCCGCCTCCTCCCCCGCACCATCACAACAACCAACAATAGGAATTGTTGTTGCTGGAATGGATTTTTTAACTTCATAATTTATTTTGATATCGTAACTTAGTCGCAGATCGTGTTTTTTTTTACGTCTTTTTCGACAGATTAATCTGGTTATTTTGGGTTTTTTGGGGGGGTCAATCAAGAACCAATTAATTTCTCGACATAAGTTCTTCAGCTACAGGAACATTGGTTCGATTTATAGTCGTGCACCATGGAACGAGTTAACGACTATAGTATGTATCCAACTGTGTGTTTTTTTAATTCATTATCCGTAACTGCTAAATCCCGCTCAGGGTCGCGGGGCTGGAGCCTATCCCAGCTGACGTTGGGCGAGATGCGGGGTACAGCCTGGACGCCGCAAAGGAAGGTCTGCAGAGGCGGATTGGAACCGACCAAATCTAAATTAGAGTTATCTGTTCTGTGGCGAGAAATGCCAACCAGCTCGTCAAAAAGTCATTTGGTTTATAAATTTTAAACAGAGAAGAAAGAAAAATGGAGGAAAGATGAAAGAATTATTCCAACAGCAGATGCCGGATAATTTGTCTTTTAGAAAGTCTTTGGCTGGCGCTCAGACCTTTTTGGGGGGAATTGTGATTGAAGGTTCTCTGCTCTGTGCAGCAGAACCCATTATCAGGTTTCCTGGCTCAGATCCCCCTTCGTGGGCTGTGGAAACAAAAAAGAACCGGTTCCAAATCAGACCCAGTTCCCAGCCCGGGAACTGCCTCGGTAGAAATGCAGTATGTGATGTTTTATTTTCGGTCTCAGGGTGAACTGGCATTTCGCTCGAGGAGTAATCACCATAGATGACTCTCTGTTTGCTCATCTGCTTCTTCCTAACGTGGACCCGATGATTCTGGACCCCATCACGGAGGAGGATGCAGGTAAATACCCACATCGTCTCACCTTCGCCAATGACATTAAGCCCCAAGACAACTGAATTGTTCAGGATGGACACTTAGAGAAGCGAGTCCGGGGTTTGCATCACTTTTAAGGCTTAATTTAGTGAATTAAACGGATATAATACACAAACATTTCATGATGTTTTGGTTAGGCGTATTAGCTTTCATTAATTTACATGTCACGCGGTCATGTGACTCAGAATAAAAGGTTTATCAACATTTTGCAACACGAAATGTTTGTCTTAATCACCAACCCGCATACTGACTTCAGGTGTCGCCATGGCAACGTGTACACAAGAGTCAGAACGGCAGATATAAAAGCTATTTTACTATTTTGTTTTTGCTGCTTAAGAGTTTTCTTATCTCTTAATCACCTCGTTTACCGCAGGTTCTGGTTTATTAAACCGATTCGCTTTTTCTTTCTTTTTCCCAACACTAAATGTTAACATTACATTGTGGCGTTATTTTAAAAAAATCTTAACCATAGGGACTGATAACTCTTTGATCACGTGTCAAACTCAAGGCTCGCGAGCCACATCCGGCCCGCACAACAATTATATCCATTCCATGAGTCAATATATAACTTTTATAATAACTCACCCGCTGGTATACAGAACAAACACCACAGATACTACAAGTCCCAGAATGCTCTGCGATAGCCTGCGCGTCAATCAAAAGCGCCAGCGCTTCTCCTCTGTCGTCAGAAACCAGCGTTTATCCAGTAACTCCGGTGAACTTTAGCCGAATCCTTAGAGGAGATGCTACGGAGGCCGGGAGGGGATATAGATAAGTTCTTGTTTCCAAACGATGATTAATAACCTTAAGAGTAAGTCAGAGGCGCGTATAATTAAATAGAACGCACGTCTTAATTAACTGGCGAGGTGCGTTCACGTCCTCCAGCTGTTCAACGTATGTGAAATAAACCTGTAGGCTGTTCATGCCTACTCTTACTCTATTATTATTATTATTATTATACTTACTCTATTATTATTATTATTATTATTATAATACTTACTCTATTATTATTATTATTATTATTATTATTATTATTATTATTATTATTATTATAATACTTAATCTATTATTATTATTATTATTATAATACTTACTCTATTATTGTTATTATTATTATTATTATTATAATACTTACTCTATTATTATTATTATTATTATTATTATTATAATACTTGCTCTATTATTATTATTATTATTATAATACTTACTCTATTATTATTATTATTATTATAATACTTACTCTATTATTATTACTATGGAAGGAGAAAGAAAGCGCTGAATCTGCACAACCATTAACCAGGGCTCATTTAAAATTCCTTTTTTTGTTGATATTGTTAATAAAAATAACCCCAAAACGATTGATTTTATTCTTGTGGATAAAAACTTGCCATTGGAAATTATTTTGTGAAACTATGCTGATAGAGAAGAAGACGTAACAATTAATTCTAATGATCTATTTTGAATTTAATCTGGGAATTTAAGTGTTTTTCTATTTAGTTAGTTTGTTGAGAATTCTATCAAATGAGTAAAAATAAGAATACAATAATCATAAAATCTCTGATTGAACATGGCAAATTGGAGTCCTATTCGGCCCCAGATGTGGTCTCCGTCTTTAATTTTGGCCCCCTCTGTGATTGAGTTTGACGACCCTGGTCTAGATGTTCCAGGTTTTAAATCCTGGTGAGCTGGCGGGCGTTCGTTCATGTTCGTTCTTCAAATTTGGGAACTAAATATCTTGATATCTTGGCGTAATACTCCTTTAAAATATTTAAATGAATGTGTAATGTGAATTAACCAAAGATAGCTAATTGACCAAACGTGTCACATTTAGGTACCTACTGCTGCAGAGTGCGTTCCAGTCAACACGTAGTGAAGGAGATTTACTGGGGCGTCCGGGTTTTGCCCAAAGGGGTGTTTGATTTGGACTATGAGAGCTCCAAGCCGGAATGGGAAACCCTCCAGAACCAGACCGTGACAGTACAGTTTGAAGATGACATGGATCTTGTCCACTCAGTAGGTTCGGTTTCATATCAATGAAAATCTTGTCAAGCAACCAAAAAATAAATTGACTAAAGATAAGCTAAACATTTTTTTTGGTTGAAGAAATGATGGTTCTCATCAGCGGTTCTTTCCGGTTCTGTCTGAACGCACAGGTTCTGCTCAGCTTGGGTGTCGCCGGCGTCTTTGCCGGAATAATCCTGCTCAGCCTCCACTGGATTCTGCTGAGGAGGAAGACAACCGTTGTGTAACCTCTGCGTCAAGAGTATAGCATGTGTTTGTAAAATACTTTTGATTTTAAAATCATTTTTTGGGGAATTTTCTGTCGTTTTTTTTTATGTCCTTATGAAGAAGTTTACAGTAAAACGTTTTTTGTTGTTGTTGTTGTGGTAATTTAGCGTAATTTCTTTTATTTTTGGTTAATTGTCTGGAATTAAAAAATTTTTTTACAGTGTAATATGAAATTTATACTTGCTTAATGATTCAAATCGGTTATATAAGATTATTTCTACAGAGAAATTGTGTTAAGAAGATGGTTTGTATTTGTGTAATAATGTCGGTTTCCAGTTTTGAAAAAAAAATCTGAATTTATTGTCATTTGATTTGATTACAATAAAAACGTAACGGTAAAGACTTTGACTTTTTTTTGAGTTTTTAATGGAAATTTACCATAATATCTTGGACATTGTGACTGTATTTTTATCTCAAAGTTCTGGCATCCACAGCATCTGGTATTTTTCTGTACATTATCTGTTTGGTTTTTTTTTAGTTGTATGAAAAACAAACAATTTCAACCATTAAAACAGTTTATACAATAACATCTACAAGAGAATTGGGCTAAAAAAAATATTTTTTAATATTTTTTTTAATGGAAATCTGAATTTATCACAATTTACTGTAATTTTATGTAATTAATGATCTAATTATAAATTAAATGTATTATTATTATTATTATTATTATTATTATTATTAACTGTAAACATGTTTACTGTATATATGTTGTTTTTGCGCTAATGTCAAGTACATAAATGGCGGCTGTACTTTCATGACCAAATTCTGGCAACCACAGCTGCTGCTTCTTGACCATAAATGATATGGTATCTTCTTTTACAGTGTAGAATGAAAACGTCAACCATTAAGTAAGAGTATACACTAATTTACACAAAAAGAAGATTTCAAAAAATAAGGTTCGAACATGTGAAATAATGATTGAAAAGAATAATCTGAATTTATTGTCATTTGACGCCCAATAAAAGATGAACTGTAAAGAAGTTGACATTTGTCAGTTGTTTATGGTATTATATAGCTGCCAACTACTAATAGCTGCTAATTACTACTAGCTGCCGAATGCTATTAGCTGCCAAAGGCCTCCAGCTGCCGAATGCTACTAGCTGCAGATTGCTACCTGCTGCTAAATGCTTCTAGCTTTATTTTCATCCAGTGATTTGAGTGAACAGGTTTTTCTTCCACTCATTGCATTCTTGTCTGATGAAGAGCAGCAGGAAAACTGACCAGCTGGAATCTACGGTCGAATAAAAACATCATAGTTGCCTTTAATTGGGTCGTTTTTATTTCTATACCAGTTGATAGTTTTAATTCATACACAGACAGAAGTTGCAGAAAACATACAAGTACACTCAAAATTTTTTAATATTAACCATATAATATATTTATATTTGGTTGATAATGATGAAGATGATCAATTAAATTAATTATTGGTAGGAAATTAACATTGTTTTTTTTTATCATAAATAGTAGGTCATCACTAAAAGTGAATATAACAAAAGAAACAGCTGGATAATGTATATTTATATATTTTATACGTTAAAGTTACTATTAAGTTACTTATGATGAAGGCCTGGCTGCTATTATTGTTATTATTATGCTATTTACTCGTTTTAATTTTCGGGTTTGAATTTTATTGATTGTTTTACCTAAGAATACATATTTATTTTGTGACTCAGATGTATTTATTTGCGATTGCATTGGTTTTGTTCATTAATTTCGCCATCTGCTGCCGTAACTAGCCGCCGTCTCGCTGAGGAATCGTTGCCGGTTTTTATGAGACTCACAATAATAATAACACATCCAACTGAGACGGAGGGAAATGACTTTGCTGGTGAGTTATTTGGGGGAGAGCGGATAAACGAGGGGGAACAGATGTAATTACCATCGTGTGTTTACCATAATTCATTCATTTCCCTGTAGCTTTGCGCCGCCGCACCTCCACCGACATCCTTTCCCTCCATGTTTTCAGATTCAACATCCCCCCTGACAGACAGAACTGTTTCTCCCGGCGCTCTCAGCGCACCAACAATCCGATTACAGCCGCACACCGGCATCACGGAACACATTATTCTCCCCACGCAATCGAATCAGCGGATGACCCCTGTCTCCAGGCCACGGCTGAGCCGTTCTTACGCGGCGGTAACATCTCCGATTATTCAAATGTGGAGCTGCGAGGAGGCCAGTGACCTTCGCTCCAGGAAAAGACTGGATGGCAGCCGACGGTGGCGATGGGGCCACGGCCCTTCTCGACTTCCTGTTTGGGCTGACCGCTTCGTTAGGAGGGACGCAGGAGGGGCATTGATTTCAAACTGTGCCTCCTCGGCTATTCAATTCAAAATCACTCTGTTTGCCCCCGAGGGGCAATTAAGAGAGACGAAGAGCAGCGCACATCAATGTACACACAGGACAACCCACACATACCAGACAGATGAGATCAAATAGGGGGGTCAGGAGGGCCTTTAAGCAGCCCCCCTCCAGGGGTCGGATGATCGGAAGGTTTTCTGGCGTGTCAGAAGTTTTGGCAGGGTATCGACTCGATCGGCTGACGTCAGCGGCTTCTTTTCTCTCACCGCGCCTTTGGTGTGAAACCAGCGAGTGAAGGAGAATGAGGAGGAAGTCATTATGATCTCAACGAAGGAGCAGCAGAATGTTGTGAAAATGTCTTGCTGACATTTTCTGAGAGACTCTTCTGTGTGAGAGGAAAACTTCAGATGGTTATCAAAGACGGTGCCACCGTTGAAGTGCCCTTCACTGGAACAGGGTCACAGTGGAGGGCAGTTCCACCGGACGGTGCTGCCGCTCCCAGAACGTTCACTGAAATATTTTAATATACTGGGACGGTTAGATGGGCGAAAAGTCACTTCTGGACCGTCTGCGCGTGTCTGAAAGTGTTTCGGATTAGATGAGTGGATGCGTGTAAACACTGGGTCGTTAAAGACCACGGGGCGTGTCAAGAGATGCGACCGACACTGACAATTCCTAAAGGAAAAAAGTTATCGGTGTAAACCCACCTAACGATGCACAAAGTAAACCCTGTCACAGTTTAGATTGTTTCCGAGATACCCTCACCACCAGTTCAGTCCTCTCACACGGTGTCACAAATCTCATCCCGCCTCAACTTTCTTGTTGTCGTTGTCACTTTTAACGCCTTCCTGTCCCTTCAGTCTAACACCTCAAATTGAGCCAATCACAGCCGGTCGTCTCACCCGGGTGTAACGTCAGTCACAGAGCTGGTTTTCTCCTGACTCTGTTGTCAGGAACTCAATACCACCGACTCCCCATGGCAGAGGCACTAGAGCAACGCCAATACAGCAAAGAAGCATTAGAGCGACATCATTAGATCACAGGCACTAGAGCAACGTCATTAAATCACAGGAATACTAGAGGTATTTACACCACAGAGGAACTTGAGCAACCTGATGACACCACAGAGGCACTAGAGCAACATCATTACATCACAGGTAGTAGAGCAACGTCATTACATCACAGAAGCACTAGAGCAACATCATTAAATCACAGAGGCACTACAGCAACATCATTACATCACAGAGGCACTGGAGCCGAAAACATTTAAATGCTGGGTACCAATAATTTTGCATTAGAGAAAAAAAAAAGTACATACAAAAATAGTCATCTCATTTTTTTCAAAATAGACCAATAAGGGGACGGTACCAACGCATCCTTTATTTTGTCAAAGTCTGAACAAAGATGTTGATAATGGAAGAATCTGTGATTGTGTAGCTTATAAATAAAAAGATACAAACGCTGAGGCAACAAATGTTTTTTATTTCACTTGTCTTTCATGTTTTCTGTCGGCCGTAGCCAAACTTCATGTCTTGCATGGAAATCTGCTACACCGCCCACGATGGTTTCAGGTCCTCAATCATCTACGCTATCCAAACTGCTTTCAAAATTGCGGTCACAAAGTTTCAGTGGGTTCCATTAATTCTGTAGGAGGTTGCCGGTTCTTGTTTCTAAACCTGGAAGGCTTTGTTTACTCTGCGACCAGTTTCCCCCCCGACTTTCTCCTTGTTTTACGTTAGACTCAGGTTCCGTAACAACCAGCTTTCTTTCTCCTCACACAATGCGAGACTTTACTAAATTTATGAAGGCAGAGGGTTTTTTTTGTATTCTGATCATGGTTGGTTTAGACTATTGAAAACAAAAATCCAATTATTCCAAGTGCGCATAAATGTGAAAATGACATACTAATATCAATTTCAGGCGCTGCAGTCTGAACACGACACACTGAGATTTTAATGCGGAACAAAGCCGGCAGCGTGTTTAAAAAAAAAACCCCAGTCCTCATGATTTAATTATATAAATCTCATTTATGGTCATGTGAATGGAGGCCAAATCATGAACCGGAGAGGAAAGAGTGGAAATGAAATTCATTTATTCGATCCTGGGGCAAAGAATTATGTGCACAGATTTTGTTTTATCCCTCTCCACCTTGCCTCAACTCCGGAGAAAAGGTGTAAAAATAAAGAAATAATAAAAACAGTCAGCCAGGTGAAGAAACTAGGCCTGTGCTGTCGTCCCCAATGGCAGGTGAATAACCCCCGAAGAGTCCCCTGTTCCTTCCGTTGTACAAGCAAAACTCCTCTAACTCCTCAAATTAAATGTTAAAAAATTATTTCCACAGCATTGTTTTGTGAAAAGAAATCCAAGAAGTGAGTAAAATTTTACTAAAAACTACAAACTCCTCGGTTCCATTCATAAGCACCATATTTTGGCTACATTGGATAAGTGGTTGAGCAATGATGGCCCGAAAACATTTGGAGATAAAGCTCCCCCTAGTGTCAGAACCACACAACCCACCTATCGTGAAACAATCCAGTTCTTCCTCGCACTAAAGTCTCTAGAGGTATAGGGTTTGAAAAAGATCCAAGAAATAGTTTTTGTGTTTTTGTGTCCAGAAATCAAAGTTTTTTGTTAAAAAAAAAAACTCCTCCTAGTGAGTAAGATATAATAATAATAATAATAATAATACATTTAATTTATAATGCACTTTACATTTGGAACATAAATTACATATACATACATATATTTGATCCATAAAATAGTTTGTGTTTTTATCAGGGAAATTGATGTTTCGTTAAAACAAAAAGGAAGAAGCTCCCCCTAGTGAATAAAATATGAGTAGCTAGAGTAAAGTAAGATATTTATAAGGTAGATACTCTTGTCTCGATTCATATTCACCAAACTTGGACTGAATCAGACCATATTTTGGGAAATTAAATGCACCGAAAACTTTGAGATAAATATCTTCATAAGGTCAAAAGTACACCGACCTTTCCCAACATCAACCCAGTACTTCCTCCCACTGAGGTCCTCGTGGGCATAACGTTTAAAAAATGGATCCATGAAATAGTTTGGACTTGTCTTGCTAACACGAAGGACTCGCGGCGGTCTTGGACACGGAAGCAGCGGCGACGATGATTCCATAATACCTCCGACTTTTCAATAAAAATCAAATGTCAGGCGGAAAGTAAACTTCGCCATAAGATAACCTGACATTCAGCTTCGTTGCGTGGACCTCCACTACGGTAAGAACAACGTGACTTCAGACGGTCAAAACCTTCAGTAGGTGAGAGCAGGAAATGTCACATCTCTGTAATAACGGAAAAGCAGAGTCCATCGATTCTGACTGAAGGGATTGTTCTTGACACCTGCATTTATTGTTCTGATGACCTACTACTGGTTAAAATACATCAGGATCGTTTACGGCAGATCCATTTTAATGCGGATATAGTCTTGGATCGGAGAAGAGGTCTTTGGTGGACCCAACTTTCACTCTCCAGTTGGCAGATGACCAGCGGCGGCCAAAACCAGTGTCGGTTCTATACCCGCCAGTCGGTATCATACAGTATCACAGTATCCTAGTTCTTACCCGGGTTTGGAAGTATCCAGTTCTTGTGTCTGTGCACGTAAACATTTTATCCTGATCTAGAAACCCAAACGGCCTAACTGGAGTTCTGCCTTCACTGCGGCCTGACGTTCACTGACGGCAGGAGACACGCCGTCGTAGACCGGGTCCATTGAAGAATCTCCTGCAGCTCCTGAATTGAGTCTGTATCCGGCGGTAGAAGTGAATATCATTTTTCGCATGCAGTCACAACAAATTCTCAGAGATAAATAAAAGTGTTTCTAAAGCCCCAGAACCGGGTCTATGCCAAATATCTGAAAATGTGACTTTAAAAGCAAATGAAGAAAAGGAAATCCTTGTTGAAGGGGTTCTTAATCTTTCTCACTGCAGCACGACCGTTGTTTTCTTTTGTTCTTCACCGCCACTTCCTCCGCCAAAGTAGACTTGACCTTTAGGCGAAGGCTCCCACTGCTTATGTCACCATGGTGTCCAAATGTGCACCGGAGCAAAAAGTACCCTGTGAGAATCTTATCTGTGATCCGATGCCGATAGCAGAACATAACCTGGCATTTGTACGCGGCGAGAACAATGTCGGAGGGAATTTTAATAATCGGTGCACAATAGAGAAGAAACAAAACAGCGGCTCACAGGAGAGGAGGATCCCGGAGGTTTTCATCTGCATGGACTGGTCTCACTGACTTTAGGCCGACCCGATGAGTGTGAGGCGTTTACCGACCCAGTTCAGAGTCACATGACTCAGAAGTTAACCAAAGCCCAGAAACCACAGATTTTAACAACAGATCAAACTTAATAATGGCGCTAAAACACTTAATATTTATTCATTTAAGGATCTCCAGGATCAGATCAGCTCTGGATTTGAATCATCGACCTCATCATCCAGTGGACGCTGGTATCAGGACAGAACAGCCGCTGCAGTGACGGCTGCTAGTTAAAACCGGGGCCTGTTGAGGTTTCGGGCGTCGGATTGGGATTTCCCTCAGAGCGCATCTCTTTGGAGGTTGTCCAGCGTGTCCAAGGGGGGGGGGTGGACCCAGAACTTTCTGGATTGATTGCATAACTCATCGGGCTTTGGATTCCACCAGTTTTAGCTAGGAATCACTGCTGGGTCGAAGAATCTCTGGGGGAACTGACGGTTGCTGAATAAACGTCGGGGCTTGAGCTCTCCTTGAAAAGTCTCGCCAAAGACGTCAGTTTTTTAGTCCAGTGACCGAGATGATTTAATCATTTTTGATTTTTCTCTTGCGGCTGTAGGTCTGAGGAAACAACGGAGGGGGGAAGACGCCACAAAGATTCAGCCAGAGTACGAGTTCAATTCCCCGGGCTCCATGTTCATCTCCCCATCACTGGAACAGAAATGGACAGATTGGATGTGACGGAGTATTAGAGCGAGTGAACCTCCTCAGATTGTGTGTTTGCGCTGAGCTGACGCCCCGAACGGCTCCACTCTCCTCAGTCAAGTATTTGACTGAGGAGAGTGGGGGGGGGGGGGGGGGGGGGGGGGGGGGGTCTGTGTGTGTTTGCTGCAACACCTGAGAGAAGACATCAAATTCATAAGACTGGAGGTTTGACGTTTATTTATAGGAGCTGTGGGTGACAGCAGAACTCCTCTGTGTGTGTGTGCGTGCGTGTATTTGTTTGTGTGCGCGAGTTTGTGTACGTGCCTAAGTTTGTGTGCATGTGCATGTTTGTGTGCGTGTGCATATGCATGTGCGTGCGTGCAAGTTTGTGTGCGTGTGTGAATGTTGGTGTGTAGGTGCGTGTGTGTTGGTGTGTACGTGTGAGTGTGTGTGCGTGTGTGTTGGCGTGTACGTGTGTGTGTGTTGGCGTGTACGTGTGTGTGAGGGTGTGAGTGCTGGTGTGTATGTGCGTGTGTATGTGCGTGTGTGTTGGTGTGCACGTGTGTGTTGGCGTGTACGTGTGTGCTGGCGTGTACGTGTGTGTGAGGGTGTGAATGCTGGTGTGTATGTGCGTGTGTATGTGCGTGCGTGTTGGTGTGTACGTGTGTGTTTGCGTGTGCGTGTGTGTGTGTTGGCGTGTACGTGTGCGTGAGTGTGGCATGACGCGAGTGGACATGAGAATAATAGTCTTCTCATCAAAGGCATGGATGCCATGACCTCTACGACCTCTACGCTGATACCAGAAGTATTACGTCGTAACGCCTCTGGACAACTTCTCTTTCAGATTCACAGGATTTAGTTTCACTTGTGTTTGAAGGCCCACACCAGAAGAAACACTTCACTAGACTCACACTTCTGCCGCCACAAAAGTTTGGCGTTGTCGGCAGGATTGAACAAGACTCCAAAGGCCGAACAGAAAAGCCCGAGTCGCTTTGGTTTGGAAGTCAACCCTGGTGCTGCTGAACTTCCTGTTTCCTCTCCAGTGAAAATTTAAAAAATCGTTACACATTTTGCCTGCTTTCTTAAAATTCTTCATCTCAAATGATTTTTAACTCTGTCTTAATTTTCTTCTGCACTTTGTCACAATGCTCTTAATAGTTTGTGTAAATCACATTTAATTGCCCTGTTGCTGAAATGTGCTCTTTAAATAAAGTTACCCTGCCTCACCCACCATTACCCTCACGTCATGTTTGCCCTCCAGTGAAAACCCGAGAGCCGGTCTGATGGAAAGGTTTTGTTTGTGTAATTACTGTCTTATTGTGCATACATAATGATTCATCAGAACCGAGCACAGGACGTTCCGTCTCTCTCCAAAGAAACCTTCTTTTGTTCGTTTTCTCATTTAATTCAGCTCTTTCCTGTTTTCTCCGCTTATCTTGATTTGTCTTTGTCAGGCGTTGCCTTTATCTGGCAAAAGGGTTAATTAAAAAAAGAAGAAAAAAAAGAGAGAGAGAGTGCTGAGCAGGGAAAATGTCAAGAGAATTGTGGCGTAATGACTTATTTGCATAATTCCTTTCAACGGAGAGGTTCTTTAATAACAGTAGCTTTTGATAAGGCGTCCAGGAGCAGCAACCTTAAGATCCACTTAATCCAAAACAGGCGTCCGTTGTCTGATTGAAGGGAACGTAAACAAACTCAGTGTTTCAATTATCACGGACGCGCCATTGTCGTGACCGGTCACGCTGAAGGTCCTCTACTGGGTCTGAGTTTTTTTTTCAAAAACTAAATAACAGACATTTTCAGAATATGTGAAAGAAATTCAAGAACAGCGTGAATTAACCGGCAGAACCGATGTTTCCTCTCAGGATTAATGATGAGAGAATATGGATGCAATAGGAGTCGTTCATTCTGCGGCCACTCTTTTTTCTTCTCCTCCACATCTGTGCTGCCATCAGTTTCAGCTTTTTCAGAACCGTCCCCTTCAGAGGTCCTCATCCTGATGCCGGGTGTCTGCTCGACTGAAGGGCCTCCCTCTCTTCAGCGCCGGAGGGCTGGCATTAATTAGAACTACTTCCTGTCATGATGAATGAGTGTGTGTGTGTGTGTGTGTGTGTGTGTGTGTGTGTGTGTGTGTGTGTGTGGGTGTGGGTTCTGACACATCCATACGGGTAATCATGGTCCATGGCGTCCGTGCCTGGACCACGTCACACCAGATTTAGCTCCGTTCAACTTTGACCTCACGGGCTGTATGTACGCCTCCTTTTTTTTGAAGCTTTGTTGAATTCCCTCATTTTAATCGGGCGAGACATGACCGTGGTTTGAAATATGTAATTTGTTAAGCTACATGCTGGCATAATTTCCACTTTAAGTTAACCGGGTGACGGTTTAAGCCCGGTGTTTTCCAAGATCTGGTTTTTTACCCAGGCCGGTGAGGCACATCATTCCATCACAGTCATCAGAACCAAATCATTAGAACACAGAACCTTATCATCACGTCACAGAGGCACTATAGTGGAATTTGTTTAACAACTGCTCATTCATACCCCCTCACAGTACAAAATGAAATAAGTCATTTCAAACGGTCTATTAATGTCTGTCAGTGCCGACATACTTCCCTCCACCAGATGGCAGCAGAGAGTTTAAAGTTTCCACAACAACAGAACTGGTGATGAAGAAACACACACTAGACCAAACAGACCTCAAGAACTGTAAAATCAGGATATACAAGAAACATAGTTTAAAAACATCTGTATGTATGATGCACTGCTGAACTATGAAACTTAAAAAAAAAACAAAAAACTTTAAGAACATAAAATAATTAAAAAAAAAACTGAAATGTAGAAAAATAAATATTACAAACAGACTACAATGTTGCCACATTAAATAATTTTACTACAAACCAACTAAAATGTCTGTTTTAAATAATAATGAACTAAAAATAAACTAGACCTATTCTGTCGTCCCTGATTATATCCTCTGTCCCCAGCCCCCATTCTACAAAAACAAAAACCCTGATTGGACCCCTTAAATTATATGCAAAGTTATTTTACAGTATTTATTTTACAGTAAAAAAAAAAACCAAAAAACCTCCAAGGTTAGTATATTATGAACTATTACATTAAAATATAGATAAAATAGGATATAAACCGTATAGGTCTCTTCCACTCTATGCAAATTTGGACAATGTCAGATCAATGGTTTATGCCCCAAACCCTTTGAGAGGTAAAGCTCCTCTTGTTGTCAGAAGTCTACAACCGATCTTTCCCAAAACCAATCCAGTTCTTCCTCGCACTAAAGTCTATGACAGCATAAAGTTTGAAAATTATCTGGATGGCAGTGTTATTTGTAAAAAAAAAACAAAAGAACTCCCACCAGTGAGTAAAATCAATCAATTAAAAGTGAACTTTTAGACTAAAACGTGACATTTACAGGATACGTCTCCTTGAGTGGATTCATTAACAGATTATCATTAGATTGAGGTAAAAACCGGACGATGGGTTTATTTAAAAAACATCAAAACTCTCTGCTGTCTTCAGGTCTTCTGCTCCGCAGACGCGGACCACAGCAAGAAACCGAAGCTTCACCACCAGGTTTTGATCTGACTTTTGGGAAAAGGCCAAAAGTGGAGGACTTGAGGGTTTCCGAAGTTTCGTAGGATAATAGCAAAATCCGATAAATACGAAAGACCGCGAAAGACGAAAGGTGTCGGTCTTTAGTAATTACCCGATTTTGCTTTTATCCTATGAACCTTCCAGAACCCTCAGGTCCTCTGGTTGGGAATTTTTAATTATTCCAGAAGTATATAAACATTCAGATATGTATAAACCAGTAGCTTGCAGCCTGGGTTCTGGATATGAGCGGAGTTGTTGGGATAAGCAATCCAAAGATCTAGAGAACAAGAAAAAGTCCAGAAGAGCCAGAAGATCGCCAACGAGGCGACCGAACAATCTGGTGGAGTGGATGTTAAATACTGCAGAGCTGGATTACTGGATGGGGGTCAGGTGGGTTGATTGACAGCCCATGCCACTGGGCCACATTAACTCTGACACACACACCAGTGGAGGGGAGGGAAGAGGAGGGGAGGGGAAATAAGCCTTTAAAACGATACCATTACACAGCAAGGTCATGGTTTCATCCTGGCACCGGGTTTCCTGTCTGAGAGCCTGTTGTTTGGCTCTGGAAATGCAAATAGCCTTGTCCAAATGAGAGGCTGGCTCAGAACCAGCGGGTGGAAAAGAGGTAAGCGTTATTAAATCTGGTT
Source organism: Lophius americanus (assembly GCA_037951165.1). Taxonomy (NCBI): domain Eukaryota; kingdom Metazoa; phylum Chordata; class Actinopteri; order Lophiiformes; family Lophiidae; genus Lophius; species Lophius americanus. The sequence continues at coordinate 1,517,870 of JBBDHG010000086.1, read as the reverse complement.
AGACGGTACATTTTTAGAGAAACTGGCAGCAACAGAGCACATTTGGCGTCCAGGTGTCCACCGGATTCCTACTCAGAGATATTTCTAAAAAGATTTTTAGCATTGCCGAGCAAAGTTCCACAACCTACCTAGCCTTTAACGTCCTCGCAATGAAAAAAAAAGTTTTGAAAACTTCAGTTGTTGCTTATTTAAATGATTTCCTGTAGTATGCATCAGGGCTCCAGCCTTGGCCCCTTACTCTTTAGTACATACATGCTGTTACTTATAATAAACAGGTTCAGTCATGTGGCACACGTATTTCAGTCAGAACTAGAGACTCATCATGTGCTCGACCCAACAGTTGAGCCGGACATTAAAGGGTTAAATAGACTAGATAGGACTGAGGGACCGTCTGCAAACAGCAGACCAGCTGAAGTTCATCGCCTTCAATATACATCAGGCACGGAGGGCGGCTCAGGCTAGTTGGCAGGTCAATTTGATAGAGATAGGGTGATTTTAGAAGCAGACAGGGCGATTCTGTTTGGTTGCCAGGGCGATTCGCAACAGGTTGAGTAATATAGTTCTTGGATGCAATGCACAGGAGGTGTTTTTATTTCTTTTTAGCCGGGGGAACGATACCGCTGGAGGCATTCGGAGAGACTTCATGCGGGGATTTCCGTCATGAAAAGCGGTTCTGACCAGTCGGAGGTCGTATTTCTTGGACGCAGGGGAATATATGCAAGTGGGATCGCAGACTGTTTCTTTTTCTCAGAATTTGTGTTTACCAGTACGTCAGCAGACATTTGTTTCAATGACACGCTCACTCTCACGCTTTCTTATAACAGCACACCTGGAAAACCAACATGCAAACGCAAATGTCAGAACTTATACAGTTCAGGGGTTTTTAATCAACGGAAAGATAAAAGGCCAGAGGCGGGCGAGGATGACAACCAGGGGAACGCTGCAAAGACGAAAACTATGTCAACAAAAGAGGAGGATCGCATATTGGACACAACGTACACAAAATGAAAATACACAAGGAATAAACACAAGAAATAAGTTTTATTATCGGGTGTGAAGGTCCAGCAGGGCTAGAGAGATTACTCCGGAAAGGTTTTCTGATACAACTGCAGATAACTGCATGGAAATACCGTGATTGAACCCCTCAAATGAAATGAACGGTTAACAATATGCTGTTGGATCAGATCCAATAGTGACTCAATAATGAAGATAAATCCATTTATCTAGTTTTTCTGAGCTCAGTAATAAATCAAGGCCCATTTCCTGGTGTCAGTTCATCGGGGCTAAAGTTCGACACAACGGGATTTACGTTTGGGAAGTTACATACGAGAAACTGTTAGTCCAGAAAAAGCTCTGCCTAATGAGTAAAATATTAACTACTATAGTGAAATAATATATATACGAGAAAATTCTCCTTGTGTAGATTTATATGAGCAAATCTGGATATAATCAGACAAATAGTTGGGAAGTAACGGTCATAAAATATTGTTTTTTTACAATAAAACTCCCCTGGGGAGTTAAAAAATGAAGAATAACAGTGGAATAGGATAATTACAAGTTAAATATCCTTTAGGTGGTTCATATAATTAAATTGGATCAATAGGAAGGTACGTCCAAAACACGGTGTTTAAAAAAAAAAAAGTCCTGCTAGGGAGCGAAATATAAACTACGAGAGTAAAATATGAAATATAAAAGATAAATCCCCTCGGATCGATTCATCTTCAACACATTTGGACTAAACTGGACCAACGTTTGAGATATTATGGGCCGGAAAAGAGTGAATTTGGAGATATACGCATCTGCCTTTCCCCAAATCATCCCAGTTCTTCTTCGCACCAAGATCTATGTGGATAAAAAATTAGAAAATGATCAATGAAATACTTTGAGTTATCACATTAACACAAAGTATTTGTGGCGGACGCGGCGGCGATAACTGCGCCATAATTATCTCCAACTTTCTCAGGTATATAATTAAATTCTGGGACAGAGGTGAAAAACCTGTGAGTCTTTTTTTTACCGTTGATCTTAGTCACTAAATCTCTATCCTATGAAGGCAGCCAGACAGGAAGTTGTAATTGTTCCTCTGATAAACACCTTAACTTGCATTGGTTCAACGTCAGTTAACAAAAAAACCTGATTAGGGGCCAAATCAACGTCGACTGAAGATTTCAAACCATTAAACCCTCCACTAAGACAGAATCTCTGATAACAGCTGCAGTTACATCTTCGCTTGACACTGAATTGGGGGGATAAAGGTCTGAAATTATAGTTTGCAGCTCACCTCAATCCATTAGAGCTGCTCTGAAAGGGAGAATAAGTGGAGTGAGACGTCGCTGCCGGTCGCCCTCCCTCTGACCGTATCTCACTTTTAATTTTCATGCTGTCATGTTCAAATTGCAATATCGCAAAGCGGTGGGAGCGGGTATGATGATGATGATTATTCGTCTGCCGATAGATCTGTAATGAGAAGTGGAGAAGGTCATCTCTGGGAGATTACGGTTTTGTTGTGATGGACAGAATGTTTAAAGGAGGCTAAATTGTTCCGAGCCAGAAGAACTAAAGGGTTCTGCACTGAGTGGGATAAGTGGGACCGAAAGCAGGTTCGCCTCCATCTTGATTACAGAATAGTAAATGTCAGTTCGGCCCATTAATGGCTTCATAGACCAGGAGCTGGACCTAAGAAAGTCAAGAGCAGACAGCCAACCTCAGCTCAAGACATTTATTGGTTTATTTGAGACCCAGCCTGGTGAGCTGGAGGGTTCGTAGGAAAAAGGGGACATCTTGAATACCCCTTCTTAGCCTGCTGCTATCGCAACCCCGACTCCAGAAAAGCCTAAGAAAATGAATGAACGAAATCTCGATCCTGATGATGAAACGACTCGCCGTCTAAATCTGATGTACTGTGACTCGGGTCGTGGGTGACCTCTTTGAAGAGTTCATTGCGCTGACAGACAGACAGATGAAAAAAGCAAACTGGAAAAAAACCGATAGTAGCCTCCAGGATGGAGTTGTAGATTCAGACACCTGAAAGCTCTCCAGCCAGAAGGTCTCGGCGAAGCGCCGGGATTCGCGTGTTCCCACTTGTTACACAACCGTGACTGTTGTTCTATTTCGGCTCGCACATGTTAATGACCAGCATTGATCGTGCGGCGCTCGAGGCAACAAGGTGAATAATTGAGTGGCTTGATCTTTGTTTACCACAGACAGGATGTAATGAATAAGTCTGCCGGGGGAAGGCACACACACACACACACACACACACACACTCACACACACACACACACACACACACACACACACACTCACACACACACTCACACACACACACACACACACACACACACACACACACACACATACATGACTTGGTACGTGGTGATGTATGATGTAATAGGGTTCTCGGCAAACATGGATACACAAACACACCGGTGAGTGATAACACACATTGTGAGGACGACTGAATGCTTCCCCAGGAACAGCAAGATGTAAATAAAAGAAAACATGGTGAAAAATGTACTTCCCTGCTCTGGGTTTGCTCATTACCTCGACTTTGGATGGAATCCAAATCGATTCAACCTTCAATCACCATGTCAATGAATGTGTTGAACAAACACTGCAGATGATTTTCAGGGTCACCCGTTTAGGGACTGGCCAGCGTTGCATGTAGGGGAAGTGTTGACGTGTCGTTCCAGTACGTGTCGTTGTATTGTGAGGAAAACTGTCGTAAACACCTGATTTGCATCCTGAATCCTGCCGGAGCTCAGAAGGCTCTACTGGAATAACCTATTAAACTACAATCATTCATAACACTGACAGAATAACATCGATTATCTTGTTACCATGGCACCTGTCAGACAGGCAGGAAGTGAACACGTTTTCCTGAAGTTGATGCGTTGGAAGAAAGCGTAAGGATCTGAGTGACTGTATCTAGACTCAAACAGAGTATCACCAGTTCTGCAGGTCTGGTTTGTGGTTCCCGGTCGGCATTGATTAGTAACTACCAAAGTGGTCTGAGGACGGACAACTGGTGAACCGGCAACAGGGTAATGGAAGCCCAAGGCTCATCGATCTGTTTACCCTCTGTTCTGATCCAACAGTAGAACTACTTTATGGGTCAGAGTGACCATGATGACCCCTGTCCACTGATCAAAGCCCCTACAGGCATCAGAACGCAGAGCATCTGGTCTTATTAATCTCATTTTCATTCATATTATCTTGGTTAATATAATAACATTGGTTCTTACCATTCATGTGGCCCTTCCTTTGACATGTAGTATCTACCTAAACATTGTTGCAGATCCCCTTCGTGGAAACGGTATTCCCTAATGTCAGTGGTCTTTACCGGCAGGATGATGCTCCCCGACTCAGGAAAGGTTTGATGACCTAACCAATCAATGTATGGACGGCACAATTGCCCCCCTAGTGATTGAAATATGAACAATTACAGTAAAATATAACAAGTGCAAGTTAGAGCTTAATTCATATTAAGGTCAATATGGACCCCTGGTTAGAGAGTATTGCAAAAAAAACACCAGTGATTTTGTGGAAAAGCTCCCCCTAGTGAGTAATATATAAAGTCAAATACGACGTACTTTTAGTGATAAAGTTCTCCCTAGGTGTCAGAAATATACAACCGACCTCTCCCCAAATTAATCCAGTTCTTCCTCAGGCTAAGGTCTAGAGATAAGATTTGAAAAATTATCCATCAAATAGTTGGAGTTATCGCATTAACATGAAAAGATCTTCAGCGGCGGCGATTCCATAATATCCCTGACTTTTTTTGGGATATACAGTGAATACATACAGGAAAGTCTGGATGAAATCGTAAAAGCAGCCAGTAGCAAAAGCTGCTAAGTCAGAGAGCATAAACCTGCGACCAGACACACCACCTCTGGATATGACAAAAAACTACTTCTTGGTAAAACTTTATGCAGATCTGTCCATTAATCAACAGCTACTGCCAAAAAACACCAAAGGTGTCTCATCTCGCCATGGTTACGAAAGTAACCATCATCCGTTCATTAGTTCTTCAAAAACCAACCTACCAAACAGACAGACAGACAATCGAAGGTAAAATCATCACCTCCTTGTTGGAGGTAGTAAAGTTATACCAGCAGGTCTCGAGTCACCAGCATCTAAACGGACCTGTTCACCAATCAAAGACCTTTTATGACACTAAGTCCGTCCACGTGATCTGATATCCTCACACTTCCTCTCTGTTCCAAGATTAAAAGAGTGGCAAGTGATATACTCACTGTCGGTACGACTTTCTCGACATTGAGTACGTCTACCTTCGCACAGAAAAGATAATTGCTTGAAAACACAGACTTCAAATGACCTTATTTCTTTTTAATACCACTCTCCATAAGCCGTTTTTCTTATAAACCTCCTACAGGGTCCTCCCGGGAGACACTCTGTCCTCACCGACAGATTTATTATAGCAACACGCATTGTGCTAACCGTTATCGAGTAGTAGCACATTGAGCCGTGACAGCTTATTAAAAGAAGAAGCCGGATTTTGTTCGCAGGGGGGAGCTCATTCATCAACGGGACATTGATCGCTGTACAAAGCTCTGTCACATGTTAACTATCGGCGTCACTACCCAGTGTTCCGGGCGGTAGACTCCTGCTGGTGGATTCTAGGAGAAAAAAATGGTTGGGAAAAGACAGGATAAAAGAGTAAATGGGAGTTATTTCTAATAGCCTAGCACCACTTCAAAGAACTGAGGATTACATTTTCCCATAATGACTCTTATTTTTGTCATTAAGGGGGTTAAGGCTTTTGTGAAATGTGTTTGAAATTGATAACTGCTAATGGTTTTATTACTGCCTCTTACTTTGCTGATTTCATGAGATGATTTAACTAAATGCACAATATTCCACATGTAACTTCCCATACCGTCACTTTACTTTCGCTGAATCAGGGTTAGGTAGCGCTGGCAGCTGGCCAGGCAGGGCACATCATAATAATAATGTAAATAATCAAAATGTATACTCTCTGATGTTACGTTGTTCTCCAGCCCATGTGGATTCCAATATTCTCCCCCGGGTCTATTTCAAGAACTTAATGTGTCATAGATTGAATCCCCAATCTTCCAATGGGGGGAATGACCGCTCTACCTCCAGAGCTACAGCTACCCCAATGAGACCAGGATAATGTAGGTAAAACCTCCAACCCAGGGACATCCTAACTACTGAGTGGGAAATCATTTGAAAATATTTGTATATTCACGGTAATATTTCTGACAATAAACAGTTTGAACTCACTGTTACCACCGGTAAACAGGTACGACGCTAGAGAAAAAGCAGAAACGTGGAACAGCTGTTAAATAGTTTGATGAAGAGCTCCTTTAAAGGAACGAATCAAAAATGAGGTCCATGAAAAACTCTTCGTCCTTTGAGAGTGAAGCCCCCATTAGCTCTACGTTTGGTTCCTCAAGGATATCTATGGCCATTAATCCATCTTTCATGAACAAGACTCAGAGATTCTTAAACTTCATCAACAACTCAGCCCAAACTGGAGGTTCTTCCGGCTCAGAATTGGAGATACTGACTCTAAAAATCACTCTAGCACTCGCTGACCATCACGAAATGATGAAGCAAAGAGAACCACATCATCTGCAAACAGCAGAGATTAATTAACAAGCTCCCCCTGCAACACTGTCCTAATCTCAACTAGTCAACACCTACGGCAAACATATTGGACTTGATTCACAGGAAAGAGGTTCTGGGTTCAAATCCATCTCTGACCTCGGGTTTCTAATGTGGATTCGACGTGTTCTCCTTGTGTTTATGTGGGTTCTATCCGAGTGTTCCGGCTTCCTTTCCCACATTCAGAGAACATGTCATATAGGTGAATTGGTGACTCCTAATTGTCCGTAGGCGTGAATCAGTCAGTGTGAATACTTGTTTTTCCTCACGCACTGTCCCTGTGATGTACTGGTGACTAAGTCTGCTCTGGCCCAATCAATTGTTAGATAGGCTTTGAATGAATGAACGAATGTCTGAATTAAAGTACCCGCTGTGACTTATTGATGTGGCTTTAGTTATCGGCTCTTCTGACTCTGTAATGTAATTGCGTGGCTCTACTTTCTGCTGGGATAGGCTCCAGCCCTATCCAACCTTTTGTACAAATTTCTCCGTAAGAGGTTTGGTGGAAGCTTAGCTGTAATTTTGGTTTGAACGATCGCAGACTTGAAACTTTTTAGAGTGATCAGTGAATTTAATTAAACTGCCAACAACGGAATATCGATGTTTCCCTAGTGATTCCCGTCGTTACACCCAAAAGTCACCCTGCCAGCAGGATGAATGGCCCTGAATGATTGTTCTCATGTCGAACCTTTGGTCCAAAGCAGCTGCAGATCCATCAACTTACAAATCGATTTCGGGTCAATTAGCAGAGAGGCCGGTGTGCCGCGGATGAGGTGGATGGATTTATATCGAGAGACGTCGCATGAATCAATACCAAATAACCTTAGAAATCCATTAGAGGCTTTCTTCTTGAAGGCGCCTTAATGGGGGCGATGGGATCGTCTGCCTTTGCCTCACATCCCACCCCAATGCATCTTGAAGGTATTGAGATGTTGTAGGACGTCGGCTTCAGGTTCTTCAGGTTCCCTTGATCTGAGCGACCTGTCACGTCACCGCTCTCTGAGACTGCAAGGATGTTTTTTAGACATACCAATTTTGCAGTTTCTTCTCTGCTTTATTTGTGGTGCTCCTCCGCCTTGAGTGATTTCACATGATATAAGCTCCTGCCTCCGTTTAGAGACTTTCTGAGCTCATGGAAGGAGCCAGGATCTGTGGTGGCTGCGACGGCCGATGTGACGATGATTCCGTTATATTCACAAATTATTGGCGATAGAACAAGAACTTAAGGTGACTAGAGTCGGGATAGCCATAACCATAACCAAAGCCTCATGGGCATTTTTAAGAAGACACAGTTTTGTGTAGTGGAGAAAAAAACAACTAAACTATGAACTTTTAATTTTGCTCAAATTTAAATATAGGTATGGATAGGGAAAGATTTCACCATTAGTGGTCCGATGTCAAATCCCTTCTCTATTTCAGACCTCCGCTGGGTTTGTGATGCGTTTTCATCACTGGGTCGGGAACATCTCACTTCATGTAGGATGTAGAGCGTGAGAAGACAGCCTGGAGGTTGTTTTTTTCTCTCGCACATATCAAACTGAATATCTCTGCAACGGTTAAGGCTAAAAAGAAAGAAGCTGTATGAAGCCTTAACAGCAGGTTCAGACACAGACAGAGGCCAAATTTGAGTGGTTTAATATCTACTAAGCTGTGGGAGGAGGAACTGAGCCAGGGGAGCCAGAGGGCACAAATCCTTTCCAGTAGGATCAACAGACAAGTTCAGAGGGTTTCCAGCTGAATCCACAGACAATTCCAGAGGGTTTCCAGCAGGATCCACGGACAAGTCCAAAGGGTTCCCAGCAGCATCCACAGACAAGTCCAGAGGGTTTCCAGCAGGATCCACGGACAAGTCCGAAAGGGTTTCCAGCAGGATCCACAGAAAAGTCCAGATGGTTTCCAGTAGTATCCACAGAAAAGTCCAGATGGTTTCCAGCAAGATCCAAAGCCAGGGTGGACAGGTCTTAGTGGGGCTCGATCGAACAGAAACGTAGCGTTCACAAACTTCCTCCAAAGCAGAAGCCCTGTTTGAGAAGGTTCTCCAGGGGTAGGTACAACAGCACCGACTGATGTTGGAGCTCAGGGGAGAATGTATTTTGGATTCAACCCAATGAGCAAGAACTTGGCTCAATGGCATTCTGGATGGGAAAATTGAGTCAGAAAAACGTTTTGAGATAAAGCGCCCCCTAGTGTCAGAAATATACAACTGATCTTATCGCAGAACCAATCCAGTTCTTCCACACATTAAGCTTGAAAGGTATATCCTTTCACATAATATAATCCGGTGTAGTTTTGCCTTTATAGCAGCCGTAATAACGGCAACTATCCTTAAGCGATGTTTACCGCAACCTTTGTTCGTCACTACTCCGAAAGATGAATTTTAAATCATAAACTTTGATCTCACTTCATTCCCACAGAAAATTGCTTCATTGGATCTTTCTGTAGGAGAAGCCCTGATGGGGAGGGGGGGGGTGTTGTCTGATCTAAAGTAGAGTTTTCTTTCTTATTTATGAAGGGAAGCTGATTTTGCGGTGCCGCCAAAAGCAGAGCATCTCCTCCACCATGAATCTCCTCCAGCCCTTTATCTTCTCTTCTCTTCCATTATTAATACATCTCAAGAGTTTGAAAAGCTCGTGCGAAGGTTCATTTCTCATTGTTGCACTCAACCCTAAAGCTGTTTCTATCAGCTGGAAGCAGAACCCACAAACCACTTTTAAGATTATTCCTGATATGATGCAGAAAACAGACTGAAGGGGAAATGATTAGTCTCATAGACTTGATCTGATTCATTGGATGTATCGAATTTATGTTTGTAATTTGAAAGCAGTGAGATTCCACTCTTTCTATTCAAGCAGCTGCAGAACAAAACTCTGCCTCCTAATGCAATTACAATAAAGCTGAAAATGAAATCCTGATTGCAAATGAACAAGTAGGATGTTTTCGGATTGAGTAAGACCATTTGGTTTAATTTGGTTTCATTTCTTGTGGTTCTTTCAGAGTTTCTGTCATGAAACATTAAATATATGTCCTGGTTTTCTGCAAACCAGGTAAAGAAACGTTTTTCTTTACCTTATTTTTAATGGATTTCTGTGGAAGAGTCCAGGTTCACACTGTGAAACAGTCCAGGTTCATACAGTGAAACAGTCCAGGTTCATACAGTAAAACAGTCCAGGTTCATACAGTAAAACAGTCCTGGTTCATACAGCGAAACAGTCCATGTTCATATAGTGAAACAGTCCAGGTTTATACAGTGAATCAGTCCAGGTTTATACAGTGAAACAGTCCAGGTTCATACAGTGAATCATTCCAGGTTCATACAGTGAAACAGTCCAGGTTCATACAGTGAATCAGTCCAGGTTCATACAGTGAAACAGTCCAGGTTAAAGATTTTTCCTTCATAAATGTAAGAGAGACAGTTTTTTGTCTGTTTAATTAATCCACATGAGTTTTAATTCCATCATAAATTAAGTGTGTATACATATTGTCAGACTTCATATTTGTGAACACGTTTGTTTGTAAACAGTAATATAAAAACGTAATGAAGGATTTCCCTGGAGACAGACGTTTGTCCGTGAGAGACGACATCTCTGCTGTTTCATTCTCGGCTTTGAAGGCAGATGAAGAGTAAACCCGACCAGCGACCGTAGACTCGTTTAGGCAGGAGGCGTCTGACGGCGGTCGCTACGGCAACGTGTGAAAGACTCATGTCATGAGGGTAATGTAACGGCTGTCCTGGAAGGCCAACGCTTAGACCGAAGAAGATAGTTTCAAACTTTATTTTCCAGAACAGAGGAATTCCTCTGAACTTTGAGAAGACGGAACTTTTTTTCACCGTGCCCTGAACTCGTTAGGTTGAGGAAAAGCCTGAGCTCACCCCCCGCATTAATTACCAGCCCTTGAAACGATTCCTCGATGACACTGTTATTGAAGCGTGGGCGAGGCGCCGCTGAGGAAGCAGATAAAGCCAGACTTCATGCCTTCTACCAGAGACGGAGATAGATGTGAAGATATTTAAACATCACGGCTGCACCAGTGCCGAAAACTCTCGCTGAAGATTTGACCTTGAAGTAGGACAAAGTATTTGTGGAGACTTTTGGGATGTTTAGGGGAATGAAGGCATCAATTCGCCGAATACTACAAATTTAAAGATATATTATTTAGAACAAGAAGAAAACAACCGAGCGCCAAAACAAAAGGAAACATAAAAAGAAGGGTTTATTAGTAGTTGTAGAATCCTGCGGCAGCCCGGCGCTGGCCCGGCATCCAGGTCTCGGGTCGTTAGAGTTGACCTGCAAGGCAAGTGTTCTCCACCCAAAGATTTTATACACTGGACCTTTAAAGTCATGCATAAAAACATGAATGTTAATATTTAGGTTTTTGTTCTCTGTCTGAACCACATGAAGAAGAACTTGTTCATGCATTTGTTTTTAGCGGGCTAGATTATTGCAATGGTGTGTTCGTAGGTCCATGTGAAAAATCAGACAGCTGTAGCCAGTCCAGAATGCAGCTTCACCAACACTACGGGCCTGATTTACGTTTGCAGACTCGATATCAACCGCCAGGAAATGAGCGAGCTGCCAAACGTGCAAAATCACAGGCGCCGTCCAATTTAGTACTTCTGCCTTAATGAATATGCAATATCGTTTGTTTCTAGCCGAGCTTGCAAAAAATTCCTGGGGGGAAGCTAAGAAAATGCTAAACACATTGCGTTGCTGAATTATCCGAAGCCTGAAAATATTTGTTTTGCGTCGGTATTTGATACGTTTTAAAGGAAGGTTCAGCACAGACACTGTTCTGCTCGCTGAAAAGCTGGTTCTGTTGTTCTGGCCGCACCGAAGGAACATTGCCAAAACATCACGGGTTGGAGCAGGATGCCGTGGACGTGGAGGAGGCGAAAGACCGGCGACCGCATGTGTGGCGGTCCTGTGGGCTCTCCTCACTCTCCATTTCTCAGCTGCTCCCTTTTGGACCCGTTTGGATTGAGAACCCTCACCACTGCCAGTACTCCATCTTCAACCCCTCCTGCCAAGGCGCTGCTGGCCATCAGACCAGATCCAGCGGCGACCAGCTGCCTGGCGTTGGCCACACTGGCCCGAGTGTCCCGCTGGGCGTTGGTGCCACGGAGGACGCCGCTCTCGCCTCCTGCCTGATGGATGAATCCATCCTCAGGAGCTGAACGCTGATTATTCTGTTGCTGCAGCAACTCCCTATCGTTCAGATTTCTCTGCTGTAGTTCAACAATATGTTAATTTCCCTCTTCCACTCACACCTCTTGTTCAGTGGAATTACATTTCATTTTGCGCCTGCGGTCACTCCGCTCTCCGTACAAACTCTCCGAGCTGGAGTCCGGTAAAACACGTAAACCCTTCATTTAAAAGAGTACCGCCTCCAACACCCTGTCTGCACCCGTTACAATTATTCTTAATAAATCACCCGCAATCCAAAACATGCAATCTGTTAGAATGCAGACGCAATTTATCACTCGCCGTTTGGGATCTCAGTCAATCAGGCTCCTAGGAGATTGACGCAATTCAAAGTGGTTCTGAAATCCCAGCACCGGCCTCCTGTGTGGGAAAGAATAGATTTTAAGGTATCCAGACCCCTCAGGTTGCCTGGGACCGGTTTGCTCCCTGTTCCCCGACATCAGAACCGAGCAAGGTGAAGCAGCTTTATTGCTCCTCGTCTGTGGAACAAACTCCCAGAAGCTCCTTTAAATCAGGGCTTAAAACGTTACGGTGGTTTTTAACGAAGACGATTCTGAACCTGTTCTGAGTCTGACTTTTAGGTGCTTGTAATTATCTTTGTATTTTAATGCATTTTTGATTTGATTGCTTTGGTTGTAATGTTCTTTTAACTTGGTTTGAATGTCTCACTTTAATGCCTTTTATTTGGCTGTGAAGCGATCGGCTTTGTGCCTGAATGTCGCTGCATTACTGAAATTGCCCTGCTTATTGTTGCTTTGTGAACTGAGGTTCCACTGGAGGTAAATTTAAGCGCTTGGGATCACAGCCAGACGCTAAAGTGTGTGTCCTGACCAGACGCTGAGAACACGCCGCCGTAACAGTCTGAAGGATTGGGACCAGACTTGACTCTGCGACTGAGGACATTTGTCCCCGTGACTTTGTGACAGAGCGAAGCAATCAACCGCATGTTTCTCGCTTGTGGACCCCCCCCCCGCTGTCTTCTAAGCAGAGCTGACAGCTACAGATTGGTTCCCCTAATCAAAGAGTCCAGAAGGTAGGACAAAAAAAAGATTAAAAGAAGTAAAGAAAATCATGAAATAGGAAATTATTTCTCAGGGATTATGAACGTAGGACGTTTGGATTTCACTGAATTTTATTTTATCTGGTACTTTCTTTACATTCCCGTTCACAGCCTCGTCCTTTCACGGTCATTCCTCATTCCCATTTTCATGAGCTCATCCTCTGCTGTTCTATCTCAGTAGTGAACCTCAAAGCAGGACATTTGAGAGACTCTGACAACCTCCTTTTTATCCAAGTGTGGAGGTACAAACTTCAAATGTATAGATAAATATAGATATATTTAGAAATTGCATTAAGTTTTTTGTTTTTTCAAAACTACAACCTAAAACTGTTAAAGGTCCTCCCTAGAGACAGAGTTTGGTTCGTCCCCTCTAGGCTAATGTACAAACATGTCAGAAAAACCACACATACTGATTAACGGGACGTAATCAGGGAGATTATAAGTATGATATCCGAGAACGGCCACTGGGACAAATATGTATCAGGAAAAAAAGAGCGACTGTTTCTTGAGATAATGAGAAAACAAATGTGTCCTGCGTGATCAGGAGTCTCATAGGCCCGGTTCGGACTTTTTAATTGGTTTCTGGCAATCAGATCACAATCAGACAGCGAGACACATCGTCATTTACACTTGTCTGTCATGCGTCCCCGAATGTGTCCAGCTGACCACTTGTGTTATTCGTTGCTTCCTGTGATACTTCCACTACGTACTTCTCAGTCACGTCAGTCAAGCACCTGATGGGTTTAGCTAGCTTGCACGGGCTAGGTAACAACTTTAAGATGTTTCAAGAGCTGGTATACAAGTACGAAGTGTTCCGCCTATTGAGACTGACGGCGCTCTTTTGGAAGGCCCCCCTCAAGTTCCCCACTCTTTAAGAGTGAAGCACTTCCACCACACAACTACCACGGTCCAGCACTGATGACGTACTTACGTCTTTGACAGACGCATTAACGTTTACACTACAAAAGATATGTGGTCAAATGCGTCCCAGACCACCTCAGCAAGCGGTTTGACTTATCGGATCACAATGCGTCCTAGGGGTTCGTTTACACTTGCAATATGGGATGTGTCTCGTTAGTGGTCCGGTAGTGATCCGATCAGCCTAAACCCATTTTAAAACCATGTGCATACAGGGTCATAGCCGTAGCAACTGATTTAAGATGAAAAATGGCAGTTCAAGGAGTTTCCATCGTTGATCGGCCATAAGAACATCGGCTGTTAAAGGAATTTCTGTAAAAAACTCCATTGAAGTACAATCTGATGCGTTGGTGTTAACACGTTGCCATGGCGACACCGCCAAGTCAGTATGCACGATTTTTCTAATGATGCATAGAACTTTTATTATGCAAGTATAATACTTCTCGGTTGTAGCTTTGAGTACTATGTGTGTTAAGGTCATTATTATACCCCTGAAAAGTCGGGGATAATTGCTGACACAGATCTTTCTTGTTACTGCAATGACTCAAATACCAGTTCATTTATCATTTTCAATTGTAGACCTTAGACCTTAGTGTGAGGAAGAAGTGGATTGATTTTGGGAAAGGTCCGCTGTATATTTCTGACACTTGTGGGAGCTTTATTCAAAGGCTTCAAGGCCATTATTTCTCAACCGTTCCAAATATGATAAATATGAATCAACTCCAGGAGTTCTTTCTTGTATGTGATTTATACATTCTTATATGTGATTTATACATTCTTATATGTGATTTATACATTCTTATATGTTATTTATACATTCTTATATGTGATTTATACATTCTTATATGTTATTTATACATTCTTATATGTGATTTATACATTCCGCGATACAAACGGTACGCATATGTATTGCATTTTGCTTCACTAGGGGAAGCTTTTCTATGAAAAACACAGTTTTTCCAGAAACACCATTTAATTTTTGGGATTGCAATCAGGCGGACTCCTTGTACAACGCAGGGGATTGGGGGCTTTAATCGGATGTACCCAAACTGTCGGGGATGACAGCGTAGGGCTAGGTGGTTTCATCCCTGTGTCTTTCATATTTTTGATGCTTTGCTTAATTTCCACGGCATGGGGTCATGTGACTTTAAATAAAACCAGCGTCTTAAATACCACAAATTAAAGCCAACAATGGCCGACACACACGGTACCCGAGGCTACAGGGACAAGAAACCTGCTTAAGGAAACTTTTATCCATCATTAAAAAAGTCACACATATTGACTTGAGGGGTCACCATGGCAACATCGGCCTCCCACGCCAACACAGGGCCTGCACGAACCCCTCAGAGAGGCCTTCCGGTGTCGCCATGGCAACAGACGTCAATATGGTCACTTTTTTGTTCTTTTTAGTAATAACGATAAAAAAATAAATATCTGCCACCATGGCAGTTCTCGGCTTCCACATATGAGTGGAAAGCTGTGGTGAAGGTGGTCACAGACCACCACCCCCCCCCCCCCCCACACACACACACACACACACACACACAGGTTATCACAGTGTTTGTACATTCAAGCAGGAATGCACTGTCCCCTGGTGTGAGTGTGTGTGTGTATGTGTGTGTCCAGGTGTGAGTGTGTGTTTCCAGGCGTTTGAACGTCAGCCCCTTCACGTCTGAGGAAGATAAAGTCGAGCCGGATTGCCTGCATCCATTCTGAACAGAGGAATCATTTCTCACGTTCTGCTTCTCATTTCAGTAGAAAAAATGTTTTTTAAAAAGCAGCAGAAATGAATTCAGGTGCACAAAGAACGAAATGCAGCTTCCTACTGATAAAATATAATACAGGTTTTGTGGAGACACAAACGATATTTGAACGAAACTTACTTTAGGTTTCGTATCCCCCTGTTTTTGGTGATAATGCAATCACGGCAATCCCCCCCCCCCGCCCCAGGAGGTCTGTGGATGTAAATTCATTTTAGTATCTATGATTAAATGGTGTAGAAATAAGATCTGAGGCCTCTGGAATCTGTGGACTCTCCTCTGTTCCAGGTTTCAAACAAATCAATCCTTCATTACTTCATCATTTACTCACTGAGCTAAAGTCGCCCTTTTAAAAGGAGTAGAGGAGGCGTCCCTCAACCGTGAGTCCTTGAGCAGAACCCCGAAGCCTCAGCTCCTCGGGTCATTCACAGGCCCCACCCACTGCCCCGTCAGATATGGATTAAATGCAGGGATGAATTCCATGACGTTGTATTGTACACGTATGTAACGTGATAAATAAAGAAATATTATAATTATTTAAAACCAGGTCTGGGTCTCACTCCAAGCTTCTTCATCTTATTAGGGCCGTTTCCTTTAGGTGTCCAACCGACCCTGTCCTCTGCATTGTCCTCTGTTTTTCTCACGGCCCTATTTCCTTGCTTTAGATAATTTTCTCCTCTTCTTCAAGAATGAGATACAGCCTCTCCTTACGGTTTCCAGAAAGCCCCTGCTGTGCAGTTACCCCCAGGAGATCTAGATCATGTAGCTCCACCCACTTGCACTGCTGCTTTATCTCATTGGCAAAAAAAAAAAGGCCCAAATAGAGCCCTTATACCAAATTACATATCGGATTAACACTTAAAAAATCTGAATCAAAACAAAAAGGAGCAAAGTACAACTAATTAGAAAAATTTACAAAAACACAAAATCCGAATAGTCAAGCAAACCTCTGCGACAGGAAGTAGCAGCAACAGAAAGTAAATCGTGACAAATTACCTCCGAAATAGACTCTACCTCTGCAGGTGTCAGATCTGATTAGATATTGCTGTCAGATTAAAGTTTGATATGTGAAAATTGCTTTGTTGCCTCAGCAGCTCCAGCGGTTTCACCCAACTGAAAATTACCCGCACTAATGAGGCGTCATTGTTAGCTGCCTGGTTTAATCATCTGTATGTGGGCGTTCAGCACTTAGGTGATAAGTACAGGTTTAATAGCATCTGTGTGTGCGTGTGTGTGTGTGTGTGTGTGTGTGTGTGTGTGTGTGTGTGTGTGTGTGTGTGTGTGGAGAGAAAATCCCCAGAGAATTGGGGTTAAGTCGTTCCAATGGTGGTGCATAATGATTTTGAGTATCTTAAGGATGAACAATTGCATATGAAGAATAAAGCCACCTTGTCGCCGACGCGAGGTCACCTGGTGTCCATCGAGACACGGCACAGAAATGCTGGGTGGATAAATTGTTTTCAAGGAATGTCGGCCATGCCACAGTAATTATATCTCCGAAAAGTCTGGGCAACATGGAAGCGTTGTCATCGCCGCGTCTCCATCATTTCATACCTCCATATACCTTGGTGTGAGGAAACACTGGATTGACTTTGGGAAAATTAGTTTCACTTTTCTGACACTAGTGGGAGCTTTTATCTCCAAAAGGTTCAGGGCCAAATTTCTCTACTGTTGATCCTATCTAGTCCAAATTTGGTGCATATGAATCGAACTCAAGGAGATATATCTTAATTATATCATATTTCACTCTAATAGTTCCTTTTTTACTCACTAGGGGGAACTTATTTACACTCAAATATAACTTTGTTGGTCCATTTACGCCCAAATTGTCTCATCGGAATCTACACAAAGATTTATCCTGTAGATATATATTTATTCACTATCGATTTTCAAATTTTATAGATCTTAGTGCGAGGAAGAACTGGAACTGTTTTGGTTTATTGATGAATCACATTTAATGTGAGGAGTTCAATCAGGGGGATCTCTTGTATAACGAAGGCAACTACCCTTAATGTCTGTAATTTAGTTTTGCATCCGTTTTCGGTAAATGTTTATCCTGTGCAGAGACGCAGGGGGCTAGGAGCCTTCTTCCAGCAGACATTGGGTAAACCCGGGTATCCCGAAAAAAGGAAATAAGCTTAATTATGACCTCAACATGCAAAACTAACCAAAGCTAAAACTAAATAGCTTTTTTACTGGACGTTCTGATGTCTTTGCACACGTTGCCATGGCGACACTTGAAGTCAGTAGAGTTTTCTGCAGCAGGCATGATGCACCTTATTTATTGTAACTTTGTGTAATGTGTATGTTAGGGTCGGTAATAAGATTGTTCGTTGTTTTCACAATGATGATTAAGGTTTTATTCTGAGTCACATGATCGCACGACCCGGAAGTTAAGCGAAGGTAATCAGAATATAAGGAAGGATTCTGCATCATGGGACACTTTTCTTCTTTCCGAATTGCAATGTCGCTCGCCTGTTTCCATGACCTCGGATCTTTTCCGACCCGGTGTTTACCCGCATCGCCTCATCTGACCGGAAACAGCTTTCTGACATGCGCAGATGATCCACACTCCAGTTCATAAGGTGGCGAAAAATGCTTCGATGAGCTGGGCGCCAACCGCCAACACGCGCCCAGAAGAAAGGCTTTCCGAAAGGACTACCCCCTTGCAAAGGAATGAATTCTCATTCGGAATTGATTATTTTCTTTCGGGAAGGGATGTTTACATGCAGCATTTTCTTCCACATTAAGCGTCTTTTCCTAATCTACTCGGAATCAGGCCGTCCGCCTAAACCCACCTTCCGTCGATTGGGTTGTCTCTTGACTTTTGCAGATACATTTCTTCAAAATATGCGCGTGTTGTCGAATTGATGAAGATGTTTTCCTTTACTTGCTTGAGCCTCATCCGTTTGCGTGTGTTTTCTTGAGTTGCAGTGCGTTTTCCCCCCTGTGGGCCACCGTACCCGACCTTCTGGTCGCCCACACTGTCGGGAAAGTGCCGCGTGGTTCTGCAAAGCCGGAGCAGTGAGCGAGGATGTGTGCGGACACCAATGTGTTCGTCCCTAATCAAACAGGTACAACCTCAAGTCTTCAGGTTACCTAGGATGTGGCAGGGTTGCAAGGTCTTAACCGTTTCCTAGACGACAGGTAGGGGCTGAGCACTCATGTGTGGGAGCTGATTAGAAACAGTGACCGAGCAAGGACAAACCCCCCCCCTCCGCTATTCCCAGCAAAATGGGCTGAAATCGATCGGTTGAGCCTTTTGAAAGAGAAGGCTGCTGGTTCACTTACCAAATACATCCTGACTTTAGTGCATTAAATCTATTGATCTCATTAAATCTGCTCAGAAAGAATCTGAGCCCCTCTGCTTTAAAGGGGGGCTGTGACATCGTTTGACCTGACAACTCTTTTTAAATCTTCCCCCCTGGTTCCCTGGTTCTTCTCCACCAAAGAACATACGGAAGCTTTATCTCAGAGGTCAATAGTGACTCTGGTACGGAGTAAAGGCCTGGTGTGCGTCAGAGGGAAGGGTCTTCATTCAGATCCTCGCCTCTTTTCTTAAAAAGGACTAATATGTTTATTTGTGTTTGTGTTTGTCAGCAGGATTTTGGAAAAGCTACAGGGTTGATCTCCTTGACCAACTTTGGTGGAGGGGATGCTACAAAGGTCAGGAGAGAAGACCAGTGGATGGAACCAGGAGTTTTCCAACCCTGTGAGATTAAATTACTGACCATGGACATTTTTGTAAAAGAACATCTGAATCATCTGATGCCTGAAGAAACATCTCATCTGTAGTTTCCTGACATGGAAACAAACAGACGCTCACTAACTATCACCGCTTTTCTTCACCTAGCTTCACGACTCTTTCCCAGATCTTCATCGTTTTTGATTAATGACAGTAGAGCTCTGAGTGGAACTTTTAGGTGAAGCCTTTTTTTTTGTGGTTTGGATACGACTGTCATCACAAACTGCCATCTGTCCATCGCGCACAGCCACACACACACACACACACACACACACACACACACACACACACACACACACACACACACACACACACACACACACACACACACACACACACACACACACACACACACACCTTCTCATACACACACACCTGTTGCATCCTGGCTGACGATGGCTGACACTCTGCACCAGCTTCAACCTTGAGGCTAGTATGTATTGTGTGTGTGTGTGTGTGTGTGTTTGCGTTTGTATCAGTGTGTGTGTGTGTGTGTGTGAGTAGAATAAACTGGATGAGTGGTGTGAGTCATGGGAAAAGCTACAAAGAGGGAATAATGAGACGACGCCTGTAAAATAAGCTGCTGCCTCCTGCCTGACGACCTCCCTTGTTTTTATTCTCCTTCTTTCCTTCCTTCCGTCCTTGATTTTTTTTTTCTTTCCGTCTTTCACAGATTCCGGTCTCAGTATTCCTTCATTCCCCCTTATCTTTATTTTTCTGTTATCCATCTTTCCATCCTTCCTCCTGCCTAGAGGTTTGTTTTCCTTCCCTTGCCCTCCTCTTTTCCTTCCACCAGTCCTTGAGTTTTAGTTTTCACTTCCTTCTTTCCTTCCCTAACCCCTCTCCTGATGTTTTCTTCCTTCATCCTGCCTTTACAGGATGAAGGAAGAAAAACTTTTTTCCGTACCTGATTTTCTTTAAGCAGGAGTCACTCATCTTTTTTGATCATGCTGACGGGGTTTTTTGCAGATCAGCAAACTCTCCTTCTTCTTCTTCACCTAGGTGTCTCCACAACAGATTATATGTCTCCATCTTACCCTGTCCTCTTCATCTTCCTCTGTCACACCAACCAACTGCATGTCCTCTCTCTCCACATCCAGAAACCTCCTCTTTTGGTCTTCTCCCTTTCCTCCCGCCTGGCAGCTCCATCTCCAGCATCCTTCTACACGTTGATCCACTATCCCTCCTCTTCACGGGTCAGAACCATCTCAATCTGTCCTCTCTGACTTTGCCTCCAAGGCGTCCCACCTGGATTGTCCCTCTGATGTCCTCCTTTCTAATCCTGTCCTTCCTCCCCACTCCCAAACAACATCTGAGCATCTTCAGCTCTGCCGCCTCCAGCTTATTATAAACAGTCCTTGCCATCCAGATCCGGCAGGATGATCCTCACAATGTCAGCCAGTCTACCAGGTCAGGCTATCTCGCCCTTCAGACGGAACAAAGCCCACATCATCGCCAGACATGACACGAGGGAAAGAAAAGTTAGTAGCATCTGGCGGTGAAGTTTCCGATTGTCACCCTTATCTCACCTCAGGTCTCCCGTCGCTATCCAAGAATCTACAGCGGCTTTTGTATATTAAACAACGTCCTCCGGTATCTGTCAAGTGCCGAAGTTACCTTAAGATCTCACTCGGAAGTGCCTTCCCCTGATGACAGAGAAGTTTGGCCAGTATCTGGGATTTAATGTGAAAACAGCAGGAACTCATCTGTTTAGGAACAAAGTTTTTATGTGATGAATCGATTGGACCTTAATTAAACCACTAATGTGCATCAACATTTCATACGGTAATTAGTGTCGCGTTTACAGTTATGAAGGATCCAGACCGGTCATTTCAGCCATGAGTGTCAAAGACCCCTTAGCTGAGATTTTAGAACTGTGTGATGGGAAGTGGAATAATGTCAGCCAGCAGCAGATTAATCTTCATACCGTTGTTAAAAACAATCAAACTAAAGTTTAGGACCTTTCACCTCTCATCCCGGAGGCCACTTTTCAAATGTATCATGATTCCAGCTTTGAATGATGGTGAAACTGTCAGTGTAGATGGTTAAGACTGCTGTAGGTGGGCAATGGGTGGCGGCGAAGACCCCCGAACCTGTTTACACACTTTCCTTCCAGTTTAACATCGACGGCTTCCTTCACTCGTCTCTCAAACCATCGGTCCTCCCGGTGGAAAGACTGCTCAGTCAGGTCCAGATGAGCTGGCTCGCCCATATGTTGGGTCTTGTAGAGTCGTTGTTGTGTTGTCTCCCATATTCAGATCCGCCCCTCCATCGTACATTAACCTCCATCGACCACATCGCCCAGTTTGTGTGGGTTGCTGGGTTTGAGATGAACCAGGAGGGTATATCTATAGAAAGTCCTTCCTGCTTTCACAGAACCGGCCTTCATCGGA
Source organism: Lophius americanus (assembly GCA_037951165.1). Lineage (NCBI taxonomy): Eukaryota > Metazoa > Chordata > Actinopteri > Lophiiformes > Lophiidae > Lophius > Lophius americanus. The sequence goes on along the minus strand of JBBDHG010000086.1, from coordinate 1,496,142 downwards.
ATGATTTCCTGTTGTCTTTCTGGGGTTTCTTTGCTGACGTGATAAAAGTCCAGTTGTGGTACTCAACTTTTCAGAGTTATCTCCATGAATGGAGTAATCCAAAAAAAACGTTATACCGCTCAACGCAAAAGCAAATTTTACACGCCGATTAACTTTTACTAAACTCAATTAAATCTGAGTTTCAATTAACTGTGAGTTAATTGAACCGACTCAGTTCAGCTGTGCTTGGAATAAAAGGCAGAGATTCTCGTCCCAGGGTTAATCAACACAGATCTCCGGGTCCAACAAACTTATTACCCTCCTTAACCCTCTTTACGAATACACCCCTGGTTTAGTCTCCCTGTGTTTTCTCTTGAGCTCTTCCTCCCTTCTGCCCCTTCTTTCCTTCGTCCTGGTCTGGTGGTTTTTGGACTGTCAGTGTTTTTGACTCATATTTCAGTCCTAGTGTTTGACTTCTAGTCGTCTTCTCTCACCATTCTGCCTGATTTGACCGCTTTCATGGTTTTGACCCCTGCTTGATTACGGACGTCACATAATTAATTATGGGTTATTAAACTGAACGGTATCACTTGAGCTTTCTGTGTCGACTCTGCATTTGCGTCATCCATCCTCATGAGCCACGCAGGATTTGTAAGAACATTCAACCAAATGTGAAAAATGTCAGGACTTCCTTAGATCATGAAATGACCATTTCTTCAAATTCCACTACGGGCAGCAAAGTGGCCGAGTTGATAGAACAGTTGACCCACAGGAAGAAAGTTCTTGCAGGGGGGTTAGCAACTTTAAGTTAACCTCAAAGTCCTTTTGGAATTACACGGAAACTGTGTCCGGAAACAATCCCTGGTAAACACGTCTAGGTCTTTTTTAAACAAACTCTCAAAAATGAAGTGCAAAGTAAGAAATAATTTACTCCACAAACACGTCAAGCCGTGAAAAGTTTAAAAGTCCCTGGGAAACTATGACGATGCTGATTTCATAATCAGCAATTTGTGCTACTGCATAAATCCCACAGCAACAAAGTGGATCAGCGCCACCGATTTCCATTTTTTAATCTAACATTGAATGAAGTAATTATAGATCTGGGAAAGGCTCCAGCCCCTGCGACCCTGAACAGGAGAAGCGGTTACGTAGAATGAATTAATGTACGACCTCCGTCTGTGACGCGGTTCTGTGATTTCAGGGTGAATCGAGTGATGGGGAGTTTCTACTTTTAACGTTTCCTCGGATGATGTGAACGTAACGTTTCTGGTGAGTTTACCAAACGACAGTCAGAGTAAAAAAACGCTGTGGTACCGACAAGGCTTTGTTGCGAAAGCCTCGCCACCCTCCGGGACGGGAATATTATTTCTGGATGATTTCATGGGCAGGGAGAAAAGTGTCCGTTTAAACCCCACATGAACGGAGTTTTTATGTTCTTCCTGTGTTTGCAGGGGTTTCCTCCCACAATCCAAAAACGTGTAAAACAGGCAAATTCGTGACCCTTTATTGTGAATGATTGTCTCCATGCTTTGGTCATGTGATGAACCGATGAACTTTTACAGGATGTTCCCATTCTCTTGCAGAATTTCGGCTGGGACATGTTCCAGACCCCCCATTTAACCCTAAACACGACAAGGAAATACAGGATATCAACGATCCATTTCCAGTGAAAATTAAGCCCCCCCCCCCCCCCCCCCTTAAACATTACTGAACCAGTAGTGGACCTTAACCTAAACGATCTGGGATGTTTGAAGCCTCTGAGAATCGATTGGGTCATTAGATCAGAAGATGCTCCTGTGGTGTTGGGGAGGCAGTTCCACACAAACGTCTCATTAGGTAAAAAAAAATCACCACTCCAGCTAGAAGGATAAATGCCTGAGGTGGTAGGCCGGACCTTCACCTAATTAGACCCTCGATAATCAATAGATGGTTGGATGGGAATGAATGGATAGATGGATTGATGGATGGATGCAAGAATGAATGGATAGATGGATGGATGGATGGATGGTTGGATGCAAGAATGAATGGATAGATGGATGGATGGGAATGAATGGATAGACGGATGCAAGAATGAATGGATAGATGGTTGGATGGGAATGAATGGATAGATGGATGGATGGAAGAATGGATGGATGATAGATGGATGTATGGGAATGAATGGATAGATGGATGGATGGATGGAAGAATGGATGGATGGATAGAAGAATGAATGGATAGATGGATGGATGGAAGAATGAATGGATAGATGGATGGATGGATGGATGGATGAATGAATGGATGGATGGATGGGAATGAATGGATGGATGGATAGATAGATGGATGCAAGAATGAATGGATAGATGGATGGTTGGGAATGAATGGATGGATGGATGGATGGATGAATGAATGGATGGATAGATGGATGAATGGATGAATGAATGGATAGATAGATAGATAGATGGATGGATAGATGGATGGATGGATTGATGGATGGATGGATGGATGGAAGAATGGATGGATAGATGGATGAATGGGAATGAATGGATGGATGGATAGATGGATGGATGGATAGATGGATGGATGGATAGATGGATGGATGGATAGATGGATGGATGGATGGAAGAATGGATGGATAGATGGATGAATGGGAATGAATGGATGGATGGATGGATAGATGGATGGATGGGAATGAATGGATGGATGGATGGATGGATGGGAATGACTGGATAGATGAATGGATGAATGGATGAATGGATGGATGGATGGATGGATGGATGGATGGATGGATGGATGGCCTGTTCCTCGTGTTAATCAACACCAGATGGGATCCAGACACTGAGAATAATCTGACTGGCTTTAAGAACAGACATTTGAACAACAGACATCTCATAACTCCCTGACATGAAGTGACCATCTCAGTACGGCTGCCTGAACAATCAGCCCTCTCTCCTTTTCACCGTCACTGTCACTATCGATATTCATCTTTACTAGACCCCTTTTTTTTTTATCCTCCTCCGTGACTCTGCCGCCTCTCTCGCTCGTCTGTCATCCGCCTCCGTTATTGAATGAAGCCAGCGGGCCGTTAGACGAAGGTTGGCGCTGATCATTCCATCAGTAATGAACGCTCCAGTCTAAATATGTTTGACCTTGTAGCTTTTCATCCGCTCTATTCTTCTCACGACTGCGCCGTCAGAATTGTGGCATCTGTTGATAGGTTATCATGGCTTTTCACACGTCACTATGAGGCTGGTGATTGTGTTTGTGTGAAGATTAAAAACTCCTCCTCAAAGTCATTCACTGTTAAGAATCGCTGATTAATGATAAAAAAAAAAATAGTCAAACAATATTTTAAATCAGGAGAGACAGAGAAGGATGTAAAGACTTCTGTTAGGACTTGAAGACGTCGTCCACCTTCCTTCCCTGGAGGTCTTGGATCTCAGAATTCTACAAAAGAATGAACTAGTCATGGCTTATTGCCTGGGAACCTTTAAAGGTAGATGTTGTTATGCCTCTAACAGACTGCTGCACGATCAATTACATCTCGCCTCAGGCGACGAGCTTCTTCTATACACCACTGAGTGTGTCAAACACATGCAGGGTGTTATATTGATGGTCTACAGAGAGTCAAACTCACGTCAGGCTCCCCTCCTCCTTGAAAAGAGTTTAAAGAAAACGCCATGAAAAACACCTGATGTTGTTATTCCCAGCAGGCCCTTCATTGGGCTTCCACTTTGTTTTTGCCGTTTTCTTCTGTGCCTTTGCTAGATTTTATACTAAAATGATTCATGTCACACAGCTAAAGTTGGAAGTATGTGTAACTATCTCCCTCTAGTGGACATGGGAGGTAGTGTGCAGCCAAAATCCCATTTTTGGCACATTTTGGGTCCATTGTTTATCCAACTGTACGACTGTTTCACATCTGCCTCCCACTGAGATAACTTCTGTTAATTTAGGTGATTTTCAACCTTTGGATTAAATAACCTTTACAGAAATAGTTCAGAGTCTTAGGCCGACTAACTGCTGACCTTATACTCTCTATACTCTCTACAAGTTCCTTTAAAGAAGTTTTTAACACAACGGTTCCAGATGTATTACAAATAGTTAATAGCGCTGTCCTTCAGGTGTTTTTCCAGGTGTGCTGAAGACTGCAGCAATCAAGCCTCTCTGAAAAAAAGAATCTAATCTGGATGCCTTCCGTCAGGAAAAACTACGCATCCATGTCAAACTTGTCTTTCCTGGGAAAAGTCATGGAAGGGATTGTTTTTAAGCAAATCAAAGCTTTCCTGGGAGAAAAAAAACACATTTCTTCGATCCTTCTCAGTTTGGTTTTAGAAGTAATCTCTGTTTTAGTTTAACTAAAAGAACAGAAAGGATGTTTTACGGCGCCGCAGGATTCTGAACGTTGGTGTGAATGCATTAGCCTGTTGTGTTTTTATAGCCGACATGTATGCTCAGCAACATGTGCTCTTCTGTTTTTCAGCGTTTTTTCTTTCTTTGATGGGAGTCATAAATTTGGCGGCTGGCAGCGTCCCCCCAGAGAAAGAGCCACTTAGAAGACCCTCCGTCGCTCTGGCTCCAGACGCGACGCTCTCTCCGGAATGAATGGATGGAGCCGTCAGACTGGCGTGCGTCAGATGCTTGGTCTGAATTCGAGGCCTATGATTTACTCGAACTTCAGATTATAAAACGTTTCTTTGATGTGACTATATTTACTTTGACTTTCTAGTAACTCTAGTGTCTCGAAGATGGAGAAACCCGACAAGAAGGTCTGTGAAAAGTGGGAGGAAAACAGAAAAGAAGATGAGAAATATCCTGGTCCTTGAACGTCCCATTTTAATAATACATGAAATGTCATGGCGAGTTTTCCTTAAAAACGAAGCTTCTGTGGACGGAGACGCTTGACGGCCGCCGCCAGAGAGCCGGACGCCCGGGAGGAGCCTCGCAGAGACGGCAGAGGCTGCATATGAAATCAGTTGGCTGTGTTCTCCAGCGGTTCAGGGGCATCCAGGATGAATATTTGATGACAACATGTTTTTCAGTTGAGTCCAAAAAGTCCAGAGGAATGCTGCAAAGCAATGCGAGCGTCCCGAGTGGCTGCAATCGGACCGTTTACTCACTACAGGCTGAGAGAAGGCGAACAAAATCTGCGATGGATCCTGGCGTACATGGCTGAAGGCTTTATTTGATTGTTATCGGGCAAAAGTGTCTTCTGTATTTTCCATTCATCCATTTTTCTGTAACCACTTATCCTGTTCAGGGTCGTTGGAGCGTCTTTCAGCCAGGAGGGTGAGAGGAGGAGTAAACACCATTCAGCAGATTCACCAGTTATCCTATATTCCGTGGGTTTGGACTGCGGGAGGAGGCGGGAGAACCCGCTGGGAATACTCAAAAACACGGGGAGAACACAGAAACCCCACACGGAAAGATTCAGTCGGACTTCGACCCGCAATCCCAACTGATATACCAAAAGGTACAGGGACCAAAAAGTCACCAAATATATCGTCACACACAGTGAAAGCAGCGGTTATGGTTTTTTCATGGTTCCGCAGAGTCACAAAAATACTTCCATTGTGCTAAATTTGATAATCTGAACATCAAACCGAAAATGAATTGGAGAATTATGTAAAATTTTAATATTATCGTCCAAAGCTGAGACCGGCTACTCTACAATATGTCTGTTGGAAGAAAACCTGTTCAGTTGGCAGCTTCCTGCTTTCCTGACAGTGTCAAAGGGCCTACCGCAAGGTTGTGTATTAGGACCTGTACCGTACCATTTATATGCTGACGACTCCATTATTGTTGTTGGCAAAAATTCAAATGTCGGTTACTCAGACGTCTTTTAATGTTGTTCTGTCCCTTCTGCAAAAAACTAAAACTGGTTTTAAACATCGGCAAAAACTAAACTGGCGTCCTGAACTGGCGACGTTCATGTGGCGTCCGTGTGTCTTTTAGCTCCTCACACTATATTCTCCCTTTTTCAAGTATGAAACGCCACGTGTAAACAATTAATGCTCATTTGTGTGTTTTACAAACATGTTTACTAATGGAATGTATCGTTACTTGGTCGTTTTTGACTGTTTGAATTGATTTATTTACAAGGTTGTGATGCCGAACGGTCTCTGCTAGCTTATTTTGTTTGATAGTTTACTCTGTTGCTAACGGCACTAAAAGAGTGAAATAGTTTATATTAGATAGATAATAAATACAGATATTTTAGATTAGATTATTTGTTGTATAATGCTGTTGGATCCGTAAATGAAGCTTACATGTGGTGCAGATCTGCATTTGTTAAGTTTATTGTTCTGAAGAGCTTCGATGAAGCTGATATGAGGAAGGCCGGTGCCTCGCTGGACTAAAGTGATGGTTCTACGGCGGTGTGTCCTACGGTGATGTGTTCTATGGTGATGTGTGTTCTACGGTGACGTGTTCTACGGTGATGTGTTCTACAAGGATGTGTTCTACGGTGACGTGTTCTACGGTGATGTGTTCTACAAGGATGTGTTCTAGGGTGACGTGTTCTACGGTGATGTGTTCTACGGTGATGTGTTCTACGGTGATGTGTTCTACGGTGATGTGTTCTACAAGGATGTGTTCTAGGGTGACGTGTTCTACGGGGATGTGTTCTACGGTGGTGTGTTCTACGGTGACGTGTTCTACGGTGGTGTGTTCTACGGTGGTGTGTTCTACGGTGATGTGTTCTACGGTGATGTGTTCTACGTTGATGTGTTCTACGGTGGTGTGTTCTACGGTGATGTGTTCTACGTTGATGTGTTCTACAAGGATGTGTTCTACGGTGACGTGTTCTACGGTGATGTGTTCTACGGTGACGTGTTCTACGGTGACGTGTTCTACGGTGGTGTGTTCTATGGTGATGTGTTCTACGGTGATGTGTTCTACGGTGACGTGTTCTACAAGGATGTGGTCTACGGTGACGTGTTCTACGGTGATGTGTTCTACGTTGATGTGTTCTACAAGGATGTGTTCTACGGTGACGTGTTCTATGGTGATGTGTTCTACGTTGATGTGTTCTACAAGGATGTGTTCTACGGTGACGTGTTCTACGGTGATGTGTTCTACGGCGATGTGTTCTACGGTGATGTGTTCTACGGTGGCGTGTTCTACAAGGATGTGTTCTACGGTGGTGTGTTCTACAAGGATGTGTTCTACGGTGACGTGTTCTACGGTGAAGTGTTCTACGGTGACGTGTTCTACGGTGATGTGTTCTACGGTGGTGTGTTCTACGGTGACGTGTTCTACGGTGACGTGTTCTACAAGGATGTGTTCTACGGTGACGTGTTCTACGGGGATGTGTTCTACGGTGGTGTGTTCTACGGTGACGTGTTCTACGGTGACGTGTTCTACAAGGATGTGTTCTACGGTGACGTGTTCTACGGTGATGTGTTCTACGTTGATGTGTTCTACGGTGGTGTGTTCTACGGTGATGTGTTCTACGGTGATGTGTTCTACGTTGATGTGTTCTACGGTGGTGTGTTCTACGGTGATGTGTTCTACGTTGATGTGTTCTACAAGGATGTGTTCTACGGTGACGTGTTCTACGAGGATGTGTTCTACGGTGACGTGTTCTACGGTGATGTGTTCTACGTTGATGTGTTCTACGGTGGTGTGTTCTACGGTGATGTGTTCTACGGTGATGTGTTCTACGTTGATGTGTTCTACGGTGGTGTGTTCTACGGTGATGTGTTCTACGTTGATGTGTTCTACAAGGATGTGTTCTACGGTGACGTGTTCTACGGTGATGTGTTCTACGGTGACGTGTTCTACGGTGACGTGTTCTACGGTGGTGTGTTCTATGGTGATGTGTTCTACGGTGATGTGTTCTACGGTGACGTGTTCTACAAGGATGTGGTCTACGGTGACGTGTTCTACGGTGATGTGTTCTACGTTGATGTGTTCTACAAGGATGTGTTCTACGGTGACGTGTTCTACGGTGACGTGTTCTACGGTGACGTGTTCTACAAGGATGTGTTCTACAAGGATGTGTTCTACGGTGACGTGTTCTACGGTGATGTGTTCTACGTTGATGTGTTCTACGGTGGTGTGTTCTACGGTGGTGTGTTCTACGGCGATGTGTTCTACGGTGATGTGTTCTACGGTGGCGTGTTCTACGGTGACTTGTTCTACGGTGACGTGTTCTACAAGGATGTGTTCTACTGTGGTGTGTTCTACGGTGATGTGTTCTACGATTATGTGTTCTACGGTGACGTGTTCTACGGTGATGTGTTCTACGGTGGTGTGTTCTACGGTGACGTGTTCCACGGTGACGTGTTCTACAAGGATGTGTTCTACGGTGACGTGTTCTACGGTGACGTGTTCTACGGTGATGTGTTCTACGTTGATGTGTTCTACGTTGGTGTGTTCTACGGTGGTGTGTTCTACGGTGATGTGTTCTACGGTGATGTGTTCTACGTTGATGTGTTCTACGGTGGTGTGTTCTACGGTGGTGTGTTCTACGGCGATGTGTTCTACAAGGATGTGTTCTACGGTGACGTGTTCTACGGTGATGTGTTCTACGATGATGTGTTCTACGGTGACGTGTTCTACGGTGATGTGTTCTACGTTGATGTGTTCTACGGTGACGTGTTCTACGGTGGTGTGTTCTACGTTGATGTGTTCTACGGTGGTGTGTTCTACGGTGGTTTGTTCTACGTTGATGTGCTCTACGGTGATGTGTTCTACGGTGATGTGTTCTACGTTGATGTGTTCTACGGTGACGTGTTCTACGGTGGTGTGTTCTACGTTGATGTGTTCTACGGTGACGTGTTCTACGATGATGTGTTCTACGGTGACGTGTTCTACGGTGATGTGTTCTACGTTGATGTGTTCTACGGTGACGTGTTCTACGGTGGTGTGTTCTACGTTGATGTGTTCTACGGTGGTGTGTTCTACGGTGGTTTGTTCTACGTTGATGTGTTCTACGGTGACGTGTTCTACTGTGACGTGTTCTACAAGGATGTGTTCTACGGTGGTGTGTTCTACGGTGATGTGTTCTACGATGATGTGTTCTACGGTGACGTGTTCTACGGTGATGTGTTCTACGTTGACGTGTTCTACGGTGGTGTGTTCTACGTTGATGTGTTCTACGGTGGTGTGTTCTACGGTGATGTGTTCTACGTTGATGTGTTCTACGGCGTTGTGTTCTACGGCGATGTTTGTCTCTCTGTTTGCCGTCTCTGGAGTCTGGACTGGGCGTGAACGTCTTGTGCACCAGAATAACGACGGAGAATGTCGTATATTCCCTCTCCTACAAACGTCTCACACCTCCGGGTCTGCATGTTTGGACCGATAACCTTTTACTAGACCCTTCATCTCCTCCATTGAGGAGCCGTTAACTCCGCCTGACGGCTTTGAATCCCGGTAGCGAGAATCGTTTCCCCACTTTTTTTTTTGCTGGAGGAAGCCCCATTTTTCCTCCGACAGATAAGGTGGTGTCGTTATCACCGCTCACAGAACCAAACGGCTGCTTGTTAAACGCAGGATTAAACTCCGTCCTCGGAGGAGAGGTTGAATATCAAACACCCTGCTGAGGGCGAGCGCCTCCTTGTTTTGGAGATAATAGTTCTTACCGCGGTGGAATTGCAGAGCGGAGGGTTCGCTGAAGCCTGGTTACAGAAAGGCCGTCTGTGGATTTGGTCCATTAAAGGGACAATCTGACAGATTCCCAGCGGAGCAAGAGGAACGAACTAATGCTGCAAACTGATGATCGTGTTCGTGGGTCCGACTTCACCTTTGTCGTCGCCGGGGCAACCATCAGCCCAGTTTAAACCGAGACTTTCCTCATAGATCTGTAATCCCTCAGCTTCTACTGTCTGTTCCCTCTGCGTTACTTTTCATTCTACAGAACCATCTTGCTTTCACTCCAGGTAGAACTTATTGCCCCGTTTCCTTGAACCATGTAATTAACTACTTTTTCACATTTTGATTTTTTTTTCTTTTTTTTAAAAATTTTATAGAAAAAAATAATAATTACATTGCAATGGCAACCAGATTGTTCTTAGCTAATGTTTAACAGAAAACCACCCAATCTTATCAGCTGACCCGGTATCTGATCCTATAGGTGGTGTTATCGGCTCTTTGGACTTTCTGGTTCATTGTGTTGTCTTATTTTCATGTAGTGATTTTGACGTTGGGTCCTACCCAGACTTTTATGACAAATTTGTCACTCAGTAAAATCACCTATAGGTGGAAACCTTGTTTGCAAAAGGAAGAAACGAAATGATGGTGCAGATCCGACTTTTGTAAATCTATCTTAACTTGGCCCAACTGGGAGCAGACCCCAGTGTGGAGCCAGAATTCTCTGGAGGAACTCTATATCTCATCTCGCATGGGAAAGCATTGGGATTCCCCCCAGGATGAGTTGGAGAGTGTTGCTGGGGAGAGGGACATTTGGAATACTCTGCTTGCCCTGCTGCCACAGCGACCCACCACCGGGTAAGAGGAAGAAAACATCTTCCTCTTACCCGGTATTAAGAGATAAGATAAGATAAACCTTATTCTGATTCAGGACCGGCACCATGAGCGGACTGGATCATAAGCACTCACCCTTTGATCTATGGGTCTCCATATGCGGCGGCGGTGCTGGTGGGCCTGGTAGCTGAACACATGTTGGATCGTTTGACTCAGGTGAAGGGATGAATTCTACAGCTATTATGGTTATTAAACACACATCCATAAATATCACAGAAATGTATCATCGCAGATCAAAACGGTGGCGAGGCTGAGTCTGTCATTTCCAACTTCCTGTTTCCCATTTCTCTATTTCATTTTAATCTCCCCTCCATCAAACTCCTTTTCATCTGTGAGCCCATACAGACTCACAACCGGGTTCTCTCTCTCTCTCTCTCTCTCTCTCTCTCTCTCTCTCTCCTCTCTCTCTCTCTCTCTCTCTCTCCCCCTCTCTCTCTCTCTCCCCCTCTCTCTCTCTCTCTCTCTCCCTCTCTCTCTCTCTCTGTCAACCCTTATCTCCCCAGTTCCAGCCTCACTCTGCTGATTTTTCATCGCGGTGCCAATGAGCAGCAGGGGAAACGTGCGTCATCATGCCAGAACACATCTTTAAACCTAATACGGCGTAAACTACCTTCTATTTCCTGCCTTTCAGCTTGATTCACCAAACGCCTTGCTGAAGATTAGTTTTTTTTGCGACCTGACATAAACTACCTCTTCCTGTGCGTCTTCCCCTTTGGTAAATGGTAAATGGACTATTCTAGTCTGCTCCACCACTCATAGCACTTTTACGTCAAGAGTCAGCATTCACACAAAAACCATTATTCACGCAGAAACAGGTTCAGAAGCCATCTGGAGAAACTTTGGGTTCAGTATCTTTACTCAAGTATATCTGGACATGTAGACCAGAGGAGCAGGAATAGAACCATCGACTTCAGATAAGTGGACGACCTCTCCTAAACTACGCAGGCGTTCATTCTACCCGCTCTGGTAGAACCAACATCATCTGTTGTAATGAATCATTCATCTTTTCTTTTTCTCCCTGTTTTCTCATAAATGTAATTAGTTCCCAAAAGAGTTACTTGTAAAAGCATATGAGGTCAATGATAGTGTTCTGGTCCGATCAGTGGGTCGCTGGATTTACCTTTGCACCTACACTTTTCCGGGCCGACCCAGAGCTGGTCTGAACCGGCATGGCTGCGCCTCACACACCGAATGAATCCCCCCATCGGAGTGTATGAACTACCGACCATTTACCTCTCAATGGTTTCTCGAGTCAGGTCCTCGAGTTTTCCTTTTTTGACCCTGAGGCTTAGAAAATTCTGAAAAACTTCTCATAACACAAATTTTATTCATCCTTCTCTCCTCTTCTTCGAAGCATTTCATCATCCTCTTCCAGCCGTTTCAACCTAAAAACTTGAGGGAAGCCTTCCTTAGAACCAGTCTTCAGTTTCATCACAGCGCCCAATAACGTCCGCCAAGGAAGAGGACATCTGATTTTACACACAAAAAAAAAAAACAGTTCATTACAAGAGCTATGCAAATTTTACACGCTGCACCTTTAAATATTTGTAGCTCCCCTAACATGTATAACCATTGCTGATATTGAGCTGTCAATCATCTAGTAGGAGTGGTTGTAAACACAGACGGCGCCTCCAGCACTACGTTAATTGCACATTTGGATCATTTTGCAGATAAATTATGTATGGGGGGTGGGGGGATCATTTATATGCTGTGCCTCGTTTCAAAGAGAGGGCGGTTCGGTTTTGTCCGATGAATCATTTCTGTGGGAAAACTGATCATAAATCAAACGCGACGCGGTCGCCGTGGAAAGTAGTCGAGAGCGGATCAATAGAACCATTTTCACATTTTCATTTTTCAAAACTATTAGGTGAGAAAGAAAGGAGACAGAGACCACACGATCGAGACACAGGCCGAGCTAAGGCGAGAGGATGGATGGAAGAGGTGAAGGTGGAGGTGGAGGTCATCTCTGTGGGGTTAAATGAGAGGATGGATGGAAGAGGTGAAGGTGGAGGTGGAGGTCATCTCTGCGGGGTTAAATGAGAGGATGAATGGAAGAGGTGAAGGTGGAGGTCATCTCTGCGGGGCTAAATGAAAGGATGGATGGAAGAGGTGAAGGTGGAGGTCATCTCTGCGGGGTTAAATGAGAGGATGGATGGAAGAGGTGAAGGTTGAGGTCATCTCTGCGGTGTTAAATGAGAGGATGGACGGAAGAGGTGAAGGTGGAGGTCATCTCTGCGGGGTTAAATGAGAGGATGAATGGAAGAGGTGAAGGTGGAGGTCATCTCTGTGGTGTTAAATGAGAGGATGGATGGAAGAGGTGAAGGTGGAGGTCATCTCTGCGGGGTTAAATGAGAGGATGGATGGAAGAGGTGAAGGTGGAGGTCATCTCTGCGGGGTTAAATGAGAGGACGGACGGAAGAGGTGAAGGTGGAGTTCATCTCTGACCAATCAGCCATAATATTATAACCACCACCAAAGTTAGAGCGGAAGCTCAAATGGTTGAAGCTAAGGAAGGAAGGCTGAGCGAACTTCAAGAAGGTGTTAAAACAGACTCTGGGTGGTGAAGAAATGCTGGATGACCAGACAACTAAGGCAAATGTGACAAGGGAGACTTGTGGGAAAGTGCTTGATGTGACACCTAGACAAACGGTGCTGGAGAGGAAGAGGAATGAAGGTCAGTGGCAGCGTGACAGAATACATGTGTGTGAATGAAAGGGAGGCAGGAGGAACGGTGAAGAAGTAGAGGTGGAGAAGGTGAAGTAGTTTAAGTACTTGGGGTCAAGACAGAAGACAGGAGGCAGAGCTGAAGATGTTCAGATGTTCTCTGGGAGTAACGAGGAAGGACAGGATTAGAAAGGAGGACATCAGAGGGACGGTTGATGTTAATCTATTTTATTTGCAGGATTCTTCAAAAGTGGAGTATCTCCCTCCATGGAGTATCTATAATTCATTGAAAGCTGCTTTTTCCATGGGGACAAAGAAAGACAAAATCTTTCTCTGACGGGATCAAAGACCTGCAGTAAAGTTTTTAGTTTGCGTCAATCACTTACTGCAATCAGACACTGAACGCATCAGTTCTGATTAAAGCTGCTCTGGTGGCGCCGTCCCTGATTAATCACATTTATGCTAATGAAGAGAAAAACGTCAGTTTTTAAACATCTAACGAGTTGAAAACAGGGAAGAGTTTCAAAGATGGAAGTAAAAGTTGTTACGCAAACAACAACTTGGTAATGAGTTGATTCTGAGACTGTCTGGTGTAAATCCATGACGCTGACGGTTGAAAACCACCTTCTGAGCGGACTGAAGTAAAACCAATCTCTGACAGAATCTCATCAATAACTTTCAGAACTTTGGGAGAGAAAGTTGAAATGATGAGTCCCAGATTATGTTGATGTCAAGTGTTTGACAGCTGCTCTGGTGTAAGAACACACGCAGAAAACATACCGCCATCTTGTTTCTGTACCCATGCAAAGACTATAATTATACCTAATAAAGAACGTAGTTGGATTATTCATCGAGCTGTTGGACGTATCGCCTTCGTAATCAGCTGGACGTCTGCCAGCAGTGAGACGTTTATACGTGAGGGATCAAACTACAAACCAGGCCTTCATTCTGAGAAACTTCTTGCAGTCTTTTACTTCCAGACCAACTTTGTTTGTGGTGCTACATCCTAGTGTTGTAGTCAAGAACACGTAAACCAAGACCATGTCATGACCAAGACTTTGAGGGGTCGAGACCAAGACCAAGGGAAGGTTGGTCCGAGTCAAGACCAAGGGAAAGTGAGACCGAGTCAATACCAAGACAAGTTGAGACAAAGTCGACACCATGTCAAGACCAAGACAAAACCAAGACCGGGGCAAGGTGAGACCGAGTCAAGACCAAGACCAAGGCAAGGTGAGACCGAGTCAAGACCAAGACCAAGGCAAGGTGAGACCGGGTCAAGACCAAGACCAAGGCAAGGTGAGACCGAGTCAAGACCAAGGGAAAGTGAGACTGAGTCAAGACCAAGACAAGTTGAGACAAAGTCGACACCATGTCAAGACCAAGACAAAACCAAGACCAGGGCAAGGTGAGACCGAGTCAAGACCAAGACCAAGGCAAGGTGAGACCGAGTCAAGACCAAGGGAAAGTGAGACTGAGTCAAGACCAAGACAAGTTGAGACAAAGTCGAAACCATGTCAAGACCAAGACAAATCCGAGACCAGGGCAAGGTGAGACCAAGTCGAGACCAATAAAGGACCAAGACTCTGAGGAGTTGAAACCAAGTCAACACCAAGACCAGGTTAAAGCTAGCCTGATAAAATTTCTACAAATGTAAGAAAGTGAGGAAAAAGTGATGAGAAAAATAAACAGGTCTTTCAGACGTGAACGCAGACTCATGAGTCTGCGTTCACGTCTCAGCTGTGTTCATGACTCAGCTTAATCGCTTTTATTAAACACTTTGTTTCCAAATGATTCCTCTGGGAACAGTTTAAAAAATGATGCTATGAGTCAAACCTTCACAAGCTGAAGTGGCAACCACTCTCCTTAAATCCTAGTATAAAATAACAAATAATCATACCAGCCAGTTAATTTTCATAAGACCTAAATAAACAGATGAAGCTAAATGAAAAAAAAACAAGAATTAAACTTTGGCGCGAGTTTTTGGCGCGTTATGAGGACTGTAGGAGAACGCGCTACGACGAGATGCTAAAAAGAGAGAAGGTCATTAGCAAGCAGGTGAGACGCTGGAACAATTAAAATATCTTGATTAGATCCAATAGATGACAAGAATATAATTTACTTTCATTTAAATGTGATGAAACTGTTTTTTAACGGAAAGAGTCAAACATCATCCACGTAGCATGTTATCGGACAGGAACACGGAAACTCCTCTTGGGACCTTCAACTCAACTCAGTTTTGTCTAATGAGCAATTAAGGCAAGAACTTGATTGTACTTTAGAAAGTGAATCAGCACACAAAGGAAAAACTGCGTAGTTCCATGTGACCGGGACTTTTTTTTTTCCAGCTCTCAGCATGTCATGGAGGCAATTAGTGACCGATGGTGGACAGGAAAATGTCAAGCTTGAAATATCCGCCATCTATGTCAGACAGACCGACACGGCGTCTCAGTCCAGACCGGTACTTTTTATGCCATGACTCCGTTCTCCGTCCTTTGACTATAAAAAGCTAATTTCTCACCGGTGTGCAGGTGAGATGCACAAGTGAGGAGAAAAACAGGTGGAGTGGTCGCTCTTGACATCAGAATGACCGAAATAGCAGCGAGGAGATGGAGTCTCCGGGGTTTGGCGTGAAAAGCCGGTCGGATGACGAGACTCCAGTTAGTTGTTCTTCATCCTCCTTCATCTGCAGGTGTGCATGGTGCGAAGAGAGGAAGAGGCTGACGAGGAGGTGGTGGCGGAGGTAGATGGGAGAGTCTCGGAGGTGAAGAGCGGCTCTAATGGGATTCTGCTGAGGCGGATGTGGCGAAGGCTTCCAGCCGGGAGACTCGTTGACACTTCAGAGCGGTTACCTGCTGAGACTCGGGACATTTTAAAAAACCAATGAGGCCTCCGGCATAAAGTTGGTTTTAAGTCACCAAAGTTTCCCAGAGAAATGAAAAAAAAAAGGATTAGAAGGATCGGATGCTTATGGATATACGACTTCATAAATGTCCAGGGAGAAGTTACGTTCTCTTTGATTTAACATAAAAGAAGAAGATGAAAACTAGAATTATGCTGTCGTCCCCCACAGTAGTGGGGGGCTGGATTCTATCCCAGCTGACATCCAACAAGTCGCCATTTGATCACAGGGCAGACTAATCGGAACGTTGCTTGAGAATTCATGGCCCGGAAACTTTTGGAGATTAAGCTCCCCCTAGTGTCCGGAATATATAAAAACCACCTTTCCTAAAATGACTGCAGCTCTTTCTCTCGCTGTGGTCTGTGTGGATTTGAAATAATAATCTTAGAAAGATCCATGAAATAGCTCGAGTTATCGCGTTAACACGATGAATCCGCGACAACGCCAGCGGCGATGGCGATTTCATAATATCCCTGACTGTTTTCTGGGATATAATGAAAAGAAAAAAGAGGTTAGATTTATCTTGTGCTTATCATGTCTAACTTTAAAAGTTCACATTTTATCCACTAGGGGGTGTGTTTTTTTTAATTTATTTATTTTTTACAAAAAGCAGTTTTCAGACATAACTTCCTTGACCTCGGTCAGGGGCGTAACGTAACAAAATAAACCTTATTATTTACATAACAAAATAACCATCTGAATGGAAAATCTCCTTCTGACGTTTTGCCCAGATCTCACGGCCGTCTGTGAAAGTTTCATGGAACATAGTATTAATATTAATAGTATGAATATTAAAAGTATGAATATTGGGCTCATAAAGAGAAGGTGAGGAAGAGTTGAAAGATAAATCTCTCAGTCTTCCAGTCAATGTGGTGGAACATAATAAATGTAAAGTTAATACTTCCCCATGCAGATTTATTTTTCTACCGATTTCCACTTCAGTCCCCAAACACAGTCAAAGAAATCCAATCTAGGCTGCAGAGACGGTCAGACCTGATCCAGAGTCAGTGATAACAGCATCCATTATTCAGCGGAGCCCATTTCATACAAACATCATTAAGAATTTACTAGAACCCAGATGAGGCCGCCCTCCATCACTGCTTCTCCTGATGGGCGGAAACATCTGTCTGAACATCAGAACTCTGTCAGAGCAAAGTCCTTTCTAGCTTTCAGCTTCTCCAGTTTGACTTTAATTCATTGGTATTGCAGAGTAATTTTCTCACACAATCACAGGCTGGGGTTTTATCTGACAGGTCCGTGATCAAAAGTCCAAATTAAAACACAGAGGATGGTATCAAGTAAGAAGATTAAAGCTCAAAGACTTTTGATGAGGTCTAAAAACTCCATGGAGGTGATCAAACACATTTCCTTTGGCTCAGCAGTGGAACAGCGGCGGACGCTGCAGGAAACCGGCGCCAATTTCCTCAAATATTCCCAGATTACTCGCCTCCACCGGGTCGGAGCCGGATCATCCGGTTGTTTCAATTAAATAAATACGTTGGAGCAGAACCTGAGGATCCCAACGGGAACCGGAGATAAGTCTGAATATTCTTGAGGGTTTCGGGTAGTTGCTCTATGGTGGCACAAACCCTCCACGCCATTGTTTTTTTATACCAGCTGGAAATGTGGGCTGGTTTTCGGAACAGAACAAAAGTTTTGTAGAACCCGAATGCAAGAGAGGAGTTTGTCTTCCGTTTCTGTTTGCACGCAAGGGAAAACCGAAAACACACATATTTGGTAAAAGGATGCTTTTGGGTTTTGGTGAAATGTTCTGATTAGAAGGCCTTCAGCTATTTCAGATGCTCACCTGCAACATTCCTGTTGAAATTATTGGACTTTTGTTGTATGGAAATGATTTTTTTGCCCATAAATAATTGAAATGTTGCCTTTTCTGAACAGGAAATAACATAAAATTACACTTTTTGGGGGTCGGAATGAACAGAAATTGCAATTATTGGGCTGAAATTATTATATCTTGAGCATTGCTGCTGATCTCATCCTCTGCCTGGAGGGTAAGGACCTCCTGGATGTTGGGTCTTGGGCCGATCTTTATCCCCTTTGAGTTCGCGGCTAGCCGCTACTAGCTGTTTTTAAGACTTCCTGTTGTGAGTCCCATCAGCAACATGTCAGAGTCCATTCTCCCTTTCCACCAATTCTCCCTCATATTCACGCCGCAAACAAACTTCAACCCCCATAACACCTAAAACAACTGTAATAAAAACTGATGACTGTGTTGTCATCATGTGGTAGGTTGTGGACTCCCTTAGAGTTGGAGATAATACGTCAAAGGATAGAGTGAATCGGCCCTGAAAAGATATCCCCTTTTGTAGATCTAAATTCAGCTTATGGAACCGAGAATAGCTTTGATGGTCATGTAACACATCCTTTTTGTCCTAGGGGGGTCCATCCGTAATGGTTTCAGTGATAATCCGGGGCAAACATCAGGAAAGACCACTTCTCTTCTCTGCTTGTCGTAGGGGTTGAATCAAGTTCATGGCTCTTCTTGTTATAGAGAGATAGTTAGTTAGTGAGAGGCTTAAATAAAACTTAAGAAAAATCCCTTACTAATGTCAAAAGAATTCATTCAAATTGCTGCCGATTTAATTTATTACGAGGGAAAAGATGAGAGTGACGGTTTCTTCTGACGGGAAGAAACAGGTTGAAAGGGAGTTTGTTCATGTGTGAGAGTAAAGAGTGTATCCTCCATCGACGGATTGAGATTCTCCTCCTTCTCCTCCTACCGCCCCAGAAACTTTCCCTTCACACCAGAAGTTTTTCTTCTCGGCTCCGACCGCGAGTTGGAGCCGGAAAATACTTTGCATTATACAAGCGATTCCCCTGATTGCATATATCTTTACATTAGATTTGAGACGTTCAGAGTGTCTGGGAGTTCCAGTTGCTTGTTTCCATTAGTGAGGGTGACCATTGAGAAATAACAGGTTAAGCAGGGCAGGAGGAAGGAGAGTCCTGAGTTTAAGGATGGCAGAGAATCTATAATGGCTGCGTTTATAGAAGACCGTGATGGTGAGAGCCAAAAGAAACAGAAACAGAAAAAGAAGTGGCGCTTCAAAGGTCACAAGTCCGGATGTCAGTTATAATTGGCAATTATAAGAAGGGTCAATGACAAGGATGAGGCTCAGATCATGTTCCATACCCGGTAGACTCACTCACAATGAATGCGGGGCAGATTTTTGTTTTTTACAGAGTCATTGTAAAAGTTGTGAGTAGTCATGAATTTGCGCCAGCGTTTGGGAATAACGCAAAATTAATGTGACTCCAGCCATGTGTTGAACCTTTGTGTGATGCTGTGACACAAATCTGAAAAACAAAGCCTTAAGCGTCTCAAACCATCAAAGGTCCAGAGTGGAAGAAGACTTTGCATGTTTCCATTGTTTGCAATTGCCGAGTATCTGCCCAGGTGACATTTAAGCGAGTAGAATAACGTCAAAACTTGCGTCGCATTTGGTGTGTTTTGCAGTGTTGACGGGTCAAATTCTGGACCTGAAGCCTGTTGAGATGTTGAGGCGGGGCCCGAAAAGGTCAGTTCATGCTCCCAAATAGTCCGGTGTGGCCGCACTAAAGCAGTTCTGCAAATCTCATTGGGCCAAAATTCCGCCACGGTGACATCTGAGGCTGATCTATAGAAGAACAAATACAATCAGCAAAGATTTTAAAGTGCTTGGAGATAATGTAACCTTCAATCTACCAGGTTAAAAAAAAAAAGAAGCTGAAAAATGTAAGGAGTCAAATATTTTCCACGGGAAGAATTAAGAGCAGGAAACCCAGATTAATGCGAAGAACTCATTCTGGGCTAGGAAATCAGACTGAACGCTGATGCTCTGTAGAAAAAGGAAAAGTTCATTTTGAAGCATAACCACTGCAGTGTGTGTCAGAACGATTCTAAGCGCCGCAGACGAGCACAGCAGGCGCCGATGGAACGATGTGAGAGACGATATTAGATGTGTCCGGTCTGCTGAAGTAACGCTGGCAGATTAAAGAGGCAGGAAAACACGGAGGCAGGAGACGAAGGTGGAACAGTGCTGTCGTCAGTGACGGACCACCCTAGGAGAAATTACATCAAGGGAACTTTGTATAATTCTGACACTAAAGGAACTTTATCTCACGTACTCGTCTAAAATTTAAAATTCATGATGTACTCTTTGAGTTAACACGAAGGATCTGCAGCGACGATGACGATGATTCCATTATACCCCCAACTTTTTCAGGCTCTAATATGATATGATGATTTTTTTTTCACAAAATCCCACAGATGGTTTGGACTGTGAGGAACGGGGTCGGATAGAGTGAGGGAAAGTAAAAGGACAGAGGAGATGAACGATGGAGGGGAGGGGAAAGTGGGATGGAGACTCTGACAGACGCTCAAACTAAAGTGTTGTTCAGGAGGGTGAGAAGGGTGAGAGAGTGACGCAAAGAGATGAAAGGAGACGGGAGGGCGGAGAGAAAGTGACGGAAAGTTGAAGTTAAATAAAGTTGCGGGCTGTCTGGAGACGGAGGGAACATTCAGGGCCTAAGGAAGTGATCAGAACCAGGACCAGAGACAGATGGGGTGAGGGAGATGTAGGACAGCAGGATGGGAGAAATAGGACAGAGGAAACGTGGAAGCTGTAGCCGAAATATGAATAAACAGAAGAAGGAGAAGGAGGAGGAGGATAAAGGAGACAAGCGTGCATAATTCAGGCCGCATCGGAAACACCGTCACACCGACTCAGCCGACAGACGCTGCTCACAAGTGATGCTCTCCTTTCGTTGTCCGGGTTTATTATACTACTTCAATCAGAAGCGAGTAAAAAAAAAAAATCTCTTCATGCATTGATGTTGAAATCCAGAGGCATCTTCAAAACGAGGAGGCTGAATTATTCACCGTTACTAATCTCGTTCCTTCATCTTCTTCATCTTAACTGGAGTCTCGGTGGCAGCGGGTTAATAAGGGTATCCCAGAAGTCCCACTCCCCGGCAACACTCTCCAGCTAATCCTTGGGAACCCTGAGGCATTCCCAGTCCGGATGAGGTATTAAATCCCTCCAGTGGGTTCTGGGTCTATCCCGGGGGGCTTCCTGATCAGACGCCTCAAACTCCTCAACCGGATCCTTTTAACGGGGGGGATCAGCTGATCCGGTCCGAGTTTCCTCCACACCTCATCTCTAAGGATGAACCCAGCCGCCCCTACAGAAGAAGCCCGTAACAGCCGCTTGTACCCTTGAACTCATGAGCGCTGGGTAGAAACCAAACCAGAACCAGAACTATAGGTGAGAGGTGGAACGTAGACCGGTAAGTGGAGATCTTGGCCTTATGTCTCAACTCTTTACTCGCCATCATTACTGCTGATGCCGGTCCAAACCGCCTCACCATCTCACCATCTCAGAACACTTTCTTATCAGAACAAGATACTGAAGCTCCTTCCCATGAGGCGGCAACTGACCCCCCCAACGCGAATGGGACAGTCCACCGTTTTCTGGGAGAGAAAACCTGGACCATCTCTTCCGATCATGTTCCAGAACCGTTGACATAAGTACGGTATCCTACCCACAGAGCAGCGGGACCGATTTCAGTTATTAAAAGAAATTCTAAGGAAACCGCTGTCGCTCTGAGATACGAGGCGAGCTTGAGGCAAAGATGGATAAAGTACTAAATTCTCCAACAAGAGGAGACTGAAGGACGGAGAGAAGAAACATAACTGACAGGTCAGAATCTAAAAGTGTAAAATCAAACCATAAAACTTTTCTCTTCATGGTGGCAGGAAAGGAGTCTCATCACAAGTGTCCAATCTCTCACTGATAAGACGGCTTACAGCAAAAAACAGATCAAAAAAATGGGAACACATAGCGACTGGATGGACGAGACAGAATGACAATGCAATAATAAAAATGCCATTATCCACCTTTGAAACTGGAAGACGGGTTCAGTGGAAAGTGAAGGACATGGATTTGTGAAAAAAAAAAAAGATCTGAAAATACAATTTTTTAAGTAAATATCCATCAGAGCAAATCGGGCGATCTTGGCCGTGTCATTTATAGCTTTCATGTGGTCATGTGACTCCTGCCCGGTTTAAATATTCCTACGTGGCATTTTGCCCACTGTGTGCCATCGGCAGGAATGTGATGGGGCTGGAAGTTTGGACCTTCTTTAAACGGGACAATCCTGCAGACATTTTTGTCCACTGATTAGTCCATTGTCTTAATTAGATCTCCAAAAAGTCTGGGGGTATTATGAGA
The DNA here is from genome assembly GCA_037951165.1 of Lophius americanus. NCBI lineage: Eukaryota > Metazoa > Chordata > Actinopteri > Lophiiformes > Lophiidae > Lophius > Lophius americanus. The sequence goes on along the minus strand of JBBDHG010000086.1, from coordinate 1,473,903 downwards.
TTGCCATCGCCACCGTCGCTGCCCCCCCCCATCCTTTGCGTTGAAAATCTCTCAACCCTTCTGGCTCACCCTTCATTTTCAAATGTTTTTAGACCTTAGTGTCAGAAATAACTGGATACGTTTTGGAAATGCCCGTTTTTAAACACTAGATGCCGTGTTATATCCAAAAGTATTCTCTCCATAATTTCTCAGTTGTCCGATTTAGGCCCATATCGCTCTTACAGCTATATATATATATATCTATATCTCGTATTTTATTCTAATAGTTCATACTTTACTCTCAAGATGGAGCTTTTTATGAAAAACAGTTTCTAAATCATCTTCACATTTTATTTGAGGAGTTCAAACAGGGGGATTGCTTGGGCAACGCAGGGTATTTGGGTTTTTTGGGGATACCCTTGTTTTTGGAAACAACAGCATTGGACGTTGGAAAAAAAAAACCTTGAATGAACAAAGATGAATTAAACTTCGTTCAAAAGGGGATCCGTGTTGTGAAGCAGTTTCCTAAACGTAGAAAAAAGATTTCTCAAACTTTGTTCAGCTCACCCCCCGGCAAAAATAACGTACACACTCAGATTTCACTGCACCTGAAGGCACCATCCATCTAGTTAGACTGTCTTTCATATTTACCAGTGTAGAAGACTGAAAAACTAGGGGGAGTTTCCCTTGTCGTGCAAGAATGTACTACATTTTTTGTGAAGTACCTCGCATTGATGTGTTTTCTACTAGTAATGGTGGCAGCCATAAGAAAAAAATACAAGGAAGCAGTTCTCATCAAAACAGGTCGGATTGGATTTATTTTATAAAACACAATCCGGAGAGGTCCAGTCCAACTTTTATAGAGTCCACAGTCTCATTCTTTCCGTCACTACCCAGAACTCATGAGCAGTGTTGAAGGTCGGAATGCAGAGCGGCCGGAGAAGAGACCGAAGGAACTCCTTCACCTGAATCATACTAACGAGGAGAGTTAGGATTCTAATGGGCAAAATCAAATTGGTACATCATCTCCAGTAGACGGCTCCATTATGGAATCCGACAGAGGGGGCAGGAAACAGAGGCAGACACTAAGAAACACAAAATCATCTCTGCTGTCGTAATTAAAGCTGTCGTCCTCATTTATCTGAGGCACAACCACCTTCTGTGAAGAAACATACAAAAAGCAAAGGCCTGAAAGACAGCGGACAGAAAGATTAACGCACCCCAGGTCCACTCCGATCCGTCTCCAGGAACAACGTCTCCTCGCCTCGGCGTCCTCTCAAATGAATACCCCAGAGGGGATGAATAAAGTATCTATCTATCTAGGCCCATCAGAATCTGCATAGTAACCCAGAAGCATCTGTAGCGTTCTATGACGAATGTCGAACCTCTTATCTGGATCAGAATCCTGATCTGAATCCGTGTTGGCACCAGAGGGCTGGAGATACGCAGATTCAGGGTCGTTCAGACGGATGTCGTGAAGCATCTGTGAGCGGTGAGGAGTTATTGCTGTGTCGTCAGTGGTAATGGAGCTGGAAGAGACTCTCTGATGGAGCCGCAAATCAAGGAAACGCACAGAGAAAAGTTAGTCAATAAAACTTTAACCCCTCCTGCTGAGGATCCGACAGCAGAGGCACAGCTGGAGACCGTCAGCTGAGGACTGTTGTTCCCCCAAAACTAAGAAACAGAAGCTGCAGAAGAGTTGGTAGAAAAACAAAAACTTTTTTTTCTCCAAAGTGAAAATGTGAAATGATAATGTGAGCGACGGTCGGTCTCCCGCTGAGGACGACCACGACCCCGGCGCCCGCACAGGCTGAAAATAACAGACGACCCCCGTCCAATCAAGTCCGACGACAAATCCATGTGTACATGATGCTGAATCAGCTGATTCCCAGTGGGGTCCACCTACCCCCCTCTGGCTCATGCACACCAGCCTGCGTGGAAATCAAACTGCAGTCTCCTCCTCCACACGGCGGTGTTAAGACGTCTTCACAGAGGGCGTGAAGAAGCGCTTGGTGTCTTTGCCTGACAAGAAGGGCTTTAAGTTTGTCCAGGATTTATATTGGAAATAGTCACATGTTGTTGGAGAACCTGTGAGACCTTGAGAGTGTCACTCCAATGTCTTCCAGGTCCTCTGGAAGAAATGTGGAGATCTTGACATGCATGTTGAGGACGCAGTGTCCATATATCTTCCAGGTCCTCCGCAGAAGAGAGGTTGAGATCATCCAGGTCCACAGACGAGGTGTTGAGTTCTCCCAGGTCATCTGACGACACCTCCAGATCTCCCGGTCTTGCTGCGAGTCTGCCGGAGTGACAGGAGGACGGAAACGAAAAGTTCCACAGGAGTTCCAGCTCTGTCCCTGGTCTGTCTCCTGGACAGAGCCAGGAGCTGAGGAGGATCCTGGACATCCTTTGTCTGTGCTGGGTCATATCTGAAGATTGGATTTCTCTAATTCTTAATTTGTATTCATTCTTTCGATGATATTGTATTTTTACTCTTTATATTTTCTTATTGTTCTTGCAACTGTCACTCTCCCACTTTCCCCTGTGGGGATCAATCAAGTTCAGTCGGTCCGTCTCTGAAGCTCCTGCCGTCTTAAACCTGAATGAAGGGTTCATTCCACAGGGAGTGACTTTTTTAACCAGAGTTGGCTTTTTCTGTCTCACTTTTGCACCACAGGTGTTTTTCTTTTTTGCTAAGAGCTGAATTGAGATGGTTGCAGCCATCTTTAAATATACAACCAGCGTCGATCAGGCTTCTCCGACTTTCCGAGTAGGAAGTCCGACTTCCAGTTGAAGCATCCGGCAGGGAACGCGTAAATTCTGACTTCGTGATTAGAGTGGAGGGCGACATAAGAACCCACAGACGCCGACCTTTGACGAGTGTATATCATTAAATATCCGCTCTGAGGTCAAGAGGAGGCACTTCGTTCTTCACTCCTACTATGTGACCTCAAGCTGATGACCTTGGCAGAGGTCATGCTTATATTTGGCTCAATGATTTTCTCCTCCCTTCTCCTAAAAATATTTACGTTAATATTGTTTTCTTCTGCTTTATTAGGAGGAGCTTGTTTCCACCGCTGTTTTTGTCCTGTTAGTTGATTTATTCCACATTTTTCTTTGATTGTTTTATTAATCATTCATCGCAGGAATTAGTTTTTTTTGCCCTTGGCAAAATCTAGTCAAACGACTGCCTCCTGTATCATCTCCAGCTCCTACTCCATCACCACCTCCACCTCCAGCTCCTACTCCATCACCACCTCCACCTCCAGCTCTTACTCCTTCACCACCTTCATGTCCAGCTCCTACTCCATCACCACCTCCATCTCCAGCTCTTACTCCTTCAACACCTTCATCTCCAGCTCCTACTCCATCACCACCTCCACCTCCAGCTCCTACTCCATCACCACCTCCACCTCCAGCTCTTACTCCTTCAACACCTTCATGTCCAGCTCCTACTCCATCACCACCTCCACCTCCAGCTCCTACTCCATCACCACCTCCACCTCCAGCTCCTACTCCATCACCACCTCCATCTCCAGCTCCTACTCCATCACCACCTTCATGTCCAGCTCCTACTCCATCACCACCTTCATCTCCAGCTCCTACTCCATCACCACCTCCACCTCCAGCTCCTACTCCATCACCACCTCCACCTCCAGCTCTTACTCCTTCACCACCTCCATCTCCAGCTCCTACTCCATCACCACCTCCACCTCCAGCTCTTACTCCTTCAACACCTTCATGTCCAGCTCCTACTCCATCACCACCTCCACCTCCAGCTCCTACTCCATCACCACCTCCACCTCCAGCTCATACTCCATCACCACCTCCATCTCCAGCTCCTACTCCATCACCACCTCCACCTCCAGCTCCTACTCCATCACCACCTCCACCTCCAGCTCATACTCCATCACCACCTCCATCTCCAGCTCTTACTCCTTCACCACCTCCATCTCCAGCTCCTACTCCATCACCACCTCCATCTCCAGCTCTTACTCCTTCACCACCTTCATGTCCAGCTCCTACTCCATCACCACCTCCATCTCCAGCTCCTACTCCATCACCACCTTCATCTCCAGCTCCCACTCCTTCACCACCTTCATCTCCAGCTCCTACTCCATCACCACCTTCATCTCCAGCTCTTACTCCTTCACCACCTTCATGTCCAGCTCCTACTCCATCACCACCTCCATCTCCAGCTCCTACTCCATCACCACCTTCATCTCCAGCTCCTACTCCATCACCACCTCCACCTCCAGCTCCTACTCCATCACCACCTTCATGTCCAGCTCCTACTCCATCACCACCTTCATCTCCAGCTCCTACCCCAGCAGTATCAAATTGCCAAAACCTCCTCATAAGCAGAGAAAAGGGGAGAATGAGATTTTAACAATCTTGAGGGAGTCTGTGGAGACCAAATGAAATATTCAGAGGCGCGGCGAGGAGCTGATAACTCAAATCAGATCAGCACAGCAAGGCGTCGAGAACATAATGACTAAATTGTGAGAGAAGCTTCGGAAAAATTGCCTTATATTTTGCTCTCTGGGCGTGCGAGCACACGTGTCTCTTTAATGAAGCCCTTCGTCTACCTTTCATATTCAAAATAAATAAAAGTCTCACTCAGCTGAATATTTGGGTTTTATACATGTGATATATCTAACAGTTCATTGTGGGGTCCAACGTAAAGGTGATACTTGCACAGATAGATAGAACCAATGTCGTCTAATTCTACTCCACATATATCCAAAAGCACCAACGTTGTGAAGAAGACGAGCTGCCCCAACGATCATCAACACTGCATCAATGCGGGTGTTCTGAAGATCTACGAGACGCCTCCACTTGCACTTCACTGTTGCTCGACAACCAACCCACTGATGTTGCCGTTCTACAGTCTATCTTCTGAAATGGTCCCATTGTCACCCTTAGGGTGATAAATGGGAGGCCCTGTCCAATGATGGCACTGTCTCCCATCAATCTGTTCTCCCCCATCTTCTCCTGCCATGTTGAGTAGAAGTTTGAAGACCTAAACACAATCCTGGCATCATGAACCGCCCTACCAGGTGGTGCAGTAAAAATACCAACGACCCGGCCCCTCCTCATCAACCTCCCCCTGGAGGGGTAAAATGATTTTCGTCTGCTCCTCTGATAGCTGGCCTCTGCAGCCATCGGCTGCACGTCTGACATCGCTGAGGCCACAGAAGTGCTGGAAAGCGGTAGCAGAGGCCGGCGCTATTGTTTAATGTCTGATATGATATGAAGGCACTCAGTTTCGGGGCACGACCTGGCTATTCGGGCATTAAATCAGGCCTTTCGTCCTCCAGTGTGTAACTAGCTTAAACGACTCTGAAATGGCGTGCAGAAAGCGTCGTCATCCATATTCAGCTTGACCTCCCTCTCGGTTCCACGCCTTAGAATGACTTGCTGTTTTGGCCCCATCAGAGTGTATTTTTATAGATCGGAGACTAAACGCAGTTAAATAAAGAAAATTCAGTAAATATAGAAAATATTTCAGTCTTAATTCTTATCATTGTATTCTTTCTAAAGAAGCGGAGCAGCTCGGCCTTCTTTGTTCACAACGAGAGAAATATCTCTCCTCGTACTTGAAAACCATCGTGGACTCTTGCTTAAGCTTGAGAGAGATGAGTAGCCTTTGAGAAACAATGGAGAAGTAAAGTGGAATATAGAGAAAAGATTTAAGCTGAGAGACCTGAAGAAGGAGTTTTGAGTGTTTCTGCCTGTGCTACGCCATGTATTTATCTCACTTAGCTTTGGTCTGGTACGTATTACCCACAAAGAAGAATGCTCAGCTAGAAGATGAGGACGTCATCCTCATAGCCTCAGAAAAGCACTCACCACTGAATCGTAAAGACTACATGATCACATGATCACACTGGAGTCTCAGGCTAAGTGGGCACACATGGATGGAGAGAATGAGCTTTATTATTCCTTCAATGTATGTGAGAGCAGTGGGGTCCAGGCCCCACCCACTTTTGAACATCATACATGAAGTCATCTAATTTCCCTGTGAATAATATGAAAGCAGAGTAAAAATGAATTATTCAACGTTAGTTTCAGATATCCGCTGATCTCCTCCTCTGCTTGGAGGTTAAGGAAACTGATGCCCTGCTGTTGTCCCTGAAGAGCAAGGGTGTAGCCATGAAAGGCTCCCAATCCCACGTGTTGTACCCGCTTGTACTAACTACTGCAGAGCAGGACCACCCAACAGGACCTGTAGTTCTGGAGATGCTCTGAACCAGTGGTCTAGACACCAGAGATGCTCAGATCCTCTCGCTTGTCCATTTTTCCTGCTTCCGACATCAACCTCAGGACAAAGTGTTCACTTGGCGCCTGCTATATCCCACCCACTGACGGGTAACCATGGCGATGAGATAATAAATATTATGTCTTTGCCAGTCAGGGGTAATAAAGTCATAGTTGGTCGGTTTCCCTCCGCCCAGGTGGTAAAAAATAAAAATAAAAATCTGTGTTGAAGATCAAAGAGTACTATAATCGGAATTTACATACCTTCAAAATAGCACCTACAGAAACAGACACGTCCATCTTTTACTCTCTCGCAAATGACTAAGACCATCAAAATACATCCTGTCGACAAGCAAATAACTAAAATCATCGGAGCATGTGATTGTCTTCTCTGCTGGTAAAAGAAAACTGTCGTGCTTTTTATTTTTTTCAGATCTCATGCTGGAGCCGCGGCGCCGTAATGTTGAGTTGCGCTCTCTTTGGCTTCAGCTCTCTTTCAGAGCGCCTGGGTTTGACACATTATCACAGGTTATTATGCATCACGGAAATACATTGTGTCACAAACTGATGAAAACCTCCCTCCTCTCACCTGCTGCCCACCAACAGTACCCCCCCCCAGACTCCCCTCTGCAGTCAGAAGGTGCCAGTAGATGACTTTGCTCTCCATAAACATCCTCAGTAATGTCATCATTTCCTCCGACAGCCCAGCTGCTGCTGCTTTATTCCCTCAGAGCTTGAGCAGTGGCTAAACTGTCTGTGAGTTTTGGCAGAAGAAACCAAAGACTACTTATGAACCTTTTCCCCCAAAATGAAAATGCCAAAAAGAAATAAATGAGATCTTATAAAATCCCATATTTAACGAGGTGAAGATTATAAACGCTTTTCCAAACCAACCGCGCAAAAGATTCGAGAAAATAAATGTGCTACCTGTCCGTTAGCTGGACGAGCTTTACAAGTGGGCGGGCCTTGACCCACTAGGCCAACCCAAAATGTCATGCCTGGTCCAGAATTAAAGTTGCAGGGACTGGAAGGATTGACATGAAATGGTTGGGGGCCAAGAAAGTCTGATTAGAAAATAATTTTACACTAAGCAGTAATCCCAAGGAATTTCCTTATATGGTCACATGATCATCTCAAATGCAGTAAAAAATGCCCTGATGATTTCACCAAAGGTGCCACAGAAATTACAATTAATGACAAATATTACACATATAAAATAAATCAGACCAGTTGTGTCCAAAAAACACACAAAAAAAAAAACTCCCTTTGGTGAGAAAAATATGAAAAATAGAAGATAGATCTTCGTGAGTCGATTCATATGCACCAGAATTGGACTAAACTGAACCAACGCTGGAGACATTATCTCCAAAACTTTTAGGGTTGTAAAGCTCCCCCCTTGTCCTGGACATACGCAAAGGACCTTTCCCAAAATCAATTCAGTTCTTCCTCACACCCAGATCACATTGTGGACATGTCGTCGACTTTTTATATATATTAAGAAGTCGTTATGGAATCATCATTGCGTCGTACTTCAGCAGAGCAGGTTTGTAGACTGCCGGTGTCCACATCTAGAAACCTTTGCTGTACATTCAGAAAATGCAAAGACTGCAGGAGCGGAAATGATATCCGTAAAGTTTGATGCAGGTTATTTGTTGGGTGAAAAAGTAAAGGCACAGTCCCCCTTTGATCCTCAATGAATACATTAACCTCCGCAGCCACATACATTCCTCATAATTCATTTCAGAGCGCAGGTCATGTCGAAATCCCAAGGCTCTCCTCTTACTCCTGCTGGTCAAGGACAAGCGGCGTGGCGGCGTCCGAAGTAGCTGCTCTGTCCCTTGAATACAAATCTACTGTAATGTAAGGGAGTTTTCGTATACTGTATATATTATAAACACAATTTCCATGAAAATAGGTGGATGTAACTGCACCAGAACAACGCGTGAGGTCCATGCTGATGTCGTAGACGCCGCTGGAGTCCATGATAATCACGTGTTTACAGCCCAGATGCTCACGGCCCTGCAGTCCATCCACCGCGGCATGTAAGACAACAGGAAAAATACCCCTTAAGTCTAAAATGAATAGAAATCATTCTTTTAAGTCATATCAACAGATAATTCACCAGATATTATTCCTTCTGCTAAAGATATTCTAATCTGGAGAATTTAATGCCGACTCATCGCCGCTACTTGAACTCATTTTCTGTTAAGACAGACATTCTTCGTTTTGGAATCTTTTAGCATCAGCCTTATGAAATGACTTACCGTTTATTGGGCAGAACTTCTTTCACCACTTTGGCAATAAGATCTTAATAATGTTGGGCATTGACCTGATGGATTGTGTGCCGGATAAATCTCCTGTTGTTAGTTTGCTATATCTCCGCGCACATCCGCCGAGTCACAACTCTCTTCTCAGCGGTGGCAGGAAAACGATTGATTGCCGTAATTTGGTTTTTGTAATTAGAATTCACTTGGGTGCAGTCGGCGTATCCATGGCGACCGCTCAAACAGGAAAACGGAACATTCACAATCTGCTGTGTGTGTCTGCTGTGCATCTAACTGTTTATCTAAACAGGACAACAATCAGAAATTAGTTCTCTGAATCTGATCTATCCCTGATGTGAAAGGTGAATTTACCCAGAGAGCAATTTTAGGTTTGCCTCTCGCTCAAAGACCCTACCAAATTTGGCAAAATGCACAACAGTCCTTTCCGAAAATAAATCCAGTTCTTCCTCATTCCAAGATCTATGAGGGCATAAAGTTTGAAAATGATCCGTGAAATAATTGTTTCTGTTACTGCATTGAGGCGAAGGATCTACAGGAACGATGATGATTCTATGCAAGTTCAGCACCATGGGTGATCGGACTTTCTGTTCTGCTGGCCCTCGTCTGCGGAATGCCCTCCCTCACCATCTGAGGGCTCCACAGACGACAGACTTTTAAAAAATGATTTCAATCTTTCCTTTTTAGCAGAACCTAAACTTTTAATTAACATTGCTGCTTTCTGGTCATATTTTAATCATATTTTTTATTGATGCTTTTATCTGCTTTTACTTGGTAGCACTGAGATTTGATCCAAATGTGAAGTGCGTTATAAATAAAATGTATTTATAATTATTATGATATCCCCAGCTTTTTGGGTATATAATATTAATTTTACTATAATGATATTCACATTGCTTCATGTATTTATCTAACACCGTTGTCCTTCACTAAATTTTATCTCCATTTAGTTATAGTTCTGATTTGAATCCATGGATTTCAGGCTTGTGACAACAAAAAAGCCCAAATGTATAATAATTACCACACATCACATGACATCATCCGTCGTTTTATTTAGATTTAAAATAAAAAAAAAATGCTTTCATGAACTGACATTGTAATAATCAAATGTCAGATGGATGTTTTTTCACAATAATGCGTTAGGCTTATCACAAATTAGCCTCTCCATAAAAACGCCGGCGTAGCCTGGGGAGAGGAAGAAAGCAGCCCGGGCATTTTAAAGTCTTGAATGGCCAGGAAAAGAGTAGAGAGCTTTGGGAAAGAAGAGACATTATAAAAATGGGATAAAAGTGAAGGAGATGAAGTGAGATTAGAAAAGCACAAAAGAGATGTAGCCGACGAGGGAAGAGCCAAATGGAGGAGGCACTTATGAGGAATGTGAGATTACATGACAGCAGGGACAATGAAAGGGCGAGATAAGAGAAGCTGGAACAGAGAACCGAGGGGGGAGAAAGATCTGAGACAGGAGGTAAGAGGGGGGTGGGACAGTGAGACGAAAGAGAGGAGAGGAGATATGAGCAGAGATGAAAGGTGAAATAAGGAAAGACGACACGGAGCTGGGAGATGGACTTTGTGAGAGGTGCATTGTGGGTTTTGTGAAGATTGGTATTTGTAAAGATTGTTGATAATACAAGAGGTTCAGAGCTGCAGAGACCCCCGACACTGGACCCTTTTTAAAGTAACGCCGTACATTCGTGGTTCTGAGTGGTTAAATTCAGAGGCATCAGAGAGACTCCATCGTTATCATCTGGGTATTTTTCGACATTTCTATCTCCGCAGGGTGTGAATTGAACTGGTAAATTGTCAAGTGTCAGCTGGGTTAGGGTCCAGATCCCCCGTGTCCCTGAGAAGGAAAAGTCGTAGACCACCACCATAGATTTTCCCATCATGCTCCGATAGCAGAGGGGGATTGCCATCTGGAAGGTTCCCGCTAGAACCTTTTAATTCTAAGGCTACAAAGATCTGAAAAATTCAAGAGAACAAAAAAGATAGTCTTCTAAACATTCTCCATCCAGTAATGAACAACAGAGACTCATAACAGGAAGTTGGCGCTCTCGTATTATAATTCCTACTGAAACATTCATAGACCAGAGATGAAACTAATTTGTAATTTTGCCGCTGTTAAACTCCTTTTCAGACTGGGGCAGTTCTGCCGGCGTTCTCTCCGGTGGATCCCTCGAGGCGCTGGAAAAACAAGCGATGCATCATCGCTGTGTTTCCTGTAGCGGTAAGAGGCGCCATTTAATTTATCTCATTCAATAACCATAACTCCGTTTGAGAGCACAGTCAGACCCGCTTCGAACGACTTATGTTCTCACCCTCGCTTTAGAGGTCGGCTCATGAAACCGTGGCAGAACAATATTATATATAATTCAAACATGGCTTCAGGTTAGCTTCTCTGCTTTGTTTTAAGATTCATACCAAAGGACGCGGGTACCCCTGCTGCTGGAAAAACTCAATTTATGCTTAAGTAGATAGACCAAACCTGACGGCCCAAACACGTGGAAAAAAAAAAGAAAAAGCAAATCGAAGAATTTAATGAGATTCCCAACTTCAGATTCCTTGAAAACTTTGTATAAAATTGAATAGAATCATGTCCAGCAGACTTTTGAATCAATAGTTTTATATTATGGGGCATGTGAAGTCCCACCACCGCGCTACTAAACTTACTAACCACATTTTGGCTTTTATCTGGGCCCAGAATTTCCAGGTTCACGACCGTGTAACCGGTCCAGGTCTACGCCGTGAAAACGGTCCAGGTTCATAAAGTGACAGCATTATGCAGTGGCGGCGCCCCACGATAGCATCACGTGGACCTGGCATCTCCCTGAAGGCATGACGTGAATCGAGTGAATACATCACAGAGGCACTAGAGCCACGTCAATAATTCAAAGAGGCACTAAAGCCATGTCAATACATCACAGAGGCCTTGCAGCTACGTCATTAAGGCACTGTAGTTGTGTCATTATAACAGAGGCACTACGGCCATGCCGTCACATCAGAGACATTAAAGCCATCTCAATTGGTCAGAGGCACTGGAGCTACGTCATTATGTAGTGACATGCCTTTAGTGCCGCTATGACATCACAGTTGAACTTTAGCCACATCATTATGTCATAGAAGTGCTTGAGGCGTGTTGCTAAATCACAGTCACATTCTTCCATCACTGAAGCACTAGAGCCGTGTTATTTCCTCAGAGATACTGAAGTTGCATTATCATGTCGCAGAGGGGCTACAGCCTCGTCATGACGTCGTAGAGGCACTAGAGCATCGTCATTATGTCATGTTACAGAAGCGCTATAGGCGTGTCAGTACATCATGGGGAGCCACATTATTTCACAGAGGCACTAAAGCCCATCCGTAACTCAAAGAGGCACTCAAACTATCTTCTTTTTCCATTTTCTTTGATAATCCTGTATCTGGTCAATGCCTGGATGTTTGTCCTTGAATTGGTCATCTATTTGCTTTTGAACAAGGCACTCAAGCCGGATCATTTACTTAAAGAGGCACTATAGCCATTATACTGCTGTCTTCTTTTACCAAGCACCAGGGATGGAGCCAAAAGGAGAAATATTTCTTAGAAGTGTTAGTATTAGTCTTTCGAAAAAGCCGTTATTCATCCGCATCTGCATTATAATATCTTTTATATTCCAGAGTACATCTCACAAAGCAAAAATTGTCCAACTGTAGGAACAAAAATATATGAATGATTCATGATTCTGGATGAATGGAATGAATGTTAAAAAGGAATGAAGCTGAAAGGTCCTCGTTTTCCTTTCGCCCTGAACAGAATGAAAATAGCCGCATCTGCTTTAGCCTCATTCTGGGTTCTGCACTCTCCCGTCACAGCAGGAGGATTTTGAACCAGTAAACGGATTCTCCAGAACTGTGGCTCAGTAGAAGTACGTTTTGTTTGAAGTTGGGCCTGTGGACACGTCTGCTAAAAGCGGCACAGGGTGATAACGGAAGAACAAATTATTATTTTGCTTATACCACTGACTTTGATAAGTTCAGAGTCCGTTGGGGGGTTGGATGGGTGGGTGGGTGGAGGAGACTCTTCAGCCTCTTCAGGCTGAAGAGGCTGTTTAAGGGGTGGCTGGGGTCGCCTACAATGCTGGTGGCTTTCCTGGTGAGGAAGTTGTTATAGATTTCCGGTTGGGGAGGGAGAGAGACACCAATGATCTGGAACCCAATGAGGATTCCGGAGTGTATGCAGATATAGTGGTCAATCCAGGGTTTTTTTTTCAAGGTCCCCTGGCGTTGAGGAGGTACATCACAGCCTGGCAAAGAGGAACTCAAACTGGGAGGAGGGGACGAGACACAGGTGACAATCACGGTGGGGCAGAGAATCAGAGACTGTAACCAGAAAATATAATTTAGGTTTCTCTTTAGTACTTGGTTTTCTACTGTCTGGAGAAGAACCAGATATGTGACCGAGGCACTAGAGCCTCATCATTAATATACAGAGGCACTAGAGCCTCATCATTAAGACGCAGAGGCACTAGAGCCTCATCATTAAGACACAGAGGCACTAGAGCCTCATCATTAAGACACAGAGGCACTAGAGCCTCATCATTAAGTCACGGAGGTACTAGAGCCTCATCGTTAAGACACAGAGGAACTAGAGTCTCATCATTAAGACACAGAGGCACTATAGCCTTATCATTAAGACACAGAGGTGCTAGAGCCTCATCATAAAGACACAGATGCACTAGAGCCTCATCATTAAGTCACGGAGGCACTAGAGCATCAATAAGTCACGGAGGAACTAGAGCATCAATAAGTCACGGAGGAACTAGAGCCTCATCATTAAGTCACGGAGGTACTAGAGCCTCATCGTTAAGACACAGAGGCACTAGAGTCTCATCATTAAGACACAGAGGCACTATATCCTCATTATTAAGACACAGAGGTGCTAGAGCCTCATCATTAAGACACAGAGGCACTAGAGCCTCATCATTAAGTCACGGAGGAAGTAGAGCCTCATCATTAAGTCATGGAGGCACTCGAGCCTCAATAAGTCACAGAGGCACTAGAGCCTCATCATTAAGACACAGAGGCACTAGAGTCTCATCATTAAGACACAGAGGCACTATATCCTCATTATTAAGACACAGAGGTGCTAGAGCCTCATCATTAAGACACAGAGGCACTAGAGCCTCATCATTAAGTCACAGAGGTGCTAGAGCCTCATCATTAAGACACGGAGGCACTAGAGCATCAATAAGTCACGGAGGAAGTAGAGCCTCATCATTAAGACACAGAGGCACTAGAGCCTCATCATTAAGTCATGGAGGCACTCGAGCCTCAATAAGTCACAGAGGCACTAGAGCCTCATCATTAAGACACAGAGGCACTAGAGCCTCATCATTAAGACAAAGAGGTGCTAGAGCCTCATTATTAAGACACAGAGGCACTAGAGCCTCGTCATTAAGACACAGGATTCTTGGGCTGCTGCAGCTTTGTGAAGTGGCTGTAGCGTCTCTAGTGACTCTGTTAGTGGGTTGTTGTTTTTTTCCCAGCAGCAGTAGGGCTATATTGACTCAAAGACCAACCTTGTCCTTGAGAACATTGATGTACCGACGTCACAGGCAGAGATGTTTGATGACGTATGTTAAGAAAACTATTTTAATGCACAAAACCTCCAGCAGACTTGAAGATCCGTCGCAGCTGGTTTTCATCCACTGCAGAGGTTTAATATTCCTCAGATGTTTGTTCCGGTCTTTGTTTGGCAGTGGTGTGTTATTCATTGGGAATTCAAATGTATCACGGTACAAAGACTCTATTTCAGCAAAAGAAGAGCAAATCAGAGTTTTTGTCATCAATTCCCTGAATATCGCAGACTTTTGTCGACGGTCTGATACATATGAAAAATGTTCCATGTCTCCTTGAATGGAAGCCGTGATTGAAAAGAAACTCCGTTTCTGATGCGATGCACTCCGGCGCTCCATTTTGGATTCGCAGACTCGATGCACTTTTGTCTCAGCCGTCTGCCTCAGAAGAAACCAGCGACAGCAAAAAGGATTGCGAGGAGCGGCTGGGCTTTGAGATCATTCAGGAACACGCCTTCAAGGCTTTGGCGAGAGCTCGACCGTTCCCCTCCCTCCCATCTCGCCGCCGCCGCCGCCCCTTGCGGGGCTCGGCGCCCACGGGAAACAAAGGCTACTGTTGGATCCTTTTGTACGTGCTTCACGACACAAATAGCTCTCCAAGCACCTTAAGAGGCTGCTAAACAAGCAAGCCGAGTGTTGTGTTTTTCTCTTCTAAGCCTCCTCCGTGTCGTGTTATCGCTTCCTCTCCTACATCTGTTGTCTTTTGTGCTGCGTTCACCCGAGGGACTCCTCTCCCACCCGCCGAGGCCTCCCACAACCTGAGTGGCGGATATCCGAGCTCTTCTGCACAAAGAGGAGGTTAACAGGGACCGTGGCGGTAAAAATAATGTGTAGGATTTTACTGTATATTATACTCAAGACATTACCGTAAATGACCATAAAAATAGATATAATATGGATATATAACAAATATAATGTTTACAATGATTAATTATGTAAAATGAGTCAATCACAATGAATTCAAACTTTATCCTAGAAATCAATAGTATTTCATATATGCCATATTTCTAGCGTCTTGTTCTGTAGAATTTATGGTATGTTCTTTTCCTACCGGTAAAGTGATATTTTACCATCATTTTTACCAAAAGTTGGGATTTTCATGGGTAAAATTCAGTGTTTTCAACATATTCTGACTGAATCATAAGTTATTTACTCCTAATTTAAGATAATCCACCATATATTTTGTTTTGAATCCATTACTTCACAGTATTTTCTATTCTTTGCAGACAATTTTTGATAGTGTACCGGTCTCCTGAACTTTAAAAACAGCTTGACATTATCTGTTTTTTTCCTGGTAATTTACCGTCATGTCTTCTACGTGGTCTCCGATATTTGTGCGGCTCCATTCTGTCGACCACCGCTGCCAGTGTTTTACCGTAAAACACTCATTTCCATTTAGTTTAAGGTGATTATTGATTTTCCCCAATAAAAAAGCCAGACAGACAGAAACGGATAAAGTAGAATGTGACGAGACCTAAAAGTTGTTTGTTTTTCTCTGGGTCTTAAAAATAATTTCTTCTTCATAGAAGATAGAAAACGTGGCTGTTTTCTATCTTTCTATCCCCAAACTTAAAAGTTAAACTGGTTTTGTTCAGTTATTTCATCATTTATATTAAGTAGAAGTAACAAGAGTTTACAACGGACCTAAGAAATTCAGAGACACCTTAACTCGGGATAAATCCTCCACGGCTCTGAGGATTTCCCCCATAATCGTTTGCTGTTCCTATCAGAGACAGGTACCAAAATGAAACAGCAGGGGGCATAGTTTCCCCATTAGCGGGAAACGGTGGATTCATTCTAACATATTTGAGTGGATCGTTCCTTAAGACTGAATAAATGTAGATCAAAGACTTCCATCCAGTTTGACGGCAGGCTGTCAAATATTGACTGAAATTGAAATCATTCATTTTCCTTTTGCTTATCCGGGTCTGATCCTTTCCTAGCAGCAGGCTAAGAAGGGAATTCCAGAAATCTCTTTCCCCAGCAACACTTCTCCAGCTCATCCTGGGAGATCCCTAGGCTGAAAAAAAATTATCTTTCTTGAAGAATAAGTCTCCAGAGTCAGCTGCCAGAAGGTACAATCCTCAGGTCCCCCTTTGTCACCTCCTTCCTGTAGTGCTTACCAAATGACTGACGTCCTCCGGAGCTTCTCTAGACGCCCAATAGGCAAGAGATTCCGGCATAAACCCAAATTTGCTGGGTCTTCAGAGTTTCTGGGGATAGGGATGACTGGAATGCCCGGTTTCACCAGAGGCCACTCCAACCCCAGGCAAGGAGAAGAAAATGAATGAATGTCCAATCTGGATCAATTGTCAAAAATTCCACTTAAATAGGGCCTTGAGTTTAACATTCTTCATTTTACATTTGCAACCTAGGAACAAGTTGTGTTCTCACATAGAGTAATTAGTTTGCGTCTCATCTTGACGACGAGGGTTTGTCTTGTTCATAATAAAAGATGTTCCCTCCAGAGTCAAGATTTCTCAGGAGGAAGAAAAGCTAATGAGGCTAATTATTTCCTGTAATGAGAATATGGACACTAAAGTCACCTTTTAATAATGAGGCAACGTATTCTTCCACATCCTGGTGACGCAAAGGTTCTGAATGCTAATTGATGCCGGGTTGGCCCGTTTGGCGTTTTCAGGAGAATAATTGGGGCGATAAATGTTAGTGTCACAGTTCACGGTTGCACATTTAATGACTTCAGTCTCGACGGCTTTTGAAACCGGATCACCGCCACCATCAGTACCAGCTGTCCTGCAGGACTGGACTCCGTGACCACCGAGCTGCATGATTAATTATATTGATGCTGTAAAAATGTGTGATGGGTAAAATCATTAAGATTCCATAGATTAGCATGAAGCGGTTTACAAACACATTTCTACAATTCAGGGTAAAACGCCTGTTAGCAGCTCCAACACCACAAAGGTGCCAGTTGGGTTCCTGTTCGTTCAGGAACCGCTGGACTAAACTAGTGGGTTTTTACCATTTTGGTAAAGTAGGTTATAAACAACTTTTTGACCCTTAACGTTTTTTGTTGTCGTATCGAGTTACATTATACTGTTTAGTAAGTTCTCACATCATATAATATGCCAAAAAAGAAAAATCCTACTAAAGGAATAGACCTTTTCTCAGAAGCCATGATTAATGCTCTTTCCTCCCGAGTGGCCCCTTTGACCTGTGGTGTCCCACAGGGCTCCATACTCAGAACCTTACTCTTTAGCATATAAATGCGGCCACTGGGTCACATCATAAACAGGTTCAGACCCCATGTCTCGGTAGAAGAGTAAAACTCCCTAGTGTGCAGCTAAACTACACTATCTCGGGTCGTCACCCCATCGTCTGCTCTACCGAGGCTTGGCGGGTCTCTCTGCTGCAATTTTCATTGCGTTGTCCGTCCCCCACCACATGGAGGTGGATCCCACATTTTAACTCAGGAGCATAATGTATAAAACGTCCACAGGGACGTTTTATATATTGTGCTCCTGAGTTAAAATGTTGCTGATCAATTTGAATTTATTATGTAACAGAAAATAATTGAGAAGCAATGCGTTAACCCATAATGCCTGGTCCATTCAGGCGTAGGGTCGCCACTGAGAATCCAGCAAATCCTGAGGAAGACTTGAGAGGGAACCAGATGTTTTCTGCTGTTTTGACCAAATACCCAAGTCACAAGTGGCGAGACAATATCACATTTTTATAACAAGTGGCTTGCTTGTATACAAAACAAATACCATGGATACTACAAATCCCAGAATTCAGTGCGACAGCCGGCAGATCAATCAAGAGCGTTAGCTCTCCTCCCCGCTCCTCTGTTGTTGGATATCAGTGTTAATCCAGACACTCTAATAAACTTTAGGCTAATCCTTAGAAGAGATGCTACGGAGCCCGAGAGTGGATATAAACGAGAATAAACGTTTAAATAAATGGATTAGTATTAAGTAGAACGCACATTTTAATGAACTGGCGAGTTGCGTTCACCTCCTCCAGCCGTTTAAGTTAAAAACAAGAAAACTTGTGAATTTGCTAACATTTAATGTGAAATGCAGGCCGTTCATACATCTTAGTCATTTCTGAGGAGCAGCTGCTCCTGGCTGTGTTTGATTGCCTCTTTCCTTCTATATTCCTTTATTTCTTCCATATTCCTTTATTTTTATATTCCACTTTTCCTCTGCTGTTATTTTTTTAATGCCGCTGCTTATTTTTAATTTAGAGCTATTCTATTCTACCTCTTCCTGTTTTGTTATGACAGAAGAAAGAAACGTTTAAGGAAGAATCGGCCCATCCATTTATTACAAAGTTCTCAATTTTTTTTTGTTGATAATGTTAATTAAAAAAAAAAAAAAAAGGATTGATTTTAGATTTTTTATCTGTAAAGTGATAAATACAGTTTTATGACTTTTATTGATGCCTGTGAATAAAAACTTTTCATTGGAAATTATTGTGTGAATCTCTGCTGATGGAGAGGGAGACATAAAAAAATCCGTTATGCTGATCCGTTTTGAATTTAATCTGTAATTTGAGTATTTTCCATCACGTTGGTTTGTTCAGAATTCTATAAAATCAGGAAATATAATAAAATCCTCATAACACCTCAGATAAAAACGGCCAGCTGGAGTCCAGTTAGGCCCTCGCTGCCGACTCCATCTTTAAGTTGTAAGCATTTTTATACACGGCAGATAAGAGAACAGTCGAATCAAAATGAAGTTTAATAAGATTTCATCTTTCGAGGTCTACAGAGGATGCTGTTTATATCCATAAAAAAAACCAAAAGAGTGTGTGATGGTGTGTTTCTGGGCAAACAATAAATGTTCCAATAAAGTAGTTGGTAAAGAAATGAAGATTGAAGGGCAGAAATAATCGGTCTTACTCATCTTTAGGACGACTGACGTTTTTTCTACATGAACATTCTTTAATCGAAACATTAAGAAACTCATTTCAATGCATCACTTCCTGGCGATAATTAGCCGAGGCGCCGCTTTCCAAGTCTTCATACAAGAAAGATCTGACCGCCTGTTACTCAACCTAAGCGAGCCTCATTTGGACCTTCCTTGGAGACCCCATTAAAACAACACCCCCGGCTTCTCAGGGGGCACCGACATGTAGCACGCCTGTTCCCCCGCACACACACACACACACACACACACACACACACACACACACCTTTCTTATTAAGTCTTTGTTTATATTATGTCTGCATCATGAATCTTTGGGCAAATGAGAACAATGTTTTTTCTTAATGGTTATTTAATGAAGCTAATCGAAGGTATCCAGCTTCATTATGTTACCAACAATTTAGCATTATAATGGCTGATGTGCGAGACAGGAGGCGAGAACGGCCACGTTTCTGCACCCACCCCCGGACCGAGGTCCGACCCAACATCCTGGCTTCAGCTGGACATGATCGTCACGACGCGCCGTCCTCTCAACTTTTTTTCCCCCTCATTTCTTTCCTCTTTAACTTGTGGGAAATGATCTTTTACGTACAGATCAGCATAGAAACGCTGATAATCGAGTGAAAAAGTGAGTCAACAACTTGTAACGTCTCAGTGGGTTTGAGCCCCACATGCCTGAATGCTCTCCTGACAACATCTGGACCCACTCCTGGTGATATAAAGGATGGCATCTCCTCCCAGAATTGGATGAGGGCATCAGTGAGCTCCTGGACAGTCTGAGGTTCTAGTTGTCTGATTGTACTGTACATAATGTCCTAGAGGTTCTCAGGTGGATTCAGGTCTGGAGAACATGAGGACCACTCAACGGCATCCAAACCTTCATTATCCTGGACCTGCCTAACAGCAGCTATTGTACTATTGGCTAACACATGGAGGTCTGAGACCCCCAAGGATCTGCCTCACCGGGCCACCACCATAACAAACCGAACCCAACGTTCACCCCAGCGTCTCCAGACTCTTTCCTGTGTCACATGAGCAAAATGTGGACCGAACCTCTTCTAACAGTTCGTTGAGACACATCACAACAGTAGCTGCTGGGGGTCTTGTAGGGTTCTAGCTGCCCTCCTCCCGTTCCTCCTGACACCGAGGAGCAAATACTGGTCCTGCTGCTTCTACGGCCCTGTTCAGCTATGATGAGGAAGATGAGGATGACATTGCCACAAAAAAGCTTAGGAGGCTGCCAGTAAGTAATTGCCACTCTAAAAACATTGATCAAGGTATCAAACCTAATGTCAACACGTGGGAATTTATTAGCTTCAATTTCCTGAGAACCCGATCAATCAGTTAAAGTGGATTTTTGATAACTTAAGTAATTCGGAAAATACGTTAAAAAACTTTTTCAAAAGAGCCACCACCGCTTCAATACATCCCATCCATCACTTCCTGCAGGATTGGCACAACATTGTTCTTTGAAAACGTAATGGATCAAGGAGCAGCAGCGTTTAGTGGAGTGAGCCGTGTATGGACTCAGTTGACACGTTCTCTGACTAGGGGGTTGGTGAAACAGTTCAGAACTCGGCTAACAACCCAACTGGGATGACATCAACGTCCGATCCGCTTTCCACAGACTGCAAATGAAAGGTGTTATTACTGACAAATGTTACGGTTCTGACCAGGAGTTCGCATTTCCCCTCAGATCTGCTGGACCACCGCATGTCAGTCGCAGAGAGGACCCTCAGCAAACTGTTATCCATCATGGAGAATGATCATCACCCCCTACAAAGCCCCTTCATGGAGCAGAGGAGCACCTTCATGGAGCAGAGGAGCACCTTCATGGAGCAGAGGAGCACCTTCATGGAGCAGAGGAGCTCCTTCATGGAGCAGAGGAGCTCCTTCATGGAGCAGAGGAGCACCTTCATGGAGCAGAGGAGCACCTTCATGGAGCAGAGGAGCCCCTTCATGGAGCAGAGGAGCACCTTCATGGAGCAGAGGAGCTCCTTCATGGAGCAGAGGAGCCCCTTCATGGAGCAGAGGAGCACCTTCATAGAGCAGAGGAGCACCTTCATGGAGCAGAGGAGCTCCTTCGGTGAGAGACTGCTGTTTCTGCCGGGCAGACTGAGGAGGTCTTTTGTCCCCCAGGCCATATGATTGTTCGACTCCTCACAGGAGTGCAGAAGAGACCCTAAGAAGCTTGACTTCTATGCCGTCTACTCTTCAGACAAGTCATTTCACATGGTTCTTACTTTGTTCCAATCACATGTGGGAAACTGCAGCTACAGGCTACATTAGCCCACGGCATTACCACCTACCTGTATTATTTTACAACTTGTAAGGACTCTACAAAACAAATTGCGACTCGGAACAATAGCAGATAGATGATAGATTATTTATTCATCCCGAGTGGAATCGAGTGTCCCGTAACTCTTATTTGGTCGTATCTATAAAGCAGTTAACACATGTACTTATTACTTAGAAGGATCATTAATGGATCATTAATTCTGCACCAAACAGCTTCACCTACAGCAAATGGGCTCTCTAGGTTCTGTTCAATATATCTCATTAGTTGCAGCCTGACAAACAGGATATAATTCAAAGTTCTGAGCATGTTGAGAATTAGTTGAAGTTGCTTTCGTATAAAAAATGTTGAAGGGGAAGAAAATGGAAAAGAGGACCTCCAGCTGGAGGCAGAAAAAGTAGATTACACTGCCGTGACTCACTCGGCCTCTTCTCCTCCAGCCGCTGTAATCAGCTGCCGTCCTGCATTTGGACAGACGTCCTCCAATCTCACGGTCACTCGAAAACTGGAGTGCTGAATGGGTCCCATGAAATGGGCTGGTTCAGGCTACACTTAAGGCCGGAATAATTGACACTTCACAATCATGTGTTGAGTCCGTACTCCTGGACTAAATCCATCACGCTTTCCCGATTCAAAGAAGCAGTTAGAAGTTCTCAGTATCGACTAATGACGGGTTGGCTCTAAAGCAATCAGGTGGTTTTCACACAGCTTAGTTCGGGCATCGTTGGCTTTCGAGTGGTGGTCGGGTCAGTCGGAGAAATAGGTAATGAAAGAAACTCACAGGAAGAAGGTAGTAAAACGCCAATTCTGCTTCCTGGTATCTTGCAATACAGCAAAAGTAAAAGTAGAGATGCAGCGACTGCAATTTGTTTTCGCTGATCACTGAGCAACGATTTTTATAAAGTCTGACACCGACTTTGTCCGATCCTGATTTCTCTTCTGAGCGAGGCATTTTAAGTGCTCTTATTTTGAAGGATTGATGGACTGTCAATACTCTGCTCTGAGTTCCCACTAGCTTTAGCCGCACTGCTAACACGCGCTTCCTAACTGGAAAAGACATGAAAGTGAATAATGCTGATCTATTTTGAATTTTATCTGCAATTTGAATATTTTCTATTCCCATCCCTAACGTTGTACGTTTTTTTATTTTACTCCTTTCAGATGTAGAGGCAAAGAGGATTTACTTTGAGTTGAGGATCGCATAAATGCTGCATCATTAAGAAAAAGACCCGGCGATACTTGGACCGAGTTCCGCCCACTTTGAGTCGGGATCTGCTCAAGGTTTCTACCTGTTAAAAGGCGCTTCTTTTTTCTCACCACTTTTGTTTGTTACCAGTTCACGTGGGAGTCGTTGCGTATTTCCGACCTTCTCTTTTGAGAAGTGCCTTCAGATTAGTTTTGTCCTGATTTGGCAGCATACAAATAAAATCCCTGCCTCCTCCAGAGACCCAGCCTCTGGATTGGACATGCTGTGCACAAACTGCTCAGCGCTTCTCATGACTACAGTTGACAGATTAAACTGGGCCGGCTTCTCCTTCAATACCATGTCCACCGATTCCTCCCCGCTGAGCTCCC
This sequence comes from Lophius americanus, assembly GCA_037951165.1. NCBI lineage: Eukaryota > Metazoa > Chordata > Actinopteri > Lophiiformes > Lophiidae > Lophius > Lophius americanus. Next base: position 1,451,006 of record JBBDHG010000086.1, on the reverse strand, counting down.
TGAAGACCCCCTGTTGTTCAGTCTGAGCCTGATGAAGCGTTAAGACATCAAAGGCACCACAGGAACTAGCTTGTGACATTTAAGTCTGGAAAAGAAAAGAAAAGAAAATACTGTTGGATTTCATTTCATAGCTGATTCAATTTGGCAGCAAATGAGAGCCGTCTTGTTTCAAAGAGCCTTCGCTCGTTATGCAAGAATCAGAACATTAGGAATTCTTATCCGGGGGAAGAGGACGTTAGTCAAACTGATGTCAATCCCGGACTCCGTGAGACTGTGGTGGCTTTAAGAGGCTCCTCCAGCAGCAGACCAACAGAAGTCAGATTGCAACTCTCATGTCGCCTCTGAAAGACTTGAAGTCATTCTTTTGAACGTGTCACAACATGTGGTTCTTTCTCCTTCAAAGCTGCGGGTCACATGTTCATGTGGAGATGTGGGATTTTCATTGTTCATTTCTGACTAACCTCCTCTGGGCAGCATGGTGGCGTAATAACAGCCTCCTGTCTGCAAACTAGAGGGGCACCCACGCAGACAAGCCTCAATGACCCACACTTTGATATCATATTTGACATGACATGCAGCATGAGCAATAGTTCATGTGATGTAACCAAGATTTTTATTTCTTTTTTCATGCCTGCGTCTGGCGCCTTTGGATGTAGCCTATAGCTAAATCTGCGACACACACACACACACACACACACACAGTTTTATTGGCAACAGGAATTGTGACATCGACAGTGGTAGGAAGGTTTGTTTTAAGTTTTTTTAACTTGTGTGGCGCCATGGAAGAACCTTCCTTTAAACACCAAGGCTACAAACATTGTCTTATTGAAACCGTTTAATTTTAGCCAATATTAGTTGCTATTGATTATTGTCAGCCTATGGTTCAAAGCCATCAATATTATAATTAATAATTGCGTTGCATAACTGTAGGGCTTAAACGGTTCTTTGAATAATTCACGTAACTTGATCAATTAAATCCTCGAGACAAATGATTTGCACCGAGGCTTCGCTTAAATCTGGACTACTATTCAGCGCAGTACGTTGTAGCGCACTGCGCCCGCACCTAACCATGACCTCAGGTAACCGCCCTCACACACCTCAAACTGACAAGCCTGTCTGAATACAGAAACGGGGAAATGGCCTAGATCAGGGGTGTCAAAGTCAAATGGACGGAGGGCCAAATAAAAAATTTAGCTACAAGCCGAGGGCCGGACTGTTCGAATGTTCATTGAAAAATTTTTAAATGACGCATATAGTCTAGTGAACCTAATTGAACCTACTGAAAACCTAACAAATATATTCCAATATGATCAGATAAATAAAGCAATATTTTCTTATGGCTCTGTCAGTAATCTTTAATTTTCAACAGACACAAAAGACAAATTTCCTTTATATAAAAATCCCCATAACATGAACATTAAATGAAAGAAACCGGTATTCAAGGCACCATCAGTAGCCTATATTTTCTATTTTAGCAAAAGTGGGCTAAATTTACTTCAAAGAAAAAAACAATAATAGCAATTTTCTATCATCTACTCAACTGAAATATTTTTAAAATATAATTGGATTGAAATACAATAAAATAAAGTGCAAAAATCTATTAATCAAAAACAACACTTTGTTTAAGAAGAAGTAACATGCAGTGAAAACAAATATTAAACTTTAACTTTTAAACTTGAACTGAGTAAAAACTCTAAATATGTGATTGCACAGTAATGTTCACTTGTTTGAGGTTGAGGGTGATACTTGGTGGTGTCCCATCTTTTCCACAAGTTCATCAATGTTCGGGGTAAGGCTCTGAGCTGAGGAAATCCTCAGAATTGAGTGGAGGTGTTCAGCAGTAAGTCGACTTCTGTGTGATGTTTTGTTCAGGTTCATCAAAGAAAACAGTTGTTCACACAGGTATGTGCTGCCAAACATAGACAACGTTTGAGCAGCCTGGATGCGCAGCTGGGGCATTGTGTCGGGGAGGAAACGGGCGAACTCCGCAGCACCCACTGCCGCATATTTTGCCCTCAGTGCATCATTGCATTGGAGGTCAATCAACTCCATTTGGAGGTTTGGTGGTGAGCTTTCCACGTCAACAGCAAATGGGTTACCGAGCAGTTCCAACCTGCTTTTTTGTGCTTCAAAGTCAGCAAATCGGCGTCGAAAGTCAGCGGCAAGCATACCTATTTTATCAGCCAACTGTGCGCTCGGGAACGCACTGGTAGAGAGCTTCTCTTTCATGGTCTGGCAGCTGGGAAAGTGGCTCAAATTTTCTTTCCGCATCTGCGTCTCCCACAGAGTCAGTTTGGTTTTAAATGCCTTCACTGTACTGTACATATCAGAGATGACATGATCCCGACCCTGCAGCTGCAAGTTCATTGCATTCAGATGACTCGTAATGTCACACAGAAAAGCCATTTCACACAGAAACATTTCGTCTCGGAGTTGTGTTGTGTTGTGCCGGCGGATAGTGCGGAACGATCTAGGCCCTAGATCGTTCCGCACTATCCGCCGGTTCCTGCAAACCCCTGGCATCGTGTTGCATTCTGTGTTTCAATAGCTAGAAATCCTTTATTGATAACAGAGCCATACACAGTACAACATAGTGAAAGTAAGCCCCTGCTGACCCATCGCTGAGGAAGCAGTGGGCGGCACCCTTGAAGCGCCCGGAGAGCTAGAGTTTCAGGGTCTTGCAAAAGGACCCTACCTCAAGTAGACCCTTGCGGGACTCGAACCGGCTACTTTCAGAGCTTCTGATTCAGCTGCTCTACCCACTGGGCTAAAGTCAGCCCCAAAGTTCACAGAGAGATTGTTTTGAATACAAGCTGTCAAGAAAGAAAAAGGGAAATTACGAAATACTGAACTCTAGAAGCCGGTCCAAGAAAACCCACCGAGGAGCCATGATAGACTGATGTTGTGAACGAAATAAAAAGCGCTGGAAAATTTGGCAGATTCTAAGAATAAATCCAACAACAAGAAATCCCATATATGTTATTATAGATGTCGAGTTATTATTGCGATTCAAGCAAAGCAAGGGGGAAAAAATCGGTTGTTCATTCAATAAGACCGATCGTCATTATTTTTGATTTACTCGATCGCCAGAATAATCAATTCCTGCAGCCGTACTTAACTCTTCAAATTATCGTGCATGATCTCTCGCTCCGAACTTCACATGGGATGTCCTTAATAGGACAGAGCCGATTTGTCCTTTCTCATACCCGTCCTGACGGGACCCGTCGGGTTTTCGACCGGGTAGCTTAAAAATTACGTCAACTAGTAGCCTAAATTAAATTAACTATTTGAGTCCAACTTATTGACGTTGTAAATTCTACATTTAATGTAATGTGTTACCAGCTGAAGTCATTTTGAGTTGAAACTGTTTTCTCTTTACAGTTTGGGCTTTAAGTTGGTACCCCATCGTTTCAATAAGTCTGACACAAACACCAGGCCGGCAACATGATTTTGTTTGATGATGCATTTATGACACTTACCTTAGCGTTGATCACTTTATAAACCGACATCAACGCGTAGTTTGGAGGATCCTGATTACATGAGTGGAATAAGGAGCAAAAGAATTTCGGTGAATATATGTACATAACGGAAACAAGCAGGAAATGAGGTATTTCCTGGTGGGCGGACAGGCGACGCTACGCCTGCCACACATTTAGGTGCATCACCAGTTAACATGTAAACAAGTTAAACCGAAGCACCCTTCCTCTCCGGGGAGCGACCAGTCAAGCGCCGTTAGCCGTCAAAGCCTTCACGCTTACTTTGAAGACGACGTTCACCCTTAGTTGTGTTTTTTTTTAACTGTGCTAAATGATTACCTCTGCCTCCCTGCAATGATAATCATCACAGAACATGTTTTCGCCCTTCTGGTTGTTTACTTTCTAGAATCATAATGCAGCCTGGTGCTGGTTGGGCCATCAGATGGTGTTAATATCCTGCGAGCGCTTATTCATTGTGGCGTTATTAATGTTTGGGCCCGGGAGAAGAGACGCTGGTTGCTCAGTGATTGTGATCAGTGCACTAATGGACTCTGATGCACGGACGGACTTCCATCATGAAAAGGCAGAAACACACCGGACGTGTCGGCGTCGGGGTGTTTTGAGATGCAGCGGTTGTTTGAAATGTCACACGACGCAGCCAGAAAGTCAAACAGAATATCCGCCGGCACTCTGAGGCCGCGGCTGCAGCTTCAGATGTTTGTTTTCTTTGGAGGCATTCATGGATGGAATCACCCGAGATGAACTTCCCAGGTAACCAGGAGGAAAACCAGAAGAATAATTTACCGTCAGTGGGAGAGACTCAACACCAAGCTTCATATGAGGTTTTTATATAAGAGGGGAAAAGACCGAAAAAAGGGGATGTTTCCGGATGCGGGGAGAGAGGACAGGCAGTTGGTTGGTGTAGCAGGTGAAGATAGAGAGGACAGGGCAAGATGGAACCAGATGACCCACTTGGGCACTTCTTCCCACTTCTTGGCAGAACATGCCTGTGGCCAAACGGGCTAAAAAATGAATTTATCGGCGGTCTGATGTTTTATTGGTTCTTACTGTTACATTTATTTATTATTCTCCCTTTACTGCTGGCTGTGCAAGAAATTTCCCCTAGGGGATAATAAAGATATCCTTGATCCTGTTTCAGAACCGCTGATCCGAGTTGGGTCAATCATTTCTGAGTTGGTTAACTCAGAATTGAACTCGTGGAAGTCGATCAAAAGCCATCGCTGAAGCTCAGATGGTTTCTCACCAGGGCAACCAGTGAGACACTATGGGCGCCATACTTCACACCAACTGAGCAGGAATTATAATCTTCCTACATGAGACTGCTCCCATGAGCAGATATGTGGAAAAAGGGAAACATGGCTTCATCAGAGAATAAAAACACTAGACCTATGCCGTCGTCCATGGCAGCAAGGGTAAAATGTCTGGAAAACATTTTTTTTTCTTGAAAAACACTCCCCCTAGGGAGTGAAATTAGAACTTTTGGAGTAAAACATGACAGTAGATCTCTGGTTAAATCATATCCAAACAAAATTGTACCAATACTTGAGTTTATGGCCCAAAAGCCTTCGGCGCTAAAGCTCCTAGTCCTAAAACTATACAACCAACCGCTCTCAAAATCAATTCAGTTATTTCTCGCACTACGTCCAATTTATGTATGTCCAGGAAAGTTATTTTCATAATACAAAGCTCCCACTAGTGAGTATAATACGAACTATCAGAATAAATCACAATGTATAGAAGAGTCGATTCATACGCACAGAGTTTGGACAAAATCGTCCCAACGGTTGAGAAATTATGGAATGGCAATATCGTAGACAAAGCTCCCCCTAGTGTCAGAAATAAAAAAACAAGTTTTCCCCAAAACGCTCAAGGTGTTCTCAGCACTAAGGACTGTGTGGTTCTAAAATTGAAAAATGATGCCAGATATAGTTTATAGGCAGCGATGATGATGATTCTAAGGGATATAATTCCTGCCTGAGTGAACGTATGCATGTCCTTTCGTCCTTGTTTGTCATATAAGTGTTTCTTGCCCACTGATGAGAAATATGTATAGGTTACAAATAAAGTGTAATAGGTTCTCAACGATGGCTGGTGAAGGTCATATATCAAGGGGGTCACAGCGGATCGTGTCGTTCCGCATATTCATTTGGAATAGTTTTGTTTTTTTCCTTCTACGTCGGATGCCCTTCCTGAAACAAACCCACTTTATCCGGGCTTGGAACCGGCGCTAGATGTGGTTGGGTGGGTTGTCAGCATTAAGGAACATGCCTAATGGTCCTCAGTGGATTCCTGCCACGGTTTCAAACCCCTTGGATTCGAACCCCAGTCACCTGGACCAAAGTCAGTGGTGTAGCCCACCGGCCTGAAAATCAGCCTTTGAGGAGAGGTCCACAGGTGACCTTGTATCAACCTGCAGGTCTGTCTTCGTCCAAAAGAAAAAAGCCCTCCCAGGTGAATGACATGAGAGACACCGATAAACCTGCCATCGTCAGATTTTACTGCAAATGGAAAGAGAAATGATGCAAAGAGTTTTACGGGTCATTACTGAAGCTGTACTTTCCACAGCGAACAGAAAACATGGTCTTCATCCACGAATGAGTCACTCTACAACCAGCGGTTAGGTTCTGCTACCAAGTTCTGACGGTCCTGAGTTTGGCCACAAACAGAATGGAGGTGTGATTAATTGGTGTAATCTGGGCCCTGATTCTGAAGTGGTGAGGTTGGAGTGTTTGGACGAGCCGGAACTCTGCCTTCTGCTGCAGCATTAGCCAGAGTGGCTTGGACCTGACACCGTTAAGCCCGATGTATCAGAATCTGAACCAGAGACCGGCATGTGTGTTCTATGCAGTGGGAGACTGGTGCATGAAGTCCATCTGTGGCCTAAAGCCGGATCCGTTCCCTTCTACATAAATGGTGGTGCTGGAACAGGAGAGTCACATGTAATCAAATGCATCCGAGATTCTGGAAGAACGACGAGACGACCCACTCCATTTAAAAAAAACAACAACCAAACTTTAAATGATTCAGCAGATAGTCTAAGTTGCTGAGGGGGTCCGGGTCCAATGCCCACCAGAAGCACCGACCTCTCTCGGGGATTAGTGAAAGGATCATTCTGTAAACTGGACAGGCTAGTAACATCAGAACCAAGTGGATTTTCATACCTCACTATTCTGAAGATAATTCACAACGGCTGACTTTTCACAACACATCTGATACTTTTATTAGGTAATATTATATATACATAAATATGTGCAGTAGCAGCATGAAATTAAAACTTTTACAACATCTTCCCGCCATGAAAGTTTGCCTGACAGGTCTGATCAGAACTCCACAGCCGAAAAGCTGTCGTCTGACCCACTGGCCCCGCCCACAAGTGTCAGTCAGTGCTTCTAAGGCTTTAATCAATGACTGATTGACTTCAGCTGCTGCCTCTCTCTCTGCAGCAGGTGAAGCACTGACACTGCAGGTTAGAGGAAGTGACCCTTTAGAAGCAGGAAGTGGCTTCTTTTTTTTCTCCAGGACTCAACACCAAGGTAAGATTCTGTGAGATCCAGCCTCAGAGTTGTTTGATGGTTTTATTAAAAAAGTCATAACTCATGTGAATGGAGATTAAAATCTTTCTGTAATCTTCAATTAATCTGGACCACATGTGGTTACGTCATCGCTCGCTCCTAAACTCTATTCTGTCATCATGTTTACAGGTGCAATTTGGCTGATTTTCTCCAACGTAGCATTTGATAAATGCTACATTAGAGATGTTACATATTTTGTGTTTTCCACCCTCAGTTTTAAAAAATTTATATTTTCCTCAATTTACATCCATAACTTGTTATTCTCCAATGACCTGGGGATATGAAGGAGCCTGTGCGCTCCATACCTTCCACAGATTAATGTCCTTGGAGAAAATCAATGGGACAGTAGTTGATATAAATCATACTGTATTCTTAGGATTGCAATCCACTCTTGGGAACCCCTTCTTTAGACAGAATTCCTCCAGGGGTCTATAATATTACAACATTATAACCTATTACTACTACAACTATCACTGCATTTGAAGTCAACATCCACACTCTTTACTGCAAATGCTATTTTTCTAGTTGTTGCAGTCCCATAAAAGTCGTCAGAAACCAGACCTTTTTTTCCACCTTTAAAAAAAATAAAGTGTCATATAATAGACCAAAGAGTCCATTTTTAATGGTTTTAAATAATCTGTTTCTCCTTTTAAAATGAGTTTGCATGTATATTTATGGTTTATGTTAAGACTGTTAAGAACAATTTTCAGAAAGAAAAATGCGTTGAAGTCGATCTTGCAGCAGATAAGTGTCATTTCTGTGCGTGTGACCGACACCAGCCCTCTTTCAAAGACTTGTGTATTATGTTATATTTGGAAAAAGACACTTATTTCTTGTCAACGAGGTTGTGATCCACCATGTGTGAAATAGACAAACACGGACCGGAGGACAGGCAGCAGAGAGAAGTCCTGCACTAATGAGCAGAGTAGTGGTTTCTGTTACTTCCACCCACAGCCGGCCCAGAACCAAACAGAACACAAACACTGGCTCAGGACCCAGTTTTCATCATAACCGACAGTGAACCCCATTACGATGGCAGTGTTCTAAAAGATGAGTATAAGTGATAGTCTGGATATTCACTATCGGTTAGACTTTATATGACACATCCCTAAAATTAAATACATCTTGATTGCTTATAGGGCTTAATGTTAAATTCTAAGTCTGTTAAAAGTGGCGTCCCCTTAAGAGGACAACTCACTATACCTTGGTTTTAATTATGTCACATTAATATATTCTTTATTTGTAATATTTTTATTCTTTTAATATTTCAATCATGGCCATTTTATACAAGAATCAGACGTTTCGGCATCAACACCATCTCAAGGAGTCAGATCTCATGGGAAGGGAGGATTTTAAGATACGGGCTTGTAGGTTTTCATAGACAGAAACCTCTAGAAGCATTTTTGGGTCATTCAGTGACAGATGTTGTGTAAATCAAGAGGCTTTTGATTTTAATTTCTGAGGTAGAAAAAACTTGTTACAAAGTTCAGAGGGCCAAATACCTTTGATATCCTTGAGGAGCTCATATGAGGTACATTTGGACCAAATGAATAGAAAGTATTAGTTTGAAAAACATTGTTTTTCAAACTAATAAAAAAAATAAAAAAAAAAGTAGTGAAAGTATCCAAATTTTTGGGGTATATTTAAAACTTGCATTTTGTATAGGGTAAAAGTGAAATTTTTAGTTGAAGAGCCATATAGGTCCAATATTCAGCAGCACTGGTTGAGAAACATCTGGCTTCCACAGGAACCCCAACAATCAGCTCAGATGACAATACAGAAACATCTAAAGTAAAATCTGCTATTTCTCAAGTTGCTTTTAAGAAAACAATGACTGTTCAGTGATTCTTTCTGGAGCATCTGGTCAACATGTCTGCTGAATTAATGATAGAAAGGAAGGATCAGAACAACCCAACACCGAGTCCTTATGAAGACATGCTGTCCTGCTCTGATTGGTCCAGAGGCGAACCCACCAATCCGCTCTGAATATTCTACAATGAGCCGGTGTCCAGTCTGTCCAACAGGTCCAATCAGTGGAATCTCAGCTGAATACTAATGCCTTCAGGGACGTGATGGCAGATCCAACACGCAGGATCTCTGTCAATGGTGCGTTTCATTGAGAAAAAAAAAACCCAACAGATTACTGGGCAGATAATTTGTTGAATAAAATGCTCATTAATTCAGAAAGCAATTCCCAAAATATTGAAATGTTAGCATGAAGACAAAACATACTGAAATACATATTCAATGCTTTGTCCAGAAAATCTGATCCGAGATGATGCCACCCACAGAATCAGAGCGGGTCATTTAACAAAGAGAGAAGAGGAAGAGGAGGAGGAGGAGGAGGAGGAGGTGGAGGTCAGTGCTGCTGCATTCTAGCAACAAAAAAAAAACTTACTGCCTCATTTAATAGTTTGGACAGAAACATTTCTGGGTTCTTAACCACTTTGAAACACAGCGTTAATTCTTCCACCTGCCAACATATTATTGTTTACTCCTGTGTACAAATCACCAGTAATGAGTTTTTGTCAGCGGGTCCTCAGCCCGGCTCTTCATCGCCTGCCTGACTAGTCATGACCAAACCGTTCACGCAGCTCCATTCTTCACTCCTCTTGCCACCCACACATCCTTGTGTCTGATCTCAGCGGGCAGGCGGCCATGTTTCTCATGGCTACTCAGTTAGCTTAAGTAAATATTTTTCCTATACACATTTTTATCAGGCGTTTCTATTTGAGGGGTGCTTGCGAACAGAGTTTTGGGTTGCTATGATAACACCGGTCAGGGAACAGAATCGCGTGGCCCCCACAGCAGACCCTGTGTTAATACCTGGAGCTACATGCTAAGCAGCTAGCCCGGAGAGGAGCCTTCATCAGAGAGGAGCCTTCAGCTGATGAAGGAGTCTTCATCAGCTAACTGCATTTGCAGCAGGTTTGAAATCTGCTCTGTAAACCCTTCATCACATTTTCCTCCACACAAACCCCACTCAACAGTTCCCAAACTCTGACACACCACCTCTGATCAGAAAAACAGAGTAAAGATAAAAATATATATTATATAAAGGCTTATAAAGGACAGAGGCGGGACCAGCACAGCTGGAGGGTCTCTCACAATCAACTGATCACCAAAATGAGGTACAGCTGGGAGAGAAAGATCCATATAAATAAATACTGAGTTGAATACAGAGATATGATGGACAACATTTACTTAATCAGGTGAAATCAATGTGTACGAAACTTTTCGTGACATTTACAGTAGATATGACTCCTGTGGGTCTCCTGTTTGTTACATTCTAATGTATTTATCAGGGGTTCCAACATGCCTCACACTCACAAACATGGAATAATACAACATCAAAGTGTCAGGATATTCAAAGAGAAATGCATTTATATCAAAAAACAGTACCTTCCAGACGGACAAATAATAATAGCACAAAAAAAATCCGAACAAATCATGACCTAACTGCTTTCCGTTTTGTTATAATTTAATTTATTTCAACCGCAGTCAGATACATTTACGCATAAATGAATTAAATACAACGGATCCAGTTAAAGCTCCATTAGTAGCGCCAGTATATTCTGTCTGAAAATCTGAAGTCAGTGTTTGAACAATCGTGTGACGTGAAGGAATTGATCTCAGCTTTAATTATTCCAGTCAGGTTGTGCTTTAAACGTAAAAAGCAAATTTATAGGAGTAATAGAGATGAGGCGAGTGTCTGATGTGATGGATTGCGCTGAAAGGTAGAAGATATTGTAGATATGAAGGATAATTGAAATGAATACATTTAAATAAGAGTTGTAACCACTGAATCCGTCTTCATGTAAAGATTTAGAGCCGTCTGAGTTTTTGATACACTGAGCACGAAACGGATATCAAAGAAAAAAACCTAGAGAATCTATTCATGTGCCGGGTTTAGTTTAGACCTGATCCAGGTGCAATTCGGAAGACAACATTATGGTACTCAAAAAAGGGAAGAATAAGTTTGGAGTCCGTATTTTTTCTTCTTTCTATACAAACATTACGCGTAACTTTGCACCAGACAAAATCCCGATGTAGTTTGAATAAGAATCAAGACGTACATCAAAGGTGTTTCATTTGGTCAGTATTATATAGAAGAGAACTACCATCACAGGATGTCGCACAAGAACCAGATTTGGATTTGTAGTACGATGTTAAAGTCAGACTGAAAAGATTTGCGATCCATCAGGTTAGGAGTTATATATGACAGTGTCATCAGCATACAGTTGGACGCAGCAGTTATGGAAAATTCTTGGTAATTTATTTACGTAAATGAAAAAGACGAGTGGTCCCAATACTGAACCTTGGGGCACACCCCGTTGTTGAATATCTAAATCAAACTTTTAACCAAGGAAATAAACAAACAAAAACAACGAAAAATCCTCTTTATGTGATGATTTGTTTCTGTCACAAGTTTTGTGAAATATTGGAACAGATCTTAAATTATATTCAGAATAACTTCATACCATTAAAGTCATTTAACTTAGGTCATTCCTGAAAATTCCTTATCATTCCTAAAACAATGTTAGAATTTTTAATTGTGACACAAGCAGTTAAAATTGACTTCTTTCTTTTTTACTTAACAACTGAAACTAGAACATATAATAGACCAGAAACAGGAATATAAAATGATACAGTAGATTTTCTTATAAAATCCAGCCTCACACCCTTTCCTATTTTATCCCCACTGATGTGAAGACATTCCCCTACTTAAATCTTTTAACGTCCCTTTTCACATTTGAGGATACAATGTCACAAGATTTTTTTGGACGTGCAAAACTGTTTATCTAGTTACGCACGGCCAATAAACAGAAGAAGAAGAGCATCTCAACGGAGACCCTGTTGGTCATTTGTACTTATTCCCTGATAAATCCTGGAATCCGTGAAGTCACTCCTTTTAAAGGAATGGACATGAATAATCATGTAGATTATTTTAGCTGGTGCGCAGAAAAAGGCGGCGAATCACCGCAGGAGGAGATTTGTGGCGCAGTTAGAGGACGCAGCTAATAACAATTAAAGATGTTTTTAATAACGGGCAGCTTTTAATGAGGAAGACGTGACGGTGTGATTGGAGGATGTTTGCTGGGAGTCAAATTTAGCCTTAATTTTACAGGTTGTAGCTCCGGTGGAAGTCATCTTTTAATTTTTGGTGGTTGAAAGGAAGGAAGTTCCTGTTGGGACACAAACAAGGATTCAGCGACATTTAAGTACTGGCACTCTTAAGATAACTCTGATACAACTCTTCCTGATTCCACTTTACGGAAACGGAATATTAACATGAGTTAGTTGAGGGTTTGACTGTTTGTTTGTTTGTTTGTTTGTTTATTAAGACCCTCATTAGCTTCCGCACAGCAGGAGCTAAACTTCCTACTTCTTCCCCTTAATTAACAAGATTGCATTTATACAAATTACAATTTAGTTTAAAAAAATACAAAAGAATTTTATAAAAAATTGACATATTTAAAGAAAATAAACTCAATTTCACTTTTAGTATTTTTTTTAAAAACTGTACATATTATATTGATGTTTAATATTATTTTGGAGGGAATTCCGGTCTCTCTCATTGCTCCGTATAAAACTGTACGATGAATTGGATTTGGTTTTGGCTCTGGGTAAAGTAAAACAGCTTTATGCTGTGAGCCGTGTTGAATAATTACGAGGATTCTTTGTTGTTTTGACCTTCTTAAGAAACACCGTCAATGAAAACAGAAATCTGTTTTTGACCTGAAACCAACCCACCAACCCAAACACTCAAACATTCAGTCACATTTGATCTGAAGCCTCAGGAGAGAGAAATGTGTGTGTGTGCTGCTTTATTCTGGACCGGCTGTAATTTCCTTTTGTTGCCTAATGAAGAACTGGAACAAACCACAGAGCAATAATTCAAATTAGACAAAACCAAAGCTTGACTTGAATGACTTGTTTGATTGTTTTATGTGTGACAAATATTTCGTACCTCTTTTAACTATCGACAAATTGTTTACCATTTTACTCACCACCTCCAGGACAATTTTTCTATCTATAATAATTCTTAATCCGCTCAAGCCTTAAACATGAAGAATGGTTCGACCCAAATACGCCAGCGGTTGTTTTAGACGCATTCAGAATAGATTTGTTGCAGTTAATCCAGTCTACTAATCTCAACTCCTGATATAGATTTGTATTTAATTCAGTAATTGTTGTTTCCGTTCAGTATATTATGGAATAATCCGCATACGTTGATAAACTGGGCTTTTTTTTTAGCACTAAAGGCAGATCAATGGTGAAAACGGTGAACAGAAGAGAACCGAGACAACTTCCTTGAGGCACTCCGGGTTTCACATCCGAGTAACTTCCATCAAAACACGCTTTTCGCTATATAACTATTAATCCCTTAAAGTAATATATTTTATAAGCATTAATTCATGATCAATAAAATCGAACTTAGCAGAACAATCCAGCTTAATGACTCATAATGATTAATTTTTACTCTCCTCTATATCCATCTACCAATCATCTTCCGTTTGAGTCAGCGCCGTAAAATCATTTTCTCTATAAGCTTGTTGGAAATTTGTGTACTTAAACTTCATTACCCAGGGTGCACTGCGTGGCGATAGCCTCTTCGTATTCTCTCGGTTAGCGTTTAAAGTGTTAGGTCACATTAGCGCAAAGTCACGAGTCACAACAGCGTAGGATAAATTAGAAAAGGAAGTGAATTAAAAGATGACAGTAATGTTAGCCTGGCTCCAAAAAGGGAACAAATAGAACGCGAACCGGAAAAGAGTCGGATGATGACCCAGCTTCCCGACATTTAAATATTACAGAGTCAGAAAATGTAGGTCAGGAGCAGAATGCTAACGTTAGTGCCTCTGCTAGCAGCAAAGAGCTAGTTGCTGTAGCAATGGCTGATGCTACGGATACTTTAACCAAATGCAACGTTAACAATAACCTCATTCAAGATGAACGGCCAGACTTTTGGTCAAAGGATACGGTACGGTGTCTTTTCCAGTGTAGCAAGACGTACGATAATAATCGCAGTTGTAAGATAATTTCAGCCCTTGGACGACGTACAAGTCTAAAAATCCCCAAATGTACGATAATCTGGCCAATTTCATAATTCAGCTATAAATGTAAGAGTTACCTCATCGTAACTGAATTAAGCTAGCGGCTGTTTGGCGTCTGTTTCCGGCCCGTCTTACGTAACGTCTTTGCAGCCAATCAGAAATGCTGTGATGACAAAGTGACGCGAGACATCACGCGTCACTTTATGTTTGACAATGACCACGGAACTTGAGGATGAGGAGTCAGATTGCGAAGAGGAAGAGGACATCCGAGTCAAAAAGTGACCCTTTTCTTGTCGTTGTTACAACATTCAGATGATTGGCCGAGGTCACCGTATTTAAAAATCACGAGTCTAGGAAATAATCTCAATGTGCCCAATGCAGAAATCCAAAAACTCACAGAGAACGTGAGTAAAGGACCAACTAGAATCAGGTGTGAAAATATTAAAAAAAGACATTTAAAGATTCAAAACCTGCACAACATCCGTCTTTTTAAGCAGTTGTGTCTTTTTAAGTAATAATTAAGGCCGTGTCATTGATGTTTGTTGTCTTTATAATGTGTAAGTGTGTCCGTCTGACTTCTCCAAGAGGGCGAGGTGTGATTGACAGTTGTTCATGGGGGCGGGGCTCCGCCTGCACTCTCCAGTCAGAAGGAGACGCGTTATGAAAACGTAAATCTCCGACAGTCCGTAAAGTTTTAGCAGAATCACGCAAGTACGATCATTTCCACCTCAAAATACAAATTCAAGCCCAGCTGACCCCAAAAACCTGCTGTTCTTTTTAAGCAGGTTGAGATCTTATATTTAACGGATATAGTCAACATAGTCTGATAATATTAAGTGTCTGCGGAATAAAAAGTTTGGAAATGGAAAACTATATGAGCCACGTGTTCCAAAAAGTTTCTTTCTTTCTTGCTCTTCATCCCTTCGACTATACGACCTCCATAAACGTCTGCAACGTTCATGTCCTCTCCCCCCGTCCTCCTCCTTCATTCTCCATTAATCCCTCCTCTGAACATCACTGCCAAACATTTAATGCTCAAACTTTTCAAACCGCCGCGTGTCTGACGCGCGTCAAAGAGTTTTTTTTGGAAAGTCAAACAGGGAAAGCAATTTAGCTGCTTTGCATCTGGTAAAATTCATCAAACTCTGCCAAGAGTAGGAGGAGAGGATTCAACCATCGCATCTAAATCTGGAAAGCATGCAAATTAGAGGATTCAACAATAGCTGGGTTCACTGAGATCCAAAATGTTCAGATTGAAATCCATTCGGAAGGAAAAAAACCCAAAATGATGGAAGTTAATTATTTTGCAGAGTTTTACTATAAAGCATTTAATTTCATGGAAACATGGAATGGATTATTTTCTTGTTTTTTTTTTAGGTCTTTACTCACGCCCACTAGCTTAACCTAAATGCAAGATAATGTCATCTAATCAGAACTGGACCCATTTTGGACACCAGAGGAGTATTTCAGAAAGCGGGTTTGGTGGAAATTCTGAGTTTATTCTGTCTTTGGGTTTTTCGTTTCCAGATTCTAGGTAAGTTCAACTCTGAGTCAGTTACCATGGGAACTTACTTTGTTAACCTAACCGCCTCACACACCAGGTTTTCTTCAAACTCTGTTTGTTCCTGACAAAATCCCTCTCTGGGGTCAAAAACCCATTTTTTGGCACATTTTGGGTACAGTGACGACCCAAAGGGGGAGTTATTCTGGTCCTATCCCACAAAAACTGGGTAGAATTACATGAACTTGATGCAGAATTTATTATGTATTTATTAAAAGTGTATTCGTTCGTTGTTCTATTTCATGATTCTGTAATTTAACCCTTTAATTTCCTGCTCAACTGTTTGGTTGAGCTCCTTTTGAGCGTCTTTCTTCTTATTGAACAATGTGACTGAACCTGTTTATAATACGACCCACACATATGCTAAAAGGGTTACAGGGTCAAGTATGGAGCCCTGGGGGACACCGCAGGACGAAGGGGCCACTGAAGAGGAAGCATCAACTATGGCGTCAGTCCTATTTGTGGTTATAATAATAATAATAATACATTTAATTTATAACGCATTTTACATTTGGATCAAACCTCAAAGGGCTTAAAAGTAAAAGCAGACAAAAGCATCAATAAAAAACATAATAATAAAAGCATGTGAGGACTTACTAAACAGAATTAACCTGATTCAACCAAAAAACTCAGTTTTATAAGAACATGCTTTACTAAGTTTATGTATTTGAATTAAAAGGGAGTATTTTCAATGAAATAGAAAATGTGTTGATGAAATCATTTTATCAGTCTTATTACCCAGTAATCCTAGAATGCCCCTTTATTTTTTTTTCTCTATACATTTTCTTAAGTGGATTAACATTTGAACATTTCAGCTTATTGTCCAGAGAATAAACTCAAGTATACATCTGCTTAAATGTTATATACGGACTTGTGAAATCAAATATCCTTCTATGAACCTCATAGTCTGAACTTAATATAAACATCTTCTGTATAAAAACAACTTCTGTACATTCTCAGGTGACAATGGATTTATAACTTTATTCCTGACTAATAATATCTTCAAACCAACATAATCTTTGAACTTCAACACGTGCGAGTTTACAAACAGTCTTCTGATTCTAATCGCTTCTTTCCGTAGCACAAATAAAGGTTTAATATTTGTTATATATGTGTTACACGGCAGCAGAAGTGAACAATACGAAATTTGCTGTGCGGAAAAATTGAAATTGTAATCAAAAGTGAAAATACTATGAAAATACGATGATTTCAAGCCTCTGGTGCGAAAGTTCAATTCTCCCATCAGGCTTTGCTCTGGGTTTATGTTCTCACGGTGAAATGATATAAATACAGGTGTGGTGTATATATGTGTCGGGGGAGGGTCTCCTTGGAGAGGATGCTCAGCCCTGGTGGTCTCCTAACGCTGGAATTCATGCAACGATTCATTGATCAACAATAAACCATCTGTCCTCGGTTGTTTCAGGCGAATCCATTTACATTTACAGCCGCGGGCGGAGAAAAAAGGTAACACGATCCCACAGAGGCTTTTAATCACGGAGTTTCCTCGGTAGCTGGAGCCGAGGCGCCACCAAGAAACTTTTTATTTCATCTTCATCATCATCAAAGAGAATTTTAGATGAGCAGTAAAACCGTGAAGAGCGGAATAAGACTCCCAGAAAGCAGCTCTGTGGATTCTACTGTGGATTTGAACATGAAGGAATGTTTTACACAGCGTATGATCACTTTTACACCTGAGCGTCTGCTTTTACTTCACAGTTTGGCAGTAAACTTGAGAAATTTTCGTTTTAATTGAACTTAGTGACTGATGGTGTTTTCTTACTATTTCTTACTTCTCTGTGTTTTCAGGTGTATCACATCTGTGTGTTTCATCCGTCCATAAATCTCCAACACGTCAACTTTTAGCAGGTTTAGAATTTTTGGTTTCCAGTTAATAATTGCATTTAATATAGTAAATATAAAAGATCTGTTGGTCTATTGGACTTTTTATTTTACTGAGTGAAGTTATTTTAGGAATCATGCATGACTAATATTTTCAAAGTAAAAAAGATTATTTTCAAACACACCCCAGGTGTGCGTGCTCCGTTTCAAATATAATTACTTTCTCGCATATTCTCATATTTTCTTACTTTGTAATTAAAACAAAGTCTCCGAATGGAAGGAGTAATTAAAATTCAGGCAGGACGCGGGTCACCCCGGTGGCGGCTCCTCGCGGCTCCTCCACAACTGGAGTGCGGGATTCTTCTCTCCAGGGCGAAAGACCCACACAGATGGGGATGGGGATTGGGGGGGTCGTATACAGAGTTAATAAAACATGGCGGAGGCAGAGAGATCCAAGAAGGCCTCCTGCATCCATCTGGGAGAAACACGCCGAGGGCAAAGAGCTTCCGTTCCACTCCGTGACCCGGTTCCTGCAGCTCTCTTTGGGACTGCAATGAAAAAAAACAACAGGTTACTAAACAACAACATGCCACTGATGATTCTGCTGTGTACGCTGATGAGCCAAAACATTAAACCCGCTGATATGTGAAGTCAGAACGACACCGATTATCAAAATAAAATTCTGGGTTCTAGCTTAGAGTGCTTTTATCTGACAATGGATTAAAAATAGCGCACATCATTATAGAAAGCCGTTTAGTAATCCAAACACGCACTCTCATCGGTCTCAGTTGTTTTTTTAATATCATAATTATATATATATTTTATATTGCTAAAAGTCTTTTTTGAAAATACCGCTGGCTCCGATCAAAAGCTAATGGTCACAGATGTTTAATCGAACAGATGTTCAAAGAAAGCCTTCAGTTTCATATCGATACTAATCTTCACAAGTCTAATTCTTCATTAAAACTGGTTTGATTAAGAATCTTTTCATATAAGAACATCGTAAGAAGCATCAGGTCAAAAGTTTTTTGATTGAACGTAAGTTCATTGGTAAACAGATCAAAGGGAAATTGATGGTCATGAAGGCAACGAACGTGATTTATCTATGAGAGTGGGACATCCGTCTGACCGCCTCAGCGCTTTCCTTCAATATTTTTGATAACACCTGTAGTTACTCTTGGAAGACGTAGAGACGCAGTTGAAGAGAGGTTCAAAAGAAAAATCCAGGCCCAAGTCTCAGACCTCGGCTTCGACGATACAAATAATGTTTCTTTGTCAGGACCGTTGAGAGCCTCCACCAGGATCCGGGCTTTGCCCTTTCTGAACATAGTTTGCCATTTTCTGGTTCCAAACACACACAAACGTCAACTCCATGAGGGAGGAGCTGTTCTTCAGGGAGGGCGGCTACACTCGATCTTCTTCTTGATGTTTGTGAGTGTACGGATCCGGAGCGGTTCATCGGTAGGGTCATCAAATCCACTACAACCAATCACAAGTTGAGGACGACAGCAGAAGTTCTGAATGGGCTTTAAGTTTGGGACGACGCTTTGACAAAAAGCCTCCATGTAAACAAGAACTGACCTCCTCTGAGCCATCATCAGGTAACCTTTGTGACTCCAGGGACATAAAGTACTGGAGGTAGAAGATCTGGGCTGTCGCAGACTACAAACTCAGAACTTTCATTTTAGCGACGCCTCCTATCCTGACAGGCTGAATGTATTCAATGCCGGGTTTGAACCACTGACTCAGACACAACAGGAAGGCAAAGCCCCTCTCCTGTGTCTCGTCAACCCACGTGAGGCAGCAGAACCTTATAACAAACAATGGTCCGGTACTGACGGACTGTGCTGCCCCCCCCTACCGGGAGTCTTCACTGATATTTACAAATCTCTCTCCTTTTACCCAGAGGATCATCAGCCGCCACTGTTGTTCCGGGTCACCTCAATTATTTATTAGCGGCCAGTTAGCGGCCGTGTTCTGACCCCCGTTATCAAGAGATACCTCATAGGTCAAATCACAGCTGGCCTTCCACTTTCACTCGACCCCTTCCGGTTTGCATATCCCCCGCCATCTCATTCGCCCCACGCATCATTCCGACCCAGCTGGATAAAGAGAAGAGTCACACCAGGACGCTGATCATTAGTTTCAGTTTGACCTTTAGCACCATCATCATGTCCAGGAGCTAATAGACAAACTTTTGCTTGGCCTTCAAGTTTCTCTCTAAACTGCCTTTTCAGCCACCAAAACCACAGGTCCTGTTCAACTCGTGCACCTAATAGGAACTGGTTTGCTCTTCCATT
This sequence comes from Lophius americanus, assembly GCA_037951165.1. NCBI lineage: Eukaryota > Metazoa > Chordata > Actinopteri > Lophiiformes > Lophiidae > Lophius > Lophius americanus. The sequence continues at coordinate 1,431,179 of JBBDHG010000086.1, read as the reverse complement.
GGCATTTAGCCAAGTCAGAGCCACGCCATTTCGTCACCGTATAACGTAATCGGTTCTTGTCTCTAGACCAGCCAAGAGTTGGTGCTTGTCTGGCACCAGTTTTGAGAGCTAGGAGCTGGTTCTTAGGCTGTCGAATAGCAACGAACTGGTGCTAAGTCAGGCTCTGGCTCCGAACTAGCCATGGAACCAACTCGGTGGAAAAGGGGTAACGGGTAAAATGCCAGGCTGGATGCTGAGAACGGGGGCACAGTCAGGAATATCCCGGCCAGTCGCATCACTTCCTGTTACCTTTACAGTGCATCTGTGAGGAGGGCTGAGATGGTTGTCTTGGTTTCACTCTCTTACTCACCACACTGACAAATATAAATCAATGCTTGATCTAAAAGGAAATTTGAGAAAATAACTGTAAATCTTCTGTCTCTGAATTCAAAATAATGTTTTTGCCTCTTAAGGTACAAAATAACCATTTAGCCCAGCTGGACCAAATTGGGTAGCAACATCTTTCCCAGGACATAATGGTGCATTTATGTCCCAAGAGGGGCAGAAATGTTCTTTTAAATGAACAGAAATGTTGCAGTTGCAGCAACAAAGCCTTTTAGGACCATTTCTGTTTCCTACATTTCTCAGCGTGTATTGTTGCAGCTTTTAATGACCACTTATAAAAATGTTACTGTTTAAAAAACCTTTAGTGACCTGCTCATCCGTTTGGTTGAGCACATTTCGCTCACATTTTTAAATTGGTAAATGTGACTGAACCATGTTGATAATATGACCCGGCATGTATACGCTGAAGAGAAAGGGCCCACGGATGGAGCCCTGGGGGTCACCAGCAGTCAAAAAGGCCGCTAAGGAGGAGGCATTAACCATGGCTATTGAAAAAGTCCGATTCGATAATAAGGATTTTTTTGGTATTTTGTAGCATGTGAGGACTTACTGCCCATAAATATATAACTTGATTAAGCAGAAAAAAATTCTAATAAGGGTCAAATAGTGTTTTCTAAAAAAGAAAGATTCACCAAACGGCTAAGAGATTTCACTTTATAATGAAGGAAGTAACGGTGAGCTAATCTACTATAAATATACTATAATACTGTAAACAAACATCTAGTAAAACCAGACAAGGTGACCCATGAATATACGTGATACGGTCATCAGAATCATCGCTGGAACATGATGAGAGCAGAGCAGATTTGGGCAATTCTGTTTAAGAACTAAGTAGTATGTATCATCTGAGCCTGATGATGTGACGATCCATTAATGTGACGCTCCACCAGGGTTCAAGCAACTCCATCCAAGCTGATGAGTCAATCCAGCTCATCAAAGTCCTCGGCTGTTCTTCAAAAAGACATGAATTCTTTACCACCGGACCCAGAAACAGGAAGTTCACGGTGTGTTTATTGTAGAATGTCCGGTTGAAGACGAAGCAGGGGGGTTTGGAGCCGGGGCAACAAGCCAGGAGAGCCATAGGATGGTTCTGGTGAGGGTTGACCAGAGGATGTCTGCAAAGAGATTGAGGAAAAAAATTAGATCCACGCTGGGATCCCTGACAGCAAGGGTATATTCCCGAAAATCCCCCTGTCCCCTGCATAGTACAAACAGTCCCGCCGAGTGAACTAAAATTAAATGTGAAATTTCCAAAAAAACAATCTGTTTCTTCAAAAAAAGGTCCCCCTAGTGAGTAAATTTGAGCTACTAGAGTAAAATCGGTTATTCTGTATCCAAGATGGAGATTATTTATATGCACTTCAAGAGCTGCTGCTCCTTCGCCACGAAAGGAGCCGGTTGAACAGGCATCTGTTTGGACGCCTCCTTTTGGAGGTTCTTCAGGCACGTCCGACTGGAAAGAGACCCAGAGAAAAGCCCAGAACTCGCTGGAGGCACGATATTTCTCATCTGGCCTGGGAACGCATCTCCAGGATGAGCTGGAGGGTGTTGTCGGGGTGAGGGACGTCTGGAAATCCTTCCAGGCATCAGAGGAAGGCAAACTGTAATATCTTATGCTTTTGAGAAATTTATGTTTGGCCACCCAATGGCTCCCGGCTCCAGACCGGTCCGGATCAAACTGAACCAACAGATTTCCATCCATAGAGCCCGGCCACCACCCTGGTTTAAAAAAATAATAATACTGGAACGCCTCTCATTAAAGCACAACACAACAAATCCTCCAGTTTAATGAAACCCTAAATTTACATTTTATTTCAAAGCTAACTTTTATGCGTTCTTTCGTTACGATTTGCTGAACGATCTTGCTGGCATCGTCTTTCATCTTCATCGCCCGAGTTTGGCAGGTGGGTGGCGAGGAAATGTCAGCGGGGGCTGTGACTGTGCGTGCTCTGATGTCGCTGAGGTAGAAGAGAATTCTTTTTGAAAAGGGCAGGTTTTAAAGGTCAGCGCTGCAGTATCAACTTCACAGTCTCTTATGGAGGCGGCGCTCTCTGAGAGGGTGTTTGGACAGAGGAAATGAAATGTATCTCTTCGTCACTTATAAAATGTGTTTACGCCTGATTAAAAGTGAAAGTTCAGCTCCGTATAAGAAAGACAGGCGATTGGACCCGCTTCCTGGTTTCATCTATTTCTGTATACGTCTACGATCAGCGTTCCAGAGTAAATATAAAATACAAGTTTTTTATTCAGGAGGCAAAAAGGTTATCCAAAAACAACTGGCTTTGTGAAAGAGTCTCCGCCCCCTTCGGAACTAAATCCAAAACCTACATCAACTGCATTAAAAACTGATTCCAGCTGGACTAGACCCACCCAGACCGGACCACTACCAGCCCGGTTCCCCTCACTAATTCAGTAGACCATCTACAGAAGAAGGAAGTTGGTTTCTAGATCTCAACACATTCTGCCAAGATCCGACATGAGTCAGAAGGATTCCAAATATGTCTAGCTTAGGTTCCAAAGGGGTTCCAAAGATATTTCTAAGGTTCTGGGACTCCACAAATGTACAGTGAGATACAAGATCCCCACATGGAGAAGAACTGGAACAGTTGTTAACCTTCACAGAAGAGTCCACCTTCCAAAATTCCTCCAAGGGTTCAGTGATGGTCATTCCAGAAGTCACCGGAGATACAAAGCCTCTCTCACCTCAACAGAGGTCAGAGGTTATTGATCTGGACAATAATGTCATCCTGAGAGAGTGGTGAGGAGATCGGACCTACGGTCCAACATGGAGCTGGCAGCAGAATGTTGTGGGATGATCTGCTGCTTCAGGACCAGGATGATCCGCCATGATTGAGGGAAACATTGATTCTGTTCGGAGAATGTACGGTCATCAGTCTGGTCCTACTCCGAATGGATCAGAAGGAATTGAAATATAGTTCTGGGAGTTGTCTCGTCAAACTCTGGACCTGAACCCCGTTCAGATGCTGTGGTGGGACCTGAAAGGTCAGTTGCTGCTCACAAACCCTCCAATGTGGTTGCAGTGTAGTCCTGTGAAGAAGAGTGGGTCCAAATTCCATCCCAGTGATGTCAGAGACCGATCTCCAGGTAGACTGATCTCCAGGTATCAGAAGGGTTTGGTTGCAATTGTAGCTTCTTATGGTGGAACAACCAAAAACCACTCAGTTAGGTTTAGTCAAAAATGTGAAGAGGTGGTTTTAAGAGTAGATACTTCTGTCCACTGTCCTCCTGATGTCCTGTAGAAGTATAAAGTCTATAAATACGTACTACTCTGGACAAGGTCCAACCTTCTTGCTGGAACCTGTTGGCGGTGCTGTCATTATATAATCTGTTTTAATGGACCAGTTCTGTCTTGAGTGTGGATGGAGGGCGGTTTTGTCTTCTGTGGAACAGGTCGGATTAACCTTTGGTCTCTGCATCATGAGAGCGAGGAAACAAGGAAAGCAGATTAACCCGGATGACTCCCTGGTCCGCTCTCAGGACAAACACCTGACGCCCCTCTGCACTCAGAGAATGACTTCATGTGAAAAATGTTAAACCTCCTTCATACCAGCAGGAACATTTTGGTGTAAATGTGCAACAAGACATACAGTACAACTAAGTTTTCATTCTCCAGGGGAAAAGTCTTACATGAGGCAGATTACCTCAAGACTAGCTGTGACTCCACAAATATTTTACACAGAATCTTCTGGTGTTGCGCTACATGTGGACTTCAGAACGGACTTCAAATGGGTCGGGCCGCTCTGATGTCATCACACAATCTGATGGTAATGCCCCCATGGAGGCTTCACCTCCTTAAGGGCATTTTTTTGTCCGTGACAGGAAGGTTATGCCCTCGAAGAACCCCCCAATCCCCTGCGTTGTACATGAGATCCCCTTGATTGAACCCCTCAAAATAATAGTGAGGTTTTTTAGTATGAAAAAAAAAAGAATGAGGGTCAAATATCCCAGAGTTGATTCATATGCACCACATTTCAACTAAAGGGTTAAGAAGTTAAGTCCCTAAAACTGTGTTTTTGTTTCAATAAAAAGCTCCTCACAGTTAGTTAAATACAAACTATTAAAGTAAAACACGATGTATACATGGCAGATCTCCTCAAATGGATTCATATGCACCAAATTTGTACTAAATCCCACCAAATATCTCAATTTACATATAAATATTTCAAGTTTTTGGGATTTTATGTCCAAAAAACTGAGGGTTTTTTTTCCATAAAAAGCTTCACCTAGTCAGTAAAATATGAACTATTAAAGTGACGACGAGGACCAACGGTGGAGAAATGATGGCCTAAAAACTTCTGGAGATCTCCCCCTAGTTTAGGAATATATACAGCCGAGCTTTACGAAATTCAATCCAGCTCTTCCTCGCGCTAATGTCGATGTGGATTTAAAGTTTTGAAAATGATCCATTAAACAGTTTTTGAGTCATCTGGCGAATACGAAGGATCTGCAGCGGCGGCATTGACGGTTTCTTTATATCCCCAACTTTTCGGGGCTATAATAAAATGCCACGGTTTAATTTTAATTAGGAGGCGGCGAAAGTTATTATCTAGGACAAAAACAACAACAACAACAACAGAGCGTGAAACATCACAGGAAGTAACCATGAAGACCCGACATTTAAACCATAGAGAGATGAAGTTGATCAATTTAGTGAGTTAATGACTTTATTGTCATTTTACAATGAATTAATTGGCGCAACGAATTAATGAGTACACATTAAATTAAAACTGTATTAATTACTAATTAAAACAAAACAATGACACAAACACAAACAACGAATGTAAGACTACAGATAAATAATTAATAGAAAATATAAAAAACAATAGTTTGCTAATGGTTTTTGCACATGATAAATGTTGCACTGAAAATACTTGTGAGTGATTATGACATGTTCTGACGGGAAAGAAGTTGTTTTTGAGCCTATTTGTTTGGCTTTTCATGCTCCTGCACCTCCTGCAGGGGGCAGTAGAGGGAATATTCGGTGTTCAGGAAGGCAAGAGTTATTATTATTATTATTAACTTACTTTCTTCCAGGGAATGACCAGGAAATTTGTTAAGTAGAAGTTATTTTCCTGGCTCTAAAGATGCACCAGAGGTTGCAGATATCCTCCAGGCAAGTTCAGAGGTTAGCCGGAGTCGAGTTATTATGACCTTCTGCAGAACCTTCTCCTTCAGTCTGGTTGAGTCGCCGTTGAGCCTTTTTAACCTCCACCGATATGTTTGCCCACCAGGATAGCTCGTCTGAGATGGAGGTTCCCAAGAAGCTGAAAGCGGAGAGCTTCTTTACGCATTCTGCATGATGTACAGAGGGGTAGGTTCTACTCTGTGCCTCCCGAACTCTATGACCATTACTTTTCCTTTGGTTGAGTCCCATTGCTTGTTTTCTAGGCTCACCACTAGGCTTTTTGAATGTCCGGATTTATTGAGTTTAATAGTGGTTGAACACTTGTATTGTATGTGAAAGTTTATTTCAATCATCAATATGTCACTTCCTGATTAGAAAATGACATTTCCTGTGGCGAGAGCATGTGACCTATAAGAGCCGTCTCATGACCTCATCTGTATTTTTGGTTGCGGTGTTTGATGTTGGTTGAAGAATCATTAAACATCAGTTACCAAGAACTACTAACCTTCGCGTGGTCTTCGAGAAGGTCTAGATCTCTTTAGCGTTAGCTGGGCTAATGGTAACACATTCATGGCAGGCTTTGCTTTTCTGTTTTGTGTTTCAGGCTTGCACCATTTGTTTGAATTTATATCTTAAGTGTGTATGTGTGTGTGTGTGTGTGTGTGTTTGCACAGAGGCGAGATTAAAGCTATCCAGTTACTAACAAACATCACGCTGATTTGTAGTCCTCCACCCTGCATGTGGGCACGCTGCCTCTCTGAGCCGCCGTTTAGTGTCTCCACGTAGTCAAATCAATTCCAAACAAAGAGACTGTGAAATGAACGGCGGAGATTCCAGATGAAACAAAGATGAGACTCCATGTGGTGAACCACCGTTTTTAGAGGGACTGATTGGTAAATGGAGGCACTTGTGCTGTTTTAGTCTGAGCAACCACTCTAGGCGCTTTACAGATTGTGTCAGCATGCTCCCATTCATGCCCACTCATTCAGCGGTGCCAGAGGCCAACATGCCAGCAGCAATAACAAGTCATACAAACACAATGATGAGCGTCTGGGGTTCACAGTCGACCTGAAGGACGCTCTGACATGTCGACTGCAGGCGCTGATGTACAAGTCACCCTCATCCCATGCTCACCTGAAGCACCAATCCTGAAAACCCCTGACAATCCGTGAGAAGAGAGTTTGATTGAAACCCTAAAAGGAACAAAAATCCATCAAACTTTATTCATAGACCCTTTTTTATAAATCAACATAAAGTTCCTTACAAGATATTTATAAATTCGTCTCTCCCCTCCACCCCCACCTCCATCCACACACAAGACAAAACTGGTCCATTAAAACAGATTATGTAATGAAAGCAATTTAGAAACAATCCTCCACCCCCTCGCTGACCGATTCACATCCCCGAACTATAAAAACAGGAACTAAACTGCAGTGTACAGCACAGACATCAACCTCAGCAGACGCTCGCCTGTAAAATGTTTCCAAAATTCCTTAAGAAAAGTAGCACATGCAGAATAACAGAATAAAAAGAACACCAAATAGCCCATAATTCTGCATGTGGGGAACCTTCACGGCACCAGCTCAAGGAAGCCTTTTCCGGCCGGTCTCTATGGACAAAGCTCGGCGCTCCCGTCCCACACCTGGCTCCACCTGCCCCATGTTTGAGAAACCCAATACGCCCTGCCACCAGTGGTTCTGGGTTGATGAATGGTGTTGTAGATCTCTCTGAGCGGTCCAGCAGACCAGACAGGTAGGTAACCTCCACCAGGGGCAACTCAGTTTCCTCATCCACACAGAGACATCAAAGCCACCAAGTTATTAATACTTTATCATCCTTGGGTGATTTCAAGGGGGATCCTTCGTCACAGCAAGACAGTCCGGCTCCTTCATCCAGATTATTCCGGACATTTAATTGGTTCTACTTTGACAGAAGACCGAGACCTTGGAACAAAATTCATCAAAACCGCCGAGTAGTTTTAATGTGACGATGCTGAGAGGCAAACATCAACATGACCTCCTCAGCTGAAAATCTGCTGGCTGGGGATTTGTTGGTTTCCTACTCTGTTTGTACCCCGGGCATAAATACAAAGCTTTGTTGCTGCCTGCTACATTATGTACCGATCATTAAGGCTGCCGCTTGCTCACCAGTGGTGACAGAATCGTCACAAATGTCCCTCCCCGCATACTTCTCCACCTTTAGCTACTCCTCAAACAACTTTTTAAAACCATAATTGGTGCTCGAACCGATGTGCTTCATGTACCTGCAAACCCTGAGGGCCCGACTCTTCCCCTTGTGCTAAAGGCCTCAGAACCTTTGAAGTCTAAAGAAGGTTTCCTGGCTCCAAATATCCTACAGAGGTAACAAATGTTAATGAGAGCATTAACTAGTGTTCATGAAGTATGTTTTGACTTTGAGGTTTCTTTACAGCACCTGCTGTTTAATTTAATTGGATGTGTGGGTTTGTGTCAGCAGGTTTCCCCATTTGACAGTCTAATAGTCAACTCTGAGCTGACAGACGTACTTTCAGTCCCACAGGTGTTTATTCTGGTACTTCGGTCTCTAGTGACAAAAGGTACAATTACTCTTGTTGGATCCAGAACACAACAAATATGTTGCATTTATTCTTAAGAGGAATAAATGCCACACGGTTTTTACTCTGCACTCTTTACCAAACCTGGATAACTGGACTGAAACAAAGAAAGAGAAGATGCATCACCAAATAAAGACATTAATAAGGTATGTGTGAGGTGAACCTCCTAGTCTGAGGCCATGGTCGTCTGCCAGAAAAGAGTGGATCGCCACCTCTGCAGTGGGCATTCAAATATATTGGGGTCTTATTATCTTAAGGTTGATGGAGAAATGGACGGCGAGATAAACAGAAGGGAAGACAGAACGGAGCCATATATGTATGTACAATTTAAATACACTAAAAATGAGAGAATACAAAAAAATCAAAGACTAATTAGGTCAAGTCCAAATTTTAGAGCAACATTTTCACAATCCTTCAGGACAGATTTTAATTCTCCCAAAGTAATGTGTTTCGGTTCCGACCCGGGGGACTGTCATTTGTAGAATATTTTAGAGACACAGTTGTTCTGACATTGGACATCATGGGACACAACAGTTTTGGGTCCAAAAAGGGACATTTGAGGTGGTTTGAACATCTGTTTAGGAAGCCTCCTGTCATGTTGGGCTGGGGGGAGACCCCGGGAAAGACCCAGGATTCACAGGAAGGAGAACTTATCTCATCTGGGCTGGACAAGCTGAGGAGAAGGACGTTGGAAGTACCCTGATACACTGTAATCCAGCACTGATAATCTTAAAAAAAAGGATGGACAGATGTTTTGTTTAATAGAAGCAATAAGCCTCTGGAGAATCGTCTGCATCAACCATAGAAGAAGAAACATCAACTGTACCTGCCCGTCATCTCAATGTTATCATCACAGTCACAACGCTAGCATAGTCCAATGTTTCACCATTGATTAAAACAAACAATCATTCTATATAGTTTCACACTGCGATATAACATTTTCACACTGAGACCTACAAAAATGTATTCATGACTTTTCTTTTCTCCAGATTAGATTACTGCAACTCCCTCCTGGCTGGCATCGATCAAAAGTCGGTCGCTCGCGTCCAACTAGTTCAGATGGAGCAGCCAGGTGGTGGCTGGATCTAACAGACACAATCACATCACCCCATCTCATCATTTTCCTTTTATTGTGCTTTTTAATAGTCTTTTATGGACATTTCACCAACTTTTAATTGTTTCCGAAATTTCTCTTCTTGCTTTTAACGTTTCGTCTTTTATTGTCAATGTCCACAGTTCTCTGTGCTTCTGCTTTCTGCTTTCTATATCTGTCTGCCTTGCTTTTGTCATCAAAGCACCTAGCATACAAAAGTAGCATGCTAAAACATCTAAACAGCAAAAGACAAAAGGAGAGAAAACTACAAAAAAGTAGCATGTTTGTGAAGAATACCGGATCAGATATGAAAGAAGGCTAAAAAAGACAGTGGAAAAAGTCCAATCTCTGTCAGAGGAGTATTGACCCAGTTGCAGAAGCGGACACAGCGAAGCTTAGTAGGAGTTGAGTTTACTTTAAACGAGTTCTTGGTGACGGGGTTCAGGATGGTGGTGAAGTTGCAGAGACCGGCTGAGAACAGAGGAGGCTGAGGGGATGGAGACCCGGGCAGGAGTGACTGGAACAGGAAGCTGGCACACCAACTTATACCTTCACTTTGTAAACTTCACTTTGTTTACAGCATGAAGACACTTTTACGGCTGGTTCTGACCAGGTACAGGAAGTTACGGCAGGCTGCCATCTCCGATAAACAAGAAAGAGACAACAAATGTAATGTATGAAGGAAGATGATAAAAAATGAGCCGCAGCGATGTAGCTTGACTTTAGGTTGAGTCAAAATGAACAAAAGTCAAGCTAACGTCTCGGTAGAAGTCGAACTAAACCCTGATTGAAAATGACATGGATATGGGCTTTAACGTAGATCCTAACAGGGTAACAAGAGGTCTCACTCTCACATCAGTATCACATGGAAACATGGAAGTCACAGCTGGCCCCAACAGTTCTGAGGTACCAACATTTGGCACTGATGGAATTGTTTCTTGGTTCTTCCGCCGTTATTATATCCTACAAAATTCAGGGATGCTATGCAATTGTCATGGCCCCCGACACCGGGAGTTATTCGAGGAAGAACTGGATTGATTTTGGGAAAAGTGAGTTGCATATTTCCTCTACTACACCAAAAGTTTTCGGCCCATTATTTCTCAAATCTGGTGCATATGAATCGACCCAGGGAGATCTATGTTATATATATTTCATATTTTACTCAAATAGTCCATATTTTAGTCATTTGGGGAGTTTCTTCTTAGAACATATTGCTGACTTCATGGAAATAGTCACGTTGAGTCAATATGGACTGTTTGAGATTATCAACGAGTCACATTTAAGTTCTGAAGTTCAACCTCGGTTGAGTTGACATCCACTGCTTGTACTATGCAGGGAAATGGCGGCTTTACTCCACACGGGTAATAAGTTATTAAGTTGTAGTGGTGGTTGTTAATGTTTGGAAAGGAGGAGCCAAGTTCAGGCGTGAGGCAGCAAGTAGCAAGAAAATCTACTCAAAAGTCAGAAGTAGGGTCTAAATGAAAACCAGTACAATTATGGTTTACAGCAATGAAGAAGCTGAAATCTAAAAGTGATAAACCGAGATTAACTCCTGAAACAAAACTTAAATAGAAAGACAGGTAAAGTCGAGGATACGTACAAAAAAAGAAAAGAAAATGGCTGAAAACGTCATAAATTGCTGAAGGACTCAAGACTTTAAAGGGAACAATAACGGATGGGGGACCAGTTAGCCTCAATCCAGGCTAAGGGCCAAGTATGACCGGGCCTTCTGGGTCACGGCCCCCACCCTCTGGAACGATCTCCCGGAGGAGATCAGACTGGCTAACTCCTTTTATAACCTCTTTTAAAAAGACTTTTTTATAAATGCGCTTTCACTATCTTGATCTGAATGATATCTGTTGTGTATAAATATTTATATACTACCATATAATACTTTTTATGTATTCTGTTTCATTGGTTGTCTCCTTTTCTCTTAACTTAGCCGTACAAATTCCATCACTGTTTTTTTCATTTATTTAATCTTGGCATGTAAAGCACTTTGTAACTTTGTTTGAAAAAGGTTTATATAAATAGAGAGATTATTATAATACCTTCTTATTCATCCATCTGCTTTGATTGAAACTTGTTTTTCCTTAGAGGACACTCTGGATCAACGGCTCCGTTTGTTGATTTCTTCCATAACTTTTATTTTATTACGTATGATCGGCTGCTCCCTCAGCCGACAACCGTAACGGAACAATAAAGGAATCAATAAACACAGAAGAAACATAACAGTTGGGGTGTTTTTCCTTAAAATAATGTACGTTTTATTTGTCAGCGGTGTCCTCAGATTACAAAAAAGCACCGAGGGATGATTCAATCCTTTGGATTCGTCCCTCCGGCCCGCTTTGAACACAGAATTCAGAACACCAGCACAATAACTCTCGTTTAGACATAAACCCTAAAACAGTGTTTTATAATAAAGTTTCCTGGTCCTTTTCCATTACGTTATCACCTCTATATATAGTTTTCATCCATCCATATGTTTGGTGATATATATTGTTTATATTTTACGTTTACTTATCTTCATGTCACACCAGCCTTATTTTTACGAATTTAGCGCCGAGAGGATGATGAACCTCGGCGTCGTTTGAAAACAAATGAGGACGCCTCCTCCACCTCTGCCTCAACGTCCCCCTGACGTTTGGAGAACGATATTCAGCTTCTGATCACGAACAATCAAAACCTCCAAAGTAATATCCAGATCAGGAGTCCTAGAGAGATCTAACCCCAAAACCCGCAAACGAGGATGACTTTTCTGCGCCTCCTTAATTGTATCCAAGCCTAATTACGTCTCCGACAACAGTCATTAAAAAGTTCATCGCCCTCCTCTCGTGTGATGTTCTACTTTTGGAAGCAGAGCAGAGCGGTTCTGTAGCTCCTGGAGAATTCCTCCTTGAAACCACAGAGATGCTGCAACTCGCTTCTCTGTAGTTGAGCTTCCTCCCTGGTTTTGATCTGATGCTGCTCTCTCTCTATCTCTCTCGCTCTCTCTCTCTCTGACTGGCGGCGGAGGCTCGCTTCCAACGCGTTTGTAAATTGGCACTCCAGGCGCCTCATTGCCGTCTCGCCATAAAGCATGCGTAGCTAAATTGGTGGTCCAATTGGATGGGCTCAAACTGGGTCGCATTCAGACGGTGATACTTCTAATGACGGCGTTAGGACCTGTGGAAAACTTCATTTGATGATGATATTTGGCAAAGACGATACAGTTTTTGGTTTTATCTCATTCAATCGCCTGGATTTTTGCGATGCTTATCTGGATTTTGATGCCAGCATCAAGTCGGAACCACACAGAACGGTCTCAGAGCCTGTAACTCCGCCGAAGCCCAACCTTTTCATTGAATTCAACGCTTTTATTGTTTTTGCAAAGATCTACAATGGAATGTGTCTGGAGTATTACAAAACCGTTTGGAAACTAATCAGAGCTACACAATTTTCACTCATCATTCAGTCCATCCCGTAGTTTCAAGCCTAAAACTGAAACATATCTGAGTTTTTCATTATTTATACCTTCAGCTGTTTCTTAAATTTATAATTTCCTTTTCTTATTTTGAAAAAAAAATTGAAAACAACCTGGGAGGTTGAAAGAAATGAAGGTGCAGGAGGCAATAAATACATTTATTTGTTTTAAATTCATATATCCCCTCATTTCAGGACAGTATGACATTTGTGGCAATTCCATCGGAAAACAAATGATATGCCGACATTTCATCTTATAAAGAATAGAGACACATTTTGATCATTTCCCCTAGATATATTCTATATGTGGATTCCAACACAGTTTACGATCTATAGTCACTCCAAAGTTTCTCTAATTTTTTTTCACAATTGTCCCTGACGCCTCCAAAGACAATAAATAGCATTTTATTTTCATTCCGATTGAAATTATTCAATTTTAGGATGATTAATTCTCCTTCCGCTGTGTTAAATAATTGATAATGATAAACATTTGTATCATCTGCAAACAATACACATTTCAGTATATGAGATACTGCACAAGAACATCAGTCCATAGGTTCATTGATCAAACGATATACAGAAACGTCACTGACACACATTTCAATCAGGACCAATGGCGGCCTTGGTGAGTTCAGACTGTGGTGATGATGTTTTTGGCCCTAAGAAGACCTCGGGCTCTGTAAATGTCATCAGGTGCTAGACTTTTGAGAGCCCTCCTTGGAATACCACCAAGACCGACGGCCTTCCGTATAGTAAGTACCCGGCGTCTGGGGTTGGGGGAAACAAAGTCCGGTTTAAAGAAGAGGTTCAGTGCCTGCGAGAGAGTCGCTGCCGCTGGTTCTCGTGCATTTTTTTTTGCTAATTCAACCAAACCTTGTCCCGAAATCAAACCCCTGAACCATCCTTTGGCTCTCGCTCTGAACTCTCCCTCAGGACCGCTGGAGCTCGGAGTCTCACAGTTTGATCCGTCAAAGCCAATGAGTCGCGACATAGCGACCGAAGGATCAAGCTTTCAGGGGGGGGGCCCCGCCCCTAACGAGAGTGTGACATGCATACAGCGCCTTACAAACGTGTTCACCTCCCAGGTGACATCACTCAATTTACTGAAAAACCAAAAAGAAAGTTGCCTAAAATAGTTCAGGCTGAGGCGACGATAAAGGAATGAAGTCGTAAAGTTCAGTTTTTGCAGACTGAGACTAAACATGTTCTTTCTTTGGTTGTATGAACCACCAAAAGCTACGGGGATGTAAGAATAATGAACCATGACCACTATCAAACCGCAGGTCGCACCATCTACATGCTACATTGACATCAGGACCAGCTGGTGCAAAAATATGATTTCTGGGGTACGTAACCGTGGAAACACAAATCGCCAGACGTGCGTGGAACGGAGCTAATGCCGTTATGCAAGAACCCCTCTGACTTCGTGGCCCGTCAGGAATGTGCAGAACGGGGCTGGGTAACCAGATTTCAAGGCTGCAGCGAGGGTTTCGGTGGGGGCCGGTGAGGGAGGGGCACCTTCGTGAGAGCAGCTCAGCAAGTTCTGACAGATGAGTCGCTAATCGGTGTCCAAAGTCTGGCTTTAAGACATTTTGGCATTCCTGCACACCAACAGTCGCTCTGGTGAATCCCTGTTGTCCCCCCCTGACTGTTTCTGCACGACATGTGACCGGTCCTGGATCCACTCTTGTTTGATTTGGATCAGCAGGAGGACAGAGAAGTAACACCATAGTTTTGGGAGTGCAGCAATTACATTCAGATCGATGGAGGTAATAAAACCGACGCCTTTCAAAAGCTCCGACTCACAGCTGTGGATTCAGTGAAGGTGAATTTCTACCTGCTCCTTTTTCCGGTCGGCACCGAGCGTCTCTTCACACCTGGACTTTTAGTTACCATGGATCTCAGCCAGGAAGAGAAGCAATTAAATGGCTTGAATTTTCTGATGGGAACAAACTGTTTAAAATACATGAAGTCTCAATTAAAATGTTAAATATTTATGTAAATAAATGTTTCTGGTTCTGACAGTATTTAGGCCGGAGGAGAAAGCCTTGCTGGTGAGTAGAATATTAGTAAAATATGACACATAATAGATCTTATAGGTTCTCCTCCAGTTGATTCAGGGGCACCAAATCTGGACTAAATCAAACCGACGGTTAAGAAGTTAAATCCAAGAAACATTGTTTTTCTTTAAAGAAATCTCCCCCTGGTGAATAAAATATGAACTATTAGAGTAAAACATGAGATACACAAGATAAATGTCCTTTTGTCGATTCATTTTCACCAGATTTTGGAGTAAACCGAACCAACAGTTGCAAAATTATGGCCCAAAAATGTTTGGAGGTAAAGTATTGTTGCAAATGTAAAACCGACCTTTCCCCAAAATCAGTCCAGCTCTTCCTCGCACTAAGGTGTATAAAGTTTTAACATTTGAAAATGATCCATGAAATGGTTTTGGACTTATCGCGTTCACAAGAAGGATCGGCGGCAGCTTTAACGACGAAAAGTGGGGAATGTTATAAATATTATGAAATGAAATATTTATAACTGTGTTTTTGTTAGAACATCAGCTCATAAAATATATCTCTCATAGCTCCAGAGGGGGGAGGTCTTCCTCCAGGTTTTCACAGCAGCCTACAACAGACAAACTCGTAGCTAACAGTACAATTTCCCATTTCTCGAGTTTATCCAGCTAGCGTCAAGCATTATTACTCCCAGCAGCCGTCATTCGTATCTGTAGAGTTTGTTTGCAGACGTTTATGTGCTTTTGCCCACAGTTCTGGCAACCGAGGCAAGATCACTGAGTCAAGAAAAATGTGATTCGAAGGAAAGGGATTTATAACGCTTAAACTGGACGTATGAACCGGGACGGGGTTCTGGTGACAACGCCACCTTTGGAAGAGTCAAAGCCTTCGTCGGTTGATGAGGATTAGAGAATATGCGAGATTAAGAGTGAATAAATTATCAAGCAAACATCCGATTAAGACGCTCGCGGTTGGGTTGAAGGAACCTTTCTCAACCTTTTCCTCAAAAGCATATTGAGTTTACTTGAGATGAAATGAACATTGTAAATACAAAGTTCCCATTTTCATTATAACGATGTTTTATAAATCCAATAAATTCTCTGGTTTTCTTGGTTCTGCAGTTTTTGCTCTCCGTCTACCCGACAGCGTTTACCGGGTCTCGTTTAAAACCTGCTGGGGTGGTTTTTATTTTTCCTCTCGTACTTGTGTTGGTCCACTTTTTCATCTACATGAAGGATTTTTTATCTTGCCCATGGACTGAGGCTCATGTCTCTCCCTTCTCCTGCCACAAGATTTATGAGGTATTTAATACCGGACCCTCAGAAGACGCTTCGGAGCCCAATGGATCATAATCATCCTCCTTCAGATAGGAGGAGACAGATAATAATAATAATAATACATTTAATTTATAATGCACTTTACATAGGAGGAGACAGATAGGAGGAGACAGATAGGTGGAGACAGATAGGAGGAGACAGATAGGAGGAGACAGATAGGAGGAGACAGATAGGAGGAGACAGATAGGTGGAGTGGCGTTCTGGACCATCATTAGTCTTTTTGTAGTGCGTCGGTTAATATTAAGTGCTTTCAACACAATGTTATTATAATATTAAAAGATTATACTAAATTATTTAGTCATCTGTTACAGTTTGATTATTGAGGGGGGCATGCCCCCCCCTGTCCCCTTTGGGATTTGCGCCCCTGGCGGAGGTTCAAAAAGGAAGTTTAGTGTGAACATAACTTCTTAAACTGAACAGAGTCATGTCTCGTCGTGGATAACGGCGGGTTAAAACACATCTGGACTCCTCATCACTGGCTCAGGATTAGTTCCAGCAGCCGTTTTGGTCTTGTTAGATCTCATCAGCGCCGGTCCAGCTAAAAGAGACCATTATGAGGAATGTCCTTCAGGGTAGAGGGAGGCAAACTGACTGAACAGGTCGATAGTCGCCCAATCATTACTCTCGGCTGGTTGTGTTTGGAAAGTGATGCTGGTGGAGGAAGGAGAAAAAAATTGTTGGGGGGGGGAATGTTGCCCGGAACGGAAACTGGAGCTCCGGGGCCTTATGGGGACGTTTGAAGGTAACTGATGATGTTTGAAATGTTTGGTTCTGCTTTTGTAGTTTGGTCACAGGGTAGGGTTTATAGACGGGATGGAGGGGAAAGAAGAAGATAAAAGGAATCAGGACAGGTACTAAGGTTTGAGGTCAAACAGTCTGCTCTAATCGTTCTGCAGGGGGAAAAGACTGTTGAAGGACATCACTCAGCTTCTATTTTTCCAAAAACGTCGGATTTTAGCAGGAGGGATTTTGGCTTGTTAGTGCTATTCTGTTGAATGCTAATATTAAATCAGATATGATTTAATATTGGCTTTAACTCTGCCTTATTTGGGTCAACATCCATCGAGTAGAACCTCTGCCTCAGCATAATGATAGCGCTGAATTAGAAGCATATCGTTTTCTATACGTCTTTGATTTTGAGTCATTTTCATGACTCGGTCAGGCGTAACATTAAAATCAGCTGCCTGAGGCTGGGTAGTAGGCTTTCGCCGCCAAAATAGCTCTCTCTTCAATCAAAACCACAGCAGTACGTGCTGAAGTAGATCTTCCGTGGGTTCAGAAAACACTGGCTGCGTCTGCTTATTCATCTTTTGGACATTGTAACACGTACAGTATGCTTCCAAAATCTGAGAAATCCACATATTTATGGAGTTTCACCCGACTGTCGGACTCTAGACTCGTAGGAGAGAGTCTAAGAGGGGGGAAGAATGTCAGCGTGCGTGGCTGAACAGAACCTGGATTCAATAGCAATCATTAGCTTGTCCTAGAACATTTTACAGTCTGAGTCACTTCAGACGGGCCTTCAGTGGCTGAGGTGATTATTTAACAATGGCGACTCTCATGAACACATTCTACTCACGACTTTTCTTTCTATTCAGAGACCCTAGCGACGCATGTCGCTGTCATGTTTGAATAATGCCATTGTGCTTTCTAATTAATACATTCACTCCGACCCTGCTGATCCAGGGTCGGATCAGCAAAGGCTCGAGGCTCAACGGGATACGAAGTAAGGTGACTATAATGTGCAGATAATAAATATAATGTGCAGCTCAGTTCTTCCTGGGGCGTTCCAATGTAGCTATGAAATCCCTCCAGCCAGTTCTGGGTTTATCCTTACCTCTACTCCAAGAAGGAAAACCTTCAAAGGAGGAGCCCTCAGGACCCAGGAGCCCTCAGGACCCAGGAGCCCTCAGGACCCAGGAGCCCTCAGGACCCAGGAGCCCTCAGGACCCAGGAGCCCTCAGGACCCAGGAGCCCTCAGGACCCAGGAGCCCTCAGGACCCAGGAGCCCTCAGGACCCAGGAGCCCTCAGGACCCAGGAGCCCTCAGGACCCAGGAGCCCTCAGGACCCAGGAGCCCTCAGGACCCAGGAGCCTTAAGAGATCATGGGTTCCCCCTGAGCGTTTCTGACAGGGTGGGGTGTTCTTACACTTTCATAACAGCCTGAAGGGAACCGTCTGATCAATCCATCTGTCATGATCGGCGTTGGAATCCAAACTTAATGGAATCACAAAAGAAGGTTTGCTTTTGTTGTGCTGTTCTTATTCTTTAACGTCGTACAAAACGGACCTCCGACCACTTTCAGTGCCCCCCTAAAACGTGAAGCAGCTCCTCTGGCTGTTTAAGTTCGTCACCCGATCCCCAGTGTTTAGCCGCCTTAAGGAGGAAGGATTGGAACGGAAATCAAGAGCTTAGATTTCCATGGAAATTCAAAGCGACAGTCCCGTTTAAAGAACTCGTTAACAAGGACCAGGACAATTCCTTCTCTTGACGCTGACCTCACCCCCAACCATCACTGAGAGATGCCTGGACAGCCAGTGCACAGTTTCCTGTAGTGGGAAAGTAAGTCCTTACGTACAGTGTCCCTCTCTTCTTGGGTCCAAACACATTCTTTTTTGAAGATAACAGATCGGCCATAATAACATCTCTGAAAAGTCATGTATATTATTCGTCCGCAGATCCTCCATGTTACCACTATAACTCAAAAAACCATCAAAGGGATCGTTTTCAAATGTTATATCCACATAGACCTTCGTGTGAGGAAGAGCTGGATTGGACTCCAAAAGTTTTCGGGGCCATATTTTCTCAACCTTTTGGGGGATATACGTGATTTATATTCCTGCACGTTGGGATTACAGTTCGGGGCTAGTTTATATCGGGGAAGGACAATCAGTAAGAATATTAAACCTGTCCGTAGTGCAATAAAGGTGAGATACGCCTGGTATAAATGGACTGGTACTGTCCCGACACATCAAGAGGACAATGGAAGGTCCACCTTCACGACAAGAGTCTCTATTTCTGTGTCCTTCCTCACAGCTTTACGTTATTTACGGTACGTTAAGGTTTATAAAATATACGTTTGTAAAAATAGTAAGTAAAACTTACTTCTTCCCTCTTTTAAGCTCTTTTAAATTAGCTAGTTTGTATCGGACCGGTCTTTGATTAGCTTTTCTATTTTAAGTCAACAGGTTGTTCCTATTTGGTTTAAACTTCATGAGTTATCTCAATTCTTCTCTTCTACTACAGGTAAGAGATGGAAACCAATTATCACAAATACCATTTCAAAAGAAGTGAACCATTTCCATACCCAATATCATAACCTCCACAAGTATGCTAGTAACACCCGCACACACACACACACACACACACACACACACACACACACACACACACACACACACACACAACACACACACACACACACACACATATACACACACACATGCCTCACTTGTACTTGGGTCTATGGGACAGTGTAACATTCAACATTCAAATGACACATCTAATTTCATTTAATTTAATGAATATTGCCGCTTGTTTATTTCTTAGACTGTATATGTTGTTATTTTATATTGTATATTGTATTATTATATAGTGTAATATTTGTATTATATTTCTATTATAGTGCAATATGTCCAGTATATTGTAATATTCTACTATAGTATATTCTTTTACTAGAGTATAACATTTTAGTATATTGTAATATTTCTAGTATATTTCTTGTATAGTGTAATATCTATATTATGATGTAACACTCTGTATTTTATTCCGTTATATTGATCCGTGCGCTCTTTGCTGCTGTAACACCGCAATTTCTAATCAAGGTTTATCTTATCTTATCTTATTTAAACGGTACAATATACAATACGGTAACACTTCAAAGGACTCACGGACATGAGAGACATCGGATAAGGCCGTTATTCACTAAAACAAACCACCGGCCCAGTATCATCAGTATTATCTTGACCGGTTCTGGTTGAATCCGGCCGTGTAGAGGTTGAGATATGAGACCGGTCCGTATCGGTACACTCCCAGGTGATTTGTGATTTATAAAGGAAACTTTGGCTGCATCTATGAAGGGTTGTATAAATCATATTAATGTTGCCCACCGCTTTTATTAATGAGACCCCCGGTGTTCTGCAGGGCTAGAGTGTTTTTTCATCCGATGCCCGTATCTGCCAGCTCCGGCGCCATAAATCCAACAGATCCCCGGCCGTATTGTCAAACTCAAAGCTTGGTACTCCTTAAGCAAACAAGTGATGTCACAGCGGCTACGTCCGCTATTGATGAAACATCCGTCTGAGACTCACCTCCCAACTTTCACAGTTTCTTCTCTTCCCAACATCCATTTCACACAGACAGAAAGGAACGCTCGGTTCTTTCTCGCCTCTCTGGGTAGAAAAGGCACTTTTGTCGCGTATTTCTCGTGATGTCACGGTGACCTTACTGTGTTTTGTGTTCCTGTAATTTGATGAAGAACTTGTAGAGCCCGCCGTAAATAGTGAAAAAAGTACTATACTATATACGCGTTTTTGTTTATTAAGGTACTAAAGGGCAAAAAAGCTGTAGTTGGTCTAATTATTTGGTTTTATGAACGTCCACTGTGTTTTTATACCTTTATTCATTCCATTTATAATGTAAACATATGTAAAAGCATGTATATATCCATACACAAATATATATTTTTCCTTTTCTTTACTTTCACATGTGTGTTTATTTTTGATTTCATTGAACAGGAAACTTATTTTAACCGTGTATAAGACAATAAACGCTTTGACTTGCCTTTTAAGTCATTCCATCTAAATGACAGATTTAACTGGTATGTACATTTAAATATATAATAAAAAAACAACCTTTAACTTTATAGCAGGAGCAGATCATTTGTTACAGTGGAAATATATTGAAAATATGACACTTTTGTAAAATAATGTTGATTTTATGGAATCAGAATTTATTCTAATCTAGTGTAATTTTGTGTTCTTTCCTTTTTAAACCTCACCATCTAAATCTATCTATTTGTTTGTATGGAGACGATGATGACTTCATCCGGATCAGGCTCTGGTAGCTCGGCTTGGCGGTGATGGAAACAGGACTGGACCAGACTCCCACGTTTGTGGCGGCCGGCTTCACGTCAGAGAGCGGCAGATGATAATAAAACGCCAAACTGACAGTTTGGTATGTGCCTCCTCCACACATGCAAAGAGAAGTGACGTCTTTTCCCCCTCATACCTGCTGCTGAGCCCGAGTACGGAGGATGAACGGCGGAGGTTTATGTCTGCCTGGTCAAACAGATATGAGTTACAGGCCGGTGAAGTAAACAGAAGACCCAAAGAATGCCTCGGCACCGGCGGCTGGTGGTCCGGAGAAAGCAGGGACATTCATGCGCGAGCAGTATTTCAAATCAAACCCTGTCTTATCGGCACAAATCTGGGTTGTTGACCGACGTCAAGCAGTCGTGACGGCTGTAATAAGCAGCGTCTGCTGCCAGGTACCACTTGTGTACAGAAACAGCACTCAGCCCGCCGCGGGCTCTGACTCATCCACGGCTGCGACCCGGTCCGTTATCTCCACTGACATCCAGAGAGAGGGGGGACGTCGGGGGGTCGTCACCCGGGAGACGCTCTTACATGGAGAGCAGCGTTATCACCCAGCGGCCCGGGATCCCCTCCAACCTGATAGAACCGGTACGCCATTCATGTCCCGGCATGTACTGATAACCACAGGCAACTACACTGTAAAAAAAAAGACATTTGTTTTATTAACTTAAATATTAAATGTGCCATATACTTAATTAAACAAGTATTATCAAATTAAATTAATGAATTAGTCGAACAAAGTCTAAATTAATTCAAGCTAGACATCAAATTATTCTACTTTGCATCAAAGCTAATTTAGCTTTTCAGTTTTATGTTTTTTTTTTTACTGTGTATCTGTAAAAATGATATTATATATTATATAATAATATTATTATTATTAAATTAAGCTGTAAAAAACAACAGCAACACATTTTTGGGCTAACACGGTGGGGTATTTTGTCTAGGCTGAAACAGTGCACTGTAAAAAATTAGAAATCCATTCTTTATTTACGGTAAAGGTGAGAAACGTTATGGACAATTACTACAAAAAAATGATATATTATAAACCTAGACAGTTAATTACAATAAATGTAGACAGATAAATTTACGTTTTACCTTGAAATCCACATGATGGTTCGTATGTAAAACATATTAACAAAATCTGTTTTTCTGTATGAATGAAGGTTTGCGTTTGTTTGAGTGTTTTTTACTGTTATTTTAAATGTTTATCCGCGGCCCCTGAGGGCCACAAGTCAAAGTGTGTTTGAGTTTGAAACTGAACCCCGAGTTAATGTTATTTTAAATGTTACCATGAGAAATTACTGTCATTTAGACAAAAATAATAATTTCACGGTAATTACTTGTTTGTGATTTTATGATGTGTGTTTTTTTTTACGGTTAAGTTTACTAAAAGTTTGCTTGTATTATCAACATATTCTGACCTTAAGAAATCAAGAACATTCACTTTTTCTTGATGGAGGATAATTTAAGGTATCTACCACTGTTTTAATATTTTACACTGTTTTAATATTTTACATCGTTTTTTTACAGTAACCTTATCAGTGAGTTGTAAACGGAGAATCCTCCTGGTTCTGTCCCACAACAACATTCCACACAACAACAACTGTGTGGAATAAAAATTTGATGCAGAAGTTCAAATCAAAAAGTTTCTGAGAGAAATTCCTTCATTGTTTTCTTTCATGCTTTTACTGTAATATAATGATGTCGGAGCCTTTTTATCCCAAAAAATAAACCAGGCAAGGATAGAAATCTTGGTATTTTTTGTGTGTTTAATCACAGACACAATGTTACTGACATGTAAATGAGTTTAGGTCTCGTTTAGGGTGATAAAAATACACCTGATTGTTTATTTTGGGGATGTAATTAAAGCAAGGCTGAACTTTAAACAGCCAATGAGGAGAACAGGTTCATTCATGCTATGATGTCATCAATGCCGGAATGTTTTCCTGACTGCTCCCGTGTTGATAGCGGCTGGTTGAGATGGAGGAGCGGCGGCGTCTCTCCCCGTTGATGCTCCATCGCTGCTCTGTCCAAATTACCTGGGAAATGGAGTCTGGCAGCAGCGAGGCGGCGGAGTCTGGATTTTTTTTTTTTTGCAACCTGCCCTTTTTCACATTTGTGAATATAATGTCTTGATGTATTTTGGCCGAAGAAGAACTCCGGTTTTCCCAGGTCTCCACTCAAACCCTGTTGGTCATTTATACTTTCTCCCTGATAAATCCTGAAATCCATGAAGTCACACATGAAACACACAAATGTGAAAAAAGAAGAGTTAAAACAAGACTGCAGGGAAACCAGATTCAAACCGGCCCCCGCTGAACTCCCCAGGGATCAGCCATCACGCCGTCGGACTGGCTGATGCAGTAAAAGGCAGAGAATTACGGCAGGAGGAGATTTGTGGGCCGGTAAGAGGATGTCAGGGACCCACCGCAGCTGAAGCTGCGACTCACATCGATGTGAGGCTCTCTGTTATCTGGTAAACACAGCTGCAGCTAATAACAATTACAGACGGGCTGAATTTTATTAACGGGCAGCATTTAATGAGCAAGATGTCTCGCTGTGATTGGAGGAGGTTTTCTAGGAGTCACAAATTGAGCTACAGCTCCGCTCTGACTCGTATTTTCACTTGGAGGTGAACAACCCTAATTATGGCCAACCTATGATACCTACAAGATAAGATATATGTGTCTTGTATATATAGATATATACAAGATAAGATATATATCTATATGTATTTTATATCTATAGATATATACAAGATAAGATATATATCTATATGTATTTTATATCTATAGATATATACAAGATAGGTCTCCTTTAGTCGATTCATAATCACCAAATTTGGACTGAATCAAACCAACTGTTGAGAAATTATGGCTTGACAGTTTAGGAGATGAAGCTCCAACTAGCGTTGGAAATATACAACGGACCCCCAAAATCATTCCAGTTCTTCCTCACACTAGGGTCTATGAGGGTATAAAATTTGAGAGTGATACATGAAATCGTTTTTGAGGTATTTTGTTGAGACGGAGGATCGGCGGCAGACTTGGTGACAAATTTAAGATCATTTTTGGGTCTTTATTTTAATTTTAAAGACTGTTTTAAGATCTGGCACACAAATCAAAACACAAACTAATCAAGCTTCTTCTTCTTCTTCTTCTTCCTCCTTAAACGCTGTGTGTTTATTCCTGGAGGCTCCTTCGACCTTTTTCTTAGTTATGAAGGCAGAAATGACATTATTACAGAAAAAGACCCACTTTGAGTGGAATGGAGTCCTTGTTACGCTAGAATGATGGTTAGCAGTGGGAGAGAAAGACGATGCCTCTGCTCCCATGACAACCACTCTCATTTTTCCCTCTTGGTGCCTCGGCATCACTTCCAATCGCCTTCATAGCGAGGACCCACTTACCCTAAACCTTCAATTTAAACCAGGATCTCCTTCAACGCCGCCGCGCTCGTGTGCTGGGGAGTTCACGGGAGAAACGAACGTATGTATGAATGTGATGTTACAGAGGTTGCGACACCAAAGCGATCTTAGATTGCTTCGCAGCTCTGCATACGTGATGGCGACATCGTCAAACTAGACCTACGCTGTCGTCCCCGACGGCAAGGGTATACCTCCCCGATAAGCCCCCCAATCTCCTGGGTTGTACAAGCAATCCCCTTGATTGAACTCCTCCAATTAAATGTGAAGTAATGCTTGAATAACTGTATTTTATTGGTAACAAAATCTCCCCCTGGTGAGTAAAATATGACACAGGATGGATCTCCTCCAGCTTATTCACTTTCACTGAAGCCTGACTAAATTGGACCAACAATTAGCAAGTTATGGCAGAAAAACAGTGTTAATTTGAAAAAAAAAGAAAAAAGAAGAAGCTCCCCCTAGTGGATGAAATATGAACTCTTAGAGGGAAATATAAGAACGATATTTTTGAGACCCTTCTTATGCCTCCATATGGACTTAATTGGACAATTTAGAAGATAAGGAAGAAAAACTGTTTATTCGTAAGGATCCATGTGGGTTGAATCCAAATCATCTGGACTTCTGTTTTGGCTTGGATACGATTCACCTCCAAGAGGCTTCTTCCGTTCTGACTGGTTGGTGGGGAGATTTTCACCTCCAAGAGGCTTCTTCCGTTCACCTCCAAGCGTTGTTAGGGACGGAGTGGTCCTAGATAGATATACGATAGATCTCCTTTAGTCGATTTTTGTTCACCAAGTTTGGACAGAATCAAACCAACTGTTGAAAAAATTATGGCTTGACAATTTTGGAGATAAAGCTCCCCCTAGTGTTAGAAATATACAACTGACTTTTCCCCAAACCACTCCAGTTCTTCCTTACACTATCGTCTCTGTGGGTATAAAATTTGAGAGTGATACATGAAATAGTTTTTGAGTTATTTTGTTAAGACGGAGGATCTGCAACAGACTTAATAACAAATTTAATATCTTCGACTTTGCACTGATTCTAAATCGGTTTATTCCAACCCAGTGTAAACCTCTGACAATCAGAGCAGGGAACCTGTTTGGAATTTTGGTCGGTCTCGAGGCTCAGCCCGGACTGAGGCGTTTCCAGATCCCGCCTGGTTCTTTAGGATTTCACTCCTGATCGGTCGAAAACGTGTTTTCTACACACAAGAACCTGAAGTGGTGTCTTTCATTTTACAGGATCTTCTCCTATTTGGATTTCTTTTGTTTCCGTGGTTACAAGATGCATTTCGGATCATTCTGAGAGTCCGGATTTCCGGGGAATAGCCCGAAATCCATTCAGTGTTTTTTAGCAAGACTTCGAGTTCACATCTCTCTTGTACTGGTGAGAGCTTTGCGGTAAGATGGGAATTTCCAGTTTTTTAGATAATATATTGATATGACCGAAAAGTCTGGGATTTTATGGAGTCGCCATCGACCGCCTCAGATTCTTCGTGTTATTTTGATGACACAAATTTGTTTCATTGAGTATTTTGAAATTTCATAGCCACATAGCACATCTGCGTGGGGTTCTCTCCAGGAACTCCAGCTTCCTCCTACAGTCCAAAACGTTTGTCCAGATTTGGTGTATATGAATCAACTCTAGGAGATTTATCTGCTAAAGATCATATTTTACCCTCTAGGGGGGTAGGGGGAAGGGGGGAAGAACTGGATTCATTTTGAGAAAGATCTCCGCAATATTTCTACCAGTAGGGGGAGTTTTATTCCAAAAGTGTTTGGGCCATAATTTCTCAACAGTGTGTCCGGTTTAGTGCATATGAATCAACTCAAGGAGATCAATCGTCCATACATTGTGTTTTACTATAATAGATAATATTTTACCCTCTAGGGGGAGCTTTTTCCAAAAACAGACTTGTTTGTAAGACTCAGATACTTCCCATTAACCAAATAACTCAAAAACTATGACATGGATCCTTTCCAAATTTTATATCCACATAGACTTTAGTGCAAGGAAGAACTGGACTTATCATATCATGTTTTACTCACTAGGGGGGGGCTTGTTTATACCCCAAATTAGGGAAACTGCACATTTACATGAATTTAGAAGAACAATGTCAGTAACAATTCTTATTGTAAAGAAAGATGGGAGGAAAATAGTTTTTTTATAAAGTCCATTCCATTCTTTTTAATAAATACTGTTTCCCGTGAAAAAACATGTCTCTCTACATTAATCTTGTATTTTGACAGTAATATGCCGTCGTCTCCTACTGCAGCGGTGGAGCTCTTAAGACAAAATGTGGTGGTAGATATCAATAAAGTAGAAATGCCATGATTCCTGGAACCTGCAGGAAAACATAAATGAGCCGTCTGAGCAGAGGGACACATGAATAACTGGGTGCCTGGTGTGAGGGAGCTCAGAATGTGTTTATCCAACACGCAGACGCAAATATTTGGCATTCTGCTTCTACAGTGTTCGTTTCTGTAGACGTCTCATGATGGATCATCTCTGCACAAACTCCAAGCTGTAGAGAAATGGTGCTTCAGAGGAAAACCCATCGCCATCTAAGCAGCACTGTGTCCTAGAAAGGACTTTTTTTTCTTACAACAACTAACGTGTTGCTTTAAGAAGGAACATACCATATCACTTAGTTGCGACTAATTAGAGAAAAAACAGGAAAAGATGCGTGTTCGTAAAATAATTGCTGACAAATAAAGTCTATTGAAGGTTCAGTCTGAAAGATTATCTCTTTGGGTGCGCTCTACTTTATCGGGAAGTTTCCCACCAGCTTTAAGTTTCAGCCATTTTCCCGTCACAAAGTCCCAATCTGTCATAATTCTTCTACACTGTTAAAGAAAAAGAAAGAGAATTATTCACCGCACAACAGAATTAAATGAAGTGTTATTGTTTAAAAGTTTAAGTTGAAAATATTTATTGTTTTTTCATATTTATTGTGAAATTCAAAAATGGGAAAAGTCCGATTCAGAACCAGAATTCAGTTTGTCCAATCTAGGTTGAAAACGGAATAAAACTAAACAAACTTAAAAAAACAACAACATAGTTGTGAATCTTATATTCCATTCAATCAACGAGACACCTTGAATTTTACAGACTGCACCTTTAACCAGTGTACTTGTTGACTCTGATCATAATCCAGAGAGTTTTTTTTCTTCCACCACAGGCGAAAAAATGAAGACGAAGAAGACCAGACAGAGGGAGAATGTGTGAAGCGAAGGAGTAGAGTAGGACGAAGACAGATCCAATAAAACGTAGACAAAATGAGATTAGGTGAGGATCAGGGAGAAGAGCTGAGAGTGTGGAAGCGGCGGGAGTTTGTCAGGGAGAGGGGAGCCGTCACACATCTGGTGATCACGTCTGACAGCGGCGCGGCGATCCGGCCTCGGGGACAGAACCAGAAGCACGGCGAGGGTGGAAACGTAATGAACAGGAACAGGACCGAAGCAGAAGAGAGAGAAGAGATTAAACGGGAGGAAGGAGGGGAAACATTGAATATATGAGAGGAGAGGGTGAACAAATGTAGGGAATACGAATGAGTCACCTCCTCGTGTGAGAGGTACCGAGGGATTCCACATATTCTCAGATATTACTGATGGAATATGTGGAGAACAGATTATTTTACAGTACTTTTTGTAAAAATATATGGGAAAATACCATAATGTCTAAATGTCAGATTTTGTTGTTTAGAAAACTTATATGACCAACTTTAACGATTTAACAAAAGCACACACTACAAAAATTACACATAAATTTACCTTTTAAAAAACAGACTTTCTAATGGCAACAGTAAGAGAAAGTAAACGGAGGTGGATAGAGAGAATTACCATAAATCAAGGAATATTAAATTACTTTATTTTGACAATAATACCACAATAAGAATTCCTTGATGTCACAAGCCAGTAATTTCATCAAAGTATAATTCTGTATAATATTATTCACTTTTTAGCAAGAGCATTCTTTAATCTCTAAAGAAACGAGACGTAAGAAATACGGTATATATTCATATACTGTTTAATTTCGAAGTAATTTTTTTTAAAATTCACTGTTATTTCATTTCCTAGAAAAGAGTTAGAGAATATGTGTTTTTTCGTGGTAATTTATAGAAGTGTCCTGCATGTGTTTACTGTATTTTATCATAGTGTGATTCTGGCAACCTCAGCTGCTAGTATTTTACCGTATATTAAATAGAATTTCTTTCCTTACATTGTACCATAATTTCTAGAGAAATTAGATGCTAAAATTATGGTTTTAAATTTGTGAAATAAAGTTGGGTTATAGTTTTTTTTAAAAGTCTGAATTTATTGTGTTTTACTGAAATTTTATGTTATTAACTACGTAACCGTAAACAGATTGACATTATGTTTTTTAACAGAACTATTTGTTACAGTATACCTTTAAATTACTTAAATTACTTGTTAAAACTGACTCTGACTTTAACCCCTTAAGTCTTTTTTTTCTCGTTCTTTGAGTTAGCCACTAACAGCTAGAAGCTGCTAATGATAATAAAAATAATAATGTATCCTCGGGGCCCCTCGGGGAGGTGCCCCTCCCTGAGGGGCCCCGGGAGCTAGCTAGGGCTTGCAGGGCTTTGCTCCGGGATCTTACGACATGTACGGCTACCTTCCGACACAGATTCACATCCGCTAATCACCACTAGCCGCTAACTGCCACTACCTTTTAACCACTACTCACTTCCTGGCTCTACTTTCTCCTTACCGCTGCTAGCTCCTAACCGCTGCTAGCTCCTAACCGCTGCTAGCTCCTAACCGCTACAAGATTCTGACTGCTACAAGTTGCTAACAGATACTTAAGACTTCAGGGTGTTGACCACATGATTCGTCATCTAAACATCATAGCGCCATCCTGTCTTTCTGCCTCACTCTTACACTTATGTCCATTCCGCCTCTGTTACTACCTCCATTATCGTCTCAGAGGTGGAACAACTCAACCCCCCCAATTTCTTCTCTTCCACCTCTTTAGTATTTCATGGAATATTTCGTCTTTATTTTGTTAAATCCAGCCGACGCTCAGATAAATAGTTATCAAACAAACTGAAAGAAAAAACTTTAAGTGCCAAATGTTTTATTTTGGGTTATTAATTTGAATAAGTTTTAGTTTATCCTCCGGGTTTTATCCCGTATGTTCTTGTCAGCACTTTGGTTCTACACCGTCTTGTATTTTAAACATGCTGTACTTGACAAAAAAAACCTGTTGAAGCAGATGAACGACACGCCGCTCAGTCCTCCGCCTGCAGAAATGTGCTAAATGATATCAAATTGGTTTTTATTTGTGTGCGCAGCAAAGCCTCTCCTTCATTTCCCACCCTCCTGGCCTCGCCTGAGCTCCATAAGTACCCGGCTGCTGCCGTGCAGACACTCTGATTTGGATCGAGAATGTTGACTGTAACGGTAAGAAGCGACCCAAAGTCTGACAAGCCCCAAAACCTTCATTAGCAGACTGAAAGGAGGAAGAGGAACGGACGGGGAACGGCAGGAAGGAGGGCAGAGCGTAGAAAAACGAGATAATAAAGGCTTAACAAAGAGTGAAAAAGGGGCTAAGCAAAATCCAATTACATCGGAAGACTCTGAGAGGGGAACAGGTGGAGGCGGGGGAGTTGATGAAGTAGATATCAGACAGACAGACGGCCAAACAAATGAATCCCCGTGTTTCATTTCCTGGGCCCCTCATTAAGGAGTTGGTTTGAAGCCAGCAGGACTTCACCTGCACCGCTTTGAATGACGGGACCCTCCCGCCGGCAGAACGGTAAAAAAGATATAGACATTCAAAAGAAGGAGCCGAGAGCGAAACAAAGAGAGGATGGGGTGTTGAAGATGAAAGACGCGTTTAGCACTAAAGATCTGAAGTTTAAGAATGAAATTAAACTCAAATTACTTTTCTGAATTCTTTGGAATTAAACTTCTGGCTCACGCCTCAAAGGTCCATAAAGGTTTTTACGGGACGTGATGGAATCGTTGTTTCACTACAATAAACTTCAGTCTGAAATGGTTTATTTTCAAGACTGTTGTTGGAATTATAGACACTATAAAGCAGTAAAAGTGCTGAAATTATAAAAATACTAAATAAAAGTGAATCCCTTGACCGAACTGCATTATTAACTGGGTCCAGCTGAAACACTAGACCCACCCAGACCTGATTACTCACATCTTCACATGCATAGACCATTTTCACGAACAGGAAGTCACAAACCTAAACCTAGTTTGTTTATTCTGGACTTTTCCGTTTGGTCATGACCAGAACTACACACGTGTGACCGCTCCGAAACCAAGGACCGCATTCAAAAGTCGGATTTGGTCCGACAGAACTAAGTGGGTCTCGGTCTGCATCAAACTGAACCATTGTAGGGTTTTGTTTTCTATGTGATAGTATGTTTTAGTATGATCTGTTACCAATCACAGGAAGTTATAGCAGACTGTTAATGACGATAAGCAGAGAAAACAACAGGGGTCGACTGTTCAGAGTAATGGGGAGTGTGGAAAAGAGGTGAAGAAGCGAGTGCAGGCAGGGTGGAGTGGGAAGAGAGGAGTGTCAGGAGTTATCTGTGACAGAAGAGTATTAGCAGGAGTGAAGGGAAAGGATTCCAAGATGGTGGTGAGAGCAGCTCGGCTGGATGGTTTAGAGACGGTGACTCTGACCAAAATGCAGAGCTGAAGATGTTCAGATGTTCTCTGGCAGTGACGAGGAAGGACAGGATAGTGAGGAGGGGGACATCAGAGGGACATCTGACGTTAGAGAAAGTCAGAGAGGACAGATTGAGATGGTTTGGACAGGTGAAGAGGAGGGATAGTGGATCTACTAGAACGACGCTGGAGTTGGAGCTGGAAGCCAGGAAAACGAGGGAGCCCAAAGAGGAGGTTTCTGGATTTGGTGGGAGAGGACATGCAGTTGGTTGGTGTGACAGAGGAAGATGCAGAAGCCACGGCAAGATGGAAACAGTCGATCCGCTGTGAAGACCCCTGAAGGGAACAGCCCAAAGAAGAAGAAGAAGTAGGAGAAGAAGATGGTCCGATGAAGACATGAAACGTAGACGCCCAAACTTTCCCCTTTTGATCTGTGAGGATGAGAAAGAAGAGACAAGAGGAAGGGCAAACGATGCCACCAGAGGGTTACGAAACCGCAGCAGCAGGACTGAGAGAAGTCTGGAATATCGCACTTGAAGAATGTCATGGAAAGAATATTCTAACGGCGGCAACAGGTGAGGGAGCTCCCATACAGCATATAGAAAATCTGTGTGTGTGTGTGTGTGTGTGTGTGTGTGCGTGTGTGTGCGTGTGTGTGTTGCCTCTGGTTTCTTCATGCAGAGATAAAAAGACACAGGGATGATGAAGATGGCGATGGTAGTTATGAGAAGAGGGAGAGGCTCCCCTCTCCTTCCAGCCACAGAGGAGATCCCAGCCGAGACACTTCTGACTGATGTTGGAGTGAAGATGTGAGGAAGAGGTCTGAGTTGTTTATGTTCTCACTCTATCATCATGAGGTCATGCGTCAAATCCCCAGAGAGTCGGGGAAATGATGGAATCGTCGTCGCCGCATCCGCCCGCCACTGCCGCCACAGATCCTTCTTGTTAACAGCGTGAGGAAGGACTTGAACGTCAGCTGCATATTTCCGCCACAAGGGGGAGTTTTATCTCCAAAAATCACGTTTTTTTTCGGGCCATCATTTCCCAGCTTCTGGTCCAATTTAGTCCAAATTTGATGCACATGAAAGGACTAGAGGAGATCGATCTTGTACGTATCGTATTTCACTCTAAAACCTCACATTTTACACTCCCACAGGAGTGTGTGAAACCTGATTTTCAGACATACCTTCAAATTTAATTTAAGTTTAATTTGAGTTCAATCAGGGGGATTTTTAGTCGATTTTCTGTCGGGGGAACGACGGCGTTGTCCTCGGTTGTGGTTGTCTTTCCTGCTGTAGAACCAAATATGACAACTTGGGCTGTACAAACAAGAAAGAAAAGAACCAATAACTCAAAAGTCCACCCCTGATTTTAGGACTAACCAAACTTCTGAGAGAAGTGACTCATCTAATGTGTTTTACTGGCATGAGTTTAGCGGCTGGAGACGAGCAATGGAAACTTCTGCTTGTGCACCTGGCAAAGGAACGAGGGTCAATCTGAACTGTTGATGCAGAATTTTCCACGGACTATCGCCGTCCTGTCCTTCCTAGTTTAAGCTGCTTCTTCTTCTGCAGGATCTCATGCGACGAACCGGAGCGTCACGATCGAAAACCTGCAAACAATCTGCGAACTATCAGAGAGACGGAGGTGAAATGGAGGGTTATAAGTCCGATGATGATACCAGCATAAAAAAATCATTTGTCCGATCGCAGCTTTTAAAATAGAATTTTCAAAAGGCAGATGGATTGGTTGCGCCACCTATTGGTGAAAATACTGTCTCGAAACTTGGCCAGTTTTGGTGCGGTGTTGATAATCGACTTTAAAGCGGGGGAATGGCCTCATAATGTTTCAACCAAAACGCAGACTTTCCCTCTTCGCAACAGAACGAGGGCCGGTAGAGGGGTGGAGCTTGGGGCTCGGCGCTCTAAGCAGAGACGTAGAAGTGGAAGGAGCAAGAGAACGAGGAGAAAGGAGCGGTTCTGGAGTATTTGAGAGATACTGAGAGAGTTTGTTGTAGTTTTTTGGTTGATGTCTAGGCTTATCGGAACTCATGGACTCTTTCACTCGTTTGTCTGGCTGGTTTGTTGGACTTTGTCGTTCTGATTGCTGATGACACAAGACACGCAAAACGAGTTGATTGGTGACCCTTTTGTGAATATCCGAGTGAAGATCAACTAATACAGAATAATTAGAGCTGACAAACTCTGATGAGGTGGTGAACCGCTGACAGAGTCCGATCGCACACAAGAACAACAGTCGCCGGATTGCTGTTTAAGCTAGTACTGGTTCTGACAGAGACGGGTCACAGTGAATCGTAGAGATGTTTAAAAATGGCCAGAACAGCACCAGCAGAGGTACGTCCTCAAATGACCTGATATTTACGCCTGTATCTTCAGTCATTCTGTTGTTTTTGTTTTTTTTAATTTGTTTGTTAGGAAGAGGAACAAGACCCATCTGCTCCGAGGGTCTCAGAGCAATCAGACTTAAATTTGTTATGATCAAACCAAACGTCCCGGCTGTGAACGCGCCAGTAGTCTTTTAATTACCAGTGGGTTTAAGATGCAACCCTGGCAGCAGGCGCAGGTAGGACATCTACCTCACGGCTAGAAGGTTCCACATTTAAATCCACCGCCGACCGACCGTCCTGCGTGGAAATTGTTCTCCCCGTGTTTACGTGGGTTCTCTCTGGGTTCTCTCTGGGTTCTCTCTGGGTTCTCCAGAATCCTCTCACAGTCAGAAAACAGGCAATGAAGGTGAACTGGCATCTTTAAATTGCAAGTGGTTGCGAATGTGAGTGATGGTTTCTCTGTGGAATGGTCCGAGGTGTATTTAGACTCTCGCCCAGTGTCAGCTGGGATAGGTTCCAGCCCCCCTGCGACCCTGATCAGGATAAGCAGTTGAAACAGAAAATGAATGAATGAGTGATTAAATAGATCAGATTGTCACCTTGAGAAAGTCAGTTGCATCTTCAGCGGGTGCAACGTTTTTTTTCGTAACAAAAAAACAACAACAAAAATCTCCACTTGGTAAAATAAGAACTATTAGAGTAAAAAATTATATAAAGAAAATAGATCTCCTTGAGTTTATTCATATGCACCAAATTTGAACTAAATTGGACCAACAGTTGAGAAATTATGGTCTCTGAAAACTGTGATTTCATGAAATCAAGCGTCGGATTTTAGCGAAACCGTTTTCTTGTGAAAAGCGTCCAAGCACACCAACCCCAACAGCCTGATATGAAACTGAAAATGTCTTCTGACACAACAGCAGCTTTTGTTTCCGCCATCATCCTCCTCTCATTGTGCGAGGCTCCTCCCACTGTAGCCAAATTAGCCCACTGTGATTAGTTGGGTTACCAGGCAACGGGAGAGATGAGGCTTATCAGCCTGACAGGCGAGGGTTTGGAGGTGGAGGGGTGAGAATAAACATGACAGCTGGTCATTACGCGGTACGAGATGTTGGTGCAGACGGAATTAGAACAAATATGGGAGATGTGAGGACAAGAGGGAGAAGATGTGGAGATGTTTGGAGGGAAAGAATGTAATTAGCATCGAGGAGGAACATTAGCTAATAGAGACTAAGTATGATGTTTGCCACAGCAGGACAACAACACTGTTCTTTGACTGATTACTTAATGTACCAGGATGAATATTCATATTGATCTTAACATATCAGCCATAACATTAAAACCCCTGGGCTCTACGATGCACCGTGAGTTCTCACACATTTCCAGCAGAGCCAGCATGAAGTGTTTCTTCTGCCTGCACTACTGTTTACCCGTCTGGGTTAGCTTTTGCTCCTCACAAGCATCAAGGACGCCCATGACCCGGTCACCAACACAACAGGTGTTCTGGATTTATTGACAGTTTTCAATAAAGATTTGTTTGAAAGCTCAAAGGCAGGTAGAAATGTGTTTGTGAGCAACATGCTAACTAGACAGGAATTAGTTTACTTGATCATTTGTTTCCTCCTGTGTGAAAAACAACCTAAAAAAAATAAAAGAATATATTTATATATTCAGAACGGCTTGTCAGTCTCATTTAGCATAGGAGGTTAGCTAGATACATTTGACTGTATAGAAACTCTTTTCCCCTTATGTTCAGTTACTACCACCCAAAAACTTAATTTCCTACTTTATCAATACATGTTATTTATTGTCCACATGATGCATATTGTTGCCATGGAAACTCCGGCGCTCAGGCGCCACTTCCCAGAGTTACAGTGAGATAAAAAAGCGCTGATCTTGGGGAAATGACTCGGGGTTCTTCTTCAGCTAAGTGAAAGTCTGACGAAGGGCGACTAAAATCTCGGACATGTCAGAAATCCATTCAATCGTCCAACAGTCGTCTGATCGGACCTTGTGACCCGCCAGTAGGGGGGTGACTAACCAGTGCAGTCCAGGAACACCAGACAAGACCCGCTGCTCAATCAGAAGAGACCAATCAGTGGATTTCAACAAGAATGAGAAAATTGAAGTAAGGTTAGGTTTGTCATCTTCGGTGCTTAGACCTCGGCAGGAAGCCGTCCGACTAGTTTAGGACTTTCCGGTGTGGAAGAGAAGGGAGTCGGAGGCTTTTGGAGGATATTCCCTTGCGGTCGTGAACTAGTTGCTCCTAACCTTTGCAGAACGGGAACAGCCAAGGTCGACCTGGAGTTCTGTTCTGGCCCACTCTTGAAGTCATAACAATTTCTTCCTCGTCAAAAGTCCCTCAAATTCTTAAACTTTACACCGTTTTTACTGCTCAAGACAGAATGTCCACTTGCTGCCTGATACATCCTACTCATGGACAGGTAGCCATGGCAACAAGTCATAATAACTTGTCAATCAATCTCATTCACATCACCTGTCAGTTGATTGGTATGTAATGGCTGACCGATGTATCAGAATAGTTTCTGGAAAGAATTATAACTTGGAGGCAGTCCGTCTAAAACCTGTGGGGGTCATAGCCCTCACTATTATTATTCATAAAAACTGTTAGCTCCAGTAGGTGTGAAACTGTCAGGAGGTGGACGAAGCCTGAATGGCTGACACATCAAGGTGGGAGTAATGGAATCACATCTAATAGCATTAGAAATCTCAGGTATTTTCATCCCCAGCGGCTCACACTCTCCCTGACCTCCTGCTCCCCACAGCAATCTGTCCGTCTGATTCAACTTTTACAAACCCTCCTTCTCTTTTCCCATCTTCTTCAACTTTAATGCCTCCTCTAGGCTCTCCGCACGGACTGTTTGATTTGATTTACGTTAACGCTGCATCTGCGTTAACGTCAGACCTACAGGTTCCCCAAGCCCATCTGTGTGCAGCCGAATCAATGGAGACATCAAGAAGTCCACCTGATGAAAGAACCCGACTCTCTCTCTCTCTCTCTCGCTTTTCTCCCTCACTCTCTCCTTTAAACCCTTGGCCCTCTCTCTGCAGAGACTAAATTACTGTTTGGCTAAATTGGAGTCATACACGCGTAAACAACCGGCGTTGAGCGTCGGCGCTCAAAGTTATCCCCGCCATCACACACCTGTGAAACATTACTCTCCACGCAAGCTTAATTCTTTCCACCATACACCAACAACCTTTACTTGCATTGACACTCAAGCCCTGATCGAGCATAACATTAAAACCACTCAAAAGGGGGGCCAGAATAATACTGATGATCTCAATACTGTGGCACAAGTCAGCAGGAGGGATATATTAGGTAGTAAAGGAAAATCCACCTCCTTGAATCCAGAGATTAATAATAATAATAATTATAAGTTTCACTTCCTCTTCTAACTCCGAGCATCTACTGTCCGTAGCTAGTCCGGTTTCACAAGCACTCGTACTCTACGTTTCTGTCAGAGGGCGCGAGACGGACCTGCCTACAAGCAGACCGGGTTTTCTTGTCCCGTTTACGGTTCCACAACAGGTTGAGATCGTTTCAGCTGCGAGATCTCTAATCCTTGTCTTCATTAGATGAAAGTTTGACAATCTTAGCTCCAACCATCCTCTGGGAAACTACAGAGGAAACACCGGAAATAAATGTCAGATAATATAATAATAACGTTAGCTTTATAGATCGTTTGGAGGAATAAAATATGAACTAGTCGATTCAGGTATGGGTAAAGAATAATATGTACAAGATAAAGGAGTCCATTCACATGCACCGAAATTTGGACATAATCGGACTAATGCCTGTAAATTTATGGTCCAAAATCTTTTGGCGATAACGCCCCACCCAGTGTCAGAGAATGAACAACCGATCTTCCCTGAAATCAATCCAGTTCTTCCTCACACTAAGGTCAATGTGAAATGAAAATGATGAAAACCTGAGAAATAGTTTTTGAGTTATGTACAGGGAACAGAGTTCTTTATCAAACAAATGCGCCCACTAGTGCATAAAATAGGAACTATTGAAGAAAACACATTTCATACCAGTTAGATCTCTTTGAGCGATTCATATGCATCAAATTTGGTCTAAAACGGACCAACGGTTGAGGAATTACGACCAAAGAACTTTGGAGATAAAGCTCCTATTAGTGTTGGAAATATAAAACCAACCTTCCCCAAAATCCCTCCGGTTCGTCATCGCACAAGTTCTATCTGGGAAAAGAAATGAAAATAATCTACAAATAATCACTGTTTGCTTTATTCCAGTTGATCCATTATTTTTACTCAGTCCTTTCTGTCCATTTATGGGCTTCTACTGGTCTCGTATGAATTTTCCTATGTTCAGAGTTTGACTCAGGTGATATCCTCATGCTGCCAAGATCAGCAGACAGGAGCGTCGTCCATCATCGCTGACTCACCTCGCCGTTTGGAGGATGTTTATAGTCCCTGGAAGTCTCCCTGAGTGCTGGTGGATTAAAGAAGGGGTTATTATGGAAAACCGGAACGGCCCGATTTTAAGAGTGTTTTGCCCTCGGCGATTATTATCTACACTAAGTGCTGCTTAAAGCTGATACTCCTCGTGGCTTCACCAAACCATTTTTGGGAGGTCACTCAAAATCCTTAGGCCCCCTGACTGGTCCAGTTAGCATTCAAAATCGCACTCCATTAAATCGGTACATTCACATGTTAGATGTCGCTTTACAAAAATGAGATTATTTATCACACTGTTGTACAAGTTTATCACCGCGCCAGCTGCCTGGGAATCATGGCCCTTTAATGTGAGAGAGAGAGAGAGAGAGAGAGAGAGAGAGAGAGAGAGAGAGAGAGAGAGAGAGAGAGAGAGAGAGAGAGAGGGAGAGAGAAGTGAGTGGATTTAAGATCTATTGCAGCAGATGAGATGTATGAGACGAGTCTCTCAGAAGGTTTTAGGGGCTCAGATTTGTGAAGAAGAGGGAGATCCTTGGCCATCTGTCCTGAACAACCCAAAACACACAATACAGTCCAGACGCTGCTGCAGGTGGTGGTGGTGGCCGATGACTCTGCTGAGAAGGAGGAGACTGAATCTCTCATTATGACCTCTAAGTATTTGGGATTTGTGCCATAGTTTCAAGGAAAGTCTTTATATATACACCAATCGGCCATAACTTTATAACCAGAGACAGGTGTGTTTAGAATATATCTGGTTACCAATGACATCTATCAATTATCCAATAGTACCAAATATCTCACTTCTGGCCCTGCACCGAACAGTTCTCTCATCAACTGTTCACTCATTTAAAGTTCTTCCATCAAAATATCTATCATCAACATTTCTCCCATCAACAGTTCTCTCATCAACAGTTCCCTCATCAACAGTTCCCTCATCAACAGTTCTCCCATCAACAGTTCTCTCATCAACAGTTCCCTCATCAACAGTTACCTCATCAACAGTTCCCTCATCAACAGTTCTCCCATCAACAGTTACCTCATCAACAGTTCCCTCATCATCAGTTCTCTCATCAACAGTTCCCTCATCAACAGTTCCCTCATCAACAGTTCTCTCATCAACAGTTCTCTCATCAACAGTTCTCTCATCAACAGTTCTCTCATCAACAGTTACCTCATCAACAGTTACCTCATCAACAGTTCCCTCATCAACAGTTCTCTCATCAACAGTTCCCTCATCAACAGTTCCCTCATCAACAGTTCTCTCATCAACAGTTCTCTCATCAGCAGTTCTCTCATCAACAGTTATCAACAGTTCTCTCATCAACAGTTCCCTCATCAACAGTTCTCTCATCAACCGTTCTCTCATCAGCAGTGCCCTAATCAACAGTTCCCTTATCAACAGTTCCCTCATCAACAGTTCCCTCATCAACAGTTCTCTTATCAACAGTTCCCTCATCAACAGTTCTCTTATCAACAGTTCTCTCATCAACAGTTCCCTCATCAACATTTCTTCAATCAAAAGTTCTTACATCAACAGTTCTGTCATCAACAGTTCTCTCATCAACCGTTCTCTCATCAACAGTTCTCTCATCAACAGTTCCCTCATCAACAGTTCCCTCATCAACAGTTCTGTCATCAACAGTTCTCTCATCAACCGTTCTCTCATCAACAGTTCTCTCATCAACAGTTCTCTCATCAACAGTTCTCTTATCAACAGTTCCCTCATCAACAGTTTCCTCATGAACAGTTCTCTCATCAACAGTTCTCTCATCAACAGTTTCCTCATCAACAGTTCCCTCATCAACAGTTCTCTCATCAACAGTTCCCTCATCAACAGTTCTCTCATCAACAGTTCCCTCATCAACAGTTATCTTATTAACAGTTCCCTCATCAACAGTTCTCTCATCAACAGTTCCCTCATCAACAGTTCTCTCATCAACAGTTCCCTCATCAACAGTTCTCTTATCAACAGTTCTCTTATCAACAGTTCCCTCATCAACAGTTCTCTCATCAACAGTTCCCTCATCAACAGTTCTCTCATCAACAGTTCTCTCATCAACAGTTCCCTCATCAACAGTTCTCTCATCAACAGTTCCCTCATCAACAGTTCTCTTATCAACAGTTCTCTCATCAACAGTTCCCTCATCAACAGTTCCCTCATCAACAGTTCTCTCATCAACAGTTCCCTCATCAACAGTTCTCTCATCAACAGTTCTCTCATCAACCGTTCTCTCATCAGCAGTGCCCTAATCAACAGTTCCCTTATCAACAGTTCCCTCATCAACAGTTCCCTCATCAACAGTTCTCTTATCAACAGTTCCCTCATCAACAGTTCTCTTATCAACAGTTCTCTCATCAACAGTTCCCTCATCAACATTTCTTCAATCAAAAGTTCTTACATCAACAGTTCTGTCATCAACAGTTCTCTCATCAACCGTTCTCTCATCAACAGTTCTCTCATCAACAGTTCCCTCATCAACAGTTCCCTCATCAACAGTTCTGTCATCAACAGTTCTCTCATCAACCGTTCTCTCATCAACAGTTCTCTCATCAACAGTTCTCTCATCAACAGTTCTCTTATCAACAGTTCCCTCATCAACAGTTTCCTCATCAACAGTTCTCTCATCAACAGTTCTCTCATCAACAGTTCTCTTATCAACAGTTCCCTCATCAACAGTTTCCTCATCAACAGTTCTCTCATCAACAGTTCTCTCATCAACAGTTTCCTCATCAACAGTTCCCTCATCAACAGTTCTCTCATCAACAGTTCCCTCATCAACAGTTCTCTCATCAACAGTTCCCTCATCAACAGTTATCTTATTAACAGTTCTCTCATCAACAGTTCCCTCATCAACAGTTCTCTCATCAACAGTTCCCTCATCAACAGTTCTCTTATCAACAGTTCTCTTATCAACAGTTCCCTCATCAACAGTTCTCTCATCAACAGTTCCCTCATCAACAGTTCTCTCATCAACAGTTCTCTCATCAACAGTTCCCTCATCAACAGTTCTCTCATCAACAGTTCCCTCATCAACAGTTCTCTTATCAACAGTTCTCTCATCAACAGTTCCCTCATCAACAGTTCCCTCATCAACAGTTCTCTCATCAACAGTTCCCTCATCAACAGTTCTCTCATCAACAGTTCTCTCATCAACAGTTCCCTCATCAACAGTTCTCTCATCAACAGTTCCCTCATCAACAGTTCCCTCATCAACAGTTCTCTCTCTATATATCATATTACTATAATAGTTCATATTTTACTCATTAGTGGGAGATTTTTGTGGAAAACACAGTTTGTCATCTGTGTAAATTTCCAACCATAAGTCCATTCATTCATTATTCGTAACCTCTCCTCCAATCCACCTCCACGGGCTTTTCTGCAGAGAAATAGTTTGGTTGAGTCAATATGGGATGTTTTAGAAAATGAATGAGTCGCTTTTAATCTGATGCGTTCATCGGGGGGATTGTTTCTACAACGCAGGGGATTGTGGGCTTTTTGGGGGATATACCCTCGCTGTCAGGAATGAGAGCGTCAAAGTAAGAAACTGACCCCCCAGTTTTTCCCGATGGCTGTTCCAGTGGTGTGTGAATGATGGGATGAATTCACATTCACACTCTGCCATGACCCACACACACACACACACACACACACACACACACACACACACCTACACACACACACACACCTACACACACACACCTACACACACACACTCAGGCCTCCAGAGGTCCATCCATCAGCCGTCGTTGACGGAGCTTTAACGGCCAATACAAACACCTCTCGGCGTTTTAACCCTGAAACCTTCAGTTCGTGCAGCAAATACTTCCCCCTGACGGAGAACCTTCTACTGTATCTGTTCCTCCCGCTGTAGATCAGGGAGCCTCAGCTGCAAATTAACTTCGACCCGTTTTGTCAACCCTCACTCTGGTGTCCTCCGGGAACCAGACCAAGGATGGATTCTTTCTTTAAATTCTACCTGCTTTCCCACCGGCTGCTCCGGGTTTCCTCCGCTCGTTCACAGACATTCAGTTTTGGCGCGGCGGAGGCTCTAAATGACTTGTAGACGTGAAAGCATCCGCGCACAAGCGTGGATTAAACGGGCATATCAAAAGGATGAATGGATCCGTTTTTTGGTCCGAAATGATCAGGAAGTGTCTGAGCACCGAGCAGAAATAGTAATATCATGTGTTGGGATAGAAGTATTTTTGTAAATACACTTCATCACGAATGACAGTCACTTCATGCGTTTGGGTTCCGCGTTCTTTCTCTTCATTACCTCATATTTCTTTAGACTCTGTCTAGTTTTCCAGATAAATAGGAGGTGTGGAAAGACGTCAAACCTCCTCTTCAATGGGATATTCCTAAAACGAATGTCAGTTCATCAGTCTGGATTGAAGCTCAGAACCAACTGGGTCACACACCAAGACAAAGATCCCTCCCTGGGCAACAGGGCCAGACAGGCTCCCAATGCGGATCCTCCAAAAATGAGGGGGATATTATGTGGTATGGAATCGTTATGACATGACAGACCAGGTCCGGTCACAGTTGATATTCTCTCTAAGTCACGGTGACTTGATGATTAGCGCCACTGAATCCAAATGTCACCTCCTTTTCGGAGCAGCGCCTCCTTTCAATGGGAGCGATGTTTATGTTGGAAGTAGGCTTCATTTGTTAAAAGGTCTCAGCTTTCTCCTCTGCAGCTCGGTGGGTCAGTGAAGAATCTGCCTGCCTGGATTTGAATGTGTTTTGAAGAAATAAATGGGCCGCAGCTATTTCTTGATTCATCGCCTTTTCTCATGACCTCGCCAGAAACTCTTTCAGGCAGGAGAAAGTCTTTTCAACAACTCTGTGATTCTCAGATCCAAAAACTTCACCTCAATATTAGTGGCAGAAGAAGACATTATAGACATTATAGTGTATTCTTCTTCTTTGCCACCGACGAGGGTGGTTACCGAACTATTTCCCAACAGCTCGACATGGATGTTGACTGGATGGTTTAAACCCTTTGATTTCCTGCTCAACTCTTTGGTTGAGCTCATTTTGAGTTACTTTTTCTTATTGAAAAACGTGACTGAACCTGTCGATTACATGACCCGGCGGCCGCATGTGTAAGCTAAACAGTGAGGGGACAAGGATAGAGCCCTGGGGGACACCCAAGCTCAAAGGGGAACTTTTTATTGGCATATCAAAACATGTGTGTGCTTACTAAATAGAATGATGTAGCTTAATACAACCAAAACAATTCTGAGTTCTCAAAAGATGTTTTTTTGAAACACGCCTTACCAGAACTCGAGTTCATCGAATTAAAATCGACTATTTCCATGAAGTACAAAATTTCATCCTGAAAATGATTTTATAAGTCAGAAATGTATTTCAATGTCTAAAAACATGCTTGATCAGAAAAAAAAGTCCTTTTATGGTCGATTTTAATTTTGCCGCAATCTCTTGTCACCTCCTGTTATTAAATGTTATATTTAAAATCGATCCTGGATTGATTGAATAGAAATTGTTTCTACCTGACTTAATCCTTAATCTGTAAAAAACACCAGACATTAACGAGTGTTCTTGAAAAAATAAATAAATAAATAAATAAAA
Organism: Lophius americanus; assembly: GCA_037951165.1. Classification (NCBI taxonomy): domain Eukaryota; kingdom Metazoa; phylum Chordata; class Actinopteri; order Lophiiformes; family Lophiidae; genus Lophius; species Lophius americanus. The sequence goes on along the minus strand of JBBDHG010000086.1, from coordinate 1,387,578 downwards.
TAGATGAATAAACAAATACAATAATAATACAAACAATTAAATAAAATTATATAAATAAATAAATAATTAATAGATAATAAATAAAAATGAATTAATTAATTAAAAAATAAAAAATAAAATTATATAAAAAAATTTTTTTTAAATTAATAGATAATAAATAAAAATAAATGACTTAATAATAAAAGAAGAAAGAAAAAAAATTGTTAATTAATTAATTAAGAAAAAACCTGACTGGTGGTAATGACACAAATAATCCAATCCCAAAAGCTGTTCCCGTCTCAAACCAGCAGTGAATGGGGCGCAGCACCTAAACCAATTTCATTCCTAAAGCTAATTTCTGGAATGAAAAGCCCACAAGTTACCTTCTAACCTTGTTATTATTTTGTACGTTATGGTTTGCATTGTAGAAATACTGCAGAATTACCTCACAACCTCCCCTCCTCCCCTCACTGATTGGTTTTCTCTGATTTGTTCTAGTAACCGCTGGGTTCGGCCGGAGCTGCAGGCTGCTGCTGGAGACGTTTATCAGAGCGTTATCCTCCACAGACCAACTCCGATGAGCGCGCACGCCATCCTGCACCCAGCGGCCGACAGAGTAAGCAGCAGACGCAGCTGCTGATGGAGGAACATCTTGCTGTGCTCGCCGTTACGTCTACAAATGACCATCATAAATGTCACCTCAGCAAACGTCCAGCATAGAAATATCCCAGCGCCTTAAGGCGTTATAACACTGCAAATACGCATGAATCAGCCATAATATCAAAACCATCTTCCTAGTATTGTGTAGTTTCCCCTTTTTTCGCTTTTATCCTACAGCTCTTCTCCAGGATGGGATGGGATGACATGAGCGAGCCTTTGCTGTCCACACCCATCCAAAACCCCGGTACCAGTTCACCAGGTGGTCCACCTTGAAGCACTTTGGTAGTTACTAACCACCGCAGACCAGGGTTCTCTCCTCATCTTCCTCTAATGGACCACTCCTCCTCCACTTCATCACTAGTGGCAAGGATTTTCAAGAACAAGAGTGATGTTCGGAGCTGCAGCAGCTGCAGATGCATGAAGCCGATGAGCCACACGATGAAGGTCTGGGAAAGAGTCGCGGGAGCTGGGTTAAGAAACGTTTGTGAGCAGCAGTATGGTTTCATGTAAAGAAGCAGAACTACAGATGAGATGTTTGCTCTGAGAGCGCTGATGGAGAAGCACGGAGAAGAAGGTGCATTGTGTGTTTGTGGAGGTACAAACACAGGACGGAGGACGGAGTGCCGAGGGAGGAATGGTGGGATTGCATGAGGAGTGAGACAAGTCTGTTAGAGAGGTGGAGGATATGCATGAGAGCTTTCTTGTTTTTCGACGGTGATGGACAGGCTGACAGATGAGGACAGACAGGCGTCTCCATGGACTGTGATGTTGGTGGATGACATTGTGATCTGTAGTGAGAGGAGGGAGCAGGTGGAGGTATGCGCTGCAGAGGTGGAGGTGTGTGCTGGGGAGAAGAGGAATGAAGGTCATTGGAAGTAAGACAGAATACATGTTTGTGACTGAAAGGAAGGCAGCAGGATCGATGAGGATGAAGGTAGTAGAGGTGGAGATGATGAAGGAGAAGTTGGGCTCAAATGTTCAGAGTGAAGGGGAGTGTGGAAAAGAGGCGGAAGAAGCGAGAGCAGGCAGGGTGGAGTGGGTGGAGAAGAGTGTGAGGAGTTATGTGTGAGAGAAGAGCAGCAGCAGGATTGAAGGGAAAGGTTTTCAAGATGGTGGTGATAGTTTAGAGACGGAGGTTCTGACCAGAAGACAGGAGGCAGAGCTGAAGATGTTCATCAGATGTTCTCTGGGAGTGAGGAGGAAGGACAGGATTAGAAAGGAGGACATCAGAGGGTCAGACCAGGTTAGACGTCCTGGAGACAAAGTCAGAGAGGACAGACTGAGATGGTTTGGACCCCTGATGAAGACGAGGGATAGTGGATCTACTGGTGGAAGGATGCTGGAGATGGAGCTGCCAGGCAGGAGAAGAAGGATAAACCAGAGAGGAGGTTTTTGGACACTTTTGTTTTAGTTTAGCTGAAGGCAGTTCTTGCAGAGAGAACTTTGTGAGGGAGGTTTTCCGAATGCAGCAGCAGGGGGAGGAAGAATAAAGATTACAGAAAACGGATATTTGTTTTGCTCAAAGAAGAAAAGTGTAATTTCCAGATATTCCGCTGAGGTGGGGAGTGGGATTGTGCCTGAGTGGCAGCTTACAGAGTGTCGAAGAAGTGGCGCGATGAAGATGAAGGAAGCGGCGTTGACTCTGTGCCAGCCCTGTCAAATCTTAGGACTCCTGGCGAAACCACATGAAAGAAAAGATCCTCTGTTGATTTCCACGTCATGCTTCATGTGGAGGATGTGATTAAAGAGAAGATGAAGGCTATGAGGAGGATTCATGAACCCGAAAGCAACGGAGTGTTTTTTTTTTTTTCCCTTTTTATTTTTTTTGCAAACTATATAGATTTTTTGTGATAACATCTGTAAAAAAAAAAAAAAAAAAAAAAGTATGGCATCCCATTTCCTGATAATGTATCTAGTACTCTAATCAGAATTATGTGTCCTCACAGCCTAAAGTCTTAAAAGCAGCTCCGGTTACCTGTAGCCAAATGAGAAGCAAAATAAAACGTCTTCATCGTCTAAACTCATTATCTTTCATTGAAATGATTCACAAAAGTCTCACCTTTAACTCATGTAACACAATTAAAACAAAACCAAATATATTTCCTCTAAAACATCTCCTCTACAATTATTGGTATCCTGTCTTATCCGCGCCCCTTTTGCTGCAGTTACAGCCCCCTGTAACCTGCAGATTGTTTGAATAATTGGAATTTTTCTTCTTTCTAAAGGGGTTATTCTGTAGGAGCATTAAGTCTCTGAAAGTAGAGGACACGGAACCACACACCTAGAAAGTCTTAAGAGAGTTTAAACCTCTGGCAAGGCTCAACAGCGCCCAAGGTAGAAATGATTGTGATCAGAAACCTCCATGGTTGAGGGACATACAGGATGTGACTCCTTCGGTCAGGACTAGGGTTTAACAAACCCCGACTCGGGGTTAAACAAAAACACGCAAATCTGTCCAGTCGTATTTGAGGTTATTGCTAAAGTCTACATAAAATGCCTTATCGTGCAGTGATAACGAAAAAATGATTATGACATCACAACATCTACCTGGGTATCGGAGAGATTTCAAATCCGCCAAAACTGAGTTTTTTTTATCTAACTTGGTCTGTAGAAACTGTCACAGACCTCAGAGTCTCTTTGGCGTTTGTAACTCTCGTATAAATCCCGCCGGTTCAGCTCCTCTTGGATCTATTGGATGATGTCCCCGAAGGTTCTGTTTTGGGCCCCATCACATGTTCTCCGTATGTACCTCTGGGTAAAATGTCATGCAGATTCATCCATCAAACTATAAGTTATGGTCAAAACACTACAATAGTAAGAATGGTTGAGAAAACCTTTTTGTGAGGTCATGACGTAACTCCAACGAAATGTAATCATCTCTCGGATATGGCAACGCCTTCCTCTGGATAAAATTTCACGCGTATCCCCCCCCGTAATCTTGCTAACACTCAGACAAACAAACCAACTAAGGGAACCCACCATAGACGAGGTAAACATCGTATTAAAGGGCTGCAGTGACAGAAACAGGAACTGAGTAAGACGTGATACGCGGAGAAGAAGAGGCCAATGGAAGCGAGACCAGGGGAGAAGGGGGCTTTTATCATGGGAGGAAACATCAACGCTATCATCCCCTATTTTCAGGATGTCCTCTGATGTGACAAAGCAGAAAGCCGGAGGAAAATATAAGATGGAAACCAAAGAAGAGAGGCGTCAAAAAGGCAATTTCACATCTGACGCATGTCGGCCAGAGTCTTTTCGAGAAACCCTGACTGTCAGTCAAAGTGTGATGTACTCTACTATGTGTCACAAAGTTTCCTCCATCTAAACGCCCCCAGGCACTCTGACTCAACTTCCACCATTAATGCATGAAGTCAAAACAGAGATTAAAATACGTGAGCGACGAGCTTCAGGTTTTTGTCAGAGTTCATCAATCCAACGATTGTTTCTGATGACCCTATAATAGGCACCGATATAAAACCTGACTGTTAGACATCACAGAAAACAAACTGCAAATGTTTTGAAGTCTACTAAGTGCTGAAACGATGAATCATTAAAGGGCCATTCCACCTACCTTACACAAAAAGCTCTGTAACATAATAAAGAGTATTACCAGGCGTGTGGAAACTGTTTTCATGGCAGATGATGAAACAACCCTGGTGATGTCATCACCCATCTAGGGTTGGTTCGGAGACTGATGTTAACTGTGTTCCTTGTAAAGTTGTTTTTACTGGAATCCCAGACGGGGGGGTTGCTGTGGTCATGCCGCTATTAACATCTGCAATGTGTGAGAGTTTCACGACGATTGGCTCCCATCCTGTTCGGGGACACGGTTGGGCTGGATAAGAGGGTCAGGAGGCACCACCCACGCCGCCGAGGACCTCGAGGACCCCCAACTGTCTGAGGCGCTTCCCTCAGCACTCACAGTTGACCCGCTGGCAGAACTGGATAATAAGCAGAACATTGGCACCGTGGCCAGAGGGATAATTTCAGAAAATTGCATGTAAATTACAGACTTTTCTACAGACCTGTCTAAGGAAGGGCAACTGGTGAACCATCACCAGGGTCACGGGAGCCTCTGTCTCATTGACGTTGGATAAATGACATGTTACCCGACGTGTGAAGTTTGGGGCATAACGGACCGTAAACCGCTGAATTACGACAATGTTGTGTTTTCTGGGGAGACGTCAACGTTCTCCGCCCTCTACCGTCCAGACCCCTCCACGAAAAAACTCACAATTCCGATAACTTTTAGTCCTTACGGTTTTTAAAATGTCGTTCACCCAATGTGAAGCCGACTGGGTGAAAATTCTAAGAGGAGATAAAAGGAGATAAAATACAACACCTGGAAATACCCCCCAAAAAAAGAACTTGAAAATCACATATTCAATTCAAAATGGCCGACTTCCTGTTTGGTTGACGTCTTTGCTCCCAGAGACTTTTTGATAGATCCTGAGGAGATAAACATGTTTACCAAATTTCAAACCTCTAGGTGAATTTTGGTCCAGTAGTTTTCATTCTAGGTGGCGCTGTGGAGCCATTTTACAATGCTGAATGCGGTCTCCTATGAGATCCATAAAATTCACCTCCGACTGAGGCTTTGATGAATTTTTGAGCATTTTTAAAAAAAAACAAAAAAGGCAAATTACTTTGGCAGAAAAAAGGAATTTTTGAAAAAAGGAACCGTTTCAATATGTTCCTCGCACAAAACTTTTACGTGGTCGGGCCCTAAAACTCTTCTCGTCTTTAATGAGTCCCCAGTGAACGTTGTTTAGATGAACAGTACGACCAAAGGGAGGAAGCCTGCATTTAATCAAAGAGACCCAAAGAAAGGCAGGCTTGATTGGTCTGAAGAATTGGAGAATTAAGATTCGGTTCCCTTGGGGGGCGGAGCAGAAGCTGCGAACACAGAACATGGACAAGCAAAGTTTTACCTCATAAAGTTGATGTGGTAGAGCGTGCTCACAAACAGCCACCTGTTTATACACCAGCAGCAGGAGAATCCTTCACAATAATGTGTCTGTCCGCCGCATGGATCATCAATAATCACTGCGACTTTAACTCTGGATCAGCGCACGTCACCTCCTGAGGGAAATCTCCGGCTCTCCGGCTCCGCCGCGTTCTTCCGCCCAGTCGTTAACGTCGTCTGCAGAGAACGTTCTGTTGGTTCAGCAGAGCTCCTTTAACCCGCCTGGTTCTCTAATACGGTTTAGAGGGAATAGAAGGACGACAAATAGGTTCTGGGGGGTTTTAATCAGTGAATTAAAAAGAGGATTAAAGTGAAGATTTCGGTGAAAGCCGGAGCTGCGATTGCCGACTGAAAGAAAACGCAGCTTACCGTGACGTGAAAAAGTATTGGACAACTGCAAAGCATCTCCACGAAAGTCCACTGCTACTTCCATGTTTGACCTCAGGTCAGATGTTCTTCTAATGGAATGCTGTGTTTGCTCGACTCCAGATGGAACCGGACCCTTGCCTTCCAAAAGATCAGATTTCCACCCATGAGTCCAGAAGCTCTGAAGACCCAGAAGCTCTGCAGATCTTCAAAGTGTGTTGTGGGTAATTTCAGACCAGCATTAATGTTCCTCTGGGTCAGCGGTGGCTTTCTCCCCACCGCACTTAGAACCGTGGAGACATGACCTCTGACCTTTATTCAGGTGAGAGAGGTCAGTACTTCAATGGATATTTTCTTTGGATCTTCTGTACCTTCCTGAATGACCCTTCATCGTGCCCGTGGAGGGATTTCGGAAGGTTATCAACTTCTTTGAGGGTCCTCTTTTCTTCCAAGTCATCTCCGTTTGTAGATAATGTGTCTCACTGTGGATCTTTGACGTTCCGGAACCTTAGAAAATAGCTTTGGAATGCTTCCCGGACTGATGGATTTCAGTCACCTTGGAGACTTTCCTCACTCAATCTGTTTTTATCAGGTTATTATCCGAGAGAGTTCAGGAATAAAATGAAGTATGTGTTTGAGAAGACTAAAATAGGACACTTTTCATCATCTAAAACTATATTATATGCTATAAATCTACTAAAAAAATAAATATCTACTGAATATTTTAAGTTCTCTTTGACTAAAATAAGACTAAAAGGACTTTTAGTCCTACTAGGCTTACTTGACTTGAAAAATCGGGATAATGTGACTAAATATGACCAAACTAATAAAGATGTTTGACACAGGAGTGAGACTAAATTAAAAATAGCTGAAGAGAGATCACTAAATCCTCTTCATCTTCTCCCGTTCTGCTTGGACTTTCCATCAAAGCACAAAGTTTTACCCCCAAAAAATTCCACTTTTGGATGAACTAGTAATCCCGTTAATCATCTCCCATCATCTAGAAGAGGAGACTGGAGACGTGGGTCTGATGGTCGGGTTATTTCTGAGAAGTATTACACAGAAAAGTCCAAAAGTAGAAAATAAGCCGAGAGAGAGAGAAAAATCTTTTTTGACACGAGGAAGACAGGATGAAGCTTCTAGACAGCTTGAATGATGTCAGCAGCTGGTGCTGCCTTCAAGGAGCGATGAGACACACATGTATGCAAAGAGAGAGGGAGGGAGAGAGAGGGAGGAGAGAGAGAGTGAGGGAGGAGAGAGAGAGAGAGAGGGGGAGGGAGGAGAGAAGGAAGCTGAAGAGCGAGAAGCAGTGCGTCTCCCACAGATGTCAGATCGGATCGGAGCGACTCCACCGGGAACACAGACCAAGGTAAAACTCCTTTTTCCGCACTTTAATATCTGTGAAATACTCTTACGGTTTTTTCTGCAGCCACTGATTGACACACTGAGCCGTCTACAAACATTCACATTTTAGATTTAAGAGTTGAACTCATATGAATGAATATGGATCCAGAAACAAAACAGTATTTCTCTTTGTTTCAATATGAAAAAATAATGTTTTCACCTAAATAAGTGTCTTTTTTTTATTTTTATTATCATACTGCAGAACACACATGTATTAATTTGCATTGATTCCAAAGAGTTGATTCAGTGTGGAAGCAGAGAATCGCATTAACGTCTGCCTTAAGAGGGTAAAGTTGAGTTCTTGGAGATTTGTTGGACTGCACTGAGTCGTAGAAATAGAATAAAAAGAATGATAACCATCTCTTCCACTGAAGCGTTTGTGTCTCACATCCGCTCCTGTTGTGTTTAAACACAGCTGAAAGACGCTAATTCATCCCTGCCTCTCTCTTTCCCCCAGATTTTGGGACGAGTTACTCGTGCGTAAAACTCTCGCCAGAATCGGCAAAAGGGTGCCGGAATCACGGATTCTCCGGGAAACGGGCAGCCTTTCAAAACGCTTTTTTAAATCTGCAGGCAGGAGAGAGATGCGAGAGGAAGAGGAGGAGGAGTGCAAGATGGAATCTTTACTTAGACCTCGTTAAGGAGAACCCAAATGGAGATAAAGTGCGTGATGCGGCGCATTGGAGGCATGGACCCCCCCCGTCTCCAGAGCTAACCCGACTGGATGTACGACCCTCTTAGACTCCTCTGTAGATGTTCACACAGTAAGTAAGTGGCTGGGAAGACTTTTTCCTGGACAGCATTGGGAAGAAGCAGGATAATCCCGCCTGGTTTTAGGATTAATGACTAAATACTGTAAGATAAGAGTAGATATTTTCCACACAATGCTCAGAGGCGTTTAGTTTCCTCTCAGTCATGGAGAACGTGTCCCTCGCTGGCGGTCCACCGCCGGTCTGCAACGACTCTGTGGACTTCTACTCCCTCTCTTTGGGGAACCGCACCGACCTGAACTGCACTACTCCCCCAGAGTTCTACTTCTACGCTGACCTCTACGTCATTTTGCCGGTCATCTACTCCGTGATCTGTGCAGTGGGGCTGACGGGAAACACAGCCGTCATCTACGTGATCCTCAAAGCCCCCAAGATGAAAACGGTCACCAATATGTTCATCCTCAACTTGGCCATCGCTGACGACTTGTTCACGCTGGTGTTGCCCATCAACATAGCCGAACACTTGCTGCACTACTGGCCCTTCGGCGAGGTCCTGTGCAAAGTCATCCTCAGCATAGACCACTATAACATCTTCTCCAGCATCTATTTCCTTACAGTCATGAGCATTGACCGCTACCTGGTGGTTTTGTCCACGGTGAGGTCCAAACGGATGCCTTACCGCACCTACCGCGCCGCCAAAATCATCTCATTGTGTGTGTGGATCCTCGTCATCCTCATCGTCATGCCTTTCACCGTGTTCGCCGGTGTCTACATCGACCCCGGCGACGATAGGAAGAGCTGTGTGCTCAGCTTTCCCAGCCCGGAAAGCTTGTGGTTCAAAGCCAGCAGGATCTACACGCTCATCCTCGGCTTCGCCATCCCGGTCTCGACCATCTGCATCTTATACATCATGATGCTCTACAAGCTGAGGAACATGCGGCTCAACAGTAACGCCAAAGCGCTGGACAAGGCCAAGAAGAAGGTCACCATCATGGTGTTTATCGTCTTGGCCGTGTGCTTGTTCTGCTGGACGCCGTTCCACCTCAGCACCATCGTGGCTCTGACCACGGACCTGAGGACCACGCCGCTGTTGATCGGGATCTCCTACTTCATAACCAGCCTTAGCTACGCCAACTCCTGCCTCAACCCCTTCCTCTATGCCTTCCTGGACGACAGCTTCAGGAAGGCCTTCAAGAAGATGTTGGAATGTAGACCTGCCTGAATGTACAGTAGTCCGAAAGCCGCCACAGCAGAGGTCTTCAGAAAGACTCAAACTCAAAGCTGAGATCTGATTATTCAGAGTTACTTAAGTGTTGGTTTGCTTAAAGCTGCACTAGGCAATTCAACGCGTCATTTTGCACAATGTCACACCAGTTAGCTTTATATGTTCATCCTTCAAATCTGTAAAATACTTAAAGGTATGCCTGTAAACTACACACAATGCTCTTAACGTCATCTAAAACGTGTCTTTAAATGACCAAAAATAAAGACTTTCCGTGAGCAGGGTGGTGAGCGGACTAATGGCCGCTCACCACCCTGCTCACGGAAAGTTTCCCAGTGCACTAAGAAATTCGGGAGCTTCACAGTAAAATGTTGTTGCATATATTTTCTTAACCAGTAGAAATAGAAGGGAATCAAGAGTAAACTTAAAATGATGCAGTTGAACCCATCCTGAATAATCCGAGTCATCCCCACTGGGGATATTTAGCTGATCGTTTTTGCGTTGTCGGCAGGATTCAAACCTGCGTGGGACCACCCCAATGGATTTCTAGTCCATCGCCTTAACCACTGGGCCAGGACAACTGATGCATGTTCTTCCTGCCTTGGTTCCCTCTGGGTCCTCCCGCAGTCCTAAAACTTAAATAGAAATATTGATGACTCTAATTTGTCCCTGAACAAAAAAAAAGGGGTAACAGGGAGCGAAATGACGAATGCGTTAGTGACACGCTTTTCAACTTGATAGCGTTACTGTAGCCTCTAATGCTATGCTCACAGCAAACGCAGTGTTAAGACTTCCCATGGTGTAAATGTTGTAGTCAATGCAAAGTCGTTTGTGTTGAAATAGCAGTAGAACAGTTGTTCCTATGAATCAAAGTTGGACAAAATTGGACCGTCTGCTGAGGAATGCCCAAAAACGTTTGGAGATAAATCTCACCTAGTGGCGTAAATATATAACTGACCTTTCCGAAAATGAATGCAGTTCTTCTTCAACCCTAAGGATTCTGTGGTTGTAAAATTTGAAAATGATACATGAAACAGTTTTTGAGTAACAGCGTTATAACGAAGCAGTGGCTTTTTTTTCTTCAATGTTTTGCCGTTTTTTTGGCTCAACTAAACTCCATTCATGCAATCAATGAAAGTAAAGAGAGCGCCACAAAGGTTGGCGGGTGCAAGAGCAAAACTGGGATTAATACAAATTAGCCCAGAGCTACAGCTCTCTTCATAATTCAGTTCTCAGAGATATGTCTAAGGTTATTAGCTTAGCGGCTAATAACCATGACGTCAAAATCAATTCAGGATGTCAGGACAGCTGAAGGGTTGGACTCCGGTGGTATGAATCATTTCCTATCAGTTTCTGGTTGTTTTTTAATGCGTCCGGGAAAGGGGGCATTAAGGGGGCATTAAGGGGGCATTACTCTTGTTAGTCCTTGCGTACATGAGGGAAATCATCCATTCACATCTCTAAAACCACGGGACACAATTCATTGAAATATCATAGAAACTTCATACATTCCCTCTAGGTTGACACCTTCTAGTTACTTTACTAAACTACACCAACACCGTCATCCTATTCAGCAAGGGCATATCCCTGAAAGGCCCCCTATCCGCTGCGTTGTACAAGCGATCACCCTGACTGAACTCCTCAAATCAAATGTGGTTCATTAATAATCTCAAACAGCCAATATTGACTCAACCGAACTATTTCTCCAGAAAGATTTCCCTCGTGTGAATTCATATGAGCTCAATTTGGGCACAATCGGACTTAAAGTTGGGAAGTAATGGTCAAAAAAACATATTTTTTGCAAAGACAAGCCCCCCCAAGTGTTTAGATTATGAGCAATTACCAAAAAAATATGAGAAATAAATGTTAGATATCCTTGAGGCGGTTCAGGTGAGGTAAATCTAGACTAAATCAGTGCAAAGGTTGGGAAGTTATGTCAAAAAACTGTATTTTTCATCAAAATAACTCCCCCTAGTGGATAAATTTTTTTATCATTACATTAAAATAGGACATACACAGGATCGAGCTCCTAAGGTTGATTCTTGTGCACTAAATTTGGAGTAAATCGGATCAACTGTTGAGTAATGGGTGCCCAAAAACTGGGATTTTAATAAATATCAAAATCAATCCAGTTCTTCCTTGCACTATGGAGGTAAAAATTTGAACAATGATGATTCCATAAAATCTTCTGGGATATAATAAGCTTATTTTTATATTCCAGGTACATCAGAACTTTGAGGAATTTACGGTCAGTTTGCTCACCTATTTAAGAGGTCAGAGGTCAATCCAAACCCAGTAGCGGGGGCATATCTAGGGGACATATCTAGTTTATGTTTTGGAACCTGTTTTGCTTTTAAAAATGCAGATACTTTCTACCGGCATTGATTGAGGAGATAATAACTGCGTTTGAATTTTTGCGTGAACTCTTCTTAATAATAATAATACATTTAATTTATAATGCACTTTACATTTGGATCAAATCTCAAAGTGGATTCTAAGGTAAGCCAAAGTGACGGGGGGTGGGACAACAGTCTCTGTCCAGGCAATTCATTCAAGTCCTCACTTCCTGTTCAGGGGCAGGATGGCGGTCAGCAGAAGCGTTTTTCAACTTTTACAGAATTTGCCTAGTGCAGCTTTTTATGACTGCGGGAGCTCAGAGGATATAACAAGCTGAAAGAAACGAATAACATCCCTTCCAATTTACTTTTCCATCTGAAGTCTGAAAATACGGCCAGAATTTCCTTCCGTGGCAGAAAAAAAGAAAAATCCAATTACGAGGAAGAGATGACCCGCTCTAAGCCGAGAGGACGGAAGGGACGCCTCAGCGGGCCGGAGCATCTGCTGCGCGGAGAATATACTGCCCAACACTGATTTGCATGCTGTCAATCAAACTATCATCGTGAGATCAGTCGGGGTTGGGGGTTAAGGAGATGCATGCTGGGGGATTACAGGTGTTCGGTGACTCATTTCATTAAAAATGGCGATGACTTGTTGATGTATGCAAACACTTCAAATGTGGCCACATGAAGCAGATAGTTCCATGTTTGGCTTCCAGCTGCAGCAGATTGAACGTATCAACGGACGAAGGATGATATTTTCCCAGAACCTTTAGGGAAATGGACTTCTCCCCATCACTGGCACCAATACTTTATGCCTGTTTAAAGACAGGCTCGGGACAGGAGGGCTATGTAAAAGATCATTTGTGTTCCACGTCATGTCTTGATTCTTTCGTGAGCTTCTGCTGCCCCCTGTTGGCGTCAGGGCGGTATTACAGGTACCTGACTGTCGCTCTCATCCTCTGTGACGTTTTCGAACATGTGTAATTTTTATCTCTCATTTCAGATATTTGTGATCACCTGGTGTCTTGTTGGGAATGTGCACCGATCAGCCATAACATTAAAACCACCGCTCTAATATTTTGTATGCCCCCTTTCACTCCCCCACACCAGAACAGCTCTGTGATGTCACTGCGATGTCACTCTGATGTCATCGTGTGTTCTGACACCTGGCATGGACCCTTTCAGCAGTTTGCGCTGCAACAGCTCTTCTGTGTATATTGTTTTATTTAATAATAAATAAATTTAAAATATGTTTTATTTAAAACAATATACGATAGAAATTTTTAAAAATTGTAAAATATCTTAAAGATTGCACAGTACAGTAAGTATATTTAAGAATGTAAGACTGTAAGAATTTTACAGTCAGAACGCAAACGTTTAATAAGATTAATGGGAAAAAAAACACCATAACGTCAAACGAAAAGTCATTCCTCTTAAAGTGTTATTCCATCTTAATAACAGATTTTTCTAGAATGTACATTTAAAATTTACTGTAAAAAGAACAATTACATTTTAACCATCCAGCTATTACATTACATTACATTTTACGTTGAAACTGCTTAAACTTCATTGTGTCAAGAGTAGAAGTAATTACTTTTAATCGCCAACGATTGTCTTTTACAGTGTGTAATATTTGTCTTAAAATGCTGCTAATATACTCTAATATAGATAATATGCTATATTAGCATATGCTAATATGTGTATATGCTAATATAGTAATCTCAGATTTGTGCGCCGATAATAAACAAATAATTATTTACTGGTTTACATTCAAGGCAATTGAAGGTAAATTTAAATGTAAGAAATTTCTTCAACTACTAACCTAAATCCAATTCAGCATTTCTGAGTCCAACACATTAATTAACGTTGTAAATAATGAATTGCTTAAAAAGTTACTTTAACTAGTAACACTCTTACTTAAGTTAAATTTCAGACTTTTTACAGAGTTTTCCACAGTACTGATTGTTGAAATACTGTTGATTTTAAGTTTAAAAGAAAGTCAGACTTTATTGTAATCTATAGATATTTTAGGTTCTGTCCTTTTAAGCTTTGAACAGGTTGTCTTTTTTTTTTTTTAGTGCTAATTTACCGTTCTAGCATCGTCACTGTATTTTTACCGCAAAATTTTGGAAACCAGAGCTGCCACTATTTTACCGTAAATTATAAGGTGTTTTTTTTTTTACAGTGTAATTCATTCTCATTTTAAACTATATTTGATTAGTTTTAGGAAGGTGCTCAAAGAATTACATTTTCATTCAAAAGTAGATTTTTGTTTTCATGTTACAAACATGAATTAAGAATAAGTGATAATTAAGTTTTATGACCCTTTAATGTCCAGACCAAGAAAAAAACAAATGGCAAAACTATTTCTTTGTATATTTTATTTATTTGGGCCGTTTATTAATAAAATCTTAGGCACTCTAAATTCACATTAAAATAGCAAATCGATTAATTACGTTTTCAAACTGTAAAAAACAACAACATACTAATATGAAATTATTCCAGGTTTCCATGAAAATGGCAGCAAGGAATTTTTTTTAGCAGGAATTTTGTATTTCACGGTAAATTTGAAGTTGTTTAGCCGACTCTTACAACCTTTACTGAAAAGTGACGACTCAACAGTTTGGAAAAGAATCTTCTTCTTCTTGGTCTTTTAGCTGTTTCCTTCCTAGGTCGCTACAGCGGGTCATCTGGTTCCGTCCAAAGGTCGGTGACCTGCTGGCTATCAGTTCCAGTGTTGCTATTTATTAACCCGGGCCTCAACTGATCCGGTTTGGAATCAGTTTCCTGGATTTCCTGACGCATCCCACCCCGTTATCAGTACTTGGAACCGGCACTCGAATTATTTGACCCAATTTGACTTTGTTTTGGTTGTTTGAGGTCACATTCTGTTCAGTAGGTCCAAACAGGCTTTTGAAATATTCACTTCAAAAGTCTATTTTTTTCATTTCCATTTTTTTATTTTTTATTCTTTGTTATTTATTTTTTTCTCTCTTTACATTAAGTGTCTCTGCTCAGCTCCGGCGTCTCCAGCAGGCTCAATGGAGTGGCTCCCATTCTTTGAAAAACAAATAGTCACTAATAATGAGCTGAAACAAACAGTTGAGCGGGACATCAAAGGGTTAATTCAGTTAAATGTATGTGAGCTGGAAAAACTCATGTTGAGTCTCTGAGATGCCTTCAAGAACCTGTGATTTAACAGGATTTTCTGATGCATTGCATCTGAAAATGTCTCACACCAAGTGCAATGAGATATTTTAACTGGAAATTTGACAATTTTCCGTCTTCGTTTTGGAGTTTTTGCGGTGGATTTGTCCCTTCCAAACACGGATAACGCAGAAATGGGATTAGAATATCGTTCTCCACTGATCAGGTGCAAATCACGTTCAGAGGCACAGAACTGCAAATCAAAAGACACATTTTAAAAACTATTACAAAGATAGAGCAGAAAGAAAGTGCTGATAAATGCATGTAAGGCGTGTTTTAACCAGACCTCGGGTTCTGGAGTGGTTTCGACCCAAACTGATCCTCATCAACCTCACTCACACTTCTACGTTAGTGCATCTTTCCTGCTTCAGGCCAAAATGTTCCCATTTTGCTCTTCAGGTCACACCCATTGACAGTTGAGTAAATTAATGAGACTTCATCAAGTCAATTTACAATCTTTTTACTTTTCTTTCTAGAACGTCAGATCGCAAGGAAAGTTATCTTTCTGAGAGAGAGCAGGCGTAAAATCTGCAGCCATCTCCGGCTGGTTATAATGTTATGGTTGATTGGTAAATATTGTGTACATCTGGATTAAGAGGAATAACCGAATAACCTGTTTGCAGCATCTCTGTATAAAGAAACATGATATGTATGTCAATAAAATGATAAACAACAAAAAAAACATTTTTTTTTTTTTTGTTGTTGAAGTTTTCAGTTTGATTTCAAGTCGATCCAAACGGTTCTGAAATGACTTAAACTCCCTGATCTGGGTTTGTCGGACATTTTCATGCAACCTTAACGTCATGCCAGGAGATGAAGAAATCTTTTGAAGTCTAGACTTTAACGATAATCAATATATTAATTTTGTTTTTCGTTCATTTGTGACACTTTTATCAAAATGAACAACAGAACTCATAAAACCCAACTTACAGCGCCCGTCCAGAATTATTGTCAGGGGCATAATGAGATGCAAAAAAACTATCTTTATTGTCAACAACGGTTGGTTAGCATATTTGAAAAAGAAAGCAAATGTCAGGAGGAGAGAAAAAGTCCAATGAAGCAGAAGAGATGGGATGAAATTAAAAAAAAGAAATAAAAGGTGGAGGGAAGACGACGAAATGTGTATTTAAGATAATAAAAACAAGAATACTACTAATACTACAAATAATAAAATAAACAATAAAAAATAATATTAAGAAATTACCGAAAATAAATTGCTTTATAAATTGATGGTAAAATTTTATTGATATTAAATAAAAATTGATAAAAAATAAATAAAAGGAACAATGAAAAATAATGAAGTGAGGGATACAATAATTTAATAAAACCAAGTCAATATTTAGTGTTTTTCCAATTATAAAACAATATGAAACACTACATTACTAAATTCAATATAATAGAATATAATAATTCTTTTTATGGTTGAGGGTTAAGACAAATAAACTATTGAAAACCAACTTTCAAGAAAAGTCCATTTGGCGGATAATACTTGAAACTTTTACCCAGGTAATGTTGTAATATGTAAATGTTTAAAAAGCACGCAGGACTATTTTTATTTCACTAAGTTTTTTCCTTCTTTTCTGAATCAATACCACAGTTTGACCACTAGGTGGGACTGTTTACTGCTTTTTTTTAATTTCCCTTCATTCAACCAGCGGATTTGCAGGGAGAACGGACAATCCATTAATAATAATAATAATAATACATTTCATTTCACTTCTCATTAAATATGAAGAGAAATTAAATGACACGTTAAATAACTTAATGAAATTCACGAAAAGCTGGATTCAGCCTGATGCCGTCGTTTCATTTTCTTAGACTTCTCTCATTTCCTGGAGTCTCTAGCCTCTGCTGTTGCACAAACCTAGCTGTGCGGCGTTCAGTGGATACCGGAGTTTTTGAAACGGTGAGTTGGACATTTACTCTGAATCGTTTAAAATCCTGCTTTTAACTTGCCTCGTGTTTGATTGACAATCACAATATGAGACATTTGTGAAATCCGTAACCGTCGGAACAAAACAAATACAAACAAACAGTATTTGACCTTATTAAGGATCATTTTTCATTATTGAACCCCTGGTCTGTTTCAATGTGTGGACCTGGAGAACCACTAGAAGAGCGGCCGAACACTGTAGAAGCGAAAAGATCTTTATCAGGTCAAATACTGGGAGCATTGGTCGGAAGATATTTACACAAACAAACAAACAAACAAACACGGTAACCATGTGCAAAACATTTCCATAAATGTTCGTAAAAAACAGATATGCCATTTTCAACTGCACATTTAATTTAGTTTAATTGTATATAATGCTATTCTGTGATATGCTCTTTGCTGCTGTAACGCTGCGTTGTGGTACTAGTAATAATAATGTATTATTATTATTATTATTATTATAGTAAAGGTTTATCTTATCTTAATCTGTTGACTCTACAAGGACACTGCATAAAATGACGGTGAATTAAAGTCAGTGCTTTTATTTGAACTGGAAAACAAAAATGTTTTGACCAATATTCACCGTATTTTTTAGCATCTTGTTATTGTCAAAAACGACAGTATGCTACGGCTAAATGTTTAAAGCTTTTTTTTTTACAAACCCACAGTGAAAGTCACATTCATTTCAACCAGGTTAATTTTTTTTAAATTTTTTAGACTTTATTGACAAATAAAGAGAAAAACGGTCAAGGCTTGATTCAGTGTATATAATAAAACTAAATGACAGCGAATAAAGTAAGAACAAAAACAAATAAAGTGCACTGTAAATGAAGTTGGTCACCTAAGGCTTTAGTTTTTACAGCTTTAAATTTTAGTAGCAAATGTACAGCAGTTAAATAAAATCTTAAGAGACACTTTTCTAACTGTCCGTCACAAAAAAAAAGAAAAAAGGATTTGGGTAAAACCAACTCTTTCCTCCAATCTATATGGTTCTGTTAAGCACTTCTGTGGGGTTTTGCCCAGCCCCAAAATGCTGACGCATACCATGTAGAGCTGGTGCCAAATATATTTACTACTCCACCCAACACACGAGGAAATACCCGGAACAGAAATACGGGCGGTAACTCACAACACACTGGGAGGGGTTGGGAAGGGTTGGGCCGCGTTACGGCACGAGGATCATCATGCAACAAACTTTCACAGAAGGAAGGGAAGGACAGACATAATGAGACACAGCTGGAGGGGAAACACAGGTGAGCGTGATGACCAATCACAAGACAGACACTGAGGCGTGACACAATCTGGATTCAGTGAGCGGAACTTCTGAGCCGCTTGATCTTAAAGGTTGAACTTAAGGAATGAAAATCTAAGGACATGGAATCTTCCTGATTCATCGTTACATTTTTTCTAATCTGATGTGATTATTTTTTCTTCTTCTTCCAAACGAAATCAAACAAGTTTCTCGTCAACCTTTTGTGCATAAATCTTTTGAGACATCGGGATCTGAGCCGACATGAACAAGACTAGATCCGCTATGGAGAGTAAGACTAGAAGGTTAAGTCTCTTTGAATCCAAAAGATTAAATCTCTGCTTTAGTCAAAGCATTAGTGGATTAAACCTTTTCTCTCTGATCTCTGAACTCTGATCTCTACAAATAGTAACCCTAAGGTATTTCATATTTGGATTTTTACTGGGATTCCAGATATATTAGGTTCATTCCCGGTCTTGATGTGAAGCAGTTACGATTTAGAGGGATGAAGTTTAAGACCAGAAGCTGCTGAGGATGTATGGAACAATCTAACAGCTGCGTCAATTTGAGATCTGTCCCGTTGAAAACAAGGTTGTATCGTCGGCAAGTTGCTTTCAGAGAGACAAACCTTCCAGATTTTCCCTTTAGGCCACTTTCTTTAATGTAATTTGGATTGGAAGTAAGAATAAAAAAAAAAAAAGGGGGGAGCTGGGACGACCCTGACTTATTCCACGTTCCATTCTGAATCTCTTTGTAGTTGCATAGGGCTTTTTACCTAAAGCATATAAGGTTTAAACCTAAAACTGATGTTCTGTAGAACCGGATGCCTTGCGGAAGTCTAAAAGAAGAATGAATCTATCGTCTAATATCCAATCTGAATAGTCCCACACATCCAGGAATGAGTCTTATGTCGCCGGTTACATGTACATCTACCCCACATGAATCCTTTTTGGGATTCGTCAATGACGTCATTTGGGACTCTCCATTTATTGGCTAGGAAAAGATGTGGGAGTAAATCATCCAGCGGGAAGACATCTTTCTGCGGCTTCGGGACTAGAGTCGTTAAGTTCTTGGCGTAGATGAAGGAGGGAGTTCCTCGTGAATTTACGCTTTCATCGAAAACATTCGGCAGAAAAGGAGAGTAAGATCGCTCCTCTGAAAATGTTTTTATAAAATTCAGAGGTTGATCCATCTGCTCCTGGGTTATTTGTTTAATGAGAAGAGTAAGAGCGATACGTGTGGACGCATGAGGAAGAGCTCTGAGAAGGTGTAAACATTCCCTGGTTTTTTGCCTCTTTTCATTTTCAAGATAGCGTCCTCCCCCTGAGTTTTGACCTCGCGTTCAATCCCAGATGTTTGTCCGATGCTCCAGTCCAGCCGGCGCACACACAATGACTTTCAGCCGATTACTCTGGCTGTCTGCGTCACTTCTGGTAAAGATCTTCCCTCAGCCTAAACCTGCCAAACTAGTTCGAGCAGAGATGCAAGTCACTCAGACCATGACGCAGCTTCCTAACGTCTTCTTACCCTTTGCAGCTGGTTCTGTGTGGAAATGCTAATGCGTGTTCCGAAGAGGCGTATGAGATTGACGGAAAATGCTGTCCGAACTGTGACCCTGGTAAGACCCTATTGAAAATTCACCATCACCAGAAAACTCTGCTTTTTTTTTTTTTGGTCCTTGTTGCCGTTGACATAAAAGCTGCCAGGTGGATTTGGCGGAGATTTGCATGTTGCAGGGAGGAATCTGTTCATTTCCTGTCTCTTCTTATTTACGTCTTTTACTTCTTTTACTATCGAAACGTTGAGGATTGTTTGCACAACAGATTTTGGTGAAACCTGTTAAGAGGGATTTGAGCACGTAGCAAAGAGTAATCCCTAACATTTGGTATTGGATGTCAGAATAATTTGTTAACATCACATCTTGTTAAAAAAAACAGTAGACAGCAAAACAGTAGAAAGTTTTCCTTCAGTTTAGATGTGATCTTGTTAAAAACAGTAGAATGTTTTCCTTCAGTCTAGAAATGATCTTGTTAAAAACAATAGAAAGTTTTCCTCCACTCTATGAATGATCTTGTTAAAAACAGTAGAAAGTTTTCCTCCACTCTATGAATGACCTTGTTAAAAACAGTAGAAAGTTTTCCTCCACTCTATGAATGACCTTGTTAAAAACAGTAGAAAGTTTTCCTCCACTCTATGAATGACCTTGTTAAAAACAGTAGAAAGTTTTCCTCCACCCTATGAATGACCTTGTTAAAAACAGTAGAAAGTTTTCCTCCACCCTATGAATGACCTTGTTAAAAACAGTAGAAAGTTTTCCTCCACTCTATGAATGACCTTGTTAAAAACAGTAGAAAGTTTTCCTCCACTCTATGAATGACCTTGTTAAAAACAGTAGAAAGTTTTCCTCCACTCTATGAATGACCTTGTTAAAAACAGTAGAAAGTTTTCCTCCACTCTATGAATGACCTTGTTAAAAACAGTAGAAAGTTTTCCTCCACTCTATGAATGACCTTGTTAAAACAGTAGAAAGTTTTCCTCCACCCTATGAATGACCTTGTTAAAAACAGTAGAAAGTTTTCCTCCACCCTATGAATGACCTTGTTAAAAACAGTAGAAAGTTTTCCTCCACTCTATGAATGACCTTGTAAAAAACAGTAGAAAGTTTTCCTCCACTCTATGAATGACCTTGTTAAAAACAGTAGAAAGTTTTCCTCCACTCTATGAATGACCTTGTTAAAAACAGTAGAAAGTTTTCCTCCACTCTATGAATGACCTTGTTAAAAACAGTAGAAAGTTTTCCTCCACTCTATGAATGACCTTGTTAAAAACAGTAGAGAGTTTTCCTCCACCCTATTAATGACCTTGTTAAAAACAGTAGAAAGTTTTCCTCCACCCTATGAATGACCTTGTTAAAAACAGTAGAAAGTTTTCCTCCACTCTATGAATGACCTTGTTAAAAACAGTAGAAAGTTTTCCTCCACTCTATGAATGACCTTGTTAAAAACAGTAGAAAGTTTTCCTCCACTCTATGAATGACCTTGTTAAAAACAGTAGAAAGTTTTCCTCCACTCTATGAATGACCTTGTTAAAAACAGTAGAGAGTTTTCCTCCACCCTATTAATGACCTTGTTAAAAACAGTAGAAAGTTTTCCTCCACCCTATGAATGACCTTGTTAAAAACAGTAGAAAGTTTTCCTCCACTCTATGAATGACCTTGTTAAAAACAGTAGAAAGTTTTCCTCCACTCTATGAATGACCTTGTTAAAAACAGTAGAAAGTTTTCCTCCACTCTATGAATGACCTTGTTAAAAACAGTAGAAAGTTTTCCTCCACTCTATGAATGATCTTGTTAAAAACAGTAGAAAGTTTTCCTCCACTCTATGAATGACCTTGTTAAAAACAGTAGAAAGTTTTCCTCCACTCTATGAATGATCTTGTTAAAAACAGTAGAAAGTTTTCCTCCACTCTATGAATGACCTTGTTAAAAACAGTAGAAAGTTTTCCTCCACTCTATGAATGACCTTGTTAAAAACAGTAGAAAGTTTTCCTCCACTCTATGAATGATCTTGTTAAAAACTGTAGAAAGTTTTCCTCCACTCTATGAATGACCTTGTTAAAAACAGTAGAAAGTTTTCCTCCACTCTATGAATGATCTTGTTAAAAACAGTAGAAAGTTTTCCTCCACTCTATGAATGTATCCTCTGAAGCACTTTATTCCGACACTTCCACTTCTGTTTATATTCTATTTTCTTTTTCTCACTTACTGTACATTTTGTACTTGTAATTTTGAGCAATATAAATAACACATCAGTCAAAGTCCTTATTTTAAGGACTTTGACTGCAGGATAATAAAAAAAGGATAATAAAATAATAAAACAACCTTCAACATGTAATTTAAAGCGGCCTAACTCGCAGCTTTTGCTTTCCTCTGTTTTTAAACATAGTTTCATGTAGAATAATTAAATGTTAAGAAATTCATCAGTTGTTTTTCTCTACAACAGGCAGTCGAGTGAAAAAGGACTGCACCGAGTCTGCCGGCACTTCCTGTCAGCTGTGCGCAGAGATGACCTTCGTGAACCAGAGGAATGGGCGGAAGAATTGTTTTCCATGCTCAAACTGCGACGCAGGCAAATTCCACGGAAACTTCTGCTTTAAAAGTGCTCCGCTCATATTAAGTGTTTTAAATCCAGAGAAAAGGAACTCCGAAGAAAATTTATGTGTGTGTGTGTGTGTGTGTGTGCGTGTGTGTGTGTGTGTGTGTAACCTTTCGACAGATTCTGGATTAAAAGTGAACACACCATGCACAGCGACATCCGACACCGCGTGTGGACCGCTGGTGGGATTCTTCTGTTCCGACTCCGACCCCGACGGCTGTAAGGCAGCGCAGGAGCACAAACGCTGCTCGCCGGGAGAATACACCAGAGGCAGAGGTTGGTTTTCCTGAAATGTCCGATAAGATAAACCTTCATTAGTAGACGTTTGCGGTGTTGAAGTGGCGCAGAGAAATCGAACGGAGGGTTAAGGAGTTGTATCCCAAAAATCTTTTTTTTAAAAAAAGCCATGATTTAAAAAAACTCCCCCTTGTAAGTAAAATCTGAAATATTAGAGTAAAACTTTATAGACGATTCATATTCACCAAATTTGAACTAAAACAAGGAACGGTTAGGAAGTCATGGCCTGAAAACTTTTGGAAATTAAGCGCCCCCAAGTTGCAGAAATATGCAACCAACCTTCCCCGAAATCAATCCAGTTCTTCCTCGCACTAAGGTCTGTTTCCCCGGGATAAAATGGAACTTTTGCGAGTGAAAAGATACAGACTGAAACCTTTTATGTTTTTTTAAATTATTTTTTTCATTAAAAGTCGATTTAAAATTCTGTATTGACTGAATCCATTGATCCATTATTTGCTGTTGAACTTGAACTCCAAGTACGTTGTAACAGTTTTTATTTCTTTTAAAATACCATAATTCTCGGTTAAATTTTAAAAATGACTATTATTATAAATAAATCCTGCATAATTGAAAAAAAAAAAACCCCACATTAAGTGATTATCTTTCACAAACATGGCAACAACTCAAATGTTGGTAAGAGCGCTCTTTTGTGTTTTCGCTGATTCATTTCTTACCTGACAACAGACCCCAAATAAGAAAACATCGGTGAATCTAACCGTACGGACGTTATGTACCGTATGGTTGACACATGCATCAAGTAGAGTATAATTTATTTTTGTTAAGACACATGTTTAGATTCAACGAAACAAAAAAAACAGCAATAAAATACATTTTTTACAAAATGATCTAACACGGTGAATAACCGAAAAAGGAACGAGCTGAAACCCGAGGCTTATTTTTCGCCTGTCCTTGTGTTTGCAAAGGTACGCCGGAGAAAGACACCGAGTGCTCGGGCTGCGAGGCTGGAACATTCTCAAACGGAACTTCCTGTCAGCCACACACAAAGTAGGCAAAGCTTTCACGCCAGACAGGAATTCTTACAACGGTAATGTGTTCAGGACACGTTCCTGTAAAAAGTAGGCTTTCTCATTCCAGTTGTGAGGAGCTGCACCGTCGGATGTTAAAGCGTGGAACTGCTTCGGAGGACGCCGCATGTGGAGAAGTGGAACGAACGTCAGCCAAGGCCATCATGGGGATTGTGGTCTTCTTCGTATTTATAGCCGTTTCAACAATTGCATATCTGAAAATGACAAACGACTCTTGCCGAAGTAGTATCATTTGATAGATGGTAATATCCGTCTCCTCATTGATGGTGTGTACAAACGGTGCACCAGTGGTACGTTTATACTCCCTTCACTCTTATCATACGCTCTAAACGCTCCTACGACTTTATTGGGCTCTTTTTTTTTTCTCTTCAAATGAATTACAGTCATTCATTTTCTTGTTCCCGTAAAAAAGAAGAAGAAGAAGAAGAAGAAGAAGAGGAGGAAAACGGGTCGGGGATTTTTTTTTTTTTTTAACCCCATCAGAAGATGGGCTGATGACTTTGGATTCTTTTTTGAAACGTTCTTCCGTTCAATTCCGAGCCCTGTGGTATTTGTACACAAGTACAACGTGTTTGTACTCAAGTTTTCCGATGGGATGTGTTTTTTTTTTTTTTTTACACTCGTGAAGAAAAAGAACAAACTGGATGCAAACCCCTGGATCATGCTTGACCCGTTTGCACTAAGAGATTTGATCCAAGTGTGAAATGCGATATAAATTAAATGTATTATTCATTATTATTATTGTTATTATTATTGTTTGTAGTCCAGACCAAAATGCACAGAACCTGAAGTCAAATCAGGAAGAACGACTTGCTGAGAAAGGATTGCCTGTGAACGTTGGGATCGTGGAAAAACGATCCCAACGTTTTTAGAATGCGGGAAAACTAAAGCATTAAATTGCCGATCACTGCATTGATCGGGACTCGGAAGCACTTTGTAAATTAAAGGACCAAAGCACACACGTGGTATGGCTGTCTGGAACGGACGATATGTTTTTGTACCATATGGACGTTATGTTTGTACCGTATGGAAACATGTTTACATATTTAATCACATGCAATTATATTGAATATTGAAACTTTTTTTTGTTTTTTTTCACTTAAACTGTAATAATTGTCAGTAAAGAATACTGTGAATGAAATCATTTTTTGGGTCAGAATGTGTAGAAGACACAGAATTCTATTGTGAAAATACAAACTTTTGTTTCAAATTTAAGGAACAATTCCATAATACGACAAGTAAGTCATAACTATAAAGGCATCATTCTGTATAAATAACAGATTTGAATTTCGACGGAAAACTACCCACGTATCTTAAACGACGGTTTCCACCTCTTCTCTCCACTTCACACAGACTTCCTTTAACGTCGCTGCCCTGTTGATGTCGCTTGTGAAAAAATAATCAGAATTTTCAATATTGTGTTGTTTTTTTCCAATGAGTGATAAAAATTATTTAATAAATGTTTCTGAGGTTTTTTTTTTTAATGGTTTGGTCATATGAGCAAAAAATGAAATAAAACTAGGAACACAGGGTCAGAATCCACTGAGCTCCACAAAGGGTTAGAAAAATAAAGCACTGATGATGTAGGCAACGTTAAAATGGATCCGAGAAGAAACCAGAAGTTGATGTAAACGTCGCCAACACAGATCTTAAATGAATATAAGTTTGAAGCCCTGTTTCGAATAAGACCGGAGAAACGACTTTCTCAATAATTAAGGCGAGAGTTAAATTTAGCATCAAAACAATTCTTGATTTCAGCTTTGGTTCTGAGAGTTTAAAGACTGTGATTGAACATTAAACTCCATTAAATGAGGCTCAAAGTATACATTTCTAATAAACTGGACACTGGTTTCTTCTGATCAATGATAACTTAAAGCCAGTAGATTGCGAAATATCCTTATCGCATGCTGGAGCTCAACAACAACTTCATTCTTTTCTTCCAGAGGCGTGACGTCATGTGAATTGTTGAGTCACCAGCAGGTGACGCTTGACAACCGCGTCATCGTAGTGGAGGCCTCCACCTCTGAAATCCACGAAGAATGTTTATTCAGTAAGACTGTTTTTGACCTTCCTTGGTGCTTTTTCTGATAGATTATGTATCTTAAGACTCAAGTAAAACATTGTAGTTAAACATTAACCCAAAATTTCATCCTATGTATACAAAGTATAAAATCCCGAAAATGAGAACTAAGAGAGAAGTAATTGTTGAGTTGTGACAGTATTAAAGACAGGATTATTTACATCATACATTCTGAATAATTTCTGACGTGGATATTGAACATCTTGGAGCGAACAACCCTCCCCGTTAGAAACATTGGGACAGGTGAATGTGGATTCCGGTAACCATAGTAAACCTGTCGTAGTCTGTCAAGCTCACCATAGTTTAATAAGGAAGTTATAAAAGATAGGGTGTTATTCTTTTCAGAATAAAATACAAGTTGAACCCTCGCGCAAATTACAGAGGAATTCTCGCACTATTTGTTTTATTTTGACAAATCACACCGGAAACGGTGATGTCAAACTTAACAGTTTGATGACAACAACTACGCCAGGGAACTCCAATGTCTCTGAAAAAAACTTCCCAGCGGCAGGATAAGTTTTCTCTCCCGACAAAACGTCGTCACCGGCCGCGTTACGTCAACTTTTATCCTCTGACCGATAAGTCGAAGCTCACACGAGCTCTCCGGTTTAAGGTGGGCTAAAAGTAGGGAGCTCTGCCGAACTGGTCAGCATGCTAGCGTCAAACGGATCCATCATGGACCTGGGCACGGAACTGGTGAAAATGAAAGCCCACTATTGCGGGTAAGTAGCCAGCAGACTCCACGGGCATGACTCAGGGAAACCCCTGTGGATGGAGACTTCCGGGTGTCAGGTCAGAGGTCAGCCTGTTGGGTCCCCTCTGGAGTTTCCAAAGATCAAACTAGGTCACAGTAGACCTGATGGGTGTCAAGGTCTGTAGAACCTCTCAAAACATTTCACACTGTTCGACTCGAAATGTTACTTTTGATAATACAGCAGAACTCAATGTTTTATTTTAGTGTAATTTCATCAGTAGCTATAAAACTATTGGATTTGTATGTGTGCCAAGGAAGCACCTGTATGAACCTGGACTGTTTCACTGTAAGATCCTGGACGTCATGCTGGTTGATATGGAATTAATATCAATAAACATGATTATAATTGATATTTAATTAATACTAGGGACAATGTGTTGTTGTGGGTTTCGTCCGAGGTTCCTTAGGTTTTTTGATAATGTATTTGTTATCCTTAAATCATTTACATTGATCAGGTTAGAAGAAATACTAACTATGTAGACTACCAGAGTATTCCAGGTCTTTAGACCAGCTCTTGTCTGGAGAGCGTTGAATACTGGACTATAACACATCTGTAGATCAGCTCTAGTATGGAGAATGTGGACTACTGGACTATAACAGGTCTGTAGACCAGCTTTAGTATGGAGAGCGTTGACTACTGGACTATAATGGGTCTGTAGACCAGCTCTAGTCTGGAGAATGTGGACTACTGGACTATAATGGGTCTGTAGACCAGCTCTAGTCTGGAGAATGTGGACTACTGGACTATAATGGGTCTGTAGACCAGCTGTAGTCTGGAGAGCGTTGACTACTGGACTATTACCGGTCTGTAGACCAGCTCTGGTCTGGAGAATGTGGACTACTGGACTATAATGGGTCTGTAGACCAGCTTTAGTATGGAGAATGTGGACTACTGGACTATAATGGGTCTGTAGACCAGCTGTAGTCTGGAGAGCGTTGGCTACTGCACTATTACACGTCTGTAGACCGGCTCCAGGCTGGAGAATGTGGACTACTGGACTATTACGCGTCTGTAGACCAGCTCTAGTCTGGAGAATGTGGACTACTGGACTATTACACGTCTGTAGACCGGCTCCAGTCAGGTGAACATGAGACGGTGGTCTTCAGTCAGATATTCAGATATTGAGACGTCACATATCGTATTAATCCAACACCTGTGACGTTTGTTTGTTGCGATAATCTTTCCTGCTTGAATCTAACTGTCGGGAACTTCAACCCTTACTTCTCTGAAGAGATCTTGTTCGTCTATGACTGTGAAAAAAAACAAAAAACAAAAAAGAGATTTAAATAAAAGCTCTCTGGTTGCAGGTGCATGACAGGAAGCAGGTGATGGCCGGTGTTTTTTTCGTAGCTCGCCCCGAATTAGGCGGTAGTTTCGTCACGCCGAGCGCGTTCACTCTTGCTTGGTTTAGCTTTGCCGTCCTTCATTCCCAGAGTTTCGTTTCGTTGTCATGCGCTTGTCCGCGTCGCATTCACTCTGGTGATTCCCAGAGTGTTCCATACAAAAACCTTCCTCTGTGTCAAATCCACCTCCTTGTTAAAACAGAAAATAGGTCCTCACATTGTTTTGGATGTGAACGATACTTGTCTGTTTACCTTCTCTGATGCCTCCATCTTTGTTTTATCAACTTCCCCCGACACACCGACCGTCATCTTTGCTGCCCTCACCAGTTAAAAAACGACTCCATGGGATTATCTAGTGGACTATATATGTGGCTATTGATTTTATTATTCTCGTACCAAATTCATTTCACGTTTTCAATTGATCTATTTGTTTTATATGTATGTAAATGTAAATATGTATGTTATGTAAAACATCAATACTCGGCAGCCGTGTAAGCCTCACTCCCCGCTGTGGGACGAATAAAAGCTTATCTCATCGTATTTTCCTCTTTTTAACTTTTAATGCTGAATAGATAGTTTTTCTCTACCTCTATCAGATACATCATCTTCTATCTGTGAATCCTACCATAAGAGCACAACTGGAAATATCCAGTAGATACTAACAGGTCCTGTTGCCTGAACATCCACAATGTTCTTAGGGGCCTGTTTAAAGTCAAAACTATAGTATTTAAACTATAAATAATGCCGTTTGTACTACTACTTGAAGACGTGAGAAACAATTTCTCAAACCATGATCTATATAAAACTAGACTTAACTAAGCCTGTATTATCAATATGAAATATATACTCTGTTAATTATCTCAGTAATTGAGAAAATCAAGGCTTTGTTCAGAATAATCCACATTACTGTACTGAAAAATAAGTGACTTCCATATGCTTTTATAAATATCTGTCCACATGACGAGCAGAACGTACAGGACAACTCGAATTTTAAAGTATACTTTACGATTGAGAAGGATCAAACGGAATCATTCAAGTAAGAACGTAAGTTGTTTAGAGGGAATTCTCGCCAACTCATCATTTCAGACCCCGCCCCTTCCCGCTGTACGTTTGACGTCAAAATCCCCGCCTTAGTAACAGGCTTTCAATTTTTTCTCTAGACGATCTGTAAATTAGTTACTTTGAGCTTCTGAAAGACCAAAGCAACAAACTAAGAGTTTAGCATAAGCGCTGGCTGTGGGCCGGAAGTCCGGACTTTAGCACTCTGCGGTGTCGGTTGGTGGTTTAATCACTTTAAAACAGTTGAATGCAATTTACCGACATAGTGCTAAAGGTAACATTTGTTGTAGGTTAAGCCCAATGACGCATTGTTTGGCTGACCAAAAATAACCAGAGACATTGTTTGAGTGTTTAAGCCCGAGGTTTTATTAAAGGGATCAAAGGTCAACATTTTGATAAGTAGGTTTATGTTCTTCTGAAGGACCAATCCCCTTGAATACATGCGCACAGCAAATAGAGCAAGGGTCAGTCATAGAAGTGGTTGTAGTCACAGGCTGAGGGATTTCTCTCCCCCCCGCCCCACAGTTGGCTTGAACAGGTTAGGTTTATGAAAACTAAGAGTTGGGAGTTCTCTCTTTGGCACTATGAGAAACACCTGTAAAACAGCATTAATGTTAAATTCTCTCAAGTGTTGCATTTATCCTCATTGGTAGTTTCTGGTTGTAGTGATTAAATGTTCAGTGGGTAAAATTCTGTCCCCAAATTGCAATCTCAGCTCGAACTTCGCTTTTCAGGAATCACTGGTAGCAATGTGTCCAAATTATGTTTTCATGTAAGAAAACACATATTTTTCCACATTGAGTTAGCATTGACTCCAGAGTCCCCGCCCCTACCGGGCGTCGAGGGAAGAAGAGAGTTCACATTGAGCGCTTGGTCAAGGCCCCGAAAACTGTCGAGGTCCAGGCTGGGACGTCGTAAAGCGTTGCTAAATAATAAGCATGGCAGAAGATTGGGCGTAGCTTACATTCACGTTCCTGAGAAATAGCTAGTTAGACGCTTGGGCTCGCATATGGAGCCACCTTCATCTCCCAATCTATTCAGGCTGACCCGGAACTGGTTGGTTTGCACCGCCGTAATTCGGTCAGTTGTGGCGGGCTAGTGCCGGCGGGAGAGTTCCCGTGAGCCGTCACTCGCCCTTAGTGTTGAAAATAGTCAGCCAGCAACAACGTAGTCATTATCTTTATCTTCTTCTATCTTGGTTTTTCAAGGCAACATATTTGTTTATTGTTATTCTGCACCCTTTTTCTACATAGAAAACTCAAAAAAGCCCTCTCCAGGCCCAATGCTAGTTTGTCTGTTTACGCCACCGTGCCAACATGACAACGCAACAAGGTTGCCGCCATGGAACGGAGCTAGAGTTCAGCTCAGTTTGTGAAAACAGCTTTGATTTTGAGTCAAATGCCTTGGTTCCAGGGTCTTGAGCCCTTTTTTCCACTAGATTGTTTTGTAAGTAGGTTTTAGGAAAGAACGTTGGATATGGGCGGTGTTGTTTTCTGAGCTCGCACTGAATTAGGAGGAAGCCTTGTCAAGCGAAGAGTGTCCAGTGTTGTTTGGCTTTTCAGAGAAGCTAATTTAGTATTAGCTTTGCTGTCCTCAACCAACCCTTCCTCTGGTCGTGGCGCCTGAACACTGTCCAGTATTCCACGAGTATTTCATACAACTAAAAGAGCTCCACGCAATTGTTTTAAAAACATGGACGGCACTTGTCTTTTCACTTTCAGAGCAACTTATTTTTCTGCCACTATGACTTGCTTTTGAGAGCTTCTGTTGAAAACAGGAAAACAAGGCTACCTCCATGGAAGAGAACCTGCTGCCTCCGTAGATAGAAAAGGACCTTTTCTAAGCTAACCTTAAAAAAAAAGGATTCACCTTTTCAACGTCATTAAAAACAAACGGAACTATGTAACTCTCCACTGCCTGTATATCTCTCTGAACGTCTGTAAAGCCATGCCTGCTGGGAAATAACTATCACCGCTCCACCTTGTCAGAGTCCAAGAAACACACCCAGAAACCCGAGTCAGACAAACCTGCAGGGCACGGTCAGTGTAACTCCTCCAGGTTCCAGTAGGAAACATGCCTCAGGTGGAATGTTTATATCAAACACAGTTATCTGGACACATATCTCCTCTCTGTGCTCGGCCTCGTCTCCATTCAAACCCTTGTGAGCAGCTGCGCTGTTGACAGCGAACGCACACCAGACACAATGTCACGCATTCAGCCTCATTTAAAAGAGTCTTTCATGGCTGATAAGATATTCAGTATCTTTGAGTTCCTTCTCAGTCTTCAGAAACAGGGATAGAATACAACGAATTGAATGCCATCGGTTTTCACCACCGTCCCTCCCAACTGTGTCATTTTACAGCTTCATTATTCAGATAAGTGTACATAACCTCCCCCCTTCATTCACTCATGATGGAACAAATCCTTTGACCGTCTTCACTTTTTTACTACCAATGGACCCTATAGTTGTGAAAGTTTAGCTGGTTTTTGTCAGGTCGAAAACAAACATTATCTGACTTCTCTGCTAAGTTTATTAACGATCCTCCAGGGAACTGTAGCGATGCTGAGCCTCTACAATCTTCTGCTCCTTCTTGGTCTTTCTCTCTGCTGTGGATTGTGAAAGAATATGCATCCGGCGAAAAAGGTTACAATCTCGAATCAGACGTATGTTTTGATCTCATTTCTGAAGTATGGCGAATCTCCAGCATTTTAATTTATAAGCGTGTGCAAAAATTGCTAGCTTAGCCGCGGCGTGTGTTACGACAAGCGAGGTCTTGGACTTCTATACCATGGATTAATGGTGGGTTTTTTTTTTAAAATCTGTGCCGTGGGGTTATATTGGAGTTGCTATTTGCCAAAATCAGCTTTAGCTTGCCTAAGCTAGACGCTAGTGCTAGCCAGGAGGACTACTGAGCAGCTGGAGAGCTAACATCATGTAGCTCAAGCGGAAACAGGGGTGGTAGTCTCTTAATTGTAATACGTAATAATATCTCATCTGGCCTGGGAATTCCTCAGGAGTCCTCCCTCCAGGATGAACCGGAGAATGTTCCTGGGGAGAGGGACGCCTGGATTACCGGACGTCAAGCTGGTAAAAGCTGATAAAAGGCAGAAAATGTTTGAATGAATGCCTCCAAATACTTGCCTGGTGTCCAAATTACAGCGTCTTCACTCGCTTTTATGGATCCGGGAATGAAAGTGAGGATTCATTTCACAATGTTGTCATCAGTGGAACTTTTAAAAAAGCAGAGAAAATAACTTTAACTAACTCTGTTAATTTAGGAAAATAAACAAGGCTACAAAAACAAATCAACAACTACAATCGGATAAATCGTTTTCAAGTTGGATTTGGATGCGGCCAACGTTGGACACGCCCACATTCAGAGGTGTGCACTCGGCATGCGGCACACACTTTCAGCATTAATGTGTAACGTCTCCGCGAGAAACGCTACGTGTGTGATTTTACCGTGTGGGCGCATTTATAACGTGGAAAGTATCATCGGGATTTAATTACAGTTATTTGACACTTCAAAGCATTTCAAAAGTCACGTTAAACCCAACAGAAATGTTAAGTACGTGACTTTTAACAGAGACGAGTCTTCGTCGTCCTCCTCTTCCAATGCTCAAGCATTACTGACGTTCTCCACGCCACGACGGGTCGGTTTTGCAAAAAATCTTGCAGTTTACAACATTTTCTGGCCGTTTTGAGGGAGAAATGCTCCGACACCTTGGATGTTTTTCTGTTGCGATGGTGTTTCCATGTCGGTCCAGCTACTTCTCATGAAACACACGATCATAGAAATCCATTATAGGGAGACTTAGCTTTAAACTCAGCTATAAAGTGAATTCATTCTTCATTGTTGTGGACTCTTGGATTGCCCTGAGTTATTTTGACCTCTGCACCATTTACACATTTGACATTTTCTCTGTGTGTGTGTGTGTGTGTGTGTGTGTGTGTGTGTGTGTGTGTGTGTGCCTTCAGGGACATGGTGATCACAGACCTGCCAGCCACGTTAACCTTTGTGGAGTTGTGTGAGGAGGTGAAAACAATATGCAGCGTTGCTAAGCAGCAGCCGATTACACTCAAGTGGATAGATGATGAAGGTGGGTAACCCAAAGGTAATTGTACATCCGTCTGGGTGCTCAGTCTCTCCTAGAGTCGCTGGCTGGCCCAAAAGTCAAACATGCCACATCACACTGCACACCGTAATCAATGATAGTAGATACCCAGCTCTCCCACTCTGCTAAGTTGTCTCCATCAACAACCACGTCTGCTGCGCTGGGAATAGAAGTTTTCCCTTCTGTCTCCGTCACGGTGATGAAGCTTAGGGGTAAACCTTAACTCATGGACAGGAGGCAATATGATTTCCGGTTTCCATCCATCTCTCCTTTTTCTTTTGAAGGCGATTGATCTAAAATCCGAGGACGAGATGAACAGATCTTAATGCTAATGCTAAAAGTTCAAGATGGCTACGATGTCACTTTTGTCGCAATTTCGTGGAGGCTATGTCTCGATATTGCCTGGAGGGAATTCCATTACACAATACACTGCATGACAAAGGATGCTAGAAGAACCCAAAGGAGCACGGACTCAAATGTAAAGTTGTGATTTGTGTGTGTCTAGGAGACCCGTGCACCATCTCGTCTCAAATGGAGCTGCAGGAAGCCCTTCGTATCTACAGTCGAACCAGGCGGTCTGGACTGCTGCTGCATGGTGAGTTCACGCCGTTTAACTTTAGGATAAGGTGCATGCCTTAATAAAACAGTCACGCATGATGTAGCACTTAAAAACGTAAAGGCTGAGTGTGTAAAATTGACTCATTAACTCTAGTGGTGAACTTCCAGATTTCAACCTATATGACAAATCAGCTCACCCCTCCCTATCACCCTCCCAGTGGCGGGGGATCCTTTTCTTCTTCTTCCTTCTTCGTTGGTGAAACATTTCTTCGCAGCCTGTCTGCCTCTTCAGCCTAAAAACATGAAAAGCTCTCTCCAGAGCCAGTGTTCCGTTTGTCCGTTGTAGACTACTGTACAAACTCCTGTACGGGCTTTTTTCACATTCTTATCTTCAGCTGATTGTACACTGATAATAACGTAGTTCAAAATATTGTTTTTTTAATTTATTTTAGAGATAACCATACATTCTACACACTTCGCCTTCAAATATAGAACCATATTTCTCAGAGTGTAGAGATGATGAGTTGGTGTTACTTTATCTTAATTCAGGGTTTTCATCATCTGAACTACATCTGAGGTTGGCTTCTGTTATTTTCTATTTAAATTATGTTTTGCAGTGTTCCCCAGTATCCCGGAGAAGCCCGGCATGCCCTGCCCCGGAGAGGACCGTGAGTAAATCCGCTCTACTTTCAGTCTCTAGCCCTCTCAGATTCATGCAGTCTGACGGTTTGTGCTGCGTCTGTTTGCTCACGAACCATCTCCTTTGGTTTAACTGGCGCTGTCCAACTAGTCCAGCGCCTGCTGTGTCTGTCCGTGGAGCTGGGTCGTACCAACCTCTACATTCAGCCATGATCGAGTTTACAGCAGGCGGATCATGCAGTGTGTCAGCTACCATATTAGTAAGATTTGAGTATTTACAACATTTCAATAGATAAAACGGAGGAACTAAAAGTAACTATAAGCCCAATAAGTCCGGGTTGTTATGGAATCAACATCGCTTTGGCTCAATAACTCAAAAATTATTTCATGGATCATTTTAAAAATTTATATCGATATTGACCTTCGTGCGAGGAAGAACTGGAGTGATTTTGGTAACAGTCAGACTTATATATCTGCCACTAGGGGGAGCTTAATCTACAGAGGTGTTTGGACCATTGCACCCAATTTATTCCAAATTTGGTGCATATGAATCGACTCGAGGAGATCTGTCTTGTATATAACATAATTTACTATAAAAGTTCATATCATACTCACTAGGGGGAGCTTTTATCCCCCCTGAAAAAACACAGTTTTCTGGGCATAACATCACATTTAATTTTAGGAGTTCAATTGGGGAGTTGCTTGTACAACACAAGGGGTCTCGGGGGATATACCCTTGCTGTTGGGGACATCAGCATGGACCTAGTCATCCGATATCAGGGGAACGCTGGGCGGAAGAAAGGCCCTCGTCATGTAAGAGGGGCGGGTTTCTGATTCTCAGAAAGTCTAACTGCCGTTGGATGTTACAATGCTGAATGTTTCAATCAAATGAATGAAATCGCTCAAAGGTCTGGTGGCTCCAAAGAACAAGTTTCCAGCTCCAATAACATCAAATAATTGACCTATACGATATTATGAGAACGACGAAAGGACAAAATATATTAAAGACGCATTCTAAAGAGAAAATTGAAATCAACAAGAGATTTCCATCTTTCAAATTTGAATATCCAAACTAAACAAAGTTATCCTCACTATGTTCCTGGTTTGACTAAAATAACCGGTAATAAGGCCTCAGAATGAAGTCAAACGGCACGGCAGAGGAACGGAGGTCATTAAAGGCGTCGCGCTCCAGGAAGCGTGACAGCGCTCAGCCAATTTCATGGCGGTTCTCATCTTATAATTTATAATAACGCAGGTGCAAATCAGAAAGTTTTCCCTGGTCACCCCACCAAAGGAATGGCTACAAAGGGTCCATTGGCTCCTGGAAGATTTGACTCCACATGTGAATTCAAGCAGATGATGGAGCGGGAGCCGTCCTGACAACGCCGACTTTTCAGACAATGGAGATCCTGAGAGTTAAACATGAACCGGCGATTAAGGCTGTGACACACCTTCACTGTGTGGTGGTCACACACAAGTCCTGAATAGAATGTGGGATTCTTCCGCCCAGTTATCGATCATGGCTGCTTGATTGTTTTTCTGCTTTTGTCTTCAACCGCAGGAGCTGAAAATATTTTAGAAAGACTGAATTATCTCGCAGTTTTGTCTTTTACCTTTGTAGCCAACTTCATTCCCGCTCATTCCCACGGGTTTTACATGTAATAATAATAATAATAATACATTTAATTTATAATGCACTTTACATTTGGATCAAATCTCAAAGTGCTACAAAGTAAAAGCAGATAAAAGCATCAATAAAAAAATAAAAATAATAACTATTTAAAAGCCTGACCAAAAAGCAGCAATGTTAATTAAAGTTATAGGTTCTGCTAAAAAGGAAAGTTTTAAGTCCTTTTTTAAATGTGTCAGTCGTCTGTGGAGCCCTGAGATGGTCAGGGAGGGCATTCCACAGACGAGGGGCAGCAGAACAGAAAGCCCGTGACATGTGTGTAAAGACAAATCAGACCTTTGGATTTAAAGAAAATAATCTCTCATTTTGAGTAGAATGGACAGAAATGATAGTTATTTTGACGATATTTCATGGATTATTACAGATTTATGTATACGTACGTATACCTGTGTGTGTGTGTGTGTGTGTGTGTGTGTGTGTGTGTGTGTGTGTGTGTGTGTGTGTGTGTGCGTGTGTGTGTGTG
Source organism: Lophius americanus (assembly GCA_037951165.1). Classification (NCBI taxonomy): domain Eukaryota; kingdom Metazoa; phylum Chordata; class Actinopteri; order Lophiiformes; family Lophiidae; genus Lophius; species Lophius americanus. The sequence continues at coordinate 1,351,343 of JBBDHG010000086.1, read as the reverse complement.
TGTGTGTGTGTGTGTGTGTGTGTTGTCTGGAAGCTTTGGTCCCGAATGCTAGGAAAAGCTGTAATTTATTTTGGTATATTCCACCTCTAGCGTTGAAGCTGTGTGTATTCGTGTGTTCATCTTACTGGAACCGGACAATAGTGTGACCCATAGACTTATTGGACCACCGGGTCTCATTACATCCGACACCGAGATTAAGGAAAAACTGATGGACGGATTTGCCTGCAAATTTTAACTCAAGGCAGGTTTTGGAATATCCTAGAGCTTGTTACATTTTGGTGACGTTAGGTGTGTCACAGTATTTAACACGAGATAAAATAACAAAGCCGTTTGGAGCGGTGACCTCATCTTAAAACGTTTTATATCTGCAGGTTCATTTTTCTCACATAAGTTTCAAGAAGGGCTTAAACCACAAGACGACATCCTCCTCTGTGGCCCGATTGTTGTCTTGAAACTCTGTCAGCTTTGTTTCTGAATGGTAGCAGGAGACGAGCCGCTACAGAGTATTTGAGAGATACTCGAGAGAGTTTGTTGGAGTTGTCAGTAGATTTATAGGCTGGCAATAACTCAAATATGAAATTAGGGGGACCAATCTGTAGAAAATGTTCCTAAGATAAAGCCGTCAAATTGATTCTGATCACAATAATGTCTACTTTGGGCGCTGCTGCGCCTTGGCGGAGGTTTCGTTCCTCTGAGTTTGACCTGGCACAGGTACTATAAATATAAATTTAATGAAAGTGGTGATTCATTCATTCATTTTATTGTAAGAGCATCATATGGAGGGGTTTCTATACATTTCTTTTTAACACCAAGCCCACCAAATATTGTTTTTTTTGGGATATGTGTGAGATTTTTCGCACTAATTCCAAAATACATGAGGTGACACCTTTGACTTTATCCATTCGGGACATTTCAGGCTAACCTTCTTCTGACCATCTAGCTAAGAGCTAATCGTCACAAAAACAGCTGGACAGTATATAGTCAAATTTCACACATGATTTGTGAACGCCAGAATTGATTCCTTCCAATTTACTAAATTTTACATTTTGATTATTAGTATAATTTGTTTCATCAGATTTGGACAGTTTCTGTTTGATGTATTCTACGTTTGGCTCCCAACACAGTTTATGGTCTATAATCATTTATTTAGTGACATCAAACTATTTTCAGACACATTTGAACCTGCTCACATTCCTCAAATGTTTTATCTCAGCCGTCATAGTGTTGGCTCGCTAGAAACATTATTTTTTTAAATACGTTTTTGTTGAAAAGTACGGCACTGGTAGAAAGAGTAGTTGCATTTCAAAAATGAGATACGGAGAATGAAATAGAATAATAATAAATAAAGATAAAGAAATAATAAAAAAGGTCCGAACTGTACAAAAACACAAAACACGGAATATTTAACCAAAACGACACCGCACGGAAAAAACACAAAAAAAACACAAAAAATAATTACAATTGTTATTAATAAATAAGTAAATTCAAAAAAAAGAGGAAATAATTTAATAAAAATGCCACAAACTGAAAAAGTTTCATATTCTCTTAGTGTATACTTGATCTTCTCAAGCCGTAGAAAAGACCTTATATCATTCACACTACACATTTCACGAATTTTATATAGGTCTGCAATCGTTCCTGATGCTTTATATGCTTATGCTGGACTTGTTTGTCAAGCTCCCTGTTAAGTGTGACTTGCTTTTGTAATAAACATTTTTCTGATTCATGGTCATTTAACATTAGCTTAAAACAACTTTTGAGGTTTGTGCTAAAGTGCTAAAGCTATGAATAATATATTCCAAATATTCAAAGGTATGCCCCTAGATTTTTCACGCATTAGCTTTAAAAAGAACATGACATTTAGATGAATGATATCTTGAAATTAGCTTAGAAATCTTATTTCGAACGTTATTTTAGGAATAAGAGGAAGTGTTGTGTCTCTTAATGCTCAAAAGTCAGTGTTTTTGTCTTTTCCACCTCAAAAGCTACTTTTGGGGGTAAAAAAAAACAAATCTAGCTTTTTGTTTGTCATCATACATGTTAACCTCTTAATTTCTGCTTAAATTAACTTAAACGATGTTGTGTAATATTGACGCCATTACAGCTTTAAGACCCTCGCGTACTTGAAATGAAATTAGAAAGTTATATTCAAGCATTTTTAGATATGCTTTATGATATGTGAATATTCTCATAGTGTGCATTGGAGATATTTAAGAAGCGTTCTCTAAAAATTAGCCTTTATATCACAGAAATGTCGCTTGTTACAGAATTGAGTCTTATATCAAGTTCTATGAGATATCTTCATGAGAAATAAGTCATAAGTGCAGCGTGAGGTCGGCCGGTATCACGTTGGTTTCAATCATATTGTTACCAAAAGCAGTATTTAAACACGTCCTCCCTGCAGTCTCGCCCTCCGTCTGTAGGAAACGCCATAATCTGTTTTTACCCCATCATTCAGCGCTATTAATTACCAGATCAAACCTCTTCACCCAACATTAAAACTCCACCGCAGAAAGCTCTCAGTCTGCTGGTGTTACCATAATAAAATAAATACAGGAATGATGCATCAGCACATATCCCCCCGACAGCAGCTGACTGTTTCTTAGCCCCCAAAGTCTGTGTCTGCGTATGTGTGTGTGTGGTTGTGTGTGTGAGTACAGGAACAAACGCCCCACTGTGTGGAGAGACAATCATGGAGGGCGGGAATCCTACATGATGCAGGCTGGTCTGCCTTGCACTGGCTTCTCCAGCGGACGCCCCCTCCCCCTCCCCCTCCCTTTGCCACCACACCAACAAGTCACGCCCAGCCCCCCCTCCCCACACACTCACAGCCCTACCCTCTCACTGCCATCACATTTTCCCAGCATCCCCTTCTCTTTCTCTCAGCTGTGTGGCACCGCTCTCTCTCCAGGGAGGAGCCTATGTGCTGCTGCATCTCACGGCACAGAGAGATGGCCGAGCGACACAGCGCCAAAGTGAAGCACAGGGAGAGAGATGAGCAGCCGATCCATACCAGCTCCTAAAACACAAGGCAGCCAGGCACTGGTTTCATTTTCCACCGCATTCTTCTGAGACAGATAAGAAAACAGAGACTTCATCGGGGACGACAAGTCAAGAAGGGAGGAGGAGGCAGAGAGCGACTTAAAAGAGAAGCAGGTTGACTGAGAGGCAGAAAGGGAAATAATGAATTAAAACCCACAGAGGAGAGAGAGAGAGAGAGAGAGAGAGAGAGAGAGAGAGAGAGAGAGAGAGGGAGGGATTGTCAGAGGTAGGAAGAGGAGGGAATGTAACAGTGTGTATCTGGCTCACCACCCACACACACGCACACACTCCCAGACACACGTACACACACTCACACACACACTAAGCCTGGATAATGTGCTGAAAGAGGAGGAGAGAAAGGAAGAAGGCAAACCGGTGAGCTATCTGTCTCTGCATCCTTCTATCCATCCTTCCATCCGCCCATTTTTTCACCCGGACACAGTGGATTGAGATGCGTGTGTGCTTGCCTGGATTCCCGCCCGTGTGTGTGTGAAAAAGATCCATCCATCACATTCAGCCATTGATTCATGCTTTACGGCTCATAATGTCATGCGCTGCAGGCTGGGATTGCGCGAGTGCAACCTGCTAGCGGCGTTAGCGTGACTGGTGGCTGGCCGCCTGCCTCCACTGTTGTAGCTCTGGTCGTCTGTCTGGCGGCGCCTGCTAACGAGCTCGACACGGTGTCGGCGTGCCTGCGTGGGTCTGAGGTTGCTTTGTTGCGACGTGATATCAGATTAGCGCTGGTCTTTAATGCAGAGGTGCTGAAGCGAGCGTCTTCCACCTCCGATCTAACGGCTGTGATGCAGGTTGAATGCACGCCGGTACAACGGTTGGGACTAAATGCTGCGATCCATCCTGACAAGAAAGCTTCTCTGTCAGGAAGTGCATCATTCGTATAAATATTTGTGCCGTGATAACGCTTTAGAGATTGAATGTTGGAGATGTACTCTGAAAAAATCTCAATGTTAAGGCTGACCTTACAAAACCTCACGATGCACCCTAAATAAAGCACAGACCGATTCGTCCTCGATCTCCTTCAGCCCGGATATATAAATATACATGCATGTGTGTGTGTGTGTGTGTGCGTGTGTGTGCGTATATAGTGTATTTTTGATTTTTGATTTGCTCCTCATCGAAAAGAGAGGAAATGACGTCTAGCACCATCGTGTTCGTGGGCAATGCCACGAATTTTCTTCTCATCCTGTAAATGTGTAGTCTGGTTCTTGAGGAGCTTTATTAAATATGAGAAAATGATGATGTCATCGGACTGAGAGACGGTGGATGTGTTTTTTTTTTTAATATAAAGCTTGTGTCACAAACCTTTGGAATAATGTTTGAAAGACGTCTGTTAAACAGGATCCATAATAAAAGTATGCAAGCGCTCGACTAATGCCAGAACTTTTGATTTCCTCTTTAGTTCAAGTAATAATAATTATTATCATTATGAAGTAAGTGTATTACTGTATTTCCCCGACATGTCGGTGATATCGCCAAGGCAGAATCCTTTGTGTAACTCAAAAACTATTTCATGGGTCATTTTCAAATCTTATACCGACATATACTTTAGTGTGAGGAAGAACTGGATTGATTTTAGGAAAGGCTGTTTGTCAGATTTCCAACACTTGGAGGAGCTTTATCGCCAACCGTTGTTTGATTTAGTCCAAATTCTGAGCTAACGAATCGACTCGAGGGAGGACTCACTGCATATATCCTATTTTACTCTAATAGTTATTATTTTACTGACTAGGGGGAGCTTCTTTTTTTTTTTTTTTTTTACATGAAAACTACATTTTTCAGGCATAACTTTGATACCTTGATTACATTATCGTTCAATCAGGATGGATTGTATTTCAGCGATACACCCCTGCTGTTGGCGACGACCAGGATAAGGCCTGGTGTCCAAACACGTATCAAAGCTAACATCGCAAACTGCTTACAGAACATGATTTATGAATAAAACAGGACAGGTGAGATAATCAATAACCAGCCAACAAAAAAGAAATAACGTCATAAAAACGCTGACAGTTAGAACAAATAAATAAAAGGCAAGGATAAAGTGAGTTCAAAGAGTGGTGCAAGACTTAAAGGTGCAGCGCAGAGAAGGGTGGGGGTTCTCTTCAATGGAGGCCGCTGTCTTTCCTGCCATGTTTGTACATTAGCCTGGAACGGACGGACGGAACTCAACGACCTAAAAACAAGGAAATGTTGTTAGGTTGATGTGGCTAAAAGACGGCGAAGAGAAGGTGAAGGAGATTATGAATAAGTTCCCCTCTCTGGCTCTGAGGGGGGCGGTAACAGAAACGTTAGCAACATCTTGAAGTAAAGACCAAATAAATGAGTGAAACTGACTTAGTCATCTTACACTGGAATTGTGTTTGTTCCACCTTTTTGGATGCTCATTTGGATAACAAATTAGTTGTTGACCGCTGGCTAGTCCGCGCTAGCTGCCATTCCTCCTAAAACCAGCCCTGGGTCAGCTTTGAAGGGTTCAGGGGCGAAGGGGTCATGTGGCCCTGGTCGCTGTATAGGGCCCGCCTCCCCTTCTCCGGGGAGGAGAGTCGGAAAACGAGCTGCTGATCAATGGTCCTCCATGAGTAATCGTGAAGATGACTGAGGAGAAGGAAATTCACTTTTTACACAAATTGAAAACCCTCATCTCAGAAATAAACACTATAAATCACTAATTCTGCACCAGAAGCGTGTTTCCTGCATGTGCTGGTGTGCAGAGATGTCTTTTATTGAACTGAACGAAACAATGGCGCTGAAGGAAGTGGTTGGAGATCATGACCGACATACAAAGTCCTGGAGTCAACACAACAGTCACTTTGGTTCTGGTCCAGACTCCAGTCTGTGTCTTGGTTTAAGCAACAGAAGCACTTTGTGTTTTCCTGAACATTCAAGCATAAAAACATTTTACCTTAACTAAAGAGACAAACTCTGTTTTGGACTGTTTTGTCCCGTTTGAACATGTTTGAGACTTACACTCAATGAAAAATTGAAATTGTTGGTCAGCATTATTGGTCCGTACAATTTTTCCTGAAGAAATATGTTTGCTGGTAACGTTAGACGGCACACATTGTTGATTCATTATAATCATTTGGGATGATCATTGTGGGAAAAGTGAAAGTCCCTCCAGTCCGTCCGGACACACAGGAGTCACGATAAAATCAGTTCTGCTCATTAGTTATTTTAAGTTTAGCCTTGCCTTAATGACATTCACAAAATAAACTTCAAATAGCTTCACAACTATACATCCTATATACATATATATGTACATATACATATATATACACGTACATATATACATATATATCCTTCATAACTATATATCTATATGTATTAATTGATTTTCAGTGTGAGTAGTGTGAGTTATCTGTCAATAAACACAAAAAAGACCAATATTTCTGTCCTCGCCTGATTGTTTTTAAGATAAAAAAAAAAGACTCTAACGTCATTATTTTACAGTAAGACCGGGAAACTAAATTATCAGTGAATTTGTTCAGAAACTCTTTGATAACTGCTGCATCACATCTGATAGAAGTAAAAGTTCATGTTATTGAGACAGTTTTTGAAGGATAGGACCAAAAGGACTCTCCATTTGGACCAGTCGAAAAGACAATGGACCAGAAATGTTCCAAAAATCCGATTTTGACCCCAGAGAAGGATTTTGGCAAGACAATAACACCTATGTCCACTAGGGGGAGCTTTATGCACATAATTCAACCTTTGGCTGTGACATAACCAAGATTTAGATCAAAATCTATCATTGTGCAACGTTAGAAAAAATGGCCAAGTCGAGGTAAAAGCCTGATTTTGGGCCTGTGGTTCAGAACAGGTTGAACACTTTAGCGGCGTCCACCGGCTGTTTGACACCTGAAACTCCAGCTTGTAGCTGGAGCCTTAAAAAAAGATTGAAATTGAAGCTTGTGTCGGTTTTAGACTAGTGTTCTTCATGAAGAAGACATAGAAAAATAAATTGTGGACCCATTCTTTTATGTCATGAAGAAGACGCCCTCTGTCCTTCAAAGAGAACAGGAGGGGTTTATTCTTTTACCGTTGTTCCCCTGAGTACCAGTGACATCACTGAGTCTACTGGCCGCCATGTTTGTGTTCGTTCTGTCGTCCTATTGGTCAAGTTCAATACGCTTCGGGACTGATTTGCCAAACATTCTGACATATTGTCTTACTTCAAGACCCGATCGTCAGTCGTTGCCTCCATATTTGGACCCCCCCCGTAGGGAATTTATCGGCACAAACAAGATTATGTTAAAACCAGGCTACATAATTCAGGCTACAATTGTGTTTTCATGAGCCTGACATCAACCAGGCTCTTGATTATGTCATCCCAAGTTAGACAATTGTCGGTTTTTGCAAAGAGTATTTGTCAGCAACGATTAGATTTTGTTAAAATCAGGCTACAATTGTATCTTCTGAACCCGGCATTAACTAAATATCTCTCAAAATGTTGTTGTTTTCTTTGTGCAGAAGTGCCATTAGCGTAGCAACCACCAGCCAACCAGTGTATCTTCAGCATTCGCTCTGATGGTGGGATCGCAAAAAGGCTGTAGTAGATATTTAGTTCTTGAAAGAAATGACCCATTTGTTTGAGGGTCCCAAAATGGGTCTGTCTGAAAACGCTGTTTGACACCATAGGAAAAAGGCTGACATTAAAAAGAATGACTTTAACTTAAACCAACCTGTTGCTTTCCTCGCCTCTCATGATGCCGGGGCATCACCACGAACTGTGGACTACTGAGGCATGGTCACGTAACTTCCCTCCACTCATGAATCCAAGTCCTCTCAGTGGTAAGTTTACGACACAGAATAGCGGTGTAAGGTCAGCTGGTGGTCCTGATCCACAGGTGTCCCAGTTTGTTTCCGCTTCTCCTTCATTTCATCAGCCGTTGACAATTCAGATAAAGCAACAGAGCTGCTTTGCCAACAGTGGCATCCAAGGAAGATGGCTATCTAGAAGACTGGAGGCTTCCTTTAGACTTCAGTGACCCCCCAGTCAGACATGAGATTCGCAAACTAAGCTCCCCCCGTCCCTCCCCTATGACGATAGAGGGGGTACAGGGTGAGTCTTAGGGGAGGGGACCTTTCCAGAACAGTAGGACAGTACAGGATTTTAGACTTCACCAAAAAAAACACCTTAACTCAAAGTCTCAGAAATTAGAGTTCCAACCTGTGATTCCACAACCCACTTAATCAGTTTGAAAAACACACTTGTTACTTTATTAGGTCCTTAAGGTGTTTGTCTTCACCAAGAATTGAAGGTCGGTGCCATCTGGCATTATATATGTCTGGACGCCCGGCTGAGTGCTCATCCTTCAAGGCTCTCCCGTGATTCATTATCTGGCTGACACTGTTTGTTAATTGCTCCGGTGAGTTTCTCCGACGCGGGGCTGCTGGTAATGGTTCAGCCATTTTGGCTTTGAATGTTTCTTGCCTAAAGTGACAAGGCACTTTAGCATCCAGCCTCTGTCGTTGGCTCGCCCCGCGCTGCTCTAGGAGGGAGTGTTCCGTCTGAAAAGCTGGATCTGGTTTGGGGGCATTCGCCGCTGTTTGAGCTGTTGTGGCTTCGCTCAGTGCAGCCCGAGTCTTTCTTTGCATTGATCCGTCGGCTTCTTGCATCTATTTATGAGCCTGTGTAGTACCGTGTGTTTGGACTGGCTTTTGTGTCCTATCTGCTGACTGGACAGTGACCTATTTATAACACCCTATGGATAAAACCCAGTCCAGCAATGCAGTCATTTATATTTAATGATCCAATTCCTTCCATTCTCTTGTTAGTGGATGTGATTGTATCAGTATATGAGCAGCTGCTGTGCAGGTCATGTGCTGCACAGGTTGGCAGGTCCATTGGGACCGTGATTATGGAGTTGTAGTCAGCCTGTATGTCACTAAACTGGTTAACTGTAGAACGTCAAATCCAATGAACTTCTGCCTTCCATGTCTGGCTGACCGTGGCGGGATATCAACGCGAGTCACGTGACCGAAGATGGAGATGCATCTTCCTCACGTTTGATTGTAATATTGCAACTGCTGTGAGAAAGGCTTGTTGAGTTTTACATATCGTGACATATCACGATATTTTGTGGCGTATATGGATATGCGTTGTAACAGTCTTATGTAACTTCTAGTAATTCTTTCTATTTATTTTTAGTATTACTGTTACTGCCCTCGTGAAGCTGAATAGCTAGGTGGGTTACACCACTGACTTTGGTACAAGAGTCTTTGGTTCCAATCCCAGTCAAGAGGGGAGGGGACAAAAATCCAGTGTGGACCCTTAGGCAAGGTCCTTAGTGCTATGAGCCTGCCTCGGAACCCAGCCACATATAGTGCCCGTTCAAAGACCGGATAAATGGGAGGGCTGTCAACGTATGCCAAATCAAGATTCGCAATGGAGACGATCCCCTGTTGCGACCTCCAAAAGGGAAGAGCCAATAGAAGTGGCTTACTGCCCTTTTACTTTTGTTAATGAGCCAAATGCAACGTAATTACTTTTCTGCTGTGTTTCGGTCTGGTGGAAAGTCTGAAGGACAATAGAGTTAATCTTCAATCTTTGAAATATTGCACATCTCTACTTTGCATAGCCGACATTAGCAAGTATAGGCTGTGCTAAAAGCAATAGTTTATACAGTCTCAAAATGACCACGTTATTCCCCTTACTCTTCATCATCTACTGTACAATGCTGTCACTGTTTCATCTTAGAAACAGGTTCATTCACATTCTTCAGTTAGAATTTGTGACTCAAATTGAGCTCAACAAAATAAGTGAACTAAACATTTAAGGCTTATTAAAGAGTTCCCCAGTGGAAAACTGTCCAATAGTTTTTTTTCTCTCAATCCTGCTTACATTCACAAAACCAGTAAACCCAGGTGAGAACAGAACCTCCGAGTGAAGGCTATAAGACCAACCGATGACTGACCGTATCAGAGCCGGTAATAGCCGGGCTCCAGACAGAAGACAAATCATCCTAGCAGTGGGAGTCAGACAATGCTCTCCTTTGTCAATGTTCCACAGAAGTAATGACCGGGAGAGCCTTGAAGTAGAAAACACCCTGATCCCCGTGATAACGACTTCTTCATCCTCTCATAGTCCCTGCCCTCATTTACACCGTCTCCCCTCTGCTCAGGCACACAGGTTGTTTTTTTAACGCTGCCTTCAGCGGCGATCACTCACTGCAGCCGTCCGTCATGACGTGGCCTCGCCTCGTCTTGATTGTCGGACGCCCACCGAGCATAATGATGTTCTGGAGAAATGAAAAGATAGGGCCAAGGATCGGGTGTGCATATTCATATTCAGGAAGGAGGCTTGAAGCCTCAACGGGGGTAGATGGCTTCTTCTAAAATGAAGCTGATGATACAATAGACCAGCGGTTCTCAAATGGATTCTCTCTTCTGTTCCCCTTTGGAGTTATTTGTGCAATCAAGGAAATATGTATTTATACAGCATCATCTTCATCGAAGCATCCTTCAATAATACTATGACTTATTTGTCCAAATAAAGTGTTTTGTGTCCGATTGGTAATGTGATAGACCTTTTATTAATAACATAGTACAACGTAGTACAGATGGGTTGATTACTAATAGCTGTTCCTTTGGGATGGTCGCTTTTAGCCTTTTGTCCCGAGTCTTTAGCTGGGTTTACTTGAAAACCTTTTTTTTTTCCCATTCAGATTGAAGAGTTTGTGAAAACTGCATAGATAGATCGAGGGTTTTACCTGCGCCAAAACATTTGATCACAACGGCCTTTAAGTCGTGCGCAAAAGCCACGACTCAAAAATGCCAATGCTAGCTCATCCATGAGTGGAGTTGACCAATGCTATCTAACATTAAGCCAGGCCTACACTGTCGCCCCGTTGTAACCCTCTAAAAGCCCCGAATCCGTTGCATTGTACAAGCAATTCCCCTGTTTGAAATCTACAAATTAAATGTGAAGTTATGGCCGAAAAAATATTTAAAAAAAAATCCAACAAGCTAACCCTGGTGAGTAAAAAATTAACAAGCGTAAAACATTATACACACGGGAAAGATCTCCTCAAGTCAATTCGTGTGCTCCAAATTTGGATTCAATCTGACCAATGCTTAGGTAGTTATTTTAAAAAGAATTTGTTTTTCATAAAAACACTCCCATATTTTAGAGAGTAAAATATGAAATATACACGTTAGATATGCTCTAATCAATTGTATTCATTTATTCTGCTAGAATTCTGAATTTTTGCTTATAAAAATTACGATTTTTTCTTGTAAAATTACGACTGTTTTCTTATAAAATTACAACTGTTTTCTCGTAAAATTACGAGTTTTCTCGTAAAATTATCTTATTTTTCAAGGTGGCCCTAATACTCTTTACTCTGGCCTTTTCTGATTGGACTGTTGGGGTCCACGTAACCCCACCTAGTGATGCTGAAACCCTTTTTTCACACTGGGACTCTGAAACAGAGATGCATCCATAGATAAATAGTGTCTTACATCAACGACCTTCATTGCCTCCAAACAGAGGTGGAACATTAATCTCCTGTGGGACAAGTACAACAGCTAAATCTGTGACATTAATGTTATGTCATATAAGAGGAATTAATCATTGGACCCACAACCCCATGAGGAGGAACATACACAAAACCCAACAAAAACCCAGCGCAAACTATGTCAGCTCCTAGGTAAGATCAGCCGCCATGTTGAAAACCTCTGGTTGTTCTACCGTACTTTTTTGAGCAGCTCCAATCCAGTCTGCTGGGCTCGCCCAGAGGCCGGTCACTTCCTCTCTTAAGTGAACGGAGATCTCTGCAGACGAGGTAACGAGTCATACGTATCAAGTGTGACAAGAGACGCAAATCTATCCCTTAGCACTCCATCAGTGTGAAGAGCCGATGCTTGTATACCTTCAGCCCATTCATGGGAAATAAGAATGTACTTATTCTCCTGGATTCCTCCAAAATACATTCCATTTGTATAAAATCAGCCTGTTTCCTGGACTTCAGACATCCAGCCTGAAACCTGGGGCAGAGAGATGAGAGGGCCGGTCTATCGATGCGCACTTTGTAACTCAATTGTGAAGAGTGCTCTATGATTGAATGATTATTCCTCGTGTCTGAGTGAGCAGAACACCGACCACTGCTGCTCAACTTATTCTTCCTTGTGTGTCATCTACGTATCTCGTCTCAAAGCTTTTGTGTAACGTGAATGCATACATCAAAAACGTGTAGCTCGATCTGGAATACTCTACTATGTGACTCAGTCAGAATTTATTTTGCAAAAGATTGATAAAACAAAAATGTGGAAGAGAATCTCCTAAGAAAGACATTCATCGGAATCCGAAAAGTATTTGACCCTTATTAGACTTTTTCTTTAATTGTATCTACTTACATAATTCTGTTTACTAGAATATTTCTTATCAAATAGGACTTTACCAATAGCCAAGGTTACCGCTTCCTTTGACCTGCGGCGTCCCTCAGGGCTCCATCCTTAGCCCCTTACTCTTTAGCATTACAAGCTATCACTGGTTTATATGATAAACACTCGAAAGAAAGAAGAAGTGATTGAAAATGTGTTCAACCACACAGTTGAGGAGGACATGATGGGGTTAACCTTCATTATGAAGTGGAATCTCTTCACAGTTTTGGTAAAGCAAGTTTTTAGAAAACTATTTGACAATTCTGTTTTTACTAAGTGCTCTCCTGCTGTAATATGACAAAAAAAAAAATCCCTTACTGTTTGCGTAGGACTTTTCTATATTGCCATGGGTCATGCCTCATTCTCGGTGCCCCCTTTGACCTCTGGCGTCCCCCAGGGCTCCATCATTGGCCCCTTACTCTTTAGCACACACCTGCTGCCACCGGCTCATATTATAAACACAGTCCGTCACATTTTTCAGCTCAAAAATGAGCTCAACCAAACCGCAGAGCAGGACATAAAAAGGGTTTGGGAGTCATTGAAGCATTCTTATCTTAATTCAATAGAAGATAGTATAAATCTCTGACTACGCGGTCGGAGTAAGATGCCTGCGACGCAGTAAGAGAAGAGAGTGATGGTCGTTTCAGGGTTTATGTCCCACTCCCGCTGGATTTATGGCTTCAATCCCCTCAACAACAACCCCGGGTCGTACTTTTCTGCTTCATGTTTCTCCACACATCCTGGACTGCAGGCGGGCCGATCCGGTTTGCCGGACTCTTCTGCTCTGAAGCCACATTGTTGTGAGATGAACAGAATGCGGCTCGGCTTTGTCTCCCCCGGATGAAGCAGGGACGTCGCTGAAATGGACGCCGCCCGGATGATCTCTGATGCCTGTTTGTCATCCCGGTCCCCGATGCGCAGAGATTTTCCGACACATTATCTGGAACTTTTGTTGATATTTTGGATTATGGATGGAAATCCTCACATTCCTTATCATTGGGCTTTTGGGAATCGTTGCCCTCAAACTGTTGGACTATTTGCCCGGGCAGATTATTCCCAAACTGGTGAACTTCTCCCGGTTTTTGCCTGAATGGCTGAGCCTGTTTAGGGCGAATTAACGGCCGCTTGAGTCTCTATTTAAAACACAACTTTTTTTTAGAAACAGACTTATTTCTCAATCTACAGTTACTATTGTGAACCATTTCCAAATGAATCTGTTTTTATGACCCAACAGTTTCATCACTTCTCTTCATGTTTTCTTAACCTAGTATCATACTTTGCTTCCATTTTTCTGAATTTGTGGTTTTATTCGATGTGTTTTTCACCCTTTGAAGCGCCTTTGTCGTGTTTTACTTTACGGTTTTGTTTGATCAATGCTCTGAAGCACTTTGGTCACCTTTATGTCTCATCCAAGAGGCTTTTCCGGTTCTAAGGAGTCACGACTCGAGGCGAAACAGAAGTCTGGTTGCTTTGGATTCAACCCACAGGCATTATGTTGAACTTTATTAAAGTTCAGTTTCAAACATACAACCTGAAAACAACAGCCAATAACAAAATAAAGAAAAAGGAAAAGGCTATTGAACACAGCACTATACTTACCTAATACATCAAAAGGGAAAAATTACGAAGATTCCTTCTTTGATACATTTATTTTTCCCAGTTCAGACACATAATCCCAGTAACGGTCCATTAGAGTCCAAACTACAATTATCTCCCAGAGCTTCCAATTCTTCTTTCCAATCCTGGAGGAAAAATCATGAATCCGTCTTTGACTCAGTCTGCAATGTATTTTAAAACTTTCTAAGCAAACCCAAAGACGTTCACGGTGCAAAACCGTGGAGGACCTGAACCTGGCGGCGGCCAGTTAGCACCAGTGGAATGAAACTTACGCCTGCATCCCTCAGCCAATGGGCTGAAAATCATTCATTAGCAACAAAAAAACCTTCATCCTTTTCTTCTTGGTTCTGGGTTTTTAAGTGGCGATACATTCTTTTATTATATATTTTTTAATTTAATTTAATTTAATTTTGAGTGTCATTGAGATCAAGTATCTCTTTTTCAACAGCGTCCTGGTCATGACAGCCAGCAGCACACAGAACTCCAAACCCGCATATAACAATTTTACGTAGAAATAAGTTAAAAAACCGTCATAGTTTGAGATGAATTTGTCAACGTCGTGTAAATCAGTCCAAAAAAATCTACAGCCACAGTTTTCTCTTCATCCAAGTTTTTTTAGGTGACCTTGAATGCATTCAGGGAGAACTAAGAAGAATACTAGAGCATGAGAAAAGAAATGAGGAGGAGGATTTTGTTTTTCATATTTCATGTAGAGAAAAAGTAGATATGTAGAGAAAAAGTTTTTAGTCTGCATTTTGAGGATAGAGTGGAAAAATGGATGGTTTTAATGGTTACGTCGTGTTGAAAGAGCCTTACAGAACAAACAAGGACACCAAAGTAATAGCGGACTACTTCATATCATGGGCGCGTTGGAGGATCCCCACCTTATTTTCCAATTATATATTTTTCCAAGCTCTGTACAAACTTTGGGGACAGTCAGTAGGAATAAGACCTGAGGGCAAAGACTACAACTCTCTGTGGATTTTGGAGTGATGTAAATCAAAAGGTAAAGAGGAAGTGGACCCAGAATAGTGTTATAAATAAAAGTACCCAAGTGGTCCATCAGACCCCGGCGTTCAACCTGCGGTTACGGGTAAAAGCTTTAAAATGGGAAATTGATATTTCCCTTTAAATGTGCTAATTTTAAATGTTTATTTCAATGTTTAACTTCTTTACTGTCTTTGCTTGACTTTAACCGATTATCTGATCCGTCTTATATTCCTGTAATTTATGCTATTATTATTATTTTGTCAGTCGTATCTGTTCAGCACTTTGGTCAACCCACTATAAATAAACTCGCATTTGAACGATTGGGACACCAGTGATGGTGGCGAACTGCAGACCCAACTGCCTACTAACTCAGTGTGTGTGTGTGTGTGCGTGGGTGTGTGGGTGTGTGTGTGTGTGTGTGTGTGTGTGTGTGTGTGAGTGAATGTGTGAGTTTTACACCGCTAGGTAAGTAGGGATTGGTGTTGTTGAGTGCTTGGTGCGCCGTTAAGCCCTGTTGGAAGAATAGAAGAAAGTAATCTGTACGTGTGTGTGATAGAGAGAGAGAGAGAGAGAGAGAGAGAGAGAGAGAGAGAGAGAGAGAGGAGAGAGAGAGAGAGAGAAAGGACGGTGGAGAAGGAGAAGGACGAGTCAGCATGAAGGTCCTTCACGCATCACAGGCCTCAGAGGCTGGAGAGTGAAAGGCAGTGATAGCATCAGACCCCGACACACTGGACCCACCGGGGGGGGTCACGGAGGGAGAACGTTAATACACTGGATCAAACCAGCCCCGTATTTATCCTCCGCGGTCAGCTTCCAGGGAGCTTTCTTAAAACAAAGCTCTCTAGATGGAAGGGCGTTGTGTGTGTGTGTGTGGGGGGGGGGGGGGGGGGGGGGG
Source organism: Lophius americanus (assembly GCA_037951165.1). Taxonomy (NCBI): domain Eukaryota; kingdom Metazoa; phylum Chordata; class Actinopteri; order Lophiiformes; family Lophiidae; genus Lophius; species Lophius americanus. Next base: position 1,335,400 of record JBBDHG010000086.1, on the reverse strand, counting down.
GGGGTCTTATGGAGGGGTAGCAGGGTTCTGTAATCGTGTCCTCGGTGGCAGTTTCACTGAAGGATGATGAAGATATTATTTTCTGTTGCTGAATAAGTAGATGGTTTTTTTAAATGTGGCCCGTGAAGCGGCGACTCTGCAGTTTTATGAACGATGCTGGCATTATTTGAATATCTGCCATTAAAAATACTAAGGAAGGCGCCGACCCCTCCTCGCACCTCCGGCGACCTTCAGTTGACGTGTTCTTGGATCTGATAGGGATGTTTTCACGTGGAGGGATGGAAACCAGAACAGAACTTTAATCTTATACTTCATCTGTTCACATACTTCAGCCTCTGTTTGATTTTATTCTTTTATTTTATCAACACGTAATGACACTTAATCTACAAAACACGTCATGGAAATCCTAAGAAAAGAAAAGAAAAGTATAGGAATATAAATCGGCTTCTATAAAAAATCCCAAAATTGTGAAATAAGAGCCATTAAAATAATTCCCGATACATTTTTTTAAAACTGGAATACTAATATTTCATATTATAATATTAGAATTAGAATTATTTTCAAAGCAAGCTTTGTGAGTTATGAAAAGGTATTTAGTTAAAGTAACTTAATTACTTCCTGATGTTCTGTTCAAACCAAATGTGATGTAATGTTTTCAAGTGGAACAAAAAAAGGTGACCAAGCAAAGGGAATTTTAGCGCATAACTTGTTGACTCACGTTTTCCCCTTCATTTTTGTGTCTGCCTCCTTGTCCTCCACTGATCTGACACATATCTTAAAGTGGGTCAGTGAGATGAAGGAGGCGGTCGTGCTCGCAGCGACCCGGCGTCTGAACTTCTACTGTACGTGATGTCATCAGCTCGCTTTCAAATATCCTCTCGTAAAGCAGCTGCTCGTTCAGAGAGAGTGAAAATGTCGGACGTCATTTGCGGTTGGCGCTAATGAGAGCGGCCGGACACGCACCCCGGCGTCACACCAACAGAACCCGGCACACCTCACCCTCTGGAAATAGCAGAAGCGCCTTTGTAAGGTGTCAGACCTCCCTGCTGCACTGCAGCACCTCCACACCTTCTCAGATCCTCTGACAGGAAGGTTCGTAGCATCGATCGCCGTGTTTGCACCTCTGATAGCGCGTGTATAATATATAGATTATTGAGGTACCTTATCTCTAGTCGGCTTCATCAACTATGCAGAAGTCATGTAAACGCATTAAGCACGTCTTTAACAGAACCGTAACGACGCAATCTGGACTATTTGTAAAATCTCCTCGAGGTTTATGCGTGAGGAAATCCACAAGGACGACCAATTCAGTCAGACACTCACTCTATTTCAATACTATTTGAATTCCTGCACACGCTAACTCCCCCCTGAGGATTCAAGGGGTTCAAGTTCCCCGCCCCCCGGTGTTGCTTTGCTTGTCCAAACGTGCAACACGAGTTTGCGATACAGGTGTAAAATCATCAGACAGCTTCTGCGGTCAGTTTTGCTAGAAGGCGATATAAACTCAGACCCAGATCTAAAACATCCGACTGTAAACTTTTCTGTCGCCTTTCGTTTGTTGAACTGTGGTTACATGCAACCAAGACAAAACACAAGCAACTAAAGAAAAACAACTTCATCCATGTGAAAACACGGAAGCGACGCAAAAGCCACGACACAACATGTAAAAAAAAAAAAAAAAACAATCTGCAAAAGCTCCAAAACAACACGTTGAGAAAAACGATCTGAAAAAGCTTCTGGGACGTTCGGTCATGTGACTTAGAATAAAACGTAAACAACATCATGAAAACTACAAATAAACTTAAAAATGACCTTAACATGCCCAGTACCCAGAACTACATTAAACAAAGTGTGTTATACTTCAGAAAACTCTGAAGTTTTACCACCAGACCAAAGTCAGAGTATTCTGACTTCAACTGTCGCCATGGCAACCTGTAAACACCGGTCAGAACCTCCGATATTAAAGCTATTTTTCCTTTTAGCTTTGGGTACTGCACAGTACACACAGTTTGCGTTTGTAAGTATATAATGCCCCTTGGCAATACAACGAAAAAGCTCTTACATTAAAATGTATTTTGGCTAGTCATGCTTAAGTTGTTGTTGGGAATCCGAACCAACGACCATGCAGTCACTACCTCTGTAAAATATATAACTCTATTATTTTTTCATGCGGTTTAACTGTGGATGTCAGCGTAGGAGTATATAAACGTATATCATGCAGTTCTATTCAACCGCTCTGACCCGAAGCACGAAAAAAACCCCACTGCTGGAAACCCTTTAAGGAAACTACCACGTCTCCATCAGGAGTTTTCACTGATTAAACGGACGTGAATGATATTTTATGGACATCAGAACATGGGGGGATGGAAATCCCTGCGTCCCACACATTACATCATCGGTATAAAGGGTTGGCTGCCAAATCAAAGTTGTTTCTCTCGGCTCCCGCGTGGATGGAGAACAGGAACAGTGTGTCCTCAGCAGGATGGGTATCGTTGAGATTTTATTGATACTGGAACCAATAATGCTTGTCCGTAGAGACATTCATCCATATACTGTCTTTTATACTATATATACAATTACATGCGGGTTTTTTTTCACACATTCTTCTTTCATGTAGAGCATTTGTTTATTTTTCTTGCTTTTCTTGCCATTTGAAGTGAGGAAAAGAAAGAAAAGAGTCTCAGTGCAGTTATCGAAGTAAATAAACGTGGAGTTGGATCATACCATGTTGTAGACGGCTTCATCCATCATTTATTCAGGAAAAAAATAAACCCTTTACGTTGAGCTTTATAGCCAAACTCTCCGGCGCTGCGTTCCTACCGAACGTTTTTATTTAGAAAGCCGTTACATACAAAGTCAAAGTCAGGCCTCAGGCAGACGTGAGCGGTCCTGGATCCTCCTCGCCACGGCATGCGCCTCTTCCTGACGCGCACCGCTCCAATAAGCTACCGACGTCCCACGACGTTAGCTTTGAAGAATCTCAACGCTGATAGGCTTTTCGAATGACAGCGACGCTCAAGTAAGAAATTTGAATTTCTCACTCGAGTGGAGAATCTGCGTGGCGCTGTGATGTGAAAGCCTATAACCGTTGAGATGCTGCAAACGTCACACCGCAGGACGGTGACGATGATGTAGAGGAAATATTATCTGATCAGTGTGCGTCCACCTCTGGATAATGTTTTGAACTCCAGCCGGTTGTAGGTTCCAGCTACGCTAGGATGAATCGACATCACATAGCGGCGGTCGCTAACAGTGAGCTGCTTTAACTGAACTCCGTACTCATTCCTGCTCAGTTGGAAACTCATTCTCCGAGCTTCCAAACATTTCGTCTGCAGGATTTCCCAGATCTGTCCGGTTTATGACTCTGGATCAGCTTTATCAGGTCCCAGTCCAACATATCTCTCCCTGTTAGAGATATGGAGGAATAGAATGAAGCCTGACAAGCTAAGATAATCAGTATAAAAACAACCAAGCCTATGGGTGTGTCTCCGGAAAAAAGTCCCCGGTGACCTGCGTTATACAAGCAATCCCTCCCTGATTGAACTTGATTGATTATGTGTGCTGTACTTTTTGGATAAAAGCTCCAGGAAGTGAGTTAAATGTGAGCTATTAGAGTAAAATCTGATATAAACATGTTAGATCTCCTCCTATCGATTCATATGCACCAAATTTGGATTAAATTGTTCCGATGGTCAAGAAGTACTGTCCCAAAAACTGCTTTTTTGATAAAAAGCTCCTACTAATGACTAAAATATGTATTGATAAGGTGAAATGGGATGTATAGAAGACAGATCTCCTTCACTCGATTCAAACGCACCCAATTTGGAACTGAATCAGACAATGCTTGAGAAACTATGGCCCAAATACTTTAGGATCTAAATCTCCCTCTGGTGTCAGAAATATTTAACCGATCGTTCCCACAATCGATCCAGCACTTCTACGCACTGAGGTCTGTGGGGGTGTAACATTTGAAAACGCTCCATGAAACTGAATGATGATGAAATGATTTTTGAGTTTCGGGTTAACGTCGGATGCCGATTCCAGAATATCCCCGACTTTTCTGGGATATAATAATCAAAACCACTGGCGTCTTTATTTGAATGAATGTCTGTGGGAGACGATTTCGACCACATGTAAGATGTCTAAAAAAGATCTTTCGTAAAGCTAAAAAATGGACCCCTTTCTGTAGCATGGGATTTCTTCTTGGGCTGCTGCGGGGTTTTACTCCACATAAATGTCCGTCATGGTGACAAATCCAAAATCCATGAGTGATAGTCGGCGTTTGTAACGCTGACTAAGAGTCCAGTACAGGCAGACCTCGTGAGAAGACAGTGACTGCATCTCCCTGCATTTCTGATTTCATGCCGCTGAGGTGTGTCATGCAGTGAGAGGCGTCTTGCTGTTGCTAGGCAACATGTTATGTGCTGTTAGTCAGCTGTGTGTCGGGGAGCTGCTGAGTATTGTATAGTAGCTGCAATCGAGCAGTTAAAAGCCATCATACAGTGGGAGCCTTTCTACGAGCGTCAGCGATCGATCTTTGTGTTGAAAGTCGGATCTTTGCGGCGAGAGGATAAAGCAATCAAAACAAGATGACAGATATCAACACCGTGTCACCAGCTCGTTTAGTCCTTGATCAAAGATCCAAGGGATGCTGGGAAGAGTTTCTCTTTTCTCTTGGCATAGGAGAGGAGATTCTCTCCGATGCCATTTCTGTGTGTGCGTTCATGTCATCACCCCGACCTCCAAGGTCAATTCAGCAGGCAGATCGAGAGTGAACGAGATATTAGGTTGTGACCAAGCTTTAATTACGCATGGGGACGAGATATTACGTAGCGGCCATGCTTATATAAGGCGTGGGAACGATATAGTAAGTCACGGTTACGCTTTTATGATGTATGGGAACGAGATAGTAATTCATGGCTACCCCTTTGATACATGGGAACCAGATATTAAGTCGTGGTCACACTTTATTAACACGTGTGAATGATATATTATGTCGTGGTCACACTTTATTAACACGTGTGAACGAGATATTAAGTCGTGGTCACGCTTTAATAACACGTGTGAACGAGATATTAAGTCGTGGTCACGCTTTAATAACACGTGTGAACGAGATATTAAGTCGTGGTCACGCTTTAATAACACGTGTGAACGAGATATTAAGTCGTGGTCACACTTTGTTAACACGTGTGAATGATATATTAAGTCGTGGTCACACTTTAATTACAGGTGCTTTAATTTTTATTTTTCTATTGTTCTTCAAATGTTCCCTCCTTCAGGATAGTACACTTGATTGCAGTACCCAGAAGGTTAAGAATCAAGAGAAACACACAGATATTTGAATTCTTCCTCTTTCTCAAGTGATTTTCCACCTGAATATTCATCAACCTAGAGTTGGTTGGTTCCAAAAGAAATCCGATCTCGTGTCAAACCCCACGCTACAGAACTTCTTCTTGATCCGCAGAAGTCTGTTTCTAGAAAAGTCACTTCAATGTACACAGAGTTATTCCACACTGATGTTCAACATGAAAGTACTTAAGAAGAGGAGACACCCTCACACAGTATTCATCAAGGCGCCATTATCCCTCCCCTGCTAAATATTCCAGCAGTTTTGAGCGACGGGCAGTGAAAACATTGTTTGCTGCCCAGAGGAAACGTGAGACATTCACTGAACTAAAGGATGCCAGATTGATTTGCAGAAATAGCCCTCCTGAGCCTTTTTAAGGCATCCTGTCGTTTCTCCTCGGAGGTCGGACAAAATCCAAACCTCCACTTCTGCTCATGTTTTTTTTCATCGTCCTGTAATCACGCTGCGTGCTGCTGACTGTTTAATCAATGATTTCATATTTGCCATCTGTGTGTTCTGTTGGATAATAGATGATGAGAGGATTAATAGAGAGAAACAAGTCACAGCTCATAGTTTGTGACAAGGTCATTATAACATCTCCGCACGCCGCCGCCGCCGCCGCGCTCGCTCGCTAATGAGTCGTTCTCCCCGTGCACAAAGACTGAAACAAGCTCCTCTTCATGAATGCTTGATTGATTTTTCTCGGCTCACTTCCGAGTTTGATATTTATTTCCCTTCATGCTAATCATTGCGCCGGATCCAAAAAGTAGAGGAGAGGCGGCAGAACCGACGGCGAGGGCCCTGACGCGAAACGTGAAGCAGGCGCCAAAACAGAACAACATGTTCCCGAAAATGAAAAATGAAATGTAGCTCGGCAAAAAAGACCTACTCGATCAGTCCGATGGGATTGGTGGTGCGTTCAGGCGCGGCTAAATCTGTCCGAAAATTATACTTTCCTTAATTATGACAGAAATCCAGTCCCCTAAAATCCCCCTAATGAGAAAGACATGAACTGTTATAGTTAAATCATATAAACACAAGATGGATCTCTGTGTCGACATGCGTACGAGCCAACTTGGGCATAAACGGACAAAAAAACTGTGTTTTTTGATCTAGTGATTAAAATATTAACTATAAGTGTGAAATATGATATTTACAAGATTGATATCAAGTCAATTTATATTCGTACAATTTGGACTAAATGGGAGGAACGGTTGAGAAATTGTAGTCCAAAGATTTTGGGGATAAAGCGCCCACTAGTGGCAGAAATTAGCACCTGACTTTTCCCCAAATCAATCCAATTCTTCCTTGCACCGAGGTTTATGAGGGTGTCAAATTTGAAAATGATCCATGGCATGGTTTTTGAGTTATCGCGTTAACACGACGGATCTGCGATGGTGGCAAAGACGATTCCATAATATCTTCGACTCTTCAGGGATAAAATGAAAGAATTCTGGGAGTCCTTGAGTAATATTTTCAGCTTGCGCTCCATGATGATGAGCTTTTTCTTCAACTCAGCGGTGGTCAAAGATCCAACAGACTGTAAACGCATCACAACGAAGGGTGCACAGAAAGCCGTGGCGTTACTCTACCGATAGGGTCAGATTGTGACGTTATTGACTTGAGATGGTCACATGTTAATGAGGCAAACGAAACGCCCGGCATACCTGAAAGCTGGAGAGCCTGCTCCCACATTCCTGATCCTGTCAGCAGATCATCAGAGAAAACTTTACTTCGATGTTCTGGATCTGCCTGATGTTGAATTTGATCCGAGTGTTGAGCAGAGAGACCTACAGGTGGCGGTTGACTGGAGGCACCTCACTTTCACACGATCCCTCCGTTCTACCCACTCATACCCCCTCCTCCTTCCCTGGACTAAGCTCAGCACCATGGGTGACCGGGCCTTCTGTTCTAGTGCCCCTCGTCTTTGGAATGCCCTCCCTGACCATCTGAGGGCTCCACAGACGACTGACACATTTAAAAAAGGACTTAAAACTTTCCTTTTTAGCAGAACCTATAACTTTAATTAACTAACGCTTTTTGGTCAGGTTTTTATATAGTTATTATTTTATTTTTTTATTGATGCTTTTATCTGCTTTTGCTTTGTAGCTCTTTGAGATTTGATCCAAATGTAAAGTGCGTTATAAATTAAATGTATTATTATTATTATTATTATTATTATTTAATCTGCAGCTGAAAAAATCAGCCATTTTTCCTCTTCTTGAGTAGAACTGTCCGATAGGGAAGGTGGAGTAAGGGGGTGTTGGCCCTTGTGTGTTGGCCCAACAAGGACCTACCAATTAGAAGTCCGTTCGACAATCAACAACCTCCAGTATTAACTAACTGTCCTCCCAATGGAGTCGACTTTACTAAAGATACAGAAAATGGCGTTCACACTTGAGACGATTCTAAACATGCCGAAAGTGAAAATCCCTCCCAATGGTGGGCTTTATTTAGCTGTAAGCTGACTGATGTCTGTGAGATTCTGACAGCTGCTTTCACGTCTGCTGACTCATCAAAAAAAACAGTCCAGAATAACTTCAACAGCGGTTCCGGTGGAGCGGTCGCTCTATCCTCTCTGTTCTTTACTAACTGGGTTGGAACTAAACCTTTAAGTACCAGGGCAGTTTTTTTGGAATTTGGGTCACATCCTTCCTCAGCTGAAGAAATGTTTTACTCCAGGACCAAAACATCTCTCCAGCCTTTCCCTCCTTCAGCCGGTCACGTTCTCCTTTAATCTGCAGGAGAGAAATGATGAGCGCTTTGAGAAGTGGGACGCTTTATTTGAAGACGTCCGCTCGGAAGCATCCCCGGTTTGTTGTTGGCTCTGTGGACGGCAATTAATTTATGTCAGAATCTTTATTTCCGTGATGGATCTGATGGGTCTGACTGGGCTGAAGCGGACTCCCGTGGCAGAGTTTATGAGATTACAGCAAAATCGAACAGTTGATGCAGAATTGGAACAGAGAGGTTTCTCTGTTCGCCAAAGGCAGGATGTCTCCGCGATGGAGGGAGAGAGGAGACGTCACATACTGAAATAGTTCTGACTCAGTCCGGGTGTTAAAGCGGTCATGATTCCATCAAAAACCATGGAAAATGTTATCGACTGGCTTTTGCACTTCATTTGAAATGGTTAATTAGTATTTAAATCCCCGGAAAGGAATGTCGGGGAAATGTCGTCCATAATATCAACTTTTTTGTTATGCGATAACTCAAAAAATAAATTCATAGATAGATTTTCAAATTTGAAACCCACGTAGACCTTAGTGCGAGGAAGAACTGGACTGATTTTGCAAAAGGTAGGTTTCATATTTTCCAGTACTAAAGGGAGCTTTGTCTCCAAAATCCCAGTTTCCCTGCATTCATTTCTCAACCATTGGTCCATTTTAGTCCAAATTGGGCATATGACTATCTTGTATATAACTTTATTCAATATAATAGTTCAAATTTGACTCATTAGTGAGACCTTTTTGTGGAAAGCACAGTTTATCATCTGTATCTCCCAAACTATAAGTCTATCTGTGTTTAAATTCAGCTCCCATGAACTTAAACAAGGAAATTTATCTTGTTTTACTCCTGAGCTCAGAAGAAAAACTAGTTTGCCGTATTTATCTTCATTGTCGACTCACTGAGGGATCTGATCTCAGAGCACATTCCCACTTCATAGAAATAGTTCTGGGGGCTTTTTAGGTGACTGCGATGACAGCGTTGGCCTATTTAATTCTATGATTTTCAAAATTTTGTTTCGATTGGTAGCAAGGAAAATGTCTTATTCACACTTAGAAAACTTGTTAACCCCTTATCCACGTCTCAGGTGTAGATGACACTGGAGGCCAGAGTGAAGTTCCAAGGTATGAAAAGGAAAAAACAGATGTTTTGTAAAACTCTGTGGGTTCGGTTGAAGTCAAACCACTTTACTCTTTTATCAGTGGATTTATTTTGATGCTTATTTGAATATCTACGTCTGTCCGCTCCTCAGGTGAGGAGGCTTGGGTTTTTCAGACGCCTACCAGTTCGGGCTTTCTGCAGCATTCTCATCAGGATTCTATCTTTGGAATGTATGTCTCTTATGGGATGTTGCCGAGATATGAAACATCATATCTAGACGGGATAGAGATTTTGAATACAGCTTTGAAAGCTGCAAGTAAAAAAACAGCTTTCAGAAACAAGAAAACTGTTTGATGAAATGGGGGCTATTACTTAAAATGATCAAATGTATCGTCCAACAAAAAGGGAAAATGTCACTCGCCAGATTTTTTAAAGGAACTAAAAGTAGATACCCTCCACATGTATTTAAAAGTAGGTCAGTCCGGACTGAAAACAAACACATTCGTCTTGATCAGTTTGTTGGAAACTGAGTAAAATGGTCGATTGCAGGTGCCACCGTCTTGAAATTAAGCTATATGTTAGACAATTTAACTTAAAGGCAACACTTCAAACAAGTTTATTTGCCTCGATCCAAAGAAAAGATTCTAAGAATTATTCTCTCAAATTCTAGGAAACAGTTTCCAAAGGATGCTTGAAATAAGTAAATCTGACTTTAATAAAGAAATTTTGTTATTATTGTTGATTAAAACAGCCTTAAAACCATTAATGTTAGTTTTCTTTCTTTCTTTCTTTCTTTCTTTCTTTCTTTCTTTCTTTCTTTCTTTCTTTCTTTCTTTCTTTCTTTCTTTCTGTCTTTCTTTCTTTCTTTCTTTCTTTCTTTCTTTCTTTCTTTCTTTCTGTCTTTCTTTCTTTCTTTCTGTCTTTCTTTCTTTCTTTCTGGACCAGAAAGTTGTAGACTTATTATGGGTACCTTTTTTACATATCAGATTCTGTTTTAGTTGTTCTTCTTAATTAAAAGAAATATTCATCAAAAAAAAATAACTCAAAAAAAAAAAATAGGTCAATGTACAAACAAGCAGCATTTCGTCTTTCTCACTTTCTCACTGTATATATACACATATATATGTGTGAATTAGTGTCTGCTCTCTGTTATGAAATCCTACCACCCACAGTGGGTGTTCCTCAGGGCGTGACTTGGAAGGTGTGAGTTTCATATTCACTATTCCCTATTTCAAATGCAATGACTTTCTGCAGTTAGACAATGGTGGAAAATTCCAGACGGAGTGTGTTTGCTAGGTTTCTCCGTTTGCGGTCGAATGTCGCTCTCGCATTGTTTCGCTCCGCAGAAGAGTGAGTCTGTAAAAGCAGGTCACATGTTTCACCTCTAAGTCCGTCTACGATTCTGTGATCGGAGCTAATCGATCAGCAGTTGTCCACCTTCAACGTACAGTTCCTTCGGATGCTGCCGTCAGCTCAGGCTCAATAAACTTCGTCAAGTAAGAACCTTCATCAGAACTGATGGGAAACGTGTCTTTGACAGCTATCTTTGAGCGGAGGAGTGTTGAACAGGAACAGGAAACTGTGGAAACTGTGATGGAGCGTCTCCTGCAGGCTACTTCAGGCTCTCTGATGGTGAAGAGTTGACACTGAGCCTCGTTTTCCTTTATTCCAGACTAATCTACTTGACGGCTGCAGCATGTTTCTGCCGTTGCTCCAGGGCAGTGATGTCAGACTATCACACAGGGGGGCACAATTAAAGTCCAGAGTCCAGATGGACGGCCAAGTAGGGTCAATATATATTGAAAAACAGGCCTCAATTGGCCGCGTTTTAATCAGGGTTGTAATTACAAATGTTTCATGCAGTAATATGAACTTAAGTGTTTCCAAGACATCTTATAGAATTCAGAGTAAACTGTCTGAAAGAAAGGAAGAATTAGAATTACAATGCAGTTGCCTTCTGGGATTTGTAGTATCCGTTGTGTTTGTGTTTCTATCCCAGCGGTCCAGCAATAATGGAAATCAACCGTTTTCTCACTGCCTGGATATAAGTTTATTTAAGGCGTTGAGTTTGACATGCGTGCCGTAGCGTCATAGCCGTTTAGCGGTGGTAAGAGCCTTCTGTTTGGTTGCTGCAGTACCGCCACCCTCTGGCTGAAGTACTGCATTACTACCAGCTGCTGGTAAAAACAGAGGGAAAACATATTATTACCTCCGTTATGTTTTCACCTCTGGGCTTCTGTTTGTCTGTTTGTGGGCCGGATTTAGGAAAAAACTACTGGAAGGATTTGCGAGAAAATTCAGTCAGATTTAGGTCTTAGCATATCCTACATTTTACGATTACATTTTGGTCACGTTATGTATGTCACACGATTCAAAGTAAATTGAAATGGAATTCTTGAGGGCAGTAGACCAAAGAACAAACAAAATGTCTGGGCTTCAACTGAACTTAAGTAACGTTAATTTTCCTGCAGTCTTTTAGGTTGTGAAAGGAAGATTCTTACAATTACAGTGGATAATAGTGAGGGTTGCGCCATTTATGGTATTTCGGGTCAGGTGATGTTGGTAGGCCAGTAATTTGGGTCAACGGTTACAGTAAATTGATGAATAGAACTCCATAGTGACTTAAAACCGCAGGTATTGCGTTGTAAATTCATGACATTGTACCTTTGGTGGAGGTTTGCGCGTTCAGAATGTAACTTATATTTGAGCACTCCAAAATCATTGCCCTTCCCCACGATAAACTGATCCCAAACAACAGAATCGGGATTTTCTTTGTGAAAACATGGATAAAGGAGTGAAAAAAGTAGAAGTGCACCGATTTCAATTTTCTTGGCCGATCACTGATTTTTATACCGATTTTGGCCGATTCTGATTTTTGTCCTTTAAAGTTTAGAAATCAAAATGGTTAAAGTATTATAAGTACCCTTATTTATTACGATTACAGTGGAAGTGAAAATAAAACTTGGTAAGCCTCGTTCAGTCCATTATACGTTGGCTTCGTTCAACGACTTCAGCTCTTGCGGCCGGCTCCGATCTCCCGCTTGCTTTAGCCGCTCTGCTAACATTAGCTTAATTTGCTATGTTCCTCGCTGGGATTAAATTTGAAGTGTGTGATGATGGCTGATGGCTCGCCTCCCTGTTTCTTATGGCTTTCAAAAATGTTTTGAGCTGATCAGCGGTTCTTCCAAAGTTTTCGAACCACTGATTTAGATCTAAATGATATAAAAAGTCAAAAAACTCAAATCACAACTAGCGATTGTTAGTCTTATAAAATTGTGTTTCTTAAACTGCTTCTATTCAACCATAAAAGCGCGGATCCCGTCCTGTCCCTGCTGCTGACCTCGTTCTGCATTTGGAGCAGTTTCCATGTTCCATCATTGAACCTCTGCAGTGAATAGCATTAGCCTGCAGCGTATCTGTTCAGAGGGTTAATCCACAAAGGGTCCTCTACAGAATGCTCCCTCTGGGTATCTGCCTCTGTTGGTACATGCTAGGCGTTGCTAGCATCCGACCCGCGTTACAGAGCTGCTAACTGTAACTGTTGGCCTCATTTCTCAGAACCTCCCCCCACGGCTTTTCCCCTTTGTCTAATCCTCCTCCCTTTCTTATCGGGTCACTCTCCTTCTCCCCTCTTAGTCTCCCTTTGCTTTCTCTGCCTCATCAATATTTTCCCAAACCCTCTGCATTCCTCTCCACGCGGCTCCACACGCCAGACCAGGTCACTTTGTTGTATTTGATATTCTGGAGTTGGAGGTTTGCAAAAGCCCATGAAGTCTTTTCTGCAAATTCTGCACCAGACAGGCGGACGACACAAGCATTCGTCCAAGTTAGGAATGTCATAGGTAAACAGGCTGTGATACCATTTATCTTCATCCGGAAACGTCGTCAGGATTTCACCAAACATCAGTTTATTGTTGTTGGGTTGAGGCCGTCCAGTCTGTCTGTGTTGGCTGGTCTTCCAGGCTGACAGCACCACTGCTCCGTTTCAGCACGAGGAACACTGTGAACATTTGAAATCCAGCGACCTGTGGATACCTGCGTGAACATTTGATATAAACCGACCTGTGGTGGGTTTATTTCTGTGATCAATGCTTTTAAAGTAGACCTGGCAGCCGGCTAGCATGTGAAGCTATTTCAAAAAACTAGTTTAGTAATGGTATGTTAACGGCTGGCTAGTGTGTATGGTTGGTGTATTTAACAAACATGGAGGGTTTAGTGTGTAAATTACAGTGACATCTAGTGGTAGAGTTGCAGATTGCAACCTATATCGCAAATTAGCTCATCCGTCCCTGTCCAAACGTCTACGGTGGCCTTCAATGTCAGAATGAAATCATCAAGTAGCGCGTCCGGTGATAACGCCTGTGTCTGTGCCTTCCACGCTGTGTTCAAAGGTTCCACGAGTTGGGTCGAGGCTTCACACTCCGTTGCTCCTACCTCTGTTGGGTGGATAGTTGCACCATAGACCCTTCCCTCCTCTCCAGGGTAGGGGAAAAGAGAGGGTGCGAAGAGTTGGTCCAAGGCCCCAGAAGGAAGTGAAGTACGGCTGGAGGTTCCACTAAAGCTCGCCACCTTCAGCCCAAACCTTTCCAAGCTGAAAAACATACCCCTTTTCCATCGTGCTGGTTCCAGGACTAATTCGGAGCCAGAGCCAGACTTAGCACCATCTCTTTGCTTTTAGACAGCCTAGGCACCAGATCCTGGCTCTCAAAACTGGTGCCAGACCAGCACCAACTCTTTGCTGGTCTAGAACAAAGAACCGATTACGTTATATGGGGACATATTGGCGGTGCTCCGGCTTGGTTCCTCGCCAAGCCGGAGCACCGCTCAAACAGGTTCTTAAAAGGTGCGCAATGAATCAGCGAAGCACTGGCACTAGCACCAACACCGAAATAGCACCAGGTTATTATTGTTGGAAAAGGGTTGATAGAGTCAGAGGAGGGGGTTGTTGTTTTTAGAGGGGTTGATCTATCCGCCACTTTAACGTAAAGCGTGAAAAGTTCTCTCTAGAGTCGGGGTTTAGTTTGTCAGATCAGGGTACTGTACAAACACGGCAACCCCTCCGTAGAAATACCGGCCTTTTTCTTAGATATCGTAAAATGAGCTGATTCTACTTTAACAATAGCAAATATAAGAATATTATATTCCATCTATTCAAAGAGATACCCCTAGGTTTTACAGACTGCACCTTTAAAGGTTGTTTAAACGAGGAGGGGACAGTTGTGGGTTATGTGGGTTATGTCACTCATCACTTTGCAAGAACCAATCAAAAGCTTGCATTCATTCTCATTGGATGGACTTCTGTTGGCACTGAGAGTTAATCTGAGTTTGATGAGGTCAGCGATTATTAGTCCTTATCCACACTTCAAACTCACACTGAAAATTGTTGTATGTTTGTTTGTTTGTTTTTTTGCAGCTCACTGTAGTCAAAAATTTACATTTAAGATAGGATAAGAAGTCTTTTAGTTTTTAACTTATATTTGCATTTCATGTCATATTTTATAAACTTTGGGGAGCTTTTTGGGCTTCACCTCCAAACCCGTGATCCCATTTAGTCCAAGTTTGTTGGATATGAATGGACTCTTTGAAGATTTCATATTTTAAGTTAATAGGTCTTATTTTTTCTCATTAGGGGTAAAAAAAAAAAAAAGGATTTTCTTTTTTTTTTTTTTCTTTTTTTTTAAGAAAATGCTCTTTTTTCAACATAACCTCCTGATCTTTGGATTGAATAATTCTAAAGTTGTTGCAGTTAAACCACCTTGAGATCTGTAATTCTATTCAAATCGTTCATATTTTGCTCAGAAGGGCCGAGTTTAAAAAAAAGAAGAAAAAAATAATTTTTTCTGAAATAACTCCACATTTAATTTAAGGAGGTCAGTCAGGCAGACTGCGTGTACAACGCAGGGGATTGGTTGCTTTTGGAGGCTTTAGCATTGCTGTCAGGGGGAAACAACCTGCTCAGGTCTCTTTAACGTTAAAGAAGAGAAAGAAGTTAAAATGTCAATAACAACACCAGCTGTTTAATTCATTCTTCCCAGCGGGGAACCTCTTTAAAAATCCCAATGGACCCGGCTGCCCTGGAGTCAGAACCAATGTGTGGCGGTCCCGGCCGGCTCCTGGCAGTGCTGATAAAGGAAAACGTCTTGAAGGTTGCCGCGATAACGGCGGAGGAAAAACCTCTCCACGCTCACCGTGAAGGAATGCAGAAAATGTTTGCACAACCTCCTTGCTGTTGCGACAGCAGCAATGTTCAGGATCGGTTCTGGACTGGGAGAACTCTCGCTGGGCCCGTCCTGAAAATAAGCTGTCTACCGGGAAAATTCCCAGTCTGATCATGTTTTGAAGGTTACATCTTCATCACCGTCATCCGTGTTTTTTTTTTTTAATGTTTTAATTAACTCTGGATCTTCTGATAAGGATATTTTTACTCTTTAACCCTTTCTTGTCCTCACCCAAAGAAAAAAAAAGGAAAATTATTCATTTGGATATTTCACTTCTTTATCTATATGAAAAAGATTAAATCATTTTCATCACTTTTTAATTAGAATAGCTCAACTTTTTTTTTTTTTTGGTAAAGCATGTTTTTAGAAAACTATTTAACCCTAATTAGACCTTTTTTGTGGTTGTAACAAGTTAAATAATTGCAATTCCTCACTATTTTAATATGCAGAAAAACCAAATAAAGTCCTACTCATCAAAAAGGACTGTTATCAATAGATATGGGTAATACCTCAGTGCCCCCTTTAATCTGTGGTGGTCCCCCCTGGGCCATGTCCTTGGCCCCTTGTGCTTCACTTCATCAAACTTTACTCACAAACGTCCGCTTCTTTGAAAAACTGTCATTCATCTTGTTTTTTAAGGTGTCGCACAAACAACCGTCCTTATCATAACTATCAAATATAAATTTGTTTTTAGGATTTAAACCTTTTAAGCACAAACTTAGTTTACATTATTCACCCACAAATTTTAAAATGAGAGAAATAAAAGTTTGTCTTTATTTTCTAGGTATAATATGCTAAAAGTTTTTTTTTTTTCTTTGTTATTTTGTTGGACAGATTATCAAAAACATTGATTTAGACCTAATATTTATTTTGGACAGAATTTTTTTTAAATTAATTTAAGGAAAGTATTTTACACTTATGCTAACCAAATGATTTGAACCTGTCACGATTATAACTATAAAATATAAAAAAAATTATATGGATTTTATTTAGGATGAAATGTTCTGTTCCGGTCACATTCAGATGTATTCCAAATTTGAAAACAATAATTTTGTGGCTAAGATGCGAAGATGAAAGTCAAACAACATGGAATGAATGATTTTTTTGGTGTTTTTAAAAAAAAAAATTTATATCACCAGTCAAAATCACATTACATCGATTTTAGAGCCGATAATATTAAACCCTGTTTAGTGTAAAATAACCCACAAGGGAATTCAGACCAGATCAGGCAAATCTGCGCCTCACTTCTTCATATCACTTTGAAATAAACGGCTCCAAAGGAAGAATACACTGATGATTGACAGCTCCAAATGTGCCGCTCTCTCTCCTGTTAAAAGTCAATGTAGCTCACCCATCAATCATCCGCGCTCTCCCTCCCAACGTTAGGATGTAATGAACCAGAACTATTATGTTATTTTTCTTTATTTTCTGGACACCCGCTTTATTGAAATGACAAATTCAAATTCACAACGAGCCTTAAATCGTTAAGAAATGCACTTTAGTGCATGAATCGGTGTTTATCACCATTCCTGCCTCATCTTCTGATCATAAACGGATGAAAAGGTCCATTTCTTAAATGAACGTTTCACAAATTTTTATTTTTATGCACGTAGATAATAAGTGCTTTGTAGATGAGATAACATTTACGTCTTTGCAGAAAAATGCACAAATTTTCAATACTTTCAAAGCAATAAAAGAGGCGAGGAATAAATTCTTCTGCCGCCCTCATGTGGCTCCTGACCCACACTGTGCAAAACATTCTGTATACTTTAAGGGAAACAATCAGCAGCTGTCGTTGCCGGAATTTCACCGTTATAAGTACAGCGGCTGTATGACATGACACTACGCTAAAAATACCGTCCCTAAAAATTTCTACTGTAAACATGTTTACGGTACATTACATAAATTGACAGTAACATACAATAAATTCAGACCTTCTTTAAACATAGAAATCAACAATATTTTCACAAGTTTACACCGTTAACATTTTATTTCTGCAGAAGTTAATGTAGTAACAATTAACAGTAACAATTGTTGTTTTTTTTACGGTAAATCAAATACACATAGCAGCTAAATCTATAATTTAAACTGTAATTTAAACTGAATAATGCTGATATACTTTCAATAATACTTTCACAGTTACTGGTGACTTCATGGTATTTTTATTTTCATTTTACCAAAAGTTGATGTTTTCACAGTAAAATTCTGTGTTTTCCACATATTTCAACCACACTAAAAAAATAATAATAAAAATTTCTTTACTTAGGGTAATTCACTGTAACTACCGCTGTTTTGAATTTTTCCTTCTCTTACTGTTTTTTTTTTTCATAACATTTTGGGGCAATTTTTAGAGTGTGGTATGTACATTTAAAATTTACAGTAAAAAACAAACAAAACGTTTTATATTTTTTTCAGAAACAAAATGTTAACAGTGTATAATTGGGAAAAAGTGTTGATTTAAATTGAAATATTATGGATTTTCTCATTGCCGCTGTCGGACTACATCCTTTATCTTAAAACGATAAAACTAAAAAGAATGATTTCATTCATTCATTTCATTTTCAAATTATGTGCATCAGGGGACTTTAGTGTGAGGAAGAACTGGAGTGATTTTACGGAAAGATCCGTTACATATTTCCACCACTAGGGGCTACCTTAATTAAAAAAAACACAGTTTTTGGGGCCATAACCTCTCAATCGTTGGTCCAAAATTGTATGAAAAACACAGTTTTTATAGTTAAAAACACAGTTTTTATAACATAACTTGTGAACCATCTGAAGGAGATCTATCTTACGTGTGTCACATTTTACTGGGATAATTCATATTTCGCTCACTAGGCGAAAAAACTTTCTTTCTTTCCAAAAAAACAGTTTTTTGACTGTTACTTCCCAAAAAAGTTTTTCTTCATTATTGAGTAATTACAGCTATTTTAATTTAGAGCATATTGCTGACTTCATACAAATAGTGAGGTTGAGTCAATATGGCATGCTTGAGATTATTAACGAGTCATTATTTTCTTTGAGGAGTTCCATCAGGGATTCTCTGTACAACGCAGGAGATCAGGGGCTTTTTAAAGAAAAAACCCTGCTGTGACTGAGTTTTTTTTTTTGAGGGGGCGGATTTTGGTTCCAGAGCGCAGACATCGTTGCGTGGACCAAATTTTAAATCCAAAGCCAACTGAGTTTGAATGTAGCACATCTGCATTATGTAGGGCGGCGTCGGGTTGTTTGAAGGTGATGAGGAGCAGCGCCGGTCTCCCTCCGGGGAATAATAAAAGAACGCGGGCGGAGACGAGCCGCTGAGGAAGCGTCTGCGCTCCGGCAGGAGCAGCTCAGCCACTAAAAATAGTCCGCAGGTTTAAATCTGGGTTAGAATCTGCTGGGGCGCTGAGGAGGCTGCTGCTGGAACCAGAACTACTTCTGCCATCTTGTGGAGCAAACGGTGCATCGGGCGAGCGGCTGGGTCACGTGATGCGTTTCCTGTTCAGCAGAGGGGGGGGGGGTTTGCATCAGCCTCGTCAGATGGATACTACTGGAGGGCTGTGTGTGTGTGTGTGTTTGTGTGTGTGTGTGACAGGAGGACGAGGAGTGTGAGCACAAATCTCAGGGAGGGGAGGGAAGAGTAGGAGGAAGTGAGGATAAGGAGGGATGTAGAGCGGGAGGAGATTCAGGGTGTGAAGGCGAGCGGTAACTTTGGGCCGGAGGGATGCTGCTCACACTGCTTCTCTACCTTCGAGTCAAAGGTAAGGGGTCGGCGCGGAGGATCCTGCGCGGAGGATCGCCACGCGATCGTCCGGGCAGATGTCCCCACGCGGCGGCGGCGGCGTCTCCTTCCTCTCATTAGTATTAATCACACAGCGCAGACTGAAATCGCGGCTCTGGCGCTTTGAATCCAAATGGAGGTTGAACCGGCTTGGCGCGCAAGAGGTCAGAGCGTCACTGTGTCCCTCACCGTCGCAGGAGGGAGGGAGCTTCTGATCCGGTTGGAGGTGCCGAGCGGTTCTTTGTAGCCTATTTATAACCTAAAGTCCGTCTCTGCATGATGAAGGCAGGCGCCGGTTGTTTCTTTCAGGCTGAGGTACCGTTGGTTTCTAATCTAGTCTCAATCTTCTATCAGATGTTGTTCGTTTTTATCTCGTCATCCTGTTTCGGGCGCCACGGCTGCGCACAGCAACAAGTATCCTTCTCCGTAGTGAGTTGGATTCTTCTCCTCATCCTCACGTGGGTTCCCCCTCAGGTTCTTCATCTTCCCCCCAACGCACTCTTAAAAACATGCAGTAAAGGTGAATTTCTCTCAGGTGTGAACGTTTGTTTGCCTCTGTGTGTGTCGCCCCGTGATGAAGGGCTCGTACCCCTCCTCATCCAGGGTTTTACCTGAACAGGATAAGTTGCAGGAATGGATGGAGGGACGGATGATGTCGTTTCTGAGTCAGGCTTAAGTCAGTTCAAGTTCAGGTTCAAACTACTTTATTAATCTCGCTGGGGGAAATTCATGTAACGGCGAAACTTAAAATATCTTGAGTTTTTTCTTAAGTGGCGCCGGGAGGTCGTCCTCGGTTTAGCCGGTTACACGCGTGCACGGCACGGACGCACCACACCTGAGCTAACGTGGCTACAAACTACCAGCGGCTCGTAAATCTTTCAACGTGATTGAAGAAAACGTGAAGCTCGCAATTTCCCGAAAACATTCGGCACAACTTACTCAATCAGACACTTCAAAATAAATCACCCCGCGGAACACGCCCAGTTTCACGGAGCTAACGTTAGCAGGGCGGGCTAAAGCTAGCGAGAGCGCGGAGCCAGCCGCGAGTCCGCCGTACGTACGTATGCTGTCAATCATAGTTTTAAAACTTTTTCAGAAGTGGAAGTGTTAAATATTATCTGGGGTAGAGTGATGGATTTAGGATATATTGGTTAAGAATTTGTGTTTAATAAATCCAGTGTTTTAGTTTATATCTAGCAAAAAAATAAGTTTTTTACCGGTAACACCTTCAATTAAAACCTTAATTTACAACTTACAGTTAAACTCAGAAATACTTTATTTAATTTAGGTGATTAGTTGAGGGAATTTCTTTCTGGGTTGGTCAACGATTTTCTTTTTACAGTGCATTATTACTACTACAAAAAAAATAAATAAAGTGAAATTCAATTAAAAAAAATCTAACAAGCTGTATAAAACACTAATTAAATATTTCCTTATTATTGGTGCAAAAATCTGACATTTTATTCCTGTAGTGCTTCAGACAAATATTATACACTGTAAAAAAAGAAAAAAGAAAAAAAAAGAATAGTTGCTGATTTAGAAAAAAAAAAAAAAAGACTTCAGCAAAATTAGAACGATGTAAAAGTATTTTCAACTTTATTTTAGACTCAATGATAATTTAATCGTGTGTTACCGGTGCACTAATTATGTTTTACAGTGTACTGCATGTGTTAGTTAATGTGTTAGTAATTAAAGGTATAATAATGTCCTCGAAGTTGTTAAATTTGTACAGAATGTGCGGAAGCTCGTTTCCAAAACACAGACAGATAATAAAGAAACATTTAATTAAAACAAAATGAAGCAGGGAGCGGGAAAAAATCCGACAAAAATAACAGAGAAAGATTTAGATAATTACAATATAAAGTCTGGGATATGATGAAATTATTGCCGCCAGCGCAGATGGTTCGGATTAACGCGATAACGCAAAAACTATAGACTACTTTGAGTGATTTTGGGAAAGGTCGGTTGTATATAGTCCCGACACTAGGGGGAGCTTTATCTCCAAAGGTTTTTGGTCATAATTTCTCAACCGTCGGTCTGATTTAGTACAAATGCGGTGCATCCGAGTGGAGTCGAGGACATCTGTCTCGTAAACATCGTGATTTACTTTGATTTTTCAGATTTTAAACACATATGGAAGCTTTTTACAAAAAAACCCCAACTGTATTCACATTGAATATTAGGAGTCCAATTGCAAAAAGAAGGGGATTGGGGACTTTTCGGGGATATAACCTTTCCTGTCGGGGACGACGGCGTAGGTCTAGTCAAACGATCAGACTTCCACACGGAAAGAGGGAAAATTAGAAAAAGAGTCCATGTCACATTAAAGAAATGGATTAGAGAGGAAATGAATGACTTAAAAGGAATTATCATATTTTCTCCGGTTAATGCAGAGCTACTGCCATTTGAGAGTTTTATAAGAAATCAGGTCATGGTTTAAGTTGATCTAATCAGGCTTGAACCAGGACGTTCTCTTACTTACCCCCCTTAATTCACTTCTTCTTCTACTACATCACATTCATCAGACGTGAAACAGGTTGAGAGACTCGGGATGAAGCTCAGCAGAGAGAGTCTGGGACTCGTTCTGGAGAGCAGATTCATTTGGAGCCACGTCTGGCTTCAGACCAGGGATAGTAAGAGAATGGACTGAAATCCCCCTTTCGCCATAATCATTAGCTTCACCAGATAAATCTCAAAGACACTGGGCTCCAGCTGTCCCGAGGAAAACTTCCAGAGGGATCCAGCAACTAGATGGTTCCATTAAGGCCACTCAACCGATTTGCACAGGACCGCTGCAGGCGTCCCATCAGTTTCCGCTGGCGTCACCGATCCCAGGCACCGTTCTCCATCTGTCGGATCCTATCCCCCTCGCTCATGTCCTCCCCAAACAGAGTCCACGTGACAAGCTGGTGATGGGCTCGGGCCAAGACAGGAAAGGAAGCTGCTCCACACGGCAAACAACAAGCGTGATATTTGGACCATAATGTAGACGGAAAACCGGTTTGGAAAAATTTGTTTCCTCTTTTTAGGAAAAGGCTTTAGTTTTCGGAGTAACAAACATTTCTGATCTCCTTTTTTTTTTCGGAGAACGGTTTTATTGGCTGGTCCAGCAGCCGCCTAGTGAATAATATAGTGAGTTAATGGCTAGCATTGAACAATGACTTCCCAGCATGCACCGGGCTAAGAAAGAAAACATTTCACAACAGCAACAAACACTTACGAGAATATAATCCCTGTTATGACTGCTGTAGGTATCTCAAAAATCCAGGTGAGGTCTGGGGGGGGGGGTGTCCAAATATATGATCCAATATTTACCATTTAACTTCCTTCAAAAGTCGGGGATGTTATCGAATCACCATTGTGTCCGCATCCCTCTTTCTTACACGATAACTTACAAACTATTTAATGGATCAGTTTCGAATCTTATGCCATTATCGACCTTAGTGTGAGGAATAACTGGACTGATTTTGGGAAAGGGCAGTTGTACATTGCTGACACTAGGAGGCGCTTCATCTCAAACGTTTTAAGGCCGTCATTTCTTAACAGTTGCTCCGATTTAGTTTCAATCAAGGAGAATTGCTTGTGCAACGCAGGAGGTTGGGGACTTTTTGGGGATATACCCAGCGATGACGGCGTAGGTTTTGTTATGTGTAATGTTCACATGCTTGCATTCTTAGTTTACTTACATGTGCCGGTGTTTGGATAAGTGCATGTATGTATATTTTTGTTTCGTTTTTTTTACCCACTCGTAATAAAGTCCAGCGATCCAACATGTCTGCCTGCTGCACTCACACTCCCAGAAGCCCCCTGTGGTCCCAATGAGACTTTAAATGACTCCTAGATCAGGAACAGATTTGCATAATCCCATATTTGGAATGAGACCTCTTTTGTAGTCTCAATAATTGAAAGTGAACAGTGAGTTAGCCGTGCCGCTAATGAGCCGCCGCTATCACAACTGACTAATGGTGTGGGGGGAGGGCTCAAGCCTCAAGCCTCAGGGCTGTTTCATTGATTCCTCTCAACTTTCTTCCTTAAATGTTAACGTTTCCTTCTCGGCTGTATTTAGTGGCCCAGAACATTCGGCGGCAGGAACAGAATGTCCACGAGATAATTTGACAGTTTGGTGGAAACAAGGCCGGAGTCGTCCGTGAATAATTTCAGCAGTCTGATATCCCTGATTACTTCTGAATCCTGAAGGGGAGGCCTCGTTCTTTCTTTCTTTCACTGTTTGGTATTTAAGCGAGGGTGGGGTTGGGTATATATGCTGCTACTCTCCAGTGAGCAGGACCACAATGTCTGAAAATGGGTCACGCTCAAGATTCTCTTGGTCCACCTTGTTCTCCTGATACCAGCTGTGGAATAAAGTCGTCTCCGTGCCTTCAACAGATGGAATGACAGAGCTGGTTGTTCGGAGGTGTGGTGCTGAGTCTGATTCATCATCTGAGAGACTTTTTGACTCGTCTGCTTTGTTCGCTGTCCCAGAAAAGTGGTGCAGTTCATGTTTTAGTCACTAGAGGGATCCGTTTTTCTTTTTACGAAATAAGTGTTTTTTTTTAGAAAACTTCTAGAGCTTTGGTCCCAATTTATCCAAATCTGGTTAATATGAATCCGCTCGATAATAACTATCTTCTTTCTATCATATCTTACTCTATTTTTTCAGAGTTTTGTCACTAGAGAGAGCTTCTTTCTTCTTTTTTTTTAACAAATGAATCGGATTTCATTGTGTGGAACATGAAACAATAGATGAGGATTGAGAGCGATGACCAGGTGTATCTTTTGCTGCAGCTGACATTGACTGGTTTTTGTTTGTTACAAACATTTACGACCTCACAGAGTCACACGAAGACAAAACAAACCAGACCTACGCTGTCGTCCCCAATAGCAAGGGTGTATGTCCAAAAATCCCTTTTTTTCCCTTGTAAAAAAAGCCCACTCTAGTGAGTATTGACCTTTAAGTTCTATTAGTAGAAGAACTATTAGAGTAAAACACAATGTATTCTAGAAGGATCTCCTGAAGTCGGTCCACATGCAACATATTTGGAGTAACTCGGACCAACTGTTGAGAAACTGCGGCCCAAAAACGAACGCAGCCACATTTCGACGATTCAGAAATATCTCCCGACTTTCGGTGGCTATAATTACCGCTCATCCTGAAGCGATTCATATTTCTTATGTTTCTCCTGATTTATCTAGTGTCTGCTCTGTCCTCCTGCCTGCCTCTGGCTTCAATGCCTCGGTTAAATGACGATAGTTTTCCTTAAAGAGGAAGTATTTCTTTTGTTTTAACAACATATAAATATCCTTTTTTATCCGTTTATTATTTAAAGCATGAATGCTTTGCCCTAGAGCTTAAATAAAAGCTGTTTTTTATTTAATACCATTAGCATGTATGAGTGTTCCAGCTATAAGTGGAGAATGAAGATGAACTCTGACATTTAAATAAAACGTTGGAATAGAATATTCTATACTCCAATGTCGGATTTAAGTGCAAGAAGACGCGGCCTGATACTTCCTTTGTTTGCACATCTATAAAAACAAAGATGGACAAAAAGCTAACCGGACCAGATCTCATTATTTCACATCCTTTTTTTAAAATGATGATGTCATCGTTGTCCGGAGTCCAATCAGATATCTGTAGCTCCAGTCCTGCTCCTATCACTTTGTTTACTGCTTCTTATTATCGGTTGTGACATTTATTTAGTTATCAGGCCTCTAGCTTCTCTCCGCTGCTGCTCCTGTCAGACCTGGAGCAGATGTCTATGTGTTATTTATATATTTTATATTTATATATTAGCGCCTATGTGACTCTGATAGAAGCGACGTGGGACTCCTATGAGCTCCTCCTGTGACTCACCAGAGTTTAAAAGCTTTTGCTTTCCCCAGCGGGTTATTTCCTTGGTCATACTTTCCTTTTTAACGCATCGGTTGCATGAACACAGATTTGTTGAAGCAGGACATTTTTTTGCTTTGCGTAATAAAACTGTTTCATATTCGTTCAACAGCATTATTAAAATAATCCTTTTTGCGAAACGGATTCACGGAAATAATCCAAACGACTTGAGGTCACACGTCAGGCTGTTATGTGTTATTAGTTCCGGTTATTGTTTCGCAGTTGAGAAGCCTGTTATCCAGTATTGCAGATAATATATTAACACACAATTATGCAATCCTGTGAATGTCAGACTGATTAAATCTCTTATCTAGGGGCCCCATTCACACCGGTTTAGATCGCATCAATCTGTGTTAGCATCACGTTTAAACAGTGCCTTAGTCTGAACCGGTGATTTTTTAATCACTACGGCAAAGAACTGTGATTTTTTGACGACGAACACCAGACAGACTGTCAATACTGGACCAGCTGCTGGGCTCAGATGATGATTGCATTGCCACCTTAAAGCACCAGCTGACACGAGCCTGGACCAGAACCTGCAATGCATCGCGATGTTGTGGAGAATAAGTACGTGGGAGCCGGTTGTCGCAGCTGTATAGCCCGGCAAACACCTTAAATGAGCATTTAGGATTATTAAAAGTTTACACTACAAAAACCCAGCTTTCGAAAACAATGTAAATAAATCCAAGAATCGGGGATAAGTTATATAGAAATTAGCAAAGTGATCCACCAACAGAACAGGAAAACCTAAAAGAATCCGGCGATGTCTCGAAATAAATGTGACAAGACTGAAAACAACTACGTTTGTCTTTACTACAAAGAGAAATACGTAAGAGTTACTTTCTCAACTTTTTCAAAATTGTTCTTTATATCAGCAAATGCTTGTCCCACCATCTTTAAATGGGGCTTAATGTTTGGGTCGGATAGTTTAAGATGAAGTAAAATTGCCTCGATCTAAAAAGAAAGGAGTCAGCTGCTGCAGTTTATCACGCTGTAAAAAAGAACATCTGTTGCAATTAATTATTAAGTCACCTTCTGCATCTTTACCATCTGACGCAGCAGAGACTGTACGATGATGGCTTCAGCTCACTTCTCCTGCACCGACCCCCCCAGCTCAAACTTAGGGGATGAAAATATTGGGTCCCATTCTTGGTAAAATCTTCCACAACAAGAAAAAAAAAGGAATTCATTGTCAGGATCCACTTTTAGTGTCACACAAACATTTCCTGTCATCTTCACTCGCCGGCTAATAATAGCTTCTATATGGTGAGCCGTGGTTACCATAGAAACTAAGATGAAGTATAAAGAAAGAGTGGAGGATGACATGAGAGCCACGCCCATAACTTCACCACTGGAGCAGCCAGCTAAGGCATAGGAAGATACTGGGAGAGCAACGGGTGATTTATTTTTTTGTAAATTGGTTTGTAATTAAAGACATTGGTTTCACCAATCACTCTTTACGCTCCACGGTTTTTACTCACGAAGTTCCCTCATATTTAGCCTGTTAAACTAAGTAAGAAGAAGCACAAGTCTGTCGAAGCAGACCTGATGATGTTATCAGGTCCCTCCACTTTAGCTTAGATACAAGTTCTCAGGGTGATGCTGATGTTGCATAGACAGAACTGAAACAGAACAAATTAGAAGTGTTTTTTTTATATAACATGTTTGTGCTGGCAGAGAACCCAGCCTTAGCGGGGTCACAAGTCACTGTTCTTCTAGTGCCAGTCCCAAAATAAACGGGTCGCGTCAGGAAGGGCATCTTAAAACCTAAGCCAGATCAACAAGCAGAACACAAAACTGATTTTCAAACCGGATCCACTTGAGCTCGGATTATCAAATTCCGTCACTGGTACTGTTAGTTAGAAGGGTGCCGGCCGGCCTGTGGTTGGGAACAGATGATCTAATGTGGCGACACCGAAAAGGACGAGCCAAAAGTTGAAGAAGAGGTTAGTGTTGTCTGAGAAGACTAAAGGGTTTCAGGAAAAGTGAGGACCAAGTAAATTTTTACTGAAAAAGTTCAGTAAGTATCAGTAAAGCATCCATGAGACGGAGTGGGAAGATGTTCATGCCAAACAGACAGAAAGTTATTTTTATTGGTGGATAGAATCAAAACAAGTAACTTTTCATTGAAGGAACTCTCTGTCCATAACCATCTGTGTGGGTGAGTGACAGAGTGAGGGGAGGAGAAAGTGGACTGTCCTTATTCATGAAGCTTCCTGAAACTTTTTGACCCGCCTGGCCAAGCCCCGGACCCTGAACCTGCCCGACCTATGGGTCAGAGGGAGGGTCCAGTAATAGAGAACCTTTCGACAGGGTTCTGAGAACCATGTTTACATGAACACTGAAAGAGAGGGAGTGTTGAATGAGGGACTATGGTGAAGGAGGTAATGTGGTGAAGGAAGGGAGTAGTCTGGTGAAGGAGTAGTCTGGTGAAGGAGTAGTCTGGTGAAGGAGGGAGTGTGGAGAAGGAGTAGTCTGGTGAAGGAGAGAGTGTGATGAAGGAAGGAGTGTGTTGAAGGAAGGAGTAGTCTGGTGAAGGAGTAGTCTGGTGAAGGAGTAGTCTGGTGAAGGAGTAGTCTGGTGAAGGAGTAGTCTGGTGAAAGCGTAGTCTGGTGAAAGCGTAGTCTGGTGAAAGCGTAGTCTGGTGAAGGAGAGAGTGTGTTGAAGGAGGGAGTGTGGAGAAGGAGTAGTCTGGTGAAGGAGGGAGTGTGTTGATGGAGGGAGTGTGTTGAAAGAAGGAGTAGTCTGGTGAAGGAGAGAGTGTGTTGATGGAGGGAGTGTGTTGAAAGAAGGAGTAGTCTGGTGAAGGAGTAGTCTGGTGAAGGAGTAGTCTGGTGAAGGAGTAGTCTGGTGAAGGAGTAGTCTGGTGAAGGAGTAGTCTGGTGAAGGAGTAGTCTGGTGAAGGAGTAGTCTGGTGAAGGAGTAGTCTGGTGAAGGAGTAGTCTGGTGAAGGAGAGAGTGTGTTGAAGGAGGGAGTATGGAGAAGGAAGGAGTAGTCTGGTGAAGGAGTAGTCTGGTGAAGGAGAGAGTGTGTTGAAGGAGGGAGTGTGGAGAAGGAGTAGTCTGGTGAAGGAGAGAGTGTGTTGATGGAGGGAGTGTGTTGAAGGAGTGTGTGTGAGCATGCATGAACTATACACGTTGGAGAAACCTGACGGTTGTCTTCTCATTCGTTGACCTTAGACTTCCTGTGAAGGAAAAGCCTCAGGACCATCAAGTCAGCTTCAGCTTCTGTCCTTCCTCCTTCTAGTTGAACACACCTCCATTCTTCTCCTCCCGCTGCTGCTCTTCATTGATCTCCCCTCTCTCTCTAGAATCGATCTATCGCCGCGGGGCCAGAAGATGGAGGAAACTCTACCGGGTCAACGGACACCTCTTCCAGGTCAAACGCTTTAACAGGGTGAGTCTCCTCAAGGCCCACTCACACAAAAACACCTGAACTCTTCCTCAGTGGGAAAACTGGATTCATGATGAACCTGGAACACAGAATCAACAAGAAATCATCGCTTCATCCTCTGGTTGTTACTTTCACCTTCATCGTAAAGGTGCAGTATGTCAAATGTGGTGTTTTTTAGAGGTGGGGTTCCAGATCGCAACATCAGCTCACCCCCGCCTGTCCAAGAATCTACGGTTCCCTTTAAGCGTCTAAATAATTGACACTGTAAAAATAAAGGTCAGAGCTCACAAGCGGCATAATGAGTATTATTGTTTGTTCAGCATTGCGGTTGGGTTGACAGTCCAGTTCCTCCTCCTCCGCTGGGGGAAAGAAGGGCGAACAGCACTTTGTTCACAGCATCAAGCCACTATCTTCCCTGAACCGTTCCACGTCGACCCAGAACCGGTTCGGTGCAGTGTCGTGGAAGAAACGGGCCCAGCAGGCCAGTTCTGGGCAGAGGTCCCACATCCTCCCTTGCTGTCCCGTGGCCATCAGATTTAAGGTGGAAAACGTAGACAACCACCACTGTACCTCTCTTGTTTCACCAGTCAGGCCTCCATCTTTTCCCCCCTCTTCTCCTTGTTGGTGTCACAGTCACAAACGTGAAACTGAAAGTGGAGGGTGAGGTGTGATTCATTATAAACAGCTGGTGACATCCCCCTGTGGGATTTAAACACGCTACAGCCATGCAGAGAGAACCTGTCCGACATTAAAGGAGCGACTTTCATCTTCGGTACGTCTCCCATCGCTACATCTCTACACGCCGAGGCAGAGAGTGGATCAGATCAGAGCAACGGAATTCTGCTGACTCAGCAGAATCAGCGTAAGCGTAAGTGAGACTGAGTGGAGCCGGGTTATTTAAATAAAAGACATGTACACCTGTACATTAGTACTTTCAGGTAAACCAAACATGCTGTCTGCGACGGTGCTATTTTCAAACAAGTTTAAAGGTGCAGTCCGTAAAAACGTTAATGTTATCTCTTTGAGTAAACGGAACAGAATAATCATAACTACGTCTTTTGTTAGTTTTTAGTCAGCCGAAAAATAAGAATTGTTGTTTTTTTTGACATCAGCCTAGAAAAAAATATTTTTATATCTCCACAGGGAGGGAGCAGGTCAGTAATACGGTACCGGAGCCTTTAACTCCAGAGGGGGTTTCAGGTTGTATTGGCAGAAAGGCGACGAAGAAATGCTTCCCCTCTCTAAACCAACGAAGAAGAAGACGATATTTCATTTTGTTGTCTTCGTAGAGCTTTGAGACCCAAATTTCAACAAGAGGATCACATCTTTTATTCAGCTCAAGAAAAAAGCCCAGGAGTATTAAATGTTGGCCACCCAGGGGTGCGCCTCAGCTGGCTCTGGGGGACGAGTGAAGGGGGCCTCGGCGTGACGTTCAATGCTATCACAATACAGAACTATAATATTCAATGTCTTGGATGTCAGCCTTGTCTTACATTTCATTTTTAGAGTAAATAAGTCAAATCTACAGTTCAAAATGCATCTAAAGGAACCTCACCGCCTCATAGGCTACTTGATGACATCATTTTGACACTCGAAGGCCACCATAGATTCGGAGACACGGAGGGGTTGAGCTGAGGTTGCAATCCGGAACTTCACCACTAGATATCGCTGAATTTTACACACTGGAACTTTAATGGTCATGTTGTTTTTTTCTTACAACTCTTCCCACTGATTCTGTTCTTTAAGCTAAGCTAACCCTACTTCAATGTGGGTTCAATCAGAAGCAACTGGACTTCTGTTTGGCTCGTAGACGTTTCTTCAGTTTTGTCTTGAAGCCGAACAGAAGTGAAGAACTATAACTTTATTCTTTATTCTTATATAAAACAAGCCGCTGAGGAAGAACCCCGAAAAAAAAAAAGCGTTCGACAAAAATAACGTAATCCCACACTTCAAATTGAATCGCCTGAGGAACAGAGCAAGTTAAAAGCTAATGTAAGCAAAGTGGCTAAAGCTAGCTTGGGGCTCAGAGCCATCCACATGCCCTGAAGTCCCTGAACGAGACGTACAAAGTTTTATTTTCACTATTGTCACACAATAAGTTTCGGAAACATCCGGCGTGGAGGATGGAGGGAACATTCATTTCAACAGGTCAGAATACATACACAATGCCGAATAGCCTTATGACTTCCACTACAATCCTTCAAGCTAAGAGCCCTAAAAATACATTACTCATTATGAATTTGATCCAAATGTAAAGTGCATTATAAATTAAATGTATTATTATTATTATTATTATTATAAAAATCGGTGCATCTCTCATAATTTTACATCTCAGCAGTGAACGCGTCTCTTATTGCTGTTAACTCTCTCTCTTACTGTCGTTGCTATGCCAGCTTCCAGGCTGCTGGTGGGTTCACTATTTTGTCCTCAGCATATAAATAAACCAAGGAGATTTAGGTCACGCTCCTCCTCCTCCTCCTCCTCCCTTCTATCCCTCCTCGCCTCTACATCCCTCCTCTTCATCTATCCCCGATGTTGGAGTGGAGGGATCTGTTTAATCTCTGGCACAAGACAACAATGATATCTTGTTTGTGATCGGAGTTAAGAGAATATCAGATTTCCTTTTTTAGTCTGGTTGTTCATCCTGCAGGCAACAATTTTTGCTGAGTGTGTTTGACTTTGAGTTGAGGTCATTTGTTATGTTATCCTCTTTCCTCTGGTTCCATGGATGCTGTGTTTGGTCATTACATCCCCAAAAACAGTCTTACGGCTTATTATGGAATCATTCCGTCATCAACATCCTTCGTTTTAAGGCTATAACTGAAAAACTTTTTAAGTGATCATTTTCAAAATAAAATTCCACGTAGACCTTAGTGTGGGGAAGAAGTGGAATGATTTTGGGAAAGGTGTGTCGCATATTTCCGCCACTAGGGGGAAATCTTTTTTTTTGTCAGATTTGGGTCCAAATTTGTTGAATATGAATCGACTTGAGGAGTTCTGTCTTGTATTTAACGTGTTTTACTCTAGTAAGTCATACTTTAGTCACAACAGGGACCTTTTTAGAAAATAACCCTCTTGTCAGACACAACTTCCAAACCGTTGGTCCCATATCGTCCAAATCTCATGTAAATAAATTGACTCCAGGAGATCTAGCATACTTTTTTTTTTATTATTATTGTATTTTACTGTAATAGTTCATGTTTTACTCACGAGTTAAAAAGCTCTCTTTAAAAAAAAAAATTGCTGTATTTCCTAAATTACTTCACACTTAATTTTCAGGAGTTTCGTCGGGGGGATTGTTTGTGCAATGTAGGGGATTGGGGGCTTCTCGGGTACGACGGCATAGGCCCGGTTCTTCAGATCTTATTGCTCATTTTCCCTTATCGTCAGACGTGGATCAGACAGAACATCATTTCTCAGCATATCGGTCCAGTCCGTTTCCAGCCACTCACACGATGTGTTCTGCTGCCCGGTGGGTTGAGCTGGAAAACTGTTGGTCGATAAAAGCCTTCCTCATCTTCTCGTCTCCTTATTGCCACGACTCCTCAGTCGTCAGTGTCGGCCCAAACAAACACAGGTAGAGGGAGGAGCTCAAAGCGCTTGAGCTCAAAGCGCTTTGAGGTCGCGACCTTCTGGCTTTGCGACCTGATGTCCTTGAAATTCCTTGTCAAAATTCAAGGACATCAGAGTGGTCAATTTGCATGTCACAAAGACATCAAGTCGAATGTCAAAGACATCAAAGCGGTCAATTTACATGTTGCAGAGACATCAAGTAACAGTTCAAAAACTTCAAAGCCATTAGGTTACATGTTACAAGGATATCAAAGACACCATGTAAGAAGTCAAAGACATCAAAGAAAAAAAATCACATATCACAGAGACATCAAAGCTCTCAGGTTACATCCCACAAATTCATCACGGCCGTCAAGCTACAAGTCACAAAGAAATCCCTGCTTCTGCTAGCAGACAGGAAGTTGCTTTAGCCTTTTTATTCATGGTCCAAACCGCCCCAGAGTTAGCATGTTTTTCTACTTTCACTGTAGTGTTTTCACTACTACTATTACTAATACTCTTATTACTACGGCTACTAGATGCCTTAAGGATTCACACAATGAAACAGTCCGGCTTCATACAGCTGCCTCGATATTACCATCAGGTAGGCCACAGAAACGTTCTCTTCTCTGTTCTTTTGTTTACTGTTGTTTACTCTGGCAGCAAAAACACAGCCTGTGAAGTTCACTCAGTCTGGGGACACCTTGATGCAATCTTAGCATGCAAATAGCATCTTAGCATCAGATGCAATCTAAGTGCCTTAGAAACTAAAAAACACTGGCATGAAGCAGGAACCAATCAAAATCCCCCCCGGAGAAACCTGTGGAGACAACATTATGTAAAAGAGCTGAGACATGAAGGACCGCGGCCAATATACTAATATATGTCTATGTCAGGATGTGTGAACACTTAATAACATATCCACTCTGTAGGGACGTAATGAGTGAAAGAAAAAAAAAGAAAGAGGTTTTTGTAGCAACTGTGGATTCACACAACTGCATCTACAATCCTACTTGTGGGAATCCTACAGTGTTTACGACCAACCTGTGGACGTGTCCTTCCTGTCTGTGTCTTCCAGAAAGCCTACTGTGGCCACTGTAGTGAAAGGATATGGGGGCTGGGCAGGCAGGGCTACAAGTGTATCACCTGCAAACTGCTGGTCCATAAGCGCTGTCACAGACTCATCCCTCAGACCTGCCAAACGCTTATGGTGAGTACATGCAGCCGCAAATAAACACAAAACACAGACTTCAGTCAATCCAAACCCTAAAAAACGGAGCGACCGCTGCAACCCCCCCCCCCCCATTTCATTTCTTTTTATTTTTTGCTGATTTTCTTTTCATTTCTTTTTCTAGTTTTTTTTATAATTAATCAATTAATTTTATTTTTAATTTTTTTTTTTTTTTTTTTTTTTTTTCTATAATAAAAAAAAAGAAAGTTATTATTTTTTTTCTTATTTTCTTTTCATTTCTTTTTATTATTTTTTAAAATAATTTATCAATTAATTGTTTTTTATAATTCAAATTTTTTATAAAAAATATATATACATATTTTTTTCTTTAACCTGTCTGCACGTATATTTATGGTTTGAACCAGAATTGTTAGAAACCATCCATTTCCTTTAAAATACATGCATTTTTGATCTTACGGTAGTTAAGGTTTTGCTTTGTTGTTTTGTTGTTGTTGTTGTTTATATCTGTGCGTGTGTGCATGTGACATTCACTACTCCCCTTTGAGAGACGAGCCTTTTATGCTTAATTTGGAACAAATCCATTTTTCTAGTCAAAGTCAAAGATACACCTTCTGTGAAACCCAGAGGCGAGACGAGACAAAAGTATTCAAATCCTTAACTTGTGTAAAAGTACTCATTCGCAGCGTGAAAATACTCCATTACAACTATATAGGACCTCCATTCAAACCTTCAAAGTAAAAGCATGTCGAGGCTCCTACAGTAAAAGTATGAAGTTTGTATAGTAAAAGCACAATGTATATAGAATATGAAAGTAGAAGTACTTATTGTGCAGTAGAACGGTCCTTTTATACTATTATACAGGATTACTGGTGCAGTAATTCTGTGTTACTCCTCACATCATTTTAATTACTCTATTTATTGTGGTCTCTAATGTCGTTATAGTGTGTTTATACCACTACGGTCGTAAGATCAGCCTGTTTTTCAGTTGAACTATTACATTTTTTGGCACATTTTCAATCCAGTTTATTCTATGAAGAAGGAGAAACATGTTAAGAAATGAAGGTTTTTCACAAACATTCTCAAATCTTTAGTCCTTACGTGAAACAAGGAATCATCTCTAACAGCAGAACCATGAGTTTGTGCCACAGAGGATATTTGGGGGGGATCTATAAAAGAGTGTTTAGGTGGATTTATGGATTCTTTGTTCAGGATCCAGTCATGCCAGCACAGGAGCCCCCCTCAGACGCCAAGAGCGAGGAAGTAGACCTTCCACCAGACGACACAGGGGACACAAATGGAAGTAAGGAGCCTTCAAACTCTTTCTTTTTCTTTCTTTTAGTTAACCAGGGGGATGAAGGCTTGGATGTTTTTTATTGTAATGTTATATGTTAGAGACTGACACTGTTAAAAAAGATAGAAAAAGAAAAGAAGATGGTGAACCTCATTAGGGACCAATTCTCTGGTGGTTCAAGGTATAAATAAACATATATAGTTACAAAAATGTTCTATTCAGATACAGACAACAGGAAGTAGAATATGCAAAAGTTCAAAGGTGCAGAACTGGTACCCTGCTCAGGTGCAGCTGGAGCGACCGGGTCCATTCCTGGACCTGGATGTCTTTTTGCTTTTTGTGTGACAACTTGGAAAAATAGTGAAGAAATGTGACATTTCTGTTACGTCAAACTCTTTTCTGCAGACGATTAATTTTAATTGTACTCTGTGTTTATGTGTGAATTACGACGTGTGCTGCTGCCTTCTTGGCCTGGTCACCCTTGCAAAAGAGCTCCAGTGAAGACCCTTTATGCACCGTCTCTTTCATTTCAATTTATTTATTTATTTGTATTTTCCAAAAGCAATCACACCAAAATAGATGCACAAACAAAATAAATAAATACATAAATACTGATTTTTTTTTAAAACAGATCATATAAAAACTTCCACATTACATAATTAAATAAAATCACCAAACGGATTCATTGATACTCAAATACCTTTTATAGCCTTCACCTAACATATGATTCCGTTATTTTATAATCTCCCGTTATTATTTTTTCCCTATTTGTTCTTAATTTTAATAATATTTTTAAATCTTTAAATCTTCAAACACGCCTGAGTTAATAAACATTCTGCTGGTTTGTTCTTCGGTATTAACTTTCTTTGTAATTCTTATTGATTTTTTTTTTTTTTTCTGAAGCGCAAACAAAAGTTTTAATATTTAAATAAGTAATAAGTGTTACAACTCACTCTACGCAGCCCCCAAAATACGGAAGCGGAAGTGAACAATATGAAATACGGAAGTGGAAGTGAACAATACGAAATATGGAGCGGGGGAAAAATCTAAATCGTCTTTTAATTTTTGGAAAATCCCAACGCTTTTACACACTTTTCTCTTTATATATATTCAACACGAGATTTTCTGAGGGCGTGTGTGCTCCATTATAACGTATTATAACTCCCAGAAATGTAGTTTATTACCCTCCATCGATACAAACTCCCGCCTGTTTCCATGGAGATATTATCATCCTTTCTCCGATTCCCGAAAAATGACATATTTGACACGTGAGCAGGAACTTTCAGGAGCTCCTGATTGAAGTCCAGAACGATTAGTGAAGGAATGGTCACTTTATTGACTTCATCTCCACCTCACCGTCACCATCGTCGCTTACGTAATGCTCTATCTGTCGGCTCTTACATAACCACATCTCTGCTCTGATGGGAACCAATGAACCGCCGCATTAAATCCCATCAAACGGATCTGATGTGGGGTTCTGTTGGCTGGCATGAGATGCTCCGGGACCTCCTGCGGTTTGGACCTGGGTTTGTTCTGCTCTGCAGAGAGCGTGATTTGATTCCGTGTGCACTACCGCCCTCTGCTGGACAGAATCAAGAACCAGTCAAAGAATGTTATCCATCAGCTGATCCTCACTCAATAATAATACATTTAATTTATAATGCACTTTACATTTGGATCACTCTTCCTCTTTTCTCTTTCAGTATCGTTTCTACCGCACAACTGCTCCGTGGAAAAATCAGAGGATGCCGACACAGAGGTGAGAACATCTACCTCTCACTGTTTATCATTTCGTCTTCCATCAGTCTCGTCATTCCTCCCCTCCTTCTTCCTCCTCCAGGACATCACTGCAGTGGTGGACGGCATCGATGGGATCAAGCTCTCCCAGGGTCTGGTTCTGAGCCTGGGAGACTTTGACATGATCCGAGTGATCGGCCGTGGCAGCTACGCCAAGGTCCTGCTGGTCCGGCTAAAGAAGGACGAGCAAGTGTACGCGATGAAGGTGGTGAAGAAGGAGCTGGTCCATGATGATGAGGTGAGACACTCATGAGAAGATGCCCTCAGGGGCGAGAAGAGCAGCTACGTAGCTTGATGATGATGATGATGATGATTACGATGTTGATGCTGAACAACAGGGTTCTACAACTTTTTTTATGCTGCAGGCCGGTTTAATTTTCATTGTATTATTGTGGAACGATCAGCCATAACATTATAACCACCTGCCTTATATTGGAGAAATCCCCTTTTACCTGCCCAAACACCTCAGTGACGTGGTCAGTGCTGGTCAGTGCTGCAGCAGCTCCTCTATGGGATCCGGTTCAAGGCGCCAACACAGTTTGGCAAAGTCACCCAGATCCTGCTTCTTTTTCGTTTTGTTTTGTTTTTTCTCTCGCATATTTGAAATAAACATTGCACAGAAATTCTTCAGTAACTACTGAATCACATTCAATAGAAATACAAAAAGTTCATGTTATTCTACAGTTTTAGTGGGATGAGACCAGGCGGGCTCTCCATTTGGACCAGTTGGATAGACAGTGGCCCAGAAATGTGCCAGAAATAAGATTTTTTTTACCCATGAGAAGGATTCTTGCAGGAAAACCGGACCTATGCCGACCGGAGGGAGTTATACGCACATACTACAATCTTTGACCGTGACATAAATCAATGTTTGTATTAATATCTAGCATTGTGCAAAAAGTAGGTAGAAGAACAATTACGGGCTTATCGAGAAGAACCGGTTGCCTTACCATTTTTCGCAGGTTCGAACACGTTACTTTCAGACAAAATGTTCACCTGCCGCCGAATCGATCCCACCCATTTACAGGTAATTTACACGGTAATGTGAAGATCAATGCTATTCTACATTCACCTGTAAGGGGTTATAATGTTGTGGCTGATCAGTTTACACACACAAAACATTCTCCTTGAAGATCCTTGTACCTAAGCAAAGTCACTGAACCAGCGTGAGGAGCTGCTGTCCCTGACTTTAAGATGGTCCGGTCTGTTCCGCCACCTTTTTCTCTTTTTCTCTGCGTTAATGCGGAAAAACCTTGCTTCTCTGAGAAACCCCTCTAAACTCATAATCTTTGAGTTGACCTTCCCGCACTGACGGGAATGATTTGCCGATGATATTATACACAAACGGGTCACACATTCACTTCTTGGCTCTTCCTGGTCATCAGCGCTCGGGAGGTAAAGCTCCGATTCTGTTTAGATTCTGTACAAAACCAAAACCATCTTAGCGAACACGTCTTTAATAAATAAAGTCTTCTTCATCGAGAAGATCGTCACATGATCCAGGGATCGGAGACGCTGTGATGTCAGTGAGAAGACGATTCTTATTTATAGTGTAGGTGTGTGTTCCTCCCCGCCGTACGTTTCTTCAACCAATTGTATGACCTGTGAAGTGAAAATAAAACTTTGTAGGCCTCCTTCAGTCCATCGTATGATATATAGTCGCTGTGTTAGCTTCTTAACTTCTTGTGTGATTGAGGTCCTTGTGCTGAACGTTTTCGGGGCTTTTCCTCCAAAGCTTGTTCTGTCCTTACTTTTGCTTATTGTGATGTTTTAGTGTTCTCAGTGATGTTTTTAGTGTTTATAGTGATGTTTTTACTGTTTATAGTGATTTCTTTAGTGTTTATAGTGATGTTATAGTGTTCTTATTGATGATAATAGTGTTTATAGTTTTTATAGTCAAGCTTATATTGTTTATAGAGATGTTTGTAGTGTCTATAGTGATATTTATAGTGTTTATAGTGATGTTTATTGTGTTTATATTAATTCTTGTAGTTTTTATAGCGATGTTACTGTGTTAATTTTAATATTTATAGTGTTTATAGTGATGTTTATAGTGTTTATGTTGTTTATAGGGATGTTTATAGTGTTTATGTTGTTTATAGGGATGTTTTTGTGTTTATAGTGATTTTATGGTGTCCTTGGTGATGTTAGTAGTGTTTATAGTTATGTTTATAATATTGACAGTGATGTTAATAACGTTTAAAGTGTTTATGGTGATGTTTATAGTGTTTATAGTGCTGTTGATAGTGTTTATATTGTTTATAGGGATGTTTTTTGTGTTTATATTGATTTTATGGTTTGCTTAGTGACGTTAATAGTGTTTATAGTAATGTTTATAGCTTTGATAGTAATGTTAATAATGTTTATGTTGATGTTTATACTGTTTATAGTGATGTTTATAGTATTTATAGAGTTTAATGTGTTTATAGTGATGGTTATAGTGATGTTTATAGTGATCAGAGTGATGTTTTTAGTGTTTATAGTAATGTTTATAGTGTTTATATGGATGTTTATAGTGTTTATAGTGATGTTCGTAATGTTTATAGTGATGTTTATAGTGTTTATAGTGATGTTATAATGTTCTTCGTGATGTTTATAGTGTTTATAGTGATGTTTATAGTGTTTATGTTGTTTATAGGGATGTTTATAGTGTTTATGTTGTTTATAGGGATGTTTTTTGTTTTAATAGTCATTATATAGTGTACTCAGTGATGTTAATAGTGTTTATGGTAATGTTTATAGTGTTTATATTGTTTATAGTGATGTTTTTGTGTTTATAGTGATTTTATGGTGTCCTTGGTGATGTTAGTAGTGTTTATAGTTATGTTTATAATATTGACAGTGATGTTAATAACGTTTAAAGTGTTTATGGTGATGTTTATAGTGTTTATAGTGCTGTTGATAGTGTTTATATTGTTTATAGGGATGTTTTTTGTGTTTATATTGATTTTATGGTTTGCTTAGTGACGTTATTAGTGTTTATAGTAATGTTTATAGCTTTGATAGTAATGTTAATAATGTTTATGTTGATGTTTATACTGTTTATAGTGATGTTTATAGTATTTATAGAGTTTAAATGTGTTTATAGTGATGGTTATAGTGATGTTTATAGTGATCAGAGTGATGTTTTTAGTGTTTATAGTAATGTTTATAGTGTTTATATGGATGTTTATAGTGTTTATAGTGATGTTCGTAATGTTTATAGTGATGTTTATAGTGTTTATAGTGATGTTTATAGTATTTATAGAGTTTAAATGTGTTTATAGTGATGTTTATAGTGTTTATAGTGAGGTTTATAGTGTTTATAGTGATGTTTATAGTGATGTTTATATTGTTTATAGTGAGGTTTATAGTGTTTATAGTAATCATAGTGATGTTTTTAGTGTTTATAGTAATGTTTATAGTGTTTATAGTGATGTTTATAGTGTTTATAGTGATGTTCGTAATGTTTATAGTGATGTTTATAGTGTTTATAGTGAGGTTTATAGCGTTTATAGTAATCATAGTGATGTTTTTAGTGTTTATATGGAAGTTTATAGTGTTTATAGCAAATCCCACCAGCATATCTTTGTGATGAATGCATTTATTGAGGTTGCACTGCAAAGAAATCCACAACCGCTCTGATTCAGGACCACGTATGGAGGTGGTCCTAATCAGATTCCATGTGTTTGGTTCTGTTCACACTGCCACGAAAACTGTGACATATGAGCAACAAATCAGAACCGGGCCGCGTTGAACGCAGCCTGTGTGCCGGCCCTGTGATGCTGTGATGCCAACTCTCATTTATTTACATTTTCTCCCTGGAGGGGCTCGGCTACCTTCATTTCCCACTTCCTGTTTGTGCCGCAGACACCCAGCGGCGCGATGCTGATGTGAATCGTAGCGTCCGGCGTATGAAGTGGATGCAGGAAAGATGGAATCCGTGAGTCATGAGTTGCTCATGAGTCGCTGAGATTCATTTCAGATCATTTTTATGCCGCTGCTGGTTTTCGCATTCATGGATTAGCTGGTCAGAATGAAAAGCAGCAGGACTCTGGGTCCCGGGGCAGGAACTGAGGAGCTGCTGGTCTTTGTAAGAGATCTGACGGCGGTAATCAAAGAGGAAAGGAGGGACGGCGGGATAAAATGGAGGATTAAAGAGATAGAACAGTGGAAAATTGAAAAGAGGGAATGCATAACCAGGGAGCGAGGAAGTC
The DNA here is from genome assembly GCA_037951165.1 of Lophius americanus. Lineage (NCBI taxonomy): Eukaryota > Metazoa > Chordata > Actinopteri > Lophiiformes > Lophiidae > Lophius > Lophius americanus. Next base: position 1,294,932 of record JBBDHG010000086.1, on the reverse strand, counting down.
TGAGTCAGAGACGTGTTGGAGCTTCATGAAAGGAAAGAGGGAGAAAAAAAAGGAATTGAAAAATTGGGGACAAAGTGGAAACGACACCAAAAGTGGCTCGTGAATTGGAAAAAAGGCTCAGAGGGAAGCAGGAAGACGTGAGCGGCTGACTCAGACGCGGAGATGAAATCCAGGTTTAACATCTTTTCTCTGCCAGAAGAATGAAACGTGAAAGTCGGTCTGCAGAAGCTCCTGGAGGAGGAGAAGTCTAAACCACGTTCAGTGTTTACTGTGAGTGTGATCAGGGCAGGCAGAGAGAAGGCGCGTCCACATTCCAGAGACGAAACACGCTTTAAGAAGAAGCGAGGAAGATGATGGACGATGGATTGATTCCATATTCAGCCTCTTGAAAGGTCACTTAAGAGGGAGGGATTTATTTTATGGCTACTGGGTTTAGATCCAGAGATATCTTCAGGGGTCTCCTCAGAGGATCATCTGTCTCCATCTCGCCCCGTCCTCCTCCTCTTACTCACACACCAACCAACTGCATGTCCTCTCTCACCACATCCAGAAACCTCCTCTTTGGTCTTCTCCTTTTTCTCCTGCCTGCAGCTTCATCTCCAGCATCCTTCTACCAGTAGATCCACTATCCCTCCTCTTCTTCACGGGTCAGAACCAACTCAGTCTGTCCTCTGACTTTGTCTCCAAGACGTCTAACCAGGGCTGACCCTCTGATGTCCTCCTTTTTTTTAAATCATGTCCATCCCCCGTCACTGCCAGAGAACATCTGAACATCTTCATCTCTGCCTCCCGTCTTCTGGTCAGAACCTCCGTCTCCAATGAAAAATCCTTTTTATTCACCAAGTGTATGAAGTTTAGCTTGTGGACTTCTGTCAGACGTCAGTCAGTGGGTGCAGAATGAGGGGCTCCACAGGAAGCTGCATCTCCACCCACTCCATTGTTAGAACATTTTACCGAGATGTTAACAATGTGCTTTGTTTGAACCGAACGACGAGAATGACTCACAAAAGAAACGGAAAACATTCAGTTATAAAATGAAACAAATGCCAAGGTTCTAGGATTTTTTTTAGCTGTTGTTAATTTGACTTCCCCTGAGTGAGACACACAATCAAACACTCTAAATGACTCAATACATAAACTTTAAAACTCATGACTTTCAAATTGAATTAAATTTAGATAGTAAAGTATTATTAAATGATTATTAAATATAGAAATATTCATAATAATAATACATTCAATAATCTAATTATATTAGATGTTTATTTAAGATATTATAAATCAGATTAAATTACATTCATCAAATGTTTTTTTTAATTTAATTCCATTTAATGGAAATTTTGTAAACATATTAAATAATACATAATTATTAAATGTTTATTAAATATATAAATATTATTATTAACAATAATAATAATAATAATAAAACATTAAATGAGGAAAATTATATTCTATCAAATGTTTATTTGATATAAAAAAATATTATAAATGAGATTAAATTACCTTTATTAAATGTTTTTTTAAATTAGTTCCATTTAATTGAAATTTTATAAACAAATTAAATAATAAATAATTATTAAATGTTTATTAAATATATAAATATTATTAATAATAATAATAATAATAAAACATTAAATAATTAAATTATATTCCATCAAATATTTATTTGATATAAAAACAATATATTATAAATTTCATTAAATTGCCTTTATTACATTTTTTTTATTAAATTCCATTTAATTGAAATTTTGTAAACAAATTAAATAATAAATAATGATTAAATGTTTATTGATTATATAAATACTATTAACAATAATAATAACAATAATACCATTAAATTATTAAATTATATTCTATCAAATGTTAATTTGATATAAAAGCAATCTCTTATAAATTATATTGAATTACCTTTCATTGTTTTTTTAATTTAATTGAAATTTTGTTCATATTACTCATATTACTCATATCACTCATATTACTCATATTACTCATATTACTCATATTACTCATATCACTCATATTACTCATATTACTCATATTTTGATTCTATGTTTTGGGTTGATGCTCGCCAAACTAATGTACCCAACCGTGATTATACGTTTCACAATGTTATGTGAGGGTGCGAATGCAGAAGAGCTCTGAAAATTTGACTGTGTCTGTGTTGCAGACGGCCACTAGATGGCACTAGTGCTTAACGCATACATATTTAAAGAGGAGGCTACTGACCGGAGTTACTCCAACATCGTCCAACGTCTGCACAACTAATCAGTCACTCCTGTGACGGGCCCTCGTCCCTCCTTCTATATTCCCCACATAAACACTTCATCCCGCCTTTTCCTCAACACTCATTCTTTTCCTTATTCCGCTTTGATCCGGAGTGACTCCACAGCAAAGTGGCTGTTTTGCACTAATAAAGAGGATTTTTTAGGGAAAATCCTTTTTTCTTTTCTTCTATTTTTTTCTTCTTCTTCTTTTTTTTTTTGATTGGACATCCCATTTTCATTTATTCATGGCTCCATCCGTGCGCACCGGTTCAATAATTCATTAGTGTAGTAGTCTAACGCCTGACATCAAGGGGAAGCGCTCCGACTACAAACTACTACAGGAGCCGGAATGACCAACAACATATTCCGCATAATTAGTTCTCCTCAAGTGAAAAGGAGTCGACCAGAAGGAATTTGGTATCACACTCTCGATACGGGGGTCTCCATTGTGCTGGTATAAATAAAGCATGTGGCGTGGGAGCCCAGCATGGGGGACTCCAAATTTTTTTGACGCGCGCTGTTGCAGCTCCCATAAAACATTAACCGACATCAACTTCATGAAACCATCGCAGACCGTCTTTGCCTCGGGCTACGACTCTCACGGCTTTCTGCAGCGGAATTATGAACAATTAAATCCTCCGCCGACTGATGACAATCATCCACGCTGGCTGCTCCGCAGGACGGCCGCCTGAACGCGGATGATGTTGTAGCTTTCCATTCGGGGAAACAGGTCACCGGTTAACTGACTGACGAGAGCGAGGGGTTTTTAGATATCGTATCTAAAAGCTCCTGCTGGTTTTCCGCCTAGTTTGGGTTCTGCAGAGTTCTCTGGAGAAGACCGTCTTCTCTCAAACACACTGAGAACTAGGTGGCGTCTTGAAAATTTCAAGAGTGATTTTCTCTTTTTCTGACATCAGGACGCAGTCACCCTATTTTTCCACTTATGTTTCTGTGAGCTGAAGAAGAAGCACACACTTCCTCGTCATCACCAGGCGTCTCTGCTCAGCACGCAGTTTAAGTCCCCCAGTAACCGTTAAAATCCTTTTTTTGTTCTCCTCTTTAGAACTTTGAGTTTTCGTAACAATAATAGTAATAATAACCTCAGCGTAGAGTAAAAAGAGCTGCTAGGAGATGTTCAGGATTACCAGTCAAGTTTATTGTCCAGGTGAACTTCCAGGTATTTATAGGACTGTTCCATGTCCACATCCACCCCTTGAGTTGAAACTGGTTTGGGAGGGGTCTGAAGCCCAACACCAGACCCTTCGTCCTGTCAATAATGAGTGTCAGCTGATTCCTTCCACACCAATCACCAGAGTATCCAATGAACCCCCCTCTCCTCCCCCTTCTCTCACACATCCCACAATCCAATGTCGTCAGAGTACTTTTTTGTCGATGGGCTGTGTGTGTGTCGTATTTGAAAGCTGTGGTGTCGAGTGTAGATAAGAATGGAGTGAGGAAGATCCCCTGGGGGGCTCCGATGTTGCTGACCACCTGGTCTGACGGACTGCTCTGAATTCTCACATGCCGCGGTCCAGCAGGGAGGTGGACTGTGATCCGGGTCACCGGGAAGCTGTCCACCTGCATTGTCCTTAGTTTCCCAGCAAGGAGTTCGGGGCGTATGTTATTAAAAGCACTTGAGAATAATCAAAGTCCATCTTCCTCACATGTGATATTAACGTATTTCCTCCAGAAGACGTCTCACTCTCTGGTGAAACAGACTTTTGTTATTCATACCGTCCTGAAATATCAGGAGTTTTATTTTTCATCAAAACAATCACAGCAGGATTTTGAGTCGTGCAACATGCAGTGCAATTCTCAGGATGTATTTGTACCTCGGTTTACAATTGGAATCCAATCCCAATACTGAATGAAGAGGATTTAGAGGAACATCAATCCCAAAAAGTGTCTTTACTTCAAAAACGGTTTTTATTTCACTCTGCACTCTTACAATTTTAGGTCATGATCACATGAGATGGAAGTGAGTCCAAGGGTCATTTTTACATTTGAGACGTATAGGAGCGGTTGTCCAGTCAAGGTAAACTTTAAGTTAAGCCTCGCCTGAATGACATCACCAAAACAACTTTAAAATAGCTCCGCATCTATCAGGTGTATTTATACCAACCGAGTGTAAATAACATTGTACCTGTTTTCTATGTGTGAGTAATCTCATACTCTGTTTGAGTAATCTGCTACTATGTGTGAGTAATCTGATACGATGTGTGAATAATCTGTTACTATGTGTGAGTAATCTGCTACTTTGTGTGAGTAATCTGCTACTTTGTGTGAGTAATCTGATACGATGTGTGAGTAATCTGTTACTACGTGTGAATAATCTGATACTATGTGTGAATAATTTGTTACTATGTGTGAGTAATCTGCTACTTTGTGTGAGTAATCTGGTAGGATGTGTGAGTAATCTGTTACTATGTGTGAATAATCTGATACTATGTGTGAGTAATCTCATACTTTGTTTGAGTAATCTGCTACTATGTGTGAGTAATCCGATACTATGTGTGAGTAATCCGATACGATGTGTGAGTAATCTGTTAGTATGTGTGAGTAATCTGGTACTATGTGTTAGTAAAATGATACTTTATGTTAGTAATCTGGTACTATGTGTGAGTAATCTGTTACTATGTGTGAGTAGTCTGTTACTATGTGTGAGTAATCTGGTACTATGTGTGCGTAAGATGATACTTTATGTTAGTAATCTGGTACAATGTGTGAGAAATCTCTTACTATGTGTGAGTAATCTGTTACTATGTGTGAGTTATCTGTTACTATGTGTGAGTAATCTGCTACTATGTGTGAGTAAAATGATACTTTATGTTAGTAATCTGGTACTATGTGTGAGTAATCTGTTACTATGTGTGAGTAATCTGTTACTAGGTGTGAGTAATCTGATACTAGGTGTGAGTAATCTGATACGATGTTTTTTTTGTTTTTGATAAGTGGTGAACTTTCAAATGAAAGCGTTTAAATCCGCCACATGTTGACGTCGTCCGTCTCTCCTCGTCTCTGCAGGACATCGACTGGGTGCAGACAGAGAAGCACGTCTTCGAACAGGCGTCCACCAATCCATTCTTGGTCGGCCTCCACTCCTGCTTCCAGACAGAAAGTCGGTAAGAACGAAACCGTCTGAGAGGAAGGATCTGACATGTTTTGACGTGTTGCGGTGATTTCTAGCCTGAATGTTTGACTTTCAGGAACATATATATTATACAAACATTTATAACTGATCTGAAATCATTTTATATACTATCAAACAAAAAAGGGGAAATAAATGTTTCCCTCTAACATTTTTTGTCATTAACGTACTCAAAATGTCTTAATTAAAGGTGCAGTACGTAAACTTTAGTGTCATATAGCTTTGAAGTTCCAGATTGCAATCCCAGCATCCTATCCAGGAATCTACAGTGGCCCCCAGGGGTCAAACTGAACTACAGGTCAAACGTGTCATGTAAAAGACAAAATCTCCCTGGTTGGGGGGCTGGACTCTCCTGGAGAGAGATCCTGGAAAGGGACCCTCAAGAACTTTTTGGATGTCACTCGCCCGCCTTGTTGGAAATAGGTGTCCATTAACACGATTAATTAACTTATTCTCCTTTGGTCATGAATTATCCTCTGTAGTGTTCAGTTTGTCCCCTTCAGGCTATTGTACCAACATTTTTTAGTTTTGACAGCCTCCCTGGAAGAGGACCCGCCCCCTCTTCCAGGGAGTGCTGATGATAGGCTAACATAAACATGTTTATGAACAGTTTCCTCAAAGACGTACCCCTACAGTGTACAGACTGCACCTTTAATCAACAATGTTTCTGGTTGTTTAGGGGACAAATGTATTTAAAGTCATATCATTATTCCTTCAGAAGAACCAGAGGGATTTAAATCATAATTAAATCACCAAACATCCCACCTATGCCCCCTATTGATCGAGGTAAACGTCCACTGAGCCTCTGTGAATCACTAATGACGGCGCACTGATTGGATTTTCCCACAATGCTCTTGTTTCAGGTTGTTTCTGGTGATTGAATACGTGAACGGCGGGGACCTGATGTTTCATATGCAGCGACAACGGAAGCTCCCCGAGGAGCATGCGAGGTAAATGTCAAGATGCTGACGACAGCCGGCTCCTGTGGTCCAGAGTCTTAAGCATCTGGATGAATCCAAGCGTGAGTCAGAGAAAGTGAAATTATTTTTGAGGGTCTTCGTGAATCGGACTTAATCCTGGAATGAGAAAAAGAGGAGAATGAATCCGTCTCCGTTCAGACCCGCGATCGGAAAAGGACACACAAGTGGGTGAATTAATGATTGGATTCTGGTTTTGTTGACATCACGCAGTCATGAACGCCTTAATCCATCTTCCGGGACTGGGTCGGGCTGAACCTCCTCCAGATGGACCTTTTTTTCTATTTCAGTACCGAGTGTGGAGGTTCTCTTTTGGTTACCGCGAAACATTGAATCAACTTTCCTTGATTGTATTATGGGTTTTGTGATCTAGGAGAGCTGAAGCACTCATTCTAAAATGTTCTTCAACAGTCTAGTTTTGATGCACCGGTCAGCCATAACATTATGACCACTGACAGGTGAAGTCAGAGTAACATTGTTTATCTGGTTACCTGTCAGTGGGTGAGATATATTAGGCTTCAGGGAAATATTTTTATTTGTGTTGGAAGCAGGAGAGTTGTCAAAAATGAGGATCCGAGCCACTTTGACAAGGACTAGATTGTGACGACTGGGTCAGAGCATCTCCAGAACTGTAGGTCTTGTAGGGTGTTCCTGGTCTTTAGAGGTTGATACCTACTAGAACTTTCTTGTGTGATCCGATCCTACCGGGGTGCTGCGGTGTAAAATGTTGCTTAATAGATAGATAAATACTTTATTGATCCTTCACAGGAAATCTTTTTGTCGCAAAAGTTACATTCAAGCGTCAAAGATAAGTTGAAATATAAACAATCGAGCAAATTGAAACAAAATTATATTATATCTTGTTTATCTCACCCATTGCCAAGGTAACCAAAATTTATTCTGACTCCACCTGTCTGTGGTTGTAATGTTATGGCTGAACGGCGTGAAAGAAAAGTGTGCTGTTGAGGAAGATGTAAGAAAAAGTAACGGTATGAAGGTAAAAGCATCATTAACCGAGTGCACGTCCTTCAGCTCTGAGAGAAAGGCGTGGCACCTTCGCCTCACATATAGAGGAAGGTTTAGGGTTCAAGTCCACCTCTGGGCTCGGAACTTTTCCCTGAGTCTGCATTGGTTCCCTCCCACAGTCTGAAAACTTGAAGTATAGGCGATCCGGTGACTCCTACTTGCTCTCAGGTGTGACAGAGAGGTTGTTTGTCTTTATGGCCCTGTGATGAATGAGCGACACGTCCATGTTGCGCCCCGCCTCTTCAGCTCCAGCCCCCCTGTGACCCCGACCAGCATACGTGGTAACAGGTAATGAGTGAATAAGTAATGAGAGAAAGGTGCAGATCATCTTTTGTGGATAAAAGGAGGACCTGCGCAATATTAGGCAGGTGGTTTTAATGTATTGGCTGATTGGTGTTGAGTTCTGCTTACAAACATATACATTTAATGAATTGCTTTAGCGGCTCCTCATGGAGGTGGAAACGCTGCCAGAAACCCAACTCAAGACGATTCTCTTTTTTTTCTCCCCCCCCCCTACCTTTGAGAGATATAATGAGCACCCATAATTCATTGGGCCTGTCTACTTGCGGAGCGCTCCAACTGCGGCTCTGATAAATGCTGGATCAAAGGCTGGGTAATTTAGAGAGGCACCGTTGGGCCCCTATCATCCCGGGCAATCTGTATTCTGGAGACAGTGGCTGAACATATGCAAAGCAGCATGTTAATCACTTGTAATGATTGTACATATTCATGAGCCGCGTTCTGAGAGAGCGGCCTGACGCATTCCCCCGCGCTGTGGGGGAGGCGGGCCCGTGAGTCGAGGATGGCGTCGATGATAGGACGCGGCTTCCGTCAGTCCGGAGCCAGCAGTAAAACAACGGCTCACAATGGAGGGCTGTCACGGCGAAAAGGCGGGGGAGCAACGTGGGATTAGTGATTTCTCCGTCGAAACCGCTCTCCTGTTGGGTCTCACCCTCGGTGTTTGACAAACGGTGATCCGGCAGGCAGACGGAGAGGAGGGCGGCGGAGTTAATGAAGGCTTATCTCCCAGACGCAGGAAACGCGCCCCACCTACACAGGGAGAGGGAACGCGCCGCCCGCTCACCAGAGATGTGCAGCCGCTGAAAACTAGACTCCTTTCTGGTCCAAGGAACAGTCTGAATCCAGATCCTCATTTGGATCCATATTCTGTTCCAGTGTAGGTTCAGATCCGTCCTGCTGGGCGTATGTGCTCTCAAAGGCTACGTTCACACAGCGGGTCTCTCGATGCTCCATTTTTGCTGGTGGTCCGATCCCCCGGCTCCTCCTGCCTCCATGTCCAAGTGTCCTTGAGCAAGATGCTGAACCCCGAGTTACTCCCAGTGGTCGTTCCATCGGTTTCCTTTCCTGATGTGGAGGCGGCGCCCTGCGTAGTAAACCTCGGCCGTCACTGTATGAATGTTTGTGTGAACGGGTGAATGCTGACTCGTGTTGTAAAGCACTTTGATTGGCCGAGCCGACTAGAAAAAAGCGCTAAGTATAATTACAGTCCGTTTACAAACGCCGATGGAAGATGACGTCAAAGTCTCGTGAATTCCAAACCTTCAAAAATAATTCGGTGGGAAAGCAGGAAAGAATGAACTCAACATGTGCTTAAGCATAAATCCCACGACCATCAAGTGGAACAGAACCCTGGACCTAATTTTTTATTGAGCATGAATGAAGTACTTACAGAGCTGGGATAGGCTCCAGCCCCTGTGACCCTGAAAAGGGGGGAAAGAAAGAATCGGACCGCCGCTGTTATGACGTTGGTCTGGGTTTTAGGGGATTCATGTCGTGATGAAGAGTTTCTGCTTTAAAACGTTGCGTCAGATGATGTCGGTTGATGAACGTAAAACTCCCGGTGAGTCTGATGACTTAATGCTTGATAATGTCGCAATGTTGTTACGTTAGTTAGTGTAAAACCACTCAGGGGTACCGACAACGCCTTTCCCCGCTCCCTCCTCCCTCCCTTCTGAGATATTATCACCTGTGTCTGCATTCAAAGCATCACAGTAACAGAAAACTACCCCGATCACACGACACACGCCCAACTCCTCCTCTATTGGTCGCTTTTGCACTCGTCACTCAGCTGTTGACAGCTCTTCTGATTGATCTGTCGGCGCATTTAAAACACATTTGGTTTATTTTTCAATTTAATGGCTGAGACATGTCTCCAGTGAGATGGACAATGGACCACAAACGCACCACGGACGGACATCAGGTCTGGACAAGATCTCAGTCGGAATCATCTCTCTTTGACTCCTTCACAGGTTTTACGCCGCCGAAATCTGTATTGCTCTGAACTTCCTGCATGAAAAGGGCATCATCTACCGGGACCTTAAGCTGGACAACGTCCTCCTGGACCACGAAGGACACATCAAACTCACGGACTACGGAATGTGTAAGGTAAGAGACGCATTGATTTTTCGGTTGACTGCGTTGGACGGCCGGTCCGGGTTCTCAATAATGCAGCTGGTCTGTCGCGAGGCGAGGCGCTGACAGGTCATCTATTGATTTTCGTTGTGTTTCTGGCTCACTGCTCTCCTCCTGCGCCTCCTTCTTCTTCTTCTCCTAAGTGCTCCTCCGCATCTCAACCGTCTCCTCTTAATTGTGTCCTCTCGTCCCTCTCAGGAGGGAATCAGACCCGGTGACACCACCAGTACCTTCTGTGGGACACCCAACTATATAGCACCCGAGATCCTCCGAGGGGAGGACTATGGTGAGGACAGGAGGCGCCGTCGCTCACGTGTTGATTCAGAATCTCCTGGTGGTTTAGTAACACTAATCAGTTCTGTGTCGCCTCTTGTTTGGACTCCCCCTCAGGCTTCAGTGTGGACTGGTGGGCTCTGGGTGTGCTGATGTTTGAGATGATGGCTGGAAGGTCCCCATTCGACATCATCACCGACAACCCTGACATGAACACCGAGGAGTACCTCTTTCAAGGTGAGGCGTGCAAAGGTAACGACGCGTTTCCGAATGAGCTGACCAGAACCGCCGTCCGGGAGGAAGGAGCTTTGATCCGCTGAAGACCGGTTGACATTTTGACTCTTTAAAGATATAGTATATAGTATAACTCTCTCAACCATGACAAGAGCAAACACAGCTGCTGATGTGTGTTTGGCGGGAAGTCATCAGTCACTGTGTCCGGTTTCACCACATTATAAATGCTGAAGTGGGACGGCACCAAAGCACTTAGAGCGGTCAAGGAGACTAGAAAAGGATTTATAACATGCAGACCTTTTACCTTTTGTCACCATTCTGTCTCGCGAAAGCAACAGAAGCAAAAACATTATTGTTCCCGATGTGGATATTTACCTTCGCTTTCAGTTCAATTCCGATTTCCAAAGCGCATCATCGTATTAAAAGATAGAATTTGAGGCGCACCGATCGATCGGTCGTGGGCAAAGTTTGATGTAATCGGCAATCGACCGAGAAACCACGACTCCAAACGTCCGGCAAGTAGGCCATGAAGCACAAAGCCTGCTGTTTTGTAACCCCAGTAAGGACAAAATAAGCTGTGGAGGAACAAACCCCCGAAGTAACATGGCATGTTTCAAGGAGCTAATGTTAGCTGAGCGGCTAAAGCTAAACTGAACGAGGCTTAGAAAGTTTTAAACTCACTTTGAAATGTCAAAACGTTGGTTTAAGAAAAAAAACACGGCGGGGAGGACGGAGGGTACGTTAAATTCTAGAGGTCTGAATACATACACAATGCCGACCAGCTTTACTTCCACTGTAATCCTTCAGAATAAGAGCACTTAAAATGCCTGATGATGGTTTTAAGTTTCAGAGAAGAAGAATCAGCCAAAATCATTATCGGCTGATCAGATTTTATCATAAGACAATCAAATAAATATTTATAATAAATAAATAAATAAATAAAACACTACAGACTAAATAAGTGAGTTTTGTATAAGAATATCTACGTTTTCCACTCCCGCCGCCGATGCTGGAGGACCTTGTGTCGTTTGAATTCTCTGGGGCTCCTGAATGTCTGTAGAATGGATGTTCAGGTTCTGAATGGGTCACTCCAGTATATCTTTAATACAAACAACAAATAAACAAATTCATTGCTGTAATCAATCTAATATTTGAATTCTAAAAAGAAGGGGGATTCTTTTATGGAGGCAGTCTCATTTCAGTCTCCATCCATGGTCTCCTTTATGCGTTCCTGCTCCCTCAGCAGGAATAAACCCAGCTGCTCCTTTTGTTTCGAAGCACTGGTGGTGGAACATCAAATCTCACTTTTGAGCATTGAGCGCATGCAGCGTTTTATTTGATGCCATTCAAGCACCTTAATTTAACCCTGTGTGACGCATAACTGATATTCAGAGGTTTCAGAGATGTGGAGGGGAAAGGATCAGGTGCCACGTTATGGAATAACAATCGGCTCTGGGCTGTGAAGGATTTATTCCTGAAGTAAATCCGGGCTTAGATGGTTCCGGTACGCTTCATTAAAACCCAGGAATCCAACAAACTGCAGCTAATTGTGTTTTTCTCTCGGATGCTGCTTGTTTTTGCTCTTGTGTCGTCCATCTATCCACTCTAGTCTGTGGATAGACCTGGTGTCTGAGCTGCCACACGAATCAGCCAGAACATTATAACCACCGACAGGTGAAGGAAGAAGAGCCTTGATTACGTCCTTATAAAGGTGGATGTTAGTGGTCGGGTAGATTGGGCAGCAGGTGAATATTTTGTACTGAGGTTTGTGTGTTGGAAGTTGGAAAAACTGTCATTCAGTAGGATCAGGGAGACTGGGACAGGTATGACATAGTGATGGCTGGACAGTTGGGATCACACTCTCTATAATATTATCTTCTTTTTATGTGTTTTCTCAAGCCTTGTTTCCATATGGTATCCTTACATAGCACACCCTTTGACTCCCCCCCGCCCCCCGCCCACCTCACCCACACAGACCTCCAGAGCAGAAATTCCTCCAAACTAAAGAGGAAGTATGTCTGGAGCATAGCGTGGCACCATAGCTAGCATCTGCCACCAGTTCCATCCTCGCGGTGCTCTCGCTCGATGACGCAGCAGGTTCTTGGATCAATTCCTCCCGGTGGAGACCAACCCGTTCCCTCCAGGAGCAATCCGACCGTACGCCATCTGCTTTGGGCATCAGGGCTCCACATGACGACCCCGGAGCTTTGGACAGACAGAAGAACCTGTGTTTCAGCGGAGGGAAGCTGCCACTTAGTGGTTTTCACATTCGAATGCACATTTTAATAACGGTAGTGTAAAGGGAGAAACTGTTTTTAGGGCGGTTTAAAGAGGAAGTGTGAAAATTATATACTCTGACAAAACTATGGGTCGGAGCTCCTCCTGTACGATTACTTAACCGGTTATTTCTTCCACATTGTGATGGTGTTGACGGTCGTGCTGGAGGTCCAGTCCATCCCACAGGGGATCTTCTCTCACCGTGCAGCATTCCCATGCCCACAGACCCACTGGAAAAAGCTTCACGCCTGAACCTTTTCCAAAGCCCGGACTAATGGGTAGGGTTGTGTCAGGAAGGGCATCAGAACACCAAACCCATTCCCGACGACCGACAGACGAAGAAGAAAACTCTGGGCTAACGTGAATATCAGTCTGTATATACAAACAGATACCTCTAAGTTTGACGGAGTGCTCCTTTAACGGTACTGTTGCAAACAAAGCTAGAAAACTTTGACCCCATAACATAATAACCACCGCATACCATTCTGCTTATTACCGGCTGTGAACGTCCCGTACGCTGTTGCTAAGTGACCGTCGGCAGACTTTTACATTACATTGGCTTTTTTTTATTTTTAAATCTCTCTAAAAATAAAAGCAATCTTGTCTTCACTTTCAAAATATTTTACAATTGATGATTCCCTGATTTTGAGCTGTGGAAAGACACAAAAAAAAAACTTTTAGATAACCCACCCCTTTCTTCCTGGAATGATTTACGGAAGGAACTGGAACTGTTTTTACTTTGGTGTAATTTAAATTGGTTCTGGAGTGAACTATTACTCTTTGTGATTGCTTCTAAAACGACCCCGCAGTCATTCTGGACTTTATTTAAGTAGTCCTTGATTCTTTGTATCCGTTCGCTCTTTGAAGTGTATTATGATTTATGTGCTACGTTCATTAAAGGCCTCTCTGCTGCTCGCTTGCCAAGGTCACTCTTGGAAAAGACACACAAAAGCTCAGTGAGGATTTCAACTGGTAAAATAAAGTACTCCATGTACATCAATTATCTCGTTACCGTGACGACCGTCGGCGGATGAAACACTGAAACTACTGATTCAGCGGGCGACGTGTGATTGTAACATGTTCACCTCTGGCTTATTTCATTTATTTCGACGCGTTATTTAATCCTACGTGTGTCTGTATTAGTTTGGAATGTGCAGTTTTTGTTTAAAACAAGTCAATTTCTCTTGATTTAAAATGGTATTAAAAAATAAAGTGAGATCCATAGACAGTCCACTTACATACTGCAACTTTTTTCTGACGCAAGCTTGTGTCTTGGCAGAAGGTAGCGGGTTCAAATCCTAATTTGAAACCAGATTTTGAATTTTGAATCCAAATCCTAAACCCCAAATTAACTCAAATTAAAAAAAAACTTCTATGTATGTATTTATTAAGATACATTTATTTTTTCTGATGAACTCCAAAAATTACTTCATCTTGTGACACTCAGTTTAATTCAAGTAAGTAAGTTAGACTCAGAAATAATTGAATTTCAGTCTATGTAGTTGAAGTAGTTTCTTTAACCTTTTCTTTTTTGTTTTACTTTTAAAAAAAACTACTTAAAATTCATAAAATTAAATCTTTTTTGGACATTTTTTTTATTTTTTTTTATTCCTGCAGGCTTTTAAGACAAATACTAGTATACAAATACTGGAAAAAGGGAATTGCTTATGGTTTTTTTTTTTTTAAAAAGAGATAAATATTTGAGAGTTTCTCTCAACATTATCCGTTTTTTTATCCTTTGCCTCAAGAGTGAGTTTGAGAATTTTATTCATTCATGTTCCTGTCGCCGGAGCCTTCGTCCACACAGATGACTGGTGTCCACTTCCCATCTCATCCTCATCTTCACGTCTACACGCCGGTTAGATTTGAACTGGGAGAAACGGCGTGCGTCCGAGAACACACGCAGGCCAGCCCGCGTTACCTTGAGCTGTAATTGGTCGACTCGGCGAGCGACGCTTCTTCATCCTTGGATTTTGAGTTGTGTTTTTGTTTTTTTGAGGGACAAACAATTTCTAAAGAGTGTTTTTTTTTATTCTCATTAGAGTGAGATTGTTGAGCTTTGGGAGTTTCAAGGCTGTGTGTAGACCGTTAAAAAAGTGATTTTAAAAAAAAGAAGCAGAAGTGTCCTCTGTATCTCCTCAGTGTGACTCCCACACAGCGGACATGGTCAACCACAGGCAGGTTGAATCATCCTCCTCCCTACTCATGATTGTCCCCCCCACCCCCCTCTTCTCTTTTCAAAAACAGTTATTCTTGAGAAGCCCATTCGCATCCCAAGGTCTCTGTCAGTGAAAGCTGCCAGCGTGCTCAAGGGCTTTCTGAACAAGGTGAGAGCCGTCCACTCCCATCAGCCCCCTCTCTCTCTTTGTGTCCGTGTTCTCTCCACTCTGTCGAATCAACACGTGGGATCAGGGCCAGCGTTTTTGGTTTAAGCGTGCCAAAGTATAGTGAAACCTAAAAGATCTTCTTTTCTTTTTTTAGAAATGCAGACACAGCACCCGTGAAATCTGTAGATAACTTTACATCTATGGGAGGATTTGTAAATACATGCACATTTGTTTGTTCCTAGTTTAAAGGTGCAGTGTGTAGAATTGTTGCCCACAACTCACCCCTTCCCATTCAAGAAGATAAAGTGGCCTTCAAGTGTCAGAAGGATGTATTCTGTAATAATATAGGTCAAAATAATTAATTATTTGTTCTGCATTGTTGGAGTGTTGACAGTCCTGCTGGGGGTCCTGTCCCTCCTCCCCTGGGGAGAGGAGGAGAGAGGGCCCCATTAGCACTCTTTCCACTACCGCAGGTTGTGTGGTCCATGGGGGTCACCTTAGAACTTGTGGAATAGACTTAGCTCCTATTCGGATGGGTTCAAGGTGGAGGTGGGACTGCAGCAAGGATCGGCTCTGAGCTCCTTCTTGTTTGCTATGCTGATGGACAGGCTGACAGACGAGGTCAGGCTAGAGTCTCCGTGGACTATGATGTTCGTGGATGACATTGCGATCAGCAGTGAGAACAGGAAGCAGGTTGAGGAGAATCTGGAGGTTTTTTTTTTACGACATAAACAAATACTCCGTTGAACAGCCTCTCGGTTCTTGGTCTTCTGTCCTGAAGACCCGTAATCGATGTTCCACCTAGTGGTTGCTATTTTGTTCGGTGCACAATGCTAGGTTTTAGTAAAACACAAGGTTTTTGTCACAGCTAAAGAGTTATCGCTCCTAAAGACAAAGGCCATTCCACAATATCTCCGACTTTTCGGGGCCATAATAACCAATAAGGAGAAAGCGTTTTTAAGGAAGAGTAGAACTTTCTGCAAAAGAGGCACATTTACTGCTAAAGCCACTAATTCACGCCTTTTTTTCTTTATTTTTTTCATAGTTTCTTGAATACCAGCTTATAAGAGGATAAAATTACTTCCCGCCGCTTCTTCTCATTCATGTTTGAAGATGCTGTGAAAATATACTCTTCCTGAATAGCTGACGTCAAGAAACGAGCCGTGGAGTTGTCGCCATGGAAACCGTACACTGTCTCCCGAGGTTCTGTGAATGTTAAACTGGCAGGTGGTTCCGTTTGTTGTAAATATTTTTCAATGGCAGCCTTTCAACGACTTCAGGGAGCGTCTGCGCCTGGCTGTTCTTCACTGAATACAGTCACGGCCAGCATTTCATTTCTGCTGAAACCACAACTGTTTCCCTCACGTATCTGAAGGTGTAGCAATTACCTGCAGTGAGTCACATCGTCCACGGCCGCTATCCTGGAAACCCAGGCTAGTTTGAAGTTAGGGAAGACTTTCAAAAAGTCTGAAAATGCACATTGAGGTAAAGCGTCATCGACATCCGTCGGTGCAGAGTGAATAAAAACACTGTCGCGGCCCTTTTGAGGGGAAATCCTCACCTTTGATTTTTGTGTGTAAATAATTAACATATAGAGATTTTTCTGTGTCGCATCCCTGCCTCTGGTTTTAATTGCTGGGATGACTGGAGAACAGCAATTAGAGGGCGATACATGAACACATAAACACAGGCTGTATGATGAAACACGTGGGCCCCCACAACAGGGTTTCGTTTCTGCGTGGCACTTTTTCCTACATCCCCTTAGCAAATTTACAAGACGAGAACGTTAATAAGTGAAATATTACATTTTGACCCACTTGGATGTGATTGTTTAACGTCGCAGCTAACAGTAATCCTGCATTTGTGTCTTTTTTACCTCTGGATGGTAAATGATGAAGGATGTTCTGACATTGCTGTGGAAAACTTTTGACCCTGTTCACAATTCATGACCAGCTGCCTGGTCTCAACAGGATCCTAAGGAGCGGCTGGGATGCCAGGTCCAGACGGGCTTCACGGATATCAAGTCACACACGTTTTTCCGCAGTATAGACTGGGAGCAGGTAAGAGTTTGTGATAATTCTTCACAGTTAAAGTTACAAGAACGCTGCAGTCTTACGTGACATATTGTCTTTATTATTATTATTACTTTTCTTTTTTGCCCAACTGTGTAAAGCGTCCGCGGGTCTCTTCAGGAAAGTTATTATTTTGTATTATGATGATAATTATTATTACAAATGTGTTTTTTGGGGGGGGGTTTCGTGCCTGAGATTGGGAAGGAATAAACGAAAAAAGAAAGTCAAGAAAGATTAAATGAAATCAATGGGGGGAAAAAATATATACAAGTTAAAAACTAAATCACAAGTAACCATTAAAACGAGATGTGTGTGCCGGGTCAACACGTTTACATAAAATTCTACGTCTGTATTTCAAACAGGAGAGAATGAGGGTGAAGTAAAGCTGAAGGTTTATTCCTACATGAATGAATTGTGATGATTAGTCTGTCAGAAAGTCTCAGCAGTGGCTGAAGACCCTGCTGAGACTGAGGAATGATGAAGTTGATGGTTCTGTGAGGACCGGGTGGAGATGGGGAGGTGGAGGGAGAATGTATGAACAGCATGATGAAACCAGATAAGTGTCGAGAATCATGTTTAAAAATGCAGCGGCGGGATGACGAGCTAACGATGAAGGTGAGTCCCCGTGATGTTGGATAGATGTTGTTCGGCTGATATCAGGAAGCAGCTCACTGAGACTGAGCGCGTATGAAAGGCGTGAATGACAGAGCAGTAGAAAAAAAATGATTGTGGCCCGAGTGTTCAAGGAGACAGTCTGCCTGTCTGAAACTTCGTTAGAATATCATTTGTTAAGATTAGAACACAGAAATCATATTTGGATGCAGAGTTAAAAATCCAATCAGAGACCCTTTTGACTCAAAAGGAGGTGTCAAACTCAAAGCCAAAGTCCATCTAACATGTGTCGGTGCCATTGCGTTAAAAAACAACAACTGGCTGTTTTCTGAGGAGCATCTGCCCCTGGCTGCAGGAACAGAAGAGAGGAGCAGCAGTCTACTTTTACTGTTTTATTGTGGCAGAAGAAAGAAACTAAATCAGCCCAGTTATTTACCGAGGGTCATTTAAAGTTCCTTTCTGTTGCTATTTTTGATTAGAAACTAATTGATTTGAGATTTAACTGACGGGAAAAATGCAGTTTTCTGGCTGTAGTTGATGCCTGTGAAGAAAAAAGAAATAAAAGTGTCAAAACATTTCATATTAAACACGGCCGGTTGGATCCAAAGGTTTTCTTCTCGTCAGAAGTTTTGGCAGGGTCTCAACTCGATCGGCTGACGTCAGCGCCTTCTTTTCTCACCGCGCCCGCCATGGCAACATCTGAGTTGCCATGGCGACAGAAGGCGTTGCAAAAAGGAAAATAATAAGTAATAAGTGGTCATAGATTAGAAAGTGCAGTTTGTGTCTAATAAGAAAGGAGGAATAAGAGACGTTCATAGCTGTAAGAGCCATGCTAGCTATAAAGTTAACACTCTGTACAGTCAAACGTAGCTCGCTTACCCACAATTCTCTCTGCTAAATAGACCCTCAGTATTGTCCAGGGCATTTTAGACATCTACAAGTCTAGATATGCCGGCAACTTTTCAAAAAGAAGTGTTTCGGCACACAGGAAGGCAATAAATATTCAAGACAGCTCCTTTCTGTTTCGTTAGCATGTTGCTGACAAACCAACTTTTTTTTCTGCCTCTGAGGATTCAAAATAAATATTGTTGAGAATTTGAAATAGGGACCAGGAGCCGGACGGGTCGTGAGAGCCCACCAATCGTTTGATCTGTACAGTGTGAGTTGTAGTTAAAGGGACAGGACTCAAATGTCGTACACTGTAAGACCAGCTTCAGAGGAAGAGCTTTCAATCAAGTCAGGAAGACATTGGGATTCTGTTCAACTGGCAGAACATCATCACAGAATCATTTGCGACAGCTCAACCCCCCCCCCCCCTTTAGTTCATGATGCTGTGCGTTCCTTCCTGTTAGACAGGAGCTGACAGCTGATCTGGGATGTCAGTCTACTTCCTGTCAGTTCACTCAGAACCAATGTAGCAAAATAAACACGGACCGCCCCGCGTTTTAATGACAGAACAAGAACTGTCACCACTCATAGCGATCGGCTCTCGTTTTGACTTGACGATAAATGCGTCTGCCGCATCCCGTGTCTGAACATTTGCATCGGTTGAGTGTATTTCTCTTGCTATCGTGTGTGATGGCGTAGGTCTGACAGAAACGTGCCTGAAAGAAGAAAGGAAGTCAAACGTGGCAAATCTTTACATCTTAATCAATTTTCAAGGAGTCGGTTCCGACCGTGGTGTGACTCATCCTGCCTTCAGACACAGACGACCCAACAGCTGTTTAATCCAGATGGTTTTTGGCGTCTCATTTCAACGAGAAATAATAAAAGCACAACCGCAGAGGTGTGTCTCAGTAGGTGGGTTAACGTGGAACACTTTTCTCCTATCCGGATTAAACCTTTCCGGATTGCGATGTCGGTCGCCTTTTTTACATGACCTGCGATCTTTTCTGACCCAGTGTTTACACGCATCGACTCATCTAACCGTAAAAACAACTTTCTGACTCGCGCAGATTATCCTGTCTCCGGTTCATAAGGTGGCGATAATGCTACGATGAGCTGGACGCCGACCGCCAACAAGCGCCCAGAAGAAGAATACGACAAATAGGCCATTTGACTTTTCGTCCATCAAACCGTCCAACTATGTTAAACTCTTTCAAAGTTGCGATGAATAAATTACTCTCCGATTTACACCGGAACTGTTTTGGAAAAAAGTCAAAACAGTCAAAAAACAGTCAAAAAAACAGCTAAAAAAGAAACTCAGCCAGAACATTACGTCACGACGCTGGGCGTGAACGGTTCGGAAACAGTTCTTTAGTTTGGAAAAGGCTTTTCCAAACTACCTCGTTGTAAAGGAATGAAATCTCATCCGGAAAGGAACCTTTTCTTTCGTTAAGTTCCTCCATGAAGACCCACCAATAGTTCGTCTGATTAGTGAGAAGTTGATGCTTCAGTTGTTCGACACATTCGCCAAAATCAGGTGTTTTGAGAACGAAGTTCAAATAATATAAGATGAAAGTAATTTCTCAAGAAAATAACTATAAAAGAGGAATAAAGTCGCGATTTTGTATGAATAATTGTCATTTCACTAATGAGTTCCTGATACGGGAAGAATTCATTTATGAACAATTACCAATGTTTGTGAGAAATGGGAAATGAAGCCATCGCCAGAGGATGGGAGACATTCTTCTTTCTATTCAGCCTCACATGTTTGAAGTCCTACGTCGCGTCATAACATCATCCTCACTGCATAAAAACAGAAGAATGAATCTGTCTGAACCCAAGCATGAAGTAGAACTTGATCAAATCCTGTAAATGAGCCACGTTCCTCCGTTTATATACTTAATGTTTGGTCATTCAAGAGTTTCATGTCACAACAATGGAATGTTTTCAATGGAATGTTAAAACATTATGAAGGATCACGTTTGATGTGATAAACGATAATGTTAAAAGAAAAAAACGTGTCGGACATGAAGAATGTTGGTTATTATGTGAATAATCTCAACTTAAAAATGTGAAGTATATCAATTTTGAAAAATATGTTGAGAATAATTAAAAAATAAACATGAAAAATGTAATTTTAAACTATGAAATAATAACTGGTTAAAACCTAAGAAGAAATCTTAGTTAAAATGTGAAAAGTGTTAAAAGATGAAAAATACTGTGTTAAAACGTGAATAATTTCATAGAAACGTGGTAAACCTAATGTTAAGCATTAAAAATCCGATATTTGAAAATAATATATATTACTAATCAAGAGAATTATCACATTTGAAAAATCACGTTGAAAACCTGAAAGGTTTCAAGTTAAAGCGTGAACAATGTTATTCGGACATAAAAAATGTACGCATTTGCAAAACTTAATGTTAAAACATGAAAAAAGTTATGCTTGAAAAAATTTGTTCGATTGTGAACAACTTTGTTTAAAAATGGAAAAATGGGATAAAACACATTTGAAAAATACGATAAAATGGGAGAAATGTTTTAATGTGAAACAATCACGCTTCAAAAATTTGTTCAATGTGAAAAAACCTGATGATAAATTTTTGAAAAATATGTTTGAAAAATATTTTTGGAAAAGATGTTTGAAAAAGATGTATGAAAAATAAGCGAAAATAGTAAAAAAAAAAAAAAGATCATGCTTGAAAAATATGTTAAAAATGTAATGTTAAAAGATGAAAAATATTGTGTTAAAACGTGAATACTAACCTGAACGATTTCAAGTTAAAGCGTGAACAATATCATTCTGACATAAAGATTTTTCGCATTTGCAAAACTTAATGTTAAAACATGAAAAAAGTTTTGGTTGAAATTATTTGTTCAATTGTGAAAAACTAAATTTAAAAATGGAAAAATACGATAAAATGGGAGAAATGTTTTAACATGAAACTTGCTTGATAAAGCTTGAAAAATCTTTGAAAATTGTGAAAAAACCTGATGATAAATTTTGAAAAATATGTTTGAAAAATAAGCAAAAATAGTAATAAAAAAATAAAAGATCATGCTTGAAAAATATGTTAAAAATATTTTAAAAAATATGTTAAAATGTGTAAAAAAAAAGAAGCTGAATAATATCCCAACGAACGTTATCGCGATCTCTTTCTTTCTTGATAGGCGCGTCTCTGCTTCCGTACTCTGGTATGTCTGAGTACATTTTCGTGTTGCACATAATGGGATGTGACTGCTGCACATGTTCCCATCCTGGTACTGGTGCTGAAACATTAATAGCATGCAGCCGTAATTAAAAAAAACTCTTCTTATTTTCATAATTCTGACCAAATGAAAAAACGCAGCTACAAACTCGTCCATCTCCAGTCTGAAGTGTCTCCACTGATGCTTCTTTAAAAGACAAACGGCAGCCTCTGCCTTAAGATGAATGGAGGCCGTTTCTCCTCATCGTCGCTGTGCCCCCCCCCTGGGAGCGTTAGGTGGGGTTGCAGTTAGCAGATTGGTATGAAAGAGGAGGGAAACAATTGTGGGAGTGTGCTAATGAGTGTGTGTGTGTGTGAAGTACACACCAAAGGCAAACTTGGGAAGGATATCAAAGCGGAGAGGAATCGCGAGCCCAGCGCCGGCGCTCCCATGCAGCAGCGGGGAAAAACAAGTTGACAAAGCTCTGCGAGGTGGAGAAGCGACGCTCTCTGCCCTCAAATTAGAATGCTGTCTCCAGACCTGACAGGCCTGGCACACATCGACTGCTGTTACCTCATATTAATATTCATCAGACGGCTCCTGAGGGAGCGCCGGGTTTTCTCTCTGAAGAGATGACACGTTTGAATATCATTTACCTGCCATCCTCTTTCATGCCCTCTCCAACTCCAGCGTTCTTTAATGCCAGAGAAGTGTCAGGCTGAGGAGAGGTGTTTTATTTGGATGCGTAGCGCGCTGGAGATCTCCGCCGTCAGTTGTGGTTTATCGACAAGTACGAGATCGTCCCGCAGGATGATGTTGCGTCAGAGTCCCAACTTTGAAAGGATTGTTTACTTTCTACTCGCTGGCTGGGATCCGTTTTCACGCTGACAAGATCACAAAGTGTGGCCGTGGGATCAAAAGGAATTTCAGCATTTGGTGTCGATAGCCAGAGTTTCCTCTGATGGTTGGCGGAATCTTTCACAGCAAAGTTTACCTCAGGTTTTCCTCTTTGTTTCTTTGTTTCTTTGTTTGTTTGGATGACTCTGCGTCGATGTTGGACGATGGAGGAGAGATGGACGATTTATTACAACACATGATGTGCGATAATTCTGTCATAAAGTCCTTGGCGCTTAGACTCTATGGGGAGAATCAAAGCGGCAGCATGGAACATCCTCCCTGTGGAGTTTGGATACTGGGGGTGGTGGTGGCTGATGGATTTGTGAGGATTGGGCGTAGATGAAGAGGTGGAGGAAGTGTGAACCAGCAGCGAGAAGGAACTAGATGAATGGAGAGAGTCAGATTTAGAGACAGCAGCTGTGGGGACGGGCTCAGAATGCAGGTGAGGCTCCGTGATTGGACGGATGGGGGTACCTGAATGAGTGCAGATGGTATCAATTCATGCCCCAGACTGTGAAACAGGTAACTGAGACTATATATGTATGAGAAATGAGGATGATAGAGAGGAATGAGCAGAAACTGTGGCTAGAGTGTACAAGAGGATAGTCTTTCTGATTGAACTTTTGACAAATCTCCTTATATCTAAAACCCATTTCTGAGGGTTGGGTTTTTACATACAATAGTAAACATTTTAACCTTTTGTTTACTCAACAAATTCTGTTTTTTAGGTTCTGAACTCGGTCAAAACGGGCAAAACATATTTCTGGCCAAAACTTTGACATCGTACCTCGGACAGAACCGTAAAAAAAACAGCGTTGGACTACCTGGTTTTGATTGTACTGCAGGACGCTGAGTCTGCAGAAAATAAAACCAGTGACTGCACGTGTACTGTGCTGATTTTGAATCGACTCGAGGAGATCTATCTTGGGTTATTTAATTTTACTCCAGTTGATAATATTCTACCCACTAGGGGGCGCTTTTTATGAAATACTGTCTTTATGGAACATAACCCCCCCTCACCATTTTAACCCGATCAAGGGATTTAGCTCAAATTTGGTGCCTAAGAATCGACTGGAGGAGATTTATCTTGTAAATATCATATTATACAGTGTTTTGAAGACATGTCTCAAAAACTGTAACTCGAACTCATGCGAGGAAGAACTGGATTGATTTTGAGAAGGGTCAACGGTTTATTTCTGACACTAATGGGAGCTTTGCCTAATAAATGTCCTCAAAGGAGGAGATCTATCCCGTATTTTACCCTAAAAGTTCATATTTTACCCACTAGGGGGAGCCTTTTTTTACGGCATATACTGATGACAGGTTCATGTATAATTTGAGGAGTTTGCTTATACAACACAGGGGATTGGGGACCTTTCAGGGATATATAGCCCTGCTGTAGAGGAGGACAGCATAGGCCTAGTTTCTGCTACGTCTCTCGTCTATGCAGAATTTCCCCTGCTGTCAGAAGTTCTGGTTCCCATCGGGAGAAACTCCAGCTATGACGTTCAGCTTCTTTTTTTCTTTTTTTCAAAACCTAGGTTAAGGTCTTAGACTGGTTTCTGAAGTTTGGTTAGAAGCTTTACTCAAAAAAAAAAAACTTGATATCTGCGTGACGTAGGCTTTCTGTAGTTCTTCACTGGCTGGGTCCAGGAAGCACCACAGGCGCTGGAGTTTCCATGCACGTGTGTGGAGGCGAGTTCTGGAAGCTGCCGTGATCTGAGGATCCGCGAATGGCCTTCAGTCGCCCGGTACCTCTTTCATGAGCTCCTCTGCCCTCAGGGCCACTTCCCCTCCTCACGTGTGGGAGTGTAGAGGTGCTGGGCCCGATCCGGGCCCGCAGTCGCTTCATTACCACCACACAGAGATTACCCAACAACACATCAGAGGGACTGGAGGAGAGAGGAAGGAGAGAGGGAGGTGAAGAGATAAAAGAAATGACAATGAGTGGCGCGGAGACCGACGGAGGGGAGAGAGAGGGAGACAGGATGTGAGGGGGTGAGACTGACAGCGGCGAGGAGGTAGGCACTGAAAACGAAATTGGCAGAGAGACACAGAGGTTGGGGGATGGCGTGCGTGTTAGAGTGGGAGCGGAATGAATAGAGAGAGAGAGAGAGAGGGAGGGAGAGAGAGAGAGAGAGGGAGAGAGATGTTTGCTGCCGTTTGTTTGAAGCTCTTCTCGTAAAGCTTTGAACCAAAAACTCTAATGAATCACAGGAACTTCTGGAAAAAGCCAACAAGAGAACCAGGTTCAATTAGAAAGCAGCCTTTTGTAGTCCGACCTAATCGGCCATAACATTATAACCTCTGACAGCTCACATGCATGACGTTGATCGATCGGGTCGCCATGGTTACCTGTGAGTCTGCAGCAAATATCAGGCAGCGCCTTGTTCTTGACTTTGATGGCAACGTTCATTGTGGTAAAACAAACCCAAACATATAAAAGAAAATATCTTCAGAAACCAGGGGACAAAATCAACTCAATCTATAGCTTTGGCAACCGTCCAGGTTCATACAGTGAATCAGTCCAGGTTCATACAGTGAATCAGTCCAGGTTCACACAGTGAAACCGTCCAGGTTCATACAGTGAAACAGTCCAGGTTCATACAGTGAAACAGTCCAGGTTTATACAGTGAAACAGTCCAGGTTCATACAGTGAAACAGTCCAGGTTCATACAGTGAAACAGTCCAGGTTCATACAGTGAAACAGTCCAGGTTTACACAGTGAAACAGTCCAGGTTCATACAGTGAAACAGTCCAGGTTCATACAGTGAAACAGTCCAGGTTCATACAGTGAAACAGTCCAGGTTCACACAGTGAAACAGTCCAGGTTTATACAGTGAAACAGTCCAGGTTCATACAGTGAAACAGTCCAGGTTCATACAGTGAAACAGTCCAGGTTCATACAGTGAAACAGTCCAGGTTTATACAGTGAAACAGTCCAGGTTCACACAGTGAAACAGTCCAGGTTCACACAGTGAAACAGTCCAGGTTCACACAGTGAAACAGTCCAGGTTTATACAGTGAAACAGTCCAGGTTCACACAGTGAAACAGTCCAGGTTCACACAGTGAAACAGTCCAAGTTTGCATGTGCAAATGAAAACGTAGTGAAATTTTTATTTATTACGTCATTATTTATGTTTTTTTTTAAATCTTGCTGTTCTTGTATTCTTATCACAGCAGATTCAATCAGTTAACTTCTTTTTTTTGTATTTTCA
Source organism: Lophius americanus (assembly GCA_037951165.1). Lineage (NCBI taxonomy): Eukaryota > Metazoa > Chordata > Actinopteri > Lophiiformes > Lophiidae > Lophius > Lophius americanus. The sequence continues at coordinate 1,269,102 of JBBDHG010000086.1, read as the reverse complement.
TCCAGATTCTAGATTTGTTTAAAGCATTTGGATCAGCAGAACCAAACCTACGTCTAACCAGCTTTTCAAAACACCGGATATTCAACCTGTGGCTCTTTGTGCCGGTCCGACTTCACTGGGTTCTCAGAAAATATCTTCAGAGCACATTTGAGCGAGATGACGTGAAACCATGGAAACAAACCAGACAAAAAAAAACTCTCTCCGGCCCAATTACTCTCAACCCCCTCCATTCACTTGTTTTTCTCTACCTCTTTCATTCCTGTCATCATCGGCCGCTGAGAAAACGAAGCAACCGGCAGGTCTGAGCGTTTTAGACGACGGACTCGGTGTTTAAACCCGCCTGATGTTCTGGGAATCACAGGATGTGCGTCGGGCCTCAGCCACTGCTGGATCACATCTCCTCTACCTGTTGGCGCCGGTTGGTCAATAACAACATCAGGAAAAACAAGCGGACATTCATCTCTTTCTGCTCGCTATAGGCCAACGTAGCTCCTTGCGCAGGGAGGAGTGAGCTGAGGTCGCATTCTGGAACTTCACCTCTAGGCGTCACTAACGTTTACACACTTCGGCAAAAAGCAGTGGTGATAAAAACGAATCCTGTAACATTCCACTTTTTCCTGATCTTCACCAAAATCTATAGAAATCCATTCAAACGGGAACTCCACTCAGAGAGCAGGATCGTTCATTATTTTATTGTTAGAGCAGAATGGAACACATAAAACAACGATTGTGATGTCACAAAATGATATTTCTCACAAACCATAATGTACAAAAGGAGAACTCGTATATTTAAGGGAAGGGAATAATACATTTTAGGACTTGATGGAGTATATGTTTAGTATATATGTGTATATACAGTAGAAATCGTGTAGAACATAACATCAAATAGTCGTTATAAAACAACATTATTGTTGCAGGAAGTCATATTTTAACTCTTGGTTGAGGACATTTTGAGTCACTGTTTGTTATTGATAAAATGTGACTGGGCCTGTTTATAATGTGACCCAGCGGCAGCATGTACGTGCTAAAGAGTAAGGGGCCGATGATGGAGCCCTGGGGGACACCACGGGTCAAAGGGGCCACCGAGGAGGAGGCATTAACTATGACTTAAGAGAAAGTCCTATTGGAGAAGTGGGATGTTTTGGCGTATTAAAACATATGATCATATGTTCATATGTTCATAAAACATATGAACATATGAAGACTTAACAGAATTATGTAACTTGATTCAAGCAACAACCAAAAAAAGTCTGATACGGGTCAAATAGTTTTCTAAAAACATGTTGTAACAAACGGTTGAGCTCATCTAATGGACTATTTCCACTAAATATAAAAAGTCAGACTTTTTTTCATTCCTCTTTAAAAAACACGGTTGTCCAATTCTTCCTTTTTACAGTAAAATTGGAATAAAGTCTTAGATGTTAAATTTATGCATTGTAGAAATCAAAATCTACAAAGAAATCCTTTTTCCATAGTTTTCTTTTCTTGACCCGTACCTGATCCGTGATCCTCTCTTTGGTTCAGTGGACTTGATCCACTCCAGTGGGTATTTGTGGAGCCGGACGGGGTGTGTGGTTCTGAGTCAGAGCGGATTGCAGTGTGTGGTCGTAGTAATGGAGGAACAGGTCGCCCACGGCAACAGAGTGACTCACTGATGGGTTTTTAATAGTTTGTCGGCAAAAAGTGTACCGCTCCAAAGCAGAGAGGGATGATCAGCGGTCGGAAGTACTCGAGTACATGTTTGAGGTATTTGGACTCGAGTACTTTCATCTTACACTGCTTGAAACTTCTACTCTACTACTACTCTACTACAGCTGTAGTTACTAGTTACTTTTTCCGGCCACTTCCTGTTCTGAAACTCTCATACCTCCAAAAGTGTTGATTTTTCAATGTTTGTGATAAAACCGAAGCACTGGGAAGAACCAACATGGTAACTTAAAGACGTATTAAGACCACCAGGAATAACATTTAAGACCCATTAGATGTCATAGATTATTATCCAGGATTATATTCATTTACTCACATAACTGTGGAAACAATAATGTGGATTTCTGTTCATTTAAACCCAGTTTTAAGAAATCGTTACCTATTTAACCCTTTAATGTGCTGCTCAGCTGTTTGGTTGAGGACATGTTGAGTCATTATTGCTTATAGAGAAATGTGATTGAACCTGTTCATAATCTGACCCAGTAGCAGCTTGTATATGCTAAAGAGTAAGGGGCCAAGGATGGAGCCCTGGAGAACCCCTCAGGTCAAAGCTACTGAGGAGGAAGCGTTAACCATGGCTATTGGAGAAGTTATCATATATCATAGCCTGTGAAGACTTACTTAGTTAGTTAGTTAGACTTAGTTTCTGCTGCCCCTCGTCTGTGGAATGCCCTCCCTGACCATCTGAGGGCTCCACAGACGATTGACACATTTAAAAAAGGACTTAAAACTTTCCTTTTTAGCAGAACCTATAACTTTAATTAACAATGCTGCTGTTTGGTCAGGCTTTTATATAGTTATTTTTTTATTTTTTTATTGGTGCTTTTATCTGCCTTTACTTTGTAGCACTTTGAGATTTGATCCAAATGTAATGTGCGTTATAAATTGAATGTATTATTATTATTATTATTATTAGTTAACAGAATTATGTAACTTGATACAACCAAACAAGTCTAATAAACTAATAAAGGTCTTATCATTTTCTAAAAACACGCTTTACCAAAAGGTTGAGCGAATCGTATTAAACTGTTTTTCCATGAATTCCATGAAGTTTAAAAACATGCTTGAAAAAAAACATTTGTCATTCACTGGTTAAATTTGAGAGTGTCTTAAGATAAAATGTCTAAAGAAATATTAGTTTCCCTAGTTTTTTTCCTTTCTTGGTGAGAAAGGACATTGAAGGCTTTTTAATGATAATCTCTTTCCTTTCATGAAAGTTGTTTTGTTTGTTTTGCTGCTAGAAACAGGATGTTCTTCCAAACCTTACTTTTTCTTTTACTTTTTTTATTTTTTATTCCTCATTACAGAGTTAAAAAAAAAAAAAAAAAAAAAAGTGATACATGACACATTTCATCAAGTGTTTGTTTTTCCTCAGCTGGAGAAGAAAGAGGCAACGCCGCCCTTCAAGCCGCAAATCTCTGACGACTACGGCCTCGAAAACTTTGACACGCAGTTCACTAATGAGCCGGTTCAGCTGACACCCGATGATGAGTAAGTTCCACCCTCCGCCGTCAGACTCCTGTGAATCATACGCACCGCTGCGCCACATTCTTAATGTCTCCCTTAACACCTCATTCATCACCGCACACCTCTCCAGGAGGAGCTCCACTATAGAACCGGGCCGCAGCCAGGAGTGCGTGGTACTGACAAACAAACGGTACCTCCATGGTAAATGGATTTATGTGGCTAACGGCCTCTGCCGTGGCCCCGCCTTCATTTTTATCGTTGAGGTCTTGGAACTGTAGGAGGGGTTGGTTATAGTGAGACGCTAGAAGACGGTGAGGGAATTAAAAATGCGTGAGCTGCTGGGAGTTGTTCATGGTCAAATACATGTTTTTTGCAATAAGTCCTCGTCAGCTGGAATGTTCTCTTCCCTAAAGAGTAAAATAAAGGAAATCATTAGCAATAGCTGCTCCTCCCTGTCCGACTCCAAGCCCATCCTCACTGGTTAGCTTTTCAGGGCTTCTAACTAACCGCTAAGCTAACAAGCCAACTCCTAAACCTGTATAAGATACATTTATCCAGACCAGGCCAAAGTAAATTATATATTTTTTCTGTCAATGAATCAACATCTCCGTCACACTCTAGCGCCTCACAGTGGTAGAGAACTGAAGAAGGAATGTGGAAATTCTCATTGGACCAACGGCGTGTCAATCTTGTATTCTGGTTGTTGATTGGTGCTGGAGGGACGTCCTCCTGTGGAGCATCCTTTCCCGTGTTCTGGCCAATAGCAGATCAGCATGAAAAAAGAGAAGCAGGGTGAAATCCATGAAATTGATCTAGTAGTTCCCGCCTCCAGAGGAGGAAAGCCAAGTCTGTCCTCCTCTGCTCTCCACTTCACACAGACTGCCTTTCACCCTGCTGTCGAAGCACAATCTGAATTTCAATCATGGATTTTTTTCTCCAAAGAAGAAATAAGTTTATGATAATGTTATTGGTTTAATTCACCTGTTTACTGTTTTTAAAATCGGCCCCTCAAAAATGGATCCACTTGTAGAACTCCTTCAGAGTGTGATGTATCACTCTTTATAGTAACCACTATTATTGCCTTAGTGAGATCAAACTCTTATCAAACTCTTATCAAACATTTGGGCCGGACTGGACCGTGGACATTGGAGTTATCACAATTTAGTGTTTTTATGCCGAAACAACATTTCAACAAATTCACAATAATCATAGTTTCAAAGGTCTGGATCAGTCTGGATCAGTCTGGGTCAGACTGATCCAGACTGATCCAGTCTGGGTCAGACTGATCGCTGACTGATCCAGACTGGGTCAGACTGATCCAGACTGATCCAGTCTGGGTATGTAACAGAATCAGTCCAAACCGGAGTTATCCCGACACAAACACACACCCACACTGAGACACACACACACACACTCAGACAAATACACACACACACACACTGAGACAAACACACACACACACACACCAACTGAGATCTCCAAACATCCTCCAATTCTTGTTTTCAGAGGGAACTACAATAAGTATTTGTCAACAATCAGGGGGTCGTGCGCTCTCTCTGACTCCGCCTCCAGTGGTTCCGTGGGAGACGTTTGCCAGGCCTCCTGCCTCTGATTGGACGTTTCCATGACAGCGAGAGGCGGTTAACCTCTGTGCTCGTCTCCTGAACGGAGATTAAACCCCTCACCGTCGACACACAGTCTTTCATCTTTAACGCTCCGGAGCGTGAATCCTACGTTTATGAGTTTTTGAGAACGTTACAGCCGTGTTCTCCACACAACCTGGAAATGTACTTCCTCACGATCACAGCAGATTGTTGGTTTTACGATCTGCTGTGATCGTAAAACCAACTAAACTAAACTGTGTCTGATGCTGAATGTTCTCCATCCGTCAGAAAAACACCTGACCCCTTCCAGGACTCCTACGCGATCTTATAAAAACCTATAACCGATTGCGGTATGAAGATGTGCGACGTCTCGATTGTGATCACCTTCATCTGACGCTGCTTCAAACAAACCTCTTAAAGTTGGAAACGTACCATATAACTGAAATGGGGGGGTGTGGACATTCTTTTTTATCGGAGAAGTAGATTTATTATGTAACAAATGATAAATGCACAAATGTAGAAGCTGGTTGAAGAAGACTCCTCAGCATGATCTCTCTCTCCTTCCACTCCTCACTCCTCTCACCTTCTTCTCCACAATTCTGACTCCTCGGCTCCTCCCCCCCCTGAACCTCATTTTTTCCGGTGACTCACTTACATCCGCTGAAGCGACCTCACGCTCGACCTCACCGTCGACGCCCCGGCTTTTACCCGATGATGGTTATGGAGAGATTCCTCTGCGGGCTCCCCTGGAGAACCGGTGGATTTCTGAATTGTGATTTTATTAATAATGATAATAGATTTTATCTAGAGGCGCCTTTCAAAACAATCAAGGTCGGCGAACAAGGAAGAGTAAAAAACAAATTTACAAACAATGTCACAATAGATCATTGTGGAATCAGAACCTCGGGTCGACGGATCTCTTTGGAAATGGCCTCGGTTTATATCTGACAAAAGTAACAAAATAAAGAAGAGTGTGTGCTCTTAGAATATTCTCCTGGAACAGCAGTTCTCACATCGTCAGGTTTACAGAGGAGGATAAAGGCCACATATGGCTACGCTGTTTCCTTATAAATTCGGACTTATTCTCACAATTCTGACTTAAATCTCAGTATTGTGATGTAAATCTAAGAATACTGACAATATCTTTTCTTAGAATTCCGACTTTAAACTCATAATTCTTACTTTGATCTCCTAGTTATGACTTTAAACTCATAATTTTGACTTTGATCCCCTTGTTATGACTTTAAACTCATAATTCTGACTTTGATCTCCTAGTTATGACTTTAAACTCATAATTCCTACTTTTTTCTCAGAAATCTGACTTTAAACTCATAATTCTGACTTTGATCTCCTAGTTATGACTTTAAACTCATAATTCTTACTTTGTTCTCAGAATTCTGCATTTAATCTCAGAATTTTGACTTTAAACTCAGAACTCAGACTTTAAACTAATCTCAGAGTTCTGACTTTGTTCTCTATTCTCGTTATTCTAATTTAAAACTCAGAATTTTGTTTTTTAACTAATCTCAGAATTCTGAGCTTACTCTCTATTCCTATAATTCTGACTTTTAACTAATAATTCTGACTTTAAACTCAGAATTCAGACTTTATTCTCTATTCTAATAATTCTGACTTTTAACTCAGAGTTCTGTCTGCTGCTCAAGCTCCTACAGACTGGGTTCTTGAAGAACCAGAACTAGAACTTCACAGCCAATGCAAACACCAAAGCCTCTACCGGCTCGGACACAACCCGAAAAGAACGGGTCACCCTGAACCGGCTCAGCAAGGGGGTCGGGGTCGGGTAGAGCAGAACATCTAACATCCATGACCGCCCGGTTCTCCTTCCTCCTCGTCAACCGTAACCCGGATGGTACCACAGAACTCCAGCTGCCTCATACGCAAGAAGACGGAGGGAAATGTGACGTGGTTGACTTTTTCTATCCTGAAACCACAAACATAGCAGCGGAAACTTTGAAGATGTACGGAAGGACACAAGTTAGAAAAGCAGCTCTGCTGTTCCATTTCTTCTTCTTGTTCTTGTTCTTCTTCCTCTTCTTCTTCTTCCGTATTTGCTCACAAACAGAGGGGGATGTGAAATCCTTAATCAAGACTCCTGCATCCAGTAAAGAAAAACATTCCCCCCCCTGTGAGTTCCCTACATTGATGTCTTAACCCATCAGGGACTTTGTTTTGATTGATGCAAACATGTAGCCGTGGGGATTCGGCAGGAGCCCCTTGTTTAAGATTTAACTCTGGAGAGACGAGGCTGCACAGATCTGGCACAACAACAGACGGATCGGCTCCGCCGCTGCAGACTGTCTGCGGACGCAGCATGAAAACACGAGGCGGCCCGTTTTCCTCTGAGCTGTCAGAACGGATTCCGTAAGGCTTTGGAAGGAGATATTAGCGGGCTTATGTTGGGCAAGGTTTTTATTTGAATCCATGCTGGATTGATTTTTCAGGCTCCAACGTTTACATTTTTTACTGCGCAGCTCTTCATTGGACTGATTCTTTGCGAAACCATTTCTCAATAACCAAACGGCTCGAAAAATGAAAATACATCATGCAAAGCAGATTCTTTCTCCACATCCATGATGGGAGCATTTCTTCTAAGAGGATCTGGGCCCAGACCCGCCAGACTCAGACAGAAGGGCCAGTGATCCTCCATAACCCCGTCCGTTACGGATTGATGGATATTCTTCCTGGCTGGTCAAGTCACGCCACTTTTATTAATTCGGCGCCAAATCCCGACAAACATTATCACAAGGCCCTTCCCAAAAAGAGCCGTGGATCCTACCATCCACGCTTTACAGAGATCCAACATGAGCAAAAACATGGAGTAGGTAGAGAAAAAAACCTGCCTCTTAACAGGTAGAAACCTCCAGCAGACCCTGAGGAGCGGCGTTTTGAGCTCTTCTCTCCACAAGCGGGGTACAGACGTCTTCATCGCTTCGTTTTGTTGTTCAGTAGACACATCGAGGTCATGACTGCAGGTTTTATGACAATTTATTCTTATTGTATTTACTCGTTTTGTACAATTCTGGACAAACCAAGGGAACAAGAAAAATATTTAAAATAGATCAGCGTAACTATTTTTTATGTCTCTCTATCTATCAGCAGCGTTTCACGGATTAATTTAAAATGAAACGTTTTTTTTATACACAGGCATCAACAACAGCCAGAAAACTACATCTAAGATCAATCGTTTTTTTTATAAACACTATCAGCAGAAAGGGAACTTTAAACAACCGTTGGTGAACGTCTGAGCTCACGTCTTACAGCTTCATGTGTTTTCTTGTTTTGAACACGGCAGCACTCACGCATGTTCTGGAGGCTGGAGGACGTGAACGCACTCGACAGTTAATTAAAACGTGTCTTCTATTCACTAAACCGCGTGTGCGGCTTACTAACACATTTATTAATTAATGTTAACTTTTTTTTTTTTCTCTTCCGTATCCCCTCCCGGCCTTCGGATGAGCCTAAAGTTTATTAGAGCGGATGGATAAACGCTGATATCCGACGACAGAGGAGCGGGGAGAACCGAGGCACTCTTGGTTGACGTGCCGGTAATGGCGTTGCATTCTGGGAAGTGTTGTATCTGTGGTTTTTGCCAGCGGGCCAGTTATCACAGATATTAGATATTGTCTCCAGACGTAACTGTTCTGCTTCTTTCTTATTTTTAACGTTGGACTCTATGCACCGTGAAATCTTGAATTGAAACTGAAGACTGACCAGGAAGTGTAGATGAAACAAAATCCGATGCGCCGACATTCTTTTTGTTCGAACCACATGTGGCTATCGGGCTAATGCTAACCTGGCATGTTTTTGGGTTTAAGATGTTACTTAAGATTTTGCAGTGAAGACATAATGGTCAGTTGATGGAGCTGATGCCGGTGAACGTGAGTCAATACGGTACATGAGGAGGTGAGGAGTCACGCCGGTGTGACCTCAGACCTCTAAACCACCCACCGGGTCACCCAGCCTTTTTAAATCCTCCTCACGTGTCCCATAAAAAAGAGCCGCTGAGAGCGCCGTCTGTTTTTAATGCCGCTAAACTCTCTCGCAACTCGGAGAGGCGCACTCAACATATTTAGAAAGAAGAAAAAAAAGCTGTTCTTTTTTAAATCTGGCTTTTATTTAGGGGTGATGAACAACGATCGTTTGTTAGTTTCATTCTGTATTACACTGACTTTAATATTTGTGGTATTTTTGTAGGTTTTCCTACAAAACTTAATGTTAATGTTAATTATTTGTACTAAAAAAAATGACTTCAACTGGCAACACTCACTTAAATTAAGTTTCTACAACTTAAATGAATAGGTTTGACCCGAAAATACTTCATACTTTTGATTTTAGTATCCAGTTGAAGCATTGAACAATGATTGTCTTTTTTTTTTTTACAGTGCATGATTAGAACCCAAAAGTATAGAAAGGTGAAATTCCAGCTTTGGGACTTCTTCAAATCTCTTGTAATCTCTTTTTTTTTTTTTTTTAAATAAGATTTCCACTCTTGAGACATTTAAAGTATTTTTTTTAACTTAAATTTAAGGCCCAATAATACCAGTGAACAAATAATTTTTTTTAGTGTATTTTTTTTTAATAGTTTTTGGGCTGGAGATCGGAATTTTTGCCTATTTAGAGCATGTGAGGGAATCCTGAACAGAATTATGGAACTTAATTCAAGAGTTCTAAGGAGGGCCAAATAGTGGACTAAAAACATGCTTTAACAAATCTTTGAATAAATCGATTTAAACCTGATTCTTTTCCATGAAAACCCAAATTTCATGAAATCATTTTTTTTTTTTTTTAACTTAATAAAACCAAACTTTTATTTTTCTTGGTCTGGATATTAGAGGGTTAATAAATATGAGATGGAGCGACACAGATGAGACATTCCTCCTCCTCCTGTCCTCTGGAAGTTTAATTTGGATTTATTCAGTGGGTAGTTGGTTCCGTCTCGGCGGACGCTTCAGTCTCAAAGCTCTTTTTCTCCACAACTTGAATTAATCCCACTCTTTCCCACAGTTGGCCGTTTTCTCCGACTCCTCCGTGATTTCAAAAGCAGTGGATGTTTTTATTGCTGCCGTGGTTTTTTGTTTTTTTTCTCAGACGCCGAACTCATCATCCTCAGTGGTCAGATGAAGGTCACGTTATTTTGTCATCAACACCGAACCTTTTTCACCTGGCTCGGGCCAGAGGAGCCGAGGAGCCGAGCCGGTCCTCCTGGTCCCTTTTTTTCCATCTGTGAAAACGGATCTTCGTGCCAGTAAGAAGTAAATGTGGAGGAAGACGTCGGTTCGACTCTGATGGTTTGAGCAGGAGAGCCTGAAGGAACTCCTGACTAAGTTTGATCTTCGGCGTCCGCCTTCATTACGGCCAGTATGAGGTCAACTTTCCCGGAAGAACCAACTTGGGGGACTCAGAACTCGAGTCCTTTTGGGCCCGGGCCGCAGAACGGACTTGAAATTGGTCGCCCCCCCCTCCCCGCTGAAGAAGACGGGATGTGTCTTCTCGTCAGCTGCAGATGAAACCAGGCGCTCTAGGCGCCACATGTGGATCCCTCCGCTCAACACGCAGTTCCAATTCATCATCAATCAGATCCAGAACTTCCCGGGAAACGGTGGGGTCCGGGTCTCCAAAAAGGGACTGCTGTAAAGCTGGAGCTGCGAGCCTCCTTCATCTTCACGAGTGGACCCTCCTGCACAGTGCGGCCGTCACTCGCCCAGCGAGCTGAAGATACTGTCGTTGCCCAGCAACAACGTAGTCGTTGTTGTTTTTCTTCTTCTTGGCTTTTTTGAACCGAAGCGTTTGTTCGTCGCGTTTCTGCCTGGTCAGCCTCAAAATGTGAAAATCCAGCCTCTCGTTCTAAGGTACCGTACAAACACGTCCACGTAACATGGCGAGGCTCCGCCCCCCTCTGGAGGTAGAAAAGAATGACTCTGAGCGAACAGTTCTTTTCGGCTGATCGTGCACAAATGAAAACGCCGGAATGATTATTCCGAGAAAATGCCTCTAAATGTTCCACACTGCACCTTTAATCTGATGTTTAATGAAGCCTTGAGATGGACCGGTACTGCCCGCCGCTGCTCGCCAGCATAGAACAACAGAAACTCTTCTGTCACGTTTCTATTCATCATCCACGCCTCCTGTGGTTCTGCTGCCCGACATCCGATCAGCTAGAACCGGCTCCCCCGGTTTGGTGGAGTGGAGGCACCATCGTTGGCGTTACTGGATCTGCAGACCTTTGACCCGTCCGCAGCCTCGACCACACGGAGCCGACGGAGCTGCCCGTGTTAATTGGATCAGTACTACATGCCCGTCACGCTCTGAACCCAGAACAGACGCCTTCAGCTCTCCTGAACTCTGCCGTTAACTAGACGCTGATCTTCAACCCGTCCTTTGAGGAAGATGAGCATCGCGGCTCATTAGGGAGGCAGCTCACCGCTAAGTAAGATGGCTGAGTGAGGGAATCATCTCAGTCTGGGATTAAAGCCCGGAGTCTGCGGCCCACTTTAGAGGAGGTGACTGAGGAAGAGGAGGGGGGGTTAGAAAACATGATGGAGAACTCTGCCAGCTCAGTATCGGCGATATCAACCTGGCATCAAACAGCGCGGCACATCAAAAGAAGACGCACGCCTCCTCCGCGCATCTCGCACTTCATCTTCCCACCCCTCATCAGCCTCTCTTTCACCGAGGAGAGGGGCTGGTGTCGCCCACTCCCGCCAGGAGGGGGGTGATGCAAAAGCTTTCTAGTCTCCCATCTCTCCCACTCGTGATGGGCTTGGCACGAGAAGAAAGGGAAGTGGGAGCCGTGTAGGGAGAGAGAAGGGTAAACCCTCCATGTTAGAGATTTATCCTGCCACATTAAAAGCCAGGATGGCTGGGGGCTGCTGCCAGCGTAGTGAGGGGGGGGGGGGGGGGGGGGGGGGGGGGGGGTAGAAAGGCTTTATATTTGTTTCTGTGCCAACTCACGTCTTAGAAAATGGCAGCTTCAGCCGGTCCTGAGAGTCGGACTTTTTTTTTCTTCTATTCCCGCTGTCGTCTTTGTGCGCAGCGGTTGTTTTAAGGGAGGAAGACTACAAAACCCACGTCTTCATCCCACCACTGGAGGGGCTTGCTTTATGTGCACAAACTTCATTCATGGGGATCCCCCAATGTCCCCCCCCCCCCCCTGATTTATTTGTTGTTAATAGAAAACAGCCTGCAGGTTTCTTACCTACTTTCATTTTGCTCCTCGGTTCTTCCCATTCGCTGAGTTCTGGAAGCCCCTCAGTCCGTTCTTCAGCTCTTAGCCCGTAACGCGGGAAACACATGGACGCCACGAAGAACGGTTGTATTGTTTTGCTCGGAGTCTTTAAATAGCTTCTTTTAAGCCGCCTTCACACCGTTGTGAATGTTTCCATCATCTGGGACCCCTGACGAACAGAAGCCCTCCTCGTCTGAATGCACATGCTGCTTCCTGTTTGGTCCAAACCCCCGACGTCTCGACCAATGACGCTTTGAGGATCTGTAAATCTCTTCATGCGAATGTGCATCACTCATGTGTCACGGCTCGCTGGGTTACACCACCGACTTTGGTGCAGGAGACTGGGAGGGTGGTGTCAGGAACGGCGAACGACGGAAGTACCGACGCCGAAACAATAGACAGACCGAGGCGGTCCGCTCCGGCAACGCTCGAAGGAGACGAAAGAAGTTGTGTTGCATCACTCGTGTCGCCATGTGCGATGTTTTCCATCGACTTAGTACGTAATTATCACCCCTCAGCCATCACTACTGAACCTGTTTAAACTATGACCCAGTGGCAGGATGCACATGCTTAAATGGTAAAGAGAAAGGGACCACGGATGGAGCCCTGTGGGACACCACACACCAAAAAAAAAGCCACCAAGGTGGAGGCCTTTTCTGTGCCTATAGAAAAAGTCCTATTCAATATATTCAATTATGTAACTTGATACAACTAATAAAAGTCTCTTCAATAGTTTTCTCCAGGTTTTGAAAGGCGTTTCGGTTTCCTGGGCAACACAGGAGCGTCTCTATGGTCTTCAGTGTCGGCCTTCACTTTCTGCTAGAAGTCATTAAAGACGTGATCCGACGCCTTCGTTTGAATCAAACTACGAGTAAAAACAACGGCTTTCTTTGCCTCCTGCAATGACGCGTTCACTGTCTGTAGGATCTTTGACCGAAAACTACAAAAAGTCCCCCAGCTGTCCTCCTGACACCTCTGTCTGTGATTCTTTAGTGGTTTTCTGTCATTAAAGAAGAAAGCACGGCGTCATTATCATGGACAGACCTGAACGCACCGTCCGTCTGTTTGGACAGAGAGTGTAGGTTATTATTGTCTGGACAATATTTATTAAATGAATCAATGTTCCAGAACTATTATTCTTTTTCGTGTGAGATGGTCAAAAGTAGGCGGAGCCTGTCAGACTCTAGACATTCATCATTTCTCAAAGAGAAGCTCAAACGTTCAAAAAGACACGGTTTTGGTGGAGAGTAAATTCAACACCGTAGAAACTTCCAGTCTTGAAATAATTGTCAGAAAAACCGTTTTTGTCCGGCTCCACTGCATCTGGTGACGCTTTCAATCACCCACGTCTGGAAAAAGAAGCAACGTCTATGTCGGCTGAAGTCAGTTTGTTTTGGTCGTCTCCCAAACCGTCCCCCCTCCCGATAGAGTATCCTTCTCTCATCCTCCCCGCTTCCTCTCAGAGTCACCGAAAAGGAAAAACAACGGCATCTCAATAAATCTGTTTTACGGGTCGTCGGTGAGAGAACTCCACGGGAGATCCGACCAGAGGAGGCGGGTCCACCTCAGTCTCTGACAGGAAAGACAGATCAGAACATAAAGAGTAACTGCTCCGTAGAATAATTGTTATACCGTCTTTGGAGGAAAAAAAAGTCCACGCTTGAAATTCAGATTATGTTTCAACATGGCAGCAGGGTGAAAGGCAGTCTGTGTGAAGTGGAGAGCAGAGGAGGACAGACGCCGCTATCCTTCTCTGGGGGCGGGATCGACTAGATCAATTTGCTGGATTTCAATGTCCTTTTTTTTTTCATATGCTGATCTGCTATTGGCCAAAACACAGGAAATGAACCAATCAACAAGCAGAATACTATACTGACCTGGCGTTGGTCCAAGAAGAATTTCCACATTCCCTCCATATATATTACACATGTAACCAAAGTATTTATTTATTTTGGCATTGTCTTACAAATGCATTTGTAAAACTTTCGCAGTTAGCTTAGCAGTTAGCTATAGCCCCCCCTAAAAGTCTTAATGGCGAGGATGGATCCGGAACAGCGTTTTAATTTTGACCTGTTTTTTTGTGAGTGTGTAGCCGAGGGTTTATGACACACGCTTTTATTCTGAAACTACATAACAGTAACAAGCAGGTGATGCTGTGTGAGACCGGGGGGGGGGGGCTCGTACTTTATTTACCACATCAAAGCACAACACCCACAATTCAACTTCCGCACTTAAAATAAACCGCAAAACTGTTTGTTTACAGGAAACTTCAAATTGTTTGGTGCTTCTGCTGAGGCCAAAGCCGTTAGAAATGGATTCCGTGCGTTTGTCGGGTTACAGGCTACACAGACTTTCAGCGTTTGTTGTAAAAACGTGTATTTGATCGTGAATAAACGGTTCAGGTGGAGGAAGAAAGATGGTGGATCAGATGGACTAGAAGTATTTTCTCCATCTGGGTTCTAGTTAACGGATCAAAACAGAGACCTGTTCCTGGGCGAAATGTGGGTGGTTCCACTCCGCCGCTGCGTGGGACCTCCACCCTCCCGCTCCACCCTGGAGAGGTCCAGTGAACACACCTGTAGTTTCCTACAGAGTTTCCTGTTGGTCTCAGATCCGGCGGTTGGCGCTGAGGACCCCAGGAAAGAGAGTCTGAGCCGGACCTCCTCCACTGATGACACCCTGTTCCTCTCGCTTGACCCAATGAAGGGAGGAGAACGATCAGAAAGAGGGTTTGACGGATTTACCGCGAGAGAAAAAACACAACCGTAACCCTAAATGTCTCTGATGTACAAACAAAGATCTCAGTTTATATTTATATAAAACTATATATTGTGTTAAATAACAACAATCGGATCTTCATTCAAATTCAAATCATGTCCGTCACACCAGCTCAGTGTGGAGAACCTGTCCATACTGGTGTTCTCTGGTGAGCATCGGTCCAGGTGCAAGGTTCTGGGCCGTGAGTTCAGGTCCCACTACAGCTGGTTCTGACAGTCCGGTCAGAAACATCACAGCAGTATCTGCTGGAGGTCATCTTCTAGCGATCTGGCAGCACTCCTCTTCCTCACACTGAGGAGGAGGAGTTCCTGAGACAGTTCTGAGAGACACAGCAAACCCACTTGTGACGGCCCGTTTGGGTGTTCCATCCTGGAGGAATCGGACCACCGGGTCATAATGAATGTGCTGCAGGAACCACATCCTGGTACCAGGAGGCAAAAGTACACCAGCAAAATGCAGAAGTAGAATGAAACCCGTCAGGAAGGATGAGGAGAGAGAACTGGACCGGATCAGCTGGGACTGATCCACAGTCTTAAAGCTCCCTGAGTGGACAGAACCAGATCCCAGAGGTTTATCTGACTGCTGTTAGACTGGTATGATTATGTGATCCATGAAGTGTATTTTCTGTCTCTGTGTCTCTCTCACACACACACACACACACACACACACACACACACACACACACACACACACACATACACACATACACACATACACACACATACACACACACACTGCTGTGAATCTTTTGTCTGTGATGGTAATAATCCTGCAGCTCCTCTCCGTCTCCTCAGGGACGTCATCAAGAGGATAGACCAGTCGGAGTTTGAGGGATTTGAATACATCAACCCGCTGCTGCTGTCCATGGAGGAGTCCGTATGAGGACCGGACCGGCGTCCTCCTTCTGCCGCCAACGCACGGTCTGTTCAAACTCAACCAAAAAACTCTCAGAGGAAGAGAATCGGGTCCTCCAGACCCCCCCGGACAACAAACAGGTTCCCGTCCTGGACGATTCTGATTGTTTTACCGCGGTACCGAAACTCTTGGTCTTTCTCGGCATCCGACAGGAAAAGACAGACTCGAAGAACATTCCCTGTTGTTCCGCTGGATTCCCCCTCTTCTTTGTCCCTCGGCGCTCCTTTCTCCCGTCAGAATGTCCGTCCCGAGCAGAGAGACGATTCTGTCTGGGCCCGCCGTCCTTCTGTTCCCACCTCCCCGGATCAGCAACGACAGTTCTGCCCAAGAACTGGAAGTTTTTTCCGAGCACTTTTATTTGTTAACCTTGTTTTTTTCTCTCCAATATTGTGAGGGGGGGCGAAGGAGAAACGCCCCCCCCCCCCCCCCCCCCCCCCCCCCCCCCCTCCCCAGGAACAAGAATGTACACTGATGGAGTAAGACATAAGTCATTATCCTGTATCATTCTGTAGGTACTGAGTCCAGAAGTCACGATGCCTTTTTTCTTCTTTTTTAACGGATTGACGGCACATTTTCTTCCGTAACCACAAACTTTTCCTTGAGTTATTTTTTATGAAGAACTGGTTGGGGGGTGGGATGGGTGGGGGGAGGGTGGGAGGGAGGGAGGGGGTGCTCGCTATCGAGATAGGCTTTTGATTTAAGAAGTGCCTCAAAGATCGTATTAATTACCACGTCTCTGATTGCACTTATCTCTTACCCAACGTTTCCTCAGCCGTCACGCCGTCGCGGAGGGAAAACCAGATTCCAGCAGGGAGCCAATCGGATTCTCCGAGTTCCCGACACGCGAGGCAATCTTTACCGCTTTTTAATTAAGCGCTCCAGAGGATCGACGCGGCGGTCAGGATTTAATCCCGACCGGTCCGCGGAGTCGCAGGAGGTGCTGAGGGTGCATTCACGCCGGAAGGTCCAGAACGGGCCTTTCAAAGAAAAAAAAAATACTGTTCAATTCAAACGTTGTTGCGTCATTCCCCCCCGTCACCGCTGAGAGGTGGGCCGTCGTTTGTTCTGAAACCTTTAATCCAGCGGGAGGTTCTGTCTGAAACCAGGCCTCCGCTGTCGTCTCCGACGGCAAAGGGTATACCTCCGAAAAGGCCCCGATCCCCTGCGTTGTACGAGAAATCCCTTTGGTTGAACTCCTTTGATTAAATATGAAGTTATGTTCAATGTATTTTTGTAAAAAATAAGAACTATTAGAATAAATTACATACACGTAAGATATATCGCCAACACTCCATTGACATGCAACAAACCCGGACTAAATTAGACCAATGGTGAAGAAGCATAGGAGGTTTCGTGGAAGCAGAACCTCCGGACCAAAGATGCAGAGAAACGCGTTCAGGGCCAAAATAAAATCGTTGAATTTTGTATTACTGTACTCCTGTGGAGGACTCGTCAAAGAATGTCACCTCCTTTTGTCCGTCTTGGATTCGGATCTTGGAGGTTTCACACTGGGAATTTTGATCCGGTTAGAACCGCGTGAACTCGGTGTGAAAGCATCCTCAGACACCGGCAATGATGAAAACGGGCCAGAACCTTTTAAGCTCTAAATGTTCCTGTCCCGTTTACCAAAAGCTCTCCGGATTTTTTTTACCACCATTCAGAGATGTTCTGACGGGTTCTGTGCAGCAGAACCTGTCCATGCAGTCCAGTTTTTGTTAAGAGAGGTAGGGGGTGTCGCCGTCCGGCAGCTTTAGAGACTCGTGTCGCCAGGAGTGAAAGAAACGGAGCTGCTGATTGGCTGCAGGCTCCACAGTTTGGGTTCGGGCTTGCTGCCGAGGTCCGATCTCCACCAGCTGCTACCACCTGATGTCGGTCCAAAAGATCATGTGACCAGTCGGTCGTGCTGTCTGGCAAAAAAAAAAAACGGGTCGCCTTTTCCGTTTCTGGGTTGGCGGTGTGTTTCAATCTCCCCATGAAGGCTGACTTTACACGGTTCTACTGAAAGGGTCCAAATGAAGAACCGGACTGTCCTTTAAAAAAATGAAACAGGAATCACATTGAAACTATAGGAGGACGTTTTTGTTTAAACTATTTTTACTACTAAATCAGGGGTCTTCAGACCTTCGTCAGACGTTTTACGTGAGACTCTGAGCGCACAGGCTGCTGGCCTACGGAGGCTCATTTCTGCCAATATGATAAGAAATTAAATTGAAATGACACACTATTCCAAAATAATGAGAAACCATCTGAATATAGAATATTATACTTTATTTACATGCTTAAAGGTGGGCCTAGTTTGAGCAGCCGATTCTGTGCCTGTTACAGGCACAGCAAGCCACAGCTACAACATCTCAGCAGCAACTCTTACAACCCCGAAAACGTTTGGTACGACAAACTTAATCACAAACATCAACATGAATCACCCCGAGAAACACAGCAAGTTTCAAGAAGCTAACGCTGGTAGAGCGGCTAAAGCTAGCAGGATTGCAGAGGCAGCCACCATCCTGCTTTTTTTTATGTGTGCTGTCATTTAGTCCTTCAACAAAATCAAATTATGAAATATAACGGGACTGAACAAGTTTAGAATGTTTTATTTTCACTTGGAAATGTAATTGAAATGGTCCAAGAAACAAACCGCAGGGAGGACATTCGTTTCTACAAGTCGGAACACATACACAATGGCGACCAAATCTTCCTTCCACTGTAATCCTTCAAAATAAGAGCACTTGAAATGCAGCGCTCATTACGGCTTTAAACATTAAAGAGAAACTTTATCGAAATCGGTGATCGGCCCAGAAAATGTTAATCGGTTCACCTCCGGTCTTTGTTTTATCGCACGGGCAGAAATTGTATTTCTGTTTCAAACCAGCGTTTCATCAGCGCCGGTGTTTTATAGTGTTGACGGAAGATGATCACGTAGGACATTGATTGACAGCCGGGTTTTTGTGCAGACCCAGGTCGGACCAGATTAAGAGAGAACTCTAGTGTCACTGCCAAACGACTCCTCCTCCTCGGGGAAAAGCCTCATTTTATTCAGAATCCTTTGATGTTTTTTCATTTCTTTTAACTGAAAACAGTCAACTAGAACTGTACGGCACTTAAAAAACAATAATTACATGCTTTGTTATTAATCTATTGAAATCACATAATTTAAAAAAAATGTTGGTTTAAATTTTAATCTATGAGTTAATTATCACATCATTTTATGTAATTATGACCATAAAAAAACAAAAATGCGACCTAAAATCGATGGTGTTATTTTTGTGCCTCGTTTCTGAGCAGCCGATTGACTTTTTTGAACAGAGAAATACTTTTTTACAAACGTGAATTGTATTTTGAAGAGAAATGTTCTCAGCAGAGAATAACTTAAATCGTAGCAAATAAAAGAGAAATATCCATTCAATGTTAATAAATGTATTATTATCAGCCACGTGGTGTTCCAGCGCTCGGAGCGCAGATCCTACGGACTCGTTTTGGCTTAGGGTTACGTGACGCGTTCAATGACCTATGAGGTCGCACGCAGCTTTTGACCCGTTATTCTCAACAGACCCATAATCAGGCTTCTACCTAGTTTTTGCCATATATTTTACTTTAACCGAATTACTGATTTATGTCGCAGTCAAAGGTTGTAATATGTGCCTAGAACTCCCCCTACTGGATATAGTTGGTATTTTGCAGCCAAAAATCCAAAATCTCATTTCTAGAATAATGAACTTTGTGGTATTTCTGTCAAATTGGATGTTATCAGAGAATTTCTGAGCAAATTGACTGATTGTTTTATGTCATGGTGTTTCTGTAATATACTGATGATAGAGCCTTTTATATCTAAAAAAAAATTAAAATAAAAATCAGACGAGGGGATTCAAATAACAGTATTTTCTTTAATCTCACATAGAAACAGGTAAATTGTTACCCACACTGAAAATAAGGGATTTTAGGTCTCACCTGTCCACAGACACAGACGTCCACAGACACCAGGGGGTTGTGGCGATATTTGAAGTCATTCAGGCGGGGCTTAAAATAAAATATCCAATGAGCAGATCAGGTTAATCGGTGATTTTTGACAGTTCTGGTTAAAACATGCTTAAATCAGCTAAACGGGTCCGGTTCGGTGTCGGTACTGAAGCTAGAGTATCCCATCGGCACCTTAGCCTCATGGAGGGCGGGGTCTGTGTTCCGTCAGTCGCTCCCTGTAAAGTCAGCCCAACACCAAAAGCCCCGATGATCCATCCGAGCATTAATAATTCAGATTTTTGTTCCATGTGATAAGAATCCTGGAGTTTACGTCACAGACCGCGGCGTCTCATGCCAAGAAGTTAACGTTGACATCCTAGCGGCGCCGTCTTCGCCCACAGCGGGCCACGCGTCTGCGAGCAGATTCGTGAAAGACCCGTTTCTGTTCGAAGACGTTAGTCTGAAAATCAACTACGAGCTCGGATTAAAGTCGCCAGCAGAAAAAAGAAAGTCCTCGCCGCTGAAACGAGCTTCGCGTTGATGGTTGCACTTCTGAGGAGATTTGTTTTGATGAAATCTGATCCGTGAAAATTTGATAAACCGCGTAACAGGATTAATTAGCCGGTTGAGTCAAAGGTTTCGCAGCGAGCTGGAGGCGAAGACCCGGATAGAGCGCCCAGAGATAATGGAGCAGCGCCACGGTCACTGATTAGGTTTCAACAAGTCAAGGAATCTTCTTCGTCCTCCTCACCTCCACCTCATCTGCTGAACCTTTCTTCACCTCGTGGATTATGTTTTCTTGACAGCAGGTTTTTCTAGGGGGACGACGGATGAGCTGGGGAACTGCCGATCAAACATCTCCAAACGATTCAACCAATGAATGAAATCCATGTTTTTTTTCCTTCTCCTGGTTGGATTTGCTTCATTTTGCTTCATCCTTGTAAATATGTGTAATTATTATTAAAAATGGTTTTCCGTGAACCGAGTCTTTCCTTTTGCAGACCACAGCAGAAAAAATCATCTCTGCAGATGCTACAGTTCTGTGTGTGTGTGGGTATGTGTGTGTGGGTTATGTGTATGTATATATGTGTGTGGGTGTGTGTTTGTGTGTGTGTGTGTGGGTGTGTGTTTGTGTGTGTGTGGGTATGTGTGTTTAGGTGTATGTGTTTGTATGTGTGTGTAAATGTGTGCGTGTATCTGTGTTTCAGTGTGTATGGTTGTATGTATGTGCGTGTATTTGTGTGTCTGTATGTATGTGTTTGTGTGCGTATGCCTACATGTGTTTGTGTACGTGTGTTTAGGTGTCTGTGTTTGTATGTGTGTGTATGTATGTCTATGTACATATATATATGTGTGTGTGAATGTGTGCGTGTATCTGTGTGTATAAGTGTGTATGGTTGTATGTATGTGTGTGTGTATATTTGTGTGTGTGTATGTATGTATGGGTGTGTATTTGTATGCTTGTATGTGTGTGTGTATGTGTGTCTATGTACATATATGTGTGAGTGTGTGTGTGTATGTCTATGTACATATATGTATGAGTGTGTATGGTTGTATGTATGGGTGCATTTGTATGTGTGTGTGTGTGTATGCTTGCATGTGTTTGTGTATATGTGGGCGGTGCAGTGGTTAGCGCCGTTGCCTCACAGCAAGAAGGTACCGGGTTCAAATCCACATCTGCCAGCCTTTCTGTGTAGAGTTTGTATGTTGTCCCTGTGTCTGAGTGGGTTCTGTCCAGGAACTCCAGCTTCACCCCACAGTCCAAAAACATGTCATACAGGTGACACAAAACTGACTGTAGGAGTAAGTGTGTGTGACTGTAAGTGTGTGTGACTGTAAGTGTGTGACTGTAAGTGTGTGTGGTTGTGTGTCTCTGTGTGTCTGCCCCGCAATGAACTGGCGACTTGTCCAGTGTGTACCCTGCCTCTCGACCAATGTTAGCTGGGATAGGCCCCACCCCCCCATGACCCTGAACAAGATAAGCGGTAGATAATGTGTGTGTGTGTGACACTGCAGCCCCCCCTCTGATCACCCCTTACTCTCAGTAATTAACCCCTTTAAAACATCAAACCCTGGATTAATGTGATACAGAGGGAATAAACCAGAACTGTTTACGAGGAGTTAATATAAGAAAGAGCATAAAGGTGGATTTTATCAGAAGGCATATTTCTAGAGGTTCAGAGACTCTGGAGTGAAGAAGGTGAATCGATACTTTGACCAGGTATTTTTAAGCTGCTGCTCCACTAAAGTTTGACTTTTCCCGCCTCAGACTGTAAACATCCGGTTCTGAAATAAACTATCAAAGTTGAATTCATTTAATTGAATTTAATTGAATTTATAAAATGTAATTAATTTAATAATTTATTTTATTAATTTAGAAAGTAGTAGCATAAAAGTTGTTTTATGAAAGTTAAAAAAGTATGAACATAAAAAAACTGATATAGAAGTAAAAAGAATCAATCAAAAAGTTTTATTAAAAAGGAAAAAAACAATTATAAAAAAACACATAATCAATTAAAGTAACACGTCTGTTTTTAAAATGTAAAAAGTACAGAAACTCGTGGTAAAACGGGAAAGTAAAAGTAAGACTTTGTAAAACACGTGACTACTTAGGGACGGGTACTTGATTCTACTGAAAGTACAGTAATGAAGTATTTGTACTTAGAGAGGATCTATTAGCATTTTTAGCTTCAAGTGGCAGAAAGACAGAAGAAGAAAAGCGTCACCTCTAAAAACCAATGAAGAAGAAAAGCGTCACCTCTAAAAACCAATGAAGAAGAAAAACGTCACCTCTAGAAACCAATGATGAAGAAAAAAGATGATGAATTAATTGCTGGCTTACTATTTTATCTGGGCGAGGGAGGGTCACAAGGGGACCGGGGATGGGTCGGCTTCAGGGCAAAGCTCTTCAGAGACCCCGACTCGGACCTCTGCGCCTCCCGTGGTCGTGGATTGAGGGTTTATTTCCAACGAGGAGAGAATCGGTTCTGGAATGATTGGGCCGTGTCTACTGAATAGAGTTTTCTAAATATGTCTATGCAAAGGAACTTTATCACTGGTCAGGATTCTGGATGACATCATTTTGTCCTTGAGGGCCACCGTAGATTCTTGGATGGGGAGGGGTGAGCTGAGGTGCGATCAGGAACTTCATCACGAGTTGCTAAAAATTGATTTGTATCATCTGCAAACATTACAAATATCAATAAAGTTTTAAACGTTTGAGGCCGATAACAGATCCAGGGGGTACTCCATGAATCTAAAACTTAAAAAAACGACATAGACATTCATTTGCGTACATTGTGTACTTTTGTGATCTTTAGCATCAAAATCCTTCTGCCACAAAAAACAAACACAAACAACAACAAAACCGTTTCTTAAACCAACTCCATGACCTAATTATAGAAGTTCTATTTTCCCTCACCCATATTTCCTAGCTGGAAACTTTTTCAACGCTCATATCATGAGATAAACAGTTTTCAGTTTTATTGTTTCCACTACAAAACAAAAAAGCCTCCTTGAAGAAAACAGGAAGGTGAAACGGGGAGAATTTCCCTTCATGCAAAAGCAACGAAAAACCTCACCATCCGGTCCGATAAAGGGAAAGAGAAGTACGGTTCTGAAACCCCGATATCAGAATGAAAAGTTTGATAACAGGAAGTACGTGATTTTATTCTCTTAAGCCGGTTTGATTTAAAAAAAAAAAAAAAAAAGGTTTGGGGGGAAGTTTTCAGCAGGGACATTTTTGTCCACCAACATGCAGAGTGTAAAAACTTTGAGAATCCCTGAATTTTATATGATCTAAAGTTCAAACTATTGAGTTCCAAATTAAAGGGTTAAGAAACTTTTTGTCTGGGCTTCAATTTTGATGATACGATTTTTTAAAACATCACAAGTAAAATGAAAATAAACACTTTTGACGCCATGGTCGTTAGTCTAGGGTTGATCGAATTAAAAACACTTAAAAATAAACTCCATCCACCCGTTTCCTCGCCTGATCCCGGGTCGTGCCGCAGCGGCAGCGGCCTAAGAACTACATTCCAGACGTTTCTCTCCCCAGCAACACTCTCCAGCTGAACCTGAGGCGTTCCTGTGCCTGGGAAACCTCCGAAGGGACGAACCCTGATCAGATGTTGAACCACCTCAACGTGACAGACAGCGGCTCCACTCCGGATGTCTGAGCCCCGCCCCCTCCACGGCTCACTATGGCTGTCATTGGTGGAATGACACTTCTCCAAGTGTCAGTGTCTCCAGAGGTCAATCCTTCAGGGATTGTTTACACAACAACGGCCTTTCATATGAACCGCTGAACCTTTCGTGCGTTGAGTCTTTCATTCTCGGGGGGCCGTCAGTGTCCAGGCCTGAAACAACGCTCACATTGGAAAAAAGGTTCCGGAGCATCATCTTTTGAAAACACCACAGTTTCTGTCTCTTTGTAAACCTTCAAAAACCCATCTTGTGTGAAACTGGTGACATCACAGCTCATTTTGCATGTGGCCACGAACGGACAGAACAACAAAAGAATCAACGTCGGACCATCTGGTTCTGATGGTGCTGCAGACCCTTGTTGAGTTTTTTCACGCCCCTGAAGTCGACAGCAGAGCTTCTGCAATGTTACCGCGAGAAACAGGGACCGTCTACTTCCTGGTCTGGTTCTGCTGCGTGAGGATCTTTCACACACACTCTTGTCATCTGATCAGAATGCATGGGAGGGGGAGGGGGAGGAGCTTCGGCGTTGCTCGCGGCTCTGGGACGACAGCCAGCATCCTGTTGGCTCACCAGGTCACGTCCACATTCATGTCTGAGAGACACTGGGCCAGGTGGCCGTCACAGTCCATCTGGGTGGACCTGGAGGACGAGGAACACTCAGTGTGAGACAAACACACACATTACACACAGATACACACATGTACACACAGATACACACATGTACACACATGTACACACAGTCTTGTGTTCACCAGAACCCGTCCACTTCAATAACAGAGTGAGGTACAGGTGTGGAAATGCCCTCTGAATAAAGCGAATAAAAAGCAGCTCATTTCTTTCTTCACTGTTGAGGAACCTTCGATTCTAGATCACACCTTCACTGTTTATACGATTTTATTTTTTCGTCCCGTCCTGTCCGGCTGTCTCTGCATGCAGAACGAGGGTCTGGCTGCCAGAACTATTTTATTCTGCAAAGGAGGAGTCGGTCATTCTCCTCCAGTTGCGTGAACTGCGTTTTATCCATTCTTGGATATCCCCCGTCACCAGGTGGTCTTTAAACTTTAGCCGATGGCTAACAGTCAGACGTTCGATCGTGATTAACGACTTAATTGTCCTGTGACTGTTTTGTCCCGCCATCGTAGAATCGGTCCAATCACAGAGAAGTTTACCCCCCCAGCGGAGAATAATAGCTCTTGCTGTGATGGAAACTTTCCAAACCCGGGTTAGACCCTCAGTCGTCTGTGGACCCTCCCCTCCTGCTGCTGGGCGGCTGTTTCGAATATAAAATCAAATTTTATTTATATAGCGCAAACTCACAACACATGTCGTCTCAAGATGGAGACAGCGGCGAGAAAAAAAACGGCCTTTTAACGGGCCGAAACGTCGAGCGGCAAGGATGATAGTAACAATTATTCAAAGTATGCTAACATTTAGCAACAGCTTCTAGTTGTTCAGGTACCAGTGGGCGTGGTCAGGTCAGCAGATATCGGTCCCAGCTGGGCCCGGTGTTCCTGGTATCGGAGCCCACCTGACCTGATCCACGCGAGAGAAGGTCGGAGGAGAGCCATCACGCTGCCTCCGCTGATTCACGGGGCGCCACACCCCATCATGCTTTTTGATATCATAGCGAAGCACTTCCTGTTCTCCTGTCACCCCATCCGCATTTACTTTTATCCTTTTATCCTCACATGGTGACATCACAGGCCGATTGTACGGCACCTGTTATAAAATACGTGATGATGCCTGGAGGCGCGTTTGGCTCCTCGGTGAACTTCTGACACCAGCAGCCGCATCTTCACGCGGCAGCGGAGAACCTTCAGCGTCTCTGGAGGAGCGTCGTACGTGTGAAACAGTCGGAGCGGCGGGAGGATGGAGATGATAGGCAGCTGAAAATGAGCGAGTGAGCGGCGCCTCCGGGACGGGGGAGGGATTATTTTTGGGAACACTTTAGTGGGAACCAAAGGTGAAGAGCGTTTCTTACCCTGCGGGGAACACCAGCAGACACATGGGGCAGCTCTGCAGCACTGCTCCATCACTCCTCTGCGCAGCCGCCTCCTCCTCTTTCTCCTCCTCCTTGCCGTCTCTCACCTCCTCCTCTTCATTCTCATCGTGCTCTGGATCCTTTGGCGGCGCCGACTGCTCCCAGCTGTGATGAGAAGGCCGGGCTCTCTCCGTCACGGCCTGAGGGGATGGCGTCTTCACGCGATGAATACTTCTCTTGCTGTCAGAGGAGCTCAGACCCTCGGGTGCGTCTGGTGGTCTCTGGATCCTCGCTGAGGGGTTCTGCTGAGAGGAGCCGAGCCTGACAGAACTCGGTGAGGTCCTCGGAGGAGGTGGAGAGAATGCAGGGAAGGGAGCGACCCTTTCACTGAGGTCACACCACCGCGGGTCACCGGACTTTGACGCTGTGACTCTCTAGAATGACACGGTGATAAATTCAAAATGTTCAGAAACCAAATAGGAACATTTATAGAGTTCTGGGAGGATTTGGGAGGTTCTAATGAAGACTGCAGAACCGTGCAGAACCCGTCGAAGGTTTGGACACGCCTTCTGAATTATTTTACGCCTTATATATTTTTTTATTATTAAACTAAAGTACAGAACAATTCTGAACTCTAACCCTCCCCTGGTCAAGACGGGAGTTCTGTGGGAGAAACTTTTGTTAAACTTTAAAAATGGCAACCCAGTTATGTTAATTGACATGTTATCTAACATTTCCAAATATTTAAAAAATATATCGTTAGATCTGATTTTGTACCAGGAAGCAAAAAAAATAACAAAGTTGTGCCTTTTGAGTTAAAGTTTTTTTAAATAAAGTTTTTTTTATGTGGGTCCAGTTTGGGTTTTTCTGAGGAGCTGAATTGGTGACAGCTTTTCTGCCCCCACCAGGAAAAATACTCTAGAGTGACACCTAGTGGATATTTTTTACTTTTATCATCCTTGTAGAAAAGAAAATAAGTTAAATTCCTATTTTCAGTTTCTATACTATAATATGTGAAAACCATTGCGACGTTGAGGCGTATCAATATTCCCTCAACCGCTACTAGACAAAAAGATACTGTTGGACCGAGTCCACAGTCAACCTACCACTGAGGACGGAGACGGGAGATCCGGAACCAGGTAGCGGGGCTCGCTCTCAAGGTCAGACAGAGCAGACTTCAGTGTCAACGCCCACAGACTTTCCACGCCGGACGTCTGTTCTCTGTTCCACCACATTCCCTCAGTGGGCTCCGACCTCTCCGACCTGTAACCCAGATATTAAGCACCGACACATGACTACCATAGTCTTCATCACCGACGCTCCAGCCTCAGCTTGGTCCTGCTCCAGCGTCCAGTCGCCCTTCATGTTACTACAGGTGTACCACAGTGGTCCATTCTCGGTTCTCTTCTACTCACTCTATATAAAGGAAACGGGCAACGATTTTTAAATATTCATTAAATCAGAAAAAAAAAAGAATCGATTAGTAAGAAAGATTTTCAGAATATTTAAAAAATGAGGTGTAATTTTGATTTTAAGATACAACGATCAAAATAAGAAAAAGAAACAGTGGATTATTCCTTTTCAAGAACAAATAGGTACAAGGGAAATTTGAATAATGGTTTGATTAGAATTTTAAATTGATTATGTAAAGAATAAAATCACTGGGGGGCATTTTCTTTTTTTTTTTTAAGGTCTTTTACCCTTCATATGAAATACGACAGGATGACACACACCGCGTATATAAACATATACATATATATACACATTCATACATATGTACATCTACATGTACAGATGTTAATATTTTCATCTACACATTAGTAATCCTGTTCATGCTGAACTTGGAAACTGTTAATAGTGTCTTAATGTTTTGTTTTTATTATAACCTCCTGCTCTCTGTTGCTGTAACACAAAAATGTCACAGCTGTGGGCCGAATAAATGATTATATTATCTTAAATAAGGTATACTTTATTTTTCCACAATGGGGATATTTCCATACTTCGATTCGTAAAAATTAGTTTATTTTATTTTATTTCATAGAACAGACCGGAACCACTGAAAAGGTCGTAACTCTGTATATACTTACGTCATACCAGTCATTTGTTTTTGGTAGATTGTGTTCTGTCATACGTGTGTCTGGGAGTTATATGCGTATGTGTCTGTTTTTAACCGTGTTTTCTTGTACAATCTGAGTCTAAAAATAAAATATAGAAAATATAAATGTGTTGCATTTCTGCAGTTTTTTTTCATATGTCTAAATATATTTAATTTTTCACATTGAAGCCAGGGGAAAAAAAAAAAAAAAAGGA
Source organism: Lophius americanus (assembly GCA_037951165.1). Lineage (NCBI taxonomy): Eukaryota > Metazoa > Chordata > Actinopteri > Lophiiformes > Lophiidae > Lophius > Lophius americanus. The sequence goes on along the minus strand of JBBDHG010000086.1, from coordinate 1,240,934 downwards.
TAAGAAAGTGCTTTCATTTTAGGTTTTTCTCTTTGTAAATTATTCTGTATGCATTTTTAATCTGTTAATGAAATCATTTATGAAAGAGCTCTTTGATCGGGCGCGCGGTGGTGTTTTCTTCTGCAAATAGCGGAGCAGGAGAGAGAAAAAACGCCGGAAATACTCTGGTGTGTGTTGAAAAAGTAAACAAGGTGTTTGTTTTTTCTTTTTATTTCAATGTATGAAATTATATGTTATACCAGAGCATGCGGCCTCACAGACCACTTTCCGTCGTACATTCTGTCAAATTGTGCGTAATTAATTTAATGTATGTTTTCTCCACGTCTGACTACTCTACTCTGTTTCCGCCTCGCTTCACACGTGACCGTTTCCCTTCAGGGGGAACCTGTTGGAAAACGCTGTGAAAGGAAGTTTTTAAAAGCTTGGATTTAGCCCGACAGTTATGTCTTTGGAAGTAAACATTTGTAATCTAATCAGACTTTTTTTGTGCAGCTCATCCCACAAACGCTTGAAATCCTTGCACGTGATTAATGACCCCAAAATTCCAACCCCAAAATGTGCATCTCTTCCCCATAAAAGCAACACACATTATTATATACTTCATATGTTTCTGGTTCTTACGTCATTTTGTTTTCAAAGAATTACACAATGCCTATCAATAAAGATTTTTATGTTTGATATTTTTATTAATATTTCTATTTCTATTTATACATTGATTGCTTTTATTGGATTCATATTGTCCCTTTCTGTGATATTTGGAGGTGCCCCTCGTTTGGTTGTGAATCATTTTTCTAATATTCAATTAACGTTTTATGTAAAAAAAAATAAAATAAAATAAAAATAATAAGTGTATTATTTAATGAGTGTTTCATGGATTCAACTCCGTCGGAAACTGGAAGTGAAAATAATGTTCCGGTTAGCGTATATGCATATAACATTTTTTTATTTCCTAGGAAGTGTTTGAAGCTTCTTGCATAGCATTTCAACATATTTTAGGCTTTTTGAAAACCCGCACAAAACCTTTATTATGACTAAATTCCGACTAAAATGCCAAGACCTTTAGTCAACTAAATATTGACCCAAATAAAAAAAAAAGAGATTCTGACAAATTGACATTAATTCTCACAGGAACATTTGACACAGGACCATGACTACAGTTTAGGTTTGGTTGTAGACAATATCTACAACCAAACCTAAACTCTCTAGAGTTTATCGAAAGTCTTCAATGATGTCATTAGTAAGTAAACCGGGGAGTAAACAACACCGACCTCTGCGTCTCTGCTTTGACGTCACTGGAGAACGCGGTGGAATGTCTCGACTTTTCCCGGGTGCTTTTCACTGACAGGTCATCATCGACACACCATTTCTTCCGTTTAAGTTTAGATCTTAGATGTTTTTCTGCCATTTCATTCAGATGCTTCTAACAACAGCTTCAAACTTAGCGCGATTTTGAGTAACGGAGACTTCCGTGATTCCAACCAATCACATAGGAGCTTGGCTGGTGCCAATTCTGCGCGTGCGCATTGTTGCAGATATCTCGTAAAAGTGCAAGTAAAAACAAAATGTTTTTTGTTTTATTTCATTTTTGATTTTATATGTTTATTCCAACAAAGAACTTGTAGAGATACAAAAATTTTTACAAACAGAGTTGAGTATTTATGTTGACTGAAAATTCACATATCATTTCAAGATTAACAAAAAGTAGAGACAAAAATAAAGAGGGTCAGAGGTCTAATGGTTAGTGGAGACTTCATCTCTGGATAAATTGTTTGTTTAAAAGAGACAGGGTTTTGTTTAAAATTTATTTTTTCCTTTGGTCCTGCGTCCCAAATTCAAAATTGAATATAAATAATTCAAATTATCGAGAGTCCATGTCATATATCCAGTTTTGATAGGATTCCCAAAAAATATTGAGTAAAATCCTGTTTTAAAATTGTTCTGTTTCACATAAATGAGTCACAAAAGAGACAGTTTTCCTGTCAATAATGAATCCTTGTGGTTGAAACTCATTGCAAGGATTCAATTTATCCTATAAGTGAAGGCAACGCTTAAAACTTAATTTCTGCATTTTTTCCCCCTAAAATCAAATCATTTACAAAATATGTTTGTTTTTTTCATTAAGATAAGAACCTCGCACAGTGCCCGGATTGACATAGATGTAAAATATAAAAAGAATAGGAATCAACGAAGAATTGTTTAAAAAAATAAAGGAAACTAAATAAATACAAATATTCAATTAATCTCTTAAGGAACAAAAGAGACTTTAAAACACTTTCAGATAAATATATTTATTTCAGCATTTCTATTGTTTTCCAGCTCTTTACGTAACTTAAATTAATTGTTGAAACTATGCATGAACATGTAGAAAAGAGTCACAGTGAAAGTCGCTGATGCGGGTAACCAACATATCTTTGAAATGAGGTCCGTTATTGAATAAACAGTTTCGTATTTAGTGACATAATCCATTAAATGATGTAAATGAAGGTCATTAAAGTAAGAAAAACTGTTTTTAATCCATTTTAGAATTTTGTATGACAAAACCGTGTAATCTAATTCAACCCTTTGAAGTAATTTTATTCTCTTTTCATTACTGAAAAACGTGACTGAACCTGTTTATAATATGAGCCTTTTGCAGTATGCATATGGTAAAGTGTAAGGGCCCAAGGATAGAGCCCTGGGGGACACCACAGTTCAAAAGGGCCACTAAGGAAGAGGAATTAACTATTTCTTTGTCATAATAAAGCCTGTGAGGATGAACTAACAGCACTATATTACTTGATAATACCAAAAAAATAAATATTAGCTTTTTTTTGCTTACATGTTTGACAAAAGCGATTTGTTACATTTGTTACATTTACACCAAACTATTAAAGACCCCTGACCCCCGACAACCCCCCCCCCATCCTATCAAATGGCCTCTCATGTAACCTTAAAACGGTGTTTGTTCAGTTGGCATATGTGTATATGTATGTATATATATGTATATATGTATATTTATCTCTCTATATATAGAGATATATATATGTGTGTTTGTATGTGTTGGTATATATACATATATATGTGTGTGTATACATAGATATACATGTGTTTATGTCTCTGTGTTTATATATACATATATACGTGTGTGTGTGTGTATATATGTGCGTGTGTGTGAGTGTATATATGTATGTGTATGTGTTGGTATATATACATATATATGTTTGTGTATTCATAGATATACATGTGTATGTCTGTGTGTATATATATACATATATACGTGTGTGTGTGTATACATGTGCGTGTGTGTGAGTGTATATATGTATGTGTATGTGTTGGTATATATACATATATATGTTTGGGTATACATAGATATACATGTGTGTATGTCTGTGTGTATATATATGTGTGAGTGTGTGTATATACACATATACAATATGTATATTGTATCTCAGAGTTCTTCGTTATTCACCTTCCCACCCACAGACCCTAGTCTACCAACAGTCGACCCTCTCTAGGCATCTTTAAATGTTAGGATCACAAATCCTGCAGCCCCTCTTATCACAGACCTGCCAACACCGACTTCAGACCCTGAACTCCAGAAAACTCCTGGATCTCCTGGTCCTGTCCATCAGCTCACACCCCCAGCACCAAGTTCACATACCTCCGCCTGGCCAAAATAGATCATCATCCTGCTGGGATCATCATCATCCTCCTGTCTGTGTTTGCATCTCGTTCTGCTAGCACTGAGCCTTAGCACTGAGCCTTAGCACCAGCATTAGCACTGAGCCTTAGCACTGAGCCCTAGCACTAGCCTTAGCACTGAGCCTTAGCACTGAGCCCTAGCACTAGCCTTAGCACTGAGCCTTAGCACTGAGCCCTAGCACTAGCCTTAGCACTGAGCCTTAGCACTGAGCCTTAGCACCAGCATTAGCACTGAGCCTTAGCACTGAGCCTTAGCACTGAGCCTTAGCACTGAGCCTTTGCACTGAGCCTTAGCACTGAGCCTTAGCGCTGAGCCTTAGCACTAGCATTAGCACTGAGCCTTAGCACTGAGCCTTAGCACTGAGCCTTAGCACTAGCATTAGCACTGAGCCTTAGCACTGAGCCTTAGCACTGAGCCTTTGCACTGAGTCTTAGCACTGAGCGAGGATCCATCTAATCCACCTGGGGGATTCAACTCTTTTGGCGAAGGACAACCCGTACAGCGCAGAACCATGTGGTACTGGGAACCCTGTGTGGTACTGGCCCGCGGGTCAACACAACCAACCTCTCCCAAATTGAGGTTTGTCGCTTTGACCATGAGCTTTACATCGCTAACCAATCACCAACCTCACTATTTCATGGGGTTGTGGACCAAGTGCTTGCAAGCACTGATTAAGCTGATTAAGTTCTGGAGTGTATTAGTGGGGGCTCACGGTGGAGGTGGGACTGCACCAGGGATCAGCTCTGGGCCCCTTCTTGTTTGCTACGGTGATGGACAGGCTGACAGATGAGGTCAGACAGGAGTCTCCGTGGACCATGACTACATGGATGACATTGTGATCTTTAGTGAGAGCAGGGAGCAGGTGGAGGAAAACCTGGGGAGGTGGAGGTATGTGCTGGACAGAAGAGGAATGAAGGTCAGAATACATGTGTGTGAATGAAAGGGAGGCAGGAGCAACGATGAGGATGAAGGAGTAGAGGTGAAGAAGGTGCAGGAGTTAAAGTACTTGAGGTCAACTGTTCAGAGAAACGTGGAGTGTGGAAGAGAGGTGAAGAAGCGAGGGCAGGCAGGGTGGAGTGGGTGGAGAAGGGTGTGTGGAATTATCTGTGACAGAAGAGTAGCAGAATGAATGAACGGAGAACAAACAATCATCTTCATTATCTTGCATGTAAACTTTTGACCTATATTTTTACCTGGGGGCCACCCCGGATTCTTAGAGAGGGAGGGATGATCTGAGGGGATGCCAGTAGAATTTCACACACTGCACCTTTAAATCGTCTTCTCTGTGGATGTGTCACTGGTCAAAACATTAAGAAGTGTTGGGCTGACAACTCTGACATTTAATCCTCATTATGTCACTCCTGCACAAGGATTTACAAAGTACCAGGAGTAATCCCATTACTTTCTCCCTCGACTAGGACACACATGAAGTGGAAAGTCCAAGTCATAATAACGGTGGGACTTTCTGAGCCCTTTAAGCTCCTGGCTGGAGGAGAAGGACCAACGGAGAGCGGCTACAATTATGCAATGGAAAAAACACAAGGCAGGCAGAGCGAGGGTGAACGGAAGGAAAAGAAAAGAAAGGGAGAGGAAAGAGGAGAGCTTCATTTAAGAGAATGGAAAACGGCACTATGGGAAAACCTGCTACTTTGAAAGAAGGTGAGAGCATTTTTTGGAAACAGCAACGTCCCCGAGAATGAGATGAGTATTCCAGAAGGACCTCTTCTGAAACGCTGACACCGGCCAATCAGGTTTTTCTTTTTTTTTTCTTCTACCTCGACCACGGAGGGGAAGGAATATGAAAGCGGAGCAGTGGGCCAGGCCTGTGGTGCACGGTGCTACTCTGGGAAAAAGCGGTCCGGCGCCTGGAAAGAAACGTTGTGTCATCCGAACCCACGTGATGCTGTGTTGTTCCCCGCCGCCATGGAGACGGCGAGGACGAGATGATGACAATAAAAGTGAGGTGGCGGCGGCGGCGGCGGCAGTCATAACTGTTTTTTTGCCGCCAGTCGCCATGGAGCGACAGGAAGTAGCGGCGGCTTTACTCGGACCACCTCTCAAGCTACCAGAGTCCCGCCGCCTCAGCGAGGAGCAGGAAGACGAGTAGAGTTTGTTTGTGTCTGCGGGCAAACGGAATCCAATGAATGAGGTCAGGAGGCAAAAAATAGTTTTTTGGATTGACTTCAATGACCTCGCCAATAAAACAAGGGGAAAAAGTATCTGTTTGCATATTTTATCATATTATAATCCTTTATTTCAGTCATTTAGTATTTCAGACACTCCAAATTTGGCAGAAAATGACAAAAAAAAAAAAAGAATCACTATTTTTGAACTGATCTAATTAAAATAGTCCGTTTTAATCAGATCAGAATTTTTTTTTGTTAAGTAGGGCCTTAAAATGCCAAAAAAAAAACTTATGAAAAGGTTTTTCTCATTAGCTATAGTTAATGCCTCTTCCTCGGTGGCCCCTTCCACCTGTGGTGTCCCCCAGGGCTCCATCCTTGGCCCCTTCCTCTTTAACATTAACAACCTGCCACAGGGTCAGATTATAAACAGGTTCAGTCACATTTTCAATAAGAAATAAAAACCCAATATGTGCTCAACCCAACAGTTGAGCAGGACATTCAAGGGTTTAATCCAGATTTGTTGACAATTTCCACCAATCTATATCATTATTACCTTTATTACTACTATTATAATCATTTTTATTATGTTTCTTTCTTGATCCGTACAATTTATAAAGTTCTGAAGTTTCTTGAATAGAATTTGACTCAAAATGAAACTGAAGGGATTTCCAGACATGTCTCCCCCCGGCAACACTCTCCAGCTCATTCTGGGGGATCCCGAGTCGATCCCAGACCAGATGAGATATATAGTCCCTCCACACTCTAAACAGAGTTCTCGCCGCCGACACAAAATGGAATTAAGTACGAGGGAGTTCAAAAATGGAATTTGAAAAAATACGTGAGTCACCATTTATTTATTCACCATTTCAAATTTTAGATCTTCTGAAGGTAAAATCGTGAATTTGGAGATTTTTCCAAAACTGGAAGTTCTCTCTTTTTTATGTTTTTGGTGTGTAATCATGCACGGTTAAAGACAATGATCTGAAGGAAATAACTCAAACTTGTGAATTCTTTTGGACTTAATCACAATTACTTTTATTTTTCTCACTGCTTTACCTTAAAAAAATAAAAATAAAATAAAATTAAAAAGCAGTAAAGTAATATTTATTTATCAATTGTGCACGATTCAGACTTTATTTTACTCCTGCAGCATTTCAAGACAAATATTAAACACCGTCAAAAGAAAGATTGTTGGTGATTTGAAAGAAGACATCCACTGGTGACATAATTAAATTAAGTATGTTCAAGTAAACAAATCATTTGTTACAGTGCAGCGAGTTCTGGGTCCGATTCCAGATCTCTTCCCAGTTGGACCGGCCTGAAAAAGTTCCCAATCAGATTCACGATCCACCTCAACCGGGTCATTTCGCGTTAAAGGATCAGCGGCTCTACGGCGGTCTGAGCCCCGTACCTTATCTCTAAGACCGAGCCCAGCCCCCCCTTTACGGAGGAAGCTCATTTCAGCCGCTTGTGTCCCGGACCTCATTCTCCCAGTCGGTGACCCAGAGCTCAGGACCAGAGGTGAGGGTCGGAACGTAGATGGAGCAGGAAATGGAGAACTTTGCCTTCAGACTGAAGCCGCACTACTGATGCCGCACTGAACCAGCTGTCCATCCCCCCCCGGGTCCATTTTCCCATCACTCCAGAACAAGACACCACGATACTTAAACCAGATACTCCAATGTTTCCCATCTTCATGGACCCACCACCCTGTGGAACCAAAACACTCCACAACAGGTCGAAGACCTGCATTCAAAACTTGACTTTTGTAGGTATAATCATCAAAATGTATTTAATGTCCTTCTAAAGCAGTAACTGCAGCTGTCAGACGAACATAAAGGAGTTGATGACATCGTAGATACTGTGGTGGAGTATAAAGAAGCGTAAAATGGAAATAATGTTCTCAAATTTGTCCTTGAGTAAATAAACCTTGTTACTATGTACTACTGCGAAGAATAATACTGCTTCATATTTAAACTGAGATCAAAATTTGGATATGAGTTTTGTGTGATCTGCAAACAAAAAACACAAATGATGATGAGGATGAGGATGATGATGAGGCGACATTGTGATGTTGAGATCAGATTTCACGCTGATTCTTGCGTTTAAACGGTGTAATATATAAACATACATAGAGTTTGAATTATTCAGCTAACATTTAATGTCAAAATACACTTTTTAATCTGCTGTTTTCAATGATCGCATCAAACCGGAAGCGTTTATAAAGCAGAAGTACTGGGATGTATTAGATGAAATAAAATAAATGACAACACATTCTTATAACTTGAAAAAGCACCCAGAGAGTGCCACGGGCCAAAACGTGCCTCTGAGAGGCGACTTTGTTTCCTCCTCTGTCACTGATGTCGTCATGCGGGTGAACAGAACAGTAGACACATTTTCACAAAGACGCATTGGACATTGATTTTATTTATTTATAAAACAATGAAAACAAAAGGAAATAATAATAATAATAATAAACCGGGGGGGCTTCAACCACTTTTCTGCCTCAACCTCCATCTTGCAGGGCCCCTTGTGACATCACTACTCTCAATGGCTTATATTGTTTTTTTCAATGCCGCAAAACACATCAACTACGTCACCGAAGTTTTATCATCTCTAGTCTATATGTTTGGTCTTTATGACAAATGTTGTGTCATTTCCTGTTCCTGTTCGGCATTAAACATCAAAGGAACAAACGCCTTCTTTTTTTAAAATTTAATTTAATTTTCTAAATGCTACGAAACAAGTAACATCACCAAAATTTTATCATCTCTGGGGTATGGCAAAACCTACCTATGGGTGGAATTTCATGCAGATGCGTCCATGAGTTTACCTGTAATATAGTTCACAAACAAACAAACAAACAAACAAACAAAACTCCCAGGGCTGAAAACTTGAACTCCTTCCTTGGTCGAGGTAACAATGAGTTAAGAAATGGGATTAACTTAAAAGTAACGGTACTGTGTGTCCGAGGCAAATTTCCCGACGAGGAGGACAATAAGGTTTATCGTATCGTATCGTATCGTGTACTGATGGGGGGAAAAATTCCGTTTTTATACACTTAGGTTATGTTTTTATACCTTTAGAAGGTAATGATTCAACTCCCGTAGTGCATACGGCTTATTTTTATTAATATATTACTTATTTTCAAACTTTATTAAGGACATTCAAATGTACACACATTGCAGAACATCATGTGTAAAAAAAAGATTATTCAAAAAATGTATTAAAAAAGTATAAATAGCTTCAGAAAATGAGATACGTGAAATAATAAATAGTGCAACAAAAATAAAATCATTCCTCTTTGAATAGATCGTGATAATATGTGTCACAGCTGTCACATCTCTAGTCGGAGGGTTACTCTTTATGACACATCATTTCCTGTTCCCCCCAGCATAAAACATCAAAGGAACAAATGGACATGATATAAAACATCAAAGCAGAAAAAGCTTCTTTTTTTTTTGGTTTTATATATTATTTTTAGATGCTAGGAAACACGTAACATCAACAAAATGTAATCATCTCTTGGTTACGCCAAAACCTTCGTTTGGGCAGAATTTCATGCAGATCCGTTCGTTATTATACCCGTAATCTTGGTCTCATCTGACATTATGAATCGAACGAGGGGAAATTCAATTGTCAATATAAAACAAATATTACCTGTGTTTTTTCCGAATGTAACGCAAAATGCTGCTTTTACTGACGACTGCAGCCTCTAAACGATCGGACCCCCTGAATCCTCATCAGTGACACATTTGCTCATAAAAGAAAGTTGTTTAATACAATAAAACACCAAACTTTTACGGTCTTAATTTAGCAAAAGTCCCTCCATTATGCCCAGAACCTTCTAGATAAACCACAGAATTGTTTGGAATGCTGTTCTGTGGAACTGTGGAACTAATCTGTGACTTTGGGGGTCTGTGGATCAGTCAGGAGGAGGAGGAATGAAGACCCACAGTGAAGCATAGCGGTGGATGAATGCTGACGGAGACCTGTGTGCAGTGTTTGGAGGCTAAGATGGATTCCAGCAAGTATCAGCATATCCTAGAGGAAAACATTTCCCCATCTGTGAGGAAGTTGAAGTTTGGGACCTCAGCTGCGGTTCCAACAGGACCTGAGCAGACCTCAGAACCACCAACGCTTCGGTTATAGAAGCAGAACTGGAGGCGTTTTGTCACGAGGAGCTGGGCTGAGGTTCCTCAGGGGTGACTAAAGAAGCTGGTCTGGTTTGCAGCAGCTGAAGGACTCTTAAAGTAGAGACCCTCGTCACGATGGTTCATCACAATGAGGTCATGAGTGTTTTATTTTACCAATAAAATACAACAGGGCGTTAAATAATTTTGCTTCCAGTATGTGTATTAAAATAAAACTCTTTCTCTCTTGTGCTATCACTGACCATCTTAAAAACTCTGATATGATCACAGAGTCTTTCATTCTTTCATTCATTCCTTCATTCCTTCATTCAATCATTCATTCATTCGTTCATCCATTAATTCATTCATTCATTCATTCATTCATTCATTCATTCATTCATTCATTCATTCATCAGTTCATGTGGTCATAGGTTTGTCCCTCAGGTCTCGCGCTCTGGATCAGGCTGCAGTAGCAGCAGGATTCTGCTAGGGGGCGCTGCAGGAACAGAGAACTGCCCTCATCAGTGCTGGAGATGAACTGGACACATGACCTCCTGATGCTCAGATTTGATCAGCGATGTAAAACTTTCATGTTCATTATTATTTGTGTTATATCAGGTTTATATTAGCATATCTTGACATAAATATTCATATTTAAATTTTTAAATTTTTAAATTTATTTTTTAATGCCAATTATTTAACTATAACGGTTTCACTCCTTGTATAGAAATAATGAAAAAAAAATCCTCATCATTAACAATCATGCATAAATATTTGCGTAAAAATAGAATTTAACTTTAATTCGATCATGTTAGCGTTTGTTAAAATTGTATATTGGCAGCGAGATTGCACTAAAATAAAAATAAATAAATAAACAGAATGGAACGAAAATGTTCCAAAAAGAATAAATACATAAATAATAATAATAATACATTTAATTTATACGTCCAATATGATCTAATATTATTAGCCTGATTGTCTCTCAAACTGGGCAACGCTGTAAACTTATATATATATGTATATTTTATATTCTGCCAAACAAATTTCACACATTTAAGCAGAAGGAAGAAAAAAGAAACCGCAGTCAATTGCTCTGTTTACATTTCCTCCTCCAAAGTTAAATGCCCCCTCCTCAAAAACGACACACAATCTCTCAGAGCTGCTTCCTCTGACTCTAAAGCAGTGCTCCAAACGTCTCACATGAGGACTGTCCATTCCTCTGATACATTCAAGACCGTAGGGGAAAATGGGAAATACGAACTTCCTATGAGGAAATCCTTTCACCTCAAGGGTCAGACTCTGTTTAGTAAAGTTGTTGTGTCAAAAAGAACTGTATATTATTTCAAATAATGGCAATAACTGAAAACAAAAATTTGGAATATTATATTACATTTATACTGCCATCAAAAAAAGGTCAGTATATGTATAATATATTATCAAAACAGTGTTGTTTAGAAAGAACATATTCAAAAGCAGCGATTTCAGAAATGAAAACTTTTCCTCTTCTTTGCGTACAAGACAATTTTAAAACAGTACACTCAAAAAAACTATATATAATTTAATATGTTTTATATATATGTATATGCATATATATAAATTATATGTATATATAAATTCGTATTTATATACGAATAAAGAAATATCCGACTTTTTAATTTTTTACTATCATGTAAAAATATTCACTGAGGTGACATCGCTGAAATCAGCTGGTAATATGTATAAATGTACTTAGTTACTCTCCACCACTGTTTAGTTATGCTCCATGGTATTTGGCCTAATTGACATGAATGAATAATGCATCTAATGTCTTATAATTTCTAATATAAGTGACTTAAATTTGCATTTCACTGCTGTGCTTGTAGCAGACAATTACAGTAATTGAATAAATGTAGTCACTATCCACCACTGACGTGTAGTGTGTTCCATAGTTTGGGGCCATTACTACCATAGGTAATAATTTTACCCCGTTGGACATGAATGCATCATACGTCTCCAATCTAAAAAAATCGTAAAATAAAGTACTGAAGTAAATGTACTTAGTTACTCGCGTTCGCTCAATGTAGTAGAGTAGAAATTACAACATTTCCCTCTCAAATGCATTAGAGTAGGAGCATAAAGTAGAATAAAATGGAAATACCCCAGTTAAGTATGTGTACGTCAAAATTGTAGTTATGCACCGCACTTCAGAAAATGTACTTAGCTACATACCATAACTGAATTTAGTGGAGTAGAAAGTACATTGTTTCACTAATTGATTGACTTACTTGTAATTTAGGTACTATCCACCGCAGGGTGTTAATGTGTTCCATAGTGTTGGGCCATAAGTGACATAAGTGTTACTATTCCCCACGTGGCATGAACGCATCATCCGTCTCCTCTCCCCGCAGGGCGGTGGGGGGGGGGGGGGGGGGGGGGGGGGGGGGGGGCGACGGCTTGTTCCTGGAAGAGTGCAGCCTGCCTGCAGAGTCACTCACATTCCTGGCTGGGATTCAATGACTGAGCCAGACACACAAACACGGAGGGAGGGGGAGGAGGAGGAGGGAGGAGGGGGCGTGTGAGAGGGCGCGCGAGAGAGAAGTAGACGGAGCGCGAGGGAGGGAGAGAGAGAGAGAGAGGGAGAGAGAGAGAGAGAGGGAGAGAGAGAGAAGGGAGAGAGAGAGAAGGGGAGGGCTGTCTCGCTCTCTATCAGACTCCTACCTCCTCCAGTCACAGTGAACTGCGGGGGCAGACGGAGCGGACTGCTGCGGTCCTCCACAGCGGAAAGAGCTTCGAAATACGGATTTTAATCCAGCCCCGACTCCGGTTTTTACGCCACTCGCGCCCTCTCTTCCTGCTTCTTCTTTGACGGAACTTTTCGCTGGTGAGGAGTTCGCGGGCGGTCGTTAAATTTTGGACATGGACAGACGGCGAGTCGCTGCTGCAGGGAGCGACTGTCCGGTGTTCTGCGAGCGCTAACAGGAATAGAAAAAAACAAAACCAAACCCAAACACCTTTATTCGCTGGATGTTTGATGAAGGGTCTGCTTATTCTACTCAGTTTCGCAAAGCCGTGGATTTACCAGTTTCAGGATCCGAGCCGGATTTACGCGTGTAAAGTTGCAGGAACAACATGGAGACTGTAAGTCGGCAGAGCTTCCAGCCTCATCCGGGACTGCAACAAACTCTCAAGCAGTTCCACCTCAGCTCTATGAGCTCTCTGGGCGGACCGGCGGCGTTCTCTGCCCGGTGGCAACATGAGCTCCTCTTCAAGAAGGACGGCAAGGAGCCCGAGCCCGTCCTGCAGCATCTGCCGCCGCCGGTGATGCCGGGCCCGCTTTTCATCCCGTCGGACCGCTCCACCGAGAGGTGCGAGACGGTGCTGGAAGCCGAGACCATCTCCTGCTTCGTGGTGGGCGGCGAGAAGCGGCTGTGTCTCCCGCAGATCCTCAACACGGTGCTGCGGGACTTCTCCCTGCAGCAGATCAACTCGGTGTGCGACGAGCTGCACATCTACTGCTCCCGCTGCACGGCGGACCAGCTGGAGATCCTCAAAGTCATGGGGATCCTACCGTTCTCCGCTCCCTCCTGCGGCCTCATCACCAAGACGGACGCCGAGCGGCTCTGCAACGCCCTGATCTACGGAGGCGCCTACCCGCCGCGCTGCAAGAAGGAGCTGAACGGAGGCGCCCTGGAGCTGGAGCTCACCGAGAGGAGCTTCAAGGTCTACCACGAGTGCTTCGGGAAGTGTAAGGGCTTGTTCGTGCCGGAGCTGTACAGCAGCCCCAACGCAGCGTGCATCCAGTGCATGGACTGCAGACTCATGTACCCCACCAACAAGTTCGTGGTGCACAGCCACAAGGCGCAGGAGAACAGGACTTGCCACTGGGGCTTCGACTCGACCAACTGGAGGGCGTACATCCTCCTGGGCCAGGATTACACGGGCAAAGAGGAGAAGGCCCGCCTGGAGCAGTTCCTGGACGACATCAAGGAGAAGTTTGACTTCGCCAACAAGTACAAGAGGAAAGCATCATCCAGGGTGAGTCGGTCCTCATGCATCGATCGCCTCCAGACCTCCTGTGCATGCTCTGAGATCCAGCCCACCCCCCCACGGGTTGGTGTGGGTGTGGTTGTTTTAAGTGAATCTCAGTGGTCCTTAGAGGGATCCTTCGTGGACCCCACACAATCCCTTCTTGTAGCCTTTAGTTCTGAGTTCCACAGAGTGAGCGGGTCTTCATGCTACGCCCACAGATCTCCTAGACGTCCAGTGAGATCCAGCAGGTGGATCAGACTCTCCGGGTGATGTGGGCGAGGGGCCCCTAGTTGTCAATCAGAGGTTTCTTTCATGGGTTCCCACAGATTTAAAACTTCTTCTAGTTCAAAAAAACACAAAAAAAAAACAAAAAAAACAAGAAGGAAACGTCTCCCTGGTGTGGATTCTTCTCCCGTGGGTGTGAGAGCTCCTCCAGCTCCTCCTCGGTGTTAGCTCTCGTATCGTTGCTAATTAGCCCTCAGCCAGCAGTGACAGCAGAACACCTCTGGTGGTCATAAAGCCATTATTGGTCAAACACCTCTCAGGACTCCCTTTATTGGCCTGCTTTGTAAACACGTCCCGTTTATTAACACGCGACTGCGTGGGGAAACGGTAAACAACAAGGTGGAGATGTGGATCTTTTTCACTCAGTCTGATCCGGACCAAAGTTCCCGAGGTACAGCCGGACCAACTGGAAGTCTTAGTCTGGATCGAACTGAACCACAGTCCGGTTAGTTAGTTAGTTAGTTAGTTAGTTTTTGGAAGGACATTCGGACAATTTACGAGAAGTTTGCAAAATTGCAATGTGGAACCATTTTTGACAAATCCCAGAACCCCCTTTTTTTCAACCTTGGTCCGTACGTTAAGATGTTAAAGAACCTTTACATTAAGGTGGAGTGGGTTTCTCCTCCTGCTCCGGAGGACCAGTAGTAGGCCGCCGGTGTCCACGTGTTTGTCTGTCGGGTCTCAGGCGCCACATCAAATGTATCTATGTCCGTAAATTGAATCACGGATTAAACCCAACCCATGAATAATGGTTGGGTTCTTCCTCTGACGTACAGAACGGTGCCGTGTGAGCGCCGGCCGTGATTGATGGCTGTATTATGATGGGTTGTAATCCCACGTTTGGTGGGCTAGCGGGGGGCTAGGGAATGTTTTCGAAGTGATTTTTTTTTTTTTTTAAATTTGAAAACCGCGCTCTTCCCGCGGAGTTCCTCTCCATTTCGTCGTTGGTCTTCTTCTGTGGTATTGATGTGTAAAATTTCAAAAGGTGATTCGTATAGTTTGGTGAGTTCAGGGACCGTTTTCACTATAAAAGGGTTTTTGAGTCCCGAAAACTGGAATTTTTCAATCTTTTGAAAACTATTCTCTCGTTCAGAAAAACAACAAAAACGATGTCGGACTGTGTTTTTCTTTTCTTTTATGGAAATGCAGTCCTAAAAACGACAGAATTGCTGTGGAGGTAGTTTACACTGCCAGGTCGGTTTTCCGCTGGCAGTGTAAAATCCGTTTTTCGGATTTTTAAAAAGGTTTATGGCCAACTGCAGGTCCTGCACAGAAACTACAGCGTCATCAGCCGCTTGAGATCGTTGCACATGTGATTTGTTGTTGTCGTATAATTGCGACCCTTTTTGAATACATGTAACTCTGGTTATAGTGAAAACGGCGTCTTGAACTGGACTCCATCAACACAATTTCTTTTCTTTTTTCCTTGATGGTCTGTGAAGATGAATTTGTCCGAGGAGGAGCTCATAATATTCTTTACACATTTTATGTATCATATCCTCTTTGAAATATTCTTTCCGCGACATTGTTTTGAAAAAGTGCTATAGAAATAAAGTACATTTTATTATCATTACAAATTCTTGCTACGTCTCGGGTCGTAAAACCAGCAGCACTACGAGTTTGACCCCCGAACCATTCCGTCACGGCAAGTCATGTGATCTTGATTAGGAGGCGGGACAATCGCGGTTTGGAATAACATTCGGCTCTGCGCTAGCGGAACAGGTTGGGAGCGATCTGATAAGAGAAACCAAACTTTTCCGACTGGTGTTATGGGGCGACACACGGCTCTTGGTTGATGACCTTTGTCCGTTGTTATTTCAACAACGTGGGCCTGATGCAGGAATCTGTCCGTAAAGACCAGGTGCTGTGAAAATCAGCCTTCAATCACGTGCCTGAACCTCCCATAAAGCGCTCTGATGGGATTATAATCTGTACCTCTGTGAACTGGCAGGAGTTTAGAGAGTGTTGTTGGGTGGTAGGCTGATGAAAGGACCCACCGCCCCACCCCACCTTACCCAGAGGAGGAAAAAAAAAAAAAAGGCTAGTGCAGCTATTTGCATGAACTGTTACACATGAATGGAGTTGATGAAGCAGGGTTTAGAAGTATTGTGGTGGAAACATAATATGATCCCAACAAAGGGGAGCATTCAGCACCCACCTCCCCCCTCCCATCCCCAGGCCAGCCACCTACCTCTGACATACATGCACCCCCCACTACAATCAGACTTTAGGAGGAGGAGGAGGGGGGGGGTCAGCAGACTTGTTGATGAGGCACAGAAAGCCACTGCAGAAGTGTTTACCAGCAGCTCCGCTCCTCAGAAGCTTCATTCAGGAGAATCTGCGCGAAGAAAAGAGATCCTTGAAGACCCTTGAAGTCCTGAAGTCCCGCCATGCATGGTGAATACCCACTCTGGCACACAGTTCCATTCAGACTTGAGTGGGCACACCTCGCGGACCCCCACTTTCAGGGGCCTCTTCTATTTTTACAAGTGCCGACGGGGCACCCGAGTGTAAAGCCCACGGCTCATTTGAGCCTCTATCCTGCTTTTTAATCCGACTCCACCTTTTTTCCCTCTCAAGTAGCCTGTTTCATGAAAGCCTAATGAGGGAACACACGCTGGGTGGGAGTTTAGGAATATTAGCCAAAAGTACGGCGGCAGATCTCGCCCTTGTCAGCACTTTTTTTTTTTTTTTTTTTTAAGCACGGCTGAAAATGTTCACGGAGGATGCGAGGCGATGCGCTAGACTGCGTTCCCTTCTACCTCTCCGCTCGCGTGAGAAAAAAAAAGAAAAAAGAAGAGAAGCCTCATCTTGAGCTCCGCCGGCGGAGGAACTGGGCGTCTCTGTGAATATTAACGAGGATGTTACCAAAGTGTTAGCAGCAGTCTCGCATGCAGACAGACACGGGAAGTCATATTTTCACACTTCCCTCCTTGCAGACGCTCTTCTGAGAACTTCCCTCTGAGACGCAAGCGTCCACAGATCGCAGCTCAGCAGACTCCTCTGCCTTCTGTGGCGTTCGGTTCGCCTTCCATTCTCGCCTTAAGCGGGGTTTATCAGACGTGAGCCGCTACGTAAACAGCGAGGAGTGCGAGTCAGTGAGCTATTGAATTGTTAAATGGGTTTTCTCTTCTGGGCGCGGACCCCCTTCGCCGTGACTCGCGCCGGGCCGCCGTCGGCTGTAGCTCTTTAGGTTTCCGGCTACGAACGTCTGGGCGGCGCGAACGTCTGGGCGGCGCGAACGACCGGCGGCTTTCCAGATCGGCGTGTTTGGATAAGGACGGTGGCTGCAGATTCACTATGTCACTAAGGTTCTAATTCACCCGCAGCATGATGTGATTCTTATACAGTCCATCTGTCTACGGGCCATACGACAAAGAGAACCGCTGTTCTGTCGGATTTGCCTCAGAGAACGTCGAGATCATCTGCTGCTGCTGCTTTATTGGAAGTTCTTAGAAACAGTAAAAAGGAAAATCGCAGATGTAGCTTTTGTGAATTACGGCCCGCAGCTACGGAGTACATACCGATAGATAGAAGGGAGAACGGCAAACTGACTGTGGCGTAATAAGAAGCCGCTCCAAACATGAATAGGATTTTTCTAATGTAGGTTGGGGGAGAAAAAAAAACCTTTATATCTCCAGAGGGTTGATTTATGGCGCCGCCGTGTTTGTACAGCGGCCCGGAATGGACTAGCTGAGACCGAGGGACGGAGGAAATCTTGACTTCTAAAAATGAACAAAGATGAAAAAAAAAAGATGCATAAGTTACGGCGAAGGATTTTTCTCGGTGGGCGGTATGGCAGCACGGCACGGATCCCCTTGTGGGACCTCTGCCTGGCGCATTTCCTGCCGCGGCGGTGCGCCGCGCCCGGCTCTGGGTCGGTTTGGAAAGAGTTGGTGGGGAGGCGGTTTTTTTTTCTCGACTGCATTCATAGCTATCAAATATCCGTTTATTTTAAAGATTTTATTTTAGGACTCAGGACGGCATTTGTTTTTTCTCTTACGGCCTCAACGGCGGCAAATTACACCTTCTGACAGAAAAAAGATGTTTGAACTGGAAAACGGTCAGAGAGCAAAAAAACCTTCAACGGTGTCCAAGGTAGACGTTGTTGTGATCAACAAAGTCACCACGGTTAGTAAAATCACGCCGGATTACGACCTCACGTGCCAATTACATCATCGATCAAGAAAACAGAGTTTTTTTCATTTGCTTTTTCACGCCGTTTGTTTCTTCGCCGTTTTGTCGTGTCTTGCTAGAATTATCGCTACCCTACCCCACAAAGAATTCCTGTTGCGTCTGCCCTCTGATGTCTTCTCCGTCTGTGTTTACAAACTGTCCGCAAACAGCCACAAATACAGATTAAATATAAGCAGATTGCAGCTGAGAGGCTCCGAAACGGCGATGATAATCTTTATCACTCTGAAGTGGCAGGAAGTGATTTTATTTACGCCGTATACGTAAAGTACGGCCAGAACAATACATTTTTTCTTCTCGCGCTTTGGGATTCTCGTCGGCGGGTTCCCCTCCTTCTTTAGGAGACCCACAGCTGAAACTGAAACGACACCAAACTCACTCAAATATTTGGCCGCCATGTGCGGGAGCGAAAAACTTTCCCTCTTCCTTCCAAACCACCCTCGGCCCTGAGAAGCCCCCGCTGCTGCTTGTCCTCTGGCTGAAGGGGCTGCTTGTTTCGGGAGAGAGGCGGGGCAGGGGTGGTGGTGGTGGGAGCGCAGAGGAAGTGAACTCCCTGAGGGGATATAGGCCCATGTCCTGTTTCAAATGTGAGGCGCAGAGTTGGCTGAGCTTGCTGACATCCAGCCATGTCCATGTGGTGGACCGAACAGAACAACGCAGCTAGTAGCCGTGCATTTCCATCGCCCCCCCCCCATGGCTGCTTGGAAAAACTCTCCTAAGTGTTTGGAAGAGGTCACAAGCTCCTTTCTCTGTTTTGATGCTTCTGTCAGATAGTGGCGTTTACAATTTATCCTCTGTGCTTTGAAAAGGAGGACGTCACCAATCGAATTAGGTCGGTCTAATGAGTTCTGCTTCCAGTCTGGGTTTTTCAAATGGAGGGGAAGCCGGTCCATACTGTGAGGCGCGACCCGGGGTCAGGGAGATCAATGCCACGTTGACATTCGACGGTCTTTATGTTAAGCGTGATTGAAAAAGTCCATCGCTTCTCCAGCGCCGTGAGGCCGGAGTGACGGCACCGGCCTCAGCGGTTTCTCCGGTTAGCTGGCTCCCAAAACACGCGGCATGTGATTCAGAGGAAAAACTCTCTCTATAAATATGCTCTCTGGTTTGCCTGCAGGAACACATTCTCACATAGAAGCTTCTCTCCTTTTGAAGATTGGATCTGTAATTGCTCTCCGGCTGTACGGTATTCTAATCGGTATCTGCGAATCTGCGGTTGTCTTATTGTCAGCAATGTTTGCTCACTGTAAACCTTCGCTAATTACTTTCTCACATCCTTCTGCTTTTGTAGCACAGTGTTCAAACTGGAGGGTTTCAGTGAACTTGATGAAGCGGTTTCTGCTGACAGACTCATGTAAAGGCCATTAGGTCTTGATGTACGTACTTTTCAAACCTGAAAGTCCAGACCCAAGTTCCAAAAACAAGATTGATCTGGTTTGGTTTGTCATTCCAATTTTGCAAATGTAATAAAGGGGTTCTAGATCCACACTGGGTTCTGCTCCCAAGTTGGACGCTACTGGAAACCTCCAAAGGGGGCCCCCCTGATCAGATTTCCCCCAAACAAAGGAAGCTCATTTCAGCCGCTTGTAGCCTTGACCTTATTCCTTTCCTTTACTACCCCGAGCTCATGACCGTAGGTGAGGGTTGTAACGTAGATGGACCGGTACCTGGAGAGCTTTGCCTTACCCAGAAGTCACAAGGACAAGCTGGGGGACAGAAACGTAGGTAATACCATTTTTTTTAGCCGACTGCTACCACCAGCCGACCCGGATAAGCTGAAGGAAATGAATGTGCTGAAGAGGTTACCTACTTCCTGTCATTACCATCTAGGTGCATCTCTCTCTACTTCATGATGGATTGGCTTGTAGACCGGCGCACTTCTAACGTTAGTGTGTTGTGAGTTTGGTGGACATGGATAAAATGAATGAACAGATTCTTGTTGGCACTGCCAACTCATCATGATGACATCACCACCAGCAGTACCAGCATCTACCTCGGTACTCTGGACTGGTCTCTGATGTACTTTCCGTGGTGCTGGCGCCTTCAGCGGATGAACTTGATGTTGAACAGAAGACTTCTGTTCTTCGCTGATGGTAGTCTGCTGTAACTTCCTGTCGTTGGGCCAAATTCTGAACCATCCAAAATCTCCACTGTTTTAAAGGGAACCACGCTTCAATGCTTTGATCTTTCTGTCGGACCGCCGTCCGACTCTTTGGGAGGTTTCACAATCAGGATATTAGTCCAAATCAAACCGAATTTCCCCACATGAGGAAAGTACGAATGAATCGCAAAAGTCGTAAAATGAGCCGATAGAAATGACGTTTATTTTGCTCTTTTTGAGTGAAGAGGCTCCGAGAGATGAAAGGGTTCTGGATGGAAGGACAGGAAAACACATTAACGCACAGGAGAAGGTTGCAGCTCATGGAGCTTGTTTTGTTGTCTGGAGGATATCTCTCTCTCTCTCTCTCTCTCTCTCTCTCTCTTTTTTTCTTCTTCTTCTCTTTTTTGGTAAGGCTGTCGTCGAAGCAGCGGCAGAAAATGGATCGAGCGTAGTGACTCTTCATTCAGCATGACTCCATGCCAGAAGCTGTTTATTTCACAGTTTTTGAAGTTCTGTGAACAAAAAGGGGGGGCTTTCCCAGTTACTGCTTGATCGCGCACAAAGGATGAAAGTATCGTTTCTAACTTTGACTAAAAAAAAGGTTTTCCTAGAAAGGAAACGCGGCGCAGAATCTCCCTCGGCCCCAGATTATCCTCAAAACACTCCGCCAGAACTTCAACGACCCAATTCCTACTTATTTTTGCGCTTGACTATAGAAGTATGTAATCCAGACTCTTATCGAACGTGAAAAGAAAACGGTTCACGTAATAAATAGACGCCCCACGTCATTTCACGTCAGGTAGATATATCGGATTTTTATATCGGACGGCAGGGGTTTCTGGAAGTTCGATGGGTGGGCTACATGGAACTTCCTCTCTCTACCTCCTCCTCCTCTCTCTCCCGTCAGCCACAGTCTCTCCTCTTCCTCTGCTTCCTCTTATTATTATTATTATTATTATTATTATTATTATGAACTTTCCTGAAATGCCACTTTCGTGAGAAACCTATAGATAACCTAAACTTTATTGAAACAGACGGAGGGAACATCTGAGGGCGGGGGGGGAGGACGAAGAAAAGGTGAAGTTCACGGCCCGGTTGTCTGCTCCGGTGGGGCAATATGACGACACGGCCTAAGAGAGATTTAGTAACATTATTTGGAACTTTTCCTGTTAAAAATTCTTGGCAGAATATCTTTAAAAAAAATAAAAAATGTGATCTTAAAAGAAAAACCGAGCTTCCAGACTCGGTCATGAGATCTTAAACGGGGGATTTTCTGAGGGAGCTGGTGGACGTCGTGTGGAGGAGGAGGCGGTGGAGGCTCTCTCGGATTAGTGGGCCACGCTCCCTCCTGCCCACTGTCCACTCGCAGGAGAGGCAGAGCGGAGAAAAAAAAGGGTTCCTGCGATGTAGCCGGTGTTGTACGCAACCATGCGTGCGAGCCGTCTGGGGAAAGCGGTGCACGCAAGGCCGAGAGGTAAATGCGTCTGAGGAGGCGAGAGCATGCGTGGAAATGAAGCGTTTCCTCCCACTCGCTGAACCTCCTGCCAGAATATTCATAGCCTTCTGATAAAGCGTGAAACTAAGCGCCGCGCTCGGCTTACACAAGCTATTCTTAAGTCTTGGAAGGACCTTGAGCGCGTCTCATCGGGATTATCGTCGGAGCGGCACGGCAAGGAAGAACCTGCTGACCTCCTCCAGGTGTTGCACGGAGAAGAAGCCTGTCGTCAGTCCGAATGTGCCAACTGACCGTCATATAGGGCATTCAATATTCATGGTAGTTTACCGTAGGCGCTGACGTCCAGCCTGTTTATTTAATGAGGGGGTGTTTGAAATATTCATCGACACACATGTCACTGTAAAGCCCAGCTATTGTCTTAATGACCCGTCCTCATGCACCGTCTTCTAACCTCTGGCCCGCTTTAACCCGCCCTGCAGCGTTCGTAACACCATTAGCATTTTGGTGCTAGTCAAGTAGCAGGACGCTTCAGGCTGCACAATCTTCACAGTCGGACCGGAATATAAAGTTCTGGCAATTTACCAGCAGGATCTTCACACAGAACGACGTGCTCTTGGTCTTGCATGTAGTTTCAACAGGAAGGAGGGTCTTCCATTAAACCATCAGCGCTATCTGTTAGCTTTAGCATGCAGGACTGCGCACGTCTTGTTATATATAAGTGAGACGGAGTGTGATAAAACCTAAGTGTTTATTTGTATTGAGTACATTTCTTTGATAGTATCCACCCGTCCTCACATCACTCCTAAGACCCTCTGCCTTAGGAGGCTCCTCCCATTTTTATAAACACCTTTTTCTTCTTCTTCTAACACCTCGTATGTTTTGTAAATCACTAAATGTGTGCTCAGTACAAAAACTCCATCGCAATAATCCACTCCTTCATAAAATACCTGCCTTTCTTCATGACGCGACAGGAAAGATGTAACAGCCCTGTTGCGTCCCCCGTGTCCTCTCCCCGCTCGCTCTTTTATGTCTGCCCTAATTTCTTAATTTCCTCTTAGCTGCGAAACTTTCAACGGCGTTCAAAGTGCATGTCAACATTTCCTCAGGCTTTGAAGTCAATAGTATGAGACGGAGATGCGATGGAAGAGCGAGTGAAACTGGAAAATACTGCCGGGGCACCTTTCATTACGGGATTGGAGTGGGGGGGTGGGGTGGGGGGTCTTTGTGCTGCGTCAGCCCAGGAGTGTCCTTTGTATGACAGAAGCGGCGTTGGCTTCAGGAGTCGCCCAACCCCCCCGTCAACCCCCCACCCCCAGTGCACGCGTACGTTTGAGAGAGCAGTCAACACCACATGACCTTTACCTCCCCAAATAATGACATGACCCCCTCCAGCCCCCTCCCCTGCTTTTCTTGAAGTACGACGGCCAATCACGTGCTGCTGAGCAATTCCCACGGGGCAAATGTATGTCTGACGAAGGCAGCTCCACACACACACACACACACACACACACACACACACACACACACACACACACACACACACACACACACACACACACACACGCGCGCCATGATGCAAGGAGCGACTGCTTTCAAGGTTGAAAGGCGCTTCATTCTGTAAAAGTGTTGGTCTGACACGTTGAGACACATTTGCACAGCGGAGGAATCCTCTGCCTGCTTTGCAGTGTGATGTGCAGGAGTGTGTGTGTGCGTAGGTGTGTGTGCGTGTGCGTGTGTGTCGTTAGCATGTGTGTGCTTGCTCGCGTGTGTGTCTTTTTGCCTGGATCAGCTGTAGAAGGAGATTAGCATGAGCTCACTGCCTACTCATTTCCATCCCCATCTGCCTGTCTCCCACAGTGATGCTCCCCCCACCCACTACCACACACACACACACACACACCAGCACCCAGATCCCACCCCCGCAATTCTTCCTGGGTTTTAATGAATACTGGAGCAGACAGACTCGTTATAGTGAAAGACTGCAACCAGGCCCGGCCCAGAATGTCCTCCCACAGGTAGACTCAGAGGACTGGGAGATTGTCAGGATAATAATACCGGGCACTGATCTCATTCCTGATGGAACCGGCGAGATCCCGCCTGGAGAGGAGCCGCCAACTCAACTCAGCGGCTCTGGGGTGGAGATGGTAGAGAGAAAAAGACACGCATTAGCTCCTTGTTTGTTTGTCTGATCGCAAAATTCCAGAAATAGCTAAAGGACGATTTTGCATGAATGTTTTAGCGAGATGTAGGTTTTAGTTAATCGACGATTCATAATCATCAAGATTAAAATTCTGGTGACGTTACGTCGGGAACTCACCTTGGATACTGTTGGATCTTGGTGGAGGGTTGAGTTCTTTATTTTGTATCTTTTACCTCAGTGTTGATTAGAGAAAATATTTTTTTTTTCTTTTTTAATACGGTCTGAAGTATGGAATTCTGGGATTTGTAGTTTTGCAACTGAAATCAAAATATTCTCTTCCACGATGTCTGAAGCACACGGCCTGATTCCGAGGGGCTGAGTGATCATAAAGTTTGAATCCGTCTCCATCCTCCGACCTGACCAGAGGTCCGCAGCGGCTTCAAAGAACCAACTCTTGTTGATCGGAGACCAGGCTGACGGATCTTTCGGGTTTTCTTCACAGTGCGAGTGTTTTGTGTGAGAGGAAGTATCACATTCTCCACTGGATCATTGGAAATAATGGCTTTCATAACAGGCCGTTGGTTGAAGCAGGCGCCGTGAGGACGTGTGTTTTCTGATGGCGAGGAAGCAGGCCTGGTCCTGGGAAATCCTCTTTTGTGTTTTTTTTTCCTTTCATGGGAGGAGAGGGGGTGGGGTGGCGGTCGGGTGTCACACTGCCTTGGCCTCAGCCGTGTGGAAGGGCAGCTCCCAGGAGCTCTCAGAGGTGAGGTGGTGGTGTTGGGGTGGGCCGCTGTCCGCCGGCCGGCTATTGTAACCTCTTTTGTGGTGGGTATCAGCTGTGGATCTGTGATTGTTTGACGGATAGAGGTGATGAAGCTCCCCCACCCCCAGCACCGCGGGGTGATCAGCGCTCCCAAAGCGCCTGAGTCATGGACCAGTGGTCATTGTTTGCCGCCCCCCCCCCTCCTTCCTCCACCCTCCATCCCCCTGCGTCTGTTTGCTCATCTTTCCTGGATGCAGCGTGGCCGCCGCCGTCCAGCACAACAAACAAAGAGCTAAAACCGCTGTCAAAACACGGCCTGCTACTCATTAACATTTCATAACATTATCTTTTTGCCGGACTGTATCGGGACGGAGCCAACTCCGCAGCCCGGCTGACATTCCGCGGCGGCGGCGCGAGCCGCCAAAAGACAAAAGCAATCGATCTGTAATAATTCACATTCAGCTGGGCATAAAGTCGCTTTAGCCACGCCCCTTATCTTATTCCTGACGCTCTGATCGGATAGAGTACGGAAAATATGCACGTAGAATATGACGTGATTTAATATTAAATTCTCCGACAGTCCAACGGTGAGGGGACCGTCAAGGTAACAAAAGAGGAAGTGGAATGTTTTAGAAACTTTCTGAAAACAACTCTGATCGCGTCTATGTCACGGAGCGAAAACTGAGTGTCACACGTCACATCCTGCCTGTTCCACCAGTCCTGCTCTGAAAATGAAATCATTCCAAAGCAAACAGGTAAGACTTTCATTTAAAGGCACAGTCCGTGGAATTTAGTGGTATTTCTCGGAATAAATGCGAATGAAGCCTCAAATGTCACGACTAAAAAATAAGAAAAATAAACAATGGAAAAATGATTTTCTTTTACTCTCATACATTAAATTAAAGTATTTCATAGAAAATAATTTCATTTGATATCCGGGACATTTACCATAACAGGACCGTTAAAAAAAAAAAAAAAAAAATCTCATTTATGAAATTATTTCATTAGGAAATATTGTGTTTCTTGCAAATAGTGGATTTTAATTAGACGAACTGAACCTTTTGTTAAAGCTCCTTTTTTAAAAGATCTATTTGACCCGTGTTAGAACCTTTTTGGTTGTATTGAGTTACGTAATCCTATTTCTTAAGTCCTCACATGCTTTAATATTCCAAAACAAAAGCCTCTCCTCTTTGGTGGCCCTCCTCTTTGGTGGCCCTCCCCTTTGGTGGCCCTCCTCTTTGGTGGCCCTTTGACCTGTGGTGTCCCCAAGGGCTCCATCCTCGGCCCCTTACTCTTTAGGTTATACCTGCTGCCGCTGGGTCGTGTTATAAACAGGTTCAGTCACATTCTCCGATAAGAAGTAGGGTTGAGCTGAGCAGGGTATTAAACGGTTAATATTCATAAAGATCTTGTTGTGCGTAGATAATCAGCTGAAAATAAGATTTATTTGATTTGATTTTTTAACCTCAGCATGGGAAAAGCCCCTGCGTATCTATAGAGGGGGGGTGTCATCCTCCATAATGATGCAGTAGCCTTGAGCAAACAAACTGACCCCTGGCTCTACAGCGGGTTTTTCCCGGTTTGCCTCTAAAACAATGAATAAGAAGAATAAAAACATTTTTTTATATATGTTTTATCTGTAAGCGGGGGTCGGTCAAACTGGTAGGACCCCCTCCAGTAGGGCCCACCCCTACCAGGCTCATTTCATCCACGCTGGTATGCTGCAGCTGGTTCTGGGTTGGTTGAAAAGCCTCCAACGGAAGGGGGCTTTTCAACCTCCCCCCTCCTGGACCCTGCTGTCAACGCTACCATAATGCATAACGATTTATAATATTCTCAATCTTAAATGTGAGCTTTGACCCAAACCTTTACAGAATAAAACCAAAATCTATTTCTACATCTATCTATCTATATCTATCTGAAGGAACCTCATCATCCGACGGCGCGCCGTTGACAGTTTAAGGCCACCGGGGATTCTGGGATAAGGAGCGGGCGAGCTAAATCTTCTGCACCGCTCCTCAAAATTGGATTAATCAGGTTTATTGATCCGACACAGCAACCTTGACTCTCCGTCGAAAGCGTTCCGTTTGGAGTGATTTATAAGAGGCGCTGGTGTGCAGCTGGGAGAGATTTTTGGGGGTGAGGGGAGTCAGTTTTTCGGAGGGCGGGATCACCGGGTTTAAGGCGAGATCAGTCAGTGCGAGGCAGGTTCTGGCCGGTTCCAGTCAGAAGGTTGAACGCAGCTGCGGGATCAGAGTTTAGACTGGCAGAGCAGAACTAGACGTCTCTGCAGAACAGAAACACAAGAGAAGTCAGAAAACTGTGGCCACACTTGAGCTGCAGCTTGTCAGGAAGTCGAGGTGGAAAGTGTGTGTGTGTGTGTCAGTGTGTGTGTGTGTGTGTGTGTGAGAGAGAGAGAGAGAGAGAGAGAGAGAGAGCCGGGGTCAGGCTCAGTGGGCTCATCTTACTCCTCAGGAATGAAGTGTTGGAAACAAAGGCTTATAATGTGGTTAACATCCTTCCTGCAGACCTGCCGGCCCATTCCTCCCCTCCAAGTCACCAATCCTCCGAATTAATCCATCCCAGACGCACTCGGGCAAAATGACTCTAAATAATGCAGATGCTAAATAAAACAATATGGTGAAAGGGGATCCCTTCTTCTGCACAGGCACCTGCTTCTACGTCCAGTCAGCTTCCACCAGGCCAACCAACCCAACCCCCCCTCTTCAACCCAACCCTTTGAATTCGCACCACCTACCCCCACCACACACACACCTTTTCTTTTTTTTCATATCTTATTGTAAAAGAGGGAACACATTTCTGCACATACAACCGCTCCACACCTCCGGAGCAGACAATAGTCCTCTTGAAGCCCCCCGGCTTATAATTAATGTAATTGTAGATCTCTGAGACGGCGTAATATGTGGTGTGTGTACCCGCCTCCGACCCGCACCGAAACAAAGACGTCATTCTCAGCTTCTTCCTTCAAAAGAACCCGGAGAACCTGCCGCCGAGGCCGAGTCGAGCTGCAGGAAGTCTGTGTGTATGAACGCCATCTATATTTGTCGGTGTGAGTGTGTGGAGGGAGGGGGGGAGGTTTGCTGGGGTGGTCGAGCTAGCTTACTTATCCCATGTGACCTCTAGCCTTCTCCCTAGGCTCATCTGTCTGCCCTGTTTAATTATCTTCCCATGCACACACACACACACACACACACACACACACACACACACACACGCACATGCACAGACACACACACGGATGCAGCTGATGACTTCTGCTTGTCTTCTTGACTCTATAGAGGATTAAGCAAGACGTCTATGTGTGTGTGTGTGTGTGTGTGTATGTATGTAAGTGTGTGTGTGTGTGTGTGTGTAAGGCGGTCACACTTTCCCACCAGCATTATTGCAACGATAGGGCAAAGCCTGCTTCTTACTTCCCTTTTGGACTGAAGCTCTTTCCCCGGTATTGCTGGGTTCAGACCATCTGATTTCACCATTTAGATTATGGATGTCCAACTCAATAGCAGAGGGAGGGGTGTGTGAGTGTGTGTGTGTGTGTGTAGGCGGGGGGGGGGGCTAAAATCCAAAACTGAGGGTCAAACTGGGTCAATATTCAGTGAAAAACAGACTCTGACGTGTTTTATTCAGTGGTTTTAGCACAAATGAATCGTGCTAAGCTATGAGCTGAGCTGCATCAAAGGCGTCTTAAAGAATTCAGAATACACCAACGGCATATAAAAAAATGGGAAAATTAGAGTGGCTCTGCAAATCTGCATTCTGGGATTTGTGTGTTTGTGCTGTGTTCCAGCGGCCCAGTTATTTTATAAATGAGATATTGTTGTCTCGCATGATTGGACCGCTTTGCCGGGCGTGGCCTACATGGGTTTGGCTTTGGCCTGTATGATTTAGATCTTTATTATGACACCCTCGCAACAAGGAGGTTGATTCTACCGACCGCCGCCGTCCGTCTCATGGTGTCGACCTCTTTTGCCGTCTTTGATGGAGCGTGAAAGAAATATGTCAGCTGAAACGCAAACGCAGATCTCAGTGGGCTGATTCAAGGCCGACTCTACGATGAACGTAACGAATATCATAAGCCTTGGCAAAGTGGCCAAAAAAAAAAAAGATTGCAGATAATTCACATGATTTAGTCACAATTCATTTCCACCCAAATGTCAGATGATTCAAGCTCAGAGCCCTGGAGAGAGGCGATGGCTGGAAGGTCTCTCTGACTTAGATGTTGAGTTTTATAACAACGACTTTTGATTTATCAGTATTTTATAACAGTCTGGAGCGATTCTGGCCGATTCGGATTACTTTTCTTTTAAAGCTTTCAAAGCCATAATGGGTAGTTTATTTTAAGGGCGCTAATTTTTTTAGGGATTAGAGGGGAAGTAAGCCTGGTCAGCATTGTGTATGTGTTCTGATCCTGTCGAAATGAACGTTTTACCGCCGTGTGTTTCTTAAACCAATTCCGAAGTGAAAATAAAACTTTGTAAGCCTCGTTCAGTCCATTATATGTTCAAACATTTGCTTCGTTCGGGGACTTTGGGGCTCTGTGCTGTCTCTACCTTTAGCCGCTCTGCTAACGTTAGCTTCTTGAAACGAGAATTTGTGTTTCCTTTGGTTTAGTTGTGAGATGTTTGGAGCTGTGGTAGCTCATGTTTGGTTTGCGTGTTCGGCTCATGCGTGTTTTTCTCGGCTGAGCGGTGCTGCTCCATCTGTGTACCTCTACATAAGTTACATTTTGCAGTATTAGAAGCTGATTGGAGCTGACTGAGGGCGTGACTTTGTGTGGAAACAGAAACGTACGTCACCGCATCATCAGCCTAAAAGGTGAAAGCTTGCATTTGGAACATTTCAATCCACATAAACACTTTAACCTCAGCTGATGTTTAGCTGACAGCTGTGTGAAGTAAATGTTGCAACACAGTTGATGAGATGGAGAAAGTCTTTCACTAAGTTATGACCATTAAAATCACGGTGAGGTGGGGAGTATCTTCCCCATCCTCCCTTCTGGCAACACGGCCGAAGGCCTGTGACATCCATCTCTGCAGAAGCAGTAAAGTTCTGCACAGATAGGATCGAATGTGAGCGAGGAGGAGCGATCCCATCTCGAGTGCTGGGTGGTAGTACTGTATTTTAAAGCTGTAATAGATTACCTGTGATCTAGATTTTCGATAACCTGGACACAAAATGCCACAAGACGGCGGGGTTGAGAGCGAGGACAGCGTAGAAGGTTTTACATTCCAGAGAACAGAATCAATCTTTGTTCTGAGAAGAAGCAGAGACGGGAGGAGTGTTTAGTCTCGGCTCAAGGAAAGAGACGGCGGTGTTATGTCTCCCTCTCTCCCACCTTTCATGTGTTCTCCAACCGGTTATTTCCCCTGCGTCAAACGGTCCTCCTCCGGCCCATTAGACCTGCACCTCTGTTGGTGGCAACGCCATCAAGCTCAGGAAGTGCTGTGAAACATCAGATTCCACTTCCTGCAGCAATCAATACATCTCACGTCCAGCAGATACAGACGTCTCTCTCTCTCTCTCTCTCTCTCTGTCTCTCTGTCTCTCTGTCTCTCTGTCTCTCTTTTCGCCTCTCTCTCTTTCTCTTTGTCTCTCTCACTCTATATTTCTCTCTCTTGCTCTTCCTCTGTCTCTGTCTCTCTAGTTCTCCCTCTCTCTCTCTCTTGCTGTTTCTCTGTCTCTCTCTCTCTAGTGCTCCCTCTCTCTCTCTCGTTCATTCCCTATCTCTCTCTCTCACACACACAGTTTGTATGATTTCACGCCGTATGCATAGAAGAAAGGTTTTTATTAAGGACCACTTACACCAGGAAGGCCAGGTTCCATTTGTAACCATACAGTGGAAGAAAAGGTTGCAGAGTCCTCGATGACCTTCAGACTGTTCATCCCGGAGCCGCCAGTTCTATTCAATCAATGAATGGTGTTGAGTCAATCAGGTGTCATCTTAAAGCACATAATGGATCCATCAGCGCTGTCAATCGGTTGCCAGGTGGCTCTCAGTCTTTGAGTGTGTCTGCACGGTTCGTTCAAGGGTTCCTCGGTGGGATTCTTGGGTATTTTGGAGGATGTGGCGGACGGCCTTCTCTAAACTCAAGTAAAAAAAGTATCGTTCCTCGAAACCATCATCAAAATTCAGCATTAAATGGCCTAAACTCAAAGATTTAAGGCATTCTTTCCTACCGTTAGGGCGTCTGAATGTGTGAGTACCGAGCAAATGACAGACGAGGGAAAGCTTATCAGGTGAGCAAGTATTCTCAGTGGTCAATCCTGAAAACTCAGACTTTGCAGGAGGAAATGAATCGTCGAGACGTTTCAGTTTACTAGACAAACAGAGATCACTGATGATAAACTGACTTTCCTCTGGAGCTGTGCCAACTTTAACACAAATCAGGTTTGTCTTTCTACAAGAAACATTTCCTTCCTGAGTTTTCGGACCCTATTTGGCCTTAGCGGCGGAAACACTCAACTTTACATTAGCTGTAAACATCGGTTTAATCCAGCCGCCGCCTGAACGCATCATTCAACAATAAGTGTGTATTTCCTGTGAAGAAGCCTACCACTACTCTCCCCTCTGGTAGGAGGCTGAGGTTCATCCGGACCGAAACCTCACGCCACAGAAACAGCTTCCTCCCATCCGCAGTTGGACTCCTGAACAGGGTGTTTAGGAGTCCAACAGCAATAAGCCGTGTTCTGATTCTGAACGCCAGTCAACAAGAACACAGAGGCGGTGATGGGATTTCTCTAAGGTGTGACTCGCTGCTGCAGACTGGTTGAGAAACGAGAGTCAACATTAATCCGCATTTGAATCGCTGACGTTTAAACTAGAACAGCTTTGAGATCTCCTACTGCCAGTAAACGTCTCGATATGGGACAAAAGATTTGGTCGTCCAGAATCCTCAGTTCTGTACTGTACAGGTACTCCGGAAAAATAATTATCATAATAATAGAACCCTGTAGTGTAAAGTTTTTGCACGTTTAGGAACAAGAACACCGTGTTAAAGAAAGTGGAGAAAAAAAATCCCGGATCCCTTCATGAAAGTTTAAATACAACTTAATATGGGCAACCTAATAAAAGACCGTTGGTTCCATCTGAAGCCAGATATCACGATTCCGATACTTCCATATCAAGTAATCCAGCTAAATATCTCCCTCCTTCCACTGTTGGTTAACTTCTCCTCTGTGGTCGATTTTGACTTTGAGAAGTTGCAGCCCTGAAATGGATAGATGGATGACTCCAAGGGGGAGGAGGGGGAGAGGGTGGGGTGGGTGGGGTGGGTTATGACTGCCTCTGCCTCCGCTCCATCAGCAGTAATAAAATGATAGATCCCAATGTGGATCGGAGCAGAAGCAAAGCGATGACCTCACAGCCACCTAATCGCCGCCGAGGGACAAGCCGGCGGCTAATGTGTCCATTAGCCTTCCCTTCGCCAGAGGAGAAACCAAACTGGCTGAGGAGGAGGGATGGGATGGAGAACAGGAAACACGGTTTCCACTCTCTTCCCCTCGCCACCTTAACTCATCTCGATTTAATTGTCATTTGTTTACCTGCTTCGGGGCACGGATAACTTGACGCCGATATGTGACCTCATCCGTTCTCTGAAATAAAACTGAAACGTAACTAGTTACAACCGAAATAAAAACTCGGAGACCTGGAAACGACATACAAACACGGATATTGACTATTCTCATAAAGTGGCCGCATTTATGCAAATATAAAGCATCAAATTTGATCTGTAGTGTGTAATATGACGGTTTCCAATGATTCTGTTTCATGATCGAGCGATATTGACAAAAGCCCTGCAAAGCAAATCAAGCGCCCCTTAACTTCTTTCTGACCAATCACAACCGTTCCCTGGACAGCGCTGCTGGTGCAACCGCCCCCAGGACAGAGAGCTTTACGCATTTAAAACCGTTCTACTCTTAAACAGACATTGTTTCATCATTTCCTGTTCCTCTCCAGTGTAAAACATCAAAGGAACAAGGAACTACCCTCTGCTCAGGAACAAAATCATGCAGAATTGTCCATTGATGTCTGAGTTATTGCCAGCCTCTAAATCTACCGACAACTCCTACAAACTCTCTGAGTATCAATCTTTGTAGAAATCATAAAGACGTTTGCGCTCTATGGTGTGTGTTGTGTCATTTCCTGTTGCTTTGATGTTCTAAACATTCTAGTGACAGTCAGCTTTATCAGGAGGACACCTACGCGGAGGAGATGGATGGTTGTACTGCGCTTGAGCTCAAGAATGTTTCGGTCGTAAGAAGGAGACAGGAAACCAGAGGAGGTTGTACTGAAACAAGGAGAGAGACACAGAGAGAGAGAGAGAGAGGGAGAGAGAGAGGGAGGCTGTCTCGCACCTTGAGAGACACTTATGAAAAATATTTTATCACTTCTCCCTCCCTCT
Organism: Lophius americanus; assembly: GCA_037951165.1. Classification (NCBI taxonomy): domain Eukaryota; kingdom Metazoa; phylum Chordata; class Actinopteri; order Lophiiformes; family Lophiidae; genus Lophius; species Lophius americanus. The sequence goes on along the minus strand of JBBDHG010000086.1, from coordinate 1,207,623 downwards.
CGCTTCTCCGCGGGTGTCTGACTCTACGCCTCCGTCAAACTAGAAGAGTCGAGATATTTTCATGGTAGCTGCTGCCTCCCCTACGCACACACACACATACACGCACGCACGCACACACACAAACAAGCAAACATACAACCCATTTTATGGCGCCCTCCGCAAGACCTCAATTATTAGTCGGTGCTATTTCTGTAATGAACGGCCGGTCGCTGAACTCCAGGTTAGCCTAATTAACACTCTGAATGGGACTTTGTACGACGCGCCCTGCATGCGGCCAGCAGTCCGCAACTATCAGCCCACCACGTGTGTGTTTATGTGTGTGTGTGTGTGTGTGTGTGTCAGGTGCTGATGCATATCTCTGATGCCGCGGAGCCGAGGGTTCAGAGTGGAAACGCTGGGATCGCCGCAGCGGTTGGCTACATAATCGAGAGAAGAAAACAACATTCGCGGCAGCTGCCGACCGGACTTATGCTATCGCAGAGGCCTCAAGACGGGTCAAAGTTCGCTAGCTCCACTGTATGGAAACATACACACGGAGCAGTCCAAGCAAGGCCGGCAGAGATACAGCAGCATGTGGAATGTGTCCGGCTATCTGCTCGCAAACGATAGGGGCTGTTATTTCTTTTTAAACGCTTTACACTTTCCTCCCAGGCACCACGTGACGGAGGAATTTTACTGCGCACTCATTCAGAGAATTCGGTCCCTAGCCCCTTTTTTTACACAGCTTGCTCAGGGTGGGACCGTCTTTATCGCTTCTCACCGCTCTATTAAAGTCACAAAGGTGGAATGGGGCGGGGGTGTCATTGTTTTAGGTAGCAGTGTCGGCACAGATTGGGTGTTTATACAGAGAGGGCGAGGCGGCAGGAGAGGGTTGAGTTGTGACTTTAGGTGTAAAAACCCTGACCCTTAAAAAAACAGCTCAACCGAAGGTGTCTTCATATCGGATCTGTTTGTGTGCGAAGCATTCCTCGGGTTTAAAGTGTAACCTCCAATTCTGCTTCTTCTCTTGGACACCTTGTTCAGGACTGATGGTGCCCCCACCAAACCCCCCCCCCCCCCCCCCCCCCCCCCCCTGGCCAGGACTCTGCTGTTGGTTTTGTTTTTTGGTCATTTTCCTGCTGCTCAGGGTACATCTTTGTGAAGCCCGAGCACAAAGAGGCCCTTTGGGTTCAGAGCAGGGTCCTGGGCAGCATTAAAATCTAAGCAGGGTAGCCAGCAAATACTGGCTCTTTCTGCTACGGAGCCGGACATTTTGTTCCACTGTTGAACTCTGGGAGAAGCACTGTGATCAGAGAAGAGAGACACAGAGTGACTTCATTCTGCAGCCAGTTTCCAGCGGTATAGTAGGAGGGCTAGATGCAACCGAGGAGGGTTAGGACACTGTGAACCCAAATGTTCTTTTCTTTAACAGCACTTTTGGACTGTTTCCAGTTTAAGATAATTCAGTTTAAACGGTTCTTACTTCTGGTTTTGTTTTGTATGAGGAATCTACACTCGAAAATACATTTTGGAGCTCATCCTTTTTTAAGGGCCGGTTTAGGTGACAACAGTTTCCAGATAAATCTTTGGCCCTTTGTTTACGTGGCACCTGAAAGTAGGAGGGTCCGGAGTGTAATCTTTTCAAAATGCCGATGTTTCTGTCTCAACAGAACAACTCCAAAAACGTCGGACAATCTGTTTTTTTTGTTTATGTTGTGTTTTTTAACTTTATTCACATTCTTCCAGTTACCGGTGACGGGAGATCTTCTGCACTTCCTGGTTTGACTTCTTCGGTGGTGTTGATTTTGAAAAGCTACACAACAATCCTTAGCCTGGTGTTCAAATGACGGTGTTTTCGGTCGCTTTAGAGGATTTTTGTAAGATGATTGTTTTTAGCAACTTTTTCATATGAACACGGAACTTTTTTCAAAACGTAAAGAAAGACCGTTGCCAATTTTAGCTAAAATAGTCATGCGATGTTTGACCATTGCCTTCAGGATAGTCTTCTACCCTTATACTTATATTAATATATTATATTACTTATATTTCTAATATAAAGAGTGACAAGAAATACTAGACGTTAATGTTTGGAACCACTTCTGAGTGGAATAGGGAATTCTTTTGTTCCCAATTTGAAAAAGAACATTAAGGTTATTTGAAAATATTTGGTAATTAATCTTATCTTTTTAATTGACATTACCATAATAGAAGACTTTGGGCATGTCACACCTCCCTAAAGATCGCAATATCATTTTTCATTGCCAAAAATTGGCAATACAGCAAGTCAAAACCTAAATATCTAATAGTTTGAAGACGTAAACTACATGTTAGTAGTTTCAGGATAGAGATTCTGGTAGAAGAACCATGTAGGAGGGCTGAAAAAGTTTTACACAGCAGAGTGGAGCCACTACAGGAAGTTGAAACCAGTTCTTTTGAAACTAGAAAATCTCAGCCGGTGCCTGATAGGCTCTGAAGTAGACGTTGACTACGACAGTCTGCTGGTTTGTTTTGGCTGACACGCCTTTCATACCCTAACTCTACGGAGAAAAAGGGAAGTAGGAGGGATCGTACCGCAGCAGGTGAACATGTGCTGTTTCATGGGTCCACCGGTTCAGCTGCATGTACATGGGCTGTTCTGGTTTTACACAAAAAAAAAGGTCGGTCCGCAGGCTTCTGGTGGTTGTGCACCGACTGTCACCCCACATGTATCACCTGACGAAGGGGGAGGGGATTCCATTGGAGCAAACTCTGGTATCAGCAACCTCACTGACCCCCAGTAATGAACTATAGGCCAGACAAGAAACAACAGTTTCCCCTAGTAGAACAACATTTACACAACCAGGGAGGTTGTTTTCTCATGACTTGCATTTAAAATAGTAAAAAAAATTGAGCACGCTTTTAAATCGTGATACTAATATTGCCCTGTTTGAAGTATTCATAGCAGAATCGTAGATGTACATACTTATGTTTCAGGTGTTGTAGAGAACATTGAGTGTACTTAGTCATCAGACGTGTATGTAGTTGGATGTAGAAGTACTTCTTTATTTGCTTTATAGTAGTAGTAATGCTAAAAGTAATGACAGTACAACCTATAGTACCATCAGTATTATTAACAGTACATCTAATTATGTCATATTAGTATTATAAAAGGAGTTACTTTTACCTTTTAGTTCACCCTCTGCTCCATTTGGATAGCTGAAGATGAATGGACCAATCAGAGCCGAGGTGTAATCTGATTGGAGGTTTAATCAGCCAATCGACATCCACTGTGAATAACTCTGTATCTGGGCGAGAAAAATATCAAGAAATCCCCAATTTCTACTCGAACAAGACATCCTGATTCCAAAACTGTGACGTATGTCGTTTCATTGAATGAACGTTCGGCATCCTAAGATGTTGATGAACATGTAGACGTATGATTCTTAGGGTTAACGTCAACACTGTGAACGCTACAGGAAGAGAAACGGCTGCTATCGTCCAGAAGAAGATTTTGTAGCCTTAGTTAGCTTGAGTTTTTAAGTTCGATTGCTGCGTGTACATGGGCTGTTCTCGTTTTACACATTGGTGTTTTTTGGGGCGTACAGAAGTAATTTTACCACAACCACTGTCCAATCTTTGCCATCTCTTGGTATCCTGGCAAAACTCAGTTCTTGTGAAAGTGGAGACATCACTTCCTGTTCAGTCTTCATCTGTGGTGTTGATATTGAAAAGTTAGACCGCCCACTACTGGTCTGGCGTAGACACTGCAGCGTATTCAGTATTCAGTCATTTGCGCAGGTCCGTATAAAAGTATACGAGGATGATTTTCAAAATGTCGTCGTATGAACGTGGAGCTTTTTTCAAAGTGCAAATAATAAACGTTTGTGTCTTCAGCTAAAATGTTGTCACGATAACGCGGCCCCTCTCCCATGCTTTCAAAATGGGTTGAGCCGGACCTCGAGTCTCACTGCAAGGCGGCCTCGTGTTTAAAGAAAAAAAAAAAAGTCTCCCCCTCTTCCTTTCCATGCTTGGATAGAGCGGCAGCACCGCCTCCTCACAGCACAGCTCTCCGGCCCAAAAGCATCCCAAACGCCGCTGCTGTGATTGCAGCGGTAATGCGGTTGCTAAGCAAACACACTTTTCTTGGACTAAATGAGAATAGGCTTCCTGGCTGGATGGTGGGCCAAGCTTGGCTGCTGCTGCCGCATGCTAACATGACTCACATAAAGATGCACGCCGACACACATGGGAGAGTTGTTTTAGCCTTCATTAGTTTACCTATGGCTACAGTGTGGTTGTGTTTGGGCGCCCCGCTGCGGTGTGACCTTCATGTTCATGGTCTATCTTTTTTTTTAAAAATAAAAAAAAACAACCCCAAACTGCTCTTACTCAGATTTGTGCAAATGTGGCGCTTTTAGAAGAAGAAGAAAAAAAAAAATAGAGCATTCCAGGACTACGACAAGGGCCGGGAAAAAAATCGTAATAAAATCACAGTCTCGGTTCCTACTTCTATGCAGCATCGTTACTGCAATTACTCCGCGGCATTTTCAATCAAAACAAGAGCTCCCACTACTAGTGCGAGTGGTCACTGTGAATATGCGTACGTTTAGTCTACCAGCCGTATTCGGCCTTAAAACCGTAAAGCTTAATCTGACAGCGGTTTGTGTCAGGGAGAATATCCGGCCCCTGACCGGGACTCTGAATAATTAATAACTGCGTCCCGCTGTGTATTACTGTTTTATTGTTTTATACCCATTAGCTGCCTATTTAATGGCAACCGTGCGTCCCGGGGTCCTTACGAGAAGAAATAAAGAAGTATGTTACAGATTATCATTAATAATGAATTCTATAGTAAAAACAAGACTTAAAAATAGCGAAATGCAAAAAAAGGAAAATGACAGGAATTCGTGATCACTTTAAGGACTTAACAAAACATACATTTATTTTATTTTTAACTTTACCCATTAGGAATAGTTGTAGAAGAAAAACAAACGACAAAAAAAAACAGCTGTCAATCATATGTGTATTGATAAACACATGGATGCGTCCGTGTTGATGCAGTAACAGACAAACAGCCGGCTTATTTAATCAAGTGAACGCATCCACAAAATACTCTTCTGATCTATTGTGACACTAGGGGGCGTTTTGTTTTTAGTGCAATGTGATAAAACTTGCATTTGCATGAATTTGGTCACCCAGTATTCATAATTAAGGGGTAATAATTTACGACGATTTCATATTTCCTTCTTTTTTAAAAGCACAAATTTGTGACCACGTTGTCACAGTTCAAGGAATTCTTCCCTTGAAACTATAAATTAGTCAAAGTGGACACAATACCTTGTTATTTTTTAAAGCTACAACCTGCCTGAACACATTTTACATCACAGCTAGAGACTTAAAAACAAGCTGGAACATAGTACTGACAGTCAGATGTTGTCATGTCTCTGGTTGCTGATCAACCCGCCAGCCAACGGCTTGTGTTTCGGGAAAGGTAAGACGGCGGCGCGGGGTCAACTGTCTGTCAGAGAGCGAGTGGGAGGTGTGAGGAGGGGAGGGGGGCTGCCGGCTGAGCCCCCGAAGGTGACTTTATTAAAGCAGCAGCCGATTCTGTTAGCAGTCACCGTGACACGTTCTTGCCAAGAGTGACCAGCAATTACTTCGCTCTCGAGTAAGAGAGGTGCTAATGTGAAGGGCCCGAAGGTGCCTGCAGGAATCCACTCTCAGACATTTTTGGGGTAGTAGTGCCGTCTTTAGGTTTGTGTGTGAGGGCAGGGTGTCATCTACTTTTAGCTCCACAATCAGTGTCACGTTACCTCCGCTCACGGGTAGGCGGCTCCGCCTAGTCCGTCTGACTTCCACACACGGGGCGACCTCTCTGAGAGGCCCCCACTGTGGATGTGGTAAACAACTCCCAAACACTCTCGCGGACATCAGGTGTCATTTGTTTTCAGTGACACCAGGAACAAAAGCCCTGAGCTGTTTGTGTGCGAAGCTCGACGCCGTCGCAGCGCCGCGCACGAGCTCAAAAGACAGCGGGTTCTTCGGCGCGAGGAGGAGCGTCGGACACGGACCGCAACATTCCTGCAGGTGCATTTCACCGCGGTGCCGAGGAAAAAGTGACTTTAATATAGTTTTTTCAGAAAAACAAGTTAATTTCGATGGCAGTTTGATAGAATAATCATTTAATCATTCTGTAAATATGTAATAGTTCAAATAAGAAACAACTGGTTTCTTCTGAGACAACTTTAATACTTTTATCCAGCAGGACTACCTGGGAGTCTAATGCTTGTTTACTTGGGTGAACAATAGAAACAGGTGTTCCCCAAAATGTGGACTGTTCCTTTAAGGGGTTCTTTACGGCAGCATAAATAGTTCAACTCTGCAGAGCGCTTCTCTGCTGCTGTATAGAACCCTTTATGTTGAGAGTGAGTGCGAGGGAGGCCTCATGTGGGCCTGACCTGATTCCAGCCAAGCATTGCGTGCCTGACCAGAACATCTCTCTGTTCGCTCTCTCTTTCCCATCCATCCCTCTCTCTCTCTCTCTCTCTCTCTCTCTCTGCCCTGCTCTCGTTCTCTCATCCGTTCTTCTCTTTCGTTCTCTTTTTCCCTCCACGTTTTTTTACATACATTACAGTGTGCCTCACCGCCCATGCCGCACACTTCACTTTCATGCACACGACACTCTTTCATGCACACAAACGCACACAAACATGGGGTCCCACCGTCTCGCCGCACGCCTACTTTGTGGAACCGAACTGAGCATTTTCAACAGCGGCTGTACGGCAGACAGGATGCAGGTCGTCCTGTCTGCCTCCATGCTGTTCATCGGGACGGGGAGAAACGTGAATGTTTAGTCTTCAAGTTAACCTAAATGTGAAATCAATGTTTCATTTTTTCGGTATCGAGCCTCGCTGGTTTTTCCAAACAGTGTTTAATCGTCATCGTCAACCTGCAGCTGGATGTGTAGCAGAGGGAGGGGAAACTTTATTGTTTCACAGGTTGGTCAGGGGATACGTTGGCCCCGTATGAATGCAAAAAGCCACAGCACAAATGCAAAAACCATAAAAAGAATGCAAAAAGCCCCGACACGACTGCAGGAAGCCACGACAGGACCGTAAAAGAATATATCCAAACTAGAAACAGCTCGGATAATCAGGACTATGTCAGCTTAAATGACCCAGTGTAAATGCTAACATCATGGCGCTATTAGCTTCATTATAGCCTAATAGCGGCACATTCCATGAATATCAAATTAAAATAAACTCTGCTCACAGTGATAGACATATAATCTGTTGTCTTAACTTGTGTTGTGGCTTTTGCGTTCATGTGAGCCGTCTGGATCAACATGCATTTATACGCATTTATACATACTTGTGTGTGTCTGTGTGTGTGTGTGTGTGTCCTCCTGCAGCGCCATTAGATTTTCCGCGCACAGAAGCCCACACGCACAATCTCTCTGAAATAACAGGATCGACGTGATGTGAGAACCCAGAGAAATAAAGGCTCCCTCAGACACGTACTGGGCCTGTAGCTGGGAAGCATGTAACTCCATCCCTGCTGCCTCAAACACAAACATCCAGTTCCTCCTCCAAATATGTCCAAAAGTTCCCCCTCTTAAGATTTAAGGCAGATAAAAACATCAGTCTGTTCCTGTAACTGCTATTTTCCCAAGCTGTCACCATACTTCGCCTCATTACTAACTCCATAGGGTTTGGGCATCTCTCACCCACACTCATCCTCCCCCCCCATCCGGTTTCAGAGGTTTGGTTGTCGGGTTGTATGATCCAAGGCCTGTCAGCCCTAATTACCCAGATGTGGGCCTCGGACTCTATCCCTCCCACTAATCCCTCCTTTCTCTCCTTCTTTTTTCCTTTCTATTCTTCTGGGTTGGACACAAAAAGATAGCGGGGCGAGCAGCGCCACAGAGAGTCTTACGTAAGGGTTATTGAGACGCTCACTGTATGCATGCTATATCATACCGCGGCGTTTTTGATCACCGACTCATCTCATTGTGGCGCACAACCTATTTAGAGGGGCGTCTATACATTAATTACGATGAAAGTGTCCATAAGGAGACACAATAGTCGTTACTTAAGGTGGCGTGTTTCCATTTTCCTGCCATGCAGTGAAAACTATGTTTTGACTCAGCTCACCCCTCCCTATCCAAGGATCTATGGCGGCCTTCGGCCAGCACCAGAGAGTTGTCCTTGGCATAGATTCTCCCATGAACATTGTCACCCGCCATGTTCAAAATATTTATCCAGCCACTTACTTACTCGTTATCTTTTTCCTCCGTTGGTTTTTGGAGTTGACGTGTTTTCAGTGGTTTTTGAAGATGTTCTTGTCTCGTTTTTTTCCCCATCTTTGTTGTCTGATTGCCGAAAAGTGTTGTTTTGATCTAAAATGGTATCGTATATATACCTGGCCTAAGGGTACTTGAGGTCTCTCTCTCTCCGAATGCAGGAAATTGACATAAAGGATCTAGTGGCAGGGCTTTAAAGTTATGCTTGAACACGCCCCGAAAGAGTAGAGCTAAGGGCAAACCAGCCCGGAAGTTCTGCTCCTGCATGAGATACACAGCTGTCTGCAACAAGCAGTTGTTTCCAGTTTGCCGGGGTGTTTCATGGTGGAAAATGAGAAGTGCCACAGTCCCCCCCTGGACAATCAATCGGTGGGATTTCTCTCGCCGATCGGAATCCGCCTGCAGTGACAGACACACCTTACAATCTCAGCCAGAGGGTGACAAGAGTCTGGACTCAAAGGGTCTTGGATCAACCTCTAACCCACCTATATCCTCCTGTTATGTTGAGACACAAAGGTTATCTGCTCCTAAATAGAGCAGATAGCAGAGCGTGGCTTTCCAAGAATTCTGCAGAACTTGTTTCATCACATTTTCACACTCCTAAACGGGCCTCAAAGAGTCAGTGTTCACAGACTGTGACGGGGCACCATTTCAAATCGCCTGACCTATTTTGCAAGCCACCATTTTTTTTGAACTGTTGAATGGGTGTTTTTGCTGTGCGGATGCGTTTAGCAGCCCTGCGAGAATGGCCGGCACTGGTCAGAGGGGAGAGAGGACAGGCTGCCGCCACTGCTGCGTCTTTAAAAACTCTCTCCAAGCTGCTTTTCAGATTACCAGCGCCGCAAACTAGGTAATCGCCCCTCAGCACGAAAGGGCTTATAAACCAACTGCAAAATATGCGCAGTGCATTCCCGGCTTCACCTCCTCCTGCTCGCCATTTAATCGGATTCTTGTTTTTACTGTTTTGTTCTCGCTGTTACGTGAGTGGGCGCCGTTGTTTACTACTCGTTCCCGTCGGATGCACGGCACCTCTGCTTACGGCGCCTGTAGATGTGAGTGTCAGTTTGTGCTAAGCTGCGTATGTTTGTGTGACTGGTCATTCTAAGCAATCACAGCTTTCTCCTGGTGGCAGGTGGCAACAGCGTGGCGCTACAGCGCCGCGTATGAACGAAAGACGCAAACAGGAGAGGAAGAGGTAAAGGGGAAAAGATATGAAAAGGTACTCAAAAACATCAGGTGGTGAGGGGGTGGTTTCATATAGTACGTGACACGAACGGCCCCTTATCTGACTGACGACTGGAGACCCCCATCTCCCAACTACATGATTGGTTTAACCCAATAAAGTAGAGACCAGTGATTTAAAGACTGCAAATGTTATTTGAAAGGATGAAGATGATGCAGACAAAGTTCTCCCTATGGGACATAATTAACAGTCAGAAAAAGGGAATACAATGAAGTATGTCGTAATGCACATATTGCAGGATGTTTTATATCGCCATAATATCGTATCGCCGAGTCCCTGACACTTCCCGCCCTTCGTGGTCATTGCGTCTGATATCATGTGAGACCAAAGAGTGGTGCAGTCTGGGAGCCGTTGCCGTAAATGATCCTGCAAACACTCGATATCAAGGCTGTTAATCGGCCCGGGCAAAAATACGAAACCTTTTCCAGCAACCCAGGTGAAATGTGAGTGTATCTCTAATAAAGTACCTGATCCAAGAAGTCTAATTGTTTGTTCATAGCAACAAGAAAAAAAAAATCAATAACACTTTTCTCCAGCAGCTTCTCTCATCCACTTTTTATTTATTTATTATTTTTGCTCTCAATAATGCTTTTTTAATTTCCATCCTGTCAGCCATTTCTGGTCCTGGTGGGGTGGCAAACAACCAAACAGAGGAAGGCTGCACCAGAGAACAGCATGGGACATTTGTTTTGGCTCCCATGTTGGTGCCGCTATGGAAAGAGTTAGCCGGGGAGTCGTGGGGAGGCGGTCAGCGCTCGTTATTACGAAGCCAAGAAGAGATCTTTAACAACCCCCCCTGCACAGTTCTGCAAGAGGGAGGAGTCCAAAACTATTCCACATGTTCCACATGCAGAGCCAGCAAATTCTGCTTCTTGCATTTATTAAATGCTATCGACATCAGGGCAAAAACAAGATCTATTGGTCTCTTGTTTAAAATATGGGAGTCCAATCAAAAGCCAGGATGTGGCTGTGGAATAGACCACTCCAGAACTTTAATTGGATTCCCCCCTGAGCCATGGCGAGGTGGGCTCCTCTTGTACTTTTCTTCTTAGGATCCTCGTCCTTTTGATGCCTGACCTCAGAGATCGATAACCTGACATCCTCCAACGTCATTTTCTGGTAGAGACACTGTCACCTCCATGTTTGACCGTAGCTGCAGAGAAGATTCTCCCACCACTGAGGGTCCGCAAGGTGCGTTGTGGGTAAAGACAATCGCTAATGATCTTCTGGATTACAATTGGCTTTTTCCTCGCTACTCTCCCAAGAGTGTCTGGGGTAATGGAGCAGTAACCTCCGACCTTTATTGAGGTCAGAGAGCCATGAACTTCCTTTGACGTTTTATTTGGATCTTCTTTGACTCACCTCAAACGAGCCGACACCGGGCTCTCGGAGGATTTATTGAAGGCGGCCCACTTCTGTTAAGGTTCACCGTTGCTCCACGTCTTCTCCATGTGTAGATGATGGCGTCCCAGAACCTCAGCAACGGCTTTGGAACCCTTCCCAAACTGCTGCATCTCAATGTCCGCCGGGAATTTCCTTTGATTGTGGCATAGTGTGCTACTGGTGAGACCTGCAGACAACCTTCCTGCTTCTGAAAACACTCTCTTTAAGTGATCTGTGTCGACTTGGGTTAGAGACGAAGATTGTTTTGCAGCTAGCACAATAATATTATGATGTTTGGACGGCATCGAGCAGCAGCAGCTTATACCGGGAGAAAAATGTCCTGGAAAATCTGAGTACACTTTCGTAGACTTTTGGCAGATATGCTGTGTGTTCTGGTGACAACACCCCCTTCCTCCAATGTTCCTTTCTCCGCTCATATGCTTCCCATCAGGCACTGCAATCTGCATGACGTCAGTATGTGTGTGTGTGTGTGTAAGTGTGTGTGTGTGTGTGTGTGTGTGTGTGTGTGTGTGTGTGTGTGTGTGTGTGTGTGTGTGTGTGTGTGTGTGTGTGTGTGTGTGTGTGTGTGTGTGTGTGTGAGAGAGAGAGCTGGGGGAAAGGCAGAAAACCAGCCCTGCTCTCCAGATGTAAGAGGAAAGGAGGGAAATGGGGAGAACAGGATGGACAAAGGAGAGTGTGGTGGAACAAAGAGACCTAGAGAGTCTTCCTAGTTCCAGATTGTCTTGTGGCCAGTGGCGTTGGTTAGGTTAGAGGTGGGTCCCCCCGACTTTATCAACACTAGACCTCAGGGAACCAGATCACATGTTACCCAACAGCCTGCATCAGACATCATCATCAAACCACAGTTTCCTCATTTACTCACCCCGCGAAGGAATATATAGACACTATTACTCCCCCTCCCCACCTCATCTTCTTAAACAAACCCCTCTTTCAGAAGCCACAGCAGTTTCTTTACTCACGTTTATCGCCTCAGACCCTGCCTAAGTCGTCTCTACTACTGTTAGCTGCAGGCCTGTTATTCACCCTGACCCCTCTTTGACCCCTCTCTGACCTCAGGCTCTCCGGCTGTTAAAACCGAGGACATAAAAAAGGGCTGTGACTTCTGGTCATTAAAACACATTTGGGGCAATTAAGGCTTTAAGTGTCCCTCCCTTGATTACTTCTCAAGATAGTGTTTGTAGAGCGGGCCTGCATTTCCTAGGGCCGGTCACAGTTGCCCCCAGCACCAGCACCAGCACCTTTCCTTTTTGGTTTGTTTTTACAGTGGCTAGGACCGTAGGGTCAACCAGGAGGTGGCTTTTGGGTTTTTTTGGTCCACACAGAGAAATAGTTGAAGCATTTTTGTAGCGAAAGCTACATTTTTCCAAAGAGTGGCCCTTAGCGTGATATCACTGGAGCTTTACAAGTACAAAACCCTACTGACGGCAAGGAGAACATACATGTACTTTTGACAAGGCGACGGTATACATTCACTGATTCAAATAAGTTTGGGCCTATAATTAGCTATAACAGTTACAAAACAGACTTTGGTCACAGATTTTGCCACGAGTAAATCCCCTCTATTAGAACATTATATAGATGTTTATAAGATTATAAGATTTTGTTTATGGTCCAGACAAAAAAGGTGCAGAAATGCACCAATGTTAAAGTTAGAACGCTGGAATCCTGTCGGGGGGTCGCTAGAGCAAAAAAGCATATGTACCACTTCAGGCCCGTTCTTGTACTTTGATATCTACCATCTGAGGCAATGAACTGAAAATCCGTCCGCATGGTTCACCATTATTTCATAGCTACAAATCTGCAAGTCTTTGGAAATCTTAAGTCGTTGTCTTCTGCAGCAAAAGCAAAACGATCGACAACGGCAGGACGACCACCGAGAGGCTTTTTACTGAAGAGCAGGTTTGGCCTCATTAAGCGACCTCGAATGAAATCAAACAGCAGCAGAGGTAAATTTAGACAGTAAGCCGTTCTCCTCAGGTGACTTAAGTGAAGTGACGTGTCGCCCCCGTCGGAGCCTGGTTGTCTAAGAGAGCAGGTATATATATGAGTCCAGGGTCGATTGGTCAGTCTTTTACAGGGGTGGAGGCCAGTTCACAGGCAGCCCCATGCCATCTGGTTGCCATAAAGTGAGCCCACTAGCCAGACTTTTGCGCTGTATAATTGGGCTCTCTTGGGATGACCGTAGGTTGGGGAAGATGTAGGAGTTACTTTAGCCCTTTGCTATTCACCTTAAATAGTTGAATATTCTCCAGAACATATAGGGACCGCTGCGAAAAAAGCACGTACGTTCAGCAGGTCTGTTTATATAACACAAACATATTCCATACCTAGTTCTGGAACAGCAACCACAAACGTTTCACAACAAATGGACGTACACAGATGTAGACACACTGGCACATGCCCAAACGATAAAAAGAATGGTTGTTTAACACGGCAAAGCCTTAGGGGTGGATAAGTTCAGAATTTGAGCTTAAGCCGTAGACAAACAAAACTGACACAGAGAAAATTATATTGACAAAGACGGACGGTTGTGTAACCTCGTATCACCAAACCCCTTCAACAGGACGCGAAGACCACAGCCAGTGATTAACAAGGATGTACATTCTGCCTTTAGTGGGGGGGAAAAACATCTCAGAGAATTGTCATACTCTTTTCCTCAGGATTTAAGCATTTAGTCTTCAGTTGGTTTTTATTTGCCATCTTCCAGATGGCCACGAATGATCTGCTAGCCTGGAGTCTTGTCTCTCATGTTGGGCTCTAATGCAAAACATTGAACATGGCAGTGGTTGACTATTGCCAACGGGAGTGGGACACCAAGCAGAACCAAGGCCCCAACTGCTGGGCGGCATCTTAGACTTTAAGAGCATTTCAGGATTTTTCTTCTACTTCACGCAGCAAAAAGACTCTGTTGGCGCAAGTAGCGGCATGTTCTCCGTCAGAGAGTTGTCACTACGACTGACCACAGATTCAATGTTCTTGCCTGCTGACTGGCTTCCCCTCCTCGACGATTCATGAAGTTCTTGGGACAGAATGCCCGCCGAGGGTCGTGTGGAAGATGTGGCATCGAGCATGGATTTCCGTTAATCTTTTTCTGCACAGAAACAGCTAATGGCGGTTTAGTTCTACTCTCTGAGACTCAAGAAGTTGCGCAATTGCCCATGAAGTCACTGCAATGTCGCGAGTAGATGCAAAGTCATGCCGGGCCCAGCGAGTGTTGCAGGAGGTGGGAGAATCTCAAGGGCGAGAAATTCAAGTAATGCTTGTGAACTGAAAGCCTATCAACATGGAGATCATACAAATATCGCAGTCCAGACATCAGTAGAACGTTGATGGGGAAATGTTGGAGGCTTATCTAGTCTTATTTGGCTTATTTGATCCAAATGTAAAGTGAGTTATAAATTAAATGTATTATTTTTATTGTCCTGAAAATCATACATGGTGGCGTTTTAGTTCTCAGACGCATCTTTGGCTCAGATGTTTTTACTGTGGTCCTGACAGACAATAAGGTGAAATGGTGAAAAGAAATGTTTGTATTGTTCCTGGAACAGAGCGTCGTGGAAATTTGTGGCGCACAACTTTCAGAAAGACCGTTTCGCTGCAGTTGCCTCACATCTTCTTATTTTCTTAGAAGCGGCCAGCCGTCTCCAGAATTCGAAGTGGCATCAGTTTCATTGGTGGTGAGGCTTTGCAGACATGTCAGATAAAAGAGTGAGAAAGGAAACATGTGAGCATTCTCAGCGCCACCAGAGCTAGACGAGGAAGAAATAACAGTCGGCCCAGTGGAAAGGTCAGAGATAAATGGAACGGTCCCCGGTTTGATATGTATTCTGAAACAATTCACTGAAGGATTCTTTGCTTAAAAAAAAAAAAAAAAAACCCAGAGTCTGCGGCGAGTGCGTTAGAGTCCTCTTTTATCCTCCCACTGGAATCAGAAGTATTCCGAGCAGAACAAATTTGACTAGTCAGAACAGATAAGATGCCTGCAGAGGATCTGAGTGCAGTTAGCTGCATGCTGGCGAGGGAGGCCCGGGCTGGAGAAGGCTCGGGGACAGTGCTTTTGTTACAATTACAGCTAATCCCTTTAGTTGCAGAGAAAGTGGGGGACCCCCTGCTACTTCGCTCCGACTCCATAGAGAGGCGAACCGAGCCCGGCCCCTCCACCCCCGCGCCCACCCCGAGAGCGGAGAAAGTCAAGAACCTTCATCTGTCTTTTGTCTTTGCAAGTCATCTGCCCTTTCAGATGAAAACGTGCCGCTTTTCATGGAATGAAATATGTTAAACCGGCAGACATTAGCCAGACCAATCCTGTTACCAGCATCAGCACTGGGAAGGGGAAGGAGGGGAGAGGGGGGGGCACAATCTCCTTAAGTGATTAATCACCATGTAAAAGTGAAACCCTCTGAGGGATTTCTCCACCACAAAATATGAGCTGCCCTCATTTGCTATTGTTTTTTTTTCTTCTTCTGTTCCTGCAGACATTGTTCTTCAAAGTAAAATCATGCAACGTTTCATACCAAGCTGAAGAAAGAGACTGAAATACAAATGAGTTTTCACTCAGATCATAGCTGTAGTACTACATTATTGTTGCTTTCTTAAGGGAAACAAACAAACAAAACAACAGTCAGATCTCGAAAGTGCTAACATGGCCGCTCTCATCATTAGCTCGGGCCGGGTAGTTCTGCAACGTTATGCAAACTACCGGGTTGTAGGAGAAGCCAATTAGCCGGGCCCGAGTGTATAAAACAAACAGATTTGGTGAAGATTCGCCCTTTTTATTACCTCATTAGGCGGCGCATGAATGGGAGCGAGTGATGTTCTTTTTTTTTTTTTGTGGCCCACACACCTCTGGCTATGTGCTGAGAGAGCAACGTCTGCAATGTGAGATCCATAAAACAAATAGAATAAATGAAGCAGGGCACGTAGAGCTGGAGGTCAGAACCTCTCCACGGAAAGGATAAGTTTGGGCCGGGCTTGTTTTTTTTTTTTTTTTTGCGTGGCGTTGGTATGTGTGAGCCCGTCTGGATGGGTGCATGATTAGTCACCAGTGCTCATGCATGTGTGTGTATGCATGTGTGTGTATGCATGTGTGTGTGTATGCATGTGTGTGTATGCATGTGTGTGTATGCATGTGTGTGGTAAGTTGGCAGGCAGGAAGTTGGAATTTGTTTAGAGGCGTTATACCACGACCAATAAGAATTATGTTCTGAAAATAATCAGGGAAGAATGAGGGTTTCACAGACAACGTGACGTTGACGAAATGTTTTTCATTTGCTCCTTCTGGATCGAGTTAACGAA
The DNA here is from genome assembly GCA_037951165.1 of Lophius americanus. Taxonomy (NCBI): domain Eukaryota; kingdom Metazoa; phylum Chordata; class Actinopteri; order Lophiiformes; family Lophiidae; genus Lophius; species Lophius americanus. The sequence continues at coordinate 1,191,421 of JBBDHG010000086.1, read as the reverse complement.
TTAAACGACTCCCCGTCTTCTTCATTTATTTTGAAAAGATGTTTGTTTTCAGAATAGTTGACGAATGTCTAATGGTAAAGAAGCTTCACCCAACTTCCCATGGGGCTGGGGGTCGGGGTCTGCTAGAGGTTTCTGCCTTTTAAATGGCCAATGAATTGTTGGGTCACAAAACTGACCCGACGTCGCCGTTTTCACTAGACTTGCGTTTTGTCAGTTTACACGGAGACAGAAAACAGTCATTTCCGACGACGGCTCAGCTGGTATCTGAAGGTCGGTGGTTAGATCCCCGGCCCTTCCGGTCTACATATCGAAGCATCCTTGAGCAAGATGCTAAATCCAAAGTTTCTCCCAATGGCTGCTCCGTTGGTGCGTGAATGGTTACCACTCCTGATGAGCAGGCGGCGTATGAATGTCGGTGTGAATGCTGGCTGGTGTTGTGAAGCCTATCGGGGCGAGCGTCTAGCAGAGTGCTGTACGAACCTTCTCCTCTGCCTCTTCCACCATCAACTCCACAGTTGGAGCCCCCCCCCCCCTCTCTTTTTGCTACCCCTCCCCGTAACACCTTCCACAGCAAGAAGTCGAACCTCCTTTAGGCTCGCCGTAAACTATTACAGCTCCTTAATGACAATTTCACACGCGCCGTCCAGCGTGTCACTGACGGCCGGCAAAGGGAAAACAATAACGCAGCTGCACATCTGGCGAGAAAGGGAAGGGAAGGGAAAGGAAGACGATGTAACACCTTTCACACGTGTGGAATCCTGACCGTCTATTCACGCCACGAATGATTTGTCTAACCTTTCAACTTCTTCTTTTTTCTCTCTCCTCTCTCTTCCATGGGTCTGTGATGCTGCTGCTGCTGGCCGTACAGGTGAGTGTCGCCGTCGTCATCATGTCTACCTTCTGTCTCTGAACCTCTGGATCCGTCGTTGCAGTCACGGCGCCTTTACAGCTAGAACACCTCTCCTCTCGTATTTGCATGCAACATTGTAGTTTCACTTCGGCGGGAGTCGCACCCGCTCACACCAGCGCCCAAATCAACCACTGTTGTTTCAGATTCATGTGGTAGTTGGGTTTTTTTTGGGTTTTTTTGGGGGGGGGTGGTTACAGCATCGGGGCGGTGAGAGGTTAGCAAAATCCCTAGAAAAAGACAGATGCTGGTTTAACCATAATGGGGGGCCCACCAAGCGCATCTGAGGTGGAGTAGGGTGTAACCACACTCTTCCGCTATCTTCCACAATGCAGCATGCTACGACCTAAAAAAGCGATCATTGTGCGCAGACAGCCAGGCGGCCTCGTGTGAGACGGTGTTGAAGGCTGCCTGCCCTCAGGGCGTGTCGCCTGCTCGAGCAGAGAACATCTTCCTCTCCGCGGCTGCGATGGATTATTTGACGTTTTTATTCGCTCTTTTAGTCCCCTCCAACATTCCACGCTAAAATAACTCCCACTCTAGGGTTAAGTTCGTTCCTGGAACAATAAGTATGGCAAACAAATATTGACCGAAGGTCGGATTGCGAGGACCTCCAGCTGAGTGACAGAAGCCCCTTTGCATGTTTAGAGATCGATGGAGCAGATTTGGAGGTGCAGGCATCGGCCCTAAGGTCTGTTAATGCTTGATAATAATTGATTGATGATTGGCTTTGTGTGTAATTCCGTGAATGCATCACCACAGCCAAAGCTGAGACGTGGCGATGGTTTTCTTTTTTTTTAAATTGATATCATTTTGCCGGTTTACACTGTGACAGAAATGTTTGCGTTTTCGAAAGATTCCATTTTCAAAAGTTTACGTTTTTTTTTTTTTTTTTTGTTTTTAGGGTTCTGAAACGGCGTTATGGTTTCAACGTTTTATGTGGAAATTGTTCCTCCTCAAACACCTTCATGCCCTTCTTCTCCACAGTTGAGAGGAAAAATCGTTTTCTCTTCCACTCTACAATATTTAATATTTTTTCCTGAGGGAGGAGTCTGCTGAAGTAGCCTCCTCTGCACTGAGGTCCGTTTTTTGGATTGTGGGTGGCTGCCTTTTTTTTTTTTTTTTTTTTTTGCCAGAACAGGAGCTCAGTCATCCACTTCTGATAATGCATCAGCTCATCTGTGGGTTGTGTGGGGGCAGGGGAGCGGGAGGGAGGGAGGGCAATGAGGTCAAGGGTCGGAGTGCTTCTGTTTACGTGTTTGCTGTGAGACAGTCATCGTCAACCTCTTCATGCAAATACGTTCTGATAGAGCTGCCCCGCCTCCCAACCCCTACTCATTGATTGGGTGACCATTTCTGCGTGAACTTACAGCCATAACATTATAACCACTGACAGGTGAAGTCGGAATGACATTATCTCATTACCGTGGTTACCTGTCAGCTCAGGATATATATACATATATAAAATTAGGAAGCAATTGAACATTTTGTCCTGAAGTTGGACATGTAAAATATGTGCCATAATTTTATGGAATATTTTCCTGACATTTTTGAATTATCTCGCTTGCAAGCGGACCGATCGCTGACATCTTAATCGGGCGGTTTTAATCGAAAGAGGTTCTCAGTACTCTGAAAAGGTATTTTACTTAAATTACAGTTATAAAGTCAAGAAAATAAAGATTTTGAAGGATGATATTAGCATCATATCATACATGAAAGTTGCGATGTACGCCATTTAGCCATAACATTATAACCACTGACAGGTGAAATCCGAGCAACAGTGATTATTGGTTTATCGTTTATACCTGCCAGCCGGTGGGATATAAGAAGCAGCTAATGAACGTTTTCCTGAAGTCAATGCGCTACATTGTGTGTAGAGTTCCTGTATATTCCTGGATTCACGTTAACTGCACGAGTGACGCAAATGCTTCCTAGTGACATTCGCTTGAGTGAACGGAGTGAAAAATGCCAAATCTGCGCATCCCCATAGCAAATGAGAGGGGGCTGAAAGGCGATCCTTGATGCAGTCCCACAGTCATGCAAACACAAGATCTAACCACTGAAACATTTAATGCAAAAAAAAAGAATCTCTTTCCCGGATGCATCCCTCGTCTACGCCTCAGTGTAGAAACAGACACGGGAAAACCGTCTGCATCCACTGACTGTAGGTCGTCTGGTAAAGATGTCGAACTTCACATTGACTTTGCGCGACCCAGCTGACACTTCAGCCGAGATCCTGACAGGAAGAGGAGGGAACATGTGTGTGTGTGTGGGGGCGGCACGCGCTCGCAGGTTTCTCTATCACTCAGCCTCCATTAATATTTAATTACTTCCTCCGCCTGGCACACAAACTCCACCCGTCAGTGAGCAGAGAGGAGGAGGACAGACTGCTCGGCAGAGAAGTCAAACGCAGATTTTACTCTTCCTCGCATCCTCCTGCTCTTCCTCTCCTCATCGACCCCGAGCAATTTCCCTCTCATCTGCCGTACTCCAGCCTCCTTCATCACTGCTGGCGACTAAACGAAAATGAGACAAAACCCGCAGCCTTTGATGGAGAACAGTGGAGTTTCAGCACAGTCTGCACTTCCATCTCCCCCTCCATCCACTCCACAGCCTCTCAGCCTTCACCCTCCCTCCCTCTTGCTCTAAATTAAACATCAAAAGGAGAGCCCTTAACTAGGTGCTCTCGCTCCCCGCATCAGCAGCAACGCCACCGCGTCTTCTCCGTGTTTGAAAGTCTTTGAGCGTATCCCACCGCCGAGCTCACGCTCTCCTGCTGGAGAACTCTCCTCACGTTTCTGTAGTGTGTTCGGACTTTTTTTTTCTTACTTACGTTCAATAGATGTAGAAGAGGAGGCGGGCCCTCTTCCAAAGAGGCTGAGGGCGGCACCATGTTTGTACAGTAGCCTAGAACGGATGAAAAGAAAACGTCAATTTTCACAAATGCAAGAAAATTCTTCGTATCGTTTTTGCTCAGCGTAGAGCAGCGGAGCACGAAACCTCACCGCTAATGATGGAAAATGTGAAAACCTGACATGTGGTTCATGCAGTCCACCCAGGAAATTCAACCGTGCAGGAGATAAACGCCCGAATGGTGAAGGAGAAACCCCCTTCTGGCCCCCATTGGATGCATTTTATTCATGGCTATGCTACTACAAAGCCAGCTCTGGGTCTGGTCTGAAAGGTTTGATGGACCCTTGAGCTTCATAGTCGCATCCCCTGCTTGGACTTTCCTACCTGCTTGGGTCTCGGACATCATGACCCATTAAAACCACTACAGAGTCTCGGACAGGGAGGGGTGAGCTGAGGAAGTTCACCGCTGCATGCCACTTAAATTTTTACACACTGCACCTTTAACATAATGTCCAAAAATTGAACTAGAGAGAAGAGGTAGAGTGGTGGGTTCGTACAAGTCTGGGCTTCCAGCCTCAAGAAGCTATTCCTCCATCCTTCAATCCACCCATGGTGGAGTTTGCCAGTAAACCTTATACACAACGGGGGGATGAATCGTTTTGCTTCCGACTGTCCAAGTTTGGTCCGCTGAAGATTTAAAAAGCACGAACTTCCCGTCAGTCAGTACCAGAATAAAAGTATGGATTTTGGCATTCGGATGGTTAAAAGCGGAGCGGAAGAACAGAGCGAACACAAGAAAAAGACGTGGGGAGGGAGGCGGAAGAGAGAGTCTGCTGGCTCCTTGCCATGCCCTCTCAGCATGACCTTCCTCGTAAATAGCTCATAGGACTTTTTTCCCCTCTCTCGTTCCAGTGGGAGGAAGGTAGAGAAAGCCGAGACGAATTAAAGCGCTGCAACAAGCCCCCGTTTTATTCCTACCGGTCTCTAGTTCTATAACAAGAAAGCCAGGTGTAGCAGACCCTCGTAAACATGGGCCGGCAGCAGATTGCATGGACACCCTGACGCTCTCCTTCATCCTGTTTGGATGAAGCCCATGAAAAACTGCAGGAGCGGCTGCAAATACAAAACTACAAGCGTCGAAAAAAGAAAAAGAGAAAACAGAATTATCTTACAAAAAGGATGGCGAACCTCTCCTTCTAACCACTTCTGAGCCAAATGACAATTCTAAGGTCACATGACCGAGGTCGTCCTCCACAGCTCATTTGACTCCTAAATAGAGCAGTCCCGCAATTAACTCTTCCATAAATTGGTGCGGCGAATGAAATTGGCAGAGGGTGACATCAAAATCTCTATGGAGACGCGGGCGAAACCCTCCACCTCAGTCTGTGCCGCAAAACAGATGTTTGTTTAAGTCGAAAAAACAAGCTGGACTGGAATCAACGTTTTACTCAACAAATTTATTGCCGCCATTAATGCGGGCACCGCTGGCGCTGTATCACAGCAGTGGTGCAGTCAAGTCCAGCAACCAGAGAGAAAGTCTGTCGGCGCTGTTTCCACTGGGAGAGTGAGGTGCTGGTGTTTTTTTCTTCACTCCCGCTGCTCAATCTTTGTCACTAGGATGCAGTCACTGTTGGCCGAGTGGATGCCACATAGATGGCGGTGACGAATCCTCGCCTCCAAGTCCAGCAGCACCCGCCAGGGAGCTGCACACCAAAGACCGCATGCAGTTTGCTGAACTCAACAGAGTCTGCAGCAAAAACGAATCAGACGGTCTCACATTGTTTTTGTTCATCCGTCCACTCGTAGCTTCTTCCGCATCTTCCTCTTCGTCATTGGGATTTTCTGCGAGACCAACCAGCTCCCTTCTCTCAGTGTATACCTCCACCACTCCAGGTTTACATAGTCCACTGAGGCTCAGGCCTGACCTCATCTGCCAGCCTGTCCATCACCACAGCAAACAAGACGGGGCTCAGAGCCAAACCTTGATGCAGTCCCACCTCCATATTGAACCCATATATCCCCCCTTCTGCACAGCTCTCAGCTTTCATACTGCTCTCATACATTGGAGCTGTGATGTCACCGATTTCACAAGAACGGCTTTCTGTCAGTTAAGAAAAAGACCGAAATGATGGTGTTTAAAAAAAATGTAAAACATTTTAGAACACTTAAAGCCCATTTTAGTGGAAACAAAAATGCAACAAAAGTTTACCGTTTAACTTAAAAAAAAAAGGTATAAACCCTCTTTTCTCTGCATGTTTCTGCCGTGTGCGTACTTAAAGGAAACACGGCGATAATAGACATGCAAAATGAAATTGTCGAGATATAAAGTTCAGCGTTTAACGTTAAACCCACACCAGCACCCTCGATTTGCTTGTTCTGGACTGATGCATTAAAAGTGTCACAAATGGTTATTCGCTTGATGAAGGTCGACGTCCCCGCTGCCGTCTGGATGGACATGTCCTGTGGTTGCTCCAGCCGGCCCCCGCTGCACATGCTCCACGCTGCTACAGTAGACCCGGAGACTGACCTATATACAGTAGCCCGCTATAGATGTGGCTGCTGCCTCTGAGTCACACCCACCGTCTCCCTCCGAGGCTTTGTCATCCAGGCTCAGCCCGACGTGGAAAGCTGGGCTCCTTTCATGTCGTCAGACATTAACGCGTAAAGATTCTCCCGACTGGAGGAGATGGCTCAACTATGGCGTCTACGGAGTTATTTAAAATGGAACATTCTGGAATTGTTACCCTTTAGTTGCAAAGTACCACCCACATTATTGACGACTGTTATCCTTATTATGATTGTAGTTATTATTATTAGGCGGATTAAATGGAAGCGTAGTGACAAATACTCACTTATTCTAAAAGTATTTCATGATCATGAAGGAGTGTTGAATGTAATTATAATGTTATTACAATGTAATTACAAGGTAAATATTTTCTCAGTCGGATGGGTATAGATTTCATTACGTTGTACTTCATGTTGTACTATATAACTAATATAACTAACTAATATTAATGTTTTTTTTGCATGCTTATTTAGCATAAGACTGCGTCTTCTTGCTGCAGTATGAATTCAATATTATCCCTTCCATAATAATACTTTTTTTTTAAAAGACAGTTGCAGCCACTGTGTAAACTGCAAGAAAGCATTTTTCGTGAAACTGGGAATAAAATGTTGGAAAAACGCCACCATCCATCCTTCCACGTATTTACTCCGACTTATCTAGGGTCAGTTCGTGGTGGCAGCAGACCCGTCAGAACATTTCAAACGCCCCTCTCCCCAGCAACACTCCAGCTCATCCGAGGGAAACGCAGTGCGTGAGATATAAGACCTCCAACCCTCCAGGGTTTCCTCCCAGTTGGACGGGATTGGGGCTCCACCCCCTATCCTACCTGTCACTGCCAGGGTAGGGGACGGAACGTAGACCCAGTGGTACAGCCGCACCTTCCCCATCGCCCGAGAACAACCCACCTCCATTCGCCACCAGTGTACGCCCTTTAACCACCAAAACGATGTCGAAGTTCACCGTAGACTTTATTTCGGGTCTGCAGGAAGCGTGCGGGAACCGAGAAAGCTGAGGCTAATTTTATTATCTGGTTGGAGGCTTGTGTGCGGCCTCTTTCCTGTTTGAAGCAGGGTAATTGAAACATCTGAAATAGGATGAGCCTACAAGAGCCTCGTCATCCTTTCCTCCCCAAGTAAACAGGAAGTGCGCCCGTACACTGTCTTCATTAATATTAATCCTCATCCCCTCGCTGGTAGATTGAGGATACATCCTAGTCATGCATGTAAGAATCGTTTACAGCATTACGGGACATTACTTGACTTTAGAGTTCTCTCAAGTGCTTTTCCCAGTTGGATTTTTACAAGGGGGGTGTGGATTACCTCAGTGTGGGCCTTGAATAAGAGCGCTTGTTCCAAAACAGATGTGGTGTGTTGCGCTCTAGCTGAGAGAATGAGCTCATTGTTTACAGTTGAACCTGGTGCTAATTTTTTCTGAAATGCTAACAGCTGCCTAACTGCACCCCCAGCCAGCCTTGATATTGTCCCCCCCCGGCCCCTGTGGGTGTGTGTTTGTGTGTGTGGCGGACTGCAAAAGACCAACTGAGTGCCTGATGATTGCCCCCCCACACTCAAAGTACCATCAACTCCATCCCACTGGACGCTCCAAATCTAATCTACACAATGAAATTGATCGGCGTCGCTGCTCACTGCAGCCAGTGCAGGACCCACCAGTGTTGGGTTGCCTACGTAAGCCCCCCCACCCCCCTCCCTCTCCCCCTCCAGTGCTTAGGAGGGATTGGGCTAAGTTATGTTCAGGGACTCGGGGCACAATCCAGGGTTTTGGTGCATGTGGTTGCAGGGTGATTATGAGCAAACTGGTGAGCGATGCAGCAACACAACGGGATGGCGGTGGTCGACGATGACGCTCCGACTTTCTGATTTCATCCCAAACAAGTGCTTTCTTTGGCGATGGTCCGGTTTTACACACTTTGCGTTATTTATTTTTTTCATCTAGGTATATGGTTCCGAGCTGTTGCGGGGGTGGAGGACCTAACACTATACGTGTGGTGTGACAATGCAGTTGAGGGACCATGGTTGTACGTCCTGAAACGGGTTCAACGGGCTCTTTTTCACGCCTGAATGTCCCTTTGGATTTTTCGCGTCACTCTGGAAAGCAACGCTAGCCAATTAATTTACGTCCTTCTCTCCTGGCAAGTTCCATCGAACTATGTCACTCTTATTTTTTACACTGACCGAATTGAACACAAGTGCGTCTTTGTATTTGTCAGAAGTCAGAGAGAGACGCCGAACTTCGCTGTGTCCGACTTAACAACAGCGTCCAGAAGGAGACGCGGACCGCTCCGACGAACTTCCTCCGCTTCAGCACCCAGGACGTTTGGTGTTTAGAAAATCCCAGCGCTGATATGTTCACGGCAAAGCGTGACGTGAATTTCTCGCCCAAGTTCAAAGCAGAAACCACGAATGGTTGTGAGGCTTTGTTGCTGCAGCTGCACCTTAGCAGGGTACGAAATCTGGATCTATTTTTGTCTCTGCCTTTGAAAAGGACAACCCGGGAGACAAAAATTACATTTTAAGTCTACCCACAGGGAAGATCAGGATTTGTGCCTAATAAGGTACAGCTGGGTCGACACGTCGTTTTGTGCCATTAAGAGCGGAGTACAAAGACCACTTCTGTTCTTTATGAGGTGCCTTTCCGAAAAATTGACCATTTGGTTTCCATCGGGAATGCTTGCATGTACTCAAATGTTTTGCATTCTCTTCAATTCTGCGGGAAAAAAAATCTGTGTCACATTACGTGTGACACAGATTACGCTATTAGCTATTACGCTATTAGCACGTTAACTTCCGCTTCATTTCACCTCATCTACTTCCAGTCTGCAGTTCTTGCCTGCTGTTGAGAACAGGCTTACCGGTTAGATTTTTACGTTCTGGCCTTGAAGTGGACTCTCCTCTATGAAGTTAAACCTTAGCGTCTGCGGCGAGGCTTATTTCACTTCCTTCCAAGTGTATTTTTTAACCGGCGATGGGGAGAAGCTTTGCTCCTATTTGCTGTAAGCAGTAGAACTAGGCGATGTTTCCCCGCAGCTTCCTGCGTGCCTCAGCTCTTGATAGGTTTTTGTTTCTCTTGCACCTTTGTCTCCCTTCCCGTTTGTCCTTTCATTGCGATATGTTGTGCCACTTGTTTTTCGTCTCCCTCCGTTTCCCTGTTCGGGTTTAGAACTATAACCGGACAAAATAAAGTGAATAGGGGAGTTGAGGAAATGGCCGTTTCCTCTCTTTGCTACCACGTGGCCTCGTGCATCCCATCATGCTCTTGGTTCTCTTCACTCCAGTCCCTTTGTTGTGTGTGTGGCTTATCTTCACAAGTTGTCGAGGGGCAACATGATGACACTGTGCAATTAAGACACAAAGAGTTCAGGAGAGAGAGGCAGAGAAGGGGAAGCGAGCGAGAGACCTCTTAGGGAAATACGGCCTTGTGGAAAATCTCCAAGCCTGCCAGTTCCAACTGGTAAATTCTGGAGACATCACTTCTATTTCCCCTTGCCTGCTAAGAGAAAGACAGATGTTCTGTCTCCCTGCTCTCCAGCTTAAGCTCTTTCCCCTCTGTTCACGGCCTTCTGAGGTGTCCCGGTGGGTAAATTAGCCCATCAAAACCTTGACGTTTTGGCGCCATCGCCGCAACTTCCAGGATTTATGTGAAACTGAACAAAAAGAGTTGAGGAATATTCTCAGAAATTACAGAACGGCATTCAAGTGAAAAAGTCAGTGGCATCTCTGACGAGAGCAAAAAAGTGGGACCACCACCAAATTATTGACAACCTGTTTCCTGGGACCAAAGCCCAATCAATGATTCGTCCCAATTTTTTTATTTGTAATGTTTGTGTGCGCACCGGATTGTTGCAAGTCGGAAAAAAAAAAAGGTTTTTACATGACATACCTGCAAAATGTTTCACAATAAAAGCCTTTTTTTGAGAAATAAAAAGGCTCTGTCCCTGAAACGTTAGTGGTTTTTTAATTTTCAGTGCAGGATTCGTCCGTTCCCATAGTATGTTAGCATTAAACTAACTGACCAACCACGTTGTTGTGAGGCAATAAACATCGACACTTCACCTGGAAGCCTTTGTCTCTCATTTGAAGAACTGTTTATCTGCCAGAGTGACGTTAACGTTCAGGGAGAGCCGAATAAAAGGACACAATTAAACCGCAGCCTCACTCCTGTGTAAATCTACCTGAGCAGGTCTTAATTTACCTGAGCCGGCCGCCCATGTCGAGCCTACGAATGTACCAACCATGAATTATGTCGTGTGGTGCTTGAGCAAAACCCAAAACCTCCATCATTATTATTATTATTGTTATTATGATGATCATATGCCGACAACGCTCCGAAACAATATACAAGAGTTGTGGAGTGTAGCTGATAAACTGGGGGGATCACAGACGACGTCATGTGTAATTTCTCAGCACTGAATTAACAATCTTATTCTTTTTTTTTCTGTTCTTGGAAGACGAGATAAAAGTAACTGTGTGTTCCACAGTGCATTTACAAAAGAGAGTGTGATAGCTCGGTCTGGGAATCTCATCTCCTCCGCCTCAGACATAACAGATGAGTGCGATGAGAGCATCAAGAGGAGGGGTGGGCATGTCACATAGTTTAACAAATGCAGTTATGTAACTGTGGCACGGTTGCAGAGGAGGCCGCTGGACAAGAGGAAAGACCTTGGACCGATCGGGGGGGGGGGGGGGGGGGGGAGAAGCCTTTCTACTTTTTCACGGCAAATGAGGAACCAGCAGCTAACAAAAAAAGGATGTTAGGATGCAGGATTCGAGGATGGATCTGCAGAAGTTTGCAGAACTCTGGGTTTAACATTGAAAGGGAGGCGGGATTTAAGTAATCAAGGTTAGAGGATATGTGGAGAGAGACAGTAACAGACGGCTGACAAAGTCCAGAGACGGCCTATGGAGAGTCTGTGACGTCTTCTGCCAGTCTCTCGCTCTCTGGCTCTCGTCTGCGTGTCACGTACACTTTTCCTACAGCCATCATCAGTTCTCCTCCTCCCTCCCTTTCCCCCCCGCTCTGCTCCCTCTATCCCAGCCCAGATATCCCAGAGGACCGTGGGGTTGGCTCGGGGCAGCAAGGCTGATTGTTCAAGGCGACAGACGGCCGGCCAATTGGCCTGATGCTGGCTAGCGTCAGCCGACAGAGACTGTGTGTGTGCTGTGTGTGTGTGTGTGTGTGCTGTGTGTGTGCGTGTGTGTGTGTGTGTGTGTGTGTGTGTGTGTGAGACTACATCATCCTCCCTGATGAATGTGTGCATTTCATAGGCAGAAAATTGTTTTCAAAGTGCAGGTGCCAGACAATTCTCGAAGCCCAGTTAGTTTCAGTAAATAATTAAAATATTCCACTGTTCCTTTGAAAAGTTTTTCAGTTTCTATTTTTTCTGAACAATCGTGAGTAGTCATTTTATTCTCCAGTCTGTAATTGTCAAATTTAGTCCAGGCTGCCTAGCGACCGGCTCCTACTTCCTGTGTTGATCGGGCGGATGGAAATCCATTTGTAAATGCCAGAACTCTCAGAAGCGTCCGCCAGCAGCACATACACATTACATCAGCCTTGTTTGCTCCATTTTCACTTTCTTAAACCCAACCCAGTCCAGCCTACGGGTTAGTCCGGAGTCCGGACCAAAGTTTGGGTTTTTTGTGGCGTATTCGCACCTAAGATCCATTCATGACGTACTTCCAGTCGACATCATCTGCGTCCGCCGAATTCCCCCATACTAAATGATTGATTTTCTGGATGACCTGCGTGGGTCTGACGTCGGTGCCTTTTGAGTTTGGTAGACGGGCTTCCGCTTCAGTGGATAAAAGTGAATGACCCGATTCATGGCGTCGCCTTTATACAATACCCCATGCTGTCACTAGACTCCTGTAACGTATCCTGTGTTTGCTTTGGCGCTGGCCGCATCAGTAGACGCACTTGATTCTGAAACTGGAGAAGACTCACTTGCTGGACAAGAGACCTGGACAGCATTCGATATCATACCATGAAGACTCAAGAGATTTGGGTGGGCCTAGATCTGTGGGCAGAGGGAATGCTACATGGACTGTACTTAAATATCGCATTTCTTGCCTGTTCGACTCCTTACAGCTCTACGCCGTTATCGCCGTCACGCACGCCACCAGGAACAACTTGGAGTTTAGTATCTTGCTTTAGGACACTTTGACACGTGAACTTCAGGGACCGGGGATCGAACTACCGACCTTCAGATAAGTGGACAGCCGCTCTACCCCCGTCGCACCCCTCGACCCAAAATCGGGCAGGATTGATCCAATCCCTTGCGGTCTTGACTACTACCAACTCTGTTGTTCCCACAGAAAATATGTGAAAAGTTTAATGCGATTTTATACGCTTCTTCCAAATGACTTTGTCGGATCATATTAAAAACCTCGTCTGTTCTTCCTGCTACACGTAACTAGGGCTATTTTTGAACGCCTTGGTTTTTGCGTTTGTTTTCCCTCCTTTGTTTATCGGTGATGGTAATCTCCTGTAACTTCCTGTAAATGGTCCAAATGTCCAAATCATCCAAAAAAAAAAAAAAAGGGTTTCCATACTTTTGGTCTTTTGGACCACAGTTTGGCTTTTAGATCCGGTTCTTGGCCCATGGGATGTTTTTCATTTGGAAGTAAGTCCAGATCAAGCTGAAAGGAGGTAGAGGTGAAAGCGCCCTCAGTAAGACTCCCAAACTCTTTGGGAAACATGAGGCTCACAATAATGTGCAATATTTTGATGGCTTCATTACCGTGTGTGCTTCCCACCTACGGCAAGAGTAAAAGTTCTCCACGGTCCACTGCTTTAATCTGCGGTCGTTTCCCAATTTCCACAGATTCAGGACTCTGACGTTCTCTGATATGTGTGGGATTCATTGAACAGTTTGTTTCTTAGGAAGTGGCTTGGAAGTCATTCCGCTTCTGATTATCTGGCCAGGAACGCCAAATGTCTGAGTTTTGTCATTTGTTCCATCTGGCAAACCCAGTGGAGTGTTTGGAGGGGCTGAGGGCTTACATAACTAAAACAAATATACGGCATTTTAGGGGATTACATCATAGGAACGGGATCGAAACGGTGGGCTGGGTCGTGTTCCTGTGCCTGGAAGGTGTTACAGTTTAGACACCGTCACACCGCTCTGGATCATTTGATGACGGCCATAACCATGACATCATGCATGCTGCAGCAGATCGTTTTATCACGGGAATCTTCTAATTATCTTGTCCGACATGTTATCCAATTTGCATGTTTTTGGAAACACTTGCGGTTTCTTTGATTAGGTCTTTTAAAAAAAAAAAAAAAATTTTTTTTTAATTTGTGCAAAGAAGTGCGCATTGGCCCAGCGGGCGACTCACCGAGTGACGTCTTTGCTTAAAAGTCCACCACCCTCCCTTCTCGTCCTGCTGCTGTAAAATAAGGCGTGTGTGCCTCAAGAAGGGAGGAAGGGGGGGAGAAATGAGAAGGGAAAAAAAAAAAAAAAGGCTTTCGCACACACCGAGTGCATGATGGATTTTATTTGGTCTCTGTTTGCTGAGCCTGAGTTTGGCCGGCTCGCTCTGTTATGTCGGTTTCTATGGTGAAAAACACAGGCCATGCCAGACTTGACTAGTACAAGGAATAAAAAACAAAAAGCATGTGCGGGGACGGAGGGGGGGGGGGGGCGGAGGATAACAAGGGGAATTTGATTCCAAGAATGCTGAGGTGTGGAATCACGGCGAGAGCGGCGGTTTATTCGAGTATATGTGCAGTAAAGGGAAGAAAGCAGCGACAGACGATTTCATCAGCCAGTGAGTAAATTTAGTCAAACTGAAATAAAATGTCAGCTGAGGGGGCGAAAGCTGTTTACAAAATACGGCTGCCAGTAAACTGATGTCCGGGATTATGTCACTATTATTAGGATCATCTCGGAAGGCTTGTATCCAAAACTCCAACTTTTCACCTCATGGAGGGGGTGGAGCAGAGGAAATGGAGCAGTTCAAATGTTTTGTTTGTTTCGTTTTTTTTTTTCCCCCACTGACTGCTGGGTAGAAAAAGCTCAAGAAGTCATCAGTAAGATCTATCTACAACACGATTTGTTCTCGCTTATGGACTCTTTGGCCAAATCAACATTCGCAATTAGCTGGAAAGGTGCTCACACGGTCCGACCCTGACTCTCGTCTCTCAGAGCCTCTGGATGCTACGCTCAACTTAGCGTCGCTCTACTCACGAGATCGTCGCCTGGGATTATTTGCGCGACAAAGCGAAACTCTGAATATACAACCTTCATTTCCAGGCTTTCATTCCATTATCCACGATCAAAATGAGCGCTAACTCACCAAACACCCTCTACTCGCTCTACTCGCCCCACTCTAGTCTCACTTGTGCGAGTAACGCAAATCCACTTATATACGCCCCTCTCTTACCACAGCACTACATAACTATTAGCTTAACCTATTTCATGCTGCAATGATTAAATTAAGAAATAAGAATTACTCATTATATTCGTGGATCTCAGTTTCATCGACTTCAAAGTCGGTGAAATAGTGAAACAGATTTCCTACCGATCTAAACTTAGCGGACTTCTTCCGTCAACTCAACTGCCACACTCAGGTCTGGGTTGAACACCGAAGTTCTGAAATATGTGTCTGCGCGTACGGAACATTAGCACAAGGGTGTTAATAATTCACTTTTCGAATGAGGTCAGCATTCATTTGTGTCCAGAAACATAATTCATGGTAAGCGGGTCGCTTGAGCTCAGACAGCCTTTTGACAGGGCTTTGAATTGTGCAGAGCGGTTGGTTCTGCTGGCTCAAGTCCACACGGACGGGGCCCGGTTCAGGTCAGTTAACAGAACTAATCCGACATCTCGGCATGAACAGAACTGTTGGGGCGTTTGTGAGATTAGGTGCATTAGCAGACGCTGACGTCTCCTGAGCGCCAAAGAGAGGAGAGGTATATTAGAGGCGCCGCAGCCCGACTGATGGGCCGAGTTCTACTTAATAGCCCGGAGTGAGTGAAGGGGTCCGCCGGTGTGAGGCTGGCCCCCGCTGGATTGACAGGTGTTGACGTGTGTGCGGTGGTGAAAATATACCATTTAAAAAAAACATTTTCAAAAAACATTTAAAAAATCACCATTTTTGTAGTTTTTTTTACAATATAGATACTTTCTTCTTAATCGTCATTCCACCGGGTTCTAGTGACATTTGTCGACTTCGGAACATATGAAAAAAAAATTAGGACATGCTAGACTTTCCACATGTTGATGTAATGGAGCGTTCACTAAAAATAATATTTTTATAATTTTTGTATTTTTTTTTGTATTTATTTGTTATTAATTGTAATTATTTGTAATTTTTTTACCTGACCTGTCTGAAAAAACAAACTTTTTTTTTAATTAATTCATTTTATATATTTATTCATTCATTTAGATTAATTAATAAACTTTCCGGTCTCGTTAAAAAGAAAGATTACGTAATACTTCAAGACCGGATCTCCGTACATCACCTGCGTGTTCAGCCGCGGGGGGAAGGACTCAGGACTCTGTCAGCCTCGACCAGATCAGTTTAAAATGGAGATACCATCAGGGCATCAGGGTAATATGAGCAAAGATTATTGGTTTCAGTTCACGCAGACATTTTTTTCTTCTTTTTAAATAATTATGTGAAATGAGCACCAGCTTAGACTCGGACTTCTCCTCGCTCTCCCCGTGTAATACGATTCTCCTCGTGCGTCTCGTGCCCGTACCTGCTGGCCTGTTATCAGCCGTGCATCTGCAGCTCCGTTGCAGGTATGCAGCTCACTCGCAGTAAAACAACTCCCACACACCCTCTGCCAGAACTCAGACACATTTCTTTGGCTCGCCGGATCGCAGTCACACCGTAAAGAACACATTGGCACAAACTCCCGTTCACACTTCTCAGGGTTTATGTTACCCGTCTACAAACAGGTGAGGTGTTCTGTGTTTGCCCTTCTACCCCACCGCTGCTGTGTGTGTGTGTGTGTGTGTGTGTGTGTGTGTGTGTGTGTGTGTGTGTGTGTGTGTGTGTGTTTGTACTCTCCCACACACATTCACGTTGAAACATGCTGAAATCTGTCCAAATGCACGAGCAAACAGATGTAACCGGAACAACAAGACAACAGCACACACACACACACACACACAAACACACACACACACACCACTCTGGCAGGTCACACTGATCCTCGGCCGTGTTTGTGTGTCAGGTGACTCATGTCATGGATGATTGCTCGTACCACGCTCAACAGTATCAACAGTTTAGTCTACACCGCTCCACAAAAGCCATGGCTTTAGTGGTTACCACGGTGACGGTTCTGGTTCTCTCCCTCTATTTCCTCCCTCCATCGTTCACTGCCAGTGACTTGCAAGTTTTTTCCCCCCATCTATGAATGGATGTTTTGAGCCGACCTGGAAGCGTTCCTCGCTTTCTGACGCTGAATTTTGTTGAAGTCTTTTCGGGCGACATCACAGAAAAACTAGAGGGAAAAACGGGAGCCGGAGGATTAGGAGTACTTTTCTCATCACTCTATTTATTCAGTCTAATTCTGTGAAGGATCTTTTCTTTCCACAAGAGGTGTGCTTTGCAGTCAAAGCTGATGTGTCGAACTGTAAAACTATTTCATATATTTCATATTTAAGTTAATTCTGACAGCTCTGGGGTTGAACACGAGGTTGGAATGTGGTAGAAAAATATTTGATAAATTACAAATTATAGCATTTCAGGCTACCTGAGGGGGCGAAATGATGTTTTTCTCTTAAACTCTTGCTGCGTTGATCAAGATCTCACTTTAACTAACGGCATTTTGACAGCGGAAATACTTGAAGGTCCCTTGGAATAAGTGGAATATGATATTCAAATTGAGTCACAAAGAAATTGTTTAATGATAGTTTCCTTAGGTTTGTTTAGAATAAGCTCCTCGTATCTCTAGTGCGGGCGGAACCTCCCTGTTTCCGTCGTGGCCTGGATCGGACAAACCCAGTTTTCACTTATTTTAGGCTGAAGTGTCAGAGATGTGGAAGAAAGAAACATTTCGCCTTTTAAAAGCAACAAAAAAGGAGACGGAGGTAATAAAATAAATTCTTTCAGTCAGACTGTTTTCAACTCGGCGGGCGGGGGACGGAATGTACTATTGCGTTTGCCGGCGCTGCTCGGCCCCCTTCACAGCGCCCCCTGTCCAGACCTTGAAGCTTCCCGGGGCCGTTGATTGAGTGCTGGCTGCCGAGGCTTTCCTCACCCTCCGGGTTGTCCCCCGCTACGACTGTCAACGCCGCCAACATGTGGAACAAATAATATCCATTATCTTACATACGAGCTGTGACAGACAGTTTCCCAGAGTGCCGTTTTCTGACACCCGGCGGCCACCCTACATTCTTGGACAGGGAGGGGTGAGCTGATGGTTGCAACCTGGAATTTAAAGACTAAACGACACACCGGTTGTTCCTTTAACGTTGAGCATCTTCTTGTCATCAGTGGAAAGGTTTTTTTTTGCGTTGGCGCCGTGACGTCTTAGTCAGTCGTCGTGCTGTATTGTCTTTAGGACCGGACGATTTGCAAACAGTTTCTTTAAAAATCATTGCTCGGCTAATTGGTCGTGAAAGGAAGTCGTTAGCCGAGGACCTGTTCTCTGCTGTGTTAACAAGCGAGTAGATGTCGGCTCACTTCTGACGCCTCTGCTCGCTCAGGTGTGTGTCTTCGGGAGAGACGGTAGCCTCAGAGGGCGACATGACGGTTTACACACCCCGCTAAACAAACCCCCGCGGATGAGACGGCAAACAGAGCGTCGCTCCAGCCCTCTGAAGAGGTATTTCTGCTCTAAAGAGCGCCCACAGCGTAAACGCAAAACGACAAGAGCATGAGAACATGTCTGAGGAAGACCAACGGTACATCATCGCAATAATATATTCATGTTTACTATTCATATATCTGAAGGATGTGAAGAAGCCGGCCAAGTCATTTGAAATGTAGAAAACGCTTGGCCCACCAACCGTCTGTGGAGACCCGCGCACACACACACACACACACACACACACACACACACACACACACACACACACACACACACACACACACACACACACACACACACACACACACACACACACACACACACACACACACACACCTCATCTACCTTTCACCACTTGCTAATAAAACCTCACACCTGCGGAAAACAGGATCCTTCCAGGGCGCTTCGCTCAGCAAAGAGGCTCTGCACATACAAACCACACCAACAGCTGTGGAATCCCAGAAACCGGGTCTCTCGTCGGGATCCCTGAGAACATCTCAGGGTTCTGCTGTGACTCACACACGAGGCATCGTCTTTCGGTGCCCTGAAGACCTCTGCGTTTAAGATGTGTGCGATGGAACGGGTGCTTGAGATCCTCCGATCGCACCTCGTTTCACTCCTGGCCGCCTCGTTTGGGAACATGTTTGGAGGTTCCCCTCAGGCATGCTCTATAAAACCGCTCCTTTTCATTAAGATGGATTCCAATAAGGAGAGAAGAGCAACTGCTGCCCCCACATCCAAAAGACTCGCACCAAACGCTCACACGCACCACCATAACATCCTGTCGTTTGTTTTTCTTCCCCTTTTTCTTTTCTCTTTCCACTGCCCTGATTTTTTTTTTTTTTCGCTAACCCTTATCTCCAGCCTGTTAGTTTTTCCTTCACAGTGCTTGTTCTTCTATTGTTGGATTAGAACGCTCAACGCAGTCGGAATATAAAAAAAATAAAACTAAAACCAAGGTGGCACCAAGACTGACCTGAGAAGTTTGACCTGAAGCTGCTCTCTGAATGACCCCGACTTTAAGTGGCCAGTTGGCCTCCATGTGGTTTTATCTACGCTTCCCTTTGTTTTTAGACGGCGTCCTCGCCCCGCTCCCCCCCCTCCCTCCCCGTTGAGACATCAGGGCCAGAATGCGACAGAACAACAAACCCAAATAGTGGCTATAAACTTCAGACTTGTTTATGGCGTGGGTCTGCTTGCTCACCTCTTGGTGAACTCCTACAACAGACACCAGTGTCCCCTCTTGTTGGGGCAAAGAACAACACGACCCCAACTTCACCCGCTCCAACCTGCCCTTTGGATGACTTCCGTGAGACCCCGTGAGACCCTTTTACTGTTATACAACTGTTGTGTAGAGCAGCGCCATTCAGCACGTCGTGGTCCGTTCTCTGGTTTACCAGCTTATTTCATCAGCCAGTCGGCGTTAACAGTATTTGAGGTGAAGCTTTAAGGGGTTCCCAGTCGGCCCACATCCAACCTGCAGGACGAGGAAAGGGCAACAAAGTCACACTTCGGGGTACTAGAGGATTTTGAGCTAAATTGTGGTGGGGCATCCATATCGTCATTCACAAACGGACGGGCCGGGATGACCGGCACCGCTGGGATGGCGGTGCTTGGCTCTCTTGAGGCACATCCATTGAATGCCTGTATTTTATGGAATGAAGTCGGACGTTGCGTTCACAAAAGGACGTTTGCTGGGCATAATGGGATGGGAAGACTGATACGATGCTATTCTAATTATCTTTTCCAATACATAGCAGTATTGGCATTGGTCTTTTAGACGTTTGTGTAGATGAGAGCCCGGTACTTTCTTTACCTTTGCTTGAAGTAAAAAAACAACAAAGGTCCAGTATGTAGGATTAATTGGCCTCTAGTGTTGAGGTTGGAGATTGTGGCCAACTGAAAACCTCAACCCTAATCGCCCCTATGAGAAGCCCGTTTTAGAGCCAGTGTTTGATTTCAGAGTTCTGGACTCCAGAGGATCTGTCCCCCCAAAAACAAATGGTTGCTATAGACACGCAAAACATCATACGTACGTTTGTATGTATAGAATGCTCAAACCCCCCCCCCACAGGATGTCACAAGACTGCAATTTTCCAGTAATGCGGAGAGCAAGGTGGAGTAAACCGAAATGGTCGATCCTCGACCCGTGGTAGTATGAAGGAAAGAATCCGAGGCAACTGGACGTTCAGGTCTCAAGTTGAAGATGTTTCACGCATTCACACTCATTTGAAGATTTCCGCCGTCACATTCTGGTCGGAGAGCGTAGATGGTTTGACTTTAAGAAGACTAACGTTAATCCGGCCCGGTCTTTACGACCCACCAGGACAATAAAACTGAAGGAGCGTTTGTTTGCCTCCCACATCCAGTTTGTTCCAGTCTTCTCTCATAGCACTCATATCTCATCCAATTATGCTGATTCATGAGGTTTGACCTCAGCTGCTGCCCCTGGTTTCAATATCACTTCCCTGACATTGATGTGGAGGAGAAGGGGGGGGGTGGCGGCGGTGCTGGCGGTGGGGGGTCTTCAGGCTCTCTGTGGTTACCTTAAAAAACCCACCCAGTCATCATACGCGGGAGTTGTCTCGGCTCCTCTTGCTCTCTGACTTATAGAAAGTGTGTCTGTTTGGGTTAGCTGTGGAGATTTTAATCCGCTTCATCAACCATCTGCCGCTGCTGCCGCTTCCCATGACTCAGGGATTAAATCTGAGGCTGTGGACCTTCCTCACGCACATTCACTCACGCTCTGTGGCCAGGTATCAGATTGTATACGCTATCAAGTTCTTTACCTGAACGCAATTTATATATAATATTATATTAAATATTATTATTATTGTTATTATTTAGTCATTTCTATTTAATTTTTTTTAATATTAATTTTTTAATTTAATTCATTTAATTTTTTTTATATTGTTTTATTTTTTTATTTTATTTATTTATTTATTTTTTTTCTTATTCTTTTTTATTTTTTTCTTAATGGTATGGAAACCAAAGGAAGGATTTCATTGGACATGGCGGTAAACCCTTTGAATCATTGGATCTTGTCAAAATAAAGTCTTTAATCCCTTTGGCAAAAATAACGCGTTAACTTTTCTGCAATCTGCTGACTAAGCGTGCTCTGTAATAATAATAGAAATAATAATAATAATAATAATAATACATTTAATTTATAATGCACTTAACATTTGGATCCAATCTCAAAGTGCTACAAAGTAAAAGCAGATAAAAGCATCAATAAAAACAAAATAATAACTATATAAAAACATGACCAAAAAGCAGCAATGTTGATTAAAGTTATATGTTCTGCTACAAAGGAAAGTCTTAAGTCCTTTTTTAAACGTGTCAGTGTACTCTGTGACTTTTACGTTCCTCCGTTTGAGTTTAAGCATCATTTGAACCTTTTTAAGGCAAATATTGATAGGGTCGATTAATTTTGATTAATCAGATAATTACTTTTCCTCTAACAAAGTTTTACATTTCCTCTTTGTAACGAGATGAGCAGGAGAAAAAAGACGTATGACCTTCACGAATAAATCATAATACACCTACACCGGCGGTTCTTCATAAGAAATCGAAGTGGGACTAAAAATGCGACGATGCTCGCCAAGACGGCCGAAGGAGCCAGACGTGTTTCCCCACAAATCTCAGAAACTGGATATCCGTCGTCGAGGGAAAATCCTCGTCGGTTTGTCCGATATCCAGGATGAGCCCACATTACTGATTTCCCTTTCTTTTCGGGGGGGGGGATAGAGGTCAGAGATATCTGCCTGGCTCCCCTCTGCTGCATACCGGCGGCTCTGGCCGCGGTGCCTCAGAGGTAACTGAGATCTGCAGGAGATTCTCCCTTTCGTTCTAAAAACACCCGTTTTAAACTAATATACAAGATGCGCTGATCAAAATTCTTCTCCCCGCCGAACCCCTTATTTGCGACACATGCGGCAACCGAGCCGCGAGAAAAACAAACGGTCCATTCTATCGAGCAAACCCTGCAGATGCCCCGCACAGGAACCGGAGGAAAAAGTGGGAAAAGCGGGCCACCGCCACGTTCCCTGCTGCTCAGACTGCCGCGGCAACCCGCAGCTCAAGGCCGTGATTACCATTTTATTACACCGTGTCATTATTCTGATGCTATCAATGGAAATGAATTGGCTGGTAATTGATTTACAATAACCCTTGCCTCCTGTGCGCCGGCCCTCGGGGAGCCTCTAGTGCTCATTGATTGGATCCTCCTGTCGGCTCTGTCTG
This sequence comes from Lophius americanus, assembly GCA_037951165.1. Taxonomy (NCBI): domain Eukaryota; kingdom Metazoa; phylum Chordata; class Actinopteri; order Lophiiformes; family Lophiidae; genus Lophius; species Lophius americanus. The sequence goes on along the minus strand of JBBDHG010000086.1, from coordinate 1,169,063 downwards.
ACTGACTCTAACGAGGCTTCCACCCGTCACAGGCTGCCCTACTTCACCACGAGACGGAGTGGATTCATCAGCCGGACTTCCGCGAAGTGGATATTGACGTAATATCCTAAACTCTGATAGACGCACTTGTGATAGCTCAACAGGTCTGACGGGAAGTTAAAGCTCCGACCAGTCGTGGAATCGTTATCGCGTCCACCGCAGGTCCCTCCTGCTAACGCCATAACTCAAAAACGACCTCACGGATCTTTTTCAAATTTTGAACTGTTTTGAACTGGATTGATTCTGGGGAAGGTCAGTGGCATGTTTCCGCCATAATGGTGGAAACACACCCTTATCTTCAAAGAATTTTGGCCATAATTGCTCAACCGTTGGTCCAATTAAGTCCAAATATGATGCATTTAAATCGGCAGGAGGAAATCTGTCTTATATATATCTAATATCAATATAATGTTTCATATTTTACTCAGTAGGGGGAGCTGTTCAGGGAAATCACAGTTTCTCGTCCGTAACTTTCCAACCATAAGTCCGATAGTGCTCCTTTTAATCGACGCGAGGAAATCTGCGATGTTCTATTACTGAACTCAGGAAAACTTCTTAACTGAATTTATGTTCGTGATTGAGTCACTATGGGGTCTGAACTTGGAACACACTGCCGACGTCATAGAATAAGTTCCGTCAAGATTCCGTCAACATTGACTCTGCGAGATTATTAATGATTCACTTTTAAGTTGAGGATTTCAATCAGGGGGTCGGTTGTACAACGCAGGGGACCGGGGTCTGTAAGGATCCTTTCCGTCAGGGACGACGGCGTAGGCCTCGTGTCTTTTCACGACTTTCGAGTTGGTGCAGCAGCAGCAGTCTAGCTGTGCCGGCGTGTTCCTGCGAGTTTTGCGCGGCCGATGGGTGAAGTACGTTCAACGCACTGATTGGTCGGCTGAAGAGAACCTCCAGCTGGCGGCCGCATGCAGAGCATCATTAGTGCCAAGTGTCTGAAAGCTGTCGAAACCGTTCCTGTCATAACACAACTGGAGTGCTCGCAAGTAAAACCACACCATTATGCCTGAACTCCCGGGTAGCTCCCAGACCGAGCCCTCCAGACGCTGACATGTGACTCTGGTTAATGCAGCATGCGCGCAGCGGCAGCCATTTTCTGTCAAGTCCGTCGAGAGCTTCTCAGCCCGATGCTTCTGACACATTGCAGTGGACAGCGGACCATACTTCTCCCACGTGAAGGATCTTTGAAGTGTGAGCTGGGGCTCCAGACTGCTGGTTAATGATTTGTAATAACCGCAGGTTCCTGCTGCGGCGTGGACGTGGCTCTTCTTTAAGGTCCCCCAAGACGCTACCACTACTTAGCTTTAGGTGGACTTGACCTAATTTCTCATGCTGAAGCGCTTGTCTGCTTCCATCTTGTGTACGCTAGCTTCCTGTCTGGCAGTGATCTATTGATAGGCTCCTTTTGTTCGGATGGGTTCAGCCTCGGCCTTTTTCTGTCAGTGGTTTGGCAGTGGGACATAAAACGCTGTTAGGAGACAACAAGCTCAAATTCCAATGGCAGGTTAACACGTAGCAGTAATAAGAACTGAACAACTCCAAACCCTTAGACTGTGTGACTAACGGGAGACAATAATGTCATAAGATTTACAAGAACTTAACAAGGGAGTCAGTTTCTGCCATCTGTCTCAAAGTGACCTGAAGAAAATTGGCCCAGCATAAAACCATATAATATAAATATATATACATATATATATATATTTAGATATATGAAAATATGAATTGAACATTTTGGTACTGGAATGATTAAAATCAAGAGCTTTATAGGTTTTTTTTTCTGGTCAGGGCATCACAGATGACGTCAGAGTGGAATCAGGCCTCTGGTGATTCCCGCCCTTACTGTCTTGCCATTACTTGAATGAATCATTGCGAATAAAACAGGATAATATTTGACAAGAAATGTTCTAATGCCATTTCCTACCCGATAGAGATCGCAGTGCATCTTTGTTCATCGATACCTATCTGATACCGGGGCCATTAAACTGGAAAAAGCACTTACAGAGCACCAACCTCCGCCAAGGGCCTAAACTCAAATCTCCCAACCTACTCTTTAATAGACATTGTTGCCTCATTTCCTGTTCCTCACCAGTATGAAACATCAAAGGAACAAGGCACAACAGTACCAAAGGTTTAGGAGAAATTCGTGCAGAATTCTCCACCGGTGTCCCATGTTGCCTGCCTCTAAATCTACCGACAACTCCTACAAACTCTCTGAGACTCAATCTGTATAGAACCATAAAGACGTTTGCGCTTTTGTGTCATTTCCTGTTGCTTTGATGTTCTAAACATTCTAGTGACAGTCAGCTTTATCAGGAGGACACCTACGCGGAGGAGATAGATGGTTGTAGCGCGCTTGAGCTCAAGAATGTTTCGGTCGTAAGAATGAGACGGGAAACCAGAGGACGTAGTCGTCAGTACGACAGTGAGAGAGAGAGAGAGAGAGAGAGAGAGACACACAGAGGGAGGGAGAGAGAGAGGGAGGCTGTCTCGCACCTTGAGACTGACACTTAAGAAATATATTTTATCACTTCTCACTCCCTCTCGCTTCTCCACGGGTGTCTGACTGTACGCCTCCGTCAAACTAGTAGAGTCAAGATTTTTCCAACTGACAGCTCCAACCATCTCTCTGAGTATCGATCCGCATAGAATCCTGAAGAGGTTTAGTCTTAATGACGCGTGTTGTGTCATTTCCTGTTCCTCTGACAGAAGACTTTGGCACAAGTTTTCAAAAGTGTGCGTTTTGAGGCCCCTCAAAACAGCGTTTGTCATGTTAACGTCAGGCGAGGCCAAAAAAAGTTGCCGTTCGTTTGCCAGTTTTTGCGAAAAACAACATATAAAACTTCCACAAAGTTTGGAGGGAGAATCCGGCACGGCAAATCAGGCTCGAGATACAAACGTGTTTACTCTTTCGAACCTTACATATCAGTTTACTCACTATATTTAGTCATGAAACCGTTTCTGTGAAGGCTTTTAGAGGGGAGGTTTTTATAGTCCGACTAAAAATACCTGGCTAATGTTATCTTTGGTCGGGTTTGCTGTAAAAACAAACCTCCTAGCGAAGAGGTGGTGTTTACCCAGCAGGAGGGTATGGTGAAGAACAGTCCTATAAAAGATATGGAATACATTAGGGTAATCGGCCGAACGTTATAACCGCCAATTGCTCCTGACATTTTTTTTCTGCAGCCTGAATAGCTTTTCGTATACGGAGCCTCCGTGTGGGCAGTATGTAAAGACAAACATAGTACACCTCGTTCATTTCGTCCTCCTACCCCTATTTTACCCTGTCTCACCACATAATAACACTTTGGACCGCGGATCTTGCATCTCGGCAGCAGGCATGTGTAAGAGCTTGTTCCTCCATGTTCAATGATGGGCTCGGCGTGGCACTGTAATTGACCCGCCATGTCTGCAAATGCATTAGCGTCGGCCATTCTTGGCCCACTTAATGCCCAACTACAACAAACACAGCCATCAATAGATACAGCTGCCTTGTTATGCAGCATATAGGGAGCTGCTGTCTGCCTGTGAGGGCCCACTGTGTTCAGTGGTTAGACTAAAACGCTGCTAGGCCCAGGCATTAGGGCCCGGTTAGGAGAGTGGCAGTGGCTAGACATGGTGTCTGGAGCAGCTGACCACCTGACCGAGTCCTATCCCACAGACAGGAAGGAAAAGGAGTGTTGCCTCTGGTCTTTAAAGGTGTGGTCTCCGAAAGACTATTTTCTTTTTAAGTCCAATGAGGTTCAGGCAGGTGGAAGATTTTTCTGAGCTCAAGCCCAAAGCTTTACTCGCATTTATCCGGGAGGATATTTTGGTTTAGTGGCTCGACAAAAATCCGTTTTCCGATTTGTTTCAAATGTTTCTTCAAACTGAATATTGATATTCTTTCAATACTTTTGTGAATCTGGGTGAAAAGGTGATTTAGGATGCTTTCACACCTGAGATTCTGGACCAAGGTTTTAGTATTTGTTTGATTATGTACTTTTGATTCGGAGCTCAAAGCTTCTCCGCATATTTCAAACAAGTTTAACTCTCTTTGTTGGACCATGATTCGGATTCCAATCGTTCCTGGAGACGTTAACACCTGGAATTCCAGTCTGGATAAAACTCCGAAAGTCCAGACCGAATGAGGTAAAAAAAACAAGAAAAGAAGAAAAAAAACAACCTAAGACTGTAGACAAAGTTTTTGCCTTGAACTCACGAGTATTGAGCTATATATACAAACATATATATATATATATATATATATATATATATATATATATATATATATATATATATATATATATATATATATAGCTTCAAAGCTTCAATCAACTGTTTGGAATGAGGAATCCTGGTTTTCACTATTGGCTACAGGACTTCGCGACTTATCAATGCGGACTCACTAAATCCTAATCCCATCCTACGCATCTCAATAGATCATGTCCTGGCCTCTCAGGGAAACGGCGGGGTTTGGAACCGATCCTGATGCTCCAACGAAATAGCAACCTACCTAAAAATAGTAATTTTGCGAGCTACAATTCTCTCTACACCCATTCACTGTGTTTACAACTAAAACAAACCGTAAACAATGAAGCACATGGCACCAAGCTGGGGGACCATACGTATATTTATCCGTTCAGTCAGAGCCAGTGATCCCCTGTGTTTACCGAGGGGCACCACTCCTCCGGCTCTTTTTCTGTTGGATGTGGTTTGGACCAGGACATTATCCTCCAGTCTTTCACCTCCACGCCTGCTGGAGGCTTGTTCGTGTCATAAACAATGTATTTACAATTACCAAAGTGAAGCAGAGCCCCTCCATTGTTGAGTCATCATCACCCAGGCCTCGTTTTGTTTTATTTAGATTGTTGTTCTGCGAGTTTCGTCTGAACAGAAAATCCGATGTGATAAGTTCAGATCCCGTTGCACCTTGGGCCGTGTAAACCCCGTATGTATTTATATGTGATTGAATGTTATTGTGACATATTTGAATATGATGTAGTGTAATGATTCATAGCTAGGTAGCGGGGTTGTAATCTATCTTCAACTAAGGTCATGCCCACTGACGCTGGATGAACGAGGGCCTGTGCAAAAAGAAAAAAACAAAAATAATGTTGTCAGATTCAAGTAAAGCCGTGTTTTTTCCACCAATAAACATCTCTAAATGCAACGATCTTGCTTTAAATACCACAAGCTGACCACCGTCATTTACATGTTACTGGTTGAAGTGGCGGAAAGTCCATTGAGGAACCCCCTTGCCTCTAAAAGTCAACGAAGAAGAAGAATGAAAAAGATAGAGGTAGAAGATAAAGCCAAACGGTTTTCTTGGCGGATTGAAGATCCTCTCAGGGGAAATCTCCTCCAGTGCTTTGACTAGTTCTGGGTCGGTTTGGAAAGGACTGGTGCCGATTGCGTTACGGTGACGCCCTGTCCGGACCTCGCCGCTTCCCGGGGTCATGGACTGAGTCTTCGCTGTAACGGACTGAGTCTTCGCTGTAACCTCTCTCTCAGCCTGAGCCGCGACTCTCAACACAACCAGAACAAACAATTATATTAATAATACTACACTTTCTAAATATATCTACTTAAAGTACTATCGTCACTTGACGACACTTTGACACAACTCAGAAGGAAAACGGCCGCAAGACGAAGAAGAAGAAGAAGAAGAATGGCCTTAGGGAGATGTTAGCTGAGCTGCAATATATACTGCAATTCCGGACTTCACCACTTGGTGGCACCAAATTTTACTCACCGCCCTTTAAGGCATTTAATCAGTTTCCGCCCTCAATCTGAGCCTATGAAAGTCTTTTTGATCACTTTTGACTCTAGAACCCGATGAACGAGAATTCTGGATCGGATCTAATCCAGAGCGGCTGGCGTGGTCGATGACGGACAGCCCTTATCAAGCAGCTGCACTTGTTTGAACACATCTTAGGTCAAGGCAAAGACGGTTATCCAGCATTTACCCCCCCCCCCCCCGAACATTCCTCCTAGTGTGAGTCAACTGTAATACACTGCGCCTTCAATCATTCGGCACAATTTGGAATAGCACTGCTAGCAACAAGTCTGGTTAATGTAGTGTTATTTACAGTCATGATTACTACTCTGAGAAAAGCCATCTGGACCCGGTTCAGACGAAAGACGGAACGCCAAGAGCCGAGACATGCTAGAGACCCGACCACCGTCGACAGAGCGCCGTCTCGCGCCGCTAAAGGGAGCATATTAGTGCCCTCTTGGAGTCCTCGCCACAACATCCGTGACGACTGCGCTCGTTCTTTTATTCATGTGCCACTCAAGCAGCTTTATAATAAATGTTTAAGTTATCATAATGGACTTTTTATTATTTATGATGCATCTTAGCCGCGGTGAAATATGTTGGTGAACCAGAGAGAGAGCAGCATGTAGCAAAAAACCATCACTGACATCACTGACATCACTGACGCTCAGCAGATAATGTCAGGAGAGGCGCCGGCTCTTGTGAAGCCCTTTCACGGCCTTCCTGGTCTCCACCCTCTCCGTCCCGTGGAAACGCGGTGGAGAAGGATCTTTTGGGAAGTTTGAGGAGGTTTTATGTGCGCGGCTCACAACCGGAAGTCTTGAACCCTAAATGTGGAGGTGCTGGTTGAAGCAGCCGAGGATGAAGAGGGAGGAAATGTACATTTTCCTTGAGGCAATTTTCCTTGTATGTGTGTATTTATGTGTATGTACACATATATATATGTATATGTGTGTTTGTATATGTATGTATGTATATATATATATATATATATGTGTGTGTGTATATATGTATATATGTGTATATTCATATACAGTATACATATTTATATATGCACATATATATTTACACATATATAAACATATATATATATATATTTTACCCGGAGCAGAGGCATAAAGTCTTTCATTTAAACTGTAAACTTGAATGACTTTATCTTTCTTGCCCTCAGGTGAGTCTCACAGCTTCTTTATATAACACAAGAGGAGTTATTCAGAACTCCATTATCTCATTGCTTTCAGCGGCGGTTCTGGTGGGATCTGTGGAAACCCTGAATTCTGAAATAAAGAGTACGAGCCGCACAAAATCTGTAATCCGATAAATCTGTAATTTCATTTAATAACGTTTTGCTCCAAAAGAGATCAAAGTAGAAATGAGTCCCCCGCTTATTAAAAACGCAGAAAGGATGGAATGCAGGTTTTACGCATGAGAGCGACCTGTAGGACCCCGACACTCACGTTATATTCAGACAGTCCTGGATAAAAATAACATTTAGTTGAGAGTGAAAGAAGAACAAAAACAAATAAAGTATTCATTCTTCATTGATGGTGCTGGGATGTGGTTCGGGTCGGTTTCTAACCCAGAATCAGGCCTTTAGGTTTATTTTCCTCCCATAACTGTATTTCATATCCGACACATCTCCTCGTCCATCGCAGCACTCCGATAATTAACTGATTATGAAAATAGTCTAAATTCCTCGTGAGCGGGACCTCCTGGAATCCTTCTGCTGCCGGAGGAGGCGGGCGTTTGGACGTACGGCGCAGGGAGGGCGTCGCCGGAGCACCCAGTCGTTTGTTTCCTGTGGAGGGTGCGTCTCACTGCAGTCAGGGAGGGTCGGGGGTTTGTTTTAGGTGTTGGGGTGTGATTCATCATTTTGGGATGGAGCATGTCTGTGCAGCTTCACTCTGCTGCCGCGAGACCGTTTGATGTATCGGTGGGTTTGCACGTGTGTGTGTATGTGTGTGTGTGTGTGTGTGCATGTGTGTGTGTATGTGCGTGTGTGTGTGTGTGTGTGTGTGTGTGTGTGTGCGTTATCGAGACTTCGAACAAGCTCCTGGCTTGGTTGTCACATGTTGAGGCATGTGCCGGGTTGGGGTATCCCAAGTAGAAGCTTGTATTCCAGTGCCCTATACTTCATACCCATACAGTGTGTGTGTGTGTGTGTGTGTGTGTGTGTGTGTGTGTGTGTGTGTGTGTGTGTGTGTGTGTGTGTGTGTGTGTCCTCCTCCTCCTTCATGCCAGCTGGCAGCGGCGTCTATGCCAAACGCAGCCCCCAGTGCTATTTATGTATTTGTGCAGCCATGCGATTTAACCCTTTCACAAGCAACCTCAACCTGAGGGCATGTTACACACCGAGCACAAATCTGCCCTATGTCCTGCATTCCCTTATACTACACACACACACGCAGATATAGAGGCGCCCTCCTCCCCTTGTTACCCATAATTCACATCTGGCCTCCTTTAAATAGAGCGGCTTTTTTGACTTTCAACCACAAAGTGGCTGAAGGGTCTGATGTTAATCTGCACCAGTTAATATAAAGGTTTAAGTTACATTCAGACGTCTTCTTCAGAGACCGGACACATAATTACACACGCGCGCACACACACGCACGCACGCACGCACGCACGCACGCACACACGCACACACTCTTTTACATCTAAGATCATAAAAGTTGTAGAGAATTGTTTTTCATTATATATTTAATTCCAATTAGTGTCGTTGGCCTTCAGAACTCTGTTTACGTCTGATCGATGGAGACTTTTGAAAGTAGAGGGAAAATGTTTCGTTTAAGGGGTTTGAGTTTTCGTGTAAAATGGTGAACTTCTGTTGCGCGTCGACCCTTTTAGTTCACATGACAATGGTGTTTTCGGGGTAGGCGTGGAAACGCCACCGTATGAAACGCATCTGCTGTGACGTCAGAGTCCCACTTTGGTGGCGACTGTTGTGGCTTCAGCCTTTTAGCCACGCCCACACAGAACAACTGCTGGACAATCTGGTTTAGAGCGTGCTGCAAGAGTCGAATTGTAGAGTCGTTCTTGCACTTCCTGTTTAGTCTTCTCCTGTGGTTTGATCTTACAGCGCCAACTACTGGGCTGGCAGAGAAACCATCACTCGTTCTTGCGACTTCGACATCTGGGAGGGAAAGGCCGAAAAAAATCTTTAAAACGCACGCAAATATGACTAATACCTGCGCAAGTCTTTAATTCGGTCTTAATTATTGTCTTAAAAGTAAAAAACATTTGTTTATTAATGAGTCATAAAGGACAAGGACGAAATATTATAATTTTAAATCATTAATAGCTTTGCATTCATTTTTTTTGTGTATCATATATGACACTGTATCTACTGTACATCTTCTATATTATAATGTGTTACGTAATAATAGTTACGTTTCATCTTTAATATTGTTTTTCGAGTGAATCCGCTGGGATTTTTTAAAGAGTTTTTTAATAGTTTTCAAAATAAAGAATTTAAAAACAAAGATTTTGATTTTGATCGGTCCAGTTTTCAGCCTTCTTAACGATCCCGCTAAAAACAGCAAACACCTATGAAGGTACGGAGAAGGGGAAAACGATGGAATATGGATAGTCCAGCTGTATTTACTTACACTCCGACCCCCCCCCACCACCCCCACCCCTCCATCTTACGTTTTTTTGGGAGCTTTCCTTCTCCTCTGTGGGCCGATGGCTGCGGCTGAGAGCAGGAGAGGAGGGGAGAGGAGAGGAGAGGAGGGGAGAGGAGAGGAGAGGAGCGCTGCTCTCCCATCATTCCCACGGAAAGAGTTGCCAAAGCAAATTTGGCGAGAGGAAATGGAGACCCCGCTCCCCTCGCAAACCTCCCAATCTCTTCCTTTTCCTTCTCTTTCGCTGTGTGTGTGTGTGTGTGTGTGTGTGTGTGTGTGTGTGTGTGTGTGTGTGTGTGTCTGTGGGTATGTGTATGTGTATGTTTGTAAGGGTATGTGTGTGTATATGTCTGTGTGTGTGTGTGTGTATGTCTGTGTGTATGTGTATGTTTGTAAGGGTATGTGTGTGTATGTGTGTGTATGTGTGTTTGTGTGTGTGTGTGTGTGTGTGTGTGTGTGTATGTCTGTGTGTGTGTGTATGTTTGTAAGGGTATGTGTGTGTCTATCTGTGTGTGTGTGTGTGTGTGTGTGTGTGTGTGCAGAGCGATAATTCATTGCCTTCCTTGTGGATTTTTGTCTGTCCTCTGTTTCCATGCTCATTACTTTTGTCATGTGAAACTTGTAAAACCATCATTTTGGTAATGTTCTAACTTTAGTCCTTGTCCTTCACGGAGTGGAAACCTTTGGTGACCCTTTGGGGCTTCTGGCCCAAAACTGGGTTGCCTGTCTTTGTGCCTTTTGGCTAAGCAGAGTTTAATTAGGTGAACTTTTTTTATTCCCTCTCACTTCCACCCTGATCCGCCGTCACCTCGTAGAGAAGACTAATAAAGCTGTGAGATTTCAAACCAAACTGCTAATCATGTGACCAAACCTCCCTTAAGGCTGTGCTGACCACAAACAAGCTTCTGGACCTTTAGAGATCGTGTGCAGCCCGAGTCGGAGGAAACAGAACCGTTTATTGGCGTTGAATAAAGTTGAATAAAGCATATACGGTTGAATATTTATGTTATAGTTAGCCGCCTGTTTGCAGTAGCTTAGCATGAGAGTCAGCAACTCCAAACCCTGGGACCGTAGTTTTGTACCGGATCATGGATCGTCGATAACCCACTCCGGGTTTGGGGTAGAGCCTAGCATCTCATGGTCCGGTTGAAAAATGGGCCGTGAGATGGGCGGGCGGTTTGGTGCAGCATCAGCAGTAATGACGGCGTTGTACTGGTCCGTGGCGGTGAAGAGGAACCTGGGTCGTGAGGGAGTCCATCTACGTTCCAACCCTCACCTATGGTCATGAGTTCTTGGTCCTGACCAGAAGAATGAGTTCGCAATCACGAGAGGATTCGTACGATTAGACATAAAGTTGAGGAACACATCGCCGTCGAGTTGCTAGCGTCTTTCGTCAGAGGAAGCCAGCTTAGGCGGTCCGGGTATCTGATACCGCCGGGACGCCTCCCTTTTGGAGGTTTCCCAGGTACCGGGTTCACACGCCTACAGGTTATCATGCCCGACAGGCGGCCTTCAGGTCCGAACACAACTCTCCTTCAAGTGTGACCCGTTCGAACGTGCTCCTCTAAATTCCAGACTCTGAGTAACGCAGTAACTTATATCAAAAGCGAATATCAGATGAGATCATTTCGAATGTAGCCAGCAGAACCGGCTCGCGTCGGAGCCGGAGCCGCCTTCCCCGACTCAGAACCTGAGTCCGGTGTGTTGTGAATGTTAAAAGTTCCTTATTAGCGCGCTGCAGACTGACTGCAACTATGTATAGTGTTTTTCTATTTACTGCACTGGAGACAGAGGCCCTATTGTTCTCGGTGACTCCTCAGCCAAGGAGACCACGGTGGGATGAAGCAGTTGCCAAAATTGGACTTGTGTGTGTGTGTGTGTGTGTTTGTGTGTGTGTGTGTGTAAGTGTAAGCCACAAACACACAGTCGAGAGCAGCCACGACGCTCGCTATATTTTTATCTCGTATGTTCGTCTGGCTACAAACTGCACATGCTCACATTCCGACTTCAAGGTTTACAACAAGAGGGACGAGTCCCGCCGAGGAGCTGGGACTGAAATCTAATACAAACTCAGAACGTTGGACCGAGAAAAAAAGAACTCTTTACGGGAAGATCTAAGACTCCGGTTTTGCATTTCCTCTGCAGTTTAAAATGCTGCGTTCAGGCAGCGATGTTTTGGTTTTTAAACGCCGTAGCGTGAACGCCGTCATTAGATGGCTTCTACCTTTTCACAACTTTTGCCATCCTCCTGTTTGCAAACACGCTCTGGTGCTGCGTTCAATGAACACGACACAAACATTATTTGTGTGACATAAAAATATAGACGCAAAGACATGTGATGCAAATTCTTGTTATTTGTTTCATTGGTGTTATTCACAACGTTCGCTTTAGTTAAAACAATGAAATGTCGTGAAAAAAGGCGAAATGTCAAGTAAAAAGTCGAAATAACGAGAAAAAAGTTGAAGTTACGAGAAAAATCCGAAAGGTCGAGTAAAAAAGCCGAAATGTCGAGAAAAAAGCCGAAATGTCGAGAAAAAAGTTGAAATGTCGAGAAAAAAGTCGAAATGACGAGAAAAATCCGAAGTGTCGAGTTAAAAAGTTGAAATTCGAGAAAAATCCGAAAGGTCGAGTAAAAAAGCCGAAATGTCGAGAAAAAAGTCGAAATGTCGAGAAAAAAGCCGAAATGTCGAGAATAAAGTCAAAACATCGAGAAAAAAGTTGAAATTACGAGAAAAATCCGAAATGTCGAGAAAAAAGTCCCAATGTTGGGAATAAAGTCAAATGAAATAAGAGGAGACACGTTTTTTTTAATTCTTTATACGGAGAATGAAGTTTAAATACGGAGTCGTGTGAGGAGCTGAAGTCGTACAATATCACCATCAATGGTTGTTTTGATGCTTTTAGTCGCTACAATGGGTGAATTGAGGCCAACAGAACAAACAACGACCCCAAAGTAATTCTTCACAACTTCATCACAGTTTAGACTTTTTTCTTCACATTCCAAATCTATTCCCGGAATGAAGCATCAAAAAACAAAAACTTCATTCTCTCTTTTTTCTTCCTTTATTCCTGGCTCTTATTCTCCTTTCTAACAACAGAGTGACATTTAGAAAAGTTTGTACCTTTTACCAGAACAGACCAGCTTATATTTTGAGTAAATGCATCCCAGATGGCGAGCAGGGCGACGCGGAGTAAACAAAGACACGAGGGCGATTCTCCTGCGGTAACTCAACGGTTGTTTGGAGGAGCGTGAATAAACCCGATAGAGTCTGGAACAACCCAAACAACCGATGTCGTTGTTCTGTTTCTGTCCGCGTGCAGAAGTCGTCGCTGTTTCTCACAACCGTCCCTTCGTCCCGGCTTTACGCGCGGAATGCGGCTGACGTTTTCAACTGATTGCTTTCTGGAATCCCCGGTTCACGAGTTTGCGATGAAGCGCATCGCAGGTTCCCGTGTTGTTGAGGAAGCATTGTTGTGTAAATGAACCTGGAAGGCTTCTCGCAGATTGTTTGTTTGCTCCGAGGCTGGCGGCTCATGAATCCGGCCTTGAACCCTGAGCCTCGCAGTTCACCTCATATTTGCATAAATAGTGTAAGAAACACGTCGTCTGGCACCTGTTTTTTTCCCAGCGTACGGGTAGGCTTTGTGGTCGACGCCGTTTGAGATGAGCCGAGGCCTCCGTTCGCCTCCAGGAAGGGCCCCTCCCTTTACACCAATGCAGGCCCCTTTTTTTTTCTTTTTTTTTTTGCAAGACTTGCAAAGAGGCCAAAGTCAGGTCAGAGGCAGGGTGCGGCTCCGCTCCCCCCCCCCCTGAGTGAAGAAAGAGCACACAAAACAGGTTGTTTTGCCCTTTCATCTCATCCGGGCTGTTTGTTTTTGTGTGTGTGTGTGTGTGTGTGTGTGCGTGGAGGGGGGGAGGTTTGTCAAACAACCTGTTTCGCACACACATTCTCGATACTGAAAGCAAGAAAATATTTTTTCCTTTACTCAAAGAAAAGGAAACTGTGTTCAAACGTCGTTCAAAGAACGTTATAAAGTACTGACAAATCTTACTGTAGTTTAATACAGTATATATATATATATATATATATATATATATATATATATAATGTTTTTGTGTGTATAAAGATATATAATATACACGTATATATATATATATATATATATATATATATATATATATGTTATTATCAAATTGTGGCTGTAAGCACTAAGTTTCGTTGAGATACTCCGTTATTGAAAAGACATTGAACGCATCACACAAGCAGTTTTCAGGGGGGGGGAGCAGAATTATAGACATTGTCAACAAGATGGTTTCAAAGGTAATCTTTTATAATTTGGCCAGACACTTGATTCATATCAAATGTATATTAGAGAAGTAACAGATACACACACACACACACACACACACACACACACACACACACACACACACACACACACACGGACGCACACACACTGAGATTTGAACTTCGCTCCTGAGTTTTTGGGTCAAAACGTACCGTATTTGATTTCCTCCGTATCGTTAGCCATAATTTTCTTTTTGTTTTTGGTGTTTTTTATTCATTTATCTCAAACGTAGATCCTACTCCAGTCAACTCTGATTAATCCCTCTTCCTATTTGCATGTAACTGCAATAAGTATTACCCCCCCCCCAGAATGTCTGGGGTCGACCCCCCACAGTTTCTCTAAACCCCAAGAGGAACACTTTCATGCATGTGTTTATAAATATGTATATCATATATATCATATATGATTGAACAGAAAAAACGGCCGAGAGGCGCCTATCCAAACGCTCTTTTGGCCTCGCCCAAACCTCTGAAAGTTTCTGACTTGCTGTGTTTCTTTGCTTTCTGTCTCTGCGGCGGGGGGTACTGCTTGTTTGTGGAGGATGTTCTGTAATCTATGACACAGGAAACACGCACAGACAGCCAGATGAGTCGAGTCGGGTGGAGGGGCAGACACACGAGAGGCAGGAAGCTGCAGAAAACACGCCGTCTGCTTGCACAATCAGCCAGAACATTATAACCGCTGACAGTTTAGGTCAGAGGAACGTTGATTATTGGGGCGCCAGTCTCAGTGGATGAACATTTTTGCCCTGAAGTTGAAGTTTTGGACGTGGGAAAGATGGAAAAGAATGAGGATCTGAGCAACTTTGACAATCTGTGATTGCTGAGGAGCAACGAAGCGGTCTAGAGGAACCCGGTGAACCGTCCACACGGTTACGTGAGGCCAAGGCTCCGGGTTGGGTCTAGTTCCCGTTCCTACAGCAGATCTGCTGTAACACAAATTGCTGAAAAAGTTGATTCTGGTTCTGATAGAAAGGCGTCAGAACCCACAGGGACGTCACGATGAGGTATTTGCGGCAAAAAAGGGGACCTTCACAATATGAGGCAGGTGTCTGGGATAGTTCCTACATCGAGTAACGCAAGGCGCCACCTCACGCTGGCGCTACAAGAACCAGAGGACAGGTTTGGAAGGTTCCGTCCAGAATCACTCAGCTGTAGTGGGAAACGCCGCAGCGCTTCCCTGAAGGCATCGGCTAATGATATTCAGATAAAGTCTAGAAGCCTGATCTCCGGGTGTGATTGATGTCAGGGCGCAGATACTGCGAGGTGTCGTGTTTCTCAGAGCGAGATGCAGTCTCGGCGCGTCTGTCACAGAAGCTCGCCAATGAGACGGCCCTGTTTTAGAAGTGTGACTTCCTGTCTGTGCTGTGTAATCCACGCGGTATCCACGCTAAGCGCACAAACGTAGACTCCTGCATCTTTCAAGCAGAGCCCAGAGAGGGGGCTCAGAGGATTATCGCCGGAGCCCCCTCAGGTTTTCAGGGAAAGTGGATATCTCACATTTTTCACGAGGATATCTCACGTCTTCATGGCGCCCTCAGACGTCAACCTCGCCAACGTCACGAGAAGCCACTCCTTATTTTTGCATTGGATGGAGAAAGAAAAATGGCATTTCAGTCCCTCTTCCTCAGGTCTCACAGTCCCCCCCCCCTTTCATGAATATAGACATGCAGAATTCTCTCTCCCTGAAGTCCCCCCGCCCCCTGCAGAGCCCCACGAACTAAGCTGCCATGTGCTGACCCCCAACGCTGTCCTCCGTCCAAGATTACCAGGGCCGGATCTGGACCTGATGGAGAGAGTGCCGCTTTGGCAACCAGTAATCCACGAGACGAGGAGTGGCACGTGCAACAGACTTTACCCCGGGGCAATACGAGAGTGTGTGTGTGTGTGCGTGTGTGTGTGTGTGTGTGTGTGTGTGTGTGTAATCAGCCTCTCTTGGCTGAACTGCAGACACTGGTCTCCTGCCTCCAGCCTGGCGATGTGGCCCTGATATCTGGGCCATATCTTTACATCTCTAGGTTCAGTCCTACCAGCCAAAGGACTGTTGTGTACTACTGCGTACTACACACATACTACGACATCAAAAAACACGGATATGAGATACGTTTGGAAAAATGTATGTCTCAGTAACATCTGGGATTTGGCTGATGACATTTATTAGCATTTTGTATCTTTTTAAAACCCTCTACTGTCACTCATGTGATACAAAACATGTCAATCGTTGCTAACCGTATCCATGTCACTTTTTTTTAATGTTTAAAATTATGCTTGACCAAACAATTTAAGATATCTAAATAAGGAATGCTCCAAATAAATAATATATGCAAAGAAATCATTTTTCCATAGCTTTTTTTTTTTTTTTTTTTCTTGGTGACGACATTTAAGGGTTTTTTGTGAGAAGTACAGCGTTTACAGACATGTCAAACATGTTCATACGTGTACGATCACTTTATGATTAGTAGTGCCAAATTTCCCCGAATTGACTATAAATTTCCCCATTTTCAGACTATCAATATTGTTTCTCACCAGCTCCTGACAAAAAAAAAACCTGACCTGAGAAAAAAATTTGCATTTTGGGTCCTTACATGAGCTCACATGAGGATTTTTACGCGATTGTGGCGACGAGGGGATAAAATAGACGGCAGTGATTCGAGGGGGGAGTGATGTCGGAGCAGCGACGGCAGCAACCCTCTGCTGCTCTCATGGAGTCGTGCAGCCGCTCTGGATGGAGAGCAGCTGCTCTGTTTGCAGACCTCAGTGGTATTTGTTCGTCTAGCCGTGCTACTTTAGAGAGCAGCTCTCGTTACGCAGAAATGTGGCACAGCGTGACACGCTGCCAACACGCTCCTCTCACACACACACACACACACAGACTCACTCTCACACTCAGACACACACGCTCAGACACATACACACACACACACACACACACACACACACACACACACACACACACTGACACTCACACTCAGACACACACGCTCAGACACATACACACACATGCTCACACTCAGAAACACACGCACTCAGACACACGCTCACACTCACACACACTCACACACACACGCTCACACACACACACACCCTCACACTCAGACACACACACACTCAGACACACGCTCACACCCAGACACATAAACACTCACTCACACACACACACACAGACATACACACTCACATACACACAGACATACACACTCACATACACACAGACATACACACTCAGACACACACACAGACATACACGAAAAACACACTCAGACGCATACACACTCAGACACACACACATACACACTCACACACAGACATACACACTCACACTCTGACACATACACACTCACACACACACAGACATACACACAAGCAAACTCACACTCAAGCACTTACACACGCATACTGAACCACACACACTCACAAATACACACAAACAGACTCACACTCATACCCATTACAAATGACCACCTGTTGACACTACGGAGCAGTGTGTATATGTTTGTACGTGTGTGTGTGTGTGTGTTCTTGCCACATGTGCACACTGCAGCAGTTCAAAGACTGGATGATGTCGTTTTCCAAATCAAAGTCTGAGCGCACCGCTGGCCAGACGGACAGACAGACAGACGGACGGACAGATAGACAGACACACGGACCCACACACAGATAGACAGACACACAGATAGACAGACAGACAGACGGACACACACACAGATAGAGAGACACACAGATAGACAGACACACATATAGACAGACACACACACAGATAGACAGACACACGGACACACACACAGATAGACAAACACACACACAGACACACACACACAGAGACACACACATTCCCTGTGAGTATCCCATCCATTGACGGTCGGACAGCGGCGGCCCGGATCTACATGTTTGACCTCCACTCCGACACACGACCTCCAAACACGGATGACGACCCCAGAGCGAACCACCAGGACTAGTCCAGTTTCTGTAAACACAGTTTAACTTAAGGGCCGTGTGAACGGAACAACAGAAGCGAGGCGGAGTTACTGCGTTTTAGAGATAGTAGACCAGCCATCACAAAGTGACCACCTGTCTAATGGGGCGGGTCTCCAGCTCTGTCCATTTGTGCTGCTGCAGCTCGTCCGCGGGATTGGATAACACGATCTAGCCATCGCTCCCCACGCACCTCTATGAACATGGCGCCCAAAGACTGTGCCGCCGGTTCGCCACGCCATCACAATTTGCTTATCCATTTTTCGATGGCCTAACATTTAAGTCTCTTTCCGGAGTGTGCAGTCTGAATTTCTGCCTTTTTTTTTGGTAAACTCCCTGAGGAGAGAGAGCGCCCCCCGCTGGCTGGAGACTTCATTGAACTTCTTTGACCAAAAAATTAACAAAATCTAAGTAAAGTCCTGTAAAAGTAAAAAAAATCCGTCGTCTTCATTTTGATGCAGGAATGTAAGACTTCCGGGGCAAACAGTAGTACCAGAGGCGTAGCCCCCAGGCCAAACCGGAACTGGTACCTTCAGAACGTTTTGACAAGGTTCTGAAGGTACCACTTTTTGTGGAACGTAAAACAGTAAATATTCCCCCGCGTGTCCTACCGGTTAAACCGGTTCTACCGCTCTAGCCCTGTTCACATGCAGGCATGTGGTATGGATTAGTGAGTGGTGGTCTGGCATGAATGTTGCAGCCGTGTGTGTCGTGTGCACGAGGATCCCCTCACTGTTGTGGCTTTTCCACTTATCAGGAGGTCGTTGGTTCAATCCCCAACCGCTGCAGTGGTCAGGTGTCCCCGAGAAACGTATTTAGCCTTGAAATTTTACAGTTGATCACAGTTCCTGTGTGTGTGTGTGTGTGTGTGTGTGTGTGTGTGTGTGTGTGTGTGTGTGTGTGTGTGTGTGTTTGTGTCAGTTAGTGACAGCCACATCTTGACAGAGGCTGAGGTCACAAATCCAGCAATAACGACTAAGAGTTCAGAGAGACAAACCCTTGTTTGTCTCTCTGAATGAGTGTATCTGTGTGTTACACACAGATACACACGCCCCCACACACAGACACACACACATACACATGTATAAACTGCCCCCCGCCCCCGTCACCTCCAGCAAACACACCTCGCTGTATTTGATTTTGTGTGTGACACATTACCAGAACCTGTGATATGTGTGTGGGTGTGTGTGTGTGTGTGTGTGCTTTTGTGTGTGTTTGCGTACGAGTGAGACGGTAACCCTGAAGCAACCTCTCTAGATATAGCTGACACACACACAAAGTAAACGCCACACCTTCATTTAAACACACTCACACCTCCAGCTATCAGACGCATCCGCTGACACACACACACACACACACACACACACACACACACACACACACACACACACACACACACACACACACACACACACACACACACACACACACACGCACACACACAGTCAGTTATTGGCCTGTCTGACATTACTGGTTGCATTTTCAGTTCATTGACATTTTAGTGTGACAGCCCTCAGCTGGCTGCCAAGTAAGCATTCTGTGTTGCGTTCAAGTCGTGTGGGAAAAAACGATGGACTTGAGCTTTTCTGCAGATTCAATACGTGTTTTTTCCAACTGGCATGTTCTACTCGCTGTCCAACATGACTTAAATCCAACTCCTTCTTTTTCTCTTGCAGGCGTCCGACCCCCTCCCGATCAAAAAGACCAAACACGTGGACTTCCCGTCACAAAACCCGCTGGCCGACAAGGAGAAGCAGCACGACTGGCTCCAGTCCCTGTCCTCCTCCAACAAGGTGGGTGCAGCCAGAAGCTGGAGAATCAGATGAGATGTCATGTAATATTAGAAGTTTCCTGATGAGGGCAGAACTTAAATTTAGATTTGGAAAGTTGCGCCAAGCGAATGTTGGGGGGCTTGGGGGGTGGAGGGGGGGGTGTAACAGTAGACCGACCGACGGATTCACTTACTGAGACGGAGCAAAGTGTGAAACACAAGATCATCTAAATATAATGATGGAGGAGAGATATTCCCTCAAAATCCACACTGGAGGTGAGGTGAGGTCAGAGGTCAGAGGTCAGTCTCTTTAGCGCCCCGACAAAAACAAGAGGAGATCAAAGTTTAGTGATCAAGGTCAATTCATCTGCAGAGTTAAAACAGTTTCACTATTTGAACCTGGACTGTTTCACTGTATGAACCTGGACTGTTTCACTATTTGAACCTGGACTGTTTCACTGTATGAACCTGGACTGTTTCCTTATTTGAACCTGGACTGTTTCACCGTATGAACCTGGACTGTTTCACTGTGTGAACCTGGACTGTTTAACTGTATGAACCTGGACTGTTTCACTGTATGAACCTGGACTGTTTCACTGTGTGAACCTGGACTGTTTCACTGTGTGAACCTGGACTGTTTAACTGTATGAACCTGGACTGTTTCACTGTATGAACCTGGACTGTTTCACTGTGTGAACCTGGACTGTTTCACTCTATGAACCTGGACAGTTTCACTATTTAAACCTGGACTGTTTCTCTGTGTGAACCTGGACTGTTTCACTCTATGAACCTGGACAGTTTCACTATTTAAACCTGGACTGTTTAACTGTATGAACCTGGACTGTTTAACTGTGTGAACCTGGACCGTTTCACTGTGTGAACCCGGACTGAACAGACATCCTGGGGCCTTCTCTCATGCTCCTCGGGGGTCTCAGACCCCCGTGAAGGAGCTCTGACGTGACTCCAGAGTGGACGTTCAGGATTCTGCTCCTTACCTCCACTGTGGGAACTAAAGCTGTGGAACATCTGACTTTGCTAAAGTTTGTCCAGTTATCCCCAAGCACACACATTTTTATTTGATATTTGGTAAACAGATCTCTTCTGTCCCCAGAGGAGCGTTTCAACAAACCTTTATTGACAATGGTCAACAACAAGATGAGCCTGCGGGGGTCAATAGTCCTTTTTTCTCACATATTCTGCCCGAGCGGTCCGGCCGCGGTCTGACGATTTAACTCCACATGGATAAATATTTGTACACAGCTTTTGTTTCTCATCAAGGTTATTTATTTATTCCCACAGTACGATTGGGGATATAATGACAATCAAACCGTGGGCTCAGCTTAACCCTTTCAAAAGATTTCACTCCGGGAGCCGCTTTTAAAAGTTTCCAGGCCCTTCAAACGCTGTTAGTGTTACACTGTTAGCAGAAGTTTACAGATTTAGGACTTTTAATAAATCTGCTTTTACCCAATGTTCATCATAGGCATTTTTTGTTTTTAGCGGGAAATGTGTTTTTTGAACTATTGTGAAATCGTAGACCCCTTTAAGCTCCAGTGTGATATCGGCATTACCCTCCTAACATTCTAAACTCCATCCAACCTTAACGGGACACAGAACTTGTCTTTGATCCGAGTTGCATCTCTTTGTTTCAGGGAATTAACTGCATTCAGCCGCGGCAGAGGCCCTCAGCGTTCCGACCGTGGTCCCCCCACATCTCCGCCGCTGATAAGGAGCCGTCCAGTCACCCTCTGGCCCTGCTGAGGGACAGGTGAGCTCACATGGACTCTGACTCTGACTCTGACTCACTCTCCACACAGGCATCAGAAGTAATTCGTTAGAGAAGATCAAACCTCTGTCTGCCTGAAACAGGATTTTTTTGTTTTTTTTTACGGCAGCCATTTTTTCCCCCAGCTCTCAGCATGCTCTCTCATTTCATGTCTGGGTGCCCCCCCCCCCGCCCCCCCCCCACACACACACACACACACACACACACACACACACACACACCACCATTAGCAAACATCTGACAGTCACTCGTATTCTATGGGCACCCGCTTGGCATGATGATGTCATCATATCACACTTGATCTGGCCCACATTCTCCTAAAGTGGGAGGGCGGAGCTGCGGGTTCTCAATCTGAATGTTTCCCGCCTGGCACCGGCTGTGTTTACCCGCCTTCAGAACTCTTTTATGTAACTTTGGTTTCATGTAAACAACAACAACAACATGCTCTGCTTACCTTATCAGCTTCTACAACTACAAGAGTCTGGAGAAAGCTGTGGCCCCCAATGTGGCCCTCACACCACTGCCGCTGGGAAAGGCCGGCCCCACTTCCCCCTCGGTACCCAGCACCTCCCACCCAAGTGGAGGTGAACCCCCCGGGGAGGGAGCCAACGCCAACGCCAACTCCAGGCCTCGCAAGAGAAGATCCACAGGGGAGCACCCTCCCCCAGCACCGGAGGCCCCCTGCCCTCCGGCACCCACAGCGGCCAGCAAGCCTCTGCCGCCGCCTCAGGATGACAAGGAGTCCGAGGTGGAGATCGAGGTGGAGAGCCGGGACGAATGTAAGCATTTTAACACAGAACCATAAAGGAAAGCTTAAAAGTGAAATCCATCTTCCGTCCTCACCATCTCTGCTGTCTCCGTCTCCTCCAACAGTCACCTCCTCCCTGTCCTCCCTCTCCTCGCCGTCCTTCACCTCGTCAAGCTCCGCCAAGGACCTGAGCTCTCCGGGCGCCCTGGGGCCCGTCTGCGGCGTCACATCGGCCGAGGGGTTGCCCCCCGCCCCCGCAGCAGCGGCAGCAGCGGCGTCCGCCGCCACCCCGGCCAGCCCCCCTGAGCCAGGTCTGGAGTCGGAGCTGGAGAGTCTGAGGCTGGCGCTGGACAGCGGGCTGGACTCCAAAGAGTCCAAGGAGAGGTTTCTGCACGAGATCGTGAAGATGAGGGTGAAGCAGGAGGAGAAGCTGGGATCGGCTCTGCAGGCCAAGCGCAGCCTTCAGCAGGTAGGATTCCATCGACCCGGCCGTGAGGTGTAGGAGGAGGGAAGTAACTGAGTACAAGTACTGGAGCACGGATGTACCGAACGGGTCACTAATTAGTCTTATGTCGGATAATGATTTCATGACATGTCAGCAGAGAATATTAGGACACAAATACAAATATACAACTAACCAAAATAAATAAGTCCCTTTTATTAGCAAACTGCTTTTTTTTTTAACTTTCATACTCATACTGAGTCAGTTTCCACTTGTACTTGAGGAAGGACTCGATACTTTTGCTCGTCTGAAATCTGTCCCGTCGGGCGTCGCTTTCATTTAGGATTCACGTCACATCAAAGGACTTGATGGCGGTTCTGACATTTGACGAGAGACTAGAACCACACCAGAGACCTGAACTTAAAATAAAATGCGTTTAGTTTTGAATCTGGTGAAAATCCTGGATCCTCAGGAATCCAGAGACTAGTCGGAGACTAGAAAGACTAGCACCGACTAGTAATCCGACTTGGATGCTGCCCTCATCGTTCACTCGCACCTTCGACGCCGATGACTCGACTTGGATTTGATTGAACTTACCCGTTGGTCGGAGTCTCAAGAGACTCGAGACTTGGACCCCCGAGTCATCTGAGCAGGTCTCAGGTGACTTTGGTGTCCAAGTCTCTCGAGTCTCTTGAGACTTGGACACCAGAGTCACATGACACCCTTATCTCTTTACCTCCACACCTTGTACACCCGAGTCACCTGATGAGCTGTCAGGTGACTCAGGTGCACAAGTCTCTCGAGTACACCCGAGTCACCTGACACCTGCTCACTTTACTTGAATTTCCCGCAGAAGCTCTGCCAAAAAAAAAGAATCGTAGCACACACACACTTTCTCACCCGTGTGTCACTCAAGGCCGGTGGCGGGTCGACGTGTCGCCGTGACAAACACGAAGCTGCGATTGTCTGTTGTGTAAATAAGTGAGCGGCCCACATTAAAATAACGCGACGACGGATGATTACGTTTCCTTTGTTGCTCGTGGCAACAGGCTGATGGAAGCGTTAGACCCACAGCCCCGGTGATTGTGTTTTATCGCACTGATAAACTTAAGTCCACATATTATGTGATTTCATTGAGGTGAGTCCGACATAATGAGCTGAGAGAAATGTGTTTATTTCCATCAGTCGCTGCCCCTGACAACCGAGTGTAAACCTGACGCTACCTTATTCTACCTTCCTGAAATCAGAGCATTTCAATCCAGCTTTAAAAAAAAAAGAGAGAAAAGGGAAAAGAAGAAAAAAAGAGTTGCAGCGGATTAAAAGTTATTGTTACTGTCCACAGAACTTTAGCGTGAGTCGGTCGTGTGATAACAATGAGAGCGGATGTTGCTGCGAAGGGAAAGGCCAGACTTCCAGTTTTATTTTTGGTCTCCGACAGAAAAAGAAAAAAAGAAAAAGAGAAATCCAGACTAAAGAGCCTGCGAACGAGCAACTCCACATACATCCGGAACAACTTCAAATCCTCCTTAAAACTCTTAAACTCTGGTCTCTACAGCGAACGGATACTCAAAAAGATTTTCTCTTCTGATTTGCATGGGTTCTTATTGTATTGCTGCACATCAGCCTCTTCACCGGCTCTTAGTGAGTCACCGGAAAAATGGAGTTAAACAGGGCAGGCGAGGGAAGGGGTGGGGTGGAGGAGTTGAAAACCGGGCGGCTGAATGAGGGGCGGCGCAGGGAGGTGACAGGGGTGAGGGGAGAAGAGAGTGAGGAGTGAAAAAGTCTATCAGAACATCATTATAGTCACTATTAAATATTTCTCTGTTTGTAATAACACATGAATAAACGTGTAATTACAAGCTTGAAAAACGACACAATGAAATAATATTTAATAATAGGCCTCTAATTAACTAAAATATATGGCATTATTATATATGACCTCTTAAATGACATTATTTCTAATGGCCTTAAAGGGATCTTGAGATTTCTTGAATTTAATTTGTTGAAAACTGCGGGAAAAGTATGAATCAAGAGTGTAGAAAAATAGCTCCTTATTTTGATGATTCATGCATCAATGTGTAATTAGTACCTCAACATTTTATCTTGACATCTATTAAAAACTCTACAATTAATTTTTTTTATTTCACAACTTTAATCAGAATACTTCTACAGTTATTAAAAGATCCATAAATGTTTTTTTAGTCCAACAAACTCCGTTTTTCTCCTACATCTTGTGGACTACACGCTCCAGTTTTGCACGTTCTGTAAACTGAATATTGGACCAGAAACAGCAACCGAACCCATCCATGATGTTGAATCAGGTATGAATCAGACTCTGAGTCCCAGAAATGAGATTTCCCACAGCCTTTGAAATGCCCACGCCTCGACACGTAGATCACACTTCAGGGTGACGCTCAGGCGTTCAACAGTAGGAACAATGAGAGATAAACAGTTTCGACAGGCAGGGATTAAGGGTGGGTTCACACCTGAAGCTCCGGCTCAAACTAGGTGGGTGGGAAAGAATCCTCAGATGTCTTACACGATGATGGCGGACCCACGAGGTCGGCCCAGTTTGGAGATATCAAGGAACTGATGACAATGTTGTGCGGTAGTTACATGTGTAAAGAAACAAACAAACAAAAGGGATGCATCAATTGGGTCATTAATAAACAGTTCAGCGACCAGGACGCAATATTACAGGCGGTTACCGAGGTAACTGGTTACGTCAGGAAGTCCCGCCTCCTTGACTCCCGTGAGCTCCTGAAGTCCATAATTCCTTCATCAAAATAAAGCTTTTTTTCTGATAGACTTAACTAAAAGTTTGTAACGCCAAACAGGAAACAGTTCTCCGGTGTAATAAAAGCACGTATGAACGATGAGACACAGAGACGGGAGTTTTCACACGTCATCAGCCACTAAACACGGTCAGATAAAACACCATCTCTCTCTAGATTCATAACTCTGCGTTCATTATTTATTCGCAGCGAACTAACTCACAGTTAAAGCTTTTATTTTGACATTAAGTATCCAAGAAAATGTCTCTTAAGTAACATTCAAGGAATATTTTACTTCCTCTTTAAGTGTTTTTTCAAGGTTTTTCATTAAACTGAGTTCAAAAAAAAAAAAAATCATAAAAGTCTAAAAAAAAAAACAATTTTCATTTTATTTGTTTATTTATTTTTCATCTACAGTCAACATCAATTGAACAGCATCAAATAACAAAACGACAACTAAACCCACAAACACACCTAGCAGGATCGCCTAACGCCACAACCCCGGCGACGTGTGACAGCGAGAACCTCAATGAGACGCTCATGAACAGGATGGCGGCGTTTAAGTTCAGTCGGAACCTGCTGCCAGTCTTGTGGACCGTTCTGCATGCACAAACATCCTGAAGTGACGTCCATGCGCGGGGAACAACCCGTGGCGACCCCCGCGGGCCGGCGTGTCTCGAGGTCGTTCAAGCACATCCCTCTCATTAATCTGTAGAGACACGTTACGCCTTAACCTGCCAAGTTCGCATCTTCACCAAAAAAGCCCTGCAGCCAGCTCCTCCTCCTCCAAACCGCAAATATTCGTCTGCTCGGGTCGGCGCTTCATGAAACGTATTCCAATACGTCACAAAGTGTCTGTTTTGACACTACATGCAAAGCTGGATTTAATTAACTTATAATAATGCGCAATTGTGGAAAAAATACAACGAAAATAAAAACCCGAATGCCGTTTTTCAGGCGACTTAATGCGAAGCGTGAAATCCGCTGTAGCGTCTTCGCGAACATCTTTAATCTACGTTTTTACTTAGTTTTCGGTAACGTCCGGTAAAAGTCGACAACCTTTATTTTGATGCAGGTATGAATCACTTCTGGGACAAACGAGCGTGACGGAGGCAGGACTTCCTTTTTCAATCTGAAATCTGCAGAATGTTGGCTAAGTTTTCAGAAGGTAACGGTTTGTCGTGAAACTTAAAAGCGACACGTGTTCCCGCCTGCGTCACACCACTTTTAAACCAGTGTACCGGTGGAACCACGCAATCCTGGGGTCTCTGTAGTAGAAAGTATTTGAATTAAGAAAAAAAAAAGAAATCCAAATGAAAGTCCGGACTCATTGAGATTAGTGGTACTGCTTTAAAACGGGCCAGCGGTCCAGTCTAATTCCTGCAGTGCTGAGCTGAACTAACCCTAACCCTCGCTGCACTGACGGAGTTGTTATGTAAAGCGTGACAGGGATTGTTTCTTTTCACTCTTTCACTGAAGCTACTAACAAAGCTTGATGACAGACATGTTTGTCCCAACTGCTCTGTTCCCATGAGCGGGCTGTGGGCGTGTCACCACACACACACACACACACACACACACACACACACACACACACTCGCACGCGCACACACACAGAAACGCTCAGTGATTCAGAGGAAGGAAACTTAACTTCTGTCAACCCTAACCCCTGACTTGGTTCAGTGTAAACACTGACATGGACGCGGCGGCCGACTGTAAGGAGTCACTGATCTGGAGTGTCAGCAGCATGAAAACAGAGCGACGCCCATGTGATAGACACACCCACTGGCATCAGGAGGGCTTGCATGAGCGCCACGGGGAGCCTCACTAACTTCCGCCGTCTCTTCCCATCTCAGGAGTTGGAGTTCCTGCGGGTGGCGAAGAAGGAGAAGCTGCGGGAGGCGACCGAGGCGAAGCGAAACCTGAGGAAGGAAATCGAGCGTCTGCGGGTGGAGAGCGAGAAGAAGATGAAGGAAGCCAACGAGTCGCGGACCCGTTTGAAGCGAGAGCTGGAGCAGGCCCGGCTGCTGAGGGTCTGCGACAAAGGCTGCGAGGCTGGACGCCTTCGCGCAAAATATTCCGCACAGGTCAGTCGCCGCACCCGAAAAAGTCTTTTACAGGTGAAATGTAGTGCCACCTAGTGGTGGGCTTCCATATTGGACCCCGTATTACATCTCAGCTCAGCCCTTCCTACCCAAGAGTCTACGGAATCCTCCGGAGCAGACTGCGTCCAACCGGACCGGTTTACCGCTCAATGGTTTCACGAGTCAGGTCTTCACGTTTTAATTCTTGTGCTAAATATGAAATACGATCCACCATTGATCAAACTATAAAAGCTTTAGAGCAAAAACTCGTTCCTCTTCTTTTTCTACGTTGGTTTTTAAAGGCCTTCATCTCGCGATTTCTGTCAGTTCAACGTCCAAACGCGGAAGGTCTTCCATCGGGCCAATTTTTCGGTTTGTTTCTTCTAGGCTGTTGTACGACACGTCGGCTTTGTGGAACAGGACACGCCCCCTCAGGAGTCATGGCCGGCCTTTTCTAGACCATCGACTTTTATATTCAAATGAATCCGCGAGATATCCCTTCATTTCACAGACTCCACCTTTAACATAAAATAAAACCTCCGTCAGCCAATGAAGGTCGCCCGTATAAAGACGGACGCGTCCAATGCAAATGAGGTCTAGACGATTATGTCAACGCCGTCAGAGTGAGTTTCAGATACTCTCAAGGTCAGCAGCAAACACAAAAACCCACATTTCCTCTTCCCCATTCAAAAATACATGGGTGTCGGCTCGAATGCACAGACACACGATAAGCTCCCCCCCACCCCCCACACCCCCCTCCTTCTGAGAGGAAACAGGAAGAGATGTCAACATCCCCCCCAGGCACCATGGGAAATGCAGATTAGACAAAACAAGAGGGAGGTTATGCTCTCCAGCTGCGTCTCCCCTGCAGAGAGAGCAGCCGTCTGTGGAAGTCTGTCTTTAAGACGTTTCTCTTCCTGGAACTGAGCTGAGGAGAGGAAAGATGGCGAGTTCTCAGAGGCTTTAGACCCAGATCTGAAGGTTTCCAGACGTCAGCCTGATGCAAGAGGCAAAGTTTTCAGGTAGAAGACAAGATTTAGAAACTTATTTTTCATACTAGACCGCCGAAAGAAGACGAGGAGAACTACTTTTCTGTAGACACAGTATATACACGGGGGGGGGATTTGAACCCAGGACCTTCCTGCAGTGACACTGTGAAAAAAAAAATGTTTATTTATATTTTTTTGTTATAGTGTGGACATGAGAGGTTTAGCCCCGAAAAAGTCCCCAATCCCCTGCATTCTACAAGCAATCCCCCCGACTGAACTCCTCAAATTAAATGTAAAATAATTGGGTTTTTTTGTAATAATGTGTAAAATAAAAATGATTAGAGAAAAAGATATAGATATACATATATATATAAATTATATATATCCTTTTGATTATTAATATGCGTCACATTTTGACTATATCGCTCCAACAGTTCGGAAGTTATGTTCGAAAAAAGTGTTTTTTATATAAAAATTTTTAAAAAAAAAAGCTCTTTCCAGTTAGATAAATATAAACTATTAGTAAATAAAATCCTACATCCATCACAGATCTCCTCAAGTCGATTCATTTGCCGGAATTTGTACTAAATTCCGGCCAATGGTTGAGAAATGATGTCCCGTACACCTTTGTAGATAAATCACCCCTAGTGTCAGAAATATGCGACCAACCTTTTTCCCCGAATCAATCCAGTTCTTCCTCACTCTAAGGTCTTTGTGTTTAAAAAAAATCCACATCCTCCACATCACCAGCCCACAAAGGTTCTTGGAAATCCGATCAAGTGGATTTCAGACGGTCCCCTCTTGGCTGACGCTCCATCCGTACTGGTTCTGAATAACCAGAACTCTCAAGAGGGCTGAACTCTCAATGAGGCGTCCAAACTTATACCATGACCTGCCACTCAGCCGTTACATTATAACCACTGAAAGATGCAGGACTCTGTTCACATCACATCTCTTAGTGGTCATTTGGACCCAGTGTGGCTTAGAGTCCCAAACCCTACAGTTTCTAAGCCACACCTCTTCATACAGGTGGAATCTCCTCATTGGCTACCGCCACATTTCCACGAGATCAGTTCGATTCCCTGACCAAGGTTTACCAGAACCAGAACACGTTTTGAGTTTGTGTTTATAGGTCCAAATGACCACACGGTGGAAAATAAAGGCATGTTAGCCGTTGAAGAGGACAGTACCTGGACTTACTGTCAGAACTTTCCTCTGCTCAGATCTGTCCTGAGGTTTGACTCCAGCTCTCTCCTTTGCTCTCCAGATCGAGGACCTCCAGATGAAGCTGCAGCACGCCGAGGCCGACCGCGAGCAGCTCAGAGCCGACTTGCTGCAGGAGCGGGAGGCCAGGGAGCACCTGGAGAGGGTGGTGAAGGAGCTCCAACAGCAGCTCTGGCCCAAGTCAAGCAACGACATGGAAGGGACACTCATGGACATGCCCGCTGACAACTAATACGCTTTGGTCAATCCTGCCATCCGGCCATTCCCCCCCCCCCCCCCCCCCCCCCCCCCCCCCCCACTGTTAGGATCGCCAACATCTTCTGCCCAACAATCCAGAGCATAGACACAACCCGGGCCGGGCCACATCGCACCACTCACCATCAAGTTCTCCCTCCAGAACTCCAATATGAAAGACTCCGAGCGGAGACAGACAGGAAGTGGGGACCTGTGTCGGCATGCATGCCCATGAAAAGTCACGTGAGCGGTTTCCTTGGAGAACGACTGCAAACAGGAAGCACTGACTCGCTCCTTTCCGACCTCACTGAATGGAAACTGGATCCCACAAACACAGACGTGTAGAACTCAACATGTGGGCGGAAACCCACCGGACCCACGTGTGATACCGTTAACGCTGA
Source organism: Lophius americanus (assembly GCA_037951165.1). Lineage (NCBI taxonomy): Eukaryota > Metazoa > Chordata > Actinopteri > Lophiiformes > Lophiidae > Lophius > Lophius americanus. The sequence goes on along the minus strand of JBBDHG010000086.1, from coordinate 1,138,857 downwards.
GAGGTCTTCAAGAGTTCTGTTGAGAGGTGTTCTAGAGGTGTGGCATGGAGGTCAGAGCTCGCCTTCATCCCTCCACCCTCGTCCCCCCTCCCCCCCACCAGGAAGATTGAGGATTGTGAAGGCGTCATAAGCTATTTAAGAGACTACGTATGTAGAGAACAGAAGGACGCTGTCTGCGTTGAAAATCGAAATAAAACAAGTTTGAGGATGAACAGAACAAACGGACTCTTCTCAGTGCCACCGCGCCGGTTTTTCAGCAGTCCACTCTGGGGGGGTGGGAAAAGGAAATTTGACTTTCCTTCTGATTGTTGTTTTACAAAGTTCTTATTTCTCCCAGCAGTGGGCGGGGCTCAGGTTGATAGTTTTTGATTGTAAATTAGAAATACGAACATGCTGTGTTTTAAAGTCACCGTTTTAGCGAGCGCTTCTTTTGAATGATTAATGACCGTTTCCAACGGCAACCATCTGAAAGTTGCTCCCACATTCTCTCACGCTGCGTTCACACCAAACGGGACGCCGGGGTTTCCTGCAGCGCCATGGCGTAAGTCAGCGTAACAACGCGAGAAGTTGCGAATACACGACTGGCGACAAATTCACTAACTCAACTTGACAATTTTCACCTTGAGCGAGAAATCCGCTCTGACATCGCCATCATGATGCGAAGCCTCGCCAAAACGCGAGTAGTTGGAAATTTGCTCTGGCTGATGCCAAATACTTAAATTTGCGTTCCTGCCTCAATTGCCCGAGTTGAAACTTAGCAACTCCACGTATAAATCCAGATGAAACTGTGACATGAACGTCTATTATAAATACATAGATCGTCATCGTACGTTAACAGGTAGAGGTGAAACAATGCAAATTTGCGCCGGCCAATACAAACGACTAAATTTTGCCTTCTCACACCATTTTTTGAGATTCTCCAAAAGTCACATGTCTGGATTTCAGCCGCAGACGGACGTTTGGTTTTCATGTTGACTTCAGTCATGGTTGATAACAGAGCGAGAAAAATTGTTTTTATTGATGCTATATGTTCGCAGGTTTGCGTTTTGTCACACAAGTGATCCTTGGTGACATTCGTGTGAATCAAGTGTGAATTCTGCAACTGCATTTGCTTTCACAGCAAATGTGATGCAAATGTTTCCAACGGTTTCATGAAATAACCGTCAATGCAACACCACGCAAAGTTGCGAGTTCATGCTGGGTAACGTGAACGACGCATCTGGTGCGATGCAAATTTGCTTGATCAAGTTGAAAATACTCAAAGTGGTTGCTTTGTGGAAAGTTGCAAAGTGGAGCCGCTCATATATCATTATACGCACAGTGTCTGCACAAATTCGCAATGTGACGTGATTGATTATAATTGCAAATTCACGATATCAATATCTGAAATTAGCATTACGTCATTCGCTGAAAATGGAAACTTTTCCACTCAAGTGAGAAATTCTGCAAGGATCTGGGAAGTGTAATTGATGTGTAACATTTGCGTTAGTCGTGTGAATAATACCTGGTAACATTCACGTTACTGTCCTAAATAATCACTGGTAACATTTGTGTTACTTGAGCGAATAATCCCTGGTAATATTAACGTTGCATGTGCAAATAGTCCCTGGTAACGTTTGTGTCACTTGCACGAATAATCCCTGCTAACATCGATGTTAGTAGCGTGAATAATCCCTGGTAACATTGACATTAGTAGCGTGAATAATCCCTGGTAACATCGACGTTAGTAGCGTGAATGATCTATGGTGACATCGACGTTAGTAGCGTGAATGATCTATGGTAACATCGACGTTAGTAGCGTGAGTAATCCCTGGTAACATCGACGTTAGTAGCGTGAATAATCCCTGGTAACATTGACGTTAGTAGCGTAAATAATCTCTAGTAACATTCACGTTAGTAGCGTCAATAATCTCTAGTAACATCGACGTTAGTAGCGTGAGTAATCCCTGGTAACATCGATATTAGTAGCGTGAATAATCTCTAGTAACATCGACGTTAGTAGCGTGAATAATCCCTGGTAACATCGACGTTAGTAGCGTGAATAATCTCTAGTAACATCGACGTTAGTAGCGTGAATAATCTCTAGTAACATCGACGTTAGTAGCGTGAATAATCTCTAGTAACATCGACGTTAGTAGCGTGAATAATCTCTATTAACATCGACGTTAGTAGCGTGAAGAATCTCTAGTAACATTCACGTTAGTTGATCCCCGGTAACCCTTGCGTAAGTAAAGCGACGCGTCTCTAGCGGTTGCGTTTAGCGTGAACGCAGCGTGACGGACGACCTCCTCCAGACGCGAGAGTGTGGCCACGTTTTCCTCGCGCTGAAAACCAGCATGTTTTTACTGCCATCACAGCGGGCTGGACGGGAGAACCACAACATGTTTGTTTTTAATTAAATTAAGGTATGTAAATATAAATATATGTTGTTGTTATTTTTAACTTTACAATAATGAATTGCACTTTGTCATAAAAAAAAAAAAGAAATTACTGTTATAAAGCATTGTACTCCCACTATCTTACTTTGAATAATGTCATCTTATACACGACTGCTACCATTTTTAAACCCAGTAAACATTTTGTTGATTATATGCATCTTGAAAACAAATACTGTTGTTTTGATCTCTTAAGGCAAACTATTGTATATAAACAGAAAGATAAAAGGCTCCATCTGATGCTCGCTGACGCCAGATTTTTGGGTTCTCCAACTTTTTTTATTTTTAAATGCTAATAACACAGATTCAGCTTGAGTATCTGGTCATAATGATTTGGTCAAAAGCTGCGTCAGTCGGAGAAAATCCAGTTCTGAGAATAAAATCCGTTTTTTTTTTATTCCGGAGGCAGTCACACAGTGGGTACAATGCAATCAGAATGTACATTGTGTTGATGCTGTTTTTTCCTTTCGGTTGTTGTTGTTGTTTTTAACGTGGAGATTTTTGTTTTGTTGTTCACCTTTTCAATAGAAAAAAAAAACAAACTCATATTTTCTTTTTATGCATGAGATGAGGTTTGCCATACATATAGTCAGTTATTACGGGGCATTGATACTCGACATGTAAGGGTTTTACTGTGTTATACAATATACATTTGTCTTATTTAGAAGAGAATTAAAAAGACGTAAGAAAATAAAAAACTTCACACTTGCAAAAAAAAAAAAATTAATACTCTTTTTTTTTTTTTTTTTCTTCTTCTTCTTCTTCTTCTTTTTTTTTTTTTTAAATGCAAATGCTGGATAACCTCAAGTGCCTGAACGAAGGCGAAAGGTTTCCAGAGTAGGAAAACTGGTGATGAAGCTACCAGGGCTGGGCCTCTCATCAACTTCCTGTTTGCAGGTTTCAAATTAAAAGCAGCTCTGATTTTTTTTTTTTTTTTTTTGTTCTTAAATATATGAATATCAGTATTCCTGAAACCGACCAGTTTACAAACTCTGCACAGAACAATTTTAAGAAATGCCTCAGATTTTTAATTTCTCCATTTGCAATCAGTGATATGCATGTTCACGAAATTTTTTATACGAGACCTAGAAAGCCGATCGCTTCGGGGGATTTGTTACTTTGGATTGTAAATATAGACTTCCTGTTTGTTCCCGGTTCTATTGTCTGGTCTGGAGGCAGACCTGGCGAGGATGAATAAGAGGGCATTATGTTCGACGCCCTTTTTCTTTCCTAACACGACTTAAGTTCCTCGGCAGAGCTAACATTGGTACATTTTGTAGATGTTTTTACACTCAGCGGTGTTGATACCTTACGCGTAGTTTACTTTACTCGTGGTTTTCTACAAAAAAAGAAAGGGAGACGGTGACGACTTTGGCTTTCGGCTCTCCCGCGCGAAAAATGACAAAAAAAAAAGAAAGAAAGAAAGAAAGAAAGAAAATAAATCAGTTTAACAAAGTCTCGTTTTTCTACACGAAAAGTGCTAAAACAGTGGGCGGTGAAAACAGCAATAACAGCCCATAATATTAGCAGATAAAAATATTATTAGCCAGAGTGAAGACATGAATAAGGATTTACAAATGTACATATTTTTGTTTTGTTTTTTTTCATTTATGATATTGTATAATATATGTAAATGGTGTTTTACTTTTTCAAAAACTTTCTTACAATAGCTGTCTTTTTTTGGGGGGGGGGGGGGGGGTTGTTTTTTTTTTGGGACTTTTCTTTTTTTTTCTTTTTTTTTTTTTCGGAATTGTGTTTTAATTGACTTTCTTTCAGAACCAGTTAATGATGCAGTGCGTAAGAGAATATTCCCTACATAAACATGTTAATCCATTTATTTTTCATTTCTTTGCTTTCTTTTTTTTTTTACTGTAGAGTCTTTATATCGAATGATGTGTTGTTGTTCTCCCCCCCCCCCCCCATCAGTACATTTATTTTTAACAGTACCAGAATGTGGACCTGTGATACGGGTCACACACACACACATGACTCCGCCCCCTCCCCCTCCCCCACCCCTATCATTTTAGCCCTGTGCTGCTGCTAATATACTATATAAACCTGACAAGTCTAGGAATATTTTTTTGTAAGAGGTAAATGTAAGCTTTGTCATTTATTAATGCCACATATACAGTATGAAACAAGCTTGGCGCATCCATCTATCCCTCTGTTTTTACTTCTCACCTCCTCCTCCTCCTCCTCCTCCTCCTTCTCCTCCTCTTCATCACCCCCAGCCCTCTCTCACGACACGGACTATATTGTAAAGTAAAGGACTTTATGAGATTATGTTTGAAAATAGCTATGCTTATATACTACAGTGACTGAATGTACAGTGTATAGATGCATTACCAGAAATAAAGTTGTTTGTCCAGATTGAACGACCCAGTTTCCTGTTTTTAAACATCATCTTCATCTTGTTGATGGAAGTTAATCACAAGCCTGATTTGCTTAGCGCCTACATAGAAGGACTTTTCCGTGAAATTTAGCCGTATCTCTTTGAAATAGTGCAAAAATGATATTCATACCCGATGTGTCTTTAGTGTAAAATCATTCGATTCAATTCAAGGAACATTATTTGTCTCCAGGGAGCAATTCTGAGGAACATAAAGTAATCATAAAAACCAAAATAACACCCGAAGGTATTAAACACAGAAAGAAAAACGCCAGAACAACTTAACAGACCAGCAGAGAAAAAAAAAAACAAGAAGAAGACGAATAAAAATAGTAATAACATTGTATTTGTACTTTTCTGCAATAGAAATATAAAAAAGAAGAATAATTGTTTCTTGAACTTTAATTTAGAAGGAGTGCAGAAAATTATTAAAATGTTGATGCTGTATATTTTTCTGTTTTGATAAATGGAGGAGAGTGAAACCTCCCTGTCAGAGATGGGAAACACGAAGACCTGACTCCTTTCATGCTCCAGCTTTGATCTACTCTACGGTTTTACAGAATAAACTAGGCCTATGCTGTTGGACCTGACAATAAAGAAGAAGTCCCCAATCTTCTGCGTTGTACAAGAAAATCCCCCTGATTGAAATGTGAAGTTTGTCCAACGTATCTTTGGTTCAAAAAACAAGGGCTTCGGGGTTTCAGGGTTTTGCTTGAGGTCCCTACGACAAGTAGACCTTGCCAGGACTGGAACCGGCCACCTCCAGATCTTCTGAGGTGGAGACGGCTGCTCCACCCACTGAGCTCCGGACCCCCGCTACTTTCGTTTAGACGTCCCCGGACCATCGGACACAAACTGGTTCACACCTTTCAACCCCGACAACCGAACGGCTCAACATTGAAAGAAAACCACAACAGCCGTCGAGGTACCGCCAACCTAAAGTTGCCGAACTTTGGTAGGCGCTTGGGTGAACCTACCAGAACTTCTCACTCAGAGAGAGAAGAACTGGATCCCCTCACTCGACACCATGACACCTGCTGGACGGAAAGGTGACTTCACCTTCAAATGTTTCTTCTGAACAGATGTTATGACATACATTCTGGACTTTGGTCAAAACCAGCCTATCCGGGGTCCCGGTGCTGAAGGTCCTGACTCTTTCTTTGACCAGCTCTCTCCGGCGTTTACGGACGTATTAGATGCGTCTCTGGAGTCGTGCCACGTCCCAGCTTGCCTCAAGGCCGCCACCCTCATCCCCGTCAACCAGAAAAGCAGGGATCAAAGGAGTTAACGGTACCAGACCCGTCGCCTTGACCTCTGTGGGTATGAAGTCCTTTCAGCGCCATAACTGTCTCAACTAAAGACATTAACAGACCCGCTCCTGGACCCCCTGAAGTTCACCTACAGAGCCAACAGACCTTTGGACGATTCTTTAGGGTTCTGCTTGATGACAAGAAGAAAAAACATTTTAGATACATCGTACAAACTGTTAAATAAATAAGTCAAATACTGTAGGACTTTAAAAATACTTTTTTTTTGCGCTGATTTTATTGTGTTTATTTTTTCTTTTAATGTCAGAGAATTTGTTTTTAAATGTTATTAATTAATTGTATTTATTTTCATATCAGAGACTTTTTTTTTTAAATATTTTTTTGTATTTTAAGGTCAGAGAATTATTTATTTTATTTTATTTATGTATGTATTTATTGTTTTGTCAGATAATATTTTTTAAGTTTTATTTATACATTTAATTGCATTTATTCTTACGTCTGAGATTTAACTGTGAGAACGTTTGTTTGATCTGGAGAGGACGGTAACGCTCAACAAACACCGTTGTGACCGGTCATGTGACCGTCACCGTACGGTCACATGACCTCACCGTCGTTCAGTCAGGACTGAAACTACCGAGAGGAAAAAAATCAGAAAGACGGAGCAGAAATAAGATTAAATCTAGTGTAAACAGAAGGTAGAGAAGAGTCTTTGGTGCTTGAACCCCGGCAGGAAGTAGATCACCGAGGGAATCCACCCAACCAATCAGGTGCTTCCATTGAGAAGGAGAATTCCCCCAAGAGTCCAGTGATTGCTGGTGGTGCTGCTGCTGGTGGTGGTGGTGGTGCTGCTGCTGCTGGTGGTGATGGTGGTGGTGCTGCTGCTGGTGATGATGGTGGTGGTGCTGCTGGTGGTGGTGGTGCTGCTGCTGGTGGTGTTGCTGGTCTTGCTGGTGTTATTGGTGGTGGTGGAGACTAATGGAGCTCCAAGCGGCGGTGAGTTCTAGAGGGACCAGCAGCTGATGGGAGGACCTGACTGGAGAGGGTCAGGTGATCCGGGTCTGAGGCGCTGAAGGGGGGCAGGTCGGGCGGGTTTACGGTTTGACAGCTCATGAATGAACGACTGGCTTCAAGGAGAGACACGGCAGCGCGTGATTGGATGAAAGGGAGAGCGGGCGGGTGAGGTCCAAAGATAGCAGTAAAACTGCTGGTGATGAAGGCGGTCCTCCTGACAGAACCGTCTCTATTCTTCATTCCTGCCTCGGCCCCCGTAATGATGTATTTGTTCTGGACCCGATCTGCCTCTCGCTGTCAGACTGGAATAATGGGTTCTCTTACTTGCCAAATCCCAGTTTAACCCCTGGATCCAAGTTCTGAAAAGCTTGGATCAAACATTTCCCATGGTGCAACTGAAACACATTATCTCATTCTATCATTTCACAGACTGCACCTTTAAAACAAAGATGGTTTCGTCCTCAGAGGTCCAGCAGTTCTTCTTCTTCTGGTTCCATCTTGTCCTCTGTCACACCAACCAACTGCATGTCCTCTCTCACCACATCCAGAAACCTCCTCTTTGGTCTTCCCCTTCTTCTCCTGCCTGCAGCTCCATCTCCAGCCTCCTTCAGTAGAACCAGTAGATCCACTATCTCTCCTCTTCACGGGTCAGAACCAACTCAATCTTCTAGTCTGGACTGTCCCTCTGAAGTCCTCCTTTCTAATCCTGTCCTTCCTCCTCTTCCTCACTCCCAGAGAACATCTGACCATCTTCATCTCCGCCTCCTGTCTTCGGGTCAGAACCACCGTCTCTGAACCATCCAGCAGAGCTGCTCCCACCTCCATCTTGGAAACCTTTCCCTTCACTCCCGCTGCTGCTGCTCTTCCCCCAGAGATAACTCCTGACACACTTCTCCACCCACTCCACCCCGCCTGCACTCGCTGCTTCACCTCTCCTCCACACTCCCCGTTACTCTAAACAGTTGACCCCAAGTATTTCAACTCCTTCTTCGCCTCCACTCCTTCATCTTCACCGCTCCTCCTGCCTCCCGTTCATTCACACACATGTATTCTGTCTCGCTGCGACTGACCTTCATCCTCTCTTATCTCCAGCGCATACCTCCACCTCTCCAGGTTTCCTCCACCCACTCCCCTTTCTTTTACAATAGATCACTATGTCATCCACCAGCATCACAGTTCATGGAGAGACTCCTGTCTGACCTCCTCCGTCAGCCCGTCCATCACCGCGGCAAACAAAGAAGTGGAATAAACGTGTGTGTTAGAATAAAAAAAATCTGTATATTAATTTATTAAGACTAAAATAAATTTAAAAAAAATATTTCAAATAAAATAAAAAATATTAAAATAATATTTTAATATTATATAATATTATAAGATAAATTGTGTGTTGGAATTATAAAATATTAGAGAACACAATATATAAAATATTACTATAAAATTTCAATTATTTCAAAACAATTATTAATTCATTCATTCATTAATGCTATAATAAAATAAAAATATATTATATACCCTATTAAAAAATATTAAAATAATATTTTAATATTATATAAAATTATAAGATAAATTGTGTTGTTTTAAAATATTATAAAATATTAGAGAACAAAATATAGACAGTATTACTATAACATTTTAATTATTTAAAAACAATTATTAATTCATTTATTCATTAATGCTATAATAAAATAAAAATATGTTATGAACTATATTAAAAAATATTAAAATAATATTTTAAACTCTTTTAAACTCTTTTAAACTCTTTTAAACTATATGAGAGTCCAGTCTCTAAGTGAGTTTCTAAGTGAGAAAATATGACGAAAACAAAGTTGCAGAAACGTATTAAAGGCGCCGAAATCGCGTCGGAGCAGCGGCAGCAGCGGACAGACGCTCGTCCTGCGCCGTCCCGCAGAATTAAAGGTGTTAATCTGAGCCCGGTCAGGAAATCAATGCCCTCAAACGATCCTCTGGGTTCCATGAATGCCGGAGCAGGATGACGTGACAGTTTCTGCGGCGGAAGAGAGGATGTTTCACATCGTGAAGATTCTGCATATTTATGTGTTTCCCGTAAAAACAGTCACTCAGGGAGAAGTGGGTATTGATCGGCGTTTAAAGGAGCCAATAGCGTCAGTTTAGCGTTTCATACTCTCCCGCCGTACATCCTTCACCTCCATCGCACAACCGTCAGATCATCAGGCGCTCCAGTTCTCGCTCTAGAAACCGAGAACCGGTTTGAAACCCTGACCCGTCATTTCCCATGATGCCTCTGTTCATTATGAAACAATTCTACAGAGTGACCCGCAGATCTTGACTCAAAAACTCTCACATGGATCTTTTTCAAATTTTATACCCACATAGAGGAAGTACTGAATTGATTTTGGGAAATGTCGGTGGAATATTTCTGACTGTAGGTGGGAACTTTTCGCACAAAGCAGTTTCCAGACATGAACGGGTGATCCGATCAGTCCCCCCCCCCCCCCCCCCCCATTCTGAAAATGTGAGCAGCCAGAGTTCAGTTACAGGACCCCCACCTCTCCTCTTCATCTTCCTCTCTCACACTAACCAACTGCATGTCCTCTCTCACCACATCCAGAAAAACCTCCTCATTGGTCTTCTTCTCCAGCCTGGCAGCTCCATCTCCAGCCTCCTTCTACCATTAGATCCACCAACCATCCCTCCTCTTGACGGGTCAGAACCACCTCCGACACAGACCCACACATGTATCCGTCATCCCTCTTCTCTCCGGCGCGTACCTCCACCTCTCCGGGTTTTCCCTCCACCTGCTCCTCGCTCTCACCGGTGGATGGTGGTGGGAGCAGCTCCGCTGAAAACCGTTCCCTTCACTCCTGCTGCTGCTCCCGCTTTTAAAAGCAGCCTGTACTAGAAAGTCTGTCTCCCTCATCCACAGCAGCTCCTCAGACGCTGGGCGGGTTTACCTCTGGCGGCGCCGCCGTGGCCCACATCCTCAGAGCGGCGCAGGCCGCGATGTCAGACGGCTCTTAGCGCCTCTGAAGCAGCTAGCAGCTCCACACGGAGCTGTTGACTGACCCAATTACAGCCGTCACACGAGGGGGAACGCCCCACCGTTAGCTCATTAGTCTCTGGAGTCTCTCCGCGGCTCTGGAAGTCTTCCTCTGCCTCCGCGCCTCCCGCTGGTTTATAATGCACAGTCAATTACCGCGTCATGTTTAATTCATCCGCTGCATTTCCAGCATTTCTCTTTTCTTTCTTTTTCCTTTTTTCCCCCCCCTTCTTCCTACCAGCGGTGGAACAGGGGTCTCTGTGGTCGGATCGCTTTGAAGCTCCGTCGTAATCCGGCGCGGCAACGAGACAACAAATGGCCTCCATCTTCTCCATCCGCCGAAATCAAAGTTCCAATGAAGCGGCGTAAACACTTCATTAGAGGCGTCTCTGAAACACACGCGGAGCCCGAACGGAGACAGCCATCGTTATCTGCTCATCTTCAGGATTCCATACAGCCCATAATAAATTCTTTTTTTTAATTTATTATAGGATGGATCAACTTTTATGGCTTTACCGAAGTTATATGAAAATGTCAACGGATGTTCTCCATCCTACGACTTCGCACCTTCAAGCCTCGAGGTAGAGCTAATCTTATTAACATGCAATTTATTAATTACATTATTATTATTATTATTATTATTTTGTTTTACTGTTTAAAAACACACTTGACCAAACAATTTGTCATTTTACGGTAAATTTAGATATGAATTTAGAAATGATCCGTATCAAATAAAACACGCCGAGAAACAGCCTTCCGATAGTTTCCACTGGAAACGACGGGAAATTTGACCATCAGATAAAAGAACGTAAGAACAATAATTGAGATTCCAGGAAACCAGACAGGAACCTTCAGAACCTTTTTTTTGTCCCCACTTTAGTTTACCGAGCAGATTATTGACATATTACGTATTATAATCGACACATTTCTCAGATTGCGTTATAAGAATCTAAATTATTTAAAAAAAACTCACAAATGTTTGTTGAGCCCTAGGAGTTAATCCCCGTCTACCCGATGATGGATTATAATATAATCTCCTTCATCTCCCACTGCTCTGTGGATTCCTGCGCCGTAAAGGAAGACTGAGCGTCTGTTTACCAGCGCGAGGAGGCAGCGGGGCGACCGAACCCGCTGACGCATCCTGGATGTCTATCAATCTCCTTCACGACTGTAAACACCGGCCAAACTCCCACCCTCTAATCCAGCCACCCACCGGCGGAGCCCCCCGTAATCACCGAGACAAATATTTACTCAACGGAACGCAAGAGGAGCTTAATATCAAAACGCCGCTCCGTCTCAGAGACAGCGTTCAGATCCTTTAACCGGAGTGCAAGTACAAATACCAGACTGGAGAATATTCTACCGCCACTGAAGGACCGGCATCCAAAGCCCCGCCTAAAGGAGCAGTCCGTAAACTCTCTCTCTAAATTAAATGGAAGATTATATTCAGAACTCGTTCATAAGAATCGAGGGCGGGTCCACTTCCACGGAGGCCATCTTGTTGTGCTGACATGTTTGTACAGAATAGCTGAGATCGAATAAACCCGACATTGGCTCTACAGACGAGTTTTACATTTTAATTTTTTTTTAAGGTTAAAGTAGCAGTTTGCCTCTGAAAACCCAATGAAGCCGAAGACGATGAATACGATGGTGCTGGATAACTGTTGGAGGCAGGATCAATCGGCTCTGGGTCGGCTTGGCAAGATAAGAAATTATAAGATGAGATAAGGTAAGATAAGATAAGATAAGATAAGATCAGATAAGATTTGTTACGATAAGATACGTTGAGATACTATGATATGATATGATATGTTATGATATGATATGTTATGATATGATATGATATGATATGATATTATATGATATGTTATGATATGATATGATATGTTATGATATGATATGTTATATGATATATGTAGGGGCGGCTGTGGCTCAGTGGGTAGAGCGGCCGTCTCCCAATCAGAAGATCGGAAGGTAGCCGGTTCGAATCCCACCAGTGTCTACTTGTCGTAGGGTCCTTGAGCAAGACCCTGAATCCTTAGCTCCCCGGGCGCTCCACGAGGGGCTGCCCACTGCTCCCTCAGGGATGGGTCAAATGCAGAGAAGTAATTTCACTATGTTGTACTGTGTATGACTCTATGTGACTAATAAAGGATTGTTTCTTCTTCTTATGATATGATATGATATGATATGATATGTTATGATATGATATGATATGATATGTTATGATATGATATTATATTATATGATATGATATGTTATGATATTATATGATATGATATGTTATGATATGATATGATATGTTATGATATATTATATGATATGATATGTTATGATATTATATGATATGATATGATATGATATTATATGATATGATATGATATGTTTTGATATGATATGATATGTTATGATATGATAGGATATGATATGTTATGATATTATATGATAAGATAAACTTTATTACCTCAGAAGGTAAATTGGACCTGGGCGGCGCTGCAGTCCAACAGCTCCCTGCAGAGACAGCACTGAGACACTGGTTAAGTATCAGAATCTTCATAGAAGAAAAAAGTGATGAAAAAATGATAAAAGATACAAATTGATAAAAAAAGAAATATCAGTGAAAAGAAATACAATTAGTTATACAAATAAACTAATATAAATGAATACAGTGGTACCGAGCGCTCTCTCTGTTCTCTCTGTTCTCTCTGTTCTCCCTGTTCTCCCCACTGGCAGGAGGGGCACGAAGGTCCCCCCTGAGAAAATGTCAACCCAAATTTCCAAACATGGAGGATCATATTTATTATTCAGCACAAGAAAATGCAACACAGTGTGAACCTCTCCCTCAAAGAGCGGAAAAAGATGAAGACATCAGAAAGAAATGCCCGTCAGAAGAAATGGTTACAGACAGGTGATCTGTGGAGGGATCCAGCTCCGACGGCGAGGGATCTGCTCGTAGGATCTCTACGGCGTTACTGAGTTAACGATGCAGGAAATATGAGTTACATCATTTTAACATGCACTGATGAACTTAAAGTGATGCATTTTTGTCATTAAATTACCAATGAAACAAGTAAAAATCATCTTTATGTAACAGTTCTGATACAACTTATGTGTTTAAAATACATTTCCTGTTATAAAGCAACGTAATATCCTGACAATGATTTGGAAACCAATCTCAGGAGTTAAATCCTGCTTGCTCTACAATGAAACTTCTTTAAACCTTGTTTAAAGTTTTGTTTTTGTAAGACACGTATGTATTCCACCTCCGGGCCACCGTAGCGCTGACTCATCAGTCACAAGAAAGAACCTCCCCTTTAAGATGGAACCAATAATTATCTGAATGATCGTCACGTTGCGTTCAGGAAGACGAGAACGGAGCCGGCGAGGCCGTGAACCCGTCAGGAAACCGTTTTCTGAGCTGCTACATCAAATGAGAACGAGACGCATTTCGTCATTAGGCTTAACAGGAAATGCGGTTGAATCCAGCGGAAAGAAAAGAAAACACAAACATTTTATATTTCAGGTTTATATCATTTCTACTCGCTTCTCTTCTCCAACAACAGAGATGTAATTTATACAGTTACTGCCTTTCACCGACTTCCTGTTGGCAAATGAGGGATTTCAGCCGTGTTGGTTTATACGCCACAGAATGGTTAAGGGCCAAAACACAAACACACACACACACACACACACACACACACACACTAACAAACATATACATACACGTACACACAC